>CM077149.1:1755237-3236435 GCA_039583875.1 Platanthera guangdongensis | reverse complement strand
TATGCCCATAACACATCTTCTCTATTTTTCTTCGAGCTTGACATCAAGCTCGGACCATGGTATGGACTTTGGAGCTAAATGTTTAGTGTTAATCATCTGTTCCGATCTCTCACCAAAAATGGTACCTTTAAATGGACACATCATTTATAGGGCAGACTGGGGAGTGCCCGGTGATAGCTTAGAACCATATCGACCTTCACTCGTGTGAGATTACAGCAAGGAACCAATATCATAAATCAATGGCTGCTCTAGAACAAATTCACGATTAGAGATAGACTAGAAGAAACATCTACGAATTCCTTGCTCATCGTCATCTGGAACCATTCAGAACGACTTCGAGAAGAAACAAGAATCCAAATTGGCATGAACAAAGGAGTGGTTTCGGTATTGGAACTAATTTCGTTCAGAAAAGTGTATCGGTATGGAGAAACAAGAAAAACAAAATAGAAATCTGCGGACGGTTTGTGAGATAAAGAAAGCATGCTGGTTAGCAGGAATAGAACGACGGAGGCGGAGGTGGAATGCCAGTCATATGGAACCTTAGAGGAGCGGCGATATCAGCGATATGATGTGACAGGATTCGGTGACGAGCAAAATTTTTTAGGAGAGATGTATTTCCACACCAAAATTCCACCGTCTGTGTCCCGACTCTGGTCCTCTTGCAAAAAAATGAATGTGGAACTGCAGTGAGAAAAATAGATGGACGGCTATAATATTGCCATGATACCTTGATGATGCAGGGTGTCTTGAGGACGTCGGTCGCCTCGAGGAGGAATTATTAACCGCGCTGGAGAAATGCGGCAACGGGAGGAGGCCGCCAACAACTGGATGTCGGGGCGTCTGGGTGGTTTAAAGTCATAATGTCTTTTATTTTTTACTTCTGGTTTTGTTTTACCCCTATGTTGTGGTTTATCTTGGGGGAATACTATGTTTGGGGACTATTTGGCTGCTTTGTTTTGATTAAGGTGATTGTTAACCGCAACCCGTAATTGGCTAGTCGCACACCAAAATCTCCCAAATTTTCGCGCTTTTTCGAAATATGCCTTGTACATGCAATTTCAGGAAAAGTGTTCACCACTAAAGTTGTAGATATCGACGAGATCTACAACTTTCATGTTGAACACTTTTCTTTTCTCTCACAATGCAGCTATTTAGGTAGGCAATGCTTGCCAATTGCATCACTACGCAACTCTTGTATGGCTGGTGAATAACTCTTTATCCGCATCCATCATATGGTGCATGCCAACACCATGCCTTTCAGCACTCAATCTTTAAGGTCACCCAGTTAAGTTTGAACCGATGTCGACAGTGAGATATCACAATTATTCGCTCGCACCATTACCAAGATAGATAAATGCACTTATTTTGGCAAGCCGCACTTCATCGATCGAGGCAGGAAGAGTGTCATCAATCGGAAGGCATCCGAATACTTAATATTTCTTAAGGGATTTTAGATACTTGATTAACATTTAATCATGGTCAACAATTAGCCAATGTGCACTTTTCACAAAATAAAAAAACAACATTCATAATCCAAGTGCATCCCAGATGTGCACAAGAAAGATCATCAACACTTGATGAACTGGGTTAAATCTGAATGCCTAGAACCCTTCTAAATATTCAGATTTACATGCACTGGACATGAGCAACACTAACTCCACTTAAACAGAGACAAGCTCGTCACTAAATGTAAGATACATATTCGAACATACTTGATTTCACAAACCAAGAAAATGGACGGTTACTGTTAAAGAGTAACAAAGATATCAACTATGATATCACAGCAAAATCACATGTGTTCTTGGCTGGATCCGAAGAATAGATTAGGGCATTTAGAACATTTCTAAATTTCCAGATCTACACGCCATGGATTTAGCAATTCTGATACTATGATCATTGTCATAGCCTAGCTCTGATATCACTGTTGGGTTTTACTAGATGACACAACACTTGTGCGCCCAACGGAAATAAAGGAACAAGAAAATCCAAAAAGAAGTTCAGATCTAGCAATGGACAGGTATCAAGAAGAAAGTGCAGTAAATAAAATTTACCTCATCGGGATTGAGTCTATACTCAACCTAGATGCTCCAAAAGATCTGCCGATCACAAGCGGCTAGAGTCCTTAGTGCAGAATAGTGTCCACACCTCTATAGGAAATCCACACAAATGGGAGATCCCATAGACTCTTGTCGAACAAGATCTAGGTCGGGCGAGAGAATTCTGCATCTTCAAAGATTGCTAGGTCTGTTACAAATCCCAATAAATAAAAAAAATATTTTTGTTCCTGAAATTCAAGTTCGCGTCTACGGGGTTCCTATGCACAAGGATTTCAGAAATTTTCAAAAATACTTATGATATACCTGAGGTGAAGAGTCCCAGATATCGTTATTGCATCTGATCCATCAGCTCCCAAGTGTGATCCTTCCATCCGTGGTTGGACCACAACACCTTGACCAAGGGAACCTTCTTCTTCCGCAGTACTCTGATCGTCGTGTCATCGATCCGGGCTGGCTCCAAACAAACTAATCTATCAGGTGATATTGCACCTATTGTAGTGGTGACATACTGCTCTGGCTGAATTAGTACTCTCTGAAGCGAGGAGACATGGATGATGTTGTGCAGGTTCCCTAACTCTGGCTGCATCTCCAGCCGGTAGGCCAATGGACCGATCCGCTCCAGGATCAAGTATGGTACCATAAACTAAGGGCTGAGCTTCTTATTCCTCTGTGATGAGTCCGATATTTATAGGGTTTTTCGGACTCATATGAACTGGTTTTCTCACTCGTGCACTGCATTTCAACCGGATATTGGTTATATTTGCATCGTTCGGTCATGGACCATTTTGTGCACTGTTTTGGCCCGAGGGTGTGCAATTGTGCATTCTGTTATTGGGGGTATGCACATGGTACTCCCCATGGCTCTTTCTTACTGTTTTCTAAGCTGTATATTTGTTGGTGGGAGCTTGTGCTCCAGTTTTGGTTTTGATGTGCAGGTGGTGCGTTTTACCCAAGGCAAGAATTTTGTCTTAAGGAAAATGAAAGTGCAGCTAGATCTGATATACTCTAGAGGGGGGGGTGAATAGAGTATATGGTGCTTGAAAACTTTTTACAACACTTGTTGTAATCGGAGTGAACAGGGAAGCAATTATTAAATTTAATCACAAAATAACCTACAACAGAAATTAATCACAGATCCTAACTAATCACAGAACAATCACAGCCAGAAACAAAAGATAAAGACAAGCAAGCCAGAAGACACAAGGAGCTATAGTGGTTCCCCTAAACTTGGGTACATCCACTCTTCTACCACCCTAGGTAGGAATCCACTGTAGGATGAGTTGATCAGGTGTCCTGGGCACCAATGAGCTTTTGATAAGGTGCCCCAAAAACCAAATCAAATTTTTTGATCAGGTGTCTTGCCACCAATGAGCTTTTGACAAGGTGCTCAAAAACCAAGCTCAAACTTTTGAAGGGAGTTTGAAAAACCCTTTACAGAGATGGGGATGAGAGAGTTATGGAAGTCTTCTCTTTCTCAAATCAGCTGAGAAGACTATGTGCATTTGATGTTGTCAAAGCTCCCCCTGAGTTCTTGAGATGTTCAGGAAATTGAAGCTTTGTTGTAGGGTGATAGGCCTTCAGAAGTTGATCTCCAGCAAATGATAATTTCAGCAACAGCTGAAATGTTATGTGTCTGGAGTCTTTGAATGATGTTGGCCTTGAACACTTGAGTCAAGAGAGATCAGAAGATTTCAGATGGTTGATCTCCTTGGTTGTGTGTTCTGTATGAATTCTTTTAGCTCTTTCTCTTGTGAACAGTTGATGTTGAGAAAGATGTTGTCCTTTTTGATGTTATCCAGAGAATCTGTTCTGTGTGTAAGAAAGATTCAAAAAATCTTATATTTTATTCTCTGGTTCTGAATAGAAAATCATCCTCTATCAAGAATAGCCGTTGGCCTATCATTAATTGACTTCCTTAATTGCAAATGTCTTCTGGGGGAAAGTCCAAAGAAACATTCCTTGATAATCCCTTGAAACTTGGTCCAGAATAAATGAAAACGGCTAGAAAATCTTCTGAATTAATTGCTGAATAACTCCTTAACTGTTCTGAATTTGAATCTTGAAAAATCCTTGAAGTCTTCAGAAAAACGTCGAACTGAGCTCTGCTATCGTCGAACTGAGCTCAGCGATTTGGACTTATACAGCAACAGAGATCGTTGATCTGAGCTCAATTATCATCGAACTGAGCTCAGAGATAAAGAATCAATACTGAGTCAAGATCGTCGAACTGAGCTCGCAGATTGTCGAATGGAGTTCGACGATTTGTTGAAGTTGAGCTCAGCGATCGTCGAATGGAGTTCGACGATCTGTCGAAGTTGAACTAGACGATCATCAATTGGAGTTCGACGATTCGTCGTACTGAGCTCGACGATATGACTTAGTCTCCAAATGAAAATCCTTGGTCTTGAGGGCAGCTTCCAAACCTAGACTTCTAACCCTTAGACTCAATTCTAATTGACCTTTAGAACTATACAGGAGGTCAAAAACAGGTTTCCTAGAGACATAGTGATCCTGACCCAAATTAGTAATAGAGTGTTCCAACAATCTCCCCCTATTTGGGTTAGGATTACTATTTACAGAATTTGGTGGTCGCCGGTCTTGGGGAGTTTCATCAATGTTGATTCCGCAGTGATGGGTCATTTACCGAACATCTTCTGTAAGTTGTCGAATTGGGCCAACAAATCACTGCGCAGCACTACCATTTGCTCGGCGAGTTGGTCGGCAGCGTCGTCCTTCAACGTCGTAATTTGCTGGGCCAGCAGATTTTCTTTGGTCTGGAGTTCGCTGGTAAATTTTTATTGAAGTTGTTGTGTTTGTTGTGAGATTTCGGTTAGAAATCGGTTGTGGATGTCTTCCATTTGTGCTGAGCGGGTATTTTGTTTGGCTTGAAGCGCTGCCCGGAACTCGGTAATGGAGCGGAGTCCGTCCCCCATTCTGCACACACGGGATCAAAGGGGAAAAACTCAATGAGAGCACCAAATGTAGCAATCCCGCTGATAGGCTGTGATTGGGAGGAGGAGGAGAAGGAGAGGGGAATGGTCGGAGAGGTGGCCGGGGTGAGGAAGACGACACAAGAGGAAGAGATGAACAGAAGCAGATACTTAAATATTATCCTTAAACTGAACTGCAGATACATACAATATAAATAGATAAGATACTATCCGTTGGATACAACGGTCATACAGAATACAACGAATGCTTATTCTAATACATCTGGGCCATTGATATCATCTTGCGGCTGATAGCCCATGTTGGAGTTTACCTGGTCAATGATGATTGTTGGCCCTGGTTTTGCTGGTTGGAGGAGATCCTCCGCTGGATGCTTGCCACGCGTATGCTGGTCGCGATGAAGTTTAATATTGATGGTCGTTCGTCGATCTGAGGTCGACGAACTAATTTCTTCTGAGGTCGACGAACTAATTGAAAGTCCACCTAGTGTCAACTATCTTCACCTATGGGGGGGGGGAATAGGTGACGTTCAGCGTTTTTGCGGAATATAAATTGTACCTGCACACTAAAATAAAACAACACAGCACAACAGAGTACACAAGCTATTTATAGTGGTTCCCCGACTTGGGTACATCCACTTTCCCCCTTCGACCTATCTCCCAACCAGGGACGACTCGGTCTCTTCACCAACAGGATTGAAATCCAATCCTTGCACTATCGGAAGGAACCCTTCCACACGTAGGAGTCAATACTCCCACAACACGGGTTGCACCCAACCCTTACAACACGGAACCACCGTTCCTTTACAACAAAAATAAAATAGAATGTACAAGAGATACAAACTACGTTTGGAGACAAGGGTGTCCCTCTTTGTTGACGACGTGTTCTTGAAGTCCACAAAGAGTTCACAACCCTAGATCTCTCTTGGAGAGGATCTCCCCGGAACCGGCGGCGGTAAGATGGGCGGCGGCTAGGTTCACGGGATCGGCGGCAACAACGATGTGCGGCTGCTGTTCTTTAGAGATCCAAACTTCGTAGCGAAGCTAGTTAGGTCTACCAACGGTCACACTAGGATCAATCGTCTCGATCGATTCGGATGGGGAAGATTTTCCCGATCTACAAATCGAGAGACAAGAGATCTCCGGTTAGACACGTGAGACGCTGAGCTTAGCTAGGCTTCTGTCGCAGGAGGATCTGGGCGAAACCACTATCAACCGGCGAACAAATTGGCGCGAGCGGCGGCGGCGGCGGCGGAGCGGAAACGGCGATCTAGGTCACGTCGCGGCTCGCGTTTTTCTTTTCTTCTTCGCTTCTTCTACTGTTCAAAAATACCCGTGTATTTATACACTGTAGACACTTTCAATATGACTGTTGTGGGTCCCACAAGTAGAAACCCGAGATCCAGTTCAAAATAGTGCCAGCGGCAGAATCCGGTCCAGCAGCTTCCAGAGAAATCGCTAAGTAAAAATCGGCGAGAATCGCAGGTGATTCTCGACGAATCGGCGAGAATCAGTTAGTGATTCTCGACGATTCGTCGAGAATCACTAGTGATTCTCGCCGAATCACTTGTTGATTCTCAACGAATATTACTTGGTATTCATGATCTGCTCAGCGATGGGTTCGGCGAGAATCACTAGTGATTCTCGCCGAATCTTACTTGGCACCATTTGAGGTAGCCGGAAAGAGTCGACGAGAATCACTAATGATTCTCGACGATTCGGCGAGAATCACTTGGTGATTCTCGTCGAATATACTTGGACGAATTTCGTCTTTCCACCCAAGAGCTGCTCCTTGACCCATCTTGCTGCTTGTCTTCTCTTGCATAAACACGGCCCTGTACTTGAAAGTAAGTGCACTCCAATAGAGAGAGTACACGTAGGCCAACACACTGATCTGCTCAACGAGGGATTACGTCGTGCAGACCCGTGTATATTGACCTACTGCACCCTGACATTGGTGTGCACTTAGCGTGGAATAACTGCAAGCACAACTTAAGAGGTTTCATCAAATACATTGTGAATTCATCTTAGCTTGACAGGTGGCTTCCTCAAATCCAGGTAATTGTGGATACAATACCCAACAATCTCCCCTATTTGACGAAGCCAAAACCCTACTAGCTAAGATGAATAACACCAATAGATAATATAAACAACATTCAGAATTTAAATATGCAGCACAAGAGAATATAGGCAGACAAATCAAGACTTGAGTCATTCATAAATTCAAATGCATATATATATATATATGTAATATACATAATCTCAAGATTGTTCATATAATAACAATAACCATTAATTATTCTTAAGAGAGAATGACAAGCTATCAATTTTTGACTATTTTTCTTTGGCTAAGTCTTCCTTGAGTTTTTGCGCCAAATACTTCTTTCTTTGCCTTTCCATATACTCTTTGGGCTTCGGATAATATCTGGGAGGAGGAGCTTTATCTTCCGCCGTGTTGGTCCTGAAGAAGATGTTTTGTTTCGCTTCATACGTCTTGTGCATTTCCCACTCATACTGGCTGTATACTTCGTTTCGATTGATTTCTCCTTTTTCTTGTAGCCAGAAGGTGTCCAAGATGATATTCTTTGAAACTGGACTCCACTTTTTGTTTCTTACTTCCTCCTCACTCAGTCGAATTCTCTTTTCAGCTTGTGTCTCCTTGGAGGTCCCTTCTTGAACTTTTCTCTTCCCCCTGGCTTTTGCTAGGGCCTCTTGGTCAAACATGCTCATCAGTTTTGCTTTGGAAATAGCCCTAGCATCATCTTCACTCATGGGAACATCTGCAGCACGTACTCCCTCAGCAGCCGTAGAAGTCTCAGGAGCATGAATACCCGCAGGATTTTCAGGCAAAACGACACCTAACGCCTGTTGGAGCATCCACCAGCAACTGTCATAGACATATTTGTTTGACTGTTCAAAGTTTGTGATCATGATTCTTGAAGCTCGACCATCTTAGCTATATATTCCTTCTCCCCCTTTTTGGCTTCGACTGTGATGGAGTTTGCATAGGAGTGCAGCGAGTCATCAATATGCGTTATAGTCCTGGAGAATTCAGTGACCAATGCTTGTTGATTGGCGTTAAGAGTTACCATATTACCGTCAAACTTTTGAATGTTGTTTGCTACAACATGGGCATTCTGATTTACTACGGCAAGAGTATCAGTGTTCTTTTTCAATCCGGCCATGAGAAGAGTGACAGCTTGGCCGGCCGCAGTATACTTTTCTTCAAACTTCTTTCCATCACGTCAGTTTATGATTTATCTCCACCACGTTCTTGAGCATGAGATTTTCAGATTTCTTAATCCTTTTCAATATTTTATTTTGAGCTTTCTCAAAAGATGCCTTAAGCTCATCTACAATTCCCTGAATGACACTCACGGTGTGAGTGGCTAGCTCATCTCGTAATGGAAGATCCGGAGGCACTTCTTGGCCTTGCTCTTCAGCAGAAGCACCTGTAGAGCTGAACAGGAGCACAGCATCTACGGGTGGAATACTGGCAGCATCTGTAGATTTCTCGGACTCCCCCTCCACTCGTGCACCAATGTTTTCAGGAATGATTTCAGGTGCGTGCTTGTCAGATGGAGGTTCAATGAGATCCTGAGTCTCCAATGCTTCTTGTCCCTCATTGCCGTCTTCCTCTCCTTCATCATCCATGAAATCATCTTCATCAGCATCATCTTCCAACTCTTCATCAGCAGCCTCCTCTACCGCACCTCCGGCTCCTAGATTATTCAGGTTCAGGGCCTCCTCATTCTTCGGCACAGCTTCACTGTCTTCTTGTATAGCTGCCACCGCATCTCTGGCTATCTGGGAGATGTCAGATACGATGTGAGCATCAGTGGGTAGAGACTCCCCCTCAATTCCTGCAGTCAAAGCGTCAGGAATTTCACTGGGGATTACTGCTGGAGATACTTCCTGTTGTTCTTCCCTGACAGCCTGTCCAATTCGCCTCTCCCATCTATCAAAAACACTTGAGTCCATTTTCTTCAAGTAGTGTAGAGGAACACCATTGCTCATGTCATACTTGTCTCCATTCAGCTGATTGAGATACAGACTTATGATTCAGCCAAAGCTCGGAGATCTCAGGGTGTCCTTTATCTTCTCAAACAGCAATGCCCCCAAGTTGAATCTTTTTCGGCAGATAATTGCCACCAGGATCTTGAACATATCCGCAGAGATATGGTCATGAGAGCCCGGCTTGCAAATGAGTACCTTTCCAATTATGTCTGACAGAAGCTTCCCTTCTTCATTCATATCCTTGCTCTTGATCGACCGTGTTCCTCGTGGGAGACCACAGAATAAGAGAGTCCTGGTTTTGTCTTCTTCCTCAAGATAGTCCTCGTGCTCCGAGCTAGAGAGCTGCAGGAAGCGGGTCAGCTTGCTGGCAGACATCTTGATCTTTGCCCCAGCCACCTTGCTTTTGATAAGAGAGTCGTCATTCCGGAGTTTTGCGGTAGCGAAGAACTCCAGCACCTCTTTGTCCAAGATTTTGCACGGGTGCTCCAGGACGAATGAGAGCCCAGCCTCTTCCAGCATCAGAATGATGTTTATGAATTGGTCAGAAGCATGAGTGAACCCTGTTCGAACTAGCTCGCAACCAGTGACCAGCCCAGCGGTTGTCCTTGGAGCCATTGCAGATCTAGGGAGAGAAGCCCTACTCTACGCTTAATCAAAAATCAAAAAGGAAGCGACACTAGTGAACAAGTCCAAGTAAGGGTGAGGGGGTGGTTCCCTAAAGGCGTAGACGGTGAGTTAGTTCGATGAAGACGAGGGACACCCGATGAGTGCACGCGGAGAAATTCCTGGAAGGAGGATCGAAACCGGGAGAGATCGTCGTGAGAAACTTCGGCGGGATTCTTGTGAGAAACCTTTGGTGAGAAACTAGCGGATTCGGTGAGTTTCTGAGGAGTTCGGCGGAGTATTCTTCGCTCGACGAAAATCCTGCGGAGTTCGACGGAAGCCTGCACGATTCGACGAGGTTCCTGCAGAGTTCGGCGGGATTTGGCGAGAACCTTGCGTGACGATTCGGCGAAGACCGTGCGGGATTCGTAAGGAATGTGAAGAGTCGGCGGGAATGGGATTCTCCTTAAATATGATTCTCCTTAAAGCCAAGCTCGACGAGTTAAATGAGATTCTCACGGTTTCCGTTTGTCTAAGTTAATTTGAAAGTCTTCTAACTATATAGATACTCCTTAAAGCCAAGCTATTAGGGTTTGAGCCGGCTTTTCCATATAAATTAATTTAAGCATCTTCTAAGTATGTAAATACTTCGTAAGGCCAATCTACGCTGGTTTTTAGTGAACTAATTTAAGCCTGTAGACGTTAGATCTCGAGTCTACCAGGGGAATTTCCGATAAGTCTTCAATATTGTATCTATGGTTTATGTTTATCATGTTAACATATCCTTAGATGTACTCACACAATGGTGTAAATATAGGTATAACTATATATACATATATATATATAAATGTGGATACAATATGACTCAAGTCCTGGAATTGATCAAAAGTACCTGGGATTATGAGAGTTATCATTTAGTCCCTCAGGTAAAACATTTTAGGAGCTCAATGTGAATATGCTCAAGTAGATATCACATATGTTATTCCAGACGCTTGTTCCAATTTAGTCTTGAGCCACCTACTGTCTAGTTCCCATCATATTCACGGGAACCTAGACTACCCTGCAAGAAAGAATTACTTTACCTTAGGAACCCAAATCATATTGGGTCCTAGGTTCCTGTTAGCATAAGCACTCGACTGCCTTCCTTCAGAAAACCTGTCAGGAAGGCTACCTCTGCTCAGAAAATGTGGATAGGCCCTTGCCTTGACACAGAGGGTTGTGCCAATAGTCGATGGCAAAGTGTCCCACTTTGCCACAGCACCAACACGGGTGAATGTTGTATCGCCGTTTCTGACCTGATCTAGTGACTGAGGTAGTCACGGTCCTAGGTCTCAACGGGATAGGGCATGATCTCCTAACAAAATTTCTCTTCCACCGTGACACGTGGAAGGGTGGAAGGAATGCATGTTGCGAGCGTCATGAGGTCGGGGAGGTGGTGCCTTCCTTTCAGGCATCCCCCTTCCTGAGGCCCCATGAAAACTTACACCATGACTTCTAACTTCCTTGTCCTGTGTCCTCGGGTGGTGAGAAGTGTTCTGTGAGCTGGTACATGCAGATTCACACCGAGTTGAGGCAGTGGCAGTGAATACAAAGGGCTCAGAATGAGCCTTGGTATTCTCTCATGGGTGGCCACGACGGCCCTTGCACTACGGGTGTCTCCACATGAGGACAGATCACCCTTGCAGTGACCACGATTGTTCCTGTGGTCATACCTGAAGGCATGATGAGTTGCCTTCCTGCTTGGAGTGGGGGGTCGGAATACCGTTTCCCCATTTCTCCACGAATTGATAATCCGTGAGATCCACCCATTTTCTTGTTTTCTCTTTATAGCATCAACCTTGGAAAAGTTTGATACTATTTTTTTCTCATTCTCTAGACTACTTTCTAGAGCTGAGATTTTAGAGTCCTTGATCTTGTTGGATGCCAATTGGAGAACCAACAAGATCTTCAGTCGAGCAATCTCTTGAGCTTGCTCCTCAGCAAGTAGGTGCTTGTCTGAAGGGCTCTCTTCAGGAATCAGCATTTTCTGAAGGAAGGCAGTTCCTGTCTTCAGAAACTTCAAGAGAGACGGGGCAGGATGAAGAAGTTACCTGCTCTTCTGTGTTATTGTCATTAGAGCCAGTGACCATTGTGTCATCCTCATCAGAGCTGCTTTCCTCACTGGCCTCTTCAGTCTCTGACACGGACACTGGAGCTCTGATGCTGTCCGAGAGATCCTTGCCTTCATCTTCAGAGGTGAAGACCCCCACATAGGCTTCATCCTCTGGTTGACAGCAGATTCCAGCTTTCTCTGACCCCCCCATCAGCTCAGAGATCATCACCCACATAGATTTAGCCGTCCTACATTTTTCCAATCAAGAGCGAGAAGCTCCAGACCAGATATCCAAGATAATTTGACGAATCCTCTTGTCCAAGTTAAATAGTGACAGTTCCATCTCTGACATCTCTGCAATGCACTTGGGCACTTCGATATTCTTTCCAGAGCAGGAGGTCTTCATAGGAATAAAAGGACCCTCTTCCAGGATGAAAGATGCTCGAGGATCGATGGCCTCCAAGTGATATGACACCCTCATCCTCCAGATGGGATAATACTCCTTTGTACATGCGGGAAGTCTTAGTGGCGATATCTCATAATCCAGCTCCATGCTTCTGACACGGTGGCAGGATACTACTCAGGTGTAAACCTTTTTGATGAGTAACCTCCCTCTGATACCACTTGAAAGTCCACCTAGTGTCAACTATCTTCACCTATGTGGGGGGGGGGGGGGAATAGGTGACGTGCAGCGTTTTTGCAGAATATAAATTGTACTTGCACACTAAAATAAAACAACACAGCACAACAGAGTACACAAGCTATTTATAGTGGTTCCCCGACTTGGGTACATCCACTTTCCCCCTTCGACCTATCTCCCAACCAGGGACGACTCGGTCTCTTCACCAACAGGATTGAAATCCAATCCTTGCACTATCGGAAGGAACCCTTCCACACGTAGGAGTCAACACTCCCACAATACGAGTTGCACCCAACCCTTACAACACGGAACCACCGTTCCTTTACAACAAAAATAAAATAGAATGTACAAGAGATACAAACTACGTTTGGAGACAAGGGTGTCCCTCTTTGTTGACGACGTGTTCTTGAAGTCCACAAAGAGTTCACAACCCTAGATCTCTCTTGGAGAGGATCTCCCCGGAACCGGCGGCGGCAAGATGGGCGGCGGCTAGGTTCACGGGATCGGCGGCAACAACGATGTGCGGCTGCTGTTCTTTAGAGATCCAAATTTCGTAGCGAAGCTAGCTAGGTCTACCAACGGTCACACTAGGATCAATCGCCTCGATCAATTTGGATGGGGAAGATTTTCCCGATCTACAAATCGAGAGACAAGAGATCTCCGGTTAGACACGTGAGACGCTGAGCTTAGCTAGGCTTCTGTCGCAGGAGGATCTGGGCGAAACCACTATCAACCGGCGAACAACTTGGCGCGAGCGGCGGCGGCGGCGGCGGAGCGGAAACGGCGTTCTAGGTCACGTCGCGGCTCGCGTTTTTTTTTCTTCTTCGCTTCTTCTACTGTTCAAAAATACCCGTGTATTTATACACTGTAGACACTTTCAATATGACCGTTGTAGGTCCTACAAGTAGAAACCCGAGATCCGGTTCAAAATAGTGCCAGCGGCAGAATCCGGTCCAGCAGCTTCCAGAGAAATCGCTAAGTAAAAATCGGCGAGAATCGCAGGTGATTCTCGACGAATCGGCGAGAATCAGTTAGTGATTCTCGACGATTCGTCGAGAATCACTAGTGATTCTCGCCGAATCACTTGTTGATTCTCAACGAATATTACTTGGTATTCATGATCTGCTCAACGATGGGTTCGGCGAGAATCACTAGTGATTCTCGCCGAATCTTACTTGGCACCATTTTGAGGTAGCCGGAAAGAGTCGACGAGAATCACTAATGATTCTCGACGATTCGGCGAGAATCACTTGGTGATTCTCGTCGAATTATACTTGGACGAATTTTCGTCTTTCCACCCAAGAGCTGCTCCTTGACCCATCCTTGCTCCTTGTCTTCTCTTGCATAAACACGGCCCTGTACTTGAAAGTAAGTGCACTCCAATAGAGATAGTACACGTAGGCCAACACACTGATCTGCTCAACGAGGGATTACGTCGTGCAGACCCGTGTATATTGACCTACTGCACCCTGACATTGGTGTGCACTTAGCGTGGAATAACTGCAAGCACAACTTAAGAGGTTTCATCAAATATATTGTGAATTCATCTTAGCTTGACAGGTGGCTTCCTCAAATCCAGGTAATTGTGGATACAATACCCAACACTAATGCCACGCTAATGCTGGTCGCGATGAAATTTAATATTGATGGTCGTTCGTCGATCTGAGGTCGACGAACTAATTTCTTTTGAGGTCGACAAACTAATTTCTTCAACATAATGCGGTTAGAAAATGTCAGACCGTGATTTCTCCCATCGCTCTATTTGCTATGGGAGGCCCTCGAGAAACTCGCCAAGATGACGGGAAGTCACGCCAAGAGAATGCCCAACAGTTCGTTGCGATCAACCAAGCCATGTACGTCCAGACCCAGCGACTAACTCCTTAGTTCGCTGTTCTTGCAACGCTGGCTCCAGCTCCCGTGGTGGGGGCTCCTCCTCCACCGCCTCATTTGCATGATTTAGCCGCATCTCTCTTGCAACCTCAAGAAGATGAGTTTGGTGCTCATCGGGATTTCTTCTGGGAGGTAGCCTAGGGAAGTCCGGCCGGAGTGCTGAATTTCCGAGAGGGTTATCAGTACCCTTCTGCTTTTGCTATTGTTGCTTCTCTTGTTGCATCTTATCCTTCATCTCATCCCATTCCTACTGAAGTGGAGGAGATTTCTCCCTTTTCTGACAAGATCCGTTGGGAGCCTTCCCCCAACAATTTCAGAGAGCTCTATCTGCCTGCTTATAATAGGGAGACTAATCCCGTGGCGTTTCTCCAGGCTTTAAAATCGGTTGTCACCTTGAGGTGCCTCTCAGATGCGACGAGGTGCAAGGTTCTTATCACCTCTTTTGATTGGCAGGCAACGGAATGATTCTATGAACTATATCTCCAATCCATAACATATTTGGCCAAGCTTTGAAGAGAGCTTCTTCTGTGGTTCGCTACCTCAAAAAAGAGAAAGGGTGGCCCTATGACACTCTTCTAGATCAAGCCGAGGGAAAACGAGTCTGCATATTGTTTTGTTGATCGGTTCCAAAAGGAGATATAGGGGATAAAGATTGTTGATCTAGAGTTCTACATGGTTTCCCTGATCAACGGCCAAATGTAAGGCCCTTTAAAGTTTAAAACAGACACCAAGGACCTTGACACTTACCAAGATCTTATCAGCATGATCAACCATTTTATAGGGAGAGAACACCAACCCAGGGGATGCAGTCAGTTCTTCTTATGCAACACAACAGTAGCCGGTGAGGCTTCCTCACCCAGAATTCCAACCCTCTGCTTAGAGGGGAGGAACTTCCGCCACCGTCGCCCCTTCTTAGGCCATCAAAAGTTTGAAAATAAAAAACTGCTATTGGCCGCCTCATCCGCTCCTATTCTACCTTCTCTCATTCCGCAAGTCTTATCGGTATACCAGCCGCAGTACACCCCAGCTCCGTCTCCAATTGCCAAGCCTCAACAATACAACTATTCTCAGGACTCCTTCACTGAGCTGAATATGTCTATGGATGAAGTAGTCCAGATTCTCCAAAAGAGGTTTGATTACAAGAGGCCAGCTCCTCTGCAGGAAGATGTCAAGTTCCGCGATCCCTCTCTGTACTATGAACACTATATGGAGAGGGGTCATCTGACCGAGAATTTCAGAGCTCTCTGCATGTTGGTGAAGAAGCTCTTGGGAGAGGGGAACCTTCGAGATCTAGTCCACAAGTATGTTCCTGCCAAGGAATACACCTCCAAGGGCAAGCAGCCCAAGCAACCCAACATTCTGCCAGCACTTCCCATCAATGTAGGTGATGGGAACCACCAACCCATGCTCGGGTCCAATCTTAGGTCATCCATATCATTCCTTGCCAGATAGTGCTCTTCCCTCCCATGTCCTTCTTTTTAGGGCTTCTTAGGACTTTTTCCTTGTCCTAGTTGAACGGATGCATCCGAAAATTCATCAATCCCCCGCCCGTCTCCCCTTTCTTGAAAAGAATTTGTCCTGAAAATTTGAGAATCTTCATATGGTTGTATCTTCACACAATCACTCTACAACAATCTTAATTCAGTCACCGAATCTACTAATCCTCAAAATCTCAAATTACCATAAATAATACAATTAGCTCTAGCATCTTGTGAGCAGAAAGGCTTATCAATATCTCAAATTACCTTTAATAAAAAGTTTGAGAAAAAATAGAAAGGTTTGGCAGGGGGAGGAATCTGTAAGAGTGTGCAAGGAGGGACCTTTGAGAATTGGGAGGGTTCGTCCACAGATGTCCTATGGATAGGATTAGTGGGGGCTGGCAGTTTCCTGTAAGAGATTTTGGGTGCTTGGGTGTTACGTGCTAACTCGTAGCAATTGGATATCTAACCGGAGATGTGGTCGGCCGGAGTTGGGGATGATGGTGGAAGAATGATACTATAAAGTTGGAATCGTGGTTGCCAAAATGAGATGTGATCGGGAAGAGAGAGAGAACAACCGTAATCTCATAACAAAGGAAATAAGATACTCTAATTCATGCTTGCCTTCATTCTTGACCCTAAGGGTCTTTAAATAGGATTAATGACACTCCTATGAAGAGGGCGCCCTAAAACTCAAACTACATAAAAATATAAATATAAAAGGGCTCCTAAAATGACTTAAAGGACACACCGACAACTTGACTAATTGCAGACGTAATAAGAAGCATGAATAAAATAGCAACTAACTTATGTCCATAACACATCTTCTCTATTTTTCTTCGAGCTTGACATCAAGCTCGGAAACATGGTATGGACTTTGGAGCTAAATGTTAGTGCTAATCATCTGGTTCCTTAATCTCTCACCAAAATAATGGTACCTTTAGATGGACACATCATTTATAGTGCAGACTGGGGAGTGCCCGGTGATAGCTTAGAACCATATTGACCTTCACTCGTGTGAGATTATAGCAAGGAACCAATATCATAAATCAATGGCTGCTCTAGAACAAATTCACGATTAGAGATAGACTAGAAGAAACATCTACGAATTCCTTGCTCATCGTCATTTGGAACCATTCGGAACGACTTCGAGAAGAAACAAGAATCCAAATAGGCATGAACAAAGGAGCGGTTTCGGTATTAGAACTAATTTCGTTCAGAAAAGTCTATCGGTATGGAGAAACAAGAAAAACAAAATAGAAATCTGCGGACGGTTTGTGAGACAAAGAAAACATGCTGGTTAGCAGGAATAGAACGACAGAGGCGGAGGTGGAATGCCAGTCATATGAAACCTTAGAGGAGCCGCGATATCAGCGATATGATGTGACAGGATTCGGTGACGAGCAAAATTTTTTAGGAGATTTGTATTTCCACACTGAAATTCCCCGGTCTGTGTCCCGACTCTGGTCCTCTTGCAAAAAAAATGAATGTGGAACTGCAGTGAGAAAAATAGATGGACGGCTATAATATTGCCATGATACCTTGATGATGCAGGGTGTCTTGAGGACGTCGATCGCCTCGAGGAGGAATTATTAATCATGTCGGAGAAATGCGACAACGGGAGGAGGCCGCCAACAACTGGATGTCGGGCCGTCTGGGTGGTTTAAAGTCATAATGTCTTTTATTTTTTACTTCTGTTTTTGTTTTACCCCTATGTTGTGGTTTATCTGGGGGGAATACTATGTTTGGGGACTATTTGGCTGCTTTGTTTTGATTAACCCTAAAGGCAGTACCTATGCCGTGACTTTTTGGCTGCTATGTTTGGGGACTTTTTGGCTGCTTTGTTGTGATTAACCCAGGTGCCCTGACACCCAGTTGTTGGAGGCATCCTCCTCATTGTCGCATCTCCAATGCGATTAATAATTCCTCCTCGAGGCTACCAACATCTTCAAGACACCATACCTCACGTGGATGTAGAACAATGACAGAGCTACAGTATTTGTTCATGATTGTGGGGGTGTTTTAAAAACGTAAAACCTTCAAATAAATTTAGTTTTATACTTAATAAGGTTTGCTAAAATTCTAAGTTATCAATCTGATGCGGGACGCCAAGACGATTCTAATGGGCCCATCCTCGTACAATTCTGAGAACGATTGACCTTTCAAACCGATGCCGAAACGTGCGGGGGCACAAACACACGAACTGCGTATACACGCAAAACATGTCATGAACGAGCTCCAATGCACGCCTCCGGGCTCCACTCCGCATGCACTTCCCGCATGCCCCCCTCCACTTTCAAAACCAGTCCTAGAACCCGCTCCGCGCAAGACTGATGTTTATTTTATAAACGAGATGTGATTTGTCACCCTCCAAAAATCTTACTCCTGTACTAACCGATACTAGTGAATTTCGTTAGCACTGGACCCAACCCCGTGATTTTCTCTCTCTAGGCTTTTCCATGTAAAACATCTCGCTATCCACTATCAGTTCATCTTTTTGACAGTTTACATGCTTAGCTCACAGTCGAGCTACATCAGTTTAATTTTTGAGACTCATGAGAGGACTAAGCGACCCACAACAATACGAGGCGGCACCGACATTTTTAAAAGCTTATATGTGATGGGCACATGCTTCCATGCCTTGTAAGAACCGGAATTCTATAGTTTAAATAGTAGAGATTCATGATTTTACAACTTTATTTTACAAAAAAATTTATAACTAAAATTAGTAAAATGTAAAGTCTCTAATTTTATGCATAGAGCTAACTTGTTTTGCATAATTAGGGTTTGTTGGCACATGCAACAGCTGTCATTCATGCAACAGCTGACATGAATGAGACGGTTATAAACTGTTGTTCATGAACGCCCGACCGCGCCTAAAAAACTTCATTTATTTTTATATTCAAAATTAATTTGTTTTTAAACGGTCATTATATGACGATGTTATTCTTGCCCAAACTCAACCGAAAGAATATTTCTAGTTAAAATTTTTGAGCTTGTGATAGAGCATGGCTCGAGCTTGTCCATCTCATCATGAGCTCACATCAAGCTCGACTAACATTGGTTATTTTATAATTTATTCTATATTTACTATAATAAATTCACAAATTATTATTTTCAAAAATAAAGATCACAACGATGAATATTTAGGCTCCATTTGGGGGAACTTATTTTCAGCGGTCAAGCGGTTACGACTGCATGAACCGGACCTTAATTAATATCCAGTTCATGCAGTCGTAACCGTTTGACCGGTAAAAATAAGTCCCCTCAAACGAAGCCTTAATCTCAAGCTCCACAGTCAAGTGGGCCCAAGCTTGGGCCCGCATGTTTTTTGAGTCGGATTTGCCGCCTCAAAAAAATCATACTCATCATCTCACATGCTTTTGGCGCCATGATCTCTTTAGAAGGATGGCATGAAGAGTGAAGCTGGTGGTAAATTTCTATCCATGGTATTACTTTCTTACTGCAACACTAATGGCATCCATTGTCAATTCACCATCCCCAGCACCCCCCCTCAGTGAAATGTCATCAGTGAAATGCCCGTTCAATAACACACCCTCAAAACTACCGGAAACTCCATTCAAAGTTTGAGTAATTACAGCTGGCACCCTGCTAACTTTTAAAATTACAACACAAAAAAAACCCCTCAATGTCTACGGGCAAAAGAAGAGAATCAAGCCATGCATGTAAGAAAAATACAAATTATAGGCTAAATGATAAATATCAGTGTTCATAATCTAACACATGCATCAAACAAAATCCCTAATGATTTCCATGGAATGGGAAAAAAATATTGGTCCAACCCAAAAACAACATCAAAAACACAATATAAGAACATCCCTAACTCAAAAACAATAACAGAACCATTATAATATATATATATATATATATATATATATATACACACACACACAAATATATATATAACAGAGGAAACTCCAAAAAAGAGAGTACGAGAACCAGACTGAAGTGTCAACGTGATGCTCCTTGGCAAAGAACAAGGAGAGCTCGGTAGGCTGAAACGAAATCTCAGATGAAATTATGAGAAAAAAATTATGAATTAGATGAAATTATGAGAAAAAAACAACATAACAAGAATGTGAATAGAGTGGTTTTCAAACATAAGAGTAAAAGATATATCTATCATTTCAACAAATATAACCAAATTGTGCGAATTTTCAAGACTTGGAAATTGAGATAGAAATCTTTTGCAACGGAGAAACGGCCGTTGGTCAGTAGACAGATTTTGATGGATTAGTTTTTAAAACGCAAAAAATCAATGCCGCACGTGTGGTTGCAATGCTTCGGGAACTGCTACTCTGTCGTCCCTCTGATAGTTCGTTCTCGAGCATACAATAGATTGTCCTTTCCGTTTCTGAATTCTTCGCATCGGTTTATATAATCTGTAGCTTAATCTTCCATATCAAGTTGTGTCTGTTGTCTCTGTAGCTTTAAATAATGCAGAAGCCAAAAGATACGATCTCGAAGGCTGATTTACTTCGTCAAAAACGTACAGAAAATTAGCATTTTGCTCGAACTGCACGGACTACCAGATCAGGGGACTGAGAATCAAATTCGGACAGAAAAAAGTAAGTTTCACTTGATTAAAATTGATGTTTATATTTTCAGTTGCATAATTCTGCATTATTACTGCTGAATTGAATTAATTGAGAGAGAATTGCAAATGTAAAATTATAAAAAATTGAATTTCATTAATTTATTTGGTTGAGAAAATGAACGAAAAAAAAATTTAAATTTATGGTTTATGAGAAATTGAATTTTATTTTGACATCTGATACAAACTTACGAAAAAAATGCATTTGCATTCTCCCACCATCCCTACATTTAAATAGGACGCAATCATGACAACTTTAGAATTAACGGCTGCATTTCTGGCTCAAACTTCTTTTTTTTGAATCAGATATTCACAAACCCTAATTCTCGACATAAGTCATAATAGTGGTGTTATTTTGTTTCAAAATGACATTATAGAAAACCACACAAAAATAGTTCATCTATAATGCCGTTTTGAAACAAAATGACACCACTATCTGGATGTGTCGAGAATTAGCATTTGTAAGCATCTGATCCAAAAAAAAAAGAAGTTTGCGCCAGAAATGCAGTCATAAGTTCTAAAGTTGTCATAATTATGCCCTATTTGAATTGAGATATGGTGGGAGAATGCAAATACATTTTTTTCGCAAATTTGTATCAAAACAAAACCCAATTTCTCATAAACAATGAATTTAAAAGTTTTTTTTTCATTCATTTTCTCAACCAAATGATTTAATGAAATTCAATTTCCTATAATTTTACATTTGCAATTATCTCTTAATTAATTCAATTCAGCAGTAATAATACATAATTATACAACTGAAAATATAAACATCAGTTTTAATTAAGTGAAACTTATTTTCTCCTGCCCGAATCTGATTCCCAATCCCCTGACCTGACAGTCTGTGCAGTCCGAGCAAGACGCGAGTTCTCTGTACGTTTTTGACGAAGGAAACCAGCCTTCGAGATTGTATCTTTTGGCTTCTGCGTTATTCAAAGCAACAGAGACAACATACACAACTTGATATAAGAGATTAAGCTACAGATTATACAAACCAAAAATGCATCAAAAATCAGGAATCATAATGGACAAATATATCCTACCTCTTGGTAACATTTCTCGGAGTTTAAAAGCATTTCCTCGTGCATCTCCCAAGATTTGTTCTCGTTGGGGCTTGTGATACAAAATTGCTCTATTTTTTGAAATTGGTGCACTCCAAAAAATACCCAGTGTATCACGACAATGAGAATCAGCTTCTTCGAAGAAACAAGTAGAGATTCCAGCATACCTGATAAAAAAGACTCTCTTGATATCCATCAACATGAACCGACACATGATTCAAAGTCATAAATCAAAACAGAAATATATAATTTCCACCGGACCTTAATGGTAAGCTCGTGGGATCAATCAAGTCATCCAAATGATACGCGCATAATGGCTGCTCAGAAGTAGCTATAAGATATTTGTCATCCACTTCATAAGTCACCTGTGTAATGGGAACAAATAATTAATCAACCAAAAAGAGATAGGTAGATCATTATTTGACCATGACCCTCAATTAAAACGATCAAAATCCCCTTCCATTTTAATCTCCATGATCAAACATCATGAGAGGGATAGCATCAAAACTAAATATAAACAACAATAACCTAGAAGACATGCTTCAATAGAGAAAAAAAAAAGATAATAAAAAAAATATATCAACTCCAAAAGTATATATCAACATTAGAATGTTCATCTTTCTAAGTATTGCCTTCAATAAATGAGTATTTGATTGTAATGATGATAAACATGAATAGTTTATTGCATACAATCAAGATCATTTTTCAAAATTTATATCACTTCAGTTATAAGGCTGGTCCGGCATATGTTGCAAGCTAAAATCAAAATTTAGATATTTTGCGGAAGTCAAATAAGAATTTGATAAATCAACATTTCTAGCATTTCCCCTTAAATTCATGTAGAAATTGTTTGAAATTCTAACTCACTTTAAATCCTCCCTGGTAAGTGGTAACTAACTAATGTAGACACAAGAGGGGCAAATTTGTGCCCCAACTCTTGTAGTGATTTGTTCTTGTATTCACTCATTTCTTTATGTCTTTCATCCTATGTGAAAAAAAACTAAGAGGTGTTAACTCTTGGGCCTGAAAACTGAACCGAGTTATAAGTCTTGTACAAAAAAAAAACACAACTCAAACAGCAAGTGATATTATGAAGAACTTATGTAAGCTAACCTTGTAGAGCTCTTCATCAATTTGAGCAAGCTGAGCACATTTTGACATGATCTTTTTTCTCATGAAAAATGGAGTTTGTAGGAGTTCAAACTTCCTTTTTATCAAAAAACCAAAACTGAAGTTGATTAGAGCTAACTTCAAGAAAACACCATCACCCTGCAAATAGTAACCTCCTCCACCAGCTACATTAGCACCTATTAAGGAAAAGAGATATCACAACAACATTTACAGAGTAATATAAACACAGCCACCGAGAAGAATATGAAAGGAAAATAGAAAATCACTAAGGCCCCGTTCGTTTTTGAAAATGAAAAATAGATGTTTGTTTGGTTCGGTTTTGACCTGTTTTCCTTTTGAATCAAAACCAAGCTCTTTTCATTGCTGAGGTCTGTTTTCACGCTGTTTTGAAATAGCTGTGCCTCTTCTTCCCCGCCCTTCAGGCAAAACCCCTCCCGCCTCACGGGAAATCTCCTCCCGGCGGTGCATCGGCGGCGTCCTTCCTCGACAACTCCGCTTACTTCTTCCTCTTCTTCCTCGCTTCCTTCTTCCCTATCGAGGACTGCTTTCTGATTTTGACGGAGCTTCCTCCTTCTCTCCCGAGGTCTGGATTTCCGGTTCAAACCGTGGATCCTAAAGAGATTAATCCAATATCGCAATCACCGGGATAAAGAAATCCAGATCGCAGCTTCTTTTCCGGTTTAAACCTTGGAGCTTCCTTCTTTTGTCCCGATCGCAGCTTCTTCGGCGGGAGTAAGAAGAACGACAGAGGCGACGAGGGGAGTGATGGAGAAAGCTTCTCCAGCGAGAGTAGAAATCCAAGATCTGGAGCGGGTGAAGTAGGTCTAAATAGTAAGAGGGTTTTTAAAGAAGATGAACAGATGGTCGGGATTTGGGGGTGCTTACGTTGGCGCCACTCGTTGTCCAGGCGTATCACTTGGTCGACGAGCTCCACGGGAGCTCCGCGTCGGTGCTGGGTGATCCCATCCCCTCGGTAACGCCGACGAAGCGCAAGAAAGCCCTGCGGAAGAGAAACGCCGCCGCAAAATTTGATCTCATCTTTTGAGCCGCAGTAAACCCTAAAGTTAGAAGAGTATTTATAGGCGATTGTTAAAAGTAATCCATAATTGGCTAGTCGCAGCCCAAAAACTTCCAATTTTTTCCGTCTTTTCGAAATACGTCTTGTACATGCAATTTTAGGAAAATGTTCAACACGAAAATTGTAGATATCAACGAGATCTATAACTTTCGTGTTGAATAATTTCCTGAAATTGCATGTACAATGCATATTTCGAAAAAGCGCAAAATATGAACATATTTTCAAAGTACACCTTGTACATGCATTTTTAGGAAAAGTGATCAACACGAAAGTTGTAGATCTCGTCAATATCTACAACTTTTGTGTTAAACATTTTTCCTAAAATTACATGTACAAGGCGTATTTCGAAAAGACGCGAAAAATTGGGAGATTTTGGGGTGCGCCTAGCCAATAACGAGTTGCGGTTAACAATCACAGTTATTAATAAAACCTAATCTTAGGAGAATATTAATTAGTAAACACGAATGATGAGTAAAATGTCAGGGAAAAGTAAGACTTAAGAGATCTGGATCTCCTGGAGTTCGCGCGAGAACTCCAGACTGGAGTTCGATCCAACGGGTGAGATCAATTCATCTCGCCAATCCTGTGGCTAGATGATTACACGCACTAAAAGACAAAAAATGAACAGTAAAAAGTAATAAAAATTTGAATGAACGGAAATTATCTAGCACGTTGGATTGATTTCAATCCAACGCGCGAGATGGATCGAACTCCACCCTGGAGTTGTCCGTACGAACTTCAGGGGATCCAAATCCAGACTTCTTAAGAGGCTTTTTTTGTACAATGTAAATTTTTAAGGCCGAAAATCAATTCATAAATTCATTTCCTACATACACACAACAACCTACATTAATAAAAGAACATAAATTTTGAGCATGGTTAATAGCACACATTATCTCGTGCTATTAAAATCTGAGATAAACCTCTCTATAGGCGCACCCCTTTTTTCCGTGCACTTTTTCGCAGACGGCTAGGGCTTGTCGGGTGCCGCTTCTTCTCTTTCACTGTTCGCGATTTGGGTGCCGCTTCCGCCTCCTCTTCCCCTCTTCGCTTATCACGCGAATCCACTACTAGGGCTTCAACCACCTCTTCCCTTCTTCGTGAATTCCGCTCGTTTTCTCAACATGTCCTAATTGGTGAACAAAAAAATTTTAAAGAAGCGACATGAGATATTAGCAAAAAAGGTTCAATATAGTAAAAGCTTTGTTACCTCAATTCGTAAACAAATGTCTTCTTACATTGCAAGACACATAGTTGATGTTATCAACATGCAGGGGGGTGATCATTGTGGTTATCGAGTTATTAGTGATGATATATGTGGAAACCAGAAATCGGTCTCCTGTGGAGTTCGACTCTTGGGGAAGGGGTGACCGCGCACCTACTACCCTCAAGCGAACGATCTGGGCACAAGACTAGGAACGCAAGGGACAGACCCAAGGTCTCAGCGTGGAGGACCCGCCGCATACCCGGAAGACTAACAAACTCTTCCCCTCGCAAGCCAAGGGCTGAGCTAAGGCACCTTCGGAGGGCTCTCTTGGCCGACCGGAACATCCAAGGAGGATCTCGAGATCCACTCCCAAACTAGAGGTGCCACCTCGGGTCTATGCAAAATGTTCTCCGCCCGTCTTACTATTGGCGCAAAACCGCCCAACAGCCCTACTCTACGCAGCCCCAATTGGGCCGCCAACATCGGAACTCCGCTACTCTGAAAGGATGACAACGGGCCATCAGGGGCTTCCCGACATCTATACCTCGGGGCCTACACGGGGGGTGCGGTTCACGAACACACCGCTCGCCCAAGACAGGAGGAGTAAACTATAATCACAAAGCATCACAGATATGAAAAAAATATTACAGGAATATAAATTCCAAACTCGGCACGCAGAGCGGCAATATAAACAAAAAGGCCTTCGAGGGCCGGCACAAGCTTGGGCTTAAGCCCGCTACTCCCCGCCTGGTACTGCAACACCTGTACGCCAACGTCTCGTCGAGCGGCGGCCAACTAGTCATCGGTCGGCTGATATAAGCGGGTCAAACATATTGCGCACACCCCCTTTTTGGGGGCTACGGAGCGCATTCCCTGCAAGCGGCTAATAAACAACTTCCTCGGAGTCTTCTCCGGGAACCCCCAGAATATCACCAATCCGGCTCGCACGTCCGGATGGGCTTCACACAGCATGCGTAAACCCGTACTCACGCTTCCGGGTACTAATGCAATTAACTGCGGGGACGTACACGTCAACCCGTCGGAAAGCTCTCTTCCCACCACCCGTTGGTGGAGAGGGGCTTACATGTCAATATGTAAACTGAGGGCTTCACATGCCCAAGTTGAAACATCGTTACCCTTGTCGCGTGCTTGGCGGCGGGGGCGGGAGAGGAGCTCCGGTTCGATCCTACTGCATGCGGCCGCGTCGGTGGTCGCTCTTCACTCCAGGCCGAGCCTCGCTCCAGGACGAGCCTCGCTCCAGGCCGAGCCTCGCTCCAGGCCGAGCCTCGCTCCAGGCCGAGCTTGTTGCCGGTGGTGAAAAATTAGGGCTTAGCCCCAGGCCGAACCCCACTCCAAGCCGAGCCCTGCTCCAGGCCGAGAGAAAGGGAGGGGGTCGGGTTGCTCCAGGCGGCCGGAGAGAGGGAGAGGGGTTGCAGCCGTGCTGCTTCAGGACGGGAGAAAGGGAGGGGGTCGGGCGGCCTGCTCCTTGCTGAGGCGGCAGCCGAAGACAAATCGGGAGGCGGGCGGCGCTCGGATTGCTGCTCCAGGCGGCCGGAGAGAGAGAGAGAGAACGCTCGGGCCGCTGCTCCAGGCCGAGGGAGAGAGAGGCGGCCGGGGTTGTGGCTGTGCTTCGCCGGCGGCGGGAGAGAGCGAAGAAGGAGGTCGTGCCCTAGCCCGTGCGGTGGCCGGAGAGAGAGTGGGGGCGGGCGGCTCCTTGCTGCTCCAGACCTAGGGTGAGAGAGGGAGGTGGCGGCGGCTGCGCGACCTTGCCGGCGACG
Source organism: Platanthera guangdongensis (assembly GCA_039583875.1). NCBI lineage: Eukaryota > Viridiplantae > Streptophyta > Magnoliopsida > Asparagales > Orchidaceae > Platanthera > Platanthera guangdongensis. The sequence goes on along the minus strand of CM077149.1, from coordinate 3,209,840 downwards.
GGAGAGAGCGGGAACGGGGCGGCGGCGGCCGCCCTGCTCGGCCGAGCCCTAGCGGTGAAATTCCCCCCGATGCTTTTTCTTCCCCCCCCCCCCCCCCCCCCTTGCTGCTGTACCCCGCCCCCTTCTCATTCTCTTCTTTTTTTTCTTTTTTTAAATCCTTTTTTCATCTCCCCTTTCCCAGCTCCCCCCCCCACCTCATATATCCTATATGTGAGGCTATAAATATAATATATATAATTATATTATAAATATAATATATATATATTAATATATTATAATATTAATATATATTAATATATTATAATATAAATCGAATATTTGCAAAAAGCCTTCACGCACGAAACCTCCGTACGCACGCACGGGCACCCGCACATCCTCGAACGGGACGACACCAAAACGTCGCGCATACCACGCCCCTAGGCTGATATTTGGGGAGGGTCCCACTCGCCCGGCTACGGGGTTGTACACAATCCCCGCTTTTTTCGAGCTTGGCACAAGCTCGAAAAGAATCATCCAACCCAACGTATTCGGCGAGTGGGAGCCGACCCACAAAGATTTTTGAGGGAAACTGAAATCTGCGCTTGGAGCATCAATCTCTCCATGACCTTTCTGAACCTTTTGAATCACTCAATACCCTTTGGCTCACTGCTATCGAATTACCCTTATACCATTACTTACAACAAGTATATAATTTCTCGTGATATCGTGAAACATCAAAGCCACCTATTTTGTATCCCCTTGTGCACGCGGAGCTAATCCTTTCCCCCCAGGTGTGCCTACAGCCCTGCCAGCTAATGAGAGCCTGACAGCGAGTCTACCCGGGGCCGAGCAGCACTCGGGGTCCCTTACCCCCCAGGTGTGCCTTCAGCCCCGCCAGCTAGTGGGAGCCTGACAGCGAGTCTGCCCGGGGCCGAGCATCACTCGGGGTCCTGCAAAATATCCAAACTCTCTCTCCAAACTCCAAACTCTCTCCCTTACCCCCAGGTGTGCCTACAGCCCTGTCAGCTACTGGGAGCCTGACAGCGAGTCTACTCGGGGCCGAGCATCACTCGGGGTCCTACAAAATATCCAAACTCTCTCTCCAAACTCCAAACTCTCTCCCTTACCCCCCAGGTGTGCCTACAGCCCTGCCAGCTAGTGAGAGCCTGACAGCGAGTCTACCCCGGGTCGAGCATCACTCGGGGTCCTGCAAAATATCCAAACTCTCTTTCGAAACTCCAAACTCTCTCCCTTACCCCCCAGGTGTGCCTACAGCCCTGCCAGCTAATGAGAGCCTGACAGCGAGTCTACCCGGGGCCGAGCATCACTTGGGGTCCTGCAAAATATCCAAACTCTCTTTCCAAACTCCAAACTCTCTCCCTTACCCCCCAGGTGTGCCTACAGTCCTGCCAGCTAATGAGAGCCTGACAGCGAGTCCACCCGGGGCCGAGCAGCACTCGGGGTCCCTTACCCCCCAGGTGTGCCTACAGCCCTGCCAGCTAGTGAGAGCCTGGCAGCGAGTCTACCCGGGGCCGAGCAGCACTCGGGGTCCTGCAAAATATCCAAACTCTCTCTCCAAACTCCAAACTCTCTCCCTTACCCCCCAGGTGTGCCTACAGCCCTGCCAGCTAGTGGGAGCCTGACAACGAGTCTACCCGGGGCCGAGCATCACTCGGGGTCCTGCAAAAAGTCTCCACAAACCAACCCTTTCCCCCCAGGTGTGCCTACAGCCCTGCCAGCTAATGAGAGCCTGACAGCGAGTCTACCCGGGGTCCACCACTACCGCCATCGAGTGACTTCCGGCCCTGCCAGCTAGGTGAGAGCCTGACAGCGGGATCTGCTCGAGGCCCACGGATGACACCGAGTGACTTCCAGCCCTGCTAGCTAGGTGAGAGCCTGACAGCGGGATCTGCTCGGGGTCCACAACTACCGCCATCGAGTGACTTCCGGCCCTGCCAGCTACGTGAGAGCCTGACAGTGGGATCTGCTCGAGGCCCACGGATGACACCGAGTGACTTCCAGCCCTGCCAGCTAGGTGAGAGCCTGACAGCGGGATCTGCTCGGGGTCCACAACTACTGCCATCGAGTGACTTCCGGCCCTGCCAGCTAGGTGAGAGCCTGACAGTGGGATCTGCTCGAGACCCACGGATGACACCGAGTGACTTTCAGCCCTGCCAGCTAGGTGAGAGCCTGACAGCGGGATCTGTTCGGGGTCCACAACTACCGTCGTCGAGTGACTTCCAGCCCTGCCAGCTAGGTGAGAGCCTGACAGCGGGATCTGCTCGAGGCCCACGGATGACACCGAGTGACTTCCAGCCCTGCCAGCTAGGTGAGAGCCTAACAGCGGGATCTGCTCGGGGTCCATAACTACCGCCGTCGAGTGACTTCCAGCCCTGCCAGCTAGGTGAGATCCTGACAGCGGGATCTGCTCGAGGCCCAAGGATGACACCGAGTGACTTCCAGCCCTGCCAGCTAGGTGAGAGCCTGACAGCGGGATCTGCTCGGGGTCCACAACTACCACCGTCGAGTGACTTCCAGCCCTGCCAGCTAGGTGAGAGCCTGACAGCGGGATCTGCTCGAGGCCCAAGGATGACACCGAGTGACTTCCAGCCCTGCCAGCTAGGTGAGAGCCTGACAGCGGGATCTGCTCGGGGTCCACAACTACCGCCGTCGAGTGACTTCCAGCCCTGCCAGCTAGGTGAGAGCCTGACAGCGGGATCTGCTCGAGGCCCAAGGATGACACCGAGTGACTTCCAGCCCTGCCAGCTAGGTGAGAGCCTGACAGCGAGATCTGCTCGGGGTCCGCTACTACTCGAGGACTTGACTTTGCTTGAGGTGGAAACATCCTGTTTACTTAGGAGGCGTCGGAGAGCTAATTGCACTGATGCTTTTACAAATGGAGGACGCATTCTATTCATAGGAGAGACGATCTGGAAGCCGTTAAATCGGGAAGCTAGCGTCCGAGCCTGTTCCTACTAATTCCTTCAATCGGAAGAGAGATGAAGTCGGGGGGACATAGGCCGGCGTGCAAGGGGGGAGCTGATCTCGGCCGTCAGTGCAGAGGCTCGGTCTTACAATAGCGCTTAGAGTCCTGAGGCATCGTCCCATCATCCGAACTGGGCTATTTAGAAGGAACAGGTCGACGGCTCGTATCCCGATCTAATGACAAAGATCACTTTCCACCATGTCACTTGTGATTGCTTGGAGAGATCGGCCCTTTATCAAATCTGGGAGGTTAGCGTCTAGGCTCGTTCCTGATAATTCCTCTAGTCGAGGAGAGGTGCGATCGGGTGGACATAGGCCGACGTGCAAGGGGGGAGCTGATCTCGGCCGTTAGTGCAGAGGCTCGGTCTTACAATAGCGCTTAAAGTCCCGCGACACTGTCCCATCGTCCGAACTAGGCTATTTAAAAGGAACGGGTTGGACGTTTGGCTTCCGGAGTCGATCGCGAGGCTAACCCTTGAAGCCCTCAGAAGCTCGAGGTGAATTGGTAATAAAGAGAAAACTTGACCGCTACTGAATTACAAGGAAGAGATAACATATTACTGCTAGGGAGGGAACCCTTTTAGGTCACCCCGGCTTCTAATACCTCTCAGTTGCTCTCTTACTTGATCTTGAAGACAAGAACCTCTAGGTTTCTCGTTGATGTATTAAGTGGGGATACACGGGTTTTCATAGGTAGAAGCGCTTCAAATAGGTGCAAATCCTACTCCAAATGCTATGAGATTCAAACAATAGCTATGGGAGGGGACAACTCTGAGTATGAGAACCTTACATACAAAGTATCAACGCATGACCGTGGTCGTCACCTGGTTCCACTTCTATAGTCATGATGTTCGTCTGAGTTCTTCTATGCTGGTCACTCTCCACGCTCACCGCACCAGGAAACCGGAAATCGGTCTCCTGTGGAGTTCGACCCTTGGGGAAGGGGTGACCGCACACCTACTACCCTCAAGCGAACGATCTGGGCACAAGACTAGAAACGCAAGGGACAGACCCAAGGTCTCAGCGTGGAGGACCCGCCGCATACCTGAAAGACTAACAAACTCTTCCCCTCCCAAGCCAAGGGCTGAGCTAAGGCACCTTCGGAGGGCTCTCTTGGCCGACCGGAACATCCAAGGAGGATCTCGAGATCCACTCTCAAACTAGAGGTGCCACCTCGGGTGTATGCAAAATGTTCTCTGCCCGTCTTACTATTGGCGCAAAACCGCCCAACAGCCCTACTCTACGCAGCCCCAATTGGGCCGCCAACAGCGGAACTCCGCTACTCTGAAAGGATGACAACGGGCCATCAGGGCCTTCCCGGCATCTATACCTCGGGGCCCACACGGGGGGTGCGGTTCACGAACACACCGCTCGCCCAAGACAGGAGGAGTAAATTATAATCACAGAGCATCACAGATATGAAAAAATATTACAGGAATATAAATTTCATACTCGGCACGCAGGCCGGCAATATAAACAAAAAGACCTTCGAGGGTCGGCACAAGCTTGGGCTTAAGCCCGCTACTCCCCGCCTGGTACTGCAACACCTGTACGCCAACGTCTCGTCGAGCGGCGACCAACTAGTCATCGGTCGGCTGACATAAGCGGGTCAAACATATTGCGCACACCCCCTTTTTGGGGGCTACGGAGTGCATTCCCTGCAAGCGGCTAATAAACAACTTCCTCGGAGTCTTCTCCGGGAACCCCCAGAACATCACCAATCCGGCTCGCACGTCCGGATGGGCTTCACACAGCATGCCTAAACCCGTACTCACGCTTCCGAGTACTAATGCAATTAACTGCGGGGATGTACATGTCAACCCGTCGGAAAGCTCCCTTCCCCCCACCCGTTGGTGGAGAGGGGCTTACATGTCAATATGTAAACTGAGGGCTTCACATGCCCAAGTTGAAACATCGTTACCCTTGTCGCGTGCTTGGCGGCGGGGGCGGGAGAGGAGCTCCGGGTCGATCCTACTCCATGCGACCGCGTCGGTGGTCGCTCTCCACTCCAGGCCGAGCCTTGCTCCAGGCCGAGCCTCGCTCCAGGCCGAGCCTCGCTCCAGGCCGAGCCTCGCTCCAGGCCGAGCTTGTTGCCGGTGGTGAAAAATTAGGGCTTAGCCCCAGGCCGAACCCCACTCCAAGCCGAGCCCTGCTCCAGGTCGAGAGAAAGGGAGGGGGGCCGGGTTGTTCCAGGCGGCCGGAGAGAGGGAGAGGGGTTGTAGTCGTGCTGCTTCAGGACGGGAGAAAGGGAGGGGGTCGGGCGGCCTGCTCCTTGCTGAGGCGGCGGCCGGAGACAAATCGGGAGGCGGGCGACGCTCGAATTGCTGTTCCAGGCGGCCGGAGAGAGAGAGAGAGAGAGAGAGAGAGAGAGAGAACGCTCGGGCCGCTGCTCCAGGCCGAGGGAGAGAGAGGCGGCCGGGGTTGTAGCTGTGCTTCGCCGGCGACGGGAGAGAGCGAAGAAGGAGGTCGTGCCCTAGCCCGGGCGGTGGCCGGAGAGAGAGTGGGGGCGGGCGGCTCCTTGCTGCTCCAGGCCTAGGGTGAGAGAGGGAGGTGGCGGCGGCTGCGCTACCTTGCCGGCGACGGGAGAGAGCGGGAACGGGGCGGCGGCGGCTGCCTTGCTCGGCCGAGCCCTAGCGTTGAAATTCCCCCCCCCCCCCGATGCTTTTTCTTCCACCCCCCCCCCCCCCCTTGCTGCTGTACCCCGCCCCCTTCTCATTCTCTTCTTTTTTTTTCTTTTTTTAAATCCTTTTTTCCTCTCCCCTTTCCCAGCTGCCCCCCTCATATATCCTATATGTGAGGCTATAAATATAATATATATAATTATATTATAAATATAATATATATTAATATATTATAATATTAATATATATTAATATATTATAATATAAATCGAATATTTGCAAAAAGACTACACGCACGAAACCTCCATACGCACGCACAGGCACCCGCACGTCCTCGAACGGGACGTCACCAAAACGTCGTGCATACCACGCCTCTAGGCTGATATTTGGGAAGGGTCCCACTCGCCCGGCTACGGGGTTGTACAATATGGATATGTGTGAAAATTGGTTGCAGGTGTGCCTTGACCTTACAAAAAAATTGACATGTAATGAGAATCGATATACACTGTAACGCCCCCAATTTTTCGATGATTTTATTTGTTTGGACAACGTCAGATTTATGACGTCGTGGCGTTACCTTTTAACGTCGAGTTGACGGCGCAATGCCGTTAAGACAGTTTCGCGACCGTGCGGTCAAGTAGATCGAATTCTTGTTGTAATGAGAAAATTTTGCATTTGAAATTTAAGTTAAGTAATTTTGGACTTGCTCGTCAAGTTTCGTCGCAATCCGAGCATTTTTTGGAGTCTCGGCGCGCGATTGAAATTTTGGATTTGTTTATGTTCGCCGTATACTTCGAAAATTAATATCTCGGGAATGGCTCGTCGGATTCTGGTTTTGACTTCGCCGTTGTGTTCGTAGCGTCAGTGTTTGCCTACGGTGCGAGTTTCGTTTAATTCGATGCGCGTTTAGGCATTCGTTTTGATCGCGTAGTTTCCTTATTCAAAATATATAAAATATGAATATTTTAATATTAAAGTGCTATTCAAAAATGAAAAACACTATTCATTCATATAGTTTAATTTCTTAGATATATTTGTAAAAAAATTTACAGATTTGTAAAGAATTTATATATTTGTACAACTTACTCGAGTACCTTGATCTGTCTATCCGAGTACCTCCTCCTACTGTCTCGAGTGTTATTTTTCATCTACTCGAGTACTATTTTCCTCTTACTCGAGTAAAATTTTCTGACCTACTCGAGTGATTTTATCACATACACGAGTAATATTTTTACCTACTCGAGTAATATTTTTTACATACACGAGTAATATTTTTACCTACACGAGTAATATTTTTACCTACACGAGTAATATTTTTACCTACATGAATAATAATTTTACCTATATAAGTAATATTTTTACCTACTCGAGTAATATTTCTTACATACACGAGTAATATTTCTACCTACTCGAGTACCTGTAAGCTTGTTCTCGTGTAATCCTTTGCAGTTTAGGTTCGAGAGCTTTTTTGAGCGTCAAAACGATGTCGTATGGAAAAATGGTTAACATGAAATTTGTGCGTCTCGACGAGATCTACAACTTTCATGTTGACTACTTTTCGATTTGAATCCATCATAAACCTTTATTTTCGTCTTCCGCGCACCCGGACTTAAATATTCCGTTTCTTAGACATATTAATACTAGAAAATTCTTTCATCTTCCCCGATCTTTTCCTCCCGAACCAGAGCGGCGAGCGAGAGAGAGAGAGAGAGATAGAGTTCTTTTTCGTGAATCTTCCGGTGGCCGTCGACGGTGCTCCGGTGCTCGAAATCTTCAACCGAACATAGATCCGGAAAGCTCTCGCCGAGAGCTACGCTCTCGTGGTATTATCTTCCCCGTTTCTTGAGATTTCTCGTTAGTGTTTTTCGGCCATAACCTCTATTTTGGCCATTTTTGTCTAGATTTCAACTACTCCTGCATCCTTTTGCCACGATATAAAACATATAGTCATTCGGCGGACTTTTCCGGTAAAACCAAGGCAAGTGGTGGTTTCCTCTCATTTCTCCTTGTCCGATTCGATGGTAACAAATGAGTTTTGTTCTTTGATTTTCTTTCCAAGTTATAGCTATGTCTAATTTTTTCGATCACTTGAAAACTTCTAAATCTTGTTTCGCTAACTGAAGCTGGTAACTTCTTATTGGTTTGATAGAATGTTTTTAGTGTTGGCATTAATTGGCTTATTTATCGTTATCGAACGTATTAGATTTTATCTAAGATTGTAAATCGTCTGTAAGGGTTGATCAACCGCGTCTCGAATCTAGTAATGTCAAATAGAATCTGTCGAGCCAAATCTCGAGGTATTTATGTTGTGGTTTCTTTGGGTTTCTTGAATGCGAGAGTTAGTGGACGATTCCACCTCCGCAGTGTTTGCTACCTTCATTAGTGTCCTGTGGAAGTCTACCTGGTTTTTGGATGTCTGCGGTGTATGGTGGAGAGTATGAGACTCCCTCGCAGTTAGACGGATTATATATCCGTTTTATTTTTGGGTGGTGTGTCCAAGAGTGACCACCTCGTCGTGTTTTTGGGTAGAGCCGACCACGGGTGCCTAATAAAGGTTTTGTATTTTTTTTTTACTTCAATGAAGGTTTTGTATTTTCTTTCTGGAGATATATTTATATAGTCACCTTATAGCCTTGTGCGTCTGGTACACCCTTGTGGAATGTGACAAGTCACGCAGGAGTTCTCTTCCTGTTGATGCCCTGTTTCTTTTGTACTTTACTTCGGTACTTTTGGTCTTGGGTTGGTACCCCTATTGACCCTTTGTTTATTTTGGTTTATTACTTTTCCTGCCACTACTTGTACCTTCTTGCTGAGGTATTCTGTTTTTCGAATGCCTCAGGTTCAAAGCAGTAGCAGTTAGCAGTGCTGGTGTTGGATTTCTGGCGGCAGTGTTGGCCGTGGTTGTTGCCTCGTCATAGCGAGGTAGTTTGTTGTTGGTTTTGTTTTACTAGTTCAGACATACTTTTGTTCGTGGGTTCGTGTCAGCTTGTTGGCGCCCACTGATTTGTTAGTTGTTGATACTTGCTAGCTGCTCTTTTATTTAAAAGTGGATGTGGTTTACTTGCTCTCTGGGAGGATTTATGCTAGGAATGCATATTAGGTATTTTCAACTATAAAATCTACTACTATTACTTCATACATTGCATAATTTGAAACTCTAACATGTTATTTTTAGCGACCGTAAAAGCTATCTTTTCTATCATAATAAATTTAGAGTTTTGCATAGCATGAATTGTCCGTTGGGAACGTTTATACTCATGTAAGATGTTTGAGTTAATCTAATCAAGTATTTTTTTCTGCAGCGTTTAATATATTCTAATTCGTGGACTAGATGAGCCACTAAGTCGAGGGATACGGCTAACTTCTTCTCGTAACTGATTTTCCTTAAAATAACTTTAAAAGAACCTTTCTTCATGTTTAGTTGGTGTCTGCCTGAGTGTTCGCAGTTATCCCCTGCTGACGTGGCATCATGACACGCATTTTCCCTTACTCTGATAGGCTTTAATTGCGGTGAAAATGCGGGTTGTGACAGTTGGTATCAGAGGGAGGTTGCTTGACATTTTGTCGGACAACCTTTCCTTGTTGGTATTAGGTGTTTAGCATCATATCATACACATACTGATATGTCATCAGCACGTCTTGGCTGAAGCACGAACACTACACTCATAGCATAACATGAAGTATACGAGGCATATTATGTAGTATGAGATGCATAATATGTGTCTGTATATAGATCCACCATAAGACAACATGTGATGGTTATGTAGTATGAGATGCATAACCTCACCACATGAATGCGACTAGAATGTTTCTTTTTCGTTGCATGAAAATGTCATGTAGTATGAGATGCATAACATTTTCATGCGTACGCCGCTCATAACATGCATTAGAGCCTTTTTAGAATGCATAGCACAATCATGCATAACATAACATTTCATAAGCACAACGTGCCAAGCTAAAGATTGCGGGATGACATATGTACACACATGGTTTTAAATCAGAAAACGAATATAAGTACATGCATTCATGTCATAGGCACAAGAGTCAATAGGATGAGAGGATATCATCCTAAGTAGGACATAACATCATTATAAAATCCCAGAGCAAGTTGCAGCGTAAGCAAGTGTCTTTTAAGTATGATTTGAACTAGTTGTGTGGCTTTGTCGTAAGCTAGGATTTTGATGAGTTGTTCGTTTGCTTTTTAGAAATGCCGCCAAGGCGTCCTACGACGAGGTCGAATCCCCAGTCGGAGGGTGAGTCATCAGGTGCGCAAAGTGACGCGATTATCGAGAGTCTGCGTCAGAGCAATGAGGCTCTGTCAAGACAATTGGTTGCGATGCAATCGCAAATTAAGCCTTTGTTGTCTGCCGCTCCCGCGCAGCAACCTTTAGTGCAAGAGCCCGCCTTGGGCCAAGCCGTGTGTACAACCCCGTGTTCGTCGAGCGGGTCCCACCAGGAAGATCGAGTGGATCTAGTTTCGCGACCCGCACCCAAGCAGCGAGCAGACATGCGGCAAGGGGCCGGTCCGCTCCCGCTCATTTCAGGCGAGCGAGCCGGGCGAGACGACTCCCCTGCTCTCCCGCTCGCTCAGAGAATCGCCGACCAGAGCGGGGGGTGCCCTTCGTCGTACCAGTACTAGCGGATGGGCTCGGCAACTCGTGACCTGCGAGCTGATCGGAGGGTCACGATGGCCACCAGCCCGCCCCCTACACGCGACTTGGTCGCCTGTCCGCCCCGGCAGAGGACTAGCGGGTCGCGGCGGCGGTCCGGCTCGCGTTCGCCCAAGAAGAATAGACGAGCCACTAGAGCCAGGTCGCGCCCGCCTCCCGCGGAAAGGGGTTGGCAGCGGGCTGGCTCCCCATGGTGTGAATAGCTTCTCAGAACAGCGGAGCCATGCTGTTGTCAGACCAGGTTGGACTGCGCATAGCTTTTCAGAACATCGGAGTTTGGCTGTTGGCAGACCCGATCAAGGGCTTTTTGGTATTTTCAGGTCAGTTCTTTTGGTTATTGGCAGTTCAGATTCCAAAAACTATAAGTAAGACCCAAGGGGTACCTCAGAAGGCACGTTTTGAGTGCCTCCCTGCTCCTGTTTTCAAGTGCTTTCTGAGGGTACCTTAGCTCGGCTTCTGGCTAAGAAGGGGAAGCGCTCAGAGATCTTCCGGGTTTGTGGTGGGACCTCCCTGCCCAGCCCTTGAGTCTATTTTTTTCTTGCCTTCTTTGTTGTTTTTCTTGCAGGAGCAAAGTAGGCGCGAGACCACCCCTTCCCCAAGGGTCGAACTCCACAGGACACCGAATTCCGGTTCCAACATTTTGGTGCAGTGAGCGTGGAGTGTGGTCAGCGCAGAAAAGCTTCGGCGAGCTCAATGACAGGAGGACAAGGATCTGACAGGCAGAACTCGCCGCCCCCCCCCCCCCCCCCCCCGCCTCTCACAACGGTGGGGATGTTGGAAGACTTCAGGAACGAGGTGATGTGCCTCGTCAAATTCGCACTCGGCGCGCGGGCCGAGTGCTCGACTCCGGCAGCCCAGATCGCAGCCGCCCCCTCTTTGGGCGAGGACGCTCCCGGCCGGCGAGCCGGGAAGGAGGTGGCCGAGGAAGGCCGGGGGTGCGAACTCCCAGGACGCGAGCTCTTCCCCGGCTCGGCAGGCCGAGGCCGGTTCGGCGAGCTGGGCTCGCGAGACTCGTCGGCTCGCCCGTTGGGGGGAGGTAGTCCTTTCAGTGAGCTGGTCTCCTCAGCTCCAGTTCCAGACGGGTTCAGGGAGCCCGAGATGTCCTACTACACCGGGAGGGGAGACCCGGTCCAGCATGTCCAATGGTTGGAGGATGTGGTCTCCATCCGTCAGATGTCGGACGGATTCAAATGCCGACTCTTCGCCATCACCCTCCGGGAGAAGGCAAGGGAATGGTTCCACCAGCTCCCGGCCAGCTCCATCCACTGCTTTGAGGACCTGCGCCGAGGGTTCATGCTGCGATTCACCACCTCGAAGAAGAGGAAGAAGGAGTCCGAGTCTTTGTTCCACATTAAGCAGGGGGTGAATGAGACGTTGGGGAGCTATGTGGACTGATTCTAGGAGGAAGTTACTCAAGTCCAGGAGATGCCGGGCCATAGTCTGATGATGGCTTTTACCCTGGGCCTGCAGCAGGGTTTCTTTCGAATGGAGCTGAAGAGAGTTTCCCCCCTCTCCTACGAGGAGTTGATGGAGATGGCGGCGAGAGAGGTCGACGGGGAAGCGTCGAACCCGGAGTTTGCGAGGAAGTTGGCCAGGTGGGCCACGAAGGAAGAGAAAGAGTCGAGAGGAGGAAAGACACAGGAGGAGAGAAGAGGAGAGCCTAGGCAGAGGGAGCAAAGGCAGCTCCAGTGGCAGCAGCAGCTGAGGTGGGGGCACCAGGAGCCCGACCGTCGGCTGGGCTGGAGACCTGAATGGCAGGGGCAAGGGCCACCGAGAGGATACTACGGAAGGGGTCACCACCAGGGGAGGCAAGATCAGTTCCACCCTCCGGGCTGGAGGCAGGGCCAGAGGCCCCGGCTCCCCGATCAGGAGGAGGCCATGACCATAGCCTTGGGAGCAAGGAGGGGGATCATGAGGAGGAGGAGAAGGGAGGTCAGGGTGGAGCTGCCCTATTGCGACTTCCATCAGGAAGAGGGGCATGCCACAGCCACCTGCCCGGAGTTCCTTGAGATGAGAGGGAATCAGGAACAACAGCAGCAGCAACAGCAGGGAGGACGACAAGAAGTGAGGATCGAGGAGGTCCTGCCTCGGGCGGAGGAGGATCGTTGCGAAGACCGAGTGGATGTCGGAACCCGAGGGGGAATCAGAGTGATCCACGGGGGGGGGGGGGGGGGGGGGGGGGGTCGGGATCGAGGCTTCCCGCAAGGCAATCCTCCACATCGTGTACCGGCGAAGCGTCGCCTCCACATCCCAAACCCCGCCCCCGGAGGAAAGGATCACTTTCTCCAGGAATGATATGCCAGACCACGAGGACCCATTCTGCGATGCGCTGGTCATCAAGGCCGCCATCGAGAATTTCACTGTCTCTCGGATCCTCGTGGACAACGGGAGTTCCGTCAACGTCGTCTTCAAAAAGACGTTCGACACGATGAAGGTGGAGGCAAAGAGGGTGCTGGCCTCAGATGGCCCCTTGTTCGGGTTTTCAGGGAAAGGAAGGAAGTGGAGGGAGGAGTTGGCCTCCATATCACCTTGGGGGGGCAGTCCCGAAACTGCAAGTTCGTCATTGTGGACGCCCCCAGCAGCTACATCGCCATCTTCGGGAGGCCCCTTATCAGCGCCTTCCGCTGCGTCTCCTCATCTTTCCATCAGTGTTTGAAGTTCAACGTTGAGGGGGTCCAGGTCAGGGTCAGGGGGGACCCAAAGGTGGCGCGGGAGTGTTATGTCACTGCGGTGAACACCATCTCCTGGCAGGAGGGAGCCGAGGAGATGGGGCGAAGGATGGAGGAGGTCGAGCAGGAAACAAGAGAGGAGGAGCTGGAAGTGAAGGACTGCGCAGAAGATGCGGTAGGAGGAGATCTGGAGGAGGTGGCCGAAGTGAGGGGCGTGGGAGAGGAGATGAAGGTAGAGGTCCCCGTTCCAGAGGAGGGGGATGCCGAGGGATGGGGGGAGCAAGCCAGGCTGGAGGCAGCAAAAGAAGTGGTGGAGATGGAAGTGTTCACCAGAGGAGGCAGGATGGAGAAGATCCGCGTCAGCGGGGGGCTGACCCCGGAGGACCAAGACAGGATGCTGGAGTGCATCCAGAAGAACGTGGACATCTTTGCTTGGAACGCCGCGGAGATGCCGAGGGTTGACGCTGATGTGGCTTGCCACCCCCTCAACCTGGACCCGGGAACACGCCCCGTTCAGCAGAAGAAGAGGTCCACTGCGGACAAGCTGGCGGAACCCATCAGGGAGGAGGTGGAGAAACTCCTCAAGACCGACTTCGTGTCTGAGATTCAGTACCCCGGCTGGGTCTCCAACGTGGTTATGGTTAAAAAAGGAGACGGCCGATGGAGGATGTGTATCGACTTTTCCTTACTTAATAAAGCTTGTCCTAAGAACTGTTATCCTTTGCCTCGAATCGACGCGCTGGTTGACTCAGCCATCGGTTATTATGTAATGAGTTTTTTAGATGCTTTTTCAGGTTATCATCAAATCAGGATGCACCCCCCCAGACATCAAGGATGTCTCGTTCATCACAGGGGATGGATGCTACTGCTACAAGATGATGCCCTTCGGGCTGAAGAATGCTGGGGCAACCTACCAGAAAATGATGGATAGGGTCTTCAAGGAACAGAGGGGGAGGAATTTGGAGGTGTATGTAGATGACTTCATGATCAAAAGTCGGGACGTGGACTTCCACCTCCGAGACCTGGAGGAGACCTTCACCACCCTGCGCAAATACAAAATGCGATTGAACCCCCTGAAATGTGTTTTTGGGGCCAGCAGGGGAAAGTTCTTGGGACACCTCCTCACCCCCGCGGGGGTCGAGCCGAATCCAGATAAGGTCAGGGCTATCTTGGAGCTGGGGTCCCCGCGGAATGCTAAGGAGGTCCAACGGCTGACAGGGAAGCTAACAGGGCTGAGTCGCTTCCTTTCTCGGGCAGGGGAGAAGTGCTCCCCCTTCTTCAAAATGCTAAGGGGTGGTCAGAGGTTTGAATGGACCAAGGAGTGCAAGGAGGCGTTCCAGGCCCTCAAGGCGCAGCTGACGCAGGCTCCGCTGCTCCAAGGGCCGAAGGAGGGGGAGGACTTGTTCTTATATCTCGGGGTCGGGGAGGAGGCCTTAAGCTCGGTTTTGGTTCGTGAAGAGGGGAAGAGTCAGCTCCCTATTTATTACGTGAGCCGGGTCCTGAGGAAGGCCGAGCTCCGGTATCCGATTTTGGAGAAACTAGCCTTCGCACTGATCATCTCGGCTCGGAGGCTGCGACCTTACTTCCAAGCACACTCAATCCGAGTGGTGACCGACTATCCTCTCCGCAATATCTTCGAGGGGGTGGAGCATTCAGGAAGGCTGGCTAAGTGGTCGGTGGAGCTGAGCAAGTTCGACGTCTCCTTCGTTCCGCGGCTCTCGATCAAAGCTCAGGCGATGGCCGACTTCTTGGCCGACTACGTGGTTGAAGTGGCGGAAGAAGAGCTCACCTGCCCGACTCCTTGGAAGGTGAGGGTGGATGGCGCCTCGGGAAGGCATTCCCTAGGGGTAGGGATGATCCTGGAAAGCCCTCAGGGGACTCGAATTGAGCAGACGGTGGTGATGCACTTTCCCATTACCAACAACCAGGCCGAGTACGAGGCCGTGATAGCGGGGTTACGCCTGACCAGGGAGCTGGCGGTGTCAGATGTGGAGGTCCTTACTGACTCCATGGTAGTAGCTTCCCAGATCAACGGGGAGTTCGAGGCAAGGGAGCCCACCTTGCGATCGTACTTGACCAAGGTGAAGGGGGTCATTGGCACTTTTCAAACTTTCACCATCCGACACATGCCCAGGGAAGAGAATGAACAAGCCGATCAGCTGGCAAAGCATGGTCCCCAGGTGGGGGGCACCATCACCGACCTGTTCCGCCCCTCCATCGAAGAAGGAGAGCTCATGGAAATCGATCAACAAGCTTCGTGGATGGATCCAGTTGTAGTTTTCCTCTCCACGAGAGAGTATCCGGAAGGAGTAGATAAGAAGAAACTAAGGCACAAGTCAGCTTATTACCTCCTCCAGGACGGGCAGCTATACAGGAAGACCCTCGCAGGGATGCTGGCTCGCTGCGTGGCCGAGGGCGAAATACAGAGGATCTTGGAGGAAGTCCACTCCGGGGAATGTGGGAGTCATTCCGGGAGTCGGACCCTGGAGGGAAGGATAGTCAGACAAGGGTATTTCTGGCCCACCCTGGGCCGAGACGCTGCAGAGTTCGCAAGAAGATGTCATAAGTGCCAGCTGTTCGCCCCTCTTCAGCTACAGCCGGCCCAACGACTCAGGAGTATCACGGCCCCCTGGCCCTTCGCAATCTGGGGAATGGATTTGGTTGGACCATTTCCCCAAACCAGCGGCCAGAGAAGGTTCCTCCTAGTGATGATTGACTACTTCTCCAAGTGGATGGAGGTGAAGGCACTGACCAAGGTGACCTCCCAGGCGATCAGGAACTTTGTTTGGGGGGAGATCATCTGTCGCCATGGGCTGCCCCAGGCCATCGTCACGGACAACGGGCCCCAGTTCGCCAGTGCCGAATTCACCAGCTTTTGCGAACAGCTTGGGATCGACCTCAGGTTCGCCTCGGTCCACCACCCCAGGAGCAACGGGCAGGTGGAGGCCGCGAACAAGATCATCGTCAACCTCCTCAAGAAGAGGGTGGAGAATTTGAAGGGGAGCTGGGTGGAACAGCTTCCCGCGGTTCTTTGGGCCCTAAGAACCACCCCCAACACGGCTACAGGGGAGACCCCCTTCAAGCTCTCCCATAGGTGCGAGGCGGTGCTCCCCGTGGAATTTGAAGTCCGAACGCCGCGAGTCGTGGCAGCCAAAGAGGGCCGAGAAGAATGGCAAGCCGAGAACGAGGAGGAGCTGAGGCTCTCCCTCGACATGGTGGAAGAATTGAGGGACCTTTTGGCTGTCCGACAGGAGGAGGTAAAAAGAAGGATGGTCAAATACTTTGACAAGCATGTCAGGATGAAGCAGTTCGTGGAAGGAGACTTGGTGCTGAAGAAGGTGGATGCGGCAGGGAGGTCGGCATCCGTGGGGAAGCTCAATCCCAGCTGGGAGGGACCATTTATTGTAAATGAAGCTCTAAAGTCAGGAGCTATCGAATCCAAAATGTAGAGGGCGAGACCCTGAGTCACACCTGGAGTGGTGACGACTTGAAGCATTTTTCCCCTAAAGCATGTAAGTGACACTTTTGTTATAGCAAATTTCTTCAACGCTCTAATACTGTCATAGCCAGCCCGCATGGAGACATGGAATGTGTTTGGACCCCGAGAAGATCTCGCTGCCAGACTCTCACCTAGCTGGAAGGGCCGGAAGTCACTCGGTGTCATCCTTGGCCTCGAGAAGATCCCGCTGTCAGGCTCTCACCTAGCTGACAGGGCCGGAAGTCACTCGATGGAATGTGTTTGGACCCTGAGAAGATCCCGCTGCCAGACTCTCACCTAGCTGGCAGGGCCGGAAGTCACTCGGTGTCATGCTTGGCCTCGAGAAGATCCCGCTGTCAGGCTCTCACCTAGCTGACAGGGTCGGAAGTCACTCGATGGAATGCGTTTGGACCCCGAGAAGATCCCGCTGCCAGGCTCTCACCTAGCTAGCAGGGCCGGAAGTCACTCGGTGTCATCCTTGGCCTCGAGAAGATCCCGCTGTCAGGCTCTCACCTAGCTGACAGTGCCGGAAGTCACTCGATGGAATGTGTTTGGACCACGAGAAGATCCCGCTGCCAGGCTCTCACCTAGCTGGCAGGGCCGGAAGTCACTCGGTGTCATCCTTGGCCTCGAGAAGATCCCGCTGTCAGGCTCTCACCTAGCTGACAGGGCCGGAAGTCACTCGATGGAATGTGTTTGGACCCCGAGAAGATCCCGCTGCCAGGCTCTCACCTAGCTGGCAGGGCCGGAAGTCACTCGGTGTCATCCTTGGCCTCGAGAAGATCCCGCTGTCAGGCTCTCACCTAGCTGACAGGGCCGAAAGTCACTCGATGGAATGTGTTTGGATCCCGAGAAGATCCCGCTGCCAGGCTCTCACCTAGCTGGCAGGGCCGGAAGTCACTCGGTGTCATCCTTGGCCTCGAGAAGATCCCGCTGTCAGGATCTCACCTAGCTGACAGGGCCGGAAATCACTCGATGGAATGTGTTTGGACCCCGAGAAGATCCCGCTGCCAGGCTCGAATCTAGCTGGCGGAAGAGAGGGGGGAGGAGCCGCTCGACGGTGATTGACGAGCGGCTGGAGTCACGAAGATTAACCAAAAAGGGGTCTAACATAACCACCCAGCCCCAAGAAAGACGGCCGAACGGAGGCGAGAACCTAGGCGAGAACCCGCAAGAAATTTGATAACTCAGGCGAAGGACAAGCCGACTCGCCTTGCTTGGTGGGCGAGTAGCCACCTCAGCGGGGCTGGGCCGCAGAGGAGGGTCACCCCGCGCGGTAATAGCGAATATACAAATAAGGCAGGCGAGGAAGCATTTATAAGAGCATTAATAGATAAAAATCACAAAGTCTAGGCGCGGCTCGCGCTTACATCTCAAAAACAACTAAAAATACATGGGGTATACATCTAACAAGCAAATGTCAAAGAAGCGGTGGCGACGCGAGACCCGGGGCGAGAAGTCCTAAATGGGCTGGAAGGACTTATCCCCGGGGTTCGGCACAGGAAGGAACAGCGCCGGTACCACGTCGCCCGCCGAGAGTTCCGCTGCCTCGCTCTTAAGGAGATCCGCGCGTCGCAGCATCTGCATTGTGTACTTCGCGGCGCTAGCGGCGTTCTTCTGCATCAGCACCTCCAACTCGTAGTCAGAGTGGTGGTCGAGCGGGCAACCCCTGTTATCTGGCGGAGGGACATCGACGGCGACCTCCAGCTCGCGTACCCGCGCCTCCAGCGCCAACTTGTCCTGACCAAGGGTGGCGATCTCGGCACCCATCCGGCTCGCCGTCGCCGCGTCCTGGGAAAAGAAGGGAGGATCGTAAGGTGGAATCGCGAGAAAGGGCGGTTATTGAAAGTGAACACGTACCACCCAACCCAGGTACTGCGCGAGGGTCTCCTCCGCCGCGTCGGCCCGTCTCCTCTGAAGATCTGCGTCCTCCTGAGCAAGCTTTCAGGCCTCCTCCCTCTCGTCCGCCAACTTCTTGAGGGAGGTGGCGTTCCGCTCCAGCTGGGTGCAGCGCCTCCCAACCATATGGGCTAGCTCCAGGCCGCGCAGCTGGGCCCGCGCGCTCTCGTGAACCAGTGCTCGCGTCGCCTCTTTGTCGTAGATAGCGGCGTCCTCCCGCGAGTAGAGCCCGAACGAGAAGTTGTAGGCCTCCCCGCCGATGGTATCCTGCTCCAGCCAACTCGGCAACAGGGTTGAGACCACCGCGCGATTCGAGTCCTTGTCCCATGACAGAAGCGGAACGCCAAGCTCGTCCAAATACTTCTCGTTGTAACCAAAGTTGTGGTGCCCTCTCGGCACCGGCTTCGCAACAGTTTGCGACCGTTCCAGTGGCGCAGAAGTGCCTGCAACCCCGCGGGGGCGTCACTGGACGAGGCGACCATAGGGGGGGAACCCTCGGCCGGAAGAACCGCCGGGGCCTTGCCTTTCCTTTGGCCACCGGCGGGCTGCTGGCCCGTAGGCTTCGCCATCTTGGGCGGGGGAGCGGGCTGTCCGCCGCCCGGCCGCTTCTTGGCAGGGACCGACGGGGCGTCGCGCTGAGCGGCTTCTGCGGCCTGAGCTCGGGCGAGGACCCCGGGGGCGATCCGAGCGCTCTCGTAAGGGGGATGAAGGGGAACTTCCCGCTCGCCTGCCAAGAGGAGGGGGTGAGACAAAGAAGAAAAGGGTAAGGCAGAGCAGTAGCGAGTGACAAACCTCCCCCAGGCGGGACGACGACAAGGTCATCAAGATGGCGGCGCAAGTACGCGACCTCGAAGTTCTTCCCGGCGAAGAACCCGCACAGGTCGGCCTCGTGGCCCCCTAGGCCGGGCGGGCGGTAACTCGCCTCGCTGAGCTACACCAGCGAGAAGGGGACGTTGCCGAAATCCCCTTTGACGAACAGGAACTTTTTGAGTCAGTTGTGACTCTTATTTACGGTCTCCCGCACCTTGAGGTGGGCGCTGGAGAAATAGGCAGTCCCGTCCCGGTTCGCCCGGAAGGAGAATAGCTTCCGGAAAACTGCGAGACTGAACTCGACTCGCTCTTCCCACAGAAAGCAGGCAAACCCCACCATAACAGCTACAGAGTTCGGGGTCATCTGCCCTAGGACGACCCCGAAGTAATTCAGGACTTGGCGTACCTCGGGCCACAGGGGAAGCCGCAGACCCACCTCAAAGTGAGCCAGGGGTATGGCAAGCTCGTCCCTGGATAGATCGTTGATCTTCTCTCCTTCCCCGGGCCGTCTCGCCGAAAAGCCCGGCGGGACGTGGTCGCCGAGGGCATCCAGGTACTCGCGCTCCGAGATGACTGCGTGAGGAAAATCGTGCTCCGAGAAAGTCCAGGCGCACTTGCTTCGCCCGTCCGCATCACCGCCGTCGCCGCCCATCTCCACCGAATCGCCGCCAAACGTGCGAGATAGATCCAGGAGGCAAGCACGAGCCGTGCTTCGCGGAGAGCAAGAGGGGGGAGAGTGTTTTGAACCAGTGAGAGAATAAGAGCCGGCAAGGCCTATTTATAGGGAGAAAGAAAGGGCGGGAAACTTCCCACCGAATGAAGGGGTGCGTGTAGCAAGAATCAGCCCGACGGTTGGACTTCCCGGCGCGCATCCGCACCGCCAAGGCCGATCAGGCGCGGTTCTCGCCCGGCCGCATCCACGCAAGCCTTAAGCGGGCGAGTCTCGGCCCGCACCCGCCCGGGATTCCGCGCGAGTCGGGGAGATTCCCGGCTGGCGAGCCCCTCGGCTCGCTCCCGCCCCGGTCGGCGGGACGGGTAGAGCGAGTCTGTCCCATGACCTGCCCTCCCCCCAGCGGGAGGGCGAGCAAAGTACGTGAGTACCCTCGAGCCCGCCCCGCGGAGAATAAAAGCAATGACATGGTAATTTCAACATACATCAGCAGCAGAAAATTAGGCTCATAGGCGGGCAAAGAGAGTTGTAAATCGTTACAGATACAGGATAACTTTGAAATAGTAGCAACCCGGCGATATCCCGCGGGCGGGGAGAAGGAAGGGTGGATCAGTACTGGATCCACTTCCACCTGCCCCGCCGTTGCGTTCCGGATCGAGGCGGCACGCGAGGATAGTGATAGTCGCGCACCGCCACCAGCTCCTGCTGGGCCAGGCCAACTTGCTCCGAGGCATTCCTTAGGCGCTCCTCGGCCCGCGTGATGTGCACGCCAGGCGAAGTGACCTCGCCACCTTCTGCAGCGCGCGGGGCCCCCTCCAGGGCCGCGAGCCGAGCCTCGGTGTCGGCCTTGTCTTGGTCGACCCTCTTCACGAGCTCCTGGAGCAACAAAGTATGTTTCTGGAACAGCCGCGTCACCTGCCTCTTCATCCCCACCGCATCAGCCGGGTCTCCCAGGTAATCTGAAACACCCTCCACGTCAGGCGGAGGCGAGTACCCTTCGCTCATCTCTGTTTCGGAGGAGACCATGTTGTAGCCTACAAAAAGGGGCAATTCATAAGGAACAAGCGAGAACAAAGGCAAGCGCTAAGCACGAACTTACCAGGGGTTGACACGTCGTCCATACCGATAGAAGGGCGAGAGGAGCCCGACCGACCCTGAAAAGGTTCCCCCTCGAGGGCCGCGAGAGATTTCCCTAGTCCGGGGGGAACTGGCGGGCGAGGGGTATTCGGGGGTGGACGGTCCAGACCTGAGGGACTACCAGCCCTCTCAGACGACAAGGGAGGGGGGCGATCCTCCCCCCGGTCCTCCTCGTCCTCACGAGGCGGTGCCTGCAAGACGAGGGGTCAGAGACGTAACACCAAGCCGAGGAGGAAGGTCGCATACCTCAGGAGCGACCTCATCACCAGCCGCCGAGCTGGAACCCGGGAAGTTATTCGTCGGGGACCGCCTCACGATCTTCCCCTTCACCGGCCTGAAGAGAGGGCCGGGAGACCCGCGCGCTAACCAAGGGGCAGCCTCGAGGGCCTCCTCCCGAGTCTTCTGGCCCGCAGCCGCCAGGCGAGCTCGCACCTCTTCGCTGACCGGCATCAAGAAACTGCAGTCTGTTCAAGAAAAATGAGAGGGTCTGGGGAGACCCCCCTGGGCTCAGCGGTATATTTATAGCCAAATAGTGGGGCCCCACTAGAAGATTCTCTGCCAGCTCAGCACAGTACTCGCCGAACACGCGGGTTGGATGATTCTTTCCGAGCTTGTATCAAGCTCAAAAAGAGCGGGGATTGTGTACAACCCCGTGTTCGTCGAGCGGGTCCCACCAGGAAGATCGAGCGGATCTAGTCCCGCGACCCGCACCCAAGCAGCGAGCAGACATGCGGCAAGGGGCTGGTCTGCTCCCGCTCATTTCAGGCGAGCGAGCCGGGCGAGACGGCTCCCCTGCTCTCCCGCTCGATCAGAGAATCGCCGACCAGAGCGGGGGGTGCCCTTCGTCTCACCAGTACTAGCGGATGGGCTCGGCAACCCGTGACCTGCGAGCTGATCGGAGGGTCACGATGGCCACCAGCCCGCCCCCTACACGCGACCTGGTCGCCTGTCCGCCCCGGCAGAGGACTAGCGGGTCGCGGCGGCGGTCGGCTCGCGTTCGCCAAGAAGAATAAGCGAGCCACTAGAGCCAGGTCGCGCCCGCCTCCCGCGGAAGGGGTTGGCGCGGGCTGGCTCCCCATGGTGCGAATAGCTTCTCAGAACAGCGGAGCCACGCTGTTGGCAGACCAGGTTGGACTGCGCATAGCTTCTCAGAACATCGGAGTTTGGCTTTTGGCAGACCGATCAAGGGCTTTTTGGTATTTTCAGGTCAGTTCTTTTGGTTATTGGCAGTTCAGATTCCAAAACTATAAGTAAGACCCAAAGGGTACCTCAGAAGGCACGTTTGAGTGCCTCCCTGCTCCTGGTTTCAAGTGCTTTCTGAGGGTACCTTAGCTCGGCTTCTGGCTAAGGAGGGGAAACGCTCAGAGATCTTCCGGGTTTGTGGTGGGACCTCCCTGCCGAGCCCTTGTATCTGTTTTCTTCTTGCCTTCTTTGTTGTTTTTCTTGCAGGAGCAAAGTAGGCGCGAGACCACCCCTTCCCCAAGGGTCGAACTCCACAGGAGACCGGATTCCGGTTTCAACACAGTGTCTGATACCCCTGCTCCTCTGGTTCCCCCGATGGCGATACTACCAAAAATGAATTTCATATCGCACTTCCAGCGGTTGGGACCTCCCACCTTCGACGAGAGTGCTGACTTTATGATTATAGATGATTTGATCATCTCCATCGAGGACATGTTTTCGTATTCCGGAATTCTAGAAGCCCAGAAGTTGATGATTGCAGCCTATCAGTTAAAAGGTCTGACAAAGAGTTGGTGGATTCGTGAAAGAGAGAGCCTGAAGGAAGGCTGTACTTGGGAATCTTTTAAGAAGATGTTATTGAAAAAGTTTCTACCCTGGGTCGAGCAAGACCGCCTGATGAATAACTTCCTGCATGTGAAGCAGAGACAGCTCACCGTGAGCGAGTATGAAATTGAGTTTAGCAAACTGAGCAGGTTTGCTCCGGATTTGGTAGCTTCTGAGGAGGGTAGAGTGAAACGCTTCTTGGGAGGATTAAGAAGCGATGTCCAGCAGTTGGCATACGCTTACCAAGCTGGAAGTTATGCTGAAGCAGTGGAAGCCGCTTTAAAAGTGGTGGCAATTGAAAACGCCAAGAACCGTGGCGCTGCGGCAAGGAAGGAGAAAAGAAAAGGCGTTGAGGATGGTAGATCTAGGGCATCTGGCCCTTCTTCGAAGAAGAAAAGTAAAGATGTGTGTAGCTTCTGTGGTCGACCTGGCCACCCCTACGAAAGGTGCTTCAAGAGGACTGCGACCTTGAAGCAGCAGCAGGTGCATGCCATCCAAGGTGCACCCAAGGGAGAGCTTGTGTGCTCGTTCTGTGCAAGGAAGGGTCATGATGTGACTCGTTGCTGGATGAAAGAAAGGGTTTGCTTCCAGTGTGGGCAGAAGGGACACCAGAAGTCTTCGTGCCCCAGGCTCAGACCCCACTGCAGCCTGCCCACTCTTCGAGCTCTACCACCGCCACCAAGCCTGGATAAAGGAAAGGAAAGCTGAACGTGATGACCAGCGAGGAAGCCCAAACCTCTACGCAAGTGATATCAGGTTATCCTCAGTTTAATTTTATCCTTGTTAGTTATCTTCTTGTTGCACTAGTTGTCGTTCGGTTTAGTTATGTATGTTACGGTTTTATAGGGAGTTTAAGGTGTGGAATAGGTGAGCGCGCGTTCTTTTCGATTCGGGTGCCACCCATTCCTTTGTGGCCCAGAGATTTGTCGTTAAGCATCGTCTGAGTGTGGACCAATTAGGAGGCTCCTTCAATGTCAAGCTCCCTTCCGGTGATTCGGTGATATCCAACCAAGGAGTTCTGAGATGCCCTATTTATCTTGGGAATTTTCTGGCTTATGCGGATCTGATGATTTTGGATCTGTCTGATTTTGACGTGATTCTGGGCATGGACTGGCTGTCCAAATATGATGCGGTCATCCAGTGCAAGGCTAAGCGATTGGATTTCAGAATGGACGACGGACAACCTATGAGCGTCTATGAATTTCAGGACAGAGTTTCTCCTGTCATTTCTGCGGTACGTGCTTATCGTGCTATAGAGTCTGGTTGCGAGGCGTTTTTGGTTTCTATTTCTTCTTTGGAAATAACTTTTGTTACGCCAAGTCTTGAGGATGTCTCGGTGGTGCAAGAGTTTCCAGATGTCTTTCCTGATAGTCTTCCAGGACTTCCTCCTGAAAGGGAGATAGAGTTTGTGATAGACCTCGAACTAGGTACTCGTCCTATTGCTAAAGCACCGTACCGTATGAATCCGCGTGAGTTGGATGAGTTGCGTACTCAGCTCGATGAGTTGCTCAGGTGTGGTTTTATTAGACCAAGTACTTCTCCATGGGGTGCTCTTGTTTTGTTCGTTAAGAAGAAAGTTGTATTGATAAGACTTTGCATCGATTATAGAGAATTGAACAAGGTAACAATTAAGAATAGATATCCCCTGCCAAGGATTGATGATTTGTTCGACCAATTACGTGGTAGCTCAGTATTTTTAAAGATCGATCTTCGCTCAGGCTACCACCAGTTGAGGATTCGTGAGGCAGATATTCCCCGAACCGCTTTTCGTTCTTGACATGGATATTATGAGTTTTTGGTGATGTCTTTTGGTTTAACCAATGCACCCTCTGCTTTCATGGATTTGATGAATCGGGTGTTTAAGGATTTCTTGGACCAATTTGTTATTGTGTTCATAGATGATGTCTTGGTGTATTCTCGCAATGTTGAGGAGCAATACTCAGCATTTGCGTCTGGTTTTGTCGACCCTGAGGGAGCATAAGTTATATGCGAAGTTGAGCAAGTGTGAGTTTTGTCTACCTCAGGTGTCCTTTCTGGGTCATGTGGTAAGCAAGGACGGTATTTCTGTAGACCCGACTAAGATTTCTGCGGTAATGGAATGAGAGAGACTTTCTACACCAAAGGAGATCAGGAGTTTTTTAGGCCTAGCTGGCTATTATAGAAGATTCGTGGAAGGATTTTCGGTGTTATCTGCTCCTCTAACTAGACTTACTCAGAAGAATACTGCTTTCATTTGGAGTGTGATAATGTGAAGAGTTTTTCAAGAGCTGAAGACGAGATTATGTACTGCTCCGATTTTAAACCTTACCTACTAAAGGAGTTGAGTATGCTGTGTATGTTGATGCGTCACATATCAGACTTGGTTGCGTTTTAATGCAAGATGGTAAGGTGATTGCGTATGGATCGAGACAACTAAAGATCCACGAGAGAAACTATCAGACGCATGATTTGGAGTTTGCTGCCGTAATTTATGCGCTGAAGCTTTGGAGACACTTATTATATGACGCATTGTGCAAGATCTATACGGACCATAAGAGTTTGAAGTACGTCTTCACTCATAAAGAACTAAATCTGTGCTAGCGTCGGTGGTTAGAATATGTGGCGGATTATGAAGTGGAAATTCTCTATCATCCAGGAAAGGCTAATGTAGTAGCCGATGTCTTGAGTAGGAAGACACGCTAAGATTTTTAATCTGTCGGTGCAGTCCTTGATAGAAGAATTTGTTGATGGATATTGAGGGTGAGTAGGTACTATGCTTGCTAGTCTAGAAGCAGAAGAACCCTCTTGGATTTCCCTTACTCGAGCACATCAGAAGGATGATCCTGATTTGTTGCACCTCCGGAATAGAACTTTGAAGGGAGAGCTACCTGATTTCTCTGTGGACGAGTTGGACACACTGAAGTATCGGTAGATTTGCGTCCCGCCTTTGGCGATATTCGAGCTAAGATCTGTGCTGAAGCTCATGATTCCAGTGTGGCCTACCACCCTGGTTCCATAAATATGTATAAAGATCTAAAACAAATTGTTTGTTGGTCAGGGATGAAGAATGACATCGTCAGGTTTGTATCAGAATGTTTTACTTGTCAGCGTGTTAAAGCTGATCACAGAAGGCCTGGTGGTAAATTGACACCGCTTGATATTTCAAGTTGGAAATGGGAAAATATTTCAATGGATTTTATCACCGGTCTCCCAAAATCTCCCCGTGGGCACGACTCTGTTTGGGTGATAGTCGACAGATTGACAAAGTGTGCTCACTTTGTTCCATTTAAGATTGGGTACTCGATGAAGAAGATAGCTGAGCTATATCTTGAAGAGGTTATCAAATTGCATGGAGTGCCTGTTAGCATTGTATCAGATCGGGACTCTAGATTTACGTCTCGTTTTTGGAAGAGTTTACAGGAGGGGTTTGGTACCGATTTAAGGTATTCCACCGCCTATCACCCACAGACTAATGGTCAGACTGAAAGGGTAAATCAGATCGTAGAGGGTATGATCAGATGTTATGTTTTGGATCATGGTGGTGCTTGGGATGAGCGTCTCAGGCTCATGGAGTTTACATACAATAATAGTTATCAAGAGAGTCTGCAGATGGCTCCGTTTGAGGCCTTGTATGAGAGGCGTTATAGAACTCCATTGTTTTGGAGCTGAAGTTGGTGAGAGACTTGTTGGTCCGGAAGCCCTTGAAGAGATGAATTGTGTTGTGACCTACATTCGGACGGGAAAAGCTTCGTGTGACTCAAGAGCGCTATGAGAAGTATAGTACTAACCTACGAAGGGTCGATCTGGAGTTGCTGGTTGGTTGGAGACTTGGTTTTTCTGAAGGTTTCTCCGATGTCTGGTGTAAAAGGTTTGAAGGAACCAACAGTTAGACTCCCGGTATGTGGGAACCTTTCAGATTCTTAAGCGCATCGGAGTGTCGGCTTATAGGTTGGAATTGTCTGCGACCTTCCCTGGTGTCCATGATGTGTTCCATGTGAGCCAGTTGCGGAAATGTGTAACGTAAGATCGTCAAGTACTCGACTCGATACCCCAGATCAGCCCAACCTTACTTATGTGGAAGAATATCCTGTTCGTGTTCTGGATTTTCAAGAGCGGGTGTTGAGGAGAAAGACCATACCCTATGGTCAAGATCTTTGGAGAAATCAAGACGTCGAGAGCGCGACGTGAGAATTGGAATCAGCCATGAGAGAATATCATCCGCACCTCTTCTCTTAGTTTCGGGTATGTTGCTATGTTTTTAGTTATGTATGGTTTATCGATTTTGGTTTGATTTGGAGTTGTGATAAGTTTCGGGACGAAACTTCTTTTTAGGGGGCGAGTGACTGTAACGCCCCGATTTTTCGATAATTTTATTTATTTGGGCAAACATCAGATTTATGACGTGTGGCGTTACTTTTAACGTCGAGTTGACGGCGCAATGCCGTTCAGGCAGTTTCGCGTCTGTGCGGTCGAGTAGGCCGAATTCTTATTGTAATGAGAAAATTTTGCATTGGAATTTAAGTTAAGTAATTTTGGACTTGCTCGTCAAGTTTCGTCGAATCCGAGAATTTTTGAGTCTCGACGCTGCGATTGAAGTTTTGGATTTGTTTATGTTCGCCGTATACTTCGAAGATTAATATCTCGCGAATGCTCATCGGATTCTGGATTTATCTTTTTTTTGATTTTATATGTTTTTTGACTTCGTACGTTAGTGTGTTCGTACCGTCAGTGTTTGCTTACGGTGCGAGTTTCAGTTTATATTCGATGCGCGTTTGAGCCTCCGTTTTGATCGCGTAGTTCCCTATTCAAAATATATAAAATATGAATATTTTAATATTAAAGTGCTATTCAAAAAATGGAAAACAACTATTCATTCGTATAGTTTAATTTCATTGGACATATTTATAAAAAAATTTACAGATTGTAAAGGAAATTTATATATTTGTAACACTTACTACTCGAGTACACATAAGTACCTTGATCTGCCTACCGCAGTCCCTTATGTCCTACTTACTGTCTCGTGTAGTTATTTTTCATCTACTCGAGTTACTATTTTCGATCTTTACTTGAGTAAATTTTCTGACCTACTCGAGTGATTTTCTCACATACACGAGTAATATTTCTACTACTCGAGTAATATTTCTTATCATACCACGAGTAATATTTTTACCTACACGAGTAATAATTTTTACCTACACGAGTAAATATTTTTACCTACACGAGTAATATTTTTACATATACGAGTAATATTTTTACATACTCGAGTAATATTCTGACATACACGAGTAATATATTCTACCTACTCGAGTACTCGTAAGCTTGTTCCGTGTAGTCCTTTGCAGTTTAGGTTCGGGAGCGTTTTTGAGCATCAAACGATGTCGTATGGAAAAATGGTTGACATGAAAATTTGTGCGTCTCGACAGATCTACAACTTTCATGTTGACTACTTTCGATTTGAAGCCATCCCTAAATCTTTATTTTCGTCTCCGCGCACCCGAGCTTAATATTCCGTTTCTTAGACAGAACTATATATATATATTATATATATATATTATTATATTATATAATATATATAATATATATAATTATATATAATATATTATATTATATAATATGTGTGTGTGTGTATATATACATATTAATACAAGAAAATTCTTTCATCATCCCCGATCTTTCCTCCCGAACCAGAGCGGCGAGCGAGAGAGAGAGAGTTCTTTTTCGTGAATCTTTCGGTGGCCGCCGACGGTGCTCCGGTGCTCGAAATCTTCAACCGAACATTGATCCGGAAAGCTCTCGCCGAGAGCTACGCTCTCGTGGTATTATCTTCCCCGTTTCTTGAGATTTCTCGTTAGGGTTTTTTGGCCATAACCTATATTTTGACCATTTTTGTCTAGATTTCAACTCCTCACGCATCCTTTTGCCCCGATCTAAGACGTAGAGTCATTCGGCGGACTTTTCCAGTAAAACCAAGACAAGTGGTGGTTTCCCCTCGTTTCTCCTTGTCCGATTAGATGGTAACGAATGAGTTTTGTTACTTGATTTTCTTTTAAAGTTATAACTATGTCTACTTTTTTCGATCACTTGAAAACTTCTAAATCTTGTTTCGCTAACTGAAGCTGGTAACTTCTTATTGGTTTGATAGAATGTTTTTAGTGTTGGCATTAATTGACTTATTTATCGTTATCGAACGTATTAGAGTTTATCTAAGATTGTAAATCGTCCGTAAGGGTTGATCAACCGCGTCTCGAATCTAGTAATGTCAAATAGAATCTGTCGAGCCAAATCTCGAGGTATTTGTGTTGTGGTTTATTTGGGTTTCTTGAATGCGGGAGTTAGTGGACGATTCCACCTCCGCAGTGTTTGCTACCTTCATTAGTGCCCTGTGGAAGTCTACCTGGTTTTTGGATGTCTGCGGTGTATGGTGGAGAGTATGAGACTCCCTCGTAGTTAGACAGATTATATATCCGTTTTGTTTTTGGGTGGTGTGTCCAAGAGTGACCACCTCGCCGTGTTTTTGGGTAGAGTCGACCACATGTGCCTAATGAAAGTTTTGCATTTTTTTTCCTTCAATGAAGGTTTTGTATTTTCTTTCTGGAGAAATATTTATATAGTCACCTTATAGCCTTGTGCGTCTGGTGCACCCTTGTGGAACGTGACAAGTCACGTAGGAGTTCTCTTCCCGTTGATGCCCTGTTTCTTTTGTACTTTACTTCAGTACTTTTGGTCTTGGGTTGGTACCACTGTTGACCCTTTGTTTATTTTGGTTTATTACTTTTCCTGCCACTACTTGTACCTTCTTGCTGAGGTATTCTGTTTTTGGAATGCCTCAGGTTCAGAGCAGTAGCAGTTAGCAGTGCTGGTGTTGGATTTCTGGCGGCAGTGTTGGCCGTGGTTGTTGCCTCGTCATAGCGAGGTAGTTTGTTGTTGGTTTTGTTTTACTAGTTCAGACATACTTTTGTTTGTGGGTTCGTGTCAGCTTGTTGGCGCCCATTGATTTGTTAGTTGTTGATACTTGCTATCTGCTCTTTTATTTAAAAGTGGATGTGGTTTACTTGCTCTCTGGGAGGATTTATGCTAGTAATGCATGTTAGGTATTTTCAACTATAAAATCTACTACTATTACTTCATACATTGCATAATTTGGAACTCTAACCTGTTATTTTTAGCGACCGTAAAAACTATCTTTCCTACCATAATAAATTTAGAGTTCTGCATATCATGAGTTGTTCTTTGGGGACGTTTATACTCATGTAGGATGTTTGTGTTAATCTAATCAAGTATTTTTTTCCGCAGCGTTTAATATATTCTAATTCGTGGACTAGATGAGCCACTAAGCCGAGTGATACGGCTAACTTCTTCTCGTAACTGATTTTTCTTAAAATAACTTTAAAAGAACCTTTCTTCATGTTTAGTTGGTGTCTGCCTGAGCGTCCGCAGTTATCCTCTGCTGACGTGACATCATGACGCGCATTTTCCCTTACTATGATAGGCTTTAATTGCGGTGAAAATACGGGTTGTGACATACACACATATTTGGAAAAGCGAGACTACAAGAGTTATTGGATTCTCTTGATTGTAAGGTATCTCTCACGCCATTAGACAAATGGATGTCAATGACAGACATGGGCTTAGTCATCGCATAATGCTATAGCATTGTTGTGGTTCATTATTCAAAATATCAGACTTTTACATTTCTTCCTTTGCATTCCAGACGCATGGATGACCACAAGATTGTCGACATTGGGTTTGTTGATGAGAATCATTTCATTCACATGATTATGCGCGAGGATTGTCCGCATCCCCCTGTTTTTTTATGTATGGACAAGATATCATAGTGCTATAGTGGCGACATGGGAACTCCCATATATCTCACGTACTAGAGTTCCCGCCACCAAGGATATTATGAAGCAAATTATCAATGCATCTGATCCATGATCTAAGGTAAATTATTATCTTACTAGTTCAATTTCCAATTAACTTTAGCTTACTAGCTTACATAATATGTATGGAGAGGTTAATGATACACTTATTTATGTGCAAGTTGTTATAACATGATTTTTTCAGCATTTTATGCAGTCTACTAGCTTATTTGATTTCTACTATTGTTCTTCATTTTGTTAAGTTTTGATCATTTGTTAACGCCCACCTAAAGTTTATTGCTATTAGGCTTTTGATTTGATTTAGTATGCATGTGGTCATGTGTTGGTTTGATTTAGTATGTCAAAAATTAACTTTTTTTTTAAAAAAAATTGGATGGTGTGCTAATAGCCGGACTAAAAATGGGTGAGATGCTACTATCATAGGTGTGCTAATAGCAAAATAAAGTGTGCCATTAACAATGCTCTAGATTTTTGATCTCATATTTGAGCAAGCAATTTTCAATTTCATTCATCTCATCACCGATAAAAATAGAGCAATGTTGCTACCACTTTAAATTTTTTTATTAGCCATCATGTTGTATTTGTTGTCAAGCAAGCCCAAATATTTTTACAATAGGAGGTTATTAATTAGACTACCAAAAATAATATTTTTTTCATTGATTCCAAACCATAAAATACATCTTGAAATTTATTATTAGATATCATGTTATATTAGTAAAGTAAATTTTTGTTGGTCGAGATCCACTAAGCGACGCGCCCGGAATACTTAGATGTAACTGTGTTGTTTTTGGGTTGTGGACTTACAAATATTTTTGTGATTCCTACGCGTTATTGACTAACGTGTAGGAGGCTTGCGGTGGATAAGAGGTGTCCATCAGGCTGCCCAAATTGTTGATTCTTCCAATCTCTCGGCCGTTCCCTTAGTAGCACTCCTCAGTTTGTTGAACTCGTTCCTGATAGAATTGGATCGGAATTACTATTTACATTAACAATAATGTATATATAGACACACACACACACATGTATATGAGAGAGTGCTTACAACATTCAAGGTGAGCCTAAGCTATGTCTACCATACATAATGTATAATATATCTAACATCCAAGCATGCATGCACACACCTCCCACAGGGGGTGCGCGCCCGCGCGGTATACAGACTGGGGTAAATGATAAATATCAGTAAATAAAAAACCATTGGTCAACTCAAAAACAATAACAAAAACATCATAACACCTCAGATTGTGCGAATTTTTAAGACTTATACATTGAGATTGAAATCTTTTGCAACGAAGCAACGGCCGTTGGTCGGCAGACTGATTTTGATTCGATGGATTAGTTTTTAAAAGACTGATTTTGATTCGATGGATTAGTTTTTAAAAGGCAGAAAATCGATGCCATGCATGTATGGTTGCAATGCTTCAGGAATTGCTACTCCATCCTCCCTCTGATAGTTCTCAAGTATGCAACAGATCGTCCTTTGCGTTGCCGTAAGAGTTGAGTTTAGCGTGTGCACATATTGCTTGGTTTGCCCGTCATTCTGCACATTCGCCAACATATAAGATGAAAACAACAAAAAAACAGCTCTGCAAGTTGCTACGAAAGCTAACATCTATGGTTCGCATAGAAAGCGATGGTTGTGAATGCAGGGAGAAATACACATTGTATTTGGATAGCTGCGATGGCAAACTACTATTTTTCTATAATGTAACTTTGAAACAAAACGATGTCATTAACAGGACTTGTGTCGCGCCTTGTTCTATAATGCCGCTTTGAAACAAAATGACACCACTATCAGGGCAGCATTAGTGTTCGTGAACATCTGGTCCAAAAAAAGGAGTTTGGGCCAGAAATGCGGCCGCAAATTTTAAAGTTGTCATAATTGTGCCCTATTTGAATTGAGGGATGGTGGGAGAATGCAAATGCATTTTTTCGCAAGTTTATATCAGATGTCAAAACAAAACCCAATTTTTCATAATCCATAGATTTAAAAGGTTATTTTTTTCATTTTCTCAACCAAATAAAGCAATGAAATCCAATTTCCTATTATTGCGGGTCACCCAGTTTTACTCCGGTCCAGAGAATCAGACAGTCTTAGCTCGGAGTCGGACCGGACGCGCAAACAGTAAATGAAAACCAGCAATGATGACATGAGACATTTTTTATCGTGGAAAACCCGAAAAGGGTGAAAAACCACGTGGCTGGATTGGCGTCGAACCAAATTCCACTGTTTTGTTTGGAGTTTACAAGCGTAGGGAGTTTTCTCTGAGGGTGAGAGGTCACCTCTCCGTTACAAGTCTTAAGTGCAGCAAGAGCGGAAAAGAAACCAAGCCCACGGGGTTTGGAGAGGAGCGTCGACGAAGCTTGAAGGAGAGCGTCCATGGAGCTTGAAGGAGGGTGTCCAAGGAGCTTGAAGGAGGGCGTCCACGAACGTGTTCTTCTGATGCCTTCTCCCACGCTTCTAGGTTCCGCCTAAGTGTTGAGCGGTGAACGTTTGAGCGTTAGCCGGTCTAGAGAGGAAGCAGATCAAATTTCGAGCGGAGGAATGATCTATGTCAAACGTTCTCGCCGGAAAACCTAAGGACACTCTCTAGTCTTTGAAGTTGCTTGTCCACAAATGAGGGTCCGGGGTCCTTTTATAGTTTTCTGGAGGGATATGTTGGTAATTGTGTCGGGACAGATCTTGAAGTGACGAATGACGTCGTTATGTTCCGGTCACCTGGATTGTCATTTTTCATGAAATGACAAAGTGCCCCCATGGCAGTGTGGGCAGCCTGGGCAAGGTGCCCGGTGGGGGAGGCGGACAATGTGGCCGAAGGAGACGGAGGCGGTCGCCGATGGCCACCGGCGCGTGCGCGCAATCTAGCATGTGGGCCCGCCTGGGCGTGCTCCCGCCATCGCTCGATGCACGCACGCGCCCGCCTGGCGTGCTGCGGGCGAGGCGCTATGCGCGAGGGGGACACCCACACGCGTGGGCTGCGCACACCCATGCGCGGGCATGACCCGCGTACCGCGCGCTCCCCCACGCAGGCACGTTCCCCTTGTGCGTGTGTCGTGCTTGGTGGGCTCCCCATGCGAGGCGAGAATATATCCCTCAAGCGGGCGTGGCTCGCGGGTGTGGCCTGCCTGGCTGGATCGCATTGTCTGGGTATTTCGGCCAAAGTCCTATCGGTTTAACTTGGCAAAATTTAAGGGTATCAAATGACGCCAAATTTTTGTGGTCTTTATCCGTAAAGCGACAAACCCGAATTTTTTTACTCTTGATTATTTTGTTCCTTTTACTTCAGCATGCGCGTGCCACAAGTTATTTTTGTTTGTGGCGTGAACTGTCATTTTGGTCGGGCTCGGATGTCCGTGTTGATGACTTGGCATTTCCCCGTGTCAGCCTTGCGAGGCTGAGAACCTGCAAATGACATTAGGCGAGAGATCTTGATGGAGACCGCTAAATTGTGCATCATTTGTGTGACGATGGTGGTGGGTGCGGCCTGGCAGTGTGTCGTACTTTGGTGCATTTAGCGGCCATGGAGATGTTCTCCAGTTTCGAGTTTTGCGTGTTGAGGTGATCCAGAAGTATCTCGTGATTCGCAATCCTCGTGCGGCGTACACTACCCTTGAAGGTTGTCGTCGAGCGTTAGCATCGGGAACTCGCCCCTGGTGAGGGACGAGTAAGGTCATCTGCCCCCTTGCCCTGGCGATGTTGACGGGTTCGGAGTCCACTCTTATTAGATGGTGTAAGAGGATTTTGGGTCCGTCTCGGGGATGAGCACGTTGTTGTGGTTCCATGCAGCGCGAGGAATGTGAGGGCACTCCATCCTTTGAACGAGTGATGCTTCGAAATGTGGAGCTGATGTTGATGTTGAGAGATTACTTGTCGTATGCGCATCGAACGCACACTCTGTTCCTTTTGTCGGAGCTTTGTCCTTGCTGCAACGGGCGTGATTTAGCCCAGCAGCTTGCATTTGACTCGCGACACCTATCCTAGGGAGCCACGGAGTTGTCCTCCATTTTAAGCCTTGGGCGCTCCGTTGAATCAGGAGTCTTGCTTCCGTGTTTCTTTCGCTTGAATGTGTATGTTTGACGCGGTATGTTGATCTTGCGATTTTTGATGGGTATGAGCGCCTGGGGCTGATGTAGTGTGAGGGGATGTTTGCCCCCTGGTTTGGATGCCTCTTGGGGACTCGGAATCTGCTTTCGTCTAAGCGGCACTGGAGGACTCGTGACTTGTTTTTTTTGGAGGTGATAAATGATTTTTGTTTGTTTGTGTCTGGGAAGGACTTGAGGTACGTTTTGTTGTTGGTTGAGGTGGCGGAGAACCTTGTTCGTCCGCGGCATAGGACGATTTGGGGTCCGTCCGGTTGGGGGTGGCGAAAAAGCTTTGTTTGTTTGCGTCTTAGAAAGATTGAGTCCGTACAGGTGGAGGTGGAGAATAACTTTTGTTTGTTTGCGCCTCAGAAGGACCGGGATTCGTCCCGTGGGGGTGACGAAAAATCTTTGTTTGTTTGTGCCTCAGGAGGACCGGGGTCTGTCCGGGTGGAGGTGACAATGAATCTTTGTTTGTTCGCTCCTCAGGAGGACCGGGGTCCGTCCGGGTGGAGGTGGAAAAAAACCTTTGTTCGTTTGGGCCTCAGGAGAACTGGGGTCCGTCCAGCTGGAGGTGGCGAACAACTTTTGTTCGTTTGCGCCTCAGGAGGACCGGGGTCTGTCCAAGTGGAGGTGGTGAAGAATCTTTATTCATTCGCGCCTCAAGAGAATCGGGGTCCGTCCGGGTGGAGGTGGCGAAGAACCTTTGTTCGTTCACACCTCTGGAGGACCAGGATCCGTCTGATTGGTCAGAGTTTCCTTCTAGGATATTTGAACATTTTGTTGGAAAGGTCGGAGTCTCAACTTAAAATATTCTAACATTCTGTTTGAGAGAGCTCGGAGTCTCCGCTTAGGATATCCGGACAATCTGTTTGAGAGAGGTCGGAGTCTCCACTTGAGATATCTAGACACTTTGTTTGAGAGAGGTCGGAGTCTCAACTTGGGATATCCGGACACTCTGTTTGAGAGAGGTCTGAGTCTCCACTTGGGATATCTGGACCCTCTATTTGAGAGAGGTAGGAGTCTCCACTTGAGAAATCTGAACACTGTTTGAGAAAGGTCGGAGTCTCCATTTGTGATATCTGAACTCTTTGTTGTTTGGGCATACGATGAGAAACTTGGATCTTATTCCATTGATGCAAGAAATACAAGTATAGGTGTCGGGTGCCTTACACATTCCATGGGCAGAGAACAAGTTCTCCCTTGGAATGGTCCCCCTGGGGGTTGCCCCCATGCAGGCTCACTCTAGATTGTTTAATTCGCTGGTCTTGCAGAAATTTTCCAAGGAATCACCGGCGAACAAACCGTTCGATTTCTGTCTTCAGCCGCGTGCAACTCTCCATGTTATGCCCGCATCCTCGGTGGTAGTCATAGTATTTGGATTGCTCACCATAGTTCGGAGCGAGAGCTCTTGGCCTTTGAAGGAAGGGATGATCGCGGATGGCGAGCAATATTTCCGTCTGCGAAGTATTGAGGGGAGAGAATATTTTATTGTGGTGGTTCCCCTCGACACGGCGGGAGTCGTCGCGGAGCCTGTTGCTCCCCCTGGGACTAGGCAGCGTGTCACGACTTTGCATCTACGGGATTAACCTCTGGAGATTTCTAGAGAAATCTAGGATCTTAGAGGATATTCTTGTACATGTAGATTAGTCTAGAACATTCTTGAAAAATGTAGGTACAAAGATGATGGAAGAGTAGTCTATAGATCCTTCCATCTTTTGGAGAGAAACCCATTTGGGGGGATATATAAGGAGGAGACTCTCTCATGTGTAACTCACCAAGTAATTCAAGCAATAAAGCTCTCTTACACACTCTTGCTCTCTTGCTCTCTTGTTCACTCCTTTTAAGTGCTCCCTTATCTTTCCACGATCAAGTTTTGGAGGAGGCTGACTTAGCTAGCTGCGAAGGAGTGCAGGAAGGAGCTAAGACCGCACACGACATTGTCAAAGGGACACGTCTGTGACAGTTGGTATCAAAGCGAGGTTCACTTAAGTCGTGGTTCGTGCTAAGGAGTAAGACGACTTTGAAAGGGAACAACACCTCAAGTGTCATCGATGAGCGCGGCAAGGCGACCTAGGAGAGAAGGGATAGGAAGAAGAGGGACACAAGCAAAGGTCGTGAACGTCCTAGTGTGGAGCAAAACATGGTGGATGCGATAGAGTACGAGACGATGTGGGATGCCAACCTTACTCTACAACGAAAAGTGGAGAATATTTGTAAGTATTTTGATACTTTCCATATGGAACAAGAAAAGATGCAAATGGACATTGATCTTCTTAAGAAGCAAACATTGGGCAAGTCGGAATCCTCGCACAATGTTTTTGACACTATCATTAGTGACTTTGAAGAGTGCTTTACAAATGTGGAAGCAGAAGTAGAAGACTTGGACAAGCGAAGTCCTACCAATGGAGGGAACGTTTGCAGAAAAACGGGATGATTTGGAGGTAGAGAACTTTCTTTGGCATATGAAGAAATACTTGGAGGGATACGATATCACGGATAAAGCATTGAAGGTACGTCATGCTAGCTATTATTTAGAAGACATTGCTTCATTATGGTGGCAAAAAATACAAGCAGATATTGTCAAAGAACCTTATCGGATGGACTCTTGGGAGGACTTCAAGCAAGAGTTGAGAAGGAACTTCATCCCTGAGAATGTGAAGGATGAGAACTTACGGAAGCTCAGGGAGCTGAGGCAGAAGGGCGCCATTGGAGATTATGTCAAGGAGTTCACAACATTATCGCTACGATTCTTTGGTGTTCCCAAGCACATTCTCCTTTTCAACTTCATTGATGGACTGCAAAAATGGATCAAGCAAGAGGTCAAGCGGAAGGACCCAAGGACCACCAGAGATGTCATTGCTATCGCCGAGTCTCTTATTGAGTTCCAACGCCAACCCAATCCAATCAAGGAGAAAATGACAAGTTCAACAATGGTAAAAGTGGGGGAGATCGGCGAGACAACAAGACCACCCACATCAAAGGAGGATGAAAGACTTTGCTCGATCTACGGAAGGAGCTTGAAGAAAGGAAAAAGAACTTCGTACCAAAAGGCGGATGCTATGTGTGCAAGGTGCCGCATCCGATGAGTAGTTGCCCAAAGTTAGGATCATTATCCTCTATGGTAGAGAGCCAAAACGTCACCCCACTAGAAGAAGGTACTTCTCAAATGAGTTCATTGCAATTACTAAAAGCTTTGAACGTGCACCCAACAAAAGTTACATCAAGCAAGGGGTGGATATATGTGGAAGCTTTGGTTAATGAGAAGACCATCAAGGCCTTAATCGACATGGGAGCTTCACACAACTTCATGACAGAAGGAGAGTCCAAGAGGCTGGGCTTGCAAGTCATGAAGGGCGGAGGTTAGATCAAGACGGTGAACGGACAAGCAAGTCCACTCGATGGAGTTACACGCAATGTGGAGTTGCGCATGGGCACCTAGAAGGGTCGGGTGGACTTCTCTATTGCACACATGGATGACTTCAATGCGGTGTTAGGAATGGACTTTCTAGAGAAGATGCAAGCCATTGTCATGTCAGCACATCGCTCAGTTTGCATTTTGGAGGAAGGACTGCATGCATGGTCCCGATGATGCAAGGACCATCAAAGTTGGACAAGGAAGGGTCGAAACAACTCTCGATCATGCAAATTGCAAAGGGGTTCAAGAAGGGTGAACCAACTTACTTGGTCACTCTAACGGAGGAAGACAAAGACGACATAAGGGAGGAGGTGCCTCACCTCATTGCGGACGTTCTAGTAAAGAATGAGGACATCATGCCCGCCGAGTTACCTCTCAAGCCACCAGCCAAAGCACCATATAGAATGGCTCCCCCTGAATTGGAGGAGTTGAGGAAGCAACTTCAAGTGCTATTGGAGTCGGGAATGATCAGGCCATCAAAGATGTCATTTGGTGCCCCAGTGCTATTCCAAAAGAAGAAGGATGCAACCTTGCGGCTTTGCACGGACTACCAGGCACTAAACAAGGTTATGATAAAGAACAAATATCTTATTCCTCTCATTGCGGGTTTCTTTGACATGCTTGGGAAGGCAAAGATCTACTCTAAGTTGGACTTGCAAAACGGATATCATCAAGTGCGGATTGCAGAATGAGATGAACCTAAGACCACTTGCATCACAAGGTATGGAGCATTTGAATGATTGGTGATGACATTCAGTTTAACCAACGCACCGACTTTCTGCACTTTGATGAACCAAATATTCCACCCAAACTTGGACAAATTCATGGTGGTGTACTTAGATGACATCATGGTCTACAATGACACCATGGAGGAGCAAGCCAATTGCCAAGCACCTCAGCTTGCTATTCCAAGCGTTGCGAGAGAATGAGTTATATGTGAATAAGTCCAAATACTCATTTGGGCAAGAGGAGATACAATTTCTTGGACATGTCATTGGACATGACCAAGGTGCAAGACATTTAAGGATGGGCGCCGCCAACAAAGGTGACTGACCTACGATCATTCCTTGGCTTGGTGAACTACTACTGTAGGTTCATCAAGGACTACTCGAAGAGGGCGGTGCCATTGACAGACTTGTTGAAGAAGAACAAGGTTTGATTATGGACGAATGAATGCCAACGAGCTTTTGAAGACATGAAGGCAGCGGTTTACAGTGAACCGATGCTTGTCTTGCCAGACTTTAATAAGAGATTCGAGTTGCACACGGATGCATTAGACTTCACGATCGGTGGAGTTCTAATGCAAGAAATTTATCCCTTAGCATTTGAAAGTCGCAAACTCAACGAGACAGAACAGAGGTACACCGTTCAGGAGAAGGAGATGACAGTCATAATACATTGCTTACAAGTATGGAGACATTATCTACTAGAAGCACAATTTACAATCAACACAAATAATGCTGCAACAACTTATTTCCAGACACAGAAGAATTTGACGGCAAAGCAAGCGCGGTGGCAAGACTTCTTAGCAGAGTTCGACTTCATCTTGAAGAATAAGGCGGGGAAGACTAATGTTGTGGAAGATGCACTAAGCCGCAAAGACGTGCTAGCCGCGATATCCATGGCTAATGGAGGAATACTGGATTACGAAAGGCAAGGGTTGAAAGAGGATCCTCTTGCCACGCAACTTATGCATTTGGCCAAGGAAGGCCAAGCCAGAAGATTTTGGATAGAGGATGAGCTACTTTACACCAAAGGAAGACGACTATACATCCCTAAGTGGGATAACCTACGAAGGATATCATCAAAGAATGTCATGAGACGAAATGGGCTGGACATCTTGGACAGAAACACACATTGGCGTTGATGGAGGACTCATACTTCTGGCCACGGATGAGAGATGAAGTGAAGCTATATGTCAAGACTTGTCTTGTTTGCCAACAAGACAAAGTGGACAACAAGCAGCCCGCTGGACTATTGGAGTCATTGCCTATTGCAGAGCATCCTTGGAAGTTGATGACACTTGACTTCATCAATGCTTTGTCTAAATCCGAAGAGTGTGAATCGATCTTAGTAGTGGTGGATTAATTTTCCAAGTATGGAACATTCATCCCTAGCACAAGGGGCACTACAGTGGCGGAGATGACTCGTCTTTTTTCAAGAACGTGGTGAAATATTGTAGGTTGTCAAAGACTATTATTAGTGATCGAGACCCCAGATTTATAGAAAAAATGCGGATGGAGTTGTTCAAGTTGTTGAGATCTGAACTCAACTTCTCAACTAGCTTTCACCCTCAAACTAATGGGCAAACTGAGAGGGTGAATGCGTTGCTCGAGTGTTACTTACGGTACTTTGTGAGTGCCAATCGAAAGGACTGAGCCAAGTTAATCGATGTGGCACAATTCTCATACAATCTACAAAGGAGTGAGGCAACTGGAAGGAGTCCATTTGAGCTTGCAACGGGAAGACAACCACTTACTCCACACACTCTGGCGACCACAGCTAATGAAGGAAGAAGTCCAGGAGCATGGAAAATGCCTAAGTAATGGAAGGAACAAACAGACTTAGCCACAACATGTTTAGAGAAAGCGCGCAAGTGGATGAAGAAGTAGGTCGATTCAAAGCGACGGATGGTGGAATACACGGTTGGGGACAAGGTCATGGTAAAACTTCTGCCACAACAATTCAAAGCCTTGTGTAGCTTGCATAAAGGATTGGTTAGAAAATATGAAGTCCCGTTTTTGGTGATTGCTAAGGTGGGTAAAGTTTCATACCGCCTCGACCTACCAAACTCTTTGAAGATACATCCAGTGTTTCATGTCGACATGTTAAATCCTTATCATGAAGACCACAAAGATCTTCAAAGGAGAATATCTCAGAGAGCACCGCCAGTGATGACCAAGTCTTTTGACAAAGAGGTGGAAGAAGTGCTCACAAAGAAAACTGTGCGGAGAAGAGGTATGCAACCCAACACGCAATATTTGATCAAGTGGAAAGGAAGGACATAATCTGAAGCTACATGGGAAACCTTTGTAGATCTCTAGCAGTTCAAAGACATCATCCAACAGTATGAGGCGACGAGGGCGTCGCCAGGTTCGGTGGGGGGGATGTCACGACTTTGCATCTATGAGATTAACATCTGAAGATTTCTAAAGAAATCTAAGATCTTGGAGGATACTCTTGTACATAGAGATTAGTCTCGAACATTCTTGAAAGATGTAGATACAAAGATGATGACAGAGTAGTCTAGATCCTTCCATATTTTGAAGGGAACTTTTGGGGGCCTATATAAGGGGGAGACCCCCTCATTTATAACTCGCCAAGCAATTCAAGCAATAAAGCTCTCTTACACATTCTTGCTCTCTTGTTCACTCTTTCCAAGTGTTTTCTTACTCATTTTTCCACGATCAAGTGTTGGAGGAAGCTGACTTAGCTAGCTGCGAAGGGGTAAAGGAAGGAGCTAAAGCCACACACGACATTGTCAAGGGGACAAGTTCGTGACTAACGGCTTCTGATTCCTCTTTCTTTTTTATTTTCCTACGAACAGCAGTCGATGCTCTTCAATTGTCTCGTCTGTCGCGATTTGCACCTTGACTCGGCGGACAAATTCAAGGTACCTGGGCACCGTTTTGCCCATCATCGTGGAGTGGAATTTTCCTGGTCGGAGTCCTCCAAGGAAAATTCCGCGCAGGAACTCGGGGTTAACCCCCCAGAATCTATCATGCCTCTGTGGTGAAGCGACAAAAGAAATTCTTAAGCGACTCTCCATCGGTCTGTTAGAGCGATGTCCACGCTGGGGACGCGATGAGCCCTTAAGTCTCTTAGAAAGGTGAGCATATTTGTTTGACGCTCCTTTAACATGCATCTGCATTCTTCCCACGATGCTGGAGATGCGGCAACGGTGGCTCCTTCCTAAAGCGAAGGGTTGTCTGCGGGCGAGTCGACGGGGGCTAGATCGATGCGCTCCTCTGGTGTTGCGCCAATGACAGTTTGTGCGCTTTTCCTCACCATTGTTGTTGGTTGTGGGTGCTTGCGG
Organism: Platanthera guangdongensis; assembly: GCA_039583875.1. Lineage (NCBI taxonomy): Eukaryota > Viridiplantae > Streptophyta > Magnoliopsida > Asparagales > Orchidaceae > Platanthera > Platanthera guangdongensis. The sequence goes on along the minus strand of CM077149.1, from coordinate 3,167,747 downwards.
CAAGTGTTTCCCTCTTGAGATTCCTTCGAGATTTTGAGAACACCTTCCCACATACAACGCCAAACTGTTGTAGGTCACCCGATTTCACTCCGATCCAGAGAATCGGACCGCTTTAGCTTGGAGTCAGACCGGGCGTGCAAACAGTCAATGAAAACCAGCAGTGATGACAGGACGCCTATTTTATCGTGGAAAACCCGAAAATGGTGAAAAACCATGTGGTTGGATCAGCGTCAGGCCAAAATCCACTATTTTATTTGGAGTTTACAAGTGCATGGAGTTTCCTTGGAGGGTGACAGGTCACCTCTTCGTTACAAGTCTTGAGTGCAGAAAGAGCGGAAAAGAAACTAAGTCCACGAAGTTTGGGGAGGAGCGTCCACAAAGCTTGAAGGAGAGCTTCCACGGAGCTTGAAGGAGGGCGTCCACCTACGCATTCTTCTGATTCCCCATGTCCTCGCGTTCTTCTAAAACGCGTTGAGCGGTGAGCATTAGCCGGAAAACCTAAGTCCCGCGTCCTCCTTTAAGCTCCGAGCAGAGAAACGATCTAAGTCCCACGTCCTCGCCGGAAAACATAAGTGCTCTTTCTAGTCTCTGGAGTTGTTTGTCTTCAAATGAGGGTTTGTGAGCACTTTTATAATTTTCAGGAGGGATACGCTGGTAATTGCGCTCGGGCGGATTTTGAGGTGGCGAACGGCGTCGCTCCGTTTTGGTCACCTGGATTTTCATTTTTTTATGAAATGACAGAAGTGCCCCTCGGTCGCCTGACTGGATAGGATTGTCTGGGTATTTCGGCCAAAGTCCTATCGGTTTGACATGGCAAAATTTAAAGGGAACCCTATCACCTATAATTTATATTTGCAATTCTCTCTAAATTAACTCAATGCAGGAATAATAATCCAGAATTATGCAACTGAAAATATGAACATTGGTTTTAATCAAGTGAAACTTACTTTCTTTTGTCCGTATTCGATTCCCAGTCTCCTGGCCTGGTAGTCCAAGCAGTTCGAGCAAGACACGAGTTCTCTGTACGTTTTTGACGAAGGAAACCAACCTTCGAGATCATATTTTTTGGCTGCTGCGCCATTCAAAGCTCCAGAGCCAATAGACACAACTTGATAAGGAAGATTAAGCTACGGATTATATAAACCGTGTATGATGTAGTGAATTCAGAAACCAAAAATACATAAAAAATCAGCAAACATAATAGACAAAAATATCCTACCTCTTGGTAAAACTTCTCAGAGTTTAAGAGCATTTCTTCGTGCATCTCCCAAGATTTGTTCTCGTTGGGGCTTGTGATACAGAATTGCTCTACCTTTCAAATTGGTGCACTCGAAAAATACCCAACGTATCACGACCATGAGAACCAGCTTCTTTGCGGAAACAAGTCGATAATCCAGCATATCTGATACAAAGTCTCTCTTGATATCCATCAACATGAACTGACACATGATTCAAAGTCATAAATCAAAACAGAAATATATAAAATCCTTCGGACCTTATTGGTAAGCTCGTGGGATCAATCACTTCATCCATATGATATGCGCATAATGGCTGCTCAGAAGTAGCTATATAAGATATTTGTCATCCCCTCACCAGTAACCTTGTAATGTGAACAAATAATTAATCAACCAAAAAGAGATGGTAGATCATATTTGTCCATGACCCTCAATAAAATGATCAAAATCCCTTCCATTTTAATCTCCATGATCTAACACCATGAGAGGGCTAGCATGAAGATTCAAATAAACAACAAGAACCTAGAAGACATGCTTCAATAGAGAAAAAAAAGATAATAAAAAAATATTAACTATAAAAGTATATATCAACATTAGAATGTCATCTTTCTAAGTATTGCCTTCAATAAGAAAGTATTTGATTGTCATGATGATAAACAGGAATCATTTATTGCATGCAATCAAGATAATTTTTCAAAATCTATATCACTTCAGTTATAAGGCTGGTCCAGCATATGTTGCAAGCTAATCATAATTTAAATATTTTGCATAAGTCAAATAAGAACTTGAAAAATCAACACTTCTAGCTTTTCTGCTTCAAATCATGTAAAAAATTGTTTGAGACTCTATTTCACTTTAAAATCCTCCCTCGTAACTAACTAATGTAGACACAGGAGGGGCTGATTTATGCCCCAACCGTCGGTATGCATCAACTCTTGCAGTGATTTGTTCTTGTATTCACTCATTTCTGTATGTCCTTTATCCTATGGGGAAAAAACTAAGAGGTGTTAACTCTTGGGCCTGAAAAATGAACTGAGTTATTATAATTCTTGTACCAAAAAATGCGATTCAAACAGAAAGTGATATTATGAAGAACTTATGTAAGCTAACCTTGTAGAGCTCTTCATCAAATTGAGCAAGCTGAGCACATTTTGACATGATACCTTCTCTCATTAAATATGGAGTGTCTACGACTACAAAATTCCTTTTTCTCAAAAAAGCTAAACCGAAGTTGATTAGAGCTGCATTCAACAAAACACCAGCACCCTTCAAATAGTAACCTCTTCCACCAGCTACCTTAGCACCTATTAACCAAAAGAGTTATCAAAACAACATTTACAAAGTAAAATAACATAGCAACCGAGAAGAATATGAAAGGAAACTTAGGCTCCGTTTGGGGGGGCTTATTTTCACCGGTCAAGCGGTCACGACCGCAATTAAGGTCCGATTCATGCGCTCGTGACCGCTTGACCGGTGAAAATAAGTCCCCCCAAACGGATCCTTAACTGCATTTGATCCACTAATTTAATCTAATACTTTGTAGGACATCATCTCTTTTTTGGACTCAACCTAATTGAATTTATCCTAAAAAAAATGGGACAAGATTGTGTAGGTACGTTTCCAAACTTGGTGTGTGTGAGCCTTGTCAATTAACAAACTAGTATATATTAATTTCTTCTAATTATGTGTAGGATTTGTACAGTACATGTAGAATTTCAAACAGTGTAGAATTGTGTGGTTGCGGTGATGTTTTGTTGATTTCGAAACCGTAAATTTATGCACTCCATCCGCTGGCCCGATTTAAGGACATGATGTTGATGCTAACATGTATTTATATTAGTTCATTATTATCACTTAATACTAGTCATATGTCCTCTATTTTTAACACAAAAGATTTTAGAAAATGTGAGTAAAATTGTAATGCATATGTAGTTGTATAAAAATTGAAATTGCACTTCAAAAACCGACTCCAAATCATATCATTACCAAACTGCGCACACAGTTTTGGTGCGGTGCGGCTTTGTTTGGTCCAAAATCGTCCCCGGTTGCGGTTTGACATTGCTTATAGTCCTATTTCTAACTTTCCTCAACCAATTTGCTGACATTTTTCTTCGCGAGCTTCCGCTCTGCCAATTTTTTCTCTATTTGCTTCCTTTTTGCCTGTGTTTGTCTGCCCCAAGGCATCCAATAATATTGTCTTACCGAGCATCAGTGGCAACAACAAGTAATCCTATATCGAAAAACCCTTCAAGCCCATCTCCTTCTCTTCGTCGGAGGTAATATTATAACGCATAGGATCAACTGTGGTGAACTAGCCTTCAAACAACTACCTTAGAAAATTAGAAGGAAAATCACAGACGGTTATGTCTTGACCCTGCTATTTATAGGACCTCAACGACGCTTCGATTTCAACACTTAACGAAATTATTTCCTACAAGATAATCTCGAAAGCGAGGATAACAAATTCGATTGATTTGACTCATGCCTCATGAAATAATAATGTTTGTGCAATAGCCAATTTGATGATGGAGTATGCTTAATGAAAAAAAAATAAAAGCTTGAATCCACATAATATAGTTACTTGTGTGCAGTATCAATTAGAAGAAAATAAGATCATTCTTTTTTGGGTAAAAAAAAATCATTTTTTTAATCATAGAAGCAACATTTTTATCATTAAATTGACAATCTCTTGCTTGATCGTAAATAAGATCAACAATCAAAATGGTCGCCTCTACAATGAAAAAAAAATTATCATATGTCCTCGCCTGAAGAAAGGAGATAGTTCTAAGACTTTGCACAATAATTTCTCTAACAATTGGAAATAAAAATTACACATGGAATTTTCATGATTAACTTTAGGCCATATACAGATGCTCAGATTGAGAAGAAAAGCATTGAAAACAATGACTTTTGCATAATATAACAATAATATACTTAAGACACTTGAAATGGATGAAATGCAATCTTCACCTTCCAAATCTAGTTCTATCTTCAAGCAAGTAAATAAGCCCTTAGAAGTATACCCTACGCACCTCTCTTAAAATCAACATTTTTAAGCTTCTTTCCCATATCCACGTGATTTAATAACTTCCCTTCCATCCTCCTCTCCCCACATGCCTTCACTTCCATGCTGTCTGCCTGCAAAATGAAATAGAAAATCACTAATCTCCTTTCATACACACACATTTTCTATCTACTTCAAAAATAAGATCAAAATCATGAGATTTTTGATGCTAATAGGAACAGAGTCACGCACGAGATTTTTGATGGAGGCTAGCTTGGTCCCAAGCATTGTCTTCGCCTGTAATATGTTATCAGCGTCGGTCGTCGGCGGGTTGCGAGGGAGCTGCGCGTTGAGGCGGCGGCAAACGGGCGACACCAGAATTGCGGAATCCCTAAACCCCAAGTTTAAAGGAAAATAGTAATACAGCAATATTGTTACTGCTCAAATTTATTATTAGTGGTTAAAACAAATATTTTTATTTTAGAAGGCTATTAGTTATTTAGACTACCCAAAAATAAAGCTTTTTCATTCATTTGAATCATAAAATATAGCGTTTGGATCTTAGCAATATTTTAAACAAAATTAAAGACATAATTGTTGCGGGTCGCCAGGTCTCCTAGTTTTATTTTGACTGAAGAATAGGAACGCATTAACTTCAAGTCGGATCGGACGCGCAAACAGTCAAAAATAAACCAAGCAGCGTGAAAAATCAGGGAAGGGTGAAAAACTACGTGGATAGATTTGTGTCGAGCCAAATCATCCATCATCTTTGAGCTTACAAATGTTTGAGTTCCATGGAGGGTGTGAGGTCACCTCTCCGTTTACAAGCTTTACTTACAAAAAGGGGGGAAATGATTAGGTCCATAGAACTTGGGGGAGAGTGTCCACAGGAGCCTCCACAAGCGTGTTTTTTTAAGTCTTCCCCTGAGCCCGCTGCTGCATCCGCGAGAGCGTTGAGTGTGAGCATATTAGAAAGGGAGCAGAGCTAATTCCAAGCGAATGAACGATCTAATTCACACGTCCTTGTCGGAAAGCCTCAAAGCCCTCTATAGTCTCTCTGATTGCTTCCTTTCAAATGAAGATCTGGGAGCCTTTTTATAGCTCTCTTGAAGTGACACGTTGGTAATTGTGTTCGACTGAATCTTGAGTTGACGAATGATGTTGCTTTGTTCTGGTCACCTAGATTGTCAATTTCCCTGAAATGGCAAACATTCCCCAAGGAGGGCGGGCCGAGCGGCCCGGGCAAGTTGTAAGGAGACCAAGGCGGCAGAGGCGCGTTGTAAGTTGTCGGCTTGTGTGCGCGGGAACGGTGTGCGTCGTGCGTACACGGATGTGCATGATGTGGTCGCCACACTTTCTGCGCGTAAGAGGGAGCATCTGTTGAAATTTGTGAAGTGGAAGTGGGTGACGGGACAGGCCGCGCGGCCTGTGGCGGACAGCTTTGGCGGACTGGGCGGACTGGGCGGACTGAGGTTTGCGGCCTGGTGAAAAGTCTGGTGGAAGCCGGCTGTGATTGAGCGGGTTGTTGCTTGGAGTCCGCGGTTTGGTGCGGCCTGGTATCTGCGGATAGAGAGGCTTGCGGACTGGTGCATTGCTCAGAGGCCGCGGGTGCAAGCTTGCGCTGTTGGCGAGTTGGTTCGAGTTCGCGGGAAGCCTTGCGGACTGGAGTGTCCGCGGTATTGGCTGTTGCGGACTGAGCTTAGGGCTTGGCTGAGGCCTTGTCAAGTTCTGGTGTTACAGCAGGTCTTGCTGTGGAGACCGGTTGGCGGACTGTAATTGGAGTCCGGCAGGAAGCTGCTGTGTTGGACAAGTGCGAGGAGCTCGCGGACTGGTTGCGGTCTGTGCTAGGGTATTTGGCGGACGGGACTTTGTGTCCGCCATGCTCGCACTGGCCCTTGATGGTTTTGGGCTTGGTCACACATTGTGCCAAGTTCATGGTGTCCGCCGTATCCGCCAAGTCCGCTGTGACCGGGCGGACTGATTGCTGTCTGCCTTTGGTCGTGGACTTGTGGCAGATTGAGGTGTGGGTCTTGCGGACTGCCTCGGGTTGGTGCGGACAGCCATTGAAGGGGATTTGCTGTCCTGAAGCAGTTGGAGCTTTGCGGGCTGGTGCCTTGTCCGCTTAGCTTAGGCGGACTAGAGAGGGTTCGTCAATGGTTGTCTTGCTCCTGGCGGTTTCCCTTGGTGTCCGGCAAAGTCCTCGCGGACTGAGCGGACGGTGTTTTGTGTTCGCGCGGACTGGGGCGGTGTCGCTATCTCTTGGGCGGTGACCACACTCCTCACCTGGCCTATAAATAGGACCCCCTGGCACATCTACAGTAACCTAAGTAACGTGAGTGAACAGTAATTTGGGTTGGGCGAGTGCTGCGGTCTGTGTTTTCCAGTCCGCGCGGATTGATTCAGGCTGACGGTTTGCTGTGTGCAGGTCGCGCGGATAACTCCAAGGAGCCAGGAGCTTGGCTTTGACTTCGGTCAGTGCTTGGAAGTGTGCGGTCTCTGCGGACTCAGCAGGAGGTCGCTCTGCGACTTGTCAGTTCTGTTTCAACTTTCCCAGCTTCAATAACCTGTCCGCCGGCTTCAGGCGGGTAGGGGAGTTCCTCAGTTCAGGTTCAGCAGGAGGCGAATAACGGTGTGTCCGCGCGGCCTCGCGGTCTCGGCGGACTCCGTGGTATTCGGCGGATTGCAGCATAGCTTGGGCGAGCTCAGCGGTCTCGGCGGTCTCGGCGACCTCGCGGTCTCGGCGGACTGAAGTGCTGTCCGCCCGGCTTGTTTTTTGGTTCTTTCTGTTTATAGCTGTAATACTAGCGAAATCATGTCTCGGTATGTATGCCTCGGATTGTAAAGAAGTAAATGCTTAAAAGAGATCTTCTTGTGCTTCCATTGTTTGTTGGGTGCAACCTCTAGTCCTTGGGTTTTCCGCAGGTTCAGCGTGCGAACTGGGTAGTTCCGAAGATATTAATTTGGCGTTTGGGCTATCTTGCTGACCACGTTGAGAAAATTTAACATGGTATCAGAGGCAGGTTTCTGAGGTTGCGGAGGTTCAGTTGCGTGAGCAGAGGTCAACCAGCGTTGTTACTCAGTGATTGGGTGGTGCTCAACCTGTGTTGTTGCTCGGAGCTGCTGAAGGATACCAACAGGTGGTTGCAATGGAAGGAAGCTTAGCAAGGGTCTTGGCATTGAACTCTTAACGCCGACTAACTATAAAAAGTGGAAGTCGTGCATGAAGAGTTATCTTCTAGGCGAGGAGCTGTGGGAAGTCGTCGGTGGAGACGACAGACAGGAAGTTACTGCTGCTTTCGGTACTGCTGAGCAGGTGAGGCTCTGGAGAAGAACTAATGCTAAGGCAGAGTTCATTCTGAAGAGAGCTGTCTCTCCGGAACTGTTTGATCACATCATTGGATGTGAGTCGGCTGCTGATATTTGGACAACCATTGATGAGTTGTTCAATAGGAAGAATGTGGCGCGGCTGCAGTTCCTAGAGAATGAGTTGGCCAGGGCAACTCAGGGAGACCTTTCCATCTTCAAATACTTCTTAAAGATGAAGAGCTTGTGTGCTGAGCTGTCGGCACTGGATCCTGATGAGCCTATCTCTGAGGCAAAGATGAAGAGGCACATTATCCGCGGCTTGCGGAAGGAATATGTGGCCTTTGTCACATCTGTTCAGGGGTGGGCTACTCAGCCGTCTCTGCTGGAGCTGGAGAATCTGCTTGCCTCGCAAGAGAGCTTAGCAAGGCAGATGGCTGGAGTGAACTTGAATCAGGAAGGCAGCGAGGCTCTCTTCTCAGGCAAGAAGAAGGGATGGGAAGGGAAGAAGAAGAAGAAGGTGCAGGCCGCTGTTGAGAAGGAGACTTCATCTTCGTATCCGCCGGAGAGGAGCAATGCTCCTAAGGACTGGAAGAAGAACTTGAAGTGCTACCGGTGTCATCAGCGAGGGCACTTCAAGCGGGACTGCAAGGTCAAACTGCAGCCTGGGCATGCTGCGGGAAAGGAGGAAGCTTGCTCGCGAAGTGAAGAAGCAGAATGGGGAGGAGCTTTCTTGACGGGCACTTGTGTCCGGGCCTTATCTGCTGAGGACTTCAACAGCGAGTGGATCATCGACTCCGGGTGTGGTCATCACCTCACCGGAGACAAGTCGAAGTTCACCTCCATGCAGGCTTACTCAGGTAATGAAGCTATTATCACTGCTGATAATACTGTTTATGCAGTAGAGAAGGAGGGGGTCGTGTCTTTGGGTAGTGATCAGGGGCCACTCACGTTAAGGAGTGTGTATCACGTACCGGGCATGAAGAAAAACCTCTTCTCGGTGACCAACGCGGTGGACGCTGGGTATCACGTTCTGTTTGGGCCAACAGACGTGAGGTTCCTTCGCAACGTATCAGCGGTGAAGGCTGATGTTGCTCATGTTGGGAGGAGGGTGAAGAACTTGTTTGTTCTTTCCACCAGTGCCTATGTTGATAGGATGAGAGCCAATGATAGTGCGGCTATCTGGCATGAGAGGCTGGGGCATGTTGGCATGGACAAGCTGAAGGCTATGGCATGTAGAAGTTTGGTGAGGGGGTTGCCGAAGTTGTCTTCCTTTGGTGATGGGCATGTTTGTGCGGGCTGTCAATATGGAAAGGCACATCGCCTTCCATTTGATAAATCACAAACAAGGAGCAAGAAACCATTGGAGTGCATTCATGGCGACCTGATGAGACCAACTGTTACTGCCAGCCTTGGTGGAAGCAAATACATGCTTGTCTTGGTTGATGACTACTCAAGGTATACTTGGGTGTACTTCTTGAAGGAGAAGTCGGAAGCCTTCCGTTTGTTCGTGGAGTTCAAGGAGTTGGTAGAAGGCCGGCTTGGCTTGCGGGTTAAGAAGCTTAGAACTGATAACGGGGGAGAGTTTGTCTCCTCTGAGTTTTCTAACTTCTGCAGGAAGCACGGGATCCAACGAGAGCTTACTTGTGCTCACACTCCACAACAAAATGGGGTAGCGGAGCGGAAGATTCGTCATCTGACGGAGACCTGCAAATGCTGGCTTCATGCGAAAGATATCCCAAGGTCCTTTTGGGCGGAGGGAATGTCTTGTGCTGCCTATGTTATCAACCGGATGCCACTCAGCCCTATCAACATGAAGACTCCTGTTGAGCTGTTGCTGAAGGAGAAGCCGAGTGTTGGACACCTTCGGGTGTTCGGTTCAACTTGCTATGTGCATGTCCCGGATGCTTCACGGACAAAGCTGGATGCGAAGGCAAGGAAACTTGTCTTTGTTGGCTATGATGAGCGGAAGAAGGGATGGAAATGCATGGACCCTGTGACGAAGAAGTTCGTGGTGTCAAGAGACGTTGTCTTTGACGAGCTGACGTCATATGGAGGTGGCTCGGTGGAGCTTACCGGAAGTAGCAAGGTTGAGGAAGCACCGGTGGAGGCTGCTGATGGCTTGGAAGAGGAGCTTGCTGTTTCACCAGCAGCTCCTGTTGCTTCAAACTCCGAGGCTGAGCCTTCTGGCTCAGGAAGCAGGGGGAGCACTGCTCAATGCTTGCCCCAGGTAGGAGTGGAGCCTGAAGAAGCAACGGAAGCCGTGAGCAAGGAGCCGTGTCTTCGGAGATCGAAGAGGGTGGTTAAGCCACCGGCTCGGTACTGTGAAGGGAATGCAGTGAGCTTTGTCTCCTGCTTCTTTGCAGGTCCTCTGGATGAGCGAGAGCCTGCAAACTTCAACGAGGCCACTGGAGTGAAGGAGTGGGAAGGTGCCATGAAGGAAGAGATTGATGCTCTGAAAAAGAATGAAACCTGGGACCTTGTGCCCAAGGTTGATGGCATTACTCCGGTAACTTGCAAGTGGGTATACAAGTTGAAGAAGAAGGCTGATGGGAGCATTGATCGGTTCAAGGCTCGCCTGGTCGCTAGAGGTTTCTCACAGCAGTATGGAGAAGACTATGAGGAGACATTCAGTCCAGTTGCGAAGATGACATCTGTAAGGGTGGTGATCGCCTTGGCTGCTAGCAAGGGATGGAGGTTGTGGCAACTTGATGTGAAGAATGCTTTTCTTTACGGAGAGATTGACAAGGACATCTTCATGGATCAGCCGCCTGGTTTTATCTCTGAAAAGCATCCGGACTATGTCTGTAAACTCAGGAAGGCTCTCTACGGGTTGAAGCAAGCTCCTAGAGCGTGGTATGGGAAGATTGCAGAGTACCTGCAATTCTGTGGATACTTTGCTTCTAACTCGGATTCTAGCTTGTTCGTCAAGAAGAAGGGAGAGCTAAGGGTCTTGGTCCTACTGTATGTGGATGACATGATCATCACAGGGAATTCGGAGGAGGAAGTAGCAAGGCTCAGGGCTGAGCTTGCTATACGCTTCGAGATGAAGGACTTGGGAGAGTTGCATCACTTTCTCGGTCTGGAAGTGGAGAGGAAGGAGTGCGGGATTCTCATTAGCCAGAAAGGGTATGCTGATCGTATTGTGAAGCGGTTTGGCATGGGCGAAGGGAAGAAGTGCTCTACTCCACTGGAACCTGGGCTAAAGCTTCGACGAGATGAGGGAAGGGTGCTTAATGATCCCTTGGTGTTCAGGGCTCTTGTTGGGAGCTTGATCTATCTGACGATTACAAGGCTGGATATAGCTTATGCTGTTGGCCGAGTAAGTCGATATATGGCTGAACTAAGGAAATCTCATCTGTTGGCGGCAAAGGGGATTCTGAAGTATGTCAAGGTGACTTCTGAGATGGGACTCCTCTATGGAAGGGATGCGGAGTTTGCGTTGCTCGGGTACACGGATGCTGACTATGGCGGTGATTCAGATGATCGAAGGTCTACTTCAGGTTATGTGTTCACTTGCGGTTCAGCTAGCATCTCGTGGTGTAGCAAGAAGCAGGACTCGGTGTCAGTTTCAACCACGGAGGCGGAGTATAAGGCTTCGGCCTTGGCTGCTCGGGAAGCCGTTTGGTTGAGGAGACTCATAGAGGATGTTCATGAAGAAGTGCAAGGGCCTACTTTACTCCGGGGTGACAATGAGAGTGCTCTCAAGCTGGTTAACAATCCAGTGTGTCACGCCAGGACCAAGCATATAGAGATTGATCACCATTTCATCAGGGAGAAGGTGTTGGAAGGATCTCTGCTGGTCGGGCATGTTCGGAGTGAAGATAATCTTGCTGACATCTTCACGAAGCCGCTGTCGAAGGGGCCTTTTGAACGCTTGCGCAGCTTGCTGGGCTTGGTCACCACTTCTCACTTCAAGGGGGAGTGTTGAAATTTGTGAAGTGCAAGTGGGTGACGGGACAGGCCGCGCGGCCTATGGCGGACAGCTTTGGCGGACTGGGCGGACTGGGCGGACTGAGGTTTGCGGCCTGGTGAAAAGTCTGGTGGAAGCCGGCTGTGATTGAGCGGGTTGTTGCTTGGAGTCCGCGGTTTGGTGCGGCCTGGTATCTGCGGATAGAGAGGCTTGCGGACTGGTGCATTGCTCAGAGGCCGCGGGTGCAAGCTTGCGCTATTGGCGAGTTGGTTCGAGTTCGCGGGAAGCCTTGCGGACTAGAGTGTACGCGGTATTGGCTGTTGCGGACTGAGCTTAGGGCTTGGCTGAGGCCTTGTCAAGTTCTGGTGTTACAGCAGGTCTTGCTGTGGAGACCGGTTGGCGGACTGTAATTGGAGTCCGGCAGGAAGCTGCTGTGTTGGACAAGTGCGAGGAGCTCGCGGACTGGTTGCGGTCTGTGCTAGGGTATTTGGCGGACGGGACTTTGTGTCTGTCATGCTCGCACTGGCCCTTGATGGTTTTGGGCTTGGTCACACATTGTGCCAAGTTCATGGTGTCCGCCGTATCCGCCAAGTCCGCTGTGACCGGCGGACTGATTGCTGTCTGCCTTTGGTCGTGGATTTGTGGCGGATTGAGGTGTGGGTCTTGCGGACTGCCTCGGGTTGGTGCGGACAGCCATTGAAGGGGATTTGCTGTCCTGAAGCAGTTGGAGCTTTGCGGGCTGGTGCCTTGTCCGCTTAGCTTAGGCGGACTAGAGAGGGTTCGTCAATGGTTGTCTTGCTCCTGGCGGTTTCCCTTGGTGTCCGGCAAAGTCCTCGCGGACTGAGCGGACGGTGTTTTGTGTTCGCGCGGACTGGGGCGGTGTCGCTATCTCTTGGGCGGTGACCACACTCCTCACCTGGCCTATAAATAGGACCCCCCTGGCACATCTACAGTAACCTAAGTAACGTGAGTGAACAGTAATTTGGGTTGGGCGAGTGCTGCGGTCTGTGTTTTCCAGTCCGCGCGGATTGATTCAGGCTGACGGTTTGCTGTGTGCAGGTCGCGCGGATAACTCCAAGGAGCCAGGAGCTTGGCTTTGACTTCGGTCAGTGCTTGGAAGTGTGCGGTCTCTGCGGACTCAGCAGGAGGTCGCTCTGCGGCTTGTCAGTTCTGTTTCAACTTTCCCAGCTTCAATAACCTGTCCGCCGGCTTCAGGCGGGTAGGGGAGTTCCTCAGTTCAGGTTCAGCAGGAGGCGAATAACGGTGTGTCCGCGCGGCCTCGCGGTCTCGGCGGACTCCGTGGTATTCGGCGGATTGCAGCATAGCTTGGGCGAGCTCAGCGGTCTCGGCGGTCTCGGCGACCTCGCGGTCTCGGCGGACTGAAGTGCTGTCCGCCCGGCTTGTTTTTTGGTTCTTTCTGTTTACAGCTGTAATACTAGCGAAATCATGTCTCGCTATGTATGCCTCGGATTGTAAAGAAGTAAATGCTTAAAAGAGATCTTCTTGTGCTTCCATTGTTTGTTGGGTGCAACCTCTAGTCCTTGGGTTTTCCGCAGGTTCAGCGTGCGAACTGGGTAGTTCCGAAGATATTAATTTGGCGTTTGGGCTATCTTGCTGACCACGTTGAGAAAATTTAACAGCATCTGCGCACCCCATGCGCATATGTGTGTCGCGATCGCTTGCATCGCACTATCGTGTGGCAAGCTAGTCGTGTGCATGCTAGTTGGAGGTCGCGTGCGCACGATAGTGTGCGTGCGCGTGCATGTAGTGTTGGTTGCCCGTGTGCACGACAAACCACCACCCTCCCGCTGCCCGGTGAGGGACGTTTATGTACACGGTACCCGCATACACGGGCCTGCATGTCGGCATGTGCATGCTTAGTTCTTTTGGGGCGGTTTTTGGCTCTTTCATATAAGAACGACATATAGACTCTAGGCCTGTGGGGTTATGGTCCTTGATGTTTCCCTCAATGACCCCATCCTTGTCCACAAGACTTAATTGGTTATAGCGAGCAAGAGTACGCATGTTCTCTGTTATTTGGTTCTTAGCATTGAGGCGTACGTAAGACCTAGTCTTGGTAGTGTGCATACCTCCTAGTAGTGTAGAACTCTGTTCCACTATCTTCGTTTGGCCATGGCGGGAGGTGCCTGAGAGGCTAGCTACCCTAAAAAAGTTGGAACGAAGGTCTGTGTCGACATAATAAATCAGAGTATGTGAGTAAGCATGAGTGAGTTATCGTACATACCATCATTGTGTTGCATTGCATTGCACCACATCAAGATCATCATCATATAAATTGTATTGGGCACTTTCATATGATGAGTTATTATTTGTCGGTCTAGATCCTTAACTTATAACCATGTATGAGCATCCTTATAAGTTAAGTTTAATTCAGTTATATACTCTACTCTTTTATACACTACTAGTGTATATGTGCTCATATATACTTTTTGGTACATTTTGTTGTTACCTATTTCTTACTGAATTATATATATATTAATTGTTAGATTGATTGCACCATCTTGTCACATATTTGTTACAGTAGTACTTATATTATACCTTATTTTTCCCTCCTTTTGCTCGGTGTCTAAGAGTCATTGGTGGATAGATGTGAAGTCACTTAGTCCTTATGACTAACGATTGTTGTACTACTAGTTTTAGGAGCACACCCTGTAGGAGCAACAACACCTCATGTAGGAGGGAAGCCAGGTCAGGGAGACGGAGCTTGACAATACGTTACCATCGCTTCTGTCAGTCACAGACGTGAGATTTGAGCGTTTTGATATAGGCTTCAGGATTTTTGTACTCTAATTTTTACATGAGCCCTTGTTGCTCCCAATTTATACTTATGTTCTTTGTGGACTATTTACTTATTGTGGATCATGGACTAAACTTCTATTTGTTTATGGGTTGGCATGTGATGTTTGGTATTTAGAACGTAGAATAGGTGTCTTGTGGCATATGTTTTTGTGGGGTATTGTATGCATAATAACCTTGAATTGGGATTGTATTTGATGTTGTGTGTTTAGTTATGCGCTTGCAAGTTTATATTACTAAGTACACATCAATGTTAGGTTACAGTGGGTCAGTAAACACAAGACTATACAATATAATCCTTTATTGTGTAGGCTAATGTGTTGACTCATGTGTAATCTCTCTGTTGGGATGTACTTCTATTCCAAGTGCATTAGAAGGATCAAGGAAGGACAAGGACCTAGATTCAGAAGAACAAATTTTCTTAAGTAAAATTCGTCGAGTATAGTAGTGAATACTCGTCGAATTTGTCGAATGTATCGATCGATACTCGTCGAATTCATCGAATGTATCCTGGGGTGGACCCTGAACTCTTGAGGGGAGTATTTCTTGGAGGACTCCGCCCTAGTGGATTCTATTTAGCTCTAATGAGGGAAAATGTCCCTACCTACCCAGACCTCGTACATCGTATGGAGCAACAAATTGCGGCATACGAAGCCATAGAGGCGCATCATCAACAATTCGATGGTAACCAAAAGCGCAAGAGGGACAAGGAGCCAACTCCAAAGAACCAAGATGGAAGATTCCAAGAAGAGCATCGAAATGGCCAGCGGAGACGCGACTTTTAGAGAGACCAGCCAACCAGAGAATACACTCCGTTGAATATTACCCGTACAAACGTACTCTACGACATCCAAAATCACCCGACTCTGCATCGCCCTAAGTAGACTGCCCCCAATCCCAGGAATGATCAATCAAAGTATTGTGAATTTCATCAGGCCACCGGGCACACTACTGAGGAGTGTGTACGTTTGAAAGAGGAGATTGAACGCTTGATTCGCCAAGGGTTCCTTAGCAGTTTCTTACATGGACATGTGCAGGACCAACAACCTCCTCCTAGGTAGGCAAGTGATAAGTAGAATGCCCAACATGGAGGAGCCGACGCTAGATTCATGGTTGGGAACATCGAGACTATCGTCGGATCACTAGTTCTCTACACCCAGATTCTTTCGGTGAGCACCCAGGGAGACGTTCACGAAGGCAAAAGATGCAAACAAGACTCCACCATAATCTTTGGAGATGAAGATCTGGAAGGGATCTGGGTACCCCAACAAGACCCTCTCGTGATCAATGCAGGGATGGCGACCCCTACTACAACGTCACGCGGATACTCGTCGATAATGGAAGCTCGGTTGACGTCTTATTCTTGTCCACTCTTCAGAGTATGAATCTTACTAGTCAACATCTCATTCCTGCAGCAGGACCCATGTATGGCTTTGATAACCATCCAGTCTAGGTACAAGGGATGATAACTCTACCATTCACCTTGTGAAAGTTTCCAAGGCAAGCCACATATCAAATCCAGTTTGTCATGGTGGATTCAAGCTCATCCTACAATATTGAAAGCCATTCCTTCAATCTCGCACCTCGATATGAAGTTTCCCACTGGGGGGGGGGGGGTAGGAGTTGTGTGTACAACCACATGTTTGTCGAGTGGATCCAACAAGGCAGAACATGGCCCTCAGTGTGGCTCAACCTGCACCCACTTAAAGAGGCGAGCGAGCAAGGATGGCCAGCCCGCGTCCTCCTAGCAGGCGAGCGAGCCAATCATCGCCTGCCCAGAAGGAGAGCGAGCTGGCTCGCCGGCCCGCGTTCTCCTGAGTGGCCGCCGAACCAAGTGTAGCCGACCCGCCTCCATATAATGGATGGGCGAGCCGCAGAAGCCCGGATCGCGCTCACCTAAAGAGAGACGCGAGTTACGGGAGCCGGGAAGCATCCGTCCGGGAGGATGGCAAGCTGGTTCGAGCACTCCCCCGTATGTGGGGTATAAAACATGTATTTAATATTATTTGGTCTATTAGTAACCTCACCAAATAGCGAAGTTTCACAGTTGGCAGACCCACATTGGGACGTGTATAGCTGTTGAGAACATCAGATTTACATTATTTACAGGTCAGGCTCAAGAATCTATAAATAGATCCAAGGGGTACCTCAGATGGCAAGCTTCCTAATTTTCTAATCTTCTAGCGCTTTCTGAGGTGCCCTTAGCTCAACACTGGCTAAGAGGGGAAGCGCTCTAAGATCTTTCGGGTGTATGGTGGGACCTCCGTGTTGGAGCCTTGGATCAGTTTCGAATTCTAAGTCCTCAATCAATCAAGCTCGTCGGGAGAAGTAAGAGTATGATCACACCTTTCTAAGGGTCCGAACTCCACAGAAGCCGGTTTCCGGTTTCAACATTATGCGGGGAAACCAAGAAGCTGTCCGAACTTGTTATTCCAAACAAGCCCAGCTAGTAAGAGCCACAGACCTAAACATTGATAACTTTGACCTGCGAGACGAAGCAATCTTGTAGCGAGGTGCACCCATTGAGAGATTAATTGAAGTCCCTCTTTTGGGAGCAAGTTCAGACCACACCGTTCAACTTGGATCACTCCTCCTGAAGCAAGAAAGGGAAGAATTAACGATTTATCTTCAGGCAAACAAGGACATTTTCGCTTGGGCCCCCGAAGATATGTCTAGTATAGATCCGTAGATCATCCAGCACTACTTGAACGTCAACCCAGCCTGTAGGCCGGTCATCCAGAAAAAGAGAAACTTCACTCCCGAGAGACTTCAGGCGATCGAGGAAGAAGTAGGAAAGCTCCTTGATGCACGATTCATACGAGAAGTAGAATACCCTGTCTGGTAGGCGAGCGTAGTCATGGTTAAGAAATACTCTGGGAAGTGTAGGATGTGTGTGGACTACATGAACCTCAACCAATCTTGTCCGAAAAACAGCTTTCCCCTCCCTCGAATCGATCAGCTTGTCGATTCGACCGTTGGACACCAACTTCTCAGTTTCATGGATGCCTACTCCAGTCATAACCAGATCAGAATGAATCCTGCAGATGAAGAACATACGACATTCCAAACTGACATAGGGATTTATTGCTATAAGATACTGCCCTTTGGCCTTAAGAACGCCAGTGCCAACTACCAACAATTAATGAACAAGGCGTTTAAAAATCACATCGGAAAGTCCATGGAAGTGTACGTCGATGACATGCTCGTCAAAAGCATCTGACGGGAGAATCATCTAGAAGACCTAGAGAAATGTTTCAGAATTCTTTGGCAATACGATATGAGACTCCACCGAGTAAATGCGTGTTTGGTGTGACGTCGGGAAAATTTCTAGGATTCATGGTGACACAACGAGGAATAGAAGAGAATCTGGAGAAGATTAAAGCCATCAAGGATATGTCGCCACCTCAGTCCTGAAAGGAAGTGCAACGCTTAAACAAAAGAATTACTGCACTCTCGCGATTCTTAGCACGAACCAAAGATAAATATCTTGAAAGAAACGCGGTTTTCTTTTGGCAATGGAACAAAGCGGAGCGCAAAGGGATTTTTTTTTGAACAAAAATCACACAACCAAACCATCACAAAGGGTTTAGGAAATTATACCTCTAGAGAATATATCTCTAGGTGAAGTGACGAATGCGCGGGCAAAGACGACAACGAATCCACCACGAAGGAGAAAGCAATCCCTTTCGCCTCTTGGTTCACCTTGAACCCGAACAATGAAGAATCTCTATTCCGTTGACGGGGAATAGAGATACAAAGCCTAGACGTTATCCTCCAAGAGCGCCGGGACTCCTAGTGGCCGAACCACACTAGTCACCGTGAGAGGAAAAGACAAAACCTGGAGCTTGACTGGATCGGCTAGAGGAAGAAGTCCTCAAGGCAAGTCACTTGCCTTAAATGGAGCTCTCAGAACGAGCATCGACCATCAAAAGCACGGGGCTCCTCCACCTAAACCAACCGGCGGCGAGCTCAAAGATGCCGACCAGCGATGATAAGGTGGGGCTAACAACAAGAGCTCACACCGGTGAGGAGGACGGTGGCGGCGCAGCAACACTCTGGCGCGAGGAAGCCCAAGCGTGGAAACGACGCCGTCGTGATGAGGAGAAACCCTAGCCCGTGAGAAGCTCGGCTACAACACCTCAAAACAACCGATTAATATATATATATAACTAATAACTTTATATATATATATATATATATATATATATATATATATATATATATATATATATATATATATATAACTTATTCATATATATATATAGATACATGAATAAATGTATCCCAAAACAAGCCCAAATGGTTACAGATAACCAGAATATAAAATTGTGCTCCACTATCAAAATCATTATGACGACTAGCCTCGTCATAATTTTCTCTTTTGATAGTCGCACAAGAACTCGTCTAAGCATGTCGAGTCACGACATAAGGCGCTTGCACCTACTATGGTATTTAGATTAAATTTTCCAGGAAATAAATACCCAAGTAAGTCGAACTGATATTGTTCCCGTTCATTTGGTGCGACCTTATAGAGGAACTATGTCGTCAAGGCGATAATATAACAACCTATATTACGGACTATAAGAGGCTTTGTCACTGCATTATAGTCGCCTTAATAACATAGTAACTAGGCAACACATATTGATGACCTGTGTCTTTCTCTTGTCACATGATATCATAAATATTGTGCAAAATAGGAGCGTGTCATTTTCGCACTATATTTAATTTTTCTCAGTCTCATAAGCGACGTGTATTTATAACTACACTAGTTATATTGCATGCTATACAAACTCGCTTTACCAAGGGGCCCGTCAATATCATAACTCAAATAAATTTGAGGGACGCAGATATAATCTCGTGTAGATTACACACGCATAGGTATGAGCAACGAATCACAGTATTTATCACCATCAGAAGATAGTCTTCAATCGCAGTCACAATGCTCACACTAATGCACCAAATCTACACATCTCAAATCTACAATTCATAAGACACGATGTGAACATTAATGACACTCAACACAATCCAAATAATATTACAACATAGAATAGGTCAAGCTCAGTATGTATAAAACACATATACATATTCATATGATTAAATGATAATCTCTTATCAACATTTATAGAACTACAATGTACTTTAATCAATATGACAATCTTAACTTGGTAATCAATGTTCCTTTTTGATTACCTCGATTGTGAGCAGAAAATAAGATTACGTGATGGTATGAACTCAGAGTTCTATAGTTCAGGACCAAGTGCATCTTCCTAAACCAATTATGAGTCTCATCATATAATCAAGGAACAAAATGTGAAAACATTTATGAGCAAAAGAT
Organism: Platanthera guangdongensis; assembly: GCA_039583875.1. Taxonomy (NCBI): domain Eukaryota; kingdom Viridiplantae; phylum Streptophyta; class Magnoliopsida; order Asparagales; family Orchidaceae; genus Platanthera; species Platanthera guangdongensis. Next base: position 3,148,140 of record CM077149.1, on the reverse strand, counting down.
AACTTTCAAACACTACTTCCTTCAATCTCCCACTTGTTTTTAAAGTTTCTTAATCAAGAAAAGTAAAATATAAAGAGAAACTCATACAATCAGTCGACAAGCCACTCTCCATGGTCTTGAAGCCCCATGGACTCGAAGTGAACTTCGCCTTTGGCTTGAGACAATGGCTTTGTGAAGGGATCAGCTGTGTTACTGCTTGTGTCTATCCATAAAAGTGCAATTTTGCCTTCGTCAATAAAGTCGCACGTAACAAAATACTTTCTGTCCATGTATTTTGTTTTATGATGTGATTTTGGCTCCTTGATTTGAGAAAGAGAAGCACTATTGTCGCAAAACAACTTCAAGGGCCCCTCACTTGATGCAACGACTCCTAGTTCCTCAAGGAACTTCTTTATCCATACTCCTTCTTTGCTTGCTTCTGCAGCCGCCATGACTTCCGCTGCGGTGGTCGAGTCAGCAGTAGTTGATTGTTTCCAACTCTGCCAACTCACGACACCACCATTCAGAAGAAAAATGAACCCAGACTGAGATCTCCTATCATCTGGATCTGTCATAAAGCTAGCATCTGTGTACCCTTCGGCAGCAAGATTCTTCTGCCCACCAAAAACAAGAAACTTATTCTTGGTACTCTTCAGGTACCTAAGAATATTTTTGACAGCGGTACAATGATTAGGACCGGGCGAAGCCTGATGTCGACTAGTCATGCTCAAAGCATATGCGACATCCGGTCTTGTGCAAGTCATGACATACATGATGGATCCAACATCGGAAGCATACAGAACATTCTTCATGTATTCAATGTCTTTATACGTTGCAGCACAGTGAGACTTGCCAAGTTGCACAGACACCTTCATTGGCACATTCTCTTTCTTAGAGTTCTCCATATGAAACCTTTCTAAGACTTTGTCAATGTAAGTACTTTGACATAGACCAATGAGTCTCCACGATCGGTCTTTATATATCTTAATTCCCAAGATATAATGGGCTTGACCCATGTCCTTCATTGAAAAAATTGTTTTCAATGAATCTCTTGTTTGTTCCATTAATGATAATTCATTCCCCATTAATAAAATATCATCAACATATAAGACCAAAAAGATAATGCGACTCCCACTAACCTTCTTGTGCACACAAGGCTCTTCTTTGCTTTGAATAAATCCAAGAGTTCTAACCTATTCATCAAAGCGCTTGTTCCAACTCCTCGACGCTTGCTTTAAGCCATAAATGGCCCTCTTAAGTTTGCATACTTTGTTGATATTGTCCGAATCTTCAAAACCTTGAGGTTGTTCCATGAACACATCCTCATCAAGCTTTCCATTTAGGAACGCTGTTTTGACATCCAATTGCAATATTTCATAATTATAAAAGGCGACAATGGCCAGCATGATCCGAATAGTTTTGAACATTACAACCGGCGAAAAGGTTTCATCATAGTCAATCCCTTGGACTTGACTGAAACCTTTTGCCACGAGTCTAGCCTTGTAGGTTGTCATGTTCCCATTCATGTCCATCTTCCTCTTGAAGATCCATTTATTGGGAATGGACTTCTTTCCATCAGGAAGGTCAACCAAGTCCCATACTTGATTGTCATACATGGATTGAATTTCAGATCTCATGGCTTCTTGCCAGGCAATGGAATCTATCCGTTTTAAAGCTTCTTCGTATGTCAAGGGGTCTTCGGTGTCGATCACCGATACTTCATGAAAACCCATGTATAGGTCAGGTTTTCTTCTCACCCTTGTCGATCTTCTGAGTCCATTTTGGACATTCAACTCCTCTTGAGTCACCTGAATGTCTTCCACAATTTCTTGCGGAATTATTTCATGCTCAATGCTAGTCAAGCGGTCGCTTGGTGGTGCGGTATGAACCTCCTCTACAAACATTTGTGGAGGTGGGATGTTCATACTCCCACTGAACAAAGGAACTCTATGTGACATCTCGTGATCATCTTGAATATCAAAATTCATCTCATGATCACTCCCTTGTAGGCCTTCTTGAGTTCCCTCAAGTATTATCCTACGGTCACTGCCTTCAATTCTTTCGAGAAACTCTTTATCTAAGAACGTTGCACCCTTCTTTACGAATATGGTATTCGTCGACTTGTGCTAGAAATTATACCCTTTCGTTTCTCTTGGGTATCCAATGAAGAAACATTTTTCCGCTTTGGGTTCTAATTTTGACGATAGCATACATTTGACATATGCCTCGCAACCCCAAATTTTGAGGAAAGATATGATGGGTGGCTTGACAACCCACATATCATGAGGAGTTTTATGAATAGATTTTGTTGGGACAAGATTTAGAGTGTAAGCCGCAGTTAATAACGCATGTCCCCAGAAATATAAAGGAAGATCGGTTTGGCAAATCATGGAACGAACCATGTCTAGCAGGGTTCGGTTTCTCCTTTCGGAGACACCATTCCACTGCGGGGTGCCAAGAGGAGTAAGTTGTGGTACTATACCACAATCCTTTAGGTAAGTAGTGAACATATTGCTCAAATACTCACCTCTACGATCTGTTCTCAAGATTTTAATTTTCTTATCAAGTTGGTTCTCTACTTCATTTTTGAATTCCTTGAATTTCTCAAGAGATTCACTTTTGTGCTTCATAAGGTAAACATAGCCATAACGACTATGATCATCTGTGAAGGTAATGAAGTACCTATAACCATCTCTTGCACTTGTACTCATTGGACCGCATACATTGGAGTGTATCAATTCCAACAGGTTGCTCGCACTTGCACCTTTCTTGTTGAAAGGTGTCTTGGTCATTTTACCAGATAAATAAGATTCGCATGTTCCAATTGCATCAAGGTCAAAAGAATCCAAAATATTAGCTTGATGCAATTTCCTTATGCATTTCTCGCTTATGTGACCAAGACGATGGTGCCATAAGAGTGTCTCATTTAGGTGAGATATCTTGAGTCTCTTGTTATTGATATTCAATACAGGTTTATCTTCAACTATATTTAGCAAATACAAGCCATTTGAAATAAAAGCATTTGCATAAAATATACTATCCTTCTTAATCGTCATTTGTGAATTACTTATCACAAAACAAAAACCTTCCGCATCCAAACATGATACAGAAATAATGTTTCGAAATACAGAAGGGACATGATAAACATCTTTTAAAGTTAAACATAAACCACTAGGTAAGTGAAGGTCTAGGATGCCCACAGAAGCTGCAGATATCCTTGCACCATTACCAACCTTCAGCACAATTTCTCCCTTGGAGAGCAATCTTCTATCCCTTAGTGACTGCACATTAGAAACTAAGTGAGCACATGATCCAGTATCTATTACCCAATCAAGGATAGTAGTGGTCAAGTTTAAATTTAATTCAATAACACATATACCTTTGGGACGCTTGCGTTCAATCTTGCCTTCATCCAAGTCACGCTTATACTTGGGGCAATTCATCTTGTAGTGTCCTTTCTCATGACAATGGAAGCATTCGGTGACAGACGTCGGAGAGTTCTTCACTTTGCTTCCCTTGGAGTTGCTCACATGAGCTCCTCCCATATTGCCTTTGAACGAGGAATTTCTACTTGCAGTCTTGACTGCAGCTTTGCCTTTATTCTTAAAGGGCTTCTTGCTATTTGACGCAATGGCCAAGACAGGATTTGCTTTTGTCTTGCCCATGTCCACCTCAGCTGTTTTGAGGGCATTATGGAGCTCATTTATGGTCATCTTCCTTTCACGCATGTGATAATGCATTATGAAATCCTTGAAGGAGTAAGGAAGCGACCCCAAAATGATATCCTCAGCAATGTCTTCAGGAAGCGGAGAATTCAATTTCTCCAATTTCTCCAAGTAGCCCTGCACCTTAAGAAAGTGCACCAAGACAGATTCACCCTCCATCATCTTGCACCTTGTGAGTGCTATGGTGGTCTTATAGTGCTCTTTTCGAGCACTATCGGTGAACATCTTCTCCAGTTGTGTCACTATTTCTTTTACAGGAGTATCAAGGAGTTTCCTTTGCAACTGATCGTCAATGATGGCCAAGATCAGTGTTTGAATAACACGCTGTTGGTCATTCCATTTCTTTTGTTCCTCATTTTCAACATCAATTGGTTTGCCTTTCTCCTTCTCTTCTGGGCAACTGCCATCCAGAATTTGTTGGATATTATCCAAACGCAACACGATGTTCAACTTTAGGATCCAATCGAAATAGTTTGACCCGTCGTTAGCAAGCGGGCTCTTATCAATCATGGAACACAGGAAATTGGGAAGGGTAGACATAGCTCTCTAAATAAAATTAAGAGAAGAGTAAAGACAAGTCCATAAAATAAAATGTTTGCAATATAAAAAAAATTGCCACACAAGATCCTATCCAAACAAAAGGACTCATCCATTTGGTTTATGCAGGTAGGTACTAGTCACAAATCATAACCTTTTAAGCAAAAAAACTTAAACCTTATGATTCTTGAGTATAACCAAAAGCACTTTCCCAAAAATTCAAGCCTAGATCTTGAAAATTTGATTAAGAAAACTCATATTATTGGGCAACCAATGTGACCAAGATATTCCCCCAACATGAGTAGGATGTGCCTCACACAAAACCTACTCACTTGCGGCCTAATTATCAAGTTCACACCGGTTCCACCACATCTAGTAATTGGAGTCACACTCATGATTGTCCAAGATTACTAGCTCAAGTGGATAATATGAGAAGGAAAAACATCTTAAATTTTTTCATCACATATTCTATAATTCCTCTAAAGAACGAAGGAATCAAAAATAAAACCTAACTCAAGGCATTCTAAATATTACATGCATCACAAACAATACATTCCAGAGACGATAAAATGAAATAAAAGAAGGATGCGAAGAACAACTCCGCAACACCAAAAGGGACGGGCCAAGCCGCCAACGCAAATCGATTCCAGATCACTCTTGTAGCCAATAAAACCACAATCAATAGTGATCTCCACATGAACCTAAAGAGGCAAAAGCCACAAAAGGAACAACCTCATTGCCAAGAGAAAAAACCCTATAACCTCGCTCTGATACCACTGAAAGAAACGCGGTTTTCTTTTGGCAATGGAACAAAACGGAGCGCAAAGGGATTTTTTTGAACAAAAATCACACAACCAAACCATCACAAAGGGTTTAGGAAATGATACCTCTAGAGAACATATATATCTCTAGGTGAAGTGACGAATGCGCGGGCGAAGACGACAACGAATCCACCACGAAGGAGAAAGCAATCCCTTTCGCCTCTTGGCTCACCTTGAACCCGAACAGTGAAGAATCTCTATTCCGTTGACGGGGAATAAAGATACAAAGCCTAGACGTTATACTCCAAGAGCGCCGGGACTCCTAGTGGCCGAACCACACTAGTCACCGTGAGAGGAAAAGACAAACCTGGAGCTGACTGGATCGGCTAGAGGAAGAAGTCCTCAAGGCAAGTCACTTGCCTTAAATGGAGCTCTCAGAACGAGCATCGACCATCAAAAGCACGGGCCTCCTCCACCTCAACCAACCGACGGCGAGCTCAAAGATGCCGACCAGTGATGATAAGGTGGGGCTAACAATAAGAGCTCACACCAGTGAGGAGGACGGTGGCGGCGCAGCAACACTCCGACGCGAGGAAGCCCAAGCGTGGAAACGATGCCGTCGTGATGAGGAGAAAACCTAGCCCGTGAGAAGCTCAGCTACAACACCTCAAAACAACGATTATATATATATAATAATATAACTTTAATAACTTATATATAGATAAATTATATATATATATATATAATATATATATATATATATATATATATATATATATATATATATATATATATATACATAAATAAATGTATCCCAAAAACAAGCCCAAATGGTTACAGATAACCAGAGAATAAAATTGTGCTCCACTACCAAAATCATTATGACGACTAGCCTCGTCATAATTTTCTCTTTTGATAGTCGCACAAGAACTCGTCTAAGCATGTCGAGTCACGACATAAGGCGCTCGCACCTACTATGGTATTTAGATTAAATTTTCCAGGAAATAAATACCCAAGTAAGTCGAACTGATATTGTTCCCGTTCATTTGGTGCGACCTTATAGAGGAATGTCGTCAAGGCGATAATATAACAACCTATATTACAGACTATAAGAGGCTTTGTCACTGCATTATAGTCGCCTTAATAACATAGTAACTAGACAACTCATATTGATGACCTGTGTCTTTCTCTTGTCACATGATATCATAAATATTGTGCAAAATAGGAGCGTGTCATTTTCACACTATATTTAATTTTTCTCAGTCTCATAAGCGACGTGTATTTATAACTAGACCAGTTATATTGCATGCTATACAAACTCGCTTTACCAAGGGGCCCGTAAATATCATAACTCAAATAAATTTGAGGGACACAATATACTCTCATGTAGATTACACACGCATAGGTATGAGCAACGAATCACAGTATTTATCACCATCAGAATATAGTCTTCAATCGCAGTCACAATGCTCACACCAATGCGCCAAATCTACATATCTCAAATCTATAATTCATAAGACACGTGTGAACATTAATGACACTCAACACAATCCAAATAATGTTACAACATGGAATAGGTCAAGCTCAGTATGTATAAAACACATATACATATTCATATGATAAATGATAATCCCTTATCAATATTTATAGAACTACAATGTACTTTAATCAATATGATAATCTTAACTTGGTAATCAATGTTCCTCTTTGATTACCTCGATTGTGAGCAGAAAATAAGATTACGTGATGATATGAACTCAGAGTTCTATAGTTCAGGACCAAGTGCATCTTCCTAAACCAATTATGAGTCTCATCATATAATCAAGGAACAAAATGTGAAAACATTTATGAGCAAAAGACAACTTTCAAAACACTACTTTCTTCGTATCTACCATTTTTCAGAATCCTCAGAGGAGCAAGGAGCACAGGATTTCAGTGGACAGATGAGTGTCAAGCCGCTTTTGAATCCCTGAAGCAATATTTAGCCTCCCCTCCACTCCTCTCGAAATCGATCCCTGAAGAGACACTCTATTTGTACCTGGCAGTCACCCCCGCTGCGTTGAGCTCAGTATTGGTTAAAGATAAAGGAGGAGTCCAACGTCTGGTCTACTATCTCAACAAGATTCTCTCAGATTTAGAAACCCGATATCCTGCGGCGGAAAAGATAGCCTTAGTGCTCGTATTCTCAGCCAGGAATATCCACCCTTATTTCCAGGCCCATACAATCAAAGTGCTAACCGAGTTTCCCCTCCGCTCAATCCTACAGAATCCAAAATCATACGACAGATTAGTAAAGTAGGCAGTCGAATTAGGTGAGTTTGATATCCATTTTTTTATCTCGTCCAGTCATCAAGTCACAGGTACTAGCAGATTTCGTCGTAGAAAACACCATTCCGCCAGAAACAACTACCATACAGGCCTTCAGTAACCATTAATGGACTTTGTATGTCGACGGAGCATCCAGGATCGCGGTGCAGGTGCATGATTACTTCTAATAAGCCCAGAGTTGATCACCCTGGAGTACGAGCTTATATTAAAATTCACAACTACCAACAACATAGCAGAGTACAAATCTCTAATCGCAAGACTTTGGCTTGCCATCGACTGTCATGTCAAAACTTGATTGTCTATTCAGACTCCCAGCTCGTCGTCTCAAAAATAGAAGGTGACTATGAAGCAGATTTATGGTATATACCCTAATTAGACTTGGGAAATGCCTTTTGATTATCGCAGTTCGCCTTCCCTTTTTCTTAGTACGCTCCCTAACAGTCGCTCCTCGAGATAGGATTTGACCCAGACCCTGTGTAACACCCCCTATCCGTCGCATAGTATATAGCAGTAGGTCCGGCCGGGGCCCGACGCCATATACCACAGACAGACCGGGTCGTTACGTATGAAAACCATCCAACCAATCTCAACGTCCTACACAGAGCATTCTAGCGGAAGCAGTTTATAAGAGTTGTAAAACAAGAACCCAGCATAAGAGCATGAATGTCCACTATTACATAATTAGGAATGTATACAAAATACCCAAAATCGGCCTTAAGGCCTTACAGAATGTTTCACTTGAATAATACATGATTTACAAACCTCGGCACGCAGGCCGGTCATACATGATAAAACAGAAAACATTTCACTTGGGCCTTCGAGGGCCAGCTTCGCAAAAAGGGCTTTAGCCCGCAATTGACCGCTTGGTCCAGCTGCACCTGCAAGCAACACACCACCGCACGGTGGCAAACAAGGCAACGGTCAGCAATGCTGACCAAATTATAACGATCCCGCCCCCAACTCGGGCGGCGATGCTCCTTCCCTGCATTTCATTAGCATAAGCGAGCAATGCATATAAACATAGCCATTTCATCACAGACGTTGGCTCGCACGGCCACACGCCCGTGCACTCAGGGCACATTCTCGTGAACCGGTCGATGTTACGTCAATTAAAGCCATTAACATTCCGGACTCACCACCGCCACTTAGACGGCCATTCCTATGAGCAATTCGTCTTCCGCATTGGTCACGTCAATTTAAGCCATTGACCGCCGAAGACTCACATCTATGCCAACGGCGAGTGCCACGTAACCTTAGGTCTCTCTAACCGAACGACATAAAGCGGGTACGGTTCCATCTAAACCGTGCTCACATCGCAACGACAATTTAAGCCATTTGCGCGGGTCAAACTTCCTCCGAGTCCCATTCTACCGCAAATCACATAACCCTGTTATGTTCAAGTTGGCTCTCAGGCCACCAAGTTGGCAAGATCTCGTATCCGCCCAGTTTTCCGGGTGCACCTTTGGGTTAGTCCCAAGGCTCCCTGCTGCAATCTACCGCGTAGAAAACCCGAAAACACCCAATAGCACGAAGTCTTCTCCGGCCTTATGCAATGCAACATCACCGATCCAGACTAACATGTCCGGGTAGGCTTCAACCAAAATGCCTATGTCCGTTCTCGCATACGGACTCTAAACAACGGGGACTTTACATATCTACCCGAAGGAACGCCTCCAACTCTCCGCAAACTCGCGAGAGCGGGCTTCCTATGCTAAGAAAGAGAGCTATTAGTGCTCAAGATGAGGATCGTTACCCTTGAGTTCCTCTTTGGCGCCATCGAAAAGTAATCGGATAGAAATCACCGCACTCGCGTTGCCTCCGTGGATCCGGAGTCGGCTTGCGATTCGGAGCTCCGAAGCTCCTCCAATGGCGGATCTAGCTCTTCTTCTTCCAATGGCTCTCCTCTTTCTCCAAGGATTTGGAGAGATGATCAAGTGAAGAAAAATGATGGATTTCAAGTCAACTCCCGGGTATATCCTCTCAGGAACAACCCCCAGCCGTTGGATATTCAATCAAGGAAACGAACGGCTTTGATTCGGGGCTGAAATGCCCAATCTGGACCGAACACGGCCTGGCACACGCCCGTGTCCAGGGCCGTGTGCCGCATTCGCCGTCAAAATCGAATCTCCTGGACCCTCACACGGGTATCGAACACGCCCGTGTTCGAGCTGACACGCCCGTGTTCCAGCTGACACGGCCGTGTAGCCGGCCGTGTACCCCATGATTTTCCCCCGTTTTCAACCCGAGCACTGCACGGGTTCTAGGACACGCCCGTGTCCTTGCCCGTGTCACCTTGACACGCCTGGGCCCCAGGCCGTGTACAAGGTCTCGACATTTCGTCGCGTGCAGTTCGACGACTTGATGACATGGCCTTGGACACGCCCGTGTCCTAGGCCGTGTGCCTTGTCTCGACGATCGTCGCATGAATCTCGACGATTTCCCCTGGACGATCGGCGACACGGGTCGACACGCCCGGCAACACGCCCATGTCGCGGGCCGTGTGCCCATTCTCGACGAATCGTCGAGTATAACTCGACGACTCCGCGGCTAAGTGTCGACACGGGTCGACACGCCCTGCGACACGCCCGTGTCGCAGGCCGTGTGCCCATTCTCGACGAATCGTCGAGTATAACTCGATGACTTCGCGGCTAAGTGTCGACACACGCTTGACACGCCCTGGGACACGCCCGTGTCCCAGGCCGTGTGCCTTCAGCCAGAAACCAAAACTGGCCCAAAACGTCCCCCTTCGCTCCTTTGAGTTTCGGGGCGTTACAACTCTCCCCCTCTTAAAAGAATTTCGCCCACGAAATTACATAAAGGAAAGATATACAAAAACAACATTTGTACCTGAGCGGAACAACTCCGGATACTCGTCAAGCATAGTCTGCTCTCGTTCCCAAGAGAGCTCCTCACGACCGCAATTGTCCCACCGGACCTTGACCATCCTGATCTCTTTATTGCGTAGCCGCTTGACCTCCGAGTCCTCAATCCGCACGGGCTTGACCTTTGTCGTTAGCCCACTTTCCACCGGCACTTGATCGACCGCGATCACTTGCGTAGGCTCTTGCACCGACTTCCGAAGCACCGAAATGTGGAATACATCGTGTAAACCACTTAGCTCCACTGAAAGCTTCAACCTATAGGCCGCTTCTCCAACTCGCTCCAGAACCTCGAACGGTCCAAGGTACCTCGGGCTTAGCTTTTTCAATCATCGCACCCGCGAGACACCCTTGAACGGCTTGATCTTTAAGTATACATAATCGCCCACAGCGAACTCCACGTTCCTGTGCTTGGCATTATAGTACTTTGCTTGCCGGTCCTGAGCGATAAGCAACCTCTCCCGAATGGTCCTCACCAAAGAAGTAGCATCCTCCACTTCCGATCGCTTAGACAACTTTGACTCGCCCGTTTCTAACCAAGACAACGGCGTGCGACATCTTCTACCATATAGGGCCTCGAAGGGCGCCATCTGAATACTCGTTTGGTAGCTGTTGTTGTATGCGAACTCCACCAAATAAAGGTGGTCCTCCCATTGCTTTCCAAAATCCAAGACACACATGCGGAGCATGTCTTCCATGGTTCTATTGACCCTCTCGGTCTGCCCATCCGTTTGCGGATGGAAGGCTGTGCTAAACTTCAGCTTTGTTCCCAACATTTGCTGCACCAGCCTCCAATTATTGGACGTGAACCGCCCATCTCGGTCACTCACGATGCTGCGGGGCACACCATGAAGCCGTACTATATTATCCACATAAAGCTTTGCCAGCTTCTCCACCGGATCATCCTTCCTATGCGGAATAAAATGCGACACCTTCGTTCATCGATCAACAACCACCCAAATGGCGTCGTTCCCCTTTTGCGACCTTGGCAAACCGTGCACAAAGTCCATAGAGATGTCGTCAAATTTCCACTCCGGAATAGGCAAGGACTTAAGAAATCCTCCCGGCTTTTGGCATCCGCCTTACCAAGGCGCAGGTTTGGCACTTCGCTACGTATAGCGCCACATCCTTTTTCAAACCCGGCCACCAAAATAGCTTCTTGACGTCGCGGTACATCTTCGTGCTCCCCGGGTGAATCGAGTACTTGGTATGGTGCGCCTCGTACAACAACTCCACCCGTAAATTGCCCACACAAGGGACGCACAGACGACCGTCTTTCCACAGCAACCCGTCCTCCACGACGAATTGGGAATTTGACCCATCCAGAGCCTCTAGCATGAACTACTTCATATGAGCATCCATATCCAAAGACTGTCGAATCCGATCAGCCAGGTCATATTGGACTTCAGTCCAATTCAGAACTGCTTCAGCACTTGCTTGCTTATCCACACAAACAATCTCCAACGCCTCCAACTCCCGCACCAACCGCTCATCATGCACCGATAGCCAATTGGCTTGAGCTGGGGCTCGGTGACTCAACGCGTCCGCAACCGCATTCCCTTTGCCAGGCACGTAGTGGATCTTGAATGTATAGTCCCCCAGGAACTCCATCCATCTACGCTGCCGCATATTCAGATCCTTCTGATCTATCAAATATTTCAGGCTCTTATGATCGGTGTAGATATCAATCTTCACACCGTTACAAATAGTGTCTCCACAGCTTCAAGGCAAAAATCACGGCCGCTAACTCCAAGTCATGGACCGGATAATTCCTCTCGTGCACTTTTAGCTGTCTCGAGCCATAAGCTATCACGCTGCCGTGCTGCAATAGCACGCAACCCAAACCGCTGCCCGAACCATCGCTATATATCTCATAGCCTTCGGTTCCAACCGGCGAACTCAGCACAGGCGCCGTGGTCAACCGACACTTCAGTTCCTCAAAAGCTCGCACGCACTCCGGCGTCCAAACGAACTTATGATCCTTCCTCGTCAAAGTAGTGAGAGGTAACGCTAACCGCGAGAAGTTCTCTACGAAGCGCCTATAATAGCCGGCAAGCCCCAAAAAGCTCCGGACTTATGCTACCGTAGCAAGCTCAGGCCACTCCCGTATCGTAACAATCTTCGCCGGATCCACAGCAATACCCTCTCCACTCACTATATGCCCGAGGAACGCCACTGAGGATAGCCAAAACTCGCATTTCGAGAACTTGGCATACAACTGATTTCTCCTTAGCGTCTCCAACACCAAATGAAGATGCTTGAAGTGATCTTCCTCACTTTGCGAGTACACCAAAATATCGTCGATGAAGACGATCACGAAATGGTCCAAGTACTCCCTGAACGTCCTGTTCATCAAATCCATGAACACCGACGGCGCATTAGTCAGCCCAAACGGCATGACCGTAAACTCATAATGCCCGTATCTCATACTAAATGCTATCTTCGGGATATCACTCTCCCTTATCCGCAGCTGATAGTACCCAGACTTGAGATCTAACTTCGAGTACACCGTCGACCCGACTAACTGATCAAAGAGATCATCAATCCGGGGATCGGGTACTTGTTCTTCTCAGTCAGCTTGTTTAGCTCCCGATAATCAATACATAATCTCAAGCTTCCGTCCTTCTTCTTAACAAAGAGGACCGTGCGCTCCAAGGCGAAGAACTCGGGCGCACATACCCTTGCTCCAACAACTCTTGCAGTTGAACTTTCAGCTCCGCCATTTCCTTAGGCGCTAGCCGATACGGAGATCGTGACACAGGCTTTGCACCTGGCACTAGCTCGATCGTAAAATCTATCTCCCGCTGAGGCGGGGCTCCAGGAAGATCTGCGGGGAACACATCAGGGTATTCCGATACCACTGAAATACAATCCAAAGCAGGCTTCGGCTTTGCAACCTCCACTAGTGTAAAGAACAGTTCTGCTCCGGCACGAACCGCCTTTACCACCTGAAGAGCAGACATCAACGTCTTGCTCGACCCCTTTAAGCCCGTAAAAGTCGTCTCACGACTTGCTCCCAGCTTGACTTCCTTGCTACCGCAATCTATATGGGCCTGCTGCTCCGAGAGCCAGTCCATGCCAAATATGACGTCGAACTCCACTAACGGAAGTAAAGACGCCCGCAGGTCGAACTCCTGCTCCCCAATACGAATCTTAACATCGCAGATCCTAACCGCTCGCATCGAACACCCATTGGGCAACAACACATCCAACTTATCCTTCGCCATCGAAGAAGGGACTCCGATGCGTGATATAAATCCTTCGGACAAGAAGGAGTGTGAAGCTCCCGTATCGAAGAGTGCTCGTGCCAGATTTTCGCAAATCAATACAAATCCTAAACAAGTGGTGGTAAGGTAACATGTGCATAACAAGCATATAAAGAATTGACTTGCTATAAATTAAACCATACCTCTCACCACATCAGCTTGTTTAATGGCCTCCTGTTGGCCAAGATTGTAGACCCTTGGTTAGGCCGGAGCATAGTGGGAAGCGGTCGACTCCACCGCCTTACCCTTCTCTTCATAAGTAGCTCCTGGCCTCCTTTCGGACTTAGGACGTCCGCTCCAACAATCACGGGCGAAATGCCCCGTCTTGCCACAAGTAAAACACGCACCCGGGGTCCGACCCGTAGTCGCCCCAGAAGCGCCAGAAGGAGCTGGACCCGAAGTCCTATGCTTCTTGAAAGCCCTCCGATAGCCGGACTTTGAAGTAGTCGGCACTCTGAACTCAGATTTTCTATCAGCCAAGCCTTTCTTCGCTTGTACATTCTTCATGTCCTTCTCCAAGGACCGGGCAGTATTGACCAAGGTTAAGAAATCCTGCGTCATCGGCCCCGACAGTAATAGTCTCAACTCATCCCTCAGGCCTTCATAAAAGCGATTAGTCTTGCGCTCCTCATCCATGATGGTAGAGCTAGCATAACGACTCAAACGCGTAAACTCGTGGAGATATTCATCCACGCTCCTCTCACCCTGCACCAACTTCAGGAACTCATTCTCCAACACTATCTTCTGCGTCGAAGGAAGGTATCTTGCTAAGAATAATCCGAGAACTCTTCCATCGGAACGTCTATCAGTTGTCTACCTCTCAGATGATGCCCTCCAATCCTTCCCACCACATCCTTGCTTCGCCGTCCAAAAGGAACGTAGCGATGGTGGTCATTTGCCATCTCTCCGTCTCCGTCGCTGTCATGACTCTCTTCACCCTGGAGAGCCATCTTCAGCCTTTGATGGGGTTCCCAACCCGAGAAATAACGAGGGTTAAAGCTCATTACATGCTTCAACTGCCTCTCAGTTGCCCTCCTTGGCACTATTGGTTCCGCAACCACTTGCTCCACCCTCTCCTCTCGCTCAGCCTCTTGAAGAGGTACTTGCTCCATCACAGGAGCGGGCTGCGCTTTTGCCTTCCAGGCTGCGCATTAATCACGGCTAACACCACCGCTTCAACCACCAATGAATATTCTCAGCCGACAGAGGTGTTGCGGGAGCAACATCCGTGCACTGCTAGCCTCAGAAACTCGGCGTTCTGATGGCCCAACACCACTTCTGGTCACCTATAGTGGTACAAAACACCGTTAAGCGACCAAATAAATTGCAAACATCAATATAGGAACACGCAGGTTCCTCAAACACAGTATTTTCATTCCTAATTGGACATTCATGGGTTCTTTTACCGTTATAACGATGACGCACACAATGTGCTCACCACCCCTTAAAAAGAATTCGCCCACGAATTCACTTAAGCCCGACCAAAACCAGTAGTCTGATACCAAATTGTAACACCCCCTATCTGTCGCATAGTATATATCAGTAGGTCCGGCCGGGCCCCGACGCCATATACCACAGACAGACCGGGTGGTTACGTATGGAAACCATCCAACCAATCTCAACGTCCTACACAGAGCATTCTAGCGGAAGCAGTTTATAAGAGTTGTAAAACAAGAACCCAGCATAGGAGCATGAATGTCCACTATTACATAATTAGGAATGTATACAAAATACCCAAAATCGGCCTTAAGGCCTTACAGAATGTTTCACTTGAATAATACATGATTTACAAACCCGGCACGCAGGCCGGTCATATATGAAAAAACAGAAAACATTTCCACTTGGGCCTTCGAGGGCCAGCTTCGCAAAAAGAAGGCTTTAGCCCGCTATTGACCGCTTGGTCCAGCTGCACCTGCAAGCAACACACCACCGCACGGTGGCAAAAAGGCAACGGTCAGCAATGCTGACCAAATTATAACGATCCGCCCCCCCCACTCGGGGCGCGATGCTCCTTCCCTGCATTTCATTAGCATAAGCGAGCAATGCATATAAACATAGCCATTTCATCACAGACGTTGGCTCGCACGACCACACGCCCCGTGCACTCAGGGCACATTCTCGGTGAACCGTCGATGTTACGTCAATTAAAGCCATTAACATTCCGGACTCACCACCCGCCACTTAACGACGGCCATTCCTATGAGCAATTCGTCTTCCAGGCATTGGTCACGTCAATTTAAGCCATTGACCGCCGAAGACTCACATCTATGCCAACGCGAGTGCCACGTAACCTTAGGTCTCTCTAACCCGAACGACATAAAGCAGGTACGGTTCCATCTAACCCGTGCTCACATCGCAACGACAATTTAAGCCATTTCGCGGGTCAAACTTCCTCCGAGTCCCATTCTAACCGCAAATCACATAACCCTGTTATGTTCAAGTTGGCTCTCAGGCCACCAAGTTGCAAGATCTCGTATCCGCCCAGTTTTCCGGGGCACCTTTGGGTTAGTCCCCAAGGCTCCCTGCTGCAATCTATCGCGTAGAAAACCCGAAAACACCCAATAGCACGGAGTCTTCTCTGGCCTTATGCAATGCAACATCACCGATCCGGACTAACATGTCCGGGTAGGCTTCAACCAAAATGCCTATGTCCATTCTCGCATACGGACTCTAAAACAACGGGGACTTTACATATCTACCAGAAGGAACGCCTCCAAACTCCGCAAACTCGCGAGAGCGGGCTTCTATGCAAGAAAGAGAGCTATTAGTGCTCAAGATGAGGATCGTTACCCTTGAGTTTCCTCTTGGCGCCATCGAAAAGTAATCGGATAGAATCACCGCACTCGCGTTGCCTCCGTGGATCCGGAGTCGGCTTGCGATTCGGAGCTCCGAAGCTCCTCCAATGGCGGATCTAGCTCTTCTTCTTCCAATGGCTCTCCTCTTTCTCCAGGGTTTGGAGAGATGATCAAGTGAAGAAAAATGATGGATTTCAAGTCAACTCCCGGGTATATCCTCTCAGGAACAACCCCCAGCCGTTGGATCTTCATCAAGGAAACGAACGGCTTTGATTCGGGCTGAAATGCCCAATCTGGACCGAACACGGCCTGACACAACGCCCGTGTCCAGGGCCGTGTGCCGCATTCACCGTCAAAATCGAATCTCCTGACCCTCACACGGGTATCGAACACCCCGTGTTCGAGCTGACATGCCCGTGTTCCAGCTGACACCGGCCGTGTAGCCGGCCGTGTACCCCATGATTTTCCCCCGTTTTCAACCCGAGCACGCACGGGTTCTAGGACACGCCGTGTCCTTGCCCGTGTCACCTTGACACGCCTGGGCCCCAGGCCGTGTACAGGTCTTGACATTTCGTCGCGTTCAGTTCGACGACTTGATGACACGGCCTTGGACACGCCCGTGTCCTAGGCCGTGTGCCTTGTCTCGACGATCGTCGAGTGATCTCGACGATTTCCCCTGGACGATCGGCGACACGGGTCGACACGCCCGGCAACACGCCCATGTCGCGGGCCGTGTGCCCATTCTCGACGAATCGTCGAGTATAACTCGACGACTCCGCGGCTAAGTGTCGACACGGGTCGACACGCCCTGCGACACGCCCGTGTCGCAGGCCGTGTGCCCATTCTCGATGAATCGTCGAGTATAACTCGATGACTTCGCGGCTAAGTGTCGACACATGCTTGACACCCCTGGGACACGCCCGTGTCCCAGCCCGTGTCCTCAGCCAGAAACCAAAACTGGCCCAAAACTCGCCCCTTCGCTCCTTGAGTTTCGGGGCGTTACACCCTGTTACTACCTAATAATCCTAAGCCCTCTGGTTTTAGGAAAGAGATCTTTTGAATAGGAAGAACACCCTAAATACCTATAGACTCACTAAATAAGATACTAGAGTTTCTCCCAGGAAACCCTACCTAGCTCATAGATTGACTACCTACTTTGACTGAGCTAGGAGTGTTCCTTGGATCCGGTTACTAACCGCTCTGCTCTCTTTTAGATAACGGATACTGCTACTTCTTTACTCCAATGCTGGAATGCAGGGATGCCTGGGCAACTGCATCTATCCCATTCCTACTTTCTTTACTTCTCTTGCGTCCCTCCATCCCTGATCTCTAGGAACAGGCTGACAGCAACTCCTACTGATATTGAGCTGAGCCTCTAATATAATCGAACGAGTCGGGATGAGAATCTCACATGGTGCTGTTCCTGCGTCTCTCTGCCCAACTCGTTACATTCTATTTAGGATTAGAATAAGCGTAGTTGACCTCTCATTGTTTCAATGATGTCTTCAATCAAGACAAGAAAGAGACGTCGTAATAAGATCAGGTTACATGATTGGTCTGTGAAGGAACATCAATCAAGAGATCAGACTTGATCAGTTCAGGCTATGGAAGTCTCGATCTTCCCATAAATCGATCTTTTTATTGTGTCGATAGCGTGTCACGTCATGGTAACCCGATCATCAACTTCTTTCGATCTTGAATGCTCTTTTCCCGTTCCGCTCCTTGATCACTTGATGGGGATGAGTCAGTCTTCTCACCAATGGGGGGATCCCAGATGAGTGAGTGAGTGAGACCATGATGCCAATGTCGGGAGATTGGAGTCAAACTCGAGGGTAGTGGAAAGAAAGTGAGAGTGTTTGCCATTGGCAATCCAGTGTGGTGCTTTTGCGTTCGGTTTGATGAGCATTCTCCGTCGCCACTGACGGGACGTTCGATCAATCAGTTGCGGCCCTAAAATCGGTGAAGAGGAAAGCGTCTTCTCTTTCGTTTCGATCTTCAGGCTGCTAACTGACTCTCTTCCCCCGTTCTCTGTCAAAGGAACAGCAAGGTATTTCTGTAAGAGGATGAGGAGGATGACCTCTCCCACATAGGGCCCTCTCCCACTCGAAAATGGGATTCCCGAAATGATCACGTAAGACATCCCAAAGGAGTCGGCATTCAAGTAGTTTCATTTATGACGGAAAACGCTCTGCGCTTTAGGTCGGACGAGGAGGATGACCTACTTGCTAGGAGTAACAAGAAAGTCAAGGCAAATAATGTGGTTCCGCATTGAAGATGCCTCTATGGAGGACAAGCAATTGGACGAGAATAAGTCGGAGGAGACTCCCCCAAAGGCATCGTTCAAGGACAAGTTGCTGGGTAAGTTTGCACCGAAGGGTTTTTATGAAGAAGATGAGTTTGGCCCCATTGTGAAGAATGAGGGATTTCTTTCGGTGACTACCAAGCACTCTTGACCATGTTTGACTACCTCGGAGAAACTTCGAGAGTGCCTGAATAGGAAGTGGAAGAACTGTCTAATAGTGAAATTCTTAGGTCGTTCCATTGGTCTGAAGACTCTCACCGAAAAAGTCAAGAAACTATGGATGCCCAGGGAAGAAATTGAATTGATTTATCTGAGTGAAGGCTCTTTTTGAGTCCGTTTTTATGACACGAGTGATCTGGAGTTCGCTCTAGAGGAAGGCCCCTGGGTAATCTTTGGCCATTACCTCACGATACGAAGGTGGCGGCTTTTGATCCGACGAATGCTTCCATTGATTTCACTGCGGTGTGGGTTCGGTTTCCGGGTTTGTCTGTGAGATATAATGATGATAGGGTCTTGCTTGCCATGGGAAAGACGCTGGGTAAGGCTTTGAAGGTTGACCAGAATACTAGGATGGCTTAGGGGACGCTTTGCTAGGGTGTGCGTCGAAGTAGATCAAACCCCTAGAAGATTTGCTTAGATGAGATTTGGCAAAAGGTGGAATATGAGGGACTGAATTTGATATGCTTCCATTGTGGTAGAATTGGACATAAGGTGTGCCCCTTTGTTCTTGAGAAGAAAGGTGAGACAATGAATGGAGAAGAAGAACTATCACTAAGACTTTATTTGATTAGCGGTAATCAAATGATATGATAGTTGCAACTGGTATACAAAGAGGATGATAGTTCTACGAGTTTGAATAGGCTCCTTAAAGCTCCCTTATTCTATTATATCAACAGGCGCTCCTCTCCTATATTCTTCTAGATAAGTACAACTCCTTAACAGTCGCTCCTTCTTTTCTCTGTACCAAGGCATCTCATTTTCTACAGTTCCCACACACATTCTAACCCGAAAGAGAATGTCTTCACCCAGCCCGGGAAAATCAATCAAAGAGAATTGATCTTTTTCTCTTGACCCCGAAAATGTAGTCTCATCATATCTAAACCGATAGAATAGAACGACCGGAAGTTGAGCCCGTAAAGGAGAGAATGGTTTCAATAGCCTGACATTTGTTTCTCAACACGTCTTTCTCGACCAACCTAACTAAGCAAGATGACATACCAGATCTCCTCTGAAGAAGTGCAATCTCCTCGAATCAACACATTTGCATGCATCTCCGAGAATTGACACATTGGAAGTCTTATACGGGGAAAGTGACACAACATCAACATTCTGTAAGATAGGGGTATAGCGTTGAAGCTACCTATCGATGAAAGGCAGGAAAGAAGAAACAAGGAAGTTCTTGATTCTTTATCATTTTTCTCTAAGACAGCTGAAAGAAGCTGTAGATTTAGGGTTATAACCTAACTAGACTTGGGAAATGCCTTTTGATTATCCACTTCGCCTTCCCCTTTTTCTTAGTACGCACCCCTAACAGTTGCTCCACGAGATAGGATTTGACCCCATACCCTGTTACTACCTAAGGATCCTAAGCCCTTTGGTTTTTAGGAAAGAGATCTTTTGACTAGGAAGAACACCCTAGATAACTATAGACTCACTAAATAAGAGACTGAGTTTCTCCCAGGAAAACCCTACCTAGCTTATAGATTGACTACCAACTTTGACTGAGCTAGGGAGTTCCTTGGATCCAGTTACTAACCGCTCCGCTCTCTCTGACTGAGCTGGAATGTACAACTAGTTCAATATCTTTCGCTGGTAAAGTCCTTGTTGCTCAAGGTGCCGCAAAAACAAATTCTTCATATATCGAGAGAGCGGAATTCCAAGGCGGATGATTTTCCAAGCTAGCTACATCCCTCACTCAATATCAATCAAGGAGACGCCGAGTAGAAGAGATTGTAATTCCTAGCATCCATAGGCCCTAGGAAATCATGGAGATTGAAGAATCAAGAGGATCTTGGATCGATCCGCTATTAGCTTACCTGGAACACCAACTATTGCCAGAAGACCAGTAGAGGCATGATGCCTAAGGGTGCGAGCATCCACCTTCACCTTGATCAACTGGGAATTGTACAAACGAGCCTTTTCTGGGCCCTACTTGAAATGTTTGATAGAACCAGACGCAGAGTACACCTTGAGAGAAGTTCACAAAGGAGTTTGCGGGGAGCATCTGGGCGGGAAGTCCTGACATGAAAAATTTTACGCCAAGGCTTCTATTGGCCCATGATGAAGGAGGCAACCAAGTTCGTCTAGAATTGCAGAAGCTGTCAGTTACACGCAAACATTCCTCGACAACCACCAGTTTCTCTCACTACGGTGCAGGGAGCATGGTCATTTGTGCAATGGGAAATCGACTTTCTCGGCCACCTACCTCAAGCCTTGGGACAGAGAAAGTTCATCGATTATTTCACTAAGTGGGTTTTGGCAAAACCCTTAGCTAAGAGCAATGAAGAGAATGCCAGACAATTCGTGTGGAAGAATATCATCTGCCATTTTGGCATTCCTGCAATTATCATCACAGACAATGAGACTCAATTCATAGGGAAATCCTTCACAAAAATGTGCGAGGACTTGAAGATTAATCTGCGACACACTGATGTGGCGCATCCCCAAACCAACGAACAGATTGAGGTGACCAATCGAACGATCTTGAAAGTGTTAAAAACTCGGCTGCAAGAAGCTGGGGGCAGTGGGTTGACGCACTTACCAATGTTCTATGGGCATATCGAACCATGGAGAGAACCCCGACATGAGAAACTCCATACAACCTCTGCTACGAGACAGAAGCAATCATCCCTGTTGACATTGATGTCCCAAGTCCCCGAGTATCCAACTTCAACCTAGGAGAGAACGACGATGCCCTCCAGGAGAATTTGGACCTGATCTACGAAGTTCGAAATGCGTCATCCCTTCGCGTCGGCGCCTATCAACAACATGCAACACTACACTACAACTGAAAGGTAAAATCCAGGCCCATCAACGTCAAGGATTTGGTTCTCCAAAGTATAGAAGCTGGTGGGAAGGGACCCCAAGGATATAAGCTCCTCCCTCATGAGAAGGGTCGTTCGTCGTCACCACAATTGTGAAGCTAGGAACCTACAAGCCAAGGAACGTGGAAGGGAAGACCCTACCTCGGACATGGAATGCGCAGAACCTGCGTCGATTCTATCAGGGACCTCTTATTTTGTTTTTTAAATTTACTTCAGTATTTTTTGTAATATGCCTGAACTCTATGGTGTGTAGAAGCCGCGAGCCCCAACTCGCACAAACTATCTCTTATTTATGAACTCTATGGTGTGTAAAATCCGCGAGCCCAGACTTGCACAAATTATCTTCCATTTTATATCAAGTAATGCTGCTACAAAAATTGTATAGAAAAAAACCGATAAGACTGCGCATGCGGTATGAATACAAAAGCTATTCACCGAGGCTGCCTTTCTACGCCGCGACCATTGTCAGGGCCTGCCCCCCTCACGACTAAGTCACGAGCAATCCTCGACTCATCGTGCAAACAAAGCCGCAAGCAACCCTCATGAAAACAAATCCGTGAGCAACCCTCGTGCAAACAAAGCCGCGAGCAACCCTCGTGCAAACAAAGCCGCGAGGAACCCTCATGCAAAAAAAGCCGCGAACAACCCTCGTGCAAACAAAGCCGTGAGCAATTCTCATGCAAACTAAGTCACAAACCAATCTCAAATAAACTAGGCCGCAATCACAACCCGACAAAGCAAAGCCTAAAAGCAGATTCATACAAAACAACATGCATATGAGGAAGGAGAAGAAAACCCCCATCATAACAATGGCATACAAATACACGAGCAAATGCGCCGACAATAACCCCCAAAAATAACGGCAAGATATAATATACTCGACTGAAAAAGAAAAATGTAAACACGCAAATACAAAAACATAAGGCCACTACACGTCAGCCACATCCACATTAGAACTCTCATTGTCAGAGATATCATCAAATCCAAAGTCAGATATGTCGCATCCCAAGAGTCTGCCAACAAGACGGAAGGCCTTCGAGACTCCACTCCTAAGTGCCAACTCACAAACATCCTCTATCCAAGGCTCCACCTCCTTGGAACAGATCTCATCACGAACCTCCTCGCTGATCAAGCAACGGTCCCGCATATAATCTAAAGACTCCATGTACTCTGCAAGTCCCGCAACCTTCAACTCTAGCACGCGACTATCAGAAGATAACGTCTTCACTATGACCTTCACCACCCCAAACTCTGTCTTCAAACGGTCGGCCTCCTCCTGAGCATGTTTCAGCATCTGTGTATTTGTATCCACCAAGGTATTCTCCACCTCCAAGGTAGCTCGAGCCTCCTCAAGCTCCGTCTTCAGCCCAGAGCTGATCCGGCAAAATCGAGAGATATCCTGGTCATGCTTATCCCTCAAAGCTACAAGCGAATCTGCCGACGACCAAAATTTCTCCCGGAGGGCCAAGTACCCATCTTTTAAACTCACATAATGGTCATTTTAGATAATAATAATCTGTGCCTGAGCCTCAATCTATACAAAAGAAAGAAAGAAGTTCATTACAACCAAAAATAATGATGAAAAGAAAAAACTTCAAGCAAGTAGGGATGCTTATCACATCACTCATTGCCTTCAAAGAAGAAGACATCCTTGGAGTTGCCACCTCCGAAGGGGGAGCCCGGGGGGCAAGACACCCGAGCACACGTACCTCAGGAATAGACTCGCCCGGATCACCATAAGAAATAATCTGACTCTAAGAAACCGAACAAGACACTACACCAATGTCTCCACAAGGGGTTGTAGTGGCTTTCCTCTTCCGAGTACAATCTGAAGATTCCTCGGTAAACCGCCCAGGATGTGAAGAAATGCCACACCGCAACAACCGTTTCTCTTCCACAAATGAGGAAATATCGAACAGGCAGTTTCCCAACTCGTGGGGCTCTGAAAGTCCCGGCATCGGGGAAAACTCCCGTTGCTTCCCCTTTTGACAACGACAGCGATCAGGAAGCGCATTCCATAATTCCGGCAAGCCCCAAGAATTCTTGGCATAGCCAAAAAGAGTATTTTCATGACGGCGATCCGTCCGAATGTCAAAATCAAACCAGCTCTTGTTGCTATGAATTTCAACATGTTCGACACCATCAGATCAGACGTCACAACAATCCCGAAAGCAATCCAATGAGAACTTCCTGCCATGTTCATGAAAGAAGACAACCAATCCCATGAGGCGTACTACCCCCAATGGAGTAACTTGAGAAATCGGTACACCGCAAAACTTCAAAATCTCAATCACTTCCTCGCATGGTGGGAATAGAAAATCCGATCTCAAAGTAGCCTCGCAGATCGTCAACAAACCTCGAGGAGGATTTTGAACCCTCTCCTCGGCATGTGGTATCGTGACTTCATGATCGGCAGGTAAACCATATCTCTTCCTCCAAATCGCAACTTGATCGTCAGTAAGAGAAGAACGTAGATGCATCGGTCTCACTGTATGTTTCGAAGCCTGAAACAAAACGAAAAGTAAAAGTTGGCGTCAACTGATTCAAACCAAGCCCCGCACAACAAAAATATGAACACAACCACAAGTGCGCATGTGCAAAGTGCTCGAATAAACTCAACAACACACATAGTTAAGGGTGCACGTACAGCCCGCGACCAACACAAGTGCCCGCACAACTAGGCATGCGCAGTCCCACACGCGGCCTAGGCGGCGCGACCTAGTCGTGCGACTAGAAGCCCACGCACCATGGTGCTCGCGCGGGCCCGCGTGGCCAGGTGCGCAAGCAAACCGGGTCGCTCGACCTAGGCTACGTAACCTAGTCGTGTGACTAGGAGCGCACACACCATGGTGCGCGCAAGCGCCCGCGCGGCCAGGTGCGCAAGCAACCCAGACCGTGCGACCTAGTCGCGCGACTAGGTGCGCGCGCACCGTGGTGCTTGCACTGGACCATGCGACCAACTGCATCTAGGTGTGCACACACCCTGGTGCGCATGTGGGTCCGCGTGGTCAAGCGCGTGCTAGGCCCAGGCAACGCAACTAGGCACGTGTGCACCCTAGTGCGCGTGCGCACCCCCGGTGCAAACCCTGGCACACATATATCCATACCCCTGCACGCACGCGCAGGTGGCCGTGCGGTCACCTGACCGTGCGCCTAGTCCCGTGTGCACGAGTAGATTCTTGTGTTTCCCTGACCATTCGAGCGGACGACCAATCGCATGGCCAGGAGGGGACACATGGACATACATTCGAGCAAATTTACCCCCGAGCATCTGTAACGAAGGCCACCTCCGGTCGCTCGCCCCGACAACCGCGCCCGCTATAACCCCGCTCTGAAACCTTATCTGAATTTACAAGGCGCCACCATCTCCCTTCTCTGGCCTTTCACCATTCGTCATCATCATAACACTCGCCAAAAATGCTCAAGGGGAGAAGTCCTCATTCTTCACCCGTACCGATACCTCACACCAAGAATTTCGAGGGGAATTGATAAGAATAAAGCCCCTATTTATGGAGATGGGTGTGCACATAGCCACCCCCATGATCCCCACCAAAAAATTCGTGGGATCATGAGTTTGACCGCGCATGCGATTTCCACGCCCGATCACCCCCCTGCGCGGATCCCATCATGCATAACGCCAAAACCGCCACAAGCACCACCGACGTCGGGCGGCCACCGATATCCCCAAATGTCGGCCGCCTCCTCCTCTCGCCGCAAACCGGCCACCCTTCCTCGGCCGCAGGGGCGTGGCCGAGAGGTCGGTCAAGATATCTGCCTCTCCTCGGTCGCCAGCAGGTGGCCGAGAATGCGACCGAGCCAACCTTCCTCAGCGGTAGGCACGCAGCCAAGAGGACGGCCAGGCCGGTCAGCTCTCCTCGGCCGCCGACATGTGGACGAGAAGGCAGCCGACCGGCCTTCCTCGGCTGCCGGCCGGGCTGGCCTCCTCTCCTTGGACGCCGACATGTGGCCGAGAAGGCGACCGAGTAGGCCGTCCTCGGCCAACCGGCTTGGCCGATCGCCTGTCCACGGTCGCCGTCATGCAGCCGAGGAGGCGGTCGACAAGGCCTTCCTCGGCCATCGGCCGAGCCGGCCGCATCTCCTCAGCCGCATACATGCGGCCAAGAAGCTGGTCGGACGACCCCTCTCCATCGTTGATTTGGTTACTGTGCGCCTCCACCCTCACTGGTGGGTTCAGCACCCTCCCGTCCATCAGCAGCGGCCTCCCCCCTCACTGGTGGGTTCAGCCGCAAGTTTGCCGGCTGCCCGTGGGAGCCCGTCCCCGCCGTCTGATCTCTTCAGGTCGCTCCCCGCCGTCCGATTTGCATGTAACCACCGACTAACCACCAGGTTAGCTGGAAAATTTCATTAATAACTTAACCGGTCTATAAATAGCGGAATAAATAATCTTAATATGCACCCTTGAACTATACATAAATATATATGATGGCGGTTATGGTGTTTGGATAGCCGCGTAACCACCATAACCACCTCCTGGGGGCTATAAAAAGAACCTCGAGGCTCCCCATTTCGTATCTTTTTTCCACCGCGTCTTCTTCTTCCTCAGGCCAGAGCTCTGTCGGCTAGCCACCGCTCCTCCACCAGGAATTTTCCTACGAGATTCTGTCATGCCTCCAACAATTCGTCTAAGTCCATAGGAGAGCGAGTCCCCTTGCCACCAAGTGCGCGGCTAACCGCACTCCAGCTTCAACACTGCCTTACACAATTGGCGATCAACATCATCATCCTTCCGACATTGTCAATTGTCCGTCGTCAACCAAACAAGTCAGCATCCTGCATCGCATGCGACGTCCTGTCGCCGACTGAGTCAAAAGTGTTCTCCCCCACTCTCACCTCTAAAAGTGTAACGAGCAGCGGTCTGTCGCCCTCAATTCGTCAAGCAGATTGTAACCACAATCGAATAGTCGAGTTTGACCGTCATCGACCTGGTCACATGATTTTTTTACCCAATTTAGGGGGTTTTCCACGCTAAAATCCTCGTGTCAATTTCATCCAACATTCAGTGACTGTGTGTGTGCTCGACCGTTCTTAGAGCTAAGGCGTCCCAGGTTATTCTGGTCTGACCGGGACGTCGAGTTAGACTGCAACATATTTATACACACACACACACACACACGAGCATCTTTGCACGGGCTGCGCTCATTCTGGATGCTCTCGGGCTACCTTCAGCCGCATCCAGGCAGCCTTTGGCCGCATCCAGGAGGGCTTCGCCTGCCTCCACATGGGTTTCCCTTGTACTCGATGCATCGCTGCGGGACGTGCTTGTTAAAATTTATGATAGCGGAAAACAGGACACCCAGAGCAGGAACACTCAACTAAACTGAGCCCAAGCAAACTAAAAGCAACCAGAAGAGCAAGAATCTTGTACTTATCAAAAAATCTTTACATAGCAAGACATACATGACGAGACATGATTGTCAATGTATATGATGGAAGCAGGAAAAATTACAAGCCAAAAACAAACCGCGCATACTCAAGGAGTAACTGTTGGCTCTGCTGCTGATCGCTATGGAGTCCACTAGAGCCTCCTGGTCGCAAGACAACAACAAGCCACGCGGACTGCCCGTTATTACAGTGCTGAAGAAAGTACTCTGTGCGCTGAACTGCAAGCCGCCTGACCGCGAGTTCGCCTAGATGTCAGAACAAGCGCACTGCTGCCACCAAATTGAACAAGCCGCATAGAGGCGGACAACTTATTGAACTGGGAAAGTTGCAAAAGAGAAAGATTGTCTAGTCGCAAGCCGCGACCTACTGCTTAACCGCTGGTTGAAATCGCAGAATTTGCAATGACCCTGACCGAAGTCAGAACCAAGTCCCTGACTCCTCAGCGCTATCCGCACGACCTATACAACACAAACCGGTCAACACTCCAAACCGCGCGACTAGAATATACAGTCCGCTGCAACAATCTGCGAGTTCACTTACTGTTCACTTGGTATATTCTGATGTGACAGTTGGGGGGGGGGGTCCTATTTATAGGCATGAAAAGGAGTATGGTCACCGCCCTAACGATATGAACACCACCTGAGCTCGCGGCGAGAACAGAGTGTATTCGCAAAGCCTGCGAATACAGATCCAGTCCGCCGCGACAAGCAGGACAAGCAGACTGCCACCCATCAACAAGGCAGATAGAGAAATATATCTACCTAGTCGCCAAGGCCAAGCCAGGGAGATCGCCACCAGCAAACTCTGCGGAATCCACCACAGTCCGCACAACCATACAGACACATCTCTAGTCCGCACGACCTGAGCTCGCGGCCAAGCACCAAGACGAAGGCTACCGGTCTTGGCAGGTAAGGAAAGCAGTCCGCGTAGAATCGCGCGGCATGACTAAGCACACCAGGATATAGAACCAGCCCAAGACCATACCACCAGTCCGCTGGAACGAGCGGACTCCAACATTAGTTCGCCCACCATGGCGAACTCTACCAGCTCGCTCCAACTGCGGATACAATGCCTATCCGCCTGGTTACTGCCTGGGGAACAGCTGCAGACCACTGGCCGACTTGGCTAGTCGCTAGCTCTATCAGCACAAACCGTGCAGTCTGATATACGTGACCGCCGATACTGTCCGACAGTTCGTGCGGACTGTAACATCCCGACTTTTATTGGGCCACCAGAGCCCTAGTGGGCCCAATAAAAGTGGCCTGAACCCTACCCATGACTCGGTGGGAGATAACCCTAGGCAGGAAATAGAGCTAGAGAACTCCGAATTGAGTTTTGCCAGTTCGTGTGACCTCGTATAGTCGATACGAGTACGTCGGAACTCGTTCAGTTGGACCCCGAGGTCATATAGTGGATGTGACCATTCCTCGTAAAACGCAACAAGAGCAAGATTTTGGATATCGAGCTAGAGAACTCTGAATTGAGTTCTGTCAATTCCTGTGACCTCATATAACCTAAACGGGTGCATCGGAACCCGTCGCATCACAATCCGAGATCTAACGACATATTTAGACACTTTGACCGCTTTAACGCGCTGCGACGCGCAAATTTCGGAGTTTCGCCAAACGGACTCCGATTCAACCCCAGTCAGTGGCGTTGGACTCGTGTGGTCAATACGAAGTCAACGGAAGTCGTCCCAGTTAATTTCGACAATAATTGGTCAACTCGTGGTCAAATCAAGCATAGTCGTGCACCGAAAAGCGTGCGCACACCAATTATGACACGACACCCGAACTTTGACCTGACCCCGATAACTTGGACCCACTTTGACTAGCAATGGGGACCCACCCTAGGGTTGACTTGGTCAAACCCCCCTAAAAACCCATTTTTGGATTTTCTCCAAATGGGGGGCCCACCCCCTCTTCATGACCACTTAGGGTCTTGTCCCTCACCCACTTTGGGCCCCCAACCAGCAAACAACCCACTAGGAAGTGGAGGCCCATTCACACCTTTTCTCTCTCACTCTCTCTCTTTACCACCCTAAGAAAAGCCCAAGCCCATAAAGGCTTAGCCTTTTACCCCACATGGGGGAAATGTTGGGGCCTCCAGCTGTCCTTAGACAGCTGGAGGGTGGGGATTAATCCATCCCTAAGGAGGGAATAATCCCACATTGGCTAGGGGAGGAAAGCCCCTCCCCCCAAGCCAATAAAAGACCCCCCTCCTGCTCTCCCCTCAAGCTCTCTGAGCAACTCCCTCCCCCTCTGCCTAACCCCCTGTCGGAGCCCAGGTGGTCGGAAAAGGCAAGCCAAGGGAACCCTCCCCCTCCACCGCCGCCACCTTGGCATGGCCGACCAGGCCGACCCCTCCCGAGCCCACCAAACTCAGGTGGAGAACTCATCCCTCCCCCTTCCCTATTCTGGACTACCTGCATGTCCCTCCCGGCCCTAGGAGCGCCGCTGGCGCCACCCGAGCCATGCTCCAGGCCGGGTGGTTCCCAAGGAGGAAAGCCCCTTCCCAAGCGCCGGTGGTGACACTGGGGGAGTGCTAGACCACTGGGGGCGGCGACCCCCAACGGCGGAGAGCGGCGGTGCCGCCGGAAAATGCGGCTCCGGCGGCACCCGCAAAACAGAGCGATGCTCTATTTAGAGCTGGCGGTGGCGGCCGGCGGTGCATGGCCACCGGGCCACCGCCGGCGAGAAGCCCGACCCCCGACACGTCGGCCGGGGGTGGTGCGGTGAGTGCCCAGCCACCCGAGAGGCGGGGTGATGCGGTGGTGCTGGGAGCAGAGCTCCGCAACCCCCAGCTCTCGGGATGGGCGCTTCCGGCGGTGGTGTAACACCCCAAATCCCAATTTGGGTTCAGGTTGGGCAACACGGCCTGGGACACGGGCGTGTCCCAGGGCGTGTTCTGCTCTAGTTGAGAAGCCTCTCGAGTGCTCGATGAAATGCACTCGAGAAGTTCTCGAGAGGGAACATGCCCTGCGACACAGGCGTATCAGAGGGCGTGTCCTCCTCTGGTCGATGAACTGCGCTCGACGATCGTCGAGCGGCAAGTTAAGTTGAACATGGCCTGTGATACGGGCGTGTCACAGGGCCGTGTCCTCCTCGGGATCAGCCAGGGATGTGTGTGCTGGTGGACACAGGTGTGTCTTGGGGTACACGGCCCGGGACACGGGCGTGTCCCAGGGCCGTGTCCCGCTCGGGTTGAG
Source organism: Platanthera guangdongensis (assembly GCA_039583875.1). NCBI lineage: Eukaryota > Viridiplantae > Streptophyta > Magnoliopsida > Asparagales > Orchidaceae > Platanthera > Platanthera guangdongensis. Next base: position 3,117,913 of record CM077149.1, on the reverse strand, counting down.
TTTGTGGTGTGTTGCCTGTGGGACATGCCATGCAACACGGGCGTGTACTGTGTGACATGGGCGTATCAGCCATGTGACACGGGCATGTCACATGTCAGTGTCCTGTTCGGGGTAAGGCGGTTCGTGCACCGCTTAAGGGATACGGCCTGTGACACAGGCGTGTCACAGGGCGTGTCAGCCCAAAAATAGAGATTTCTGGCAAATCGTGGCCGTTCATTCCTTTCATCTTGGATCCAAGGGTTCAGGCTCTTCCCTGCTAATTATAAGGCTGAGAGTAAGAAGATCATCTTCAATCTTCTTTAGCGATTCTCTTTCTAAAGGGCTAGGGAGAGAGAGAGAAAGGAAGGAAGAGAAGAAGGAAGCTGGCTGCCGGAGGAGCTGCGAAGTTCCGAATCGAGATCCGAGTTCAGATTCGTGGAGGCAAAGCCGTGGCGGTGATTTACATCCGGCTAGATCATGGCTCCAAAGCGATCGTCAAGGGTAACGATCTCCTTCTTGGACAAACGAAGTCCTTTCTTTATGCATGTGTATGGAATCCTCCACCAAGAGGTGGAAAGCATAAGTGATTTCAGGTTGAGTCTGCATTTAGAGCAGGAAATAGGTAGTACGACATAGGCATGCTATGTGAAGCCCATCCGGACAGCTAGTCTGGATTGGTGATGTTTATATTATGAACCGGAGAAGACTCCGTGTATTGTATGGATGCTTGTGAATTGTGAATACCCAGAAAGCTCGGGATGAGCTCTTGGATTGTGTGTGCTGAATTGGTAATCGGCTCTGTGAGAGCTGTGTGCAGAGCAGGAAAGGGAAGGCAAACCCGCGTCAAGATCTGCGTTATTGACGAATTGAGCAACGGGAAAAGGCTGACCTAGACCTGTGGTGTAAGATCGATTGGTGGCAATGCATGGGCGGATGCGGCCCCGACCCGGCTTGCTGCACCACAATGGTGGGTCGATCTAGATGCGATCTAAATGCTCAAGTTTGCCGTGAGGTTAGCACCTCTGAGTGGGATGGGCGGATTCCTTGCTTCCTGCAGAAGTTAGAGAACTCAATTGAAATGAACTCACCTCTGTTGTCCGTTCTCAACTTCTTAATTTACAGTCCAAACTGACCCTCCACTAGATCCTTGAACTCCACAAACAATTGGAAAGCATATGACTTCTCCTTCATGAAATACACCAAAGTGTACCTCGTATAATCATCAATCAACACAAGCATGTATCTGTTGCCTCCAAGGATGACAGTGATGGTCTGTAACGTCCCGGTTTAGAGCTCAGAGGCTACCGCACCCGAATGGGCCGCATAACGTGTCTCGCCCTGGTGCCCCGTCACAGGACTGCAGTCCGTGCCACCCAAACCCATCTCCACACCTGTTTCTCAATACGGCGGGTTTTTGCAAATGCGGGGATTCGAACCCACGCCGCCTTGATAAGGCACCTTCCACAATCCTCATCACCAACTGAGCTGCAACTCAGTTGGTGATTAGGACTGCAGAAGGTGCCTTATCAATGCGGCGTGGGTTCGAATCCCCGCGTTTGCAAAAACCCGCCGTATTGAGAAACATGTACAGAGATGGGTTTGGGTGGCACGGACTACAGTCCTGTGACGGGGCACCGGGGCGAGACACGCTATGCGGCCCATTCGGGTGCGGTAGCCTCTGAGCTCTAAACCGGGACGTTACATGGTCGGTCCAAACAGATCACCATGGATGTACTCCAATGGCATTTTACACCTGGTTTGCGACTTATCAAACGAAAGTCGATGAGCCTTTCCGTATTGACATCCCACACAAACATGACCGTCGCCGAAAGATGATAATCTAGGCAGGCCTTTCACAAGACTCTCCACCGCCATAACTTTCAGCTTGTCAATCCCGACGTACCCTAGTCTTTCATGCCAAATAACAGCGCTATCGTTGACCCTCATCTGATCAACATAGAAACTCGATGATAACACATACTAGTCCCTTACCCTCCTTCAGACATGAGCAATGTCAGCCTCAATTACTGACATGTTAAAGAGAAACTTTACTTCTGTTTGATCAAACAGAACATGATAGCTTGCGTCCACTGCATCAGTTACTAAGAAGAGATTCTTATTCATGCCCGGTACGTGATAGACACTTCTCAAAGTGATAGGGTCCCTTATCACTACCCAAAGAAACAACACCCTCCTTCTCAACTGCATGAACAATATCATCAGCTGTTATGATAGCTTTGTTACCTGAGAACGGTCGCAGAGAGGAGAACTTTGACTCATCCCTAGTGAGGTGGTGACCACACCCTGAGTCAATGATCCAGTCATCTTGATAATCGACGGTGGACAAATCACGGACACACGTGCCCATCATAAAAACATTCCGTCATTCCGACTTCTTAGTACTGGAACCAACTTCCTCTTTGTCTGCAACATGCCCAGGTTGCAGCTTGACCTTGCATTCCCTCTTGAAGTGACCCACTGGTTGCACCTGTAGCATTTTATCCCCTTTTCCAGTCACGCTTAGAAGCATAACTCTCCTCTTGCTGATAGGAAGTAGACTGACCATCAACATCCACAGTCTTTTTCTTCTTCTCCCATCTCTCCTTCTTTCCTGAAAAGAGCACTTCACTACCTTCATCAAAGATAGTGACTCTAGCCATTTGTCTAGCCAAGCATTTCTGTGAAGTCAGTAGGTTGTCCAGCTCCAGCAAAGACGACTGAGTGGCCCAGCCTTGAACATAAATGACAAAAGCCACATATTCCTTCCGCAATCCGCGGATTATGTGTCTCTTCAGGTTTGCTTCCGGAATAGGCCCATCAGGGTCCAGCGCTGAAATCTCAGCACACAGTTCTTCATCATCAGGAAGAACGATGAGATGGGCAGATTTCCTTGAGTTGCACTTGCCAACTCATTCTCCAGGAATTATAGTCGAGCTACATTCTTCCTGTTGAACAACCCATCAAGGGAAGTCCAAATCTCTGCAGCTGACCGACATCCGATGATGTGGTCGAAGAGTTCCGATGAGATAGCCCACTTGAGAGTAAACTCTGCTTTCGCGTTAGTCTTCCTCCATGCTCTCATTGCTTTAGCACTTGCAACAGCAGTAACCTCTTGTCTTTCATCTCCGTAGACAACCCTTCCAAAAGTCTTCGCCCAATAGATAGCTCTTCATATACGACTTCCATTTCTTAAAGTTAGCCGATGTAAGGAGCTCAATTCCAAGACCTCTTGCGAATTCTCCTTCCATTGCAAACACCTTGATTTACTTAGACTCTCAGAAGCAAAAAAGCAGACTGACTGTTGATCACTGCTCAGCCTCTGATCTCTCTGGTACCATGTTAAAATTTGTGAGAGTAAAAAACGGGACACCAGGCGCAGGAACACTCAGCCAAACTGAGCCCAAGCAAACCAAAAGCAACCAAAAGATCAAGAATCTTGTACTTATCAAAAAATCTTTACACAACAAGACATACATGACGAGACATGATTGCCAATGTATTCGATGGAAGTAGAAAAAATTACTAGCAAAAAACAAGCCACGCGGACTCAAGGAATAATTGTCGGCTCTGCTGCTAACCGCTATGGAGTCCACTAAAGCCGTCTGGTCGCAAGACCACAACATGCCGCGTAGACTGTCTGTTATTCCAGTGCTGAAGGAAGAACTCTGTCTGTTGAACTGCAAGCCACCTGACCGCGAGGTCGCCTAGCCACCAGAACAAGCGCACTGCTGCCACCAAACTGAACAAGCTGCCCATAGACGGACATCTTATTGAATTGGGAAAGTTGCAAAAGAGAAAGACTGTCTAGTCGCAAGCCACGACATGTTTCCTAATCACGTTGAAACCGCAGAATCTGCATTGACCCTGACCAAAGTCAGAACCAAGTCTCTGGCTCTTCAGCGCTATCTACACAACATGCACAACACAAACCGGTCAACACTCCAAATAGCGCGAATAGAAAATACAGTCTGCTGTGACAATCCGCGAGTTCACTTACTGTTCACTCGGTATATTCTGATGTGACAGGGGGGTCCTATTTGTAGGCATGGAGAGGAGTGTGGTCACCGCCCTAACGATAGGAACACCACCTGAGCTCGCGGTGAGAATAGAGTGTATCCGCAAAGCCTGCGAATACAGATCCAGTCTGCCGTGACAAGCAGGACAAGCAGACCTCCACCCATCAACAAGGCCGGATATAGAAATCTATCCGCCTAGTCTCCAAAGCCAAGACAAGGAGATCACCACCAGCAAACTCTGCGGAATCCAACACAGTCCGCACAACCATGCGAAAACAGCTCCAGTCCGCACAACCTGAGCTCGCGGCCAAGCACAGAGACGAAGGTTGCAGGACTCGGTGAACAAGGAAAGCAGTCCGCGCAGGACTGCGCGATATGACTGAGCACACCAGGACATAGAATCAACCCAAGAACATACCACCAGTCTGCTAGAACGAGCGGACTCCAACATTTGTTCGCCCACCATGGCGAACTCTACCAGCTCGCTCCAACTGCGGATACAATGCCTATCCGTCTGGTTACTTCCTGGGGAACAACTGCAGACCACTGACCAAACTAGCTAGTCTCCAGCTCTGTCCGCTCAAACCGCGCGGTCTGACATACGAGACCGCCGATACTGTCTGACAGTCCGCACGGACAGTCCGCCCAGGTTGCCACTTTCACTTCAAAAAATTCAACAGCGCTCACATCAAGGCGAGCTGCGTCCGCATCAAGGCGGGCTGCGCTCGCAACATATACATATGAGTACTTAAAGTGTTCGTAAAAAATATAAATTAATATTCTGATTTTTATTTTATAAAAGATATATATATCACCTCTAGTTCATTAAATATTAACATTATATATTTTACTTACGCAAACAATAAATGTTAACATTATTTATTATAATCATATAAACCACTATTTGTATTTCTTCCCCATACAATGAGGCCATTATATACTTTAAGTGCGGGGGTTGGGGGGGGGGGGATACAATGTTTTAATTCAATTTTTAGGAAATTTATACTTGATGAAACTATAGAATTTGATCATATTAATGAAGATGTTTTTTTACTCTCTGCAACTTTTGTTACAAATAGATGAAACATTGTTATGTTTTTGGTCTTTCATAAGTTTTATTTCTTTCTAACATTTTTGTCTCAAAAAAAGTACTCTCCATATAGACTATGTTTGTACAAACATATTAATAACTAAATCGTTATTAATACAATGATGTTGTGCTCTCAATGAATTAATGAAAATGTAGTAATTTCCACAAGAAAAGCTAGAAACAGTTATGTTGGTCACTTAACTATTCTATCCTACTTAGTACTAAAACTTAAACTTTTATACACATCAATTTTTTTTAAGAATGAGGATAATAGTAAGAAAATGATTTAGGCCACCTTCGATTTTGTTTGAGCTTTTTTTGGCCTAAACCTACACATTACTCACTTGCTCCTTCTTTTGAGTCTTATCTTAGTTCTTTTTTCAAACACCACTAAAAACACAAAAGTCAAAAATTCTATGCCAAATATCATTACTAAGATCTTTTGTTCTAAAAACATAAGAAGAATGAAGAAAAAGAAAAATTCTATTATTCATTTTTATGTGGGAATGATGAGAATGTTATTGGAGGCCCTATGATTCAATTCTATGTTGGGGTGATGAGTGTATTATAATAGAAAAAAATTGAAGATATATATAAAGATGAAGCAAAAAAAGGAGTTGAAAATTAGAAAAAAAATACCCTCCACAAAAAATATGAGTGAGGGTGTATACATACATGTACTAGGAAATATGATCCACACAATGCTCAACATGGTTCAGGTGTGATAAGGGTTGCTATCATGACTAATCTTTTCCCTTTATTTCCTAAACCATGATACAACCTATCAAAAGTCCTAATGATTCTTATTTTTACCTTCATCTTTTAAGGTTTGTGAAATTTGTATGACTTTTTAAGGAATTACTAATAAGAAAAGAGATTGTATTTAAGTTGACTTATGTAACCCTATCATAGCAAGACACGAAGAATCAACTATATATGAATTAAGGATACAAAGGATGGTGTCACATTAATTCTAGGGTATTAATGTTTAACCCTAGAATTAAATAAATACTATAAAATAATGTGATCTGTTTCAGGTTAGTTTCGTCTAATATGTAGAGGGGAGAGTCATTAGACACTTTGTTAGAAATCTATTAAAACTAACTGAATTCCTTTACATATCATGTTTTGCCCTGGAATGACAAAAGTTAAGTGTAGAGGTATTTGATGAAGTCAAATTATATATGATTATTTTATGCTTCATCATTGTTTATTTTCTTTAATATGAGTTAAATGTGTGTTTTTATATGATATTGATATTTTTAATGATTATTTAGGTGTGCAAGGCAAGGATAATTTATTTAATCAAAATAGGGCAAGTTGTGCATGTTTGGATAAGAAGAACAAAGGGATAAACATCAATTTTAACCAAGAGATGGTCTTGATTTTTGTCCTAACACGTTGTTGGCGGTTTGGAGTGAGAAGCTGTGATTTTTAAGGAACACGGTCCTAGTGACACGATCGTGTGCCATGACCGTGTGATAGTTTTATTCAAGTTCTGGCATCCACACTCATATAAGAGTGATTTAGCGCGATGATTGAGGCTCATGGTCGAGACACACGACTGTGCGTCGTGGATCATGTCCATTGTAAATTGGCGCCGATAGAACTTCTCATTAAATAGAAATTTCAACTCGATGAATGCATGCCAGATTTGATCCGAAAATGAGAGAAAATTTAGATTAGAGAGGAACACTATGAAGAGATGGGGAGAAGGATAATAACTCATGGAGAAAGGAGACTTCCTTAGTAGGTTTCCTATACTTTTATTCGTCTTTCTTCTACCTCCTTCATATGTATCTTGTATGTGCATGCATTTTCATGTAATCATACTTATAAATGTTTGAATGATATATATTTTACTTTCTTTATTAAAACCTTAAATCTTCTTCTATTTTTTTTATTTCCTAAAGTTTTATACACAGTTTATAACAAAATGAATCAATAGTTCTAGAATATCGAATTTATATTAGTTACTAATAACTTAAGCCATATAATTTTAAGTATTGTTATTATGTGTTAATAGACTTTAGGATAAAAGTGACAGGTTGATTTTCTAGAAGAATAGGAAACCTTACTCTTCCTCCTAGGATGTTGAAACCTAGTCACGTGGTTCACAATGCGATAAGGCGACCTTTAGATCCCCTACTCATAGTTCAAATCTCAGGTAGGTCAATCTAAATTAGTGCTCTGATTGTCCCACCCAAGATAACCAGAGTGGTGTGGAACCCTAGCAGCCTAGAGAGTACGAAAAAGAGGGATAAATTACCATTTTTAAACATATATATCTATATTTTATTATATCATGAAAACACATACTTTTTACAGAACAAAACTACTATTTGTTAATTCTAAAGAACTCACTATTTTAGATCTATCATTGCATCAAAACTATATTGATTTAGGACAATCATATCCTTGATTAAGACTTTATCCATATTAAAATGGATATGATAATAGAACAAGAAGTGAACCCTAGCAGCCTGGAGAGTATGAAGAAGAGGGATAAATCATATTTACAAAGGCCCTGTGAAATATGGTCTCGATATAGTGAATCAAATACTACAAACGATAGGTTCATTTACCTAAAAAATAGGCACTCTATCAATATACTAAATTCATGACATGACTTGTGTGTGTCGAGGATTGACCTTAAGGACAAGGTCACTTTTCAGGTAGTGTGTGGTGATACATATACACTTTGCGAGCAGAGACGTAACAACAGCTATGAGTTATATGATTCACAATTAATTATGTCTGATCCTTTAAATATTTGGTCCTGTAGTGGTGGCTCCATTTATATAAGGAGCATTATGTTGTGAATTTTTTTCATCTTTTGAGTGCAGTCATTTGGCTTAAGCCAGTCTCCCGATTGTATCATTTATATGATGCAATGCAAGTTCATGATCTTTGCTTCTTCCTTGATACAAGTACCGCGTAGCAGAACTATGATTAGATTTTATAACTATGAAAAATCAATTAGCTCCTAAGGCCCTCCTCAAGGCTTTTGATTAAATAGGAGACAAACTTATTACACCTTAAGGCTTTTCATAAATTAGGAGAACTTATTACATCATAGTTTTAAGTCTCTCTCTCTCTCTCTATATATATATATATATATATATATATATATATATATATATATATATATATATATATATATATATATTATAAAACATTATGCATATCTTGAGGCACACCAAAATTCTTATCTTGACCGTCCGATCAAACAGTCAAAACATATCTTTTCTTTTTGGCCATCAGATCCTTCCCACTTTTACGTACGGTAGTGGACTGCCAACAACTGAAATTTGGAATTCCATCCAAAGCATAATAATTTTGGTGTGCCTCAAGATATGCATAATGTTTTACATAATAAAGATATATATATAGTTATTGTTTGTTTTGCTATCCATGCTATATGTATAACATTCAACATCCTTCCATCCAACCGTTGCTCACCCCAATCCACACTGAACCAACATTGTTATGATGGAAAGTTTTTAAGATCGAAGCCGATATCCATCCCATTGTAAGCTATTGGAGCATACATCCATAGTTCATCTGAGCTCAAAAGCTAAGAAATTTAAAAATCACAATGAAACTATTAATCACATATCCAATCTCTCAATGATGAACCAATTAATGAACTAATCAATGCTTACCTTTATTTGAACTTGTAGGAATTTCACATACTGCACTGCTTCTTCCAGCATTGTGCTCAAGTCAACCTGTCAAAGATAGCGCGGCATTTCATCTTTTGTGATGAACTGATCAATCAAATAATATTTGGGAAAGCATGTACACTTGCTTTGGTTCCATTAGGGACAAGTTTCTGCAGAATCCTCAATCTCTCATTGATCCGTTCCCTTCTTTTCTGTATTAAATTTTGCATTCCATTCATTAGAACTTACTTTTCATGTATTTTTGCACATTTATAAGCAGTAGATAGAAGATGTTCATGAGAAAAGACGAGGCCTTCTTTACTCTTGCATAAAGGCTCTGTGGATCTGTTGCTGATCCTCTGCCGGCTCTCGTCTTTCCGTTCAAATTTAGGGAAGCAGATCCCTTTGGGCTCGTGCTCATGCTGCCTCCTCCACCATTGAATTGCTCTGAAAAGTTTGTCTCATCTTCAGAGCTATAGCAGCTGGAGCTTTGCACAACAGGAGCAGTAACATTCTCCACTTCCATTTCAACAGTCTTAACATCCTTATCGTCTTTCTTAGATTTTGACCTCTTTGAACTATTTCCAACCTGATCAGTTTTGTTCAAAAAGAATATATATGATTGTAAACAAGTTCTTACCAACAAAAAAAGACAGTTTTTGTTATTCTAACTAACCTGAGACGGTGTCGATCTAGCTTTCTTTTTGAGAACATCACAAATTTGCATCTTTCTCTTGCCTTTACATTTCTTAGTATCATGAGTGCAATTGTCTCCTGCATCCTCATAGTTGATGGAGATTTTACCATCAAAATGATTGCTTTGATCTGATGGAATCTGCGCGAATTTAGTGTTGGCTTCTTCCTTCACGTTGAACATAATCAGCTCTGACCTCATTTCTGTTGATGAGATCATATTTGACTGATCCACTGTGCTATAATAAGTTTCATATTCTGAAGCCTGCTTGTTTGAGTAGCTTCCGGCACTAAAATTGCAGCTATTCTCCATAGTCCAATGATACATATTTGCATTGACATCCTGAGAACAGTAATAGGAATCAATTGTATGAACAGGCCAGAACAAAGATTGCATCACCAAGCTTGGATCATCATTCTGTTCATTGGACAAAGAATGAGTAGCAATGAATTGGGCCATCAAGTCCGTCTCTTCAACCGCGGTTACCGAGTTCAACGCGCTCCAGCTCGACTCCAACGCCACTCCCACAGGCTCCATGAAGCTTGAGTTGCAAAGTTGAGTGAGAGCAGACGCCGGGGAAGAGGGACCTGGTGCTTATTTGAACACTGTTCACAATGTAATAATATACCTTGCCATTTCATTTAGAAGCATTAAGGAGCTATTTATATGAACTTGTACTTACAAATGCTGCAATTAGAAAATACTCTCTTATCATAAACGACGATTGAGGAAAGCGCGGGGGACGACTGTGGACGCGTACAGCTCAGCAAGTTGCTGAACTTGTATCAGAATGCGAGATCTTCTGTGCTGAACTAATAAATAAATCAAGGGCAGAAGAAGATCTTTTGTGATGAGTTTAGGGATTCAAATGATGATTAATTAAGCAGTTCTTATGTCATATGATTGAAGATTAGCAGATTATTGTTAAGTAGTGGATCAAAGGAATAAAATTGTTTAATTTATTTCAATGATCTGGCAAATGGGAGAACGTGGGGAAGATAGAATTTTGAAGGAATTTTGTTGGAATAAATAAATGGAAGAAAGAGTGACAGATGAGGGATGCCTGTGATCGTGGAGAGGGGTTCTGCAATTCTTAACTCCTTAAACATAATTAAGGACAGCAAAGCTGCAGACTTTGATCATTGATTGTCCCCTCCTGGTTTTTATTCACCAACCCTTTCGTTTAGTAGTACTAATTGCAGAACTTCATGTTTATTAGCTTCTTTGTTGGCCCTGAAATGCATCATATATCAGATTGCAGTAGTTGTAGCTCTGTTATTAGAGCTTAAAATCACTAAAAATGTTGCTAACAATCAAATGTATGGCTGACTTTTAAGTGTTAGAAAACGTTATTAGTTTAAGGCCCGGTTTGGGAGGACTTTTTAGAAAGGAAAATGAGCGGTGACAAAAGTAAGATAAGAAAATGAGCTTTTTAAAAATGTATATTGGAAAAAGAGATTTGTTTGGGTAAACTTCTATTGAAGAGATTTTCAGAAAGGTGAATCACTTTAAAAACCGTTTGACAAATCGCCGTTGCGGTGACTTATTTTATTAAAAAAATGCGTCCGGGGGAAAATAAGCGTCCTGCCGAAAAATGCGCGTTCAGGCGGAAAATGAGTGTTCGGGCGAAAAATGCGCACCCGACCAAAAATGCACGCACGGGGAATGGGCGCCATATTTTCGCCCGGGCGCGATTTTTTCGCCCGGGCGCGTTTTTTTTGCCGGGACGCGGTATTTTTGCTCGGGAGCGATGTTTTTGCCCGGGCAAAGATAATTTCGGCCGGACGCAAAAATTTTCGGTCGTGCGTGAATTTTTCGCCTGGGCGCGAATTTTTCGTCATGGCGCAAATTTTTCGCCCGGACACAAATTTTTCGCCCGAACACGATATTTTCTCACAGACGCGATATTTTCGTCTGAAAACGAAAAAAATGCATTCGACCGAAAAAAATAGCGTCCGGACGAAAAAAATACACGGTCGGGCAAAAAAACCACGAACGAGCGAAAAAATTGCGATGAGGGGAAAAATCAATGTTTGGGCAAAAAATTCGTGTCCGCGTAAAAAATTCGCCCCTGCGCAAAAAAATCGCGCTCATGCAAGAAATCGCGTCCTGACGAAAAAAATGCGCCAAGGCAAAAAAACGTGTTCCGACGAAAAGTATTGCTCACGGGGGGGGGGGGGGGGGGGGGGAATTTGCGTCCGGGCAAAAAATTCGCGACCGTACAAATAAACAGCACCGGAGCCAAAAATCTCTCGTGCGAAAAAAACACGTTCAGGTTAAAAAAATGTGCTCGGGTGAAAAAAACGAGCCCGTGCGATAAAAACGCGGCCGGACGAAAAAAACATGCCAGAGTGAAAAAAACATGCTTGGGCGAAAAAAGCGCTCCCATGTAGAAAAATCGCGTGCAGGTGAAAAAATCGTGTCTGCACGAAAAATAATTCCGCACAGGCGAAAAAAACGTTCTCGGGCAAAAAAAGAGATCTCTGACGAAAAATATCGCTCTCGGGCAAAAAATTCGAGCCAGTGCGAATAATTCTCTCACATGCAAAAAAACAATGCGCAGGCAAAAAATCGCTCATGGGCAAAAAAATCGGGCCGGGCAAAAAAAATGCGTCTGAGAGAAAAATTCGCGCCCGGTTGAAAAAAAACGCGCCCGTGCGAAAAAATCTCGGCCGGACGTAAAATAACGCTCGGGTTAAAAAATTGCGCCTGTGCGAACAAATCAGCTCGGGCGAAAAAAATGCGCCCGGGCAAAAAAAATCGTTCACGACTGAAAAAACTGCGCCCGTGCGAAAAACCCTGCTTTTGGGCGAAAAATGCCAGCCCGGGCAAACAATTCGCACCCGGGCGAAGAATTCGCACCCAGGCAAAAAACACACGTCCCGACGAATAAAAGCGCGTGAGAAAAAAATCACGCCTGGACAAAAAAATCGAGTTGAAGATTTTTTTTGAGATAAACGTTTTGGGATGAGGATGTGCTTTTCGAAAAAGTTGAAAAGTAGGTGACAAACGACTTTTAAAAAAAGGAGAAAATGGAGTTTTTCACAGTAGTTTTTCCCACCGATGGACAATCCCAATGGTTCTTAGGTGTGGTAGCGTTTTCCAGAAAACTAAAAGTTGCTAAAATGTCCTCCCAAACAGGCCCTAAGACACTGTTTGACACGGTGGTGCGATCGTAAACGCATGGGTTAAACCGTTATTTGTTAAGGACCACCTAATAAACATCATCGTTTGAACATAAAAGTGAATGAAGTTCCTTAGGTGGACGTTAACGAATGACAATTTAGCCCCCATCATCATGATCCCCACCATCGTGCCAAACAAAGCCTAAAATTGCCAACTTTCTGTGTTTAGGAAAGCTGACCGATTCTATTAGTTTAAAACATAACACTCTCTACACATAGCACGCTCATGCTCAGCTACATTATCCACTGCCTCTATGATGTGGATGCACTGATATCTCAAAATTAAGGCTTGGTTTGGCGTAGTGGTGACGGTCGTGAACGCGATGGTCATGAACGGTTGTTGGTGAACGCCCGATCTCACTTAAAACAATTCATGTATTTTATGCACAAAACTAGTTAATCTTCTTGGTAGTATTCATGACCTTTGTCTTGCCGAACATACATTCTATGATAATGACGTTTTTGATCAAACTCACCGGAGCAAATAAGCTGCGGCAAACGAAACCTATTTCATTGAACGTGATTCAGCGAAATTGATCCATTCCATAACTCGACTATTCACGCATCACCTCAAGAAATCATGGGTGCATCACCTCGCACTATTATGTTCATTAGTTCGTATAGGCTAATAATGAAGGTATAAATATAGTATTATCACATATGTTTAGGTTCTCCTTAATAACCCTATATTATATCTCATGATATTTGATTTAAATTCGGGTTTACATTAAAGATGAACAAGAATATAATAAAATGCCCAAAGGAACACGTATTCAGGAACGATAAAGGAACAACCCATGATAGATAGAAGAAGCTTGACACGACTATGTGACACGGGTTGGTTGTGATGTCCTGTCAGGGGTTCATGCAGATTCTAGGCAGAGATATACAATAGTCATGTGATGAGATATTTTCTCCTAAATGTGAAAAAGGTTAGCCACTTTTGACCATTAAATCGGCATGTGTTCTCGAAGGAAACTTCTTGGAAAGAGAAGTCAACCATCTTTGACTATACAACCAACATGTGCTCTTAAAGGAAGCTTCTAGGAAAGTGGCCAAAGGAAGCTTCATGACAAATGCTTTTGACCGAAGGAAGCTTCAACCACATGTCATCTACCACCTCTACATCCTTGGTTTTGGCCCTATAAATAGGGATGAAGGAGGATGGGTGAGGCATCCACTTCTCTCCAAATGCAAGTCTTAGAAAATTTCTAGAAAGGCCTTTGTGACAATCAACTTAGTTTGGGAGAGCTTTCAGACAGTGTTCTACGACGTTGATGAGTAATACTTCGCCTACACGGATTGGATCTAGAGCAAATTTGGGCAAGGATTTAAAAAAATATCTTGGAGAGGATTTTTGTAATCCGTCTCGTCCGCCATTGATGATAAGTTGCAATTTTTTGCTACAATTTATTGTGTAATATTGTGTGGTGCAAAGTTAGTGAAGATCATGTGTAGATCAAGGAGAGAAAGCCTTGTAATTGCCTATTGTTTTCATATATTTTTAGTGGCGGCTTTCCGGGTTGGACTCCGTTCGTCCCGTGGTTTTTCCTCTATTAGGTTTCCACGTTAAATCTTTGTGTCACTTTTTCCCTATAATTTTATGTTGTGTTTGGGTTGTTTATCGGCATACCACTAAGCGGTTGTGCAGGTACTTGCTCAAACTATTTGCAGGTATTCTGATCGGTCTTGCGCGCTCTCTAGCTCAACAAGTGGTATCAGAGGTAGGTTCATTATCAGAGCAATTATCAGGCTGACATGTTTGAGATTTGAGACGAGCCAATTGGATATTTCAGGTTAGTGGTCAGGTGTAGTAGGTGACGACCATTGGTCCGCTCCCTGTCCTCTTTGATTACTTTCTTTGGAATAGTCGACTCAAAGAACTAATGCCAGTCAGATTAGTGACATAGCATGATGGAGTCTACTTCAGGTCCAGGCTCCGAGCAAATGGTTAAATTGAACGACGCGAACTACCACCAATATCACTTACAAATGGAGGATCTTATCTATGTGAAGGGATGACATGCTCCTATCTTTGAGGAGATGCATAAATATACATATCCAAATAAGTGGAAGGTGGAGCACTAGAAGCTATGTGGATTCATCAGACATGTTGTAGAGCCGAACTTCTATAATACAGTTGTGAGCATTGTTGATGCGATGATCCTTTAGAAGACCTTGAAAACCTTATATGCCCAGAGTACCGATTTCAACAAGCTATATTTACTGAAGAAGCTTGGAGAGTTCAAGTATAGAGATGGTTCACCCATATTAGATCATGTAAATGAGTTCCAAGGTATTATTGATCAACTTACTGCTATAAAGGTGACCTTCGGGGAAGATATCAACATACTGTGACTGCTGAAGTCTCTTCCAGACTTTTTGGAGATAGTTAGAGTTTCTCTAATCAACACCTCTCCAAGAAGCATCATTACTATGAAGATTGTCAAGAGTGTCATCCTGAATGAGGAGGTACAAAGGCGAGCTGATGTCCTATACACCGATCCCAATGGAAGAGACAAAAGCAAGAGTAGAGGAAGGAATAGTGAGATGAGCCAAAGTAGAGGGAAGTCTAGGTCCCACTATCAGAATGTGGAGTGTCACTACCACCACAAGAAGGGGCATATTCAGAAATTTTGTTACACTCTGAAGAATGACAAGAAGAAGAAGGGAGAGCCCTCAAATGAGAAGATAGACATCCATACGGCGGCTACCGCTTTTATAAAGAAGGATGATCCATCATTGTAGGTGATGATATTATTGTTGCACTCTCATGTGGTGATAGGAGCTGGATTATTGATTCAGATGCCTCTGCGCATATCTCCCACAATAAAGAGTTGTTTGCCACATATACGACTCATGACTCTGGAGTTCTTAGAATGGGCAATGATGATATGTCTAAAGTCATCAAGAGGGGAGACATGCACCTAAAGACAAGCACGAGAGGTTTGCTGATTCTAAAGGATGTGCGACACATATCCGATATTTGCTTCAACCTACTTTCAGTTGGAAAGCTAGGTGATGAGGGACACTTAAGTGGCTTGGGTGGAGATTTTTGGAGTTTAATCAAGGGGTCGCTAGTAGTATCCAGAGGTTATAGAGATATTGGTATATACTACATGGAGGGGAGACCTGAAGATGCTCAGGTCAACACTGCCAAAGATGGTATATCCACATCCTTACAGCATTGGAGACTGAGTCACATTAGCCAGATGGTCATGAGATGTCTCAACAAGAAGAAGATGATATCTCCTCTATCTGTGGACCAGTTGGAGAGATGCGACCAATGCATGGTTAGAAAGTAGAATAAAGTATCTTTCCAGAGCCACACTTCCACAATAAGATCCGAGCTACTAGAGCTCGTACATACTGATGTTTGCGAACCACTGAATGTCCAGACGAGGGGAGGAGCATCTTACTTTGTGATGTTCATTGATGATCATTCGAGAAAACTTTGGGTCTACGTTTTTAAGATCAAAGATGAGGTCCTCGACACCTTTCAATGATTTCAGGTTGAAGTGGAAAGACAATCTGGGAGGAAACTAAAGTGCATTAGGTTCAACAATGGGGGAGAGTATATTGGTCCCATTGATGAGTACTGCAGAGAGTAAGAGATCAGACATGAAAAGACTCCACCCAAGACACCACAGCTAAATGGTGTGGCTGAAAGAATGAATATGACCTTGATGGAGAGGATGAGGTGCGTGTTGTCTGAGTCAAAGCTACCTGGAATGTTTTGGGGTGGTTTTATACACAGCTACACATGTCATTAACCTCTTCTCAGTTATATGCATTATAGGAGGATGTTCTTGATAGGGTCTGGTATGGGAAGAACCCTTCATATATTCACTTGAGGGTCTTTGGTTGCAGAGACTTTGTGCACATCCCGCAAGATGAAAGATCGAAGTTAGATTCCAAGACCCGACAATGCATTTTTATGGGATATGGACGTAGTAGTGAGTTTGGCTACAGGTTATTTGATCCAGTTGAGAAGAAACTTGTACGCAGCCGTGATGCTATATTTTGTGAGGATCAAACTACTGTTGATCCTAAGAAGACTTAGAAGTCTGTCTCTCGTACTAATGCAGAGTCTCCTATGATTGGAGGTGACGATACTAAGGAGGCCATAAAGCTTGAGCCAATGCAGGGAATTGAGCCACTTCCAGATTAAGAAGACACTATTGATGGAGAGCCTATAGAGGACATCATTGATGATGTGCCTACACCACCAGCCGAGCTCGCACCACGGAGGTCTGATAGAGTCAGACACCCTTCTTCAAGAAACTCTGCTACTGATGTCACGACCCGTCTAATAATAACTATCAGAGTGCTCTACGGGCGGGTTGTGATGCCACAAGCATGGGCAAAGAAAATTTCATGTCTGTTAGGTTGTAGCTGAAATTATAATGTTAGTTTTTAAATAATAGATTTGAAGAAAACTAATATGTTTTAATATGGAAGGTTTTGTATTAAAATTGATGCACATGCATTTTAATAAAATCTTATGTCACACACAGTACTAGTAAAAAAATGAAAATGCAATAAACCACAGAAATGAACATGTCATTAATGATGAATTCTAGAATAAAAATGCAGCCTAGCAGTTATCCATGACACAAAAGAAAATGTCTAACATAACTAGTACATAATGATAAAATCCAATAATACAAAAACAAAATACATAGAACTTGACTAAAAAATAACATAATAAACCTCCGAGAACGCATGAGCTTGTCGTGGAATAGCTCAAGAGGCAGACGACGCAGTCACGAGACCTAAAACAAAATCCAAAACAAGGAGGAAAATGCCTCAGAACATAGGTGTAAACGTTAAGCAAGTTAATAAGTTAAAGCACAAACAGAGGTAAAAAACAATATTAGAGTACCAATTTTTCTTATATCAAGCCAGTAAACAGGCAAGTAACTTTGTCAAACAGAAATATCCGAGATTATTAGCTTACTCTGGAGTATAACCTAAGATCATTCTTGAAATGACATAAGCTGCAATCAATGAAATGTGTGGGGGTTTATAGAGGGTGCACATGGTTCACACTCGTATTCAGACGCAAGTCTTATTGGAAAGATTCATGTTTGTCATGACCATGCAAGCAGAGAGTTGCACCAACTAACCGCTACCTTCCAAGATTTGATTATGATGTTACTGGATTAATCGATTGATATTGTTAGAAACTTTCATCACTAAGTATCCATTCGAGTAGGAGGGCTTTTAGAACTGGAGGGGGAGGCTATGATTGGAATCCCTCCATTTTCCTCCATTTTCCAAGGCGCGGTGGGTGTAAACGGAGTAAATGCCACCACTAGTCATTTGGTTACTCGTCGTGCGGTGATATTTGCCCCAAACAGAGAGCTCCAAATGCTGCGCCAAATGAAGCCTTAAATAATATAACAAGTGATCAGCGGTAACTGTACATTGTCGTATCCCAGTCCGATCTTTGTGGATCTCTGACACTGAAAACCCAGCAGTATATTCAGTGATTTCTAGCCTATCTCAAATTTTTGGATGGTACAGTTCAGGTCATGGATCCTGGGCTTCAAATCGATGTTTTTCGTGACAAGCATCACACACCAATTTGAAAATTATTTCTTGTCATTTTCTATATGGCCAAAAGAGGCATGTAGCCTTTTCTCCAGAACCTTCCTATCTTTAGTAAGAGTTTCAATTTTAGAGAAAGTTTTGGAGAGGCTTACTTTTAGCTCTTTAATCATAGCCAATGAGTGAGAGGACTCTTGACATTCCACTTTCTCCTTGCCATATTTGATGAGTTCAGTATTTAAGCTTTTCTAAGTCCATTTTCATTTACTTGTTTCAGACTTTAAAAAGCTATTTTCATCTAGAAACTCATCTAGCTTATCACATAAACTTTCATATAAGTCATATAACTCTTCATAGGTGGGAGGGGTTACCTCAATGTTGTTATCGACATTGAATTTACAATCAGATTTGTTTTTATGCTTCCTCATGAAGCACATATTTTCCTTTTTCTCATTACTCGATCTAGAGGTGTTTGATTCGTCAGATAAAGTATCGTCTCACATTGATGCCATTAGCACCTTCTTTTTACCCTTGCTCTTCCTTTTCTTCCTCCAAATATTTAGGACACTCTCTATTGATGTGTCCAATTTTGTGATAGTGGAAACACTCCAGAGTACACTTTTCGTCATCACTTTCTGCCACAATTGACGGCTTATTCCAACTCTGTTTTTTATTCAGAATTGTTCTTCATGAATATTCTGAATTTTTTCGCCTCTTAAGGTTCCTCATGAACTTCTTGAACCCTTGGGCGTATAAGACCTCTTCACCATCAGTTTCCTCGATCACCTCCTTTTCATTGGCTGCCTTTAGTGTGTACCTTCTTCTTTTGCTCCCTAGGATATTCTTCAGCTTGAATTTTTAGCTCTAACTCATAGGTATTAAGATTTCCAATAAGTTTCTCTATCTCTAGGGCACTGATGTCATAAGATTCATCTATAGTTGCCACCTTTGGAAAAAATCGTGGAGGGAGGGATCGCAGATCTTCATCACTAAGTCTCCATTCGAGTATGTCTTCCTGAGAGATCATGAGGTAATGACGATCTTCGTGAAGCGAGTGTATATACTGTTCACCTCCTCGTCGATCTCCATTTAGAACTGTTCATATTTAGATTCTAGTCAAAACAATTTTTGACTCCTTTACCTGTGCGGTACATTCATGTGTTAGTTCTAGTAATCGTCATATATCATGTATAGTTTCATAGCTGTAAATTTTATTAAATTAAATTTTATCTAGCGCATAAAATAAAAAAAATTCATTCCTTTAGCATTGTTGATACATCTCATCTTGTCCACGTCTTCCCACTTGACTCGAGGTTT
The DNA here is from genome assembly GCA_039583875.1 of Platanthera guangdongensis. Taxonomy (NCBI): domain Eukaryota; kingdom Viridiplantae; phylum Streptophyta; class Magnoliopsida; order Asparagales; family Orchidaceae; genus Platanthera; species Platanthera guangdongensis. The sequence goes on along the minus strand of CM077149.1, from coordinate 3,098,414 downwards.
TTCTAGCATTTGATCTCTTACAGTAGTAGTGGGTGCAATACATTTTATTTCAACCATGGCCCACTCATCCATGCGTTGCTTCATTAAAAATATTTTCATTCATGTTCTCCAATGGCTATAGTCACTCCCCATAAACAGTGGGGTCTACTCACTCCTTGTCCCTCAGGAAAAACATGATTGAAGTTAGTCATCTACTTCAAAATTTTATTCTCTTATGAAGTAACCTGACACATATACCACTTGATGGATCAGTGACCAACCTTAGATTGGGTGAATTAGCAGATATTGGGGGTTTTAAAATTTTCTAGAGTAGGAATTGTTGGAGTTACCATGATGATCTGGAAGTGGTCAAACATGTAATCTCACTGCCAACGCAATATGAGCCTGCACGGTCGCACATAAGAGATGTGGAGAAGTTGGATGACTGACTGTGTTGGTAAAGGTTACCAATCACCGACCTGAATAGGGTTGTGGGCAAAGTGTTGCCTTAAAGGATCATCGGGTTGGGCAAATGTTGCCTTGAAGGGCTGGTTAGGTTCGTCGTCTGAGGGTCAAAGACATTAGACGAGAATGGTCTTCTGATTCCCGCCGATCGACGAGAATCACCTTGCTGATTCTCGCCGATCGACGAGAATCGTCGAGAATCAATTGTTGATTCTCGACGATTGACTACCTTGATAATTGTCGTCGACCGCGGCTCGACGATCGTCGAGTATCATTAGGAGTCGTCGAGCGTAGCTCGACGATCGGCGAGAATCGTCGAGTATTGTACTCTGATTCTCGCCGATCCAATGTGATACTCGTCGAATGATTCTCGCCGAACCTGCTCAGTGATTCTCGCCGATTGTCGCCGATTCTCACCGATTCATACTCGCCGATTCTGAACCCTAATTTCGAGTGGTCTGCGGATAGCGATTTTCCTGAGTTTATTTTATACTTTAAGTATAAATATAACACTTAGGGTTTTGGGAAGATATGCGATCTATCTCTTCTGTGCGAATCGAACCCGACGGAAGGAGTTCCGCGTTCACTCCGCCGATCCCGATCCCGCCGCCGGAAGAGTTCCGCCGCCGTGTTTGCTCCGTTGACCACCTTTTCTCCGGCGATCGTCGCTGGCGCTGCAATCCCTGGCGCGGACCTAGCAGTCCGTGGGAAAGCAAAGGTGCGGTCTTCTCCTTCCCGATTTTCCGTGCGACGGAAAGCTCGGCGTTCTCCCGCTCGTGTGGACTTCTGCAGAAATGTGGACACTATTCCACATAGAACTCGCCGCTAGTAAGAAGATAAAGTTAGGAGCTTCTCCGTTGAGTTGTGACTCAACGCCACCGAGGTAATTTTTGCCTAGTTTTGCTAACTTCTTGATTCAACGTTCATGGCCCGATCCACATCTCTTTGGGTTTTTCTTGATGTTTTATTTTTCCGTTGCGTGCACAAGCATTGTGCCAACCCCATAGAGAAACCCAACAGTGGTATCAGAGGGAGGTTCGGCCATGACTGTTGTTTTGGAAGTTTGGTCATTCCAGTGCGTGTAAACCTAGAGATTTAGAAGCGTTCTAAATGTCTAGATTTAGTCTTGGCACCTCACCAAGAACGATTGGAATTTCGGTGGCATTTCTAAGTGTTAGAAATTGTTGTCTCCTTAGCAGTAACCATCCCTCGAGTATGTTTTGGATTTTGAATCCAACGTAGAGAGATGAGCTTGTCTACTGCTTAAGTTGAGTTGTCTTTGCCTTTGTCCAATGCATGTAAATCTGAGGATTTGGAAATTTCCGGATGCTCGGATTTAGCCCTTCCTTCTATCAAATGTTGATGGTGTCAGGATGTGCACATAAGGGATGCATGTGGTTTTAGAAAAATTGTTTTTCTTTGGATGTGCACGTCGATCAAATGTTGATCATGGTTAACTGTTAACCCAAAATTGAAATCCCTTCTTTTAATATTAAGTGTTCGGATGCCTTCCGATGGATGACACTCTTCCTGCCTCGATCGATGAAATGTGGGCTTGCCAAAGCAAGGTGCATTAATCTATCTTGGTAAGGGTGCGAGCGGATAATTGTGATATCCCACTGTCAACATCGGGTCCAGCTTAACTAGGTGACCTCAAAGGTTGAGTGCCTAGAGGCATAGGGTTGGCATGCACCATATGATGGATGCGAATAAGGAGTTATTCACCAACCATACAAGAATTGCATGAGGATGCAATTGGCAAGCGTTGCCTACCTAAATAACCGCATCGTGAGAGGAACGCCAAAGCGGACTCATTGTGTTGGTGAAATACAGATCTTGTCCACTAAGAGAGTAGCTCGCATGAACTCTCCGAATTGTTAGTGAGGGCTATCATTTCGAATAAAATAGTGGGAGTATTTTTAATTGAAGTCCTAATTAGAATAAATTATAATTGAAATTTAGGCACTGATTTTATTCTGCATAAATTCTTGTAGAATTCCATGGCAAGTGTTTCACACTCCACGCTGTCTCTGAGAGCCATCCTTGAGAAGGATAAGCTCAGCGGGACAAACTATATGGACTGGTACAGGAACCTGAGAATTGTTCTTAGGCAAGAGCGAAAGCTCTATGTCTTGGAAGAAGAAGCCCCCGAGGTGCCGACCGGGAACTCTTCCCGTGCTGAGAAGGATACTTATAAGAAGTATACTGACGATGCTTTGGATGTCGAGTGCCTTATGCTTGCCACCATGAACTCTGAGCTTCAGAAGCAACATGAGAACATGGGGTGCAAGGAGATTGACGAGCACCTCAAGAAAATGTTTCAAAGGTAGGCTCGTCAAGAGAGGTTCGACATCACTAAAGCGTTGTTTCAGTGCAAGATGGGAGTTCGAGACTCAGTAGGGACTCACGTACTCAAGATGATTGGGCATATAGAGAACCTTGAAAGGCTGGGTTTTCCTCTTGGTCAAGAGTTGGCCATGGATCTGATCCTGCAATCGTTGCCGGACAGTTATGAGCAGTTCGTCTTGAACTACAACATGAATGAGATAGACAAGACACTGCCCGAACTCCTAGGCATGTTGAGAACTGCCGAAATCAACATGAAGAAGACCAAGCCTGCCAGCCCCATACTGATGGTGCATAAGGGCAAGGGCAAAGCCAAGGGCTCCAAGAAGACGAAGGTAGGACCTAAGTCACATCTTGAGCCCAAGTCTTCAGCACTGATCAAGAAGAAGAGCACGGTGAAGGAAGGGAAATGCCACCACTGTGGCAAGGCTGGTCATTGGCGGAGGAACTGTCCTTCGTACATTGAGGGTCTGCAGAAATTGAGGGGAGGTATGACTTCCGCTTCTAATGTTTACGTTATAGAGATAAACCTTTCTGCTCCTTCATCTTGGGTATTGGATACCGGATGTGGTTCTCACATTTGTACAAATGTGCAGGAACTGGGAAGGAGAAGATTGCTGAGTAAAGGGGAGGTGGACCTCCGCGTCGGCAATGGAGCAAGAGTTGCTGCTGTAGCCGTAGGAGTTTACCGTCTTTCTTTGCCCAGTGGGCTTGTAATAGAACTAAATAACTGTTATTTTGTTCCGGCGATAACTAGAAACATTATATATATTTCATGTTTGGACATGATTGGATTTTCTTTTATAATTAAGAACAATTGTTGTTCAATATTTAAGAATGATGTTTGTTATGCTGTAGCCCAATTGTTTAATGGTCTTTACGTTTTGAACTTGGACCATCTGATCTATAATGTAGAAAATAATAAAAGACTAAGAACAAATGATTCGAACCCTACGTTTCTCTGGCATTGTCGTTTGGGTCATATCAACGAGAAGCGCATATCCAAGCTCCATAGAGATGGACTTTTGGACTCATTTGATTATGAATCATTTGAGCGATGCGAATCTTGTTTGTTAGACAAAATGACTAAAGCTCCTTTCACTGGTTATACTGAGAGGGCTGAGGATCTCTTGGGTGTTGTACATAGTGATGTATACGGACCCATGAGTACCATGGCTAGAGGAGGGTATTTCTACTTTGTTACATTTACTGATGATTTCAGTAGATACGGATATGTGTATCTTATGAAGTGCAAATCCGAGACCTTTGAAAAGTTCAAAGAGTTCAAGAATGAAGTAGAAAACCAGTTGGGTAAAAGGGTTAAAGCACTCCGATCTGATCGAGGTGGCGAATACCTGAGTCATGAGTTCCGTGATCATCTGAAAGAGTGTGGTATTGTATCACAGCTCACTCCACCTAGAACACCACAACATAATGGTGTGTCTGAGAGGAGAAATCGTACTCTGTTAGACATGGTACGTTCGATGATGAGTCTTGCAGACTTGCCTGTTTCCTTTTGGGGTTTTGCTTTAGAGACTGCTACAATGACATTGAATCGCGCTCCAACTAAAACGGTTCTGAAGACACCATATGAGATATGGACTGGGAAGCGTCCTAGTATGTCGTTCATTAAAATTTGGGGCTGTGAGGCATACGTGAGACGTCAAATGCCTGACAAGCTGGAACCCAAATCGGATAAATGTTATCTGGTGGGATATCCTAAGGAAACGAAAGGGTATTACTTTTACCTACCGTTTGAGGGCAAAGTGTTTGTCGTGAGGACTGGTGTCTTCTTGGAGAAAGAGTTCTTATCAAGAAAGACTGAAAAGGTAGAGCTTGAAGAAGTTCAAGTACCACATGTAGTGAATGAACCGGAATTGGATTCTGAGTCAGGACTACAAGATGTTGTAGCTAGAGAACCTGCTCAGGGAACACAAGTCCTACGTAGATCTGGTAGACCGAGGTTTGAGCCTGAGAGATATGGATTTCTCGTGTCTCAAATAGGTAATGTGTTGCTTATGGATCATGATGATGAACCAGCAACCTACCAAGAGGCTATGAATGGACCGGACTCCGACAAATGGCTTGAGGCTATGAAATCCGAAATGGACTCCATGTATGCAAACCAAGTTTGGAACTTGGTGGAACCACCTGAAGGGGTACGACCCATAGGGTGCAAGTGGGTCTTCAAGAAGAAGACCGACATGGATGGGAATGTACAGACATTCAAAGGGCGACTGGTGGCTAAGGGCTTCAAGCAAATTCATGGTATTGACTATGATGAGACCTTTTCCCCTGTTGTCATGGTAAAGTCCATTAGGATATTGCTTGCTATTGCTGCGTATTATGACTACGAGAACTGGCAGATGGATGTCAAAACGGCTTTCCTTAATGGAAACCTCCTTGAGGAAGTGTATATGACACAACCCGAGGGTTTTGTATCCCCAGATGAAGCCACTAAAATATGCAAGCTGAATAAGTCCATTTATGGACTGAAACAGGCCTCTCGAAGTTGGAATCTTCGTTTTGATGAGAAAATCAAAGAGTTTGGTTTCATCAAGAATGAAGATGAGCCTTGTGTTTACAAGCGAATCAGTGGGAGCATTGTTGTCTTCCTGATATTGTATGTAGATGACATACTGTTGATCGGGAACGACATTCCTACCCTGAAAGTTGTTAAGAACAACCTAGGAAACTGCTTTTCAACGAAGGATTTGGGTGAAGCGACTTATATACTCGGTATTAAGATCTATAGAGATAGATTGAAGAAGTTGCTGGGTTTGACCCAGAGTACGTACATCGAAAAGGTGTTGAAGCGGTTCAACATGCTTGAGTCCAAGAAAGGATTTTTGCCCATGTCTCATGGTGTGAATCTCTCTAAGGACCAATGTCCAAAGTCTTGTGAAGACAAGGACCGCATGAAGTTGATTCCATATGCTTCGGCAATTGGATCAATCATGTACGCGATGTTATGTACTCGACCCGATGTCTCCTTTGCTTTGAGCATGACTAGCAGGTATCAGTCAGACCCCGGTGAGTGTCACTGGATTGCAGTCAAGAATGTCCTGAAGTACTTGAGAAGGACTAAGGACGTGTTCTTGGTGTATGGTGGAGAGGAAAAGCTCGTTGTAAGCGGTTACACGGATGCTAGCTTCCAAACTGATAGAGACGACTCCAAGTCTCAGTCAGGTTTTGTGTTTTGCCTGAATGGAGGAGCTGTGAGCTGGAAGAGTTCCAAGCAAGAGACAGTTGCTGATTCTACGACAGAGGCCGAGTATATCGCAGCAGCTAACGCAGCGAAGGAGGCTGTAGGGATTAGGAAATTCATCGGCGAGCTTGATGTAGTTCCTAGCATTGTTGGTCCCGTAGTTCTCTACTGTGATAACAATGGTGCAATTGCACAATCTAAGGAACCTAGATCTCATCAGCGCTCCAAGCACATACTCCGGCGTTTTCATCTTATTCGTGAGATTGTCGAACGAGGAGATGTAAACATTTGCAGAGTGCCGACTGAGGAAAATATTGCGGATCCGCTGACAAAGCCTCTCGCGCAGAGAAAGCATGATGGTCATACTAGATCGATGGGTATACGATACCTAAATGATCAACTCTAGCGAGAATCTTGTGGGTTGCATGTTATCTTGTATTTTGTTGGCTGTTTGTTCATATGATGAACTGTGTACCTAGTTTTTCTTTTATAATTAATGGCAAATTCTTTTATTATGAGTTTTTCTATATATGATAGTTAAATGTTAACATAATAGACACCCTTAGAATGTTCGCTTCCATGGGACATCAAGTACGTGACTTGAATGTGAGAGCCCATGATTTATTTGAAGCTTCATTCTTAAAGGTCCCTGGTCAAGTATCATCATAGAAGCTAAGGGTGATGATGATACATGAAGGCTAGCACGTGTGTTGACTGATGACTGGTTCTCACAGGTCATGATATTGTGATATCAAGTCATCACGTGGGTACTTGTTAGTGAACAAGTTGTACTGGACAGACCCAACCTGAGACTACTCTGTGGATTGTCATCCAATAGTGTCACGAGTAGGTCTCATTTGACAATGGTGTTGTGGTCCTTTGGCCTGAAGTCACAGCATTCATCAAGTGAGGAAGAGCGTGCTTTGATGCCATCTAAAGTCTTCCTTGAGAAAGGTTGATGATAAGGGTGGTTGTTGGGCATGTTACGAATCATTTGGGTGTTTGTGTGTGAGCAGATATGGAATTTGTCCTCCTGTATGACAGGAGTTGCATCCATGGGCCCCTTGATGGAACTGGACTGAGAAATGCATGGCCATGCTTGGTTGAGTCAATATGTGATATTGGACTCACCATTCTCTGGAAGTCCGTCCTGGATCAAGAAAACTAGGATTGAGCTATTACGAGGGTGACACAGTCTATGCCTCTAGTTCTTTCCGGATGTAAAGGACAAAGGGACAAAGACAACGCTGATACATTGGTCATAAAGGCTTATGAGTTATGAACTCTTATTGCTTGGGGAGCAATGATGCATTGCTAGATGCCGCTCATTGTTTGTGAGGTTTTTGGTTTGATACTTTCGAGATCAAGTGGGAGTCTGTTGGAGTTACCATGATGATCTGGAAGTGGTCAAACATGTAATCTCACTGCCAATGCAATATGAGCCTGCACGGTCGCACATAAGAGATGTGGAGAAGTTGGATGACTGACTGTGTTGGTAAAGGTTACCAATCACCGACCTGAATAGGGTTGTGGGCAAAGTGTTGCCTTAAAGGATCATCGGGTTGGGCAAATGTTGCCTTGAAGGGCTGGTTAGGTTCGTCGTCCGAGGGTCAAAGACATTAGACGAGAATGGTCTTCTGATTCCCGCCGATCGACGAGAATCACCTTGCTGATTCTCGCCGATCGACGAGAATCGTCGAGAATCAATTGTTGATTCTCGATGATTGACTACCTTGACAATTGTCGTCGACCGCGGCTCAACGATCGTCGAGTATCATTAGGAGTCGTCGAGCGTAGCTCGACGATCGGCGAGAATCGTCGAGTATTGTACTCTGATTCTCGCCGATCTAATGTGATACTCGTCGAATGATTCTCGCCGAACCTGCTCAGTGATTCTCGCCGATTGTCGCCGATTCTCACCGATTCATACTCGCCGATTCTGAACCCTAATTTCGAGTGGTCTGCGGATAGCGATTTTCCTGAGTTTATTTTATACTTTAAGTATAAATATAACACTTAGGGTTTTGGGAAGATATGCGATCTGTCTCTTCTGTGTGAATCGAACCCGGCGGAAGGAGTTCCGCGTTCGCTCCGCCGATCCCGATCCCGCCGCCGAAAGAGTTCCGCCGCCGTGTTTGCTCCGTTGACCACCTTTTCTCTGGCGATCGTCGCTGGCGCTGCAATCCCTGGCGCGGACCTAGCAGTCCGTGGGAAAGCAAAGGTGCGGTCTTCTCCTTCCCGATTTTCCGTGCGACGGAAAGCTCGGCGTTCTCCCGCTCGTGTGGACTTCTGCAGAAACGTGGACACTATTCCACGTAGAACTCGCCGCTAGCAAGAAGATAAAGTTTGGAGCTTCTCCGTTAAGTTGTGACTCAACGCCACCGAGGTAATTTTTTCCTAGTTTTGCTAACTTCTTGATTCAACGTTCATGGCCCGATCCACATCTCTTTGGGTTTTTCTTGATGTTTTATTTTTCCGCTGCGTGCACAAGCGTTGAGCCAACCCCATAGAGAAACCCAACAGGAATACACTTTCTGGAAGCTAGCATGTGGTAGTAGTCCTACCCTCAGTGGTATCAACAGAAACCATATTCTAGTGATACAAAAGACCATTTTAATATATGCATGATCAATACCCAGGCACACAATAGTAAACAAATGTAATTCTAAATTAGAACAAAAAAACTTGATTTTATTGAATTTTATAATAATGTTTAGAATAACAAAACTAGATCTCCATGATGACGGAGATTAGAGGCGATGATTAGTGTTGAAACCAAAAACTCGGTTTCTTGTGGAGTTCACCCTTGGGGAAGGGATGATCACACACCTACTTCTCTCCTGCAAACCAAACAATAAGAGAGATGGGAACCGACCCAAGGGCTCGGCGAGAGGACTCACCACACACCCGGAAGATCTTAGAACGCTTCCCCTCCTTAGCCAAAGGCTGAGCTAAGGCTACCTCAGAAAGCACAAAAAAATCTGAATACTGATCATCGTGCGTTTTTAGGTGCCCTTGGGTCTTATTTATAGTTTTCCGAAGATGGCCTGCAAATAGCCAACCTCCGCGGTTTTGAGCAGCTATCTGCAGCCCAACTTGGTCTGCCAACAGCGTAGCTCCGCTATTCTAACAAGCTATTCGCACCCATGGGAGGGGCATCCAGGTAGTTTTGCCTCTGGGCCCCACCGGGCAGGTCCCAAGGATATGGAGGTCAGCTCGCCACTACTCTCCACCCCCACGGTGCGGGTGCGACCTAACTCTCGCAGCTCGCCTTCTCTTCTTGGGTGAGCGCGAGCCAGGCAACCGTGGCCCGCCAATGCCTGCTCCGAGGCGTGCTGGAGGCCAGGTCGCCTATAGGAGGGCGGGCTGGCCGGTCTCAGATTATCACTATGGAAGCTCCAGAGGAGCCCGCTGTTTGGGCTCGACAAGTTCAACCTTGAATATTAGTTCGAAGCACACCAAGCTCCAAACTCTGGTCGACGAACTCAAGGCGAGTGTGGGGTGGAGGGGCCAGCTCATGCATCTCGCCTGCCTGGCTTTGGCGAGAGAGAGCTGGCCACCCGGTGCCTGCCCACATGCTGTTTTGGTGCGGGCAGGGTGCCTTGGTCCGCTCTCCTGGCATGGCAGGCACACTCGGCGAACATGTGGTTGTACACAATCCCTGCTCTTTTTGAGATTGACCAAGCTCGGAAAGAATCATCCAACCCGCGTGTTCGGTGAGTGCTGTGCTGAGCTGTCAAGGAATTTTCTAGTGGGTCCCATTCCCTGGCTATAAATATGCCACCGAGCCCTCTGGAAAATCCCTACCCCCTTTTGCCTTTCTCAGTGAACTGTAGCTGCACCATGCCTGTCAGTGAGGAAGTGCGAGCCTGGATAGCAGCTGTGAGCTAAAAGTCTAGAGAAGAGGCCTTTAAGGCCGCCCCGTGGTTGGCGCGTGGGTTTCCCGGCCGCCTCTTCAGGCCGGTAAAAGGAAAAATCATCAGGCGATCCCCGACGAATGACCCCCCAGGTTCCAGCTCGGCAGCTGGCGCCGAGGCTGTTCATCAGGTATGCGCACTTTCCGTTTGATTCTTTGCTTTGCTTTTAATCTCTCCTTCCGTAGTTTCCACTGCGTGAAGAGGGAGGCGGTGGGGAAGGGGATCATTCCCTCCCGCTGTCAACCGAGCGGGTCGTCAGCCCCTGAGGCCTAGAACATCCCCCTCCAGAGACTTCCCGGAAGCCAATTCCTCCTGGGTTGGGAAAAGCTTTCGTGGTTCTTGAGGGAGGACTCTTCCAGCGCCGGCCGAGCTCTTCTCGGCCACCAGCTAGTGCGGATGACGTGTCGACTCCTGGTGAGCTCAAACTCGATACTGTATTTCCGTCAGCTCTTTTTGACCTATCCCTCTGCAGGTTATAACATGATTCCCTCCTCCTAAGCCGAGATGGGCGAGAGATATTCGCCTCCCCCTGTCGTGGAGTGGATTTCAGAGTATCTGGGCAACCCGGCGGATGCAGCGGGGATGAAGAGACAAGTGACGCGACTATTTCAGAAGCATACTTTGCTGGTACAGGAGATCCTCGAAAGGGTTGACCGAGACAACATTGTGACGGAGGCACGACTCGCGGCTCTGGAGGGAGCGCAACGCCCAGCTGGAGGGAAGGAAGTTACTTCCCATGGAGTGCATATTACACGGGCCAAGGAGCGGCTTAGGCACGCCACAGAGCAAGACGGCCTGGCCCAACAGGAGCTGGTGGCGGTTCGTGATTACCACTATCCTCGTGTACTGCCCCGGATCGGGACTCGGGGGCGGGGTAGATGGAAGTTGATCCAGTACTGAGCCGTATGCACCTTCCCCGCTATTGGTCCCCGGGTCAGGACTGCATCCGCACTCAAAACCAGCTCGCTTAGGAGGGTCTCCCATCTTGAAACACTTTTAATGTCTGTAATAATCTTATGTTCCTCTCGCCCGTCGACAGGCTTAATTTCTGTCGCACATTGTTGGGTATTGTATCCACAACGTACCTGATTTGAAGAAGCCCCTGAACAAGCTAAGGTAAATAGACAATGTATTTGACAAAATATTTCAAGTTGTGCTTGCAGTTACTCCACGCTAAGTGCACACCACTGTTAGGGTGCAGTAGGTCAATATACACGGGTCCGCGCGACGTAATCCCTCGTTGAGCAGATCAGTGTGTTGGCCTACGTGTACTCTCTCTATTGGAGTGCCCTTACTTTCAAGTACAGGGCTGTGATCTTGCAAGAGCAGACAAGGAGCAAGGATGGGTCAAAGAGTAGCTCATGGGTGGAAAGACGAAAAATCTCCTAAGTGTAAATCGACGAGAATTACTAGTGATTCTCGCCGAATCGTCGAGAATCACTGGCTGATTCTCGCCGTCTTGATCCGGCTTCATCAAAGCATGCGACTCTGGCGCTAAGTCATATTCGACGAGAATCACCAAGTGATTCTCGCCGATTCGACGAGAATCACTAGTGATTCTCGCCGAATCGTCGAGAATCACTGGCTGATTCTCGCCGTCTCTATTCGGCTAAAACAGTAAGTGCAAACAAGTCAACTTCGACGAGAATCACTTTGTGATTCTCGCCGAATCGTCGAGAATCACCTTTGATTCTCGACGATTCGACGTGAATCACCCTTGATTCTCGCCGATTTTGACTTGGGCGATTTTCTGGAAACCGCTGGACCGGACTTTGCCGCTGGCACTGTTTTGAACCGGATTTAGGGTTTCTTCTGGTGGGACCCACAAAGGTCATTGAGGAGTATACTTGTGTATAAATACACGCGTATTTTTGAACTGTAAAGATACACAGAAAGAAGCCGAGCGACGATCTTGACCTAAAATCGCGAAACTGCTCCGCCGCCGCCGTCGCCGATCGTGCTAGTTGGTTGCCACTGTTGATCGAGATTCTTCCAGATCTCCCAGAGACAGAAGCTTAGCCAAGCGTAGCGTCTCACGTGTCTAACCAGAGATCCCTTGTCTCTTGATTTGTTGATCGGGAAAACCATCCCGTCCGAATCGATCGAGACGATCGATCCTAGTGTGACCGTTGGAAGACCCAGCTAGCTTTACTACGAAGTTTGGATCTCCAAAGTACAGCAGCCGCATACCGTTATCGCCGCCGATCCCGTGAACCAAGCCGCCGCCCATCTTGCCGCCGCCGGTTCCGGGGAGATTCTCTCCAAGAGAGATCTAGGGTTGTGGACTCTTCGTGGACTTCAAGAACACGTCGTCAACGAAGAGGGACACCTTAGTCTCCAAAAGTAGTTTGTATTTCTTGTACATTCTAGTTCATTTTTATTGTAAAGGAACGTTGGTTCCGAGTTGTAAGGGTTGGGTGCAACCCGTGTTGTGGGAGTGTTGTCTCCTACGTGTGAAAGGGTTCCTTCCGATAGTGCAAGGATTGGATTTCAATCCTGTTGGTGAAGAGACCGAGTCATCCCTTGTTGGGAGATAGGTCGAAGGGGGAAAGTGGATGTACCCAAATCGGGGAACCACTATAAATTGCTTGTGTACCTTCTGTGCTATGCTGTTTTGTTTTCTTGTGCAGGTACAATTTTAAATTCCGCAAAAACGCTGCACGTCACCTATTCCCCCCCATAGGTGAAGATAGTTGACACTAGGTGGACTTTCAAGTGGTATCAGAGCGAGGTTACTCATCAAAAAGGTTAACACCTTGAGTTGAATCCTGCCGCTAGTGTCAAGAAGAAGGCAAACATCTACTATGGACGGGCTCAAGTTCACAGGCAAGATCCCAGTGTGCACCAGGCTCAACTTTCCTATCTGGAAGGAAAGGATCAGGTTCTACATGGAAGCAGTTGATCCTCGACTCTTCATGATCGTGGAGGAGGGACCTTATGTCCCCACTAAGGTCTCCACCATAGATCCTACCAAGAAAGTGCCAAAGAAACTTTCTGAAATGGACAAGGACGAGATGGTGCTGGTGGGACTTGACAAGAAGGCGCAGAACATTCTGGTCAGCGCGGTCGATGACTCAATGATGCAGAACTTCTGCAATTGCAGGACAGCAAAGGAGATCTGGCACTGCCTGATTATCCTAATGGAGGGCACTGATGAAGTGAGGGATGATCGGAGATCCCTTCTGAACCAGAAATATGAGGCCTTCAGACAAGGGCCTAAGGAAGAGATCAGAGTCACCTTCGAGAACTTCCTCAAGATTGTCAATGCCCTCAAAGGATATAGAAGAGTGTTCACTGATGGTGAACTTAATGATAAATTCCTTAGGTCCCTTACAAAGGAATGGGACACAAAGATCTGCGCCATCTGAGAGTTTGGCAGACTAGCTGAAACAGACCCGCAAATTCTGTTTGGGAAGCTGATGTCCTATGAGCTTCAACTGAACACCAGGAAAGCAGAAGAAGAAGCAGAGAAGGCTGCAGCCAAAGAAAAGACTGTGGCTCTAAAAGCAATCCACTCCAGAAAAGGCAAGGGTGCGGTTTCATACCGTGTCAGGAAAAAGGATAAGGAGGAGGACTCCGAGCCATGCTCCTCCAGCTCAGAGCTGTCTGAGGAGGATTTCTCCCTCATCACCCGAGAATTCAAGAAGTTCCTCAAGATGAGGAATCAAAGAAAGAAAGACGGCTCCTCCTCCAGGCATCAGAAGAAAAATTATTCTTCTGACAGGTATGCTTCTAAACCGAACAAACATCGCTCCTCTGACATCATTTGTTTTGGATGCAATAAGCCAGGACACGTCGTGGCCGACTGCTACCAAGGCAAGAGAGAAAAAAGGGAAAGGAGAGGAGCTCAAATCCTCTAGAGAAAAGAAGAAAGAGCAGAGCTACATCGCCAAAAGGCCACAGACACTGAGTGAGTCTGATTCCTCAGACTCCAGTGATGATGAGGAAGCATACTTCGGGCTGGTGGGTCGCTCCGACTCAGAAGGAGAATGCCCCCCATTTACTGGGAAGGTAAAAGCTCACACCCCTCTCTCCGACTCTGAATCTGATCCTGAGTCTCATGATGATGACCCTGAGGATAGCCTTTCGGCCCGTGAAGCGGAGCTCCTCGAGAAGTATGAGCTTCTGCTCAACACTTTCGAGGAGTGCCGTAAGAGATTGAAGGCTGAGAAAAAGGAAGTAAAATTCCTTAAGGGTGAGAGTGCCTCCCTAAGGGAAGAGATCACCAGTTTGATCTCTCTCCGACAGGAGCACCTAGACCTGACTTCAAAGCATTCAGAGTCTCTTAAGCTCCTTGATCTTAAGCAGGAGGAAGTCGACAAGTTGGAAGAATATCTTGCAGTAAAAAGGAAGATCGTCAAGAGCTTCTCTATGCCAAAAACAGTTCTTTCAATTGTTGATACCTTCTCGGCTCAGGCCAAAGGAGCTGGCTTGGGGCATGTAGGGGTATCTGGTTCCTCATCCAGGAGAAACAGGAACCATAGGAAGAACAAGGCTACCAAGAAGGCCTCTGCTATTGAAAAGGGAAAGGCTCCGCTCAGTCCTGTTGCGTTCAGAAAGCCTAGCTTTCCTTGCAACCAACATGACTTTGAATCAACCTTTGGTCATCATTTCCGGCCCTCGGTTGCAAAGCCAAAGAGTCGATATGATGGTTGGACCTTTCCCCGCAACTTCAGTAAGAGTGACTTCAAGGCACCTTATGAGGAAATCCACATGGGAAATTATGGTCAATTCTCCAGCGGGCATAATGGAAAGCAGGCACCAAGAGCCAAGCCTGTTATACTGAAGGAACAGAAGGTGAAGAAGTCATGTGACTGCTATCACCATGAGGCCTCCACCTCCAGATCCAAGGCCCCAGCTGTACCCACCATTCCCAGGGTAAAGCAGGAGCCTAGGAAGAGGTACAACAGATTTGACTGTTGGTGTTGTGGTAAAGTCGGTCACTTTGCCGTGGATTGTTGGTTTAACCCGAGGTATAACGAGACTCTCTATGTTAGCACTGCGAGGTCGACCACTCGTAAGGTTAACCAACCGAGGGGGAGTATGCTAACCAGGAATCTAGGACCCAAGTTCGATTGGGTTCCTAAGGGAAATTAATTTTGTTTTGCAGGAATGTCCAAAGGCCACCAAAACGTCGATCTGGTATTTGGACAGTGGATGCTCCCGGCATATGACTGGGACAAGAAGCCTGCTGCGTGATTACACTCCCGTCGAGAATGAACCCAAAGTCATCTTTGGGGGATCAGATCGAGGAGTCACCAGAGGTTATGGTATGATCTCCAACGGTATAATCTCTATCACCGACGTGGCTTATGTTGAAGGGTTAAACCATAACCTGATCAGTGTAAGTCAGTTATGTGATAAAGGTTATGACGTTAAGTTCTGCAAGGATAAATGCCTGATAATTTCATGCGCCTCTTCTGAGACGATATTAACAGGCATTAGGAGCCGAAATATTTTCTGCTTAAATTTTCTTAGTTTAGATTCATCTACCCCCGTATGCCTAGTGGCAGCTGGCAGTGCATCTCTTTGTGAACAATGGCACAAGAGATTGACACATATTAATTTCAAAACAATTAGTATGCTGTTTTCTAAAAACTTTGTAAGGGATGCTCCCGTTATCAAGTGCATCAAAGATAGCCCTTGTCCTGCATGCCAGATGGGCAAACAGACTCGGGCTACCTTTAAGTGCATTGCAGACAAAGACTCTTCCCGATGTCTTTACCTTCTACATATGGACTTGTTTGGTCCAATGCAAGTTCATAGCTTGGGAGGCAAGTCCTATACGCTAGTGATAGTTGATGATCATTCTCGGTTTACATGGGTGTTCTTCTTAAAACGAAAGTCGGATACGTTTGACTTCTTCACTAGTTTTGTCAAGCAAGTTCAGAACGAATTTAACTGCTCAGTGGTCAAAATCAGAAGTGACCATGGAACAGAATTCGAATCTGGTGCTATGACAGAGTTTTGTGAAGAACAAGGTATCTTTCATGAGTTTTCCTCCCCGCGCACTCCTCAGCAAAATGGAGTTGCGGAGAGGAGAAATAGAACTCTCATTGAAGCCTGCACGACCATGTTGAAAGACGCTTCTCTCCCAGAATACTTCTGGGCAGAGGCGGTCAATACAGCGTGTCATGTACAAAACCGAGCATTGATCAACAAGCATCATCGTAAGACGCCTTATGAGCTACTGAGAGGCAGGAAACCAACCATGTCCTACTTGAGGATCTTTGGTTGCAGATGCTATGTACTAAATAATGGGAAGTACCCGCGTACTAAATTTGGTGAAAAATGCTTCGAAGGCATATTCATGGGCTATAGTTCCCACAGTCGGGCATATAGGGTCTTCAATAAGAAAACCCTAGTGGTAGAAGAATCCATTAATGTTGTATTTGATGAAGGAAGTTTGCTTAACAGCAATTCTTCCAGCGGTATTCTTGAAGATGCAGGTACTCGACTTGAACAGCTAAGTCTCGATGAGACCGCTAAATATGATACTCCTAAGTACGTCAAAGTTTCCACCTCCACGTCATCGGGGAATGTTGAAGATCAAAATGGAACAAATATCTTAGAAGAAGGAGAAACCCAAGAAGTAATCGAAGCTCCAGACGCCAGACTTCTAGAGCTCTGACATGTGAGGGATCATCCTAGAGATCAGATCATCGGAGATCCTCGTGTCGGTGTCAGAACTCGAAGAGGTACTATTAACGAAATTTTGCATCTTAGCTTCCTGTCACAGGTTGAGCCAAAGAAGTTCGACGAGGCGAACAAAGACGCGGCATGGATTTTGGCCATGCAAGATGAACTACATCAATTCGAACGATGCAACGTTTGGACGCTGGTTCCCAGACCACACAAGCAGAATGTGATTGGCACCAAGTGGATCTTCAGAAACAAATTGGATGAACATGGTGTCATCATAAAGAACAAGGCCAGGCTGGTGGCTCAAGGTTACAGACAGGAGGAGGGGATTGACTTCGACCAGACCTTCGCACTAGTGGCAAGGCTCGAGGCAATCAGACTGTTCCTGGCGTATGCTTCGCACAAAGGATTCACAGTCTATCAAATGGATGTGAAATCAGCTTTCTTGAACAGAGACCTGAAGGAGGAAGTATACATCGCTCAACCCCCAGGTTTTGTCAATCCTACTTATCCCAATCATGTATACTTCCTTAATAAAGCTCTATATGGTTTAAAACAAGCTCCACGAGCTTGGTATGAGATGTTATCTAGTTTTCTTCTTGAGAACAAGCTCTCTAGAGGTAAAATAGATAAAACATTGTTTCTCAGGGAAGTCAAAGGCAAGATTTTGCTGGTGCAAATCTATGTCGATGACATTATATTCGGCTCAACGGACAACAATCTTTGCAAAAAATTTTCTAAACTTATGCAAGGAAAGTTTGAAATGAGCAGTATGTGAGAGCTCAAGTATTTCTTGGGACTTCAAGTGAAACAGTCTGAGGATGGAATCTTCATCTCTCAGACGAAGTTCACAAATGAACTCCTTAAGAAATTCGGTATGGAGAATGCAACCTCTATGAGGACTCCAATGGGATCCACTATGTCTCTGGATAAGGATGAGAAAGGTAAACCTTTCGATGAAACCAAATACAGAAGCGTCATTGGATCCCTGCTCTACCTTGTTGAAGTTGGTGACCGGGCGGTCTGGCGGTTTGTCTTGGCGGGTTGAAGACCGCGCGGTCTGGCGGTTTGTCTCAGTCGGCTTGGAGACCGGGCGGTCTGGCGGTCTGCCCTGGCAGTCTCTCTTCCTCTCTGGTGGTAGCCGTGCGGTTAGCCCTGTTGTCTAACCGCGCGGCTTGTGCGGTTTGTTTTGTATAGTCAGCCTGTCCTGTAAATTATAGTCCCACATTTCTTATTTGTATTCTCTCATCTCTCCTCCATTCTATATAAAGGAGGGCATACCTTTGTAATAGATATCTTTTTTGGATAATAAAATTTCAATTATTCAAAAGTTTATTCGCTTGTTCTCTACTTTTCGCTTCTTGTCTCTACTTTCTAACATGGTATCAGAGGACACGGTCATTTCCTCCTGATTCTGTGCGTCCTCTGTTGTTCGCGACTTGCTTTCCGCGTTCTGCGACTTGATTCGCGGCTTGACCTCTCTTCTATCCGCGCGGCTTGTTTCTATCCACGCGGCTTGTTTCTGTCCGCCGACCTGTTCGCGCGACTTGCTTCTTCTTGGTTCTCTTCTCCTACTACTCTTTGTCGCAGCGACCGGTTTCGTTGTCGCCGCGCTCCTTGTTCTTTCTTGCCTCTCCGACTTCCTAGTCGTTGCGGTCTGTCTCTGTCCGCAGGGTCTTGTCTCTATACTCGCGGTTTGCTGCTGTGATCTGCCTGACCGTGCGGGTTGTTCCTTTTTCACCCGCATCTTGGTCGCGGTCACCTGCTCTTCTCTTCTCTTCTGTTCGCTCGGCCTTCTCAGTCCGCGTGACTTCTTCCCCGCTGGACCTTTGCCTGCTTTTTAGCCGCTTTCTTCTTGTTGCCTTCTACCCGCTTCTGCTTGCTAGTCGCCTCGGCCTCATCTTTGGCCGTGCGACTTGTTCTCCTCTGTTCTCCCGATTTTTTTTTTCAGGTCGTGCGACTTCTTTCCCTCTGCTTTGCTCGCCTTCTTGGAAGCGGCCTTCCTAGCCGCCCGACCTATTTTCTGGTCGCCCGGCTTGGTGCTCTATTCTCTTCTCGCGGCTTGTTCTTCTCGTCGCGGTTTGCTCTCTCTTGCCTCCATGGCTTTCCTCTCCTCCAGCCTGTCCGCCTCCGTGGTCACCTCTTTTGGTAGTGCTCATGTTGTGACTCGCGGACGCTGGCTCATCGACTCTGGTGCAACAAATCATATGACAGGCAACCCTCAATGTTTCTCTCTTCTTGACACACAGGCTCAGTTGCCCCCGGTCATTGTCGCTGATGGATCTCCCTCCCCGGTCCATGGGACGGGCATGGTTCAAGTCACTCCATCTCTCTGCTTGGCTGATACCCTCAATGTGCCCAAGTTTCCGTGCAATTTATTATCGGTTACTTCTTTATGCAAGCAACTACGGTGTTCTGTCACATTCACCCCTACCTCTTGTGCTTTTCAGGATCCGGACTCCCAACGGACGATTGCTACCGGGACTGAGAGTGGTGGCCTCTACTTCCTCGACAACATTTCTGCTCTATCCGCCTTCTCCTCATCCTCTACAGATCTTCTCCAATGGCATCTTCGCCTTGGACATGCTCCTCCCTGCATTCTACGACAGCTCCTGCCGCACCTCCCTCCTAATCATCCTCCTCTAAACTGTGATGCATGTCAACTTGGCAAACATCACCGCTCCTCCTTCCCACCAACGCAAAGTCGGGGCTCTTCCCATCCGTTCGACCTCGTTCACTCTGACATATGGGGTCCCGCTCCTACCCTCACCATCGGTCGGGGCAGTTCCTATTTTGTCACCTTCATTGATGATTTCTCTCGCTCTACGTGGATATATCTTCTTAAAGATCTCTCCGAGTTGTTCTCTGTTTGGACCTCCTTTTATTCAATGGTTACAACTCAGTTTGCTAAGTCTATTAAAATCCTTCGTTCTGACAATGCTAAGGAGTATCTTAGCCACGACTTCTCCTCCTTTTGCACTCGCCATGGTGTTATTCGTCAAACCAGCTGTGTTTACACTTCACAACAAAATGGGGTGGCGGAACGCAAAAACCGTCACCTCCTTGATGTCGCTCGCACTATGATGACTCAAATGCATGTTCCTCGCTCCTATTGGGGCTATGCTGTCCTTCTCTCCTGCTATCTCATCAATCGCCTTCCCTCCACCGTTCTCCACGGTGCTACCCCCTTCTCCATTCTTTATCCAGACAAGGATCCCTTTCCTCTTCCTCTACACATCTTTGGGTGCACCGCTTTTGTGCACTCTCCCGCTGCCACCCGTGATAAACTCTCACCCCGTGCCACCAAATGTGTCTTTCTGGGCAACTCTCCCACTCAGAAAGGCTATTGTTGCTTTGACCCTGTTACCCGCCAGCAATTTGTCTCTGCGGATGTCACCTTCTTTACCAATGCATCTTACTTCTCTCCCGCTTCCTCTTCTCCTCCTCCTGCTCCTACTTCTCATACCAACCCATCCATTCCCTCTGCTCCCACTGAGGTTCCGTCCTCTCCACCCACTCCACCGTCTTCCCCATCCTCCTCATCTCCACCCTCTACTCCGCTTTCTCCCTCCACTCCGCTGCCATCTCTCTCTACTCCCGGGCCAGCTCTCTCCACCACGGATACTCCGGATACTGAGGCACCTGCTGACCTGGATCTCCCGATTGCTCTTTGCAAAGGGGTTCAGGCTTGTACCCACCATCCTCTTGCTGCGGTTGTTTCCTACGATCGCCTTACCCCTGCTCGCCGAGCCTTTGCCCTGGCTATCTCGGCCACTACCACCCCCCGTTCCTACCAGGAGGCCCTTACTATTCCTCACTGGAAAGTTGCCATGGATGAGGAGATTGCTACTCTCACTGAACGGGGTACCTGGACCCTTGTTCCGCCTCCTTTCGGCACCGATGTTGTTGGTTGTCGCTGGGTCTTCGTGGTGAAGTTTCTCCCGGATGGCAGTGTGGATCGTTATAAGGCTCGCCTGGTTGCCAAGGGTTTTACCCAAACTTATGGGGTTGATTACTTTGACACTTTCTCGCCCGTGGCTCGCCTCAGCACTATTCGGGTTCTTCTCTCTGTGGCTGTCAACAAGGCTTGGCCCATCTCGCAGCTAGATGTTAAGAATGCCTTCCTCTATGGAGATCTGCAGGAAGCTATTTACATGGAGCAACCTCCTGGGTATGTTGCTCAGGGGGAGACACGGGTATGCCGGCTAAAGAAGGCTATCTATGGCCTCAAGCAGAGTCCTCGTGCCTGGTTTGACAAGTTCAGTGGCATTGTTGCGGCCATTGGTTTTACACGAAGCTCAGCAGATCACTCCTTGTTTGTTCGGAAAACCGCCTCTGGTCTTGTTGTTCTTGCGGTTTATGTTGATGACATTCTTCTTACTGGTGATGACCAGGATGGGATACTGATGACCAAGAAACACCTTCGTCAACATCTGGTTACAAAGGATATGGGCTCCCCGAAATACTTTCTGGGGATTGAAATCTCTAGAAAGCCCAACTCCATGGTCCTTTCACAACGAAGTATGCTCTTGATCTTTTAAAGGATGCAGGACTCACTGGTGCTAAACCTGCACGTTGTCCTATGGCTGCTGGAGAAGACAAAACTTGGACAGATGACTCACCTCTTCTCTCTGATCTTACGAGATACCGGCGTCTGGTGGGCAAGCTCATATATCTCACGGTAACCAGACCCGACATCTCCTATGCTGTTGGCAAGGTGAGCCAGTTCATGCAAGCTCCAAGAGAGTGTCATTTATAATCTGCTCTGAGGATATTAGAGTATATTAAAGCTGCTCCAGGGAAAGGACTCCTATTTCAGAAGAATGGTCACCTAAGGGTTGAAGCTTACTCTGATTCAAGCTATGCGGATGACAAAGGGGACCACAAATCGACTTCAGGTTTCTGCACATTTGTTGGAGGCAATCTTGTGAGTTGGAAGAGCAAGAAACAGTCTGTCGTTTCCAGGTCTAGTGCAGAGGCTGAATATCGTAGCATGGCATCGACTACATGTGAGTTGAAGTGGTTGCGGGCTCTCATGCTTGACTTAGGAGAGGTTTACAACTATCCTCTTCCTATGTTCTGTGACAATAAGGCCGCGATACACATTTCCAAAAATCCGGTCTTTCATGAGAGAACAAAACACATAGAAGTCGACTGTCATTTTATTCGAGAAGAAATATTGAAGAAACAGATTTGCACTCCATTTGTCACGTCCGGCAACGAGTTGGCAGACGTCTTCACCAAGCCGGTGTCCGCTTCCTTTTTCCACATCTGCGACAAGCTGGGCATGATCGATATATATGCTCCAGCTTGAGGGGGAGTGTTGAAGTTGGTGACCGGGCGGTCTGGCGGTTTGTCTTGGCGGGTTGAAGACCGCGCGGTCTGGCGGTTTGTCTCAGTCGGCTTGGAGACCGGGCGGTCTGGCGGTCTGCCCTGGCAGTCTCTCTTCCTCTCTGGTGGTAGCCGTGCGGTTAGCCCTGTTGTCTAACCGCGCGGCTTGTGCGGTTTGTTTTGTATAGTCAGCCTGTCCTGTAAATTATAGTCCCACATCTCTTATTTGTATTCTCTCATCTCTCCTCCATTCTATATAAAGGAGGGCATACCTTTGTAATAGATATCTTTTTTGGATAATAAAATTTCAATTATTCAAAAGTTTATTCGCTTGTTCTCTACTTTTCGCTTCTTGTCTCTACTTTCTAACATATCTTACTGCCAGTAGATCAGATATCATGTTCTCCACATGTGTCTGTGCCAGATATCAGGTGAACACTAAGGAATCTCACTATGTCGTTGCAAAGCGAATTCTAAGATACCTTAAAGGTACTCCCAATCTTGACTTGTGGTACCCGAGAAACAATGATGTCGAGCTAATAGGTTTTTCAGATGCTGATTTTGCAGGGAGTAGGGATGACAGGAAAAGCACCTCCGAGACGTGTCAATTCCTCGGGCGAAGGCTTATTTCATGGAATAGCAAGAAACAGAATTGTGTAGCTACCTCCACAGCAGAGTCTGAGTACATCTAGGCAGGCAGCTGTTGCGCACAACTCCTATGGATCAGAAACCAGTTAGCCGACTACGACCTTCAGTTCAAGGAAGTACCAATGTACTGCGACTCCTCCAGTGCAATTGCAATTGCCAACAATCCGGTATCGCACAGCAGAATGAAGCATATTGAAGTGCGCTAGCACTTCATTCGGGAGCACTTGGAGAACAAGGACATCTCTCTCTGTTATGTCCCCACGGACAAGCAGATAGCCGATATATTCACAAAGCCCTTAGACGAAGCCAAGTTCAGTCTTTTCAAAACTGAATTGGGGATGCTAAACTATGAGGAATGAAGCCTACAGAAGCTCCAGGATCGTGCCTCTAGGGGGAGCCTCTGTCAGGTACTCAAGTGTGAGCACATGTGCAAGAACTGAGGGGGAGCAAGGGGTCAAATGCTACAGACCCAGACTTGAAGAAGCCAAAAGGGGGAGATGGATCCAAGTTGGCTAAGGTGGATCCAAGAAATTGGTATTGGTAATGAATATCTCTCTCAACTAAATTTCACGGTTATGATTTTCATTCCCATACGCTTTATTCACCTTAGCTTGTAGGGTTTAGGCTTCTTCAAATAAGGGGAGATTGTTGGGTATTGTATCCACAACGTACCTGATTTGAAGAAGCCCCTGAACAAGCTAAGATAAATAGACAATGTATTTGACAAAATATTTCAAGTTGTGCTTGCAGTTACTCCACGCTAAGTGCACACCACTGTCAGGGTGCAGTAGGTCAATATACACGGGTCTGCACGACGTAATCACTCGTTGAGCAGATCAGTGTGTTGGCCTACGTGTACTCTCTCTATTGGAGTGCACTTACTTTCAAGTACAGGGCTATGATCTTGCAAGAGCAGACAAGGAGCAAGGATGGGCCAAAGAGTAGCTCATGGGTGGAAAGACAAAAAATCGTCTAAGTGTAAATCGACGAGAATCACCAAGTGATTCTCGCCGAATCGGCGAGAATCACTAGTGATTCTCGCCGAATCGTCGAGAATCACTGGCTGATTCTCGCCGTCTCGATCCAGCTTCATCAAAGCATGCGAATCTGGCGCTAAGTCATATTCGATGAGAATCACCAAGTGATTCTCGCCGATTCGACGAGAATCACTAGTGATTCTCGCCGAATCGTCGAGAATCACTGGCTGATTCTCGCCGTCTCTATCCGGCTAAAACAGTAAGTGCAAACAAGTCAACTTCAACGAGAATCACTTTGTGATTCTCGCCGAATCGTCGAGAATCACCTTTGATTCTCGACGATTCGACGTGAATCACCCTTGATTCTCACCGATTTTGACTTGGGCGTTTTTCTGGAAACCGCTGGACCGGACTTTGCCGCTGACACTGTTTTGAACCGGATTTAGGGTTTCTTCTGGTGGGACCCACAACGGTCATTTAGAAGTATACTTGTGTATAAATACATGCGTATTTTTGAACTGTAAAGATACACAGAAAGAAGCCGAGTGACGATCTTGACCTAAAATCGTGAAACTGCTCCGCCGCCGCCGTCGCCGATCGTGCTAGTTGGTTGCCGCTGTTGATCGAGATTCTTCCAGATCTCCTGGCGACAGAAGCTTAGCCAAGCGTAGCGTCTCACGTGTCTAACCAGAGATCCTTGTCTCTTGATTTGTTGATCGGGAAAACCATCCCCGTCCGAATCGATCGAGACGATCGATCCTAGTGTGACCGTTGGAAGACCCAGCTAGCTTTGCTACAAAGTTTGGATCTCCAAAGTACAGCAGCCGCACACCGCTGTCGCCGCCGATCCCGTGAACCAAGCCGCCGCCCATCTTGCCACCGCCGGTTCCGGGGAGATTCTCTCCAAGAGAGATATAGGGTTGTGGACTCTTCGTGGACTTCAAGAACACGTCGTCAACGAAGAGGGACACCTTAGTCTCCAAAAGTAGTTTGTATTTCTTGTACATTCTAGTTCATTTTTGTTGTAAAGGAACGTTGGTTCCGAGCTGTAAGGGTTGGGTGCAACCCGTGTTGTGGGAGTGTTGTCTCCTACGTGTGGAAGGGTTCCTTCCGATAGTGCAAGGATTGGATTTCAATCCTGTTGGTGAAGAGACCGAGTCGTCCCTTGTTGGGAGATAGGTCGAAGGGGGAAAGTGGATGTACCCAAATCGGGGAACCACTATAAATTGCTTGTGTACCTTCTGTGCTGTGCTGTTTTGTTTTCTTGTGCAGGTACAATTTTAAATTCCGCAAAAACGCTGCACGTCATCTATCCCCCCCATAGGTGAAGATAGTTGACACTAGGTGGACTTTCACACATTATTTCTATTGTGTTGCCATCTAGTTTTCTTTGGGTGGATACAGATGAAGCCTTCTTGCTCTCCCATCGCTTATTTAAGCATTCGTGAGATCGTTGAATCGGCTTGCCCAGCCCGCCTATTTAATCTTGGCGGGAGCGGGCCAGGAACTCGCTAGTTGCGAGTCTCCCCGGCTCGCTTATGGTTTCGGGTGGGTGCGAGCCGCAGCTCGCCCTCCTCTTGTGCGGGCGCGGGTGGGCACATCTCGCCACCGAACAATCTTTGTGGCGCGGCTGCGAGCCGGGAGGTTGAAACATCAGGCCTCATTTTTACTATCCACACTTTTCCCGCCAGTGGAATGTTTTCCCGCCTTTTTTCTTTCTATAAATAGGCCTTGCCGGTTCTTTCTCACACAACGCGTTTAAGTTTTCCCCTTCTCTTGCTCCTTGCGAACCCCGACTCTCCCGCTTCCTGCAAGGACTTCCTCACCTGCTTAGCAAGCTTTCTGCGAAATGGGCGGTGGCAGCGGCGATGCGGACGGGCGGGGCAACTGTGCTTGGACCTTTTCTGAGCACGACTTTCCCCTCGCCATCATTTCTGAGAGCGAGTTCTTTGACGTCATCAGTGACCACATCCCACCCGGTTTTGTGGCGAGGCGGCCTGGGGATGTGGAGAAGATAAACGACCTCTCCGGAGGGGAGCTCGTCATCCACTTGGCGCACTTCAAGGCGGGCCTCCGAATTCCTCTATGGCCGAAGGTTCGCCAGATTCTGAAAGATTTCTTGGTCGTCCTCGGCCAGATGACCCCGAATTCTGTGGCTGTCATGGTCGGGTTCGCCTGTTTCCTTCGGGAAGATCGGGTTGAGTTCAACCTTGCTGTCTTCCGCAAGCTATTGTACTTATGTGCAAATAAGGATGGGACTGCATACTTCTCCAACGCCCATCTCAAGGTGTGGGAGACCGTTAACAAGAGCCACAACTAGCTCAAGAAGTTCGTGTTCGTCATGGGGGATTTTGGCAACGTCCCCTTCTCGCCAGTACAGCTCAGCGAGATGAGCTACCGCCACCCTATCCTGGGGGTCATGAAGCGGATTTGTGCGGGTTCTTTACCGGGAAGAACTTCAAGGTCTCCTTCCTACGCCGGAATCTGGACAACCTCTCCCCTATCCCGCCCGGTGGAGGTAAGCCACTCGTGCTTTTCCTTTCTGTTTTGATGGTTTGCTTTAACTTTCCCTTCTCGCAGGCGAGAGAGACATCCCCCTGCACCCCCATACGAGAGCGCCCGGGTCATTCCCAGTGGGCTCGCCCGCGCTCAAGCCGCATACACCGCACAACGCGAGATCCTGGAGTATGCCGTCCAGAATCGGCTGAGCCGCAAACAACCTCCACCGCCACCGCTTAAGAAGGCGAAGGCTACTGGTGAGGCGTCCACCGTGGGCTAAAGAAAAGGCAAGGCCCTAGCGACCCAACCGGCCAAGGATCCCACCCCCGTGACTGCTTCGGCCAGCGGTGTCCCCAGTGAGGCGGCTAGCACCTTCGGGCCACAGGAAGAGGTGCAGACCGCCGTGAAGCCGGTGTCGAGAGGGCACCGCAAATTTGGCTACGGCAAGAAGTGCCTGGACGAGCTCGGCATCCCGCTCCTATTATGGGACAAGGAGTCGAATCGGACGGTGATCTCCACCCTGCTGCCGAGCTGGCTGGAGCAGGAGACCATCAGCAAGGAGGCTTACAACTTCTCGTTCGGCCTCTACTCGCTGGAGGACGCTTCCATCTATGATGAGGAGGCAATGCTGGTGCTGGTGCATGAAAGCGCGCATGCCCAGATCCGTATCCTGGAGCTGGCCCACATGGTCAGCCGGCGCTGCACTCAGTTGGAGAGGAACGCCTCCTCGCTCAAGAGGCTGGTGGAAAAGAAGGAGGCCCACCGCCTCGCCCAAGAGGAGGCGGAGCAGCAGAGGGAGAGGGCAGATGCAGCCGACGCCGCCGTCGCCGCTCTGGAGAAAGAGAGGGAAGTGCTGCAGGGGCGGGTGAAAGATCTGGAGGTTGCGGCGGCTGTCCCGCCGTCATCAAGTAGCTCCTGCCAGCTCGTGCATTATACCGAGTATGAACTGGAAGAAATGATGTAGAAGAACGGCGCCAGCGCGACCAGGTATACACTCTAGATGCTACGGCAGGCTGATCTCATCAAGAACGAGGGCGCGAGTCTCTTTGCGAGCGATGTGGCGCCGATGTTATTCCTCCCGGTGTCGGATCCGGGAGACAAGTCCTACCAGAGCCTCTAGGATTTGTCCCCCGAGGGCTCGTGCCCCCCTTATGCATTTATTTTCTTTTCATTATATTGTAAGTGCGGGCTACGTCCCGATTTTGTAATTTTGTTTTTTAGTGAATGATTCCCTACTCGCTTTATCCATATACACGTTACTGTTGCTTGTCATGTTTGTGCAATGTAGATTTTATCTCTTTTTATATTCGCGGTGTAACACCCCAAATCCTGAAATTGGGTTCAGGCTGGGCAAGACGGCCTGAGACACGGGCGTGTCCCAAGCCGTGTCCTGCTCTGTTTGGTTGAGCAGCCTGTCGAGTGCTCGACGAAATGCACTCGACGAATTCTCAAGAGGGAACACGTCCTATGACACGGGTATGTCCGAGGACGTGTCCTCCTCTGGTTCGACGACCTGCACTTAAGTAAATGTACTCGACGATACACGAGTGGGGAACACGGCCTGTGACATGGGCGTGTCACATGGCCGTGTCTTCTCTGGATTTGGCCAAGGCAATGAGGCCTGGTAAATACGGGCGGGACACGAGTGTGTCTCTGGGCACACGACCTGTGGTACTGGCGTGTCACATGGCCGTGTCCTGTTCGGGTTGAGACAGTTGTGTTCCCCCCCCCACTAGAGGGTGGATTGCGTAGGGATTACCCTTAGGTTGATTCTTGGAATCCCCAATAGTCTTGTATATAGATACGGAAATGTGCAGTACGGAATAGGCATGTTGTGTGAAGCCCATCTGGATAGGTTGGTCTGGATTGATGATGTTTCATTTGCACACCGGAGAAGACTCCATGGTTAAATGTGTAGTTTGTGGAGTCGATGGGTTGGACCTGTGAAGGGCAGTAGCAGGAAGTACTGGAGTGGTAGTCCAGGAAAAATACCCTTGTGATGTTTGTGATGTGTGCTATGGCTAGACCAGTTTTCTGGCACTGCAGGATACTGTAGGGTTTGGACGGAGTTGGGTGCAGAAAGAGAGTTTCTGCTGAACCCGCTAAGCGATCGTGAAGGACGCTAGCGTGAACCCACCCTTGTTGATTGTAAAGTCAGTCCTTGGTGGACAGTATGACTATTGTGAGCTGCGAGCTCTTGAAAAGGCCTCATGTTGAATAGGAAACGTGAAACCGACCCGCGCCTTAGATTTGGCCTCGAGTACGTTGGTATTCGATGATGGTAAGGCAACTTGAGTAACGAGGGGTGGCTGATCCGTACCTGCGTTATGTCCGTCCGACTTGGAGACCTGAAAGTGCGGTCAATTGGAGCGCATAATGAGAGTCTTAGGCCTGCGCGCCGTTAAGACTAAGTGCTCAATTTTACCGTCGGGTTTCAGACATGGAACGGTGGTGGGACCCTGGTTCACCGGTACACCAAGAATGTGCCCTGAGTGCACGGATCGTCGAGCTGCGTGGCTGACGATTGTGCTGGATTGTTTGTGCGTGAGAGCACAATGTGTGATATATCTGTCTATGGATTGCTATGCCTGCAGGGAAGGAATACCACTTCCCCGGGAAAGGTGTAGGGTCGTTATAAATTGGTCAGCTGAATGTTGACTGTTGCCTTGTTTGCCACTGCTTGGTGGGATATCCTTGTGTAGGTGCTGGAGAGCCGAGCGGGACACGTAAGGGCCGAAGTCTCTGCCGTTGCTGCTGCAACTAGCCCTTGAAGGCTAAGCAAAGAAAGTTGTGTTTTGTTCATGTTTGGCCGGCCTGCGTGCCGATGTTTGGAATCCACACTTGTAAAGAGTAACTATAAGGCCATAAGGCCAAACGATATTATATTTGTTGTACATTCCTTCAAGAGTTTATATATAAATGTGGTTGTTTATATATATAGTGGACATTCATGGTTGGGGTTCAAGATTATTGTTAAAATCTTCTGCTAGAATGCTCTGAGTTAGGATGTGATTGTGTATTGGTATTAACCTATAACCTCACCGCCTGTTTTGTGACATATGGTGTGGGGCCCTGACCGGACCTTCTATTATATACTATATGAACGGATGAAGTCGTTACATTTCGGTATCAGAGTCTCGTGACAGTGCGAACCGTGTTAACACTAATGAACTCTTGAATGTCCACTTAAGAATGCAAATACACTTGTTTGATGAACATGCACATTCCTAAATTGTTGTTATTGCTTGTGTGAGGTCGTTAATGTGTGTCTTCTCCACCTATAGGTGACTCGGAGTGGTGGTGGGGAGTCTGAGCCCCGGCATTCTGATGAGAGTACGACACCTACTGAGGTGCCTACACCTCCCCCTTCTACGGAAACCGTCCGCTTAGTTGTTGAGGCACTGTTTGCAATGTTTCATGCACAGCCTGGTGGGAAAGCGCAGTCGGAAGTGATGTTAGAACAGGTTGGGGCAAGGATAGAACCTATTGCGGGTGTTGATATACGAGCACCTGAACGACAGTTGAAATAGTTCATGAGCTTCAATCCTCCTACGTTTACGAGTGTGGGATCCCCTATGCAGGCGGAGGATTGGTTGTCGCGCGTCAAGCGTATATTGACGACGATCAGGATGGAGGAAAATCAGAAGGTTACCTTGGCCACCTTCTTATTGGAAGGAGAGGCTCGACTATGGTGGGACGAGATAGAGTTACACCACTTAGCAGGCAGGAAGTTAACACAAGTCTCAATTGAGGAGTTCTCGCGACTATTCCTTGAAAAGCACCACCAAAAGCACAACGCATTGCCATGGAAAATGAGTTCCAACGGGTAACGTAAGGAGAAAGTAGTGTTGAGACTTACCTGCATGAGTTCACAAGGTTGGGACTTTATGCGGACTCTATCTTCGCCGATGAGCAACGAAAAACCAACAGGTTCTACAAAGGATTGCAGGATGAGTTGCGATTCCTGCTCTCAAGTTCGGTGAATCAAGGATTTCAAGCGTTGGTCGATACTGCATGTGTGATGGAGAAAGATATGAAGCGGGTGCAGAGAAAGAAGGACTTGGCAGTGATAAAGCCAGAGTTCAAAGCACCCCGACCTGGGAAGTCGTACTATCAAAAGAAATGGGGCAAAAGGTCCAAGCTTCTAGGCAAGCTCCTTCAACAGTTCTGTCGGGGGCAACTTTGAGGGCAGAGACTCGTACCTGCTTTACTTGTGGTAGAGTGGGGCATATAACCCGTGATTGTAGGGCTGGTCCACCAAAGGGTGAAAAGAAGACGGGAGCGTCTTATGCTGAGAAGGGAAGGATAGTGGTAGAGTCCTCTGCATCCCAGGTGCAGCCCCGAGTCTATAACCTTGGCCAGCAGGAGTCCATAAAGCAAAGTGACGTCGTCACATGCTTTGTTTTGATTCAGAACACGCTGGTGAGAGCACTATTTGATACGGGTGCTTCACATTCATTTCTGTCTAAAGACTTCGTAACTCGAATTGGAGTACCTAGTCATGTGAAGACAGATAACGTAAAGGTGTTATTACCGAATGGATGTTTGATGCTTGCAGATAGAGCTTGCGATGTGGAAGTGCAAATTGAAAGTCGAGATTTCTGTTTGACTGCATCAGTGCTACCGATATCGGATTTTGATGTGATCTTTGGTATGGACTGGCTCTCGGAGCAGCGTGCCTTTATTTATTTTCAGTCAAAAGAGATCACACTGGGCTGGAATATCGAGCTTGATACTAAGTTCGCGGGTATGCGAGGAGTGAGCGGGACCCTGATATCTGCACTCCAAGTCGTCAATGCTATGCGGAAGGGCGCAGAGTTATTATTCACGTTGATTCAGGCTGTTGAGCTAAATGCCAGTGTGAGTGATGTTCCAATTGTATTAGAGTTTGCTGATGTGTTTCCTAAGGATCTCCCTAGGCTACCACCCCAGCGAGAGATCGACTTCACTATTGAGTTTGTGCCAGGTGCAAAACCTGTGGCCCGCTCGCCATATCGCGTAGCGCCAAAGGAAATGGCTGAATTGAAAGTCCAATTGTAAGAGTTGCTGGAACAGGGATATATACGCCCAAATATGTCACCTTGGAGCGCACCTGTTCTTTTTGTGAAAAAGACGGACGGTGGTTTGCGGTTATGTATTCATTATCGTGAGTTGAATAAGCTGACAGAGAAGAACAAGTATCCGATTCCACGGATAGTTGAATTGTTCGATCAGCTAGTGAGATCAAACGTCTATTCCAAATTGGATTTGAAATCTGGATATTACCAATTGAGGATTCGGGAAGGTGACATTCTCAAGACCGCATTTGGAACACGATATGGTCATTATGACTTCACTGTAATGTCATTTGGGCTATGTAATACGTCATCGGTGTTCATGGACCTAATGCACCGAACGTTCTGAGAGTACTTGGACCTGTTTGTGATTGTATTCATTGATGATATCTTGGTGTACTCTCAATCTAAAACTGATCATGCAAATCACTTGTGGTTGGTGTTGCATACCTTGCGAAGGAATAAGCTTTATGCCAAGTTCTCAAAGTGTAAGTTTTGGCTGTCGTCGGTGGATTTTCTTGGCCATATGGTAAGCGGAGAGGGCATAGCAGTGGATCCATCAAAGATAAAAGACATACAGGAGTGGCCGGTGTGTCTTCGGTGGCCGAGATCTAGAGTTTCCTTGGACCGGAAGGCTACTACAGACGTTTTGTAGAAAACTTCTTGCGGATAGCTTTGCCTCTTACCACATTGAAGAGGAAGGATCAGAAGTTTGTTTGGACACCAGAGTGCACACGAGCTTTTGAAGAGCTAAAGAGTCATTTGACCACGACGCTTGTTTTAACATTGCCATGTGGCACAGATGGCTATGAGATCTATAGTGATGCGTCAGGAAGCATCTTAGGCTGCGTTCTTCTGCATTTTGGAAAGGTGATTGCTTATGGCTCACGCTAGTTGAAAGTGCATGAGCAAAATTATCCCGTCCATGACTTAGAGTTGGCGGTGGTGATCTTTGCGCTTAAATTTTGGCGGCATTATCTATATGACATAAAAGTGGATATCTTTACAGATCATAAGAGCCTAAAGTACTTGTTGGATCAGAAGGATCTTAATATGCGACAACGAAGGTGGATGAAGTTCCTTGGGGACTACACCTTTGATATTCATTATACTCCCGGGAAGGGAAATGTGGTCGCTGATGCCTTGAGTCGTAGGACTCCGTCAAGGGAAAATTGGTTGCAGATGCATGATGAGCATCTGATCCAGGAGTTGGAAGCGTTAGAGATTTCTTGTGTTGACAAGAATTCCATAGCTGATGCGTGCTTAAACTGGACGGAGGAACAATATGACCTTGCGGATAGGGTTCGACCAGCAATGGAGTTGGATGAAAGTCTCCAACTCTATGCAAATGATGGGCTAGATGGCCAATTCTCTTGGGATGACGACCTTTTGCGGAAAGAGGGCCATTTGTGCGTCCCGAATATGGGTAAGTTGAGAGAAGAATTGATGTATGAAGCTCACTTTCCAAAATACTCAATTTACCCTGGGAGCACAAAGATGTTCAAGGACATTAAAAAGTTATTCTGGTGGCCAGGACTAAAGAAAGTCATAGATCATTATATGGCTAAATGTCAAACTTGTGCTTTGGTGAAAGCGGAATGCCAAAAGCCCGAAGGTTTCTTTAAGTCATTACCGATTCTGGAATGGAAGTTTGATGATATTTCAATGGATTTTGTGCACAAGTTGTCGAGATCTCAACACGGGAATGATTCAATCTAGGTGATTGTAGAACGGTTGACGAAAGTGGCTCACTTCCTTCCGAACAAGCAGGACGATTCAGTGGAAAGTTTGGCAAAACTCTATGTTGAGCAGATTGTATGGCTGCATGATGTTCCTCGTAGCATCGTGAGTGACCGTGATGGGCAATTCACATCGAACGATTGGAGGCTAATCCATCAGCAATTGGGAACGAAGTTAACATTCAGTACAGCCTTTCATCCCAAAACGGATGGCCAGACTGAGAGGACCAACAGAACATTGGAGGATATGCTTCGAATATGAGCCCTGGATTTTGGTAAGAGATGGGAAGATCATCTCTATATGGTGGAGTTTACCTACAATAATAGCTACCAAGCGAGCATCAGTATGACACCGTTTGAAGCTTTGTATGGTCGTAAATGTCGTACACCATTAGCTTGGGCAGAAGCAGACGAATCCAAACTATATAAGCGTAAAGAAGTCGATGAAGCTAACTCGACGATACGCTCTATTCGGGAGAGGCTACCGATAGCCCAGGATCGTCAAGCAAAGTACTACAATGCTAAGTACCGGAATGTGGAGTTCGCGGTGAGCGATTTGGTATATTTGAAGATTAAACCCATCAAAGGCGTGTCCATGATTCAGCGTCTGAAAAAGTTAAGTCCGAGATATCTTGGTCTGTTTTAAACAATTAGCTCGGGAAATTCAGCTCGAATGGTCTGTTTGCCACCTGTTTTGTGGCATATGGTGTGGGGCCCCGACAAGACGTTTTATTATATGCTATATGAACGGATGTATTCGTTACATGCAGCCGGCCTTGATACTCCCGCTCGTAGTTCTTCCTTTCGTGTTATATCGACGAGGTCGCGTACCCACTAAGTACTTAGATTGCGAGGCATGGGGGGACTTAGTTAGCCGACCCGCGGGCGGCAAGCCGCCTCCATAGCCCAGGTCCTCCGTGATGCTTGCTCGTTCGCTAGGAGAGGCGAGCCGGCTTGGCTCGCACCCAGGCTGCCGGGTTCCGGGCGAGCTGGCCCTCATGCAACGCATCCCGGGTTCTCACGCCTTGAACGTTATCTTGGGTACTGGATGATCATGCTATATCTATCTCATTAGCTATGTGACTTCTTTCTAGGTCAATTGGACGACTGGGGCCCTCCATCTTCCAATATCGATTCGTTCATCTCGACCTGTCTTGTTGGCTAATTGGGGAACTGGATTGGACTCCTATGAGTGTCTTCCAGCCCTGCCAGCTAGGCGAGAGTCTTGCAGCGGGATCTGCTTGGGGGTCTGGGTAGACTCACACGAGTGACATCCAGCCCTGCTAGCTAGGTGAGAGCCTGGCAGCGGGATCTGCTCGGGGTCTGGGTAGATGTCATCGAGTGACATCCAGCCCTGCCAGCTAGGTGAGAGCCTGACAGCGGGATATGCTCGGGGTCCGAGTAGACTCCATCGAGTGACATACATCCCTGCCAGCTAGGTGAGAGCCTGACAGCGGGATCTGCTCGTGGTCTGGGTAGACTCCATCGAGTGACATACAGCCCTGCCAGCTAGGTGAGAGCCTGGCAGCAGGATCTGCTCGGAGTCCGGGTAGATGGCATCGAGTGACATCCAGCCCCGCCAGCTAGGTGAGAGCTTAACAACGGGATCTGCTTGAGGTACAGGTAGATGTCATCGAGTGACATCCAGCCCTGCCAGCTAGGTGATAGCCTAGCAGAGGGATCTGCTCAGGGTCTGGGTAGACGCCATCGAGTGACATCCAGCCCTGCCAACTAGGTGAGAGCCTAGCAGCGGGATTTGCTCTGGGTCCAGGTAGATGCCATCGAGTGACATCCAGCCCTGCTAGCTAGGTGAGATCCTAACAGCGGGATCTGCTAGGGGTTTGCGTAGACGCCATCGAGTGACATCCAACCCTGCTAGCTAGGTGAGAGCCTAGCAGCGGGATCTGCTCGGGGTCCAGGTAGATGTCATCGAGTGACATCCAGCCGTGCCAGCTAGGTGAGGGCCTGACAACGGGATCTGCTCGGGGTCTGGGTAGATGCCATCGAGTGACATCCAGCCCTTCCAGCTAGGTGAGAGCCTGACAACGGGATCTGCTCGGGGTCCGGGTAGATGCCATCGAGTGACATCTAGCCCTGCCAGCTAGGTGAGAGCCTGACAGCGAAATCTGCTCGGGGTCTGGGTGTTTCCTCCTACTTGTGTGAAACATTGCGAGACTTGGCATATAAAGAAGCTTTTTTAGGAATAAATACACCAATTACATACCTTATGGATAAAGCGCTTCAAGTCATCACCACTCCAGGTGAGACTCAGGGTTTCGCCCTCAACATTCCGGAGGCAATACCCTCCTGACTTCAAGGCATCTCTTACAATATACAGACCATCCTAATTGGGGTTGAGCTTTCCCACGGTTGCTGATCTTCCCACTGCATCTACCTTCTTCAAGACCAAGTCCCCTTCTATAAATTGTTTGACTCTGACATTCTTGTCAAAGTATTTGGTCATTCTCCTCTTGCTCGCGTAACTCCTCCACCATGTCAAGGGAGAGCCGCAGCTCCTCATTTTCAGCTAGACATTATTCCCTGTCTTCTTCTGCCGCGACCACCCGAGGCGTTTGGACTTCAAATTCTACGGGAAGTACTGCTTCACATCCATGGGAGAGATTGAAGGGGGTCTCTCCTGTTGTTGTGTTGGTGGTCATCCTCAGGGCCCAGAGGACCGAGGGAAGCTGTTCCACCCAGCTCCCCTTTAGGTTTTCCAACTTCTTCTTTAGGAGGTTCACAATGATCTTGTTTGCCGCCTCCACCTGCCCGTTGCTACTGGGTGGTGGACCGAGGCAAACCTGAGGTCAATTCTGAGCTGCTCGCAGAAGCTGGTGAATTTCGCGCTGGCGAACAGAGGCCCATTATCCGTGACGATGGCCTGGGGTAGACCATGACGGCAGATTACCTCTCCCCAAACAAAATTTCTGATGACTTGAGAGGTCACATTGGCCAACACCTTCACCTCCAACCACTTAGAGAAATAGTCTATCATTACCAATAGGAACCTCCTCTACCCGCTGGCCTGGGGGAACGGTTCGACCAAATCCATCCCCCAAATTGCAAAGGGCCAAGGGGCCATGATGCTCTTGAGGCGTTGAGCCTGCTGCAGTTGGAGGGGGGCAAACAACTGGCACTTGTGGCACCTCCTTATAAATTCCGCAGCGTCGTGGTCCAGGATTAGCCAAAAGTATCCCTGTCTGATGATCCTCCCTTCCAGGGTCTGACTCCCGAAATGACTCCCACACTCCCCGGAGTGGACTTCTTCCAAGATCCTCTGTACTTCCCTCTCAGCCACGCAACAGGACAACATCCCCTGGAGAGTCTTTTGACATAGTTGTCCGTCTCGGAGCAGGTAGTATGCCGACTCGTATATGAAATTCTACTTGTCCATCCCCTCCGGATACTCTCTTGTGAAAAGGAAGGTCGTGAACGGATCCATCCACGAGGGGTGTTAGTCCACCTCCATCAGCTCTCCCTCTTCGATAGAAAGGCGAAATAGATCGGTGATGGTACCCCCCACCCGAGGACCATACTTTGTCAGCCGATCGACCTGCTCATTCTCCTCCCGAGGCATGTGTTGGACGGTGAAGGTTTGGAACGTGCCGATGACCCCCTTCACTTTAGCTAAGTATATCCGTAGGGTAGGATCTCTCGCCTCAAACTGCCTGTTGATCTGGGAATCCACCACCATGAAGTCAGTGAGGACCTCGACGCCAAGCACTCCCAACTCCCTAGCCAGGCGTAGCCCCGCTATTACGGCCTCGTACTCTGCCTGGTTGTTGGTGATGGGGAAATGCACCACTACCATTTGTTCGATCCTCGTACCCTGGGGGCTTTCCAAGATTACTCCCACTCCCAAGTAATGTCTTCCCGAAGTGCTGTCAACTTTCACCTTCCACAAAGTCAGAGGAGTGAGCTCTTCCTCCGCTACTTCGATCACGTAGTCAGCCAAAAAGTCGGCCATTGCTTGGGCCTTGATCGAGAGGCGGGGGACAAAGGAGATGTCAAACTCGCTCAACTCTACCGACCATTTGTCTAGCCTGCCCGAATGCTCCACCCCCTCAAAGATGTTGCAGAGGGGATGGTCATTCACCACTCGGATGGATTGTGCCTGGAAGAAGGGTCGGAGCCTCCGGGCTGAGATGATTAGGGCGAAGGACAGCTTTTCCAAAATGGGGTACCAAAGCTCAGCCTTCCTTAGGACCCGGCTCATATAATATACAGGAAGCTGCTTCTCTCCTTCTTCCCGAACCAGGACGAAGCTAAAAGCCTCTGCTCCAACCTCGAGATACAAAAATAGGTCCTCCCCCTTTTTGGCCTTTGGAGTAGCGGAGCCTGGGTCAACTGCCTTTTCAGGGCCTGGAATGCCCCCTCACACGCATTCGTCCACTCGAACTTTTGACACCCCTTAGTGTTTTGGAGAAGGGGGAACACTTCTCCCCGGCCCGGGAGAGGAACCGGCTCAATCCCGCTAACTTCCCCGTCAACAGCTGCACCTCTTTAGCATTCCTCGGTGACCCTAGCTCCATGATGGACTTGACCTTGTCAGGATTGGGCTCAACCCCTGCAGGGGTGAGGAGATTGAAAGATATGGTACCTAAACACCTAGAGGGGGGGGGGGTGAATAGGTGACCTAATCCTTGATAAACTTTAATGGCAGCCAATAGTTTATAACACAGCTTTCTAACTTATTCTATCACAGCAAACACAGCAATAATCACAGCACAGCACATCACAGCATATACAGTGGTTTTATAGTGGTTCCCCAATCTTTGGGTACATCCACTTTCCCCCTTCACCTATCTAGCAGTGTACAGGATTCGGCCAAACTCCTTCACTGTCTCAGAACCCAAATTGGTTCCTACACCTCAGGCCCAAAGCCTTACAACTCAGCTTTATCCCAAAGCCTACACTCAGCCAATCAAGGCCTACACTCAGCCAACCAAGGCCTACACTCAGCCAATCAAGGCCTACACTCAGCCACCACGGCCTACACTCAGAGATCTCAATCTCCTACACTCAGGCTCTCAAGCCCTACCCTCAGCCTTTATAATTATAGGCTTACAATTCACTCAGATCCAATGGATCCTACAAGATAAAAAATGTTTTACAAATATTGACTCTACAACTCAGAAATAAAAGAGGGGAGTTGAGAGTTTTTTTATGAGTTCTTGTAAGAACTCAGCTGGATCCAATCTGACTTAGCTTTCTTCAAAGCTTCTTGAGTGGAACTGAATAAGACTGAATCCTCCTGCAGTTGTTCCTTGAACTCTGCCACTTAAGATCCAGAATGTATCTGAATCCTTCTTCTCAGCCTAGTTCCAGAGGCTGATTGCTTGGAAGGAGCCCTCTCTCTCCAACTTCTTAGATCTGCACTTGGACCGCAAGATCTTCTTGATTTGATAACTTGTTCTTCAACAATGTGATCCACTTGAACAACAATCTGAATCACTGAACAATTCTTCAATTCTGAACCACAGTTTCTGTAAACTGTAGGTGCCTATTTATAGGCTTTCTTCATGGTAACCGGCTGGTCCGGTCCATAACTGACTTCTGATATCTCTGACAGGTGCTGTAGACCGGCTGGAACGACAGCTGTCAAGTCATCTAGTCATTTCTTGAAATTCTCTAACTGTCTGAAAGTGTCGAGACTTTCTGTCTTTAAGTGTCGACACTTATAGTCCAAGTGTCGACACATGCTGTGTAAGTGTCGACACAAGTCTACAAGGTGTCGACACAACTCCTTGTATGTCTTGACACAGTTTCTTCTGCATGTGTCGACACTGAAATTGAGTGTCGACACAAGTACTTGTTCTTCTAGCTTTTGCTGAATTCTTCTAAGTGTCGACACATCTCCTTTGTGTCGACACAACTTCTTGTGTTGAATCTGTCAAGTGTCGACACTACTTCTTGGTGTCGACACATAGTCTTTTATGTTGATTCTTGCTGAGTGTCGACACAGCTCCTTGTGTCGACACACCTTCTTCTTGTTGAGACTTCAGCTGAGTGTCGACACATTCCCTTAGTGTCGACACTTGTACTTAGAATAATTTTGTTGATCTTTCTGATCTTTGCTAAGTGTCGACACAGCTCCTTGTGTCGACACCTTCTTCATGTGTTGAGTCTTCAGCTGTGTGTCGACACATTGTTCTGGGTGTCGACACATACTTCAAATGTTGACTCTTCTGTTGAGTGTCGACACATTGTGTTGAGTGTCGACACCTTCTTCAAGTGCTGACTCTTCTGCTTAGTGTCGACACATTGTGTTGAGTGTCGACACTTACTTCAAATGCTGACTCTTCTGCTTAGTGTCGACACATTGTGTTGAGTGTCGACACTTGTACTTAGTCTCTGCAGACTTTTGCTGAGTGTCGACACAGCTCCAAGTGTCGACACTTTCTGGTGTAGACACAGCTTCACTGGGTGTAAACACAGCTCCTTGTGTCGACACTTTCTGTCTGCACTTTTCTTCACTGAGTGTCGACACAGCTCCAAGTGTCGACACTTTCTGTCTGGTGTCGACTTTGCATCCCAGGTGTCGACACAATGACTCCAAATGTCGACACTACTTGTCTGGGTGTCGACACAAGCCTTCTTAAGTGTCGACACTTTCCCTCTAGGTGTCGACACATGGACTTAGAAATTTTTTGCTTCAGTCCAGTGATTACTTAACCTGCATAAGTAAACTCAACATACATCAAATACATTATGATGTATATCATTGAGTTGGGTGAGGCTTCTTCAAATCAGGTACATTTGACCAATGTACCCAACAATCTCCCCCTATTTGGAGAAGTCATAACCCTTAGTCAATGATATACACCATTCATTATTAAAGATTACAAAATGATGTAAAGTAGGATAAAGTACAGCAGGGTAAACATAAACATGTATAAATTCACACATGTATACACATTCATCATTCCAGAACAAGTAAGAAATAGACACATTCACAGAACAATCATGAAATATATTGATCATATATTGTTCTAACAATTTTCTTTTACATTTTCAGAAGTTTACTAAATGTGTTACATCAAAAGATTACATCATAAACTTCAGGAAAACTCTTAATCTATTTCAGCTCTGGCTCCTTAATTACTATGCCTTTGCCAGCTTGGACTTGAGCTTTGACAGGGGCTTCAACAGTTTCAGCATCAGCAGGCTTCTTGCCTTTTAGATCTTTCTTTTTGAGTTCTTCTTCCTTGATCTTCTGCCTCTCAAAATAGTGATATGGCTTGGGGAAGTACTTGCTAGGCTCCACTGCAGTAGGAGGTAGCTTTCCCATCTTTGCCTTTCTTCTATATTGAACAATGGCCTCTTGTCTTATTTCATGTTTCCTCCATTCTGCTTCAGAGAACCACTTGTTCCTTTCATGAGCATTGTCCTTGGCAGCTTTCCAGGCAGTTAAAATTATATTCCTAGAGGTAGGGCTCCACTGTTCAAAGTCTGGCCTTTGTTCTGCTTGTTCCCTAAACCTCTTTTTGGACAACCTTGTCTCTTCCTCTTTTTGTAGAGCCTCTTGCATGGCTTCAGATATAGGTTGAACAACCTTTTCAATATGGACATTGGCCTTGCCCTCAAGTGGGCTATACATTGTGCTCACATCTGCTTGAATCATTTCAAAGTCTGGAGGTGGATAAATGACCTGAGCTACTTCTGGTGGCTCACCTCCAAAATAAGCAGGGTTAATGCCTGATTCAGCAACATCTTGATCATCACATAGAGGAGGGTATCCAAGTGTAGCCCTGATAGAATTTGATATCCATTTTGCATGCTCAGAACTAGCCTTGACTAACACTCTCTCCCCCTTTATGACTTCTCTGGCCATATGGTCTCTGACATCATCCTTTTGAAATCTGATCTGACTATCCAAGTACCTGATTCCATCTTTAAAGTAAGGTTTTAGCTTTTAAAGTTGTTCAGAAATGACCTTCTGGGAGGCTTGGATAGCAGTCTTGACAGCAGAAAGTTCTTCTTGAAAGACTTTATCAAATTCTGTTTTAGCAGCATCAGTAGAAGTAGAAGGTTCAGCAACCTTATTCTTTAATTCAGTGACTATAGCATTGTGGGATTCAGTCAAATTATCATTCATTCTTAATTGATTCTCAAGTACATATCCTTGTTTCAATGCTATATCATCCACCTGTGCCTTTATCTGTTCCTGGTGTGTTGCCAAAAACACCACTGCATTTCCACCTTTGTGGAAGCAATCAGTCATTTCCTTTTTGTTAAGGTTCATTTCAAACCTTATACACTTTATTTCCTGGGTCAGATCAAACTGTAATGACTTCTGGCCTTCATCTACATACTTCTCTATTGCCTGCCTTTGCTCATCCAACTTTATTTGTAGGGCAACCATTAAAG
Source organism: Platanthera guangdongensis (assembly GCA_039583875.1). Classification (NCBI taxonomy): domain Eukaryota; kingdom Viridiplantae; phylum Streptophyta; class Magnoliopsida; order Asparagales; family Orchidaceae; genus Platanthera; species Platanthera guangdongensis. The sequence goes on along the minus strand of CM077149.1, from coordinate 3,057,239 downwards.
CACTATAATCAGCAGATGGAGCTTGCTGAACTATAGGCTGTGGGGCAATGGATTGCAAAGCCTTCTTATAACTCTGGCTTCTCCTCTTGAAGACATAGAGTTTCTTCTTCTTGGCCCTAGCACTCTCCTCATCTTCAGAGGCAGAAGTGCTGGCAATATCAACCCTCTCCTTAGGGCTTTGAGGCTTGTCAGCTTGCACATCTTGTGCCTTCTCAGTGTCTTGCCTTATAGGCTCTTCCAGAACTTGCATTTGCTCCCCCTCAGCAGCAGCATTATCTCTTACATCAGCATCCTAGTCCATGTCAAAATCTTCTTGATCTAGATTCAGAAATAAATCTTCCATGGTGTATTCAGGAGGGGATGGAGCTGGAGACAATCTTTGCTCTTCAACTACTGAATCAGTTACCACTTCCTGGACAGCATATGTGTCTACTCTAACAACATCTGGAGCTTGACTAGGCAGCTGAGTTTGCTGAGGAACATCAGACAAATCAACATCTTCTATAAGATTTTCTAAGGTATTAAGATCAGTGAGTACCTCTTGAATGATGGTTGAGGCTTGCTCACTGTCCAGTGTAGATGGTGCTTCTACAACTGGAGGCTCCCCCTGGCTTGGATCCCTGTGGATGGGGCTAGTTGGAGGTAGCTCCCCCTGGATCTCTGCATCAGTTGGAGGAGCAGAAGTCTTTTCAGCAGGCTCTCCCTTATGATCATCTGGAGTGAAGACAACCTGTTCTTCACTATCAGAATCACTAGTGGACTCTTGTACCACTTGTACAGTCTTTCTCTTCTTCTTTGGAGGAATTTCTTTTTCAGATACTGGCTTCTCAGGGGTTGGCAGTTCCTTGGACAACACCCTATCCCATCTTGAAAAGATCCTTAGATCCATCTTCCTCATGTGATTTATCTTGCTGCCTGCAGCAGTATTCATTACCTCTGGTATGGTACCAGCTAGGTAGAGACTTATGATCCTGCCCAGATTGGGCTTCTTCAAGCTCTCCTTAAGCTTCTCATAAACCACCATAGACCAATCTGTTTTCAGAGTGAATATTATCCTTGTCATTATGCCAAACATATAGGCAGACACTCTGTCATGCCCTCCAGGCTTGCTGAGTAAGACTTTTCCCACAATCTCAGACATGAACTTGCCTTGATTATTCATGCCTTTCCTGTTGAAAACAGATCCTATCTTCATCTTTGGATCAAGTCCACACCAGGTAAGAGCTTCCCTGGTCTTTGAAGCAGTCACCTCTTCTTCATCTTGAGTTCTTGGCAATTGAAGAATCTTCCTCAGACTTTTTGGGGTTATCTTAACCTTAGTTCCATGAACTCTGGATTTGATTTTGTATCCAGAGTCATCTACTACAGCTCCATTAAGGAATTCAAGCACTTCATTCTTCCATATATTGGTTGGTTCTGACACTAAGTATTCCAATCCAGAATCGGTGACTAGGGTTACTACCGCCTTGATTTTCGCATCTGCATCGTCGAACGCGCCGCGCACAAGCTCATAGCCTTCGTTAACGTTCTCCTCAAGCTTAGGTGCCATTAGGGTTTGAGAATTTGTCTTTAGAAAAGAGAGGTGTCGACACAGTAGTTTTGGTCTCGAAACTTTGAAAGCGTGTCGAAAAACAAAGACAGAACCATATTTATACCTGTCTGATTTTGAAGATGAACAGGCGGGACAGCTAACTTAAAATGTGTCGACACTGGCAATAAGTGTCGACACTGACTTATAATGTCTCGACACATATGTGTCGACACAAGTTTAGTCAACAGATTTTATGTGTCGACACTTGGTTATGTGTCGACACAACATATCTCGACACATTGTTGAGACTTTACTTAGAAAATTCTGAGTAAAACTTAAGTGTCGACACCACATTGGATGTGTCGACAACTACAGGACATGTGTTGACACTAACATTCTGAAGTGTCGACACCAACTTCCTAGATGTGTCGACACCTTTTTCCTGAAGTGTCGACACCACTATTTTGTGTCGACATAAACTTGTCTATGTGTCGACACCTTTTTACTTAGTCATTTTCAAATCTGTAAACTTAGTCTAAGTTTATCATTCCTAGTTCAATTTTGAATCTATTGAACTTAGTTTCTTCTAGTGGCTTAGTAAACATATCAGCTACTTGTTCATCTGTTTTAACATATTCTACCAAAATATCTTCTCTTTCTACATGCTCCCTAAGAAAATGATATTTAATCTCAATATGTTTTGTCCTACTATGAGATACAGGGTTATTAGCTATTGAAATAACACTTGTAGAATCACAGAAAAGTGGAGTTCTACTTACCTGAAATCCATAGTCCTCTAGTTGATGTTGAATCCACAGAAGTTGAGCAAAGCAACTTCCTGCAGCCACATACTCTGACTCAGCTATGGAGATAGCCACACTGGTTTGCTTCTTGCTACTCCATGAAATTAGTCTCCCACCTAGGAATTGACAGGTTCCAGTTGTACTCTTTCTATCCTCTTTGCATCCTGCAAAGTCTGTATCTGAATAACCTGTTAGATCAAAGTCTCCATTCCTAGGGTACCAGAGGCCTAGATAGGGAGTGCCCTTTAGATATCTCAAAATTCTCTTGACTGCAGTCAAGTGAGACTCTTTAGGGCAGGCTTGATACCTTGCACAAACACATGTTGCATACATAATGTCTGGTCTACTAGCAGTCAAGTATAATAGGGAGCAACTATCCCTCTATACAAGGTTTCATCTACAGGTTTCCCTGCATCATCCTTGCTAAGAGACATACTTGACCCCATAGGAGTCTTCATGGTACTGGATGAATCCATACCATACTTCCTAATGAGTTCTAGGGTGAACTTGGACTGACAAATGGACAAACCATTTTCAGTCTGTTTAACTTGGAGACCCAAGAAAAACTTCAGCTCTCCCATACTACTCATCTCAAACTGACCTTGCATAAGTTTTGCAAACTTTTTGCAAAGGCTGCTTTCAGTAGACCCAAATATAATGTCATCTACATATATTTGGACTAGTATGACTTTGCCTCTAGATTCCCTAAGGAATAGAGTCTTATCTATTTTCCCCTTGAGAACTTGTTCTCAATGAGGAAACTAGATAGGGTTTCATACCAAGCCCTAGGGGCTTGCTTTAACCCATATAAAGCTTTCCTAAGTCTATAGACATAATGAGGTAGAGTTGGATCAACAAAACCTGCAGGCTGTTCCACATAGACTTCTTCCTTAAGATTACCATTTAGGAATGCTGACTTGACATCCATTTGGTATACCTTGAATCCTTGATAGGTTGCATAGGCCAAGAACATTCTTATGGCTTCCAGTCTGGCTACTGGAGCAAAGGTTTGATCAAAATCAATACCTTCTTCTTGCCTATATCCTTTAGCAACCAGTCTAGCCTTATTCTTAATGATGACCCCTTGTTCATCCATCTTATTCATGTAGATCCACTTAACTCCTATTACATTATGGTCTTTAGGTTTAGGAACAAGTTCCCAAACCTTGCACCTCTTGAACTGATTAAGCTCTTCTTGCATTGCTTCAGTCCATTGTGGATCTTGTATTGCTTCTTCAAACTTCTTAGGTTCAACTTGTGACAGAAAGCTGGATCTCCAATAATCAGCTCTACTGGATGATCTCTAAGATGCCTGTGAGCTGGAGGCATCCTAACTTCTGGTTGAACCACTTCAGCATCTGCATCTTGCTGTACTCCTTGTATTTCTTCAGCAACTGGCACATGTAGTTCTCCCCCTGGACAACAGCTACTCTCCTCTCCTTGCTGTCTTGTAGCAGGTACTTCTTCTAGAGTAAGCTTGTCCATTTCCTTTGTTAAACCTGTGGGGCTGCATACAGAACTAGACAACTCATTGTTAATAAGTTTAGTCTCATCAAAAACTACATGCACAGATTCTTCTACAACTTGTGTAGACAAGTTGTAGACTCTATATGCCTTACTATTATTGCTGTACCCAACAAAAATTCCCTCTTGGGACTTGGCAGCAAACTTAGTTAAGTAAGACTTCCCATTGTTAAGTATGAAGCATTTACAACCAAAGATCCTAAAATAGGATAGGTTTGGTTTCCTGCCTTTCACAACTTCATAGGGGGTCTTGTTAAGTCCTTTAGTGATGGTAGCCCTATTTATAACATGACATGCAGTGTTAACTGCTTCAGCCCAGAAATACTCTGGCAGTGATGTATCACTTAATAGGGTCCTACCAGCCTCTATCAAGGTCCTATTTTTCCTCTCAGCAATGCCATTTTGCTGAGGTGTTCTAGGTGAAGAGAATTCTTGAAATATCCCAAAGTCTTCACATAGTTTTGTCATGCTTTCAGACTGAAACTCAGTACCATGGTCACTTCTAATCTTGACCACTGTACTATTTAGTTCATTCTGAATTTGCTTGACAAAGCTGTAGAAGACACTAGGTGTTTCAGATTTCTGTCTTAAGAAGAACACCCAGGAAAACCTTGAGTAGTCATCTACAACTACAAGGGTATAGACCTTCCTACCTAAGCTGTGAACTGACATTGGACCAAAGAGATCCATATGCAAGAGGTATAAACACCTCACAGCATCTTGTTTTCTATGCTTCTAAAGGTGGATTTAGTCTGCTTGCCCTTTTGACAAGCTGAGCAAATACCATCTTTGACACACTTAACTTGAGGACCATTCCTCACTAACTCTTTGCTAAAGAGTTTGCTAATAGTCTTGTAGTTAAGATGGGCAAGCCTCTTGTGCCATTTGACACAATGAGAGACTGTCTCATCAGCTACAAGACAAACTGGAGAACCATTGTTCTCAATCATAATATCTAGGCAGTAGACATTCCTTTTCCTATAACCTGTCAAAATGATCTCTTGATCACTTGACCTCTTGATATGACAACCATTTTTAACAAATGAGATGTCATACCCTACATCACTTAATTGACTTATACTTATTAGGTTGTGTTTTAACCCTTTAACATAAGCCACTTGAGTAATGGTAACTAAGTTTGTAGAAATGTTACCAAACCTTTTGATGATTCCTTTTTCAGAACCACCAAAGGTAACCTTTGGACCATCTTTTATTGGTATGTAGTCCTTTAGTAGTCCCCTTGTTCCAGTCATATGTCTGGAACATCCACTGTCCAAGTACCATGTTGGGGTATGGCCACTTGGACTCATCTGCAAAATAAATTAATGAACCTTAGAACCCAAAGTATTCTTGGGTCCTTGGTGATTGTTAGTTTGCAATTTGACAAACCTACCTACTGGCTTTTCAGCAGGTAATTTGCAACTCACTTTGGCACTGGCATTGTGCCAACAGTCCACTGCAAAATGGCCAACTTTGCCACAGCACCAACATTCATACTTGTTGTACTTTTGCTTAGGTACTGCCTTGGCTGTCTTGACTACAGCAGGCTTGTTGAATGTTGGAGCTTTGCCCTTGGACTTAGACTTGGACTGCTCAGTCCCTGCAGGTCTAATAAAGCCCAGTCCAGCCTTGCCTTTATGATGAACAAAATCATCAATTAAAGGTAACACTGACTTAGGTTTAGAAAACCTAGCAACTAAGTCCTTCTCCTTCTGAGATTGATCTCCAGACTCTTAATTTGATCATTCTTAATTGATATAGTACCCATTTGAATCACTGTTATGTGTTTCAACCTGGCTATCTCATTCAGTTTTTGATCAAATTGCTTCTCAAAATCTGTTACAGCAGCTTTAAGATCAGCAATTTCCAATGCCTGACTTTTGGCAAGGGTCTTGCTTTTCTTGTAAGCCTGTAACAACACCTTATATTCATCTATAAGCTGATGAATATCATCCTCAGACTCAGATACATTCTCATCACTTGATGAAGAAGAATCTGAATCTGAACTAGAACAAGAAACTGAACTTGAACATGAACCTTGTACCTGACTGGGTCCTGACTGCTCCAGGATTTTGGCACTCTTTGTCAAAGCCATTAGCCCTTGGCAATGATTGTCTTCTTGTTCATAGATAGACTCCATTAACTGCATGAACTCTTCCTCTTCTTCTTCAGCAAACAGCCCTATGTAGGCTTCAGCATCAGACTCAGATTCTGAAGAAGAAATATCTGATAGAGTCTTCTCTTTCTTGGCTACAAAGGACTTCTCTTTCTTGCCTTTGAAGTGAGTCTTTTTCCTGTCACCAGTTTCTTTTCTCTTCTCTAGACAATCTGCAATAACATGGCCCTGTCTATTGCAGCAATAGCACACTATCTTAGATCCAGTTGCCTTGCTTGACTTTGTCCTCTTCCTGTCTTTCTTTGAAGGCTTTTTCTCCTGATGAAAGACTTCCTTTCCCTTTGAAGAAGAAGGTCTTGACCTCCACTGTTTCTTTTTCAAAAACTTCTGAAAGTGTCTAGTGAAGGCAGCAAAGTCTTCATCACTTTCACTGCTCTCAGTCTTTGTGCTGACAGACTCATCAGATTCTGATTCAACTACCTCTGGAGGTGGAGTTGAAGACTTATTCCTGCACTTTCTAGGAACTTCTGTCTTGAAAGCAACAGTTCTTTCTTTGTGCTCAGTCCTTGTTGATTTCTCCTCCTCTTTTCTCACAATCAACTGCATCTCATATGACAATAACTTGCCAAACAGTGTAGGAGGAGGAATTTCCCCCAACTTGGTCATTTCTCTTATGGCACAGATCTTTGTGTCCCAATCTTTGGTTAGGGATCTTAAGAACTTGTCATTTAGTTCATAGTTACTAAACACTCTTCCATAAGACATGAGTTCATTAACTATTCTGTAGAACTTTTTGTAGCACTCAGTTATGCTATCACCTTTACCTTGTCTAAAACTCTCATACTCCTGATTTAGCAAGGATTTCCTATCTTGTCTAATTTCTTCAGATCCTTCCATATACACTATAAGAGTGTCCCACATCTCCTTGGCTGTCTTACAATGTATAAGATTCTGAAAAGTTGCATCATCAATTGCACTCACTATTATGTTTTGTGCCCTCTTGTCCATGGTAGATAGGACAATCTCATCCTTAGTCATCTCAGAGAAATCCTTTGGAGTTCTCTGATTTGCATCTAGCACTGAAATCTTCATGGGCACATAAGGCCCTTCTTTTACTGTGATGTAGATTCTAGGGTCTGAGGCCTCCATAAATAGCCTTACCCTTTCCTTCCAGATCCCAAAGATCTCTTTCCTGCATATGGGCAATTTCATGGAACCCAATTCCTTGTGATTCTCAGAAGAACCCATGTTTCTTGATTTTCTTGAATTTCTTGAATCTGTGTTGCCTTACACTGAATCTGCCAAACAGGATCTCCTCAGACTGTTAGTCCTTGTTTTGAGGAACCTGGCTCTGATACCACTTGAAAGATATGGTACCTAAACACCTAGAGGGGGGGGGGGTGAATAGGTGACCTAATCCTTGATAAACTTTAATGGCATCCAACAGTTTATAACACAGCTTTCTAACTTATTCTATCACAGCAAACACAGCAATAATCACAGCACAACACATCACAGCATACACAGTGGTTTTATAGTGGTTCCCCAATCTTTGGGTACATCCACTTTCCCCCTTCGCCTATCTAGCAGTGTACTAGATTCGGCCAAACACCTTCACTGTCTCAGAACCCAAATTGGTTCCTACACCTCAGGCCCAAAGCCTTACAACTCAGCTTTATCCCAAAGCCCACACTCAGCCAATCAAGGCCTACACTCAGCCAACCAAGGCCTACACTCAGCCAATCAAGGCCTACACTCAGCCACCAAGGCCTACACTCAGAGATCTCAATCTCCTACACTCAGGCTCTCAAGCCCTACCCTCAGCCTTTATAATTATAGGCTTACAATTCACTCAGATCCAATGGATCCTACAACATAAAAAATGTTTTACAAATATTGACTCTACAACTCAGAAATAAAAGAGGGGAGTTGAGAGTTTCTTTATGAGTTCTTGGAAGAACTCAGCTGGATCCAATCTGACTTAGCTTTCTTCAAAGCTTCTTGAGTAGAACTGAATAAGACTGAATCCTCCTGCAGTTGTTCCTTGAACTCTGCCACTTAAGATCCAGAATGTATCTGAATCCTTCTTCTCAGCCTAGTTCCAGAGGCTGATTGCTTGGAAGGAGCCCTCTCTCTCCAACTTCTTAGATCTGCACTTGGACCGCAAGATCTTCTTGATTTGATAACTTGTTCTTCAACAATGTGATCCACTTGAACAACAATCTGAATCACTGAACAATTCTTCAATTCTGAACCACAGTTTCTGTAAACTGTAGGTGCCTATTTATAGGCTTTCTTCATGGTAACCGGCTGGTCCGGTCCATAACTGACTTCTGATATCTCTGACAGGTGCTGTAGACCGGCTGGAACGGCAGCTGTCAAGTCATCCAGTCATTTCTTGAAATTCTCTAACTGTCTGAAAGTGTCGAGACTTTCTGTCTTTAAGTGTCGACACTTATAGTCCAAGTGTCGACACATGCTGTGTAAGTGTCGACACAAGTCTACAAGGTGTCGACACAACTCCTTGTATGTCTCGACACAGTTTCTTCTGCATGTGTCGACACTGAAATTGAGTGTCGACACAAGTACTTGTTCGTCTAGCTTTTGCTGAATTCTTCTAAGTGTCGACACATCTCCTTTGTGTCGACACAACTTCTTGTGTTGAATCTGTCAAGTGTCGACACTACTTCTTGGTGTCGACACATAGTCTTTTATGTTGATTCTTGCTGAGTGTCGACACAGCTCCTTGTGTCGACACACCTTCTTCTTGTTGAGACTTCAGCTGAGTGTCGACACATTCCCTTAATGTCGACACTTGTACCTAGAATAATTTTGTTGATCTTTCTGATCTTTGCTAAGTGTCGAAACAGCTCCTTGTGTCGACACCTTCTTCATGTGTTGAGTCTTCAGCTGTGTGTCGACACATTGTTCTGGGTGTCGACACATACTTCAAATGTTGACTCTTCTGTTGAGTGTCGACACATTGTGTTGAGTGTCGACACCTTCTTCAAGTGCTGACTCTTCTGCTTAGTGTCGACACATTGTGTTGAGTGTCGACACTTACTTCAAATGCTGACTCTTCTGCTTAGTGTCGACACATTGTGTTGAGTGTCGACACTTGTACTTAGTCTCTGCAGACTTTTGCTGAGTGTCGACACAGCTCCAAGTGTCGACACTTTCTGGTGTAGACACAGCTTCACTGGGTGTCAACACAGCTCCTTGTGTCGACACTTTCTGTCTGCACTTTTCTTCACTGAGTGTCGACACAGCTCCAAGTGTCGACACTTTCTATCTGGTGTCGACTCTGCATCCCAGGTGTCGACACAATGACTCCAAGTGTCGACACTGCTTGTCTGGGTGTCGACACAAGCCTTCTTAAGTGTCGACACTTTCCCTCTGGGTGTCGACACATGGACTTAGAAATTTTTTGCTTCAGTCCAGTGATTACTTAACCTGCACAAGTAAACTCAACATATATCAAATACATTATGATGTATATCATTGAGTTGGGTGAGGCTTCTTCAAATCAGGTACATTTGACCAATGTACCCAACAGAGATGCCCCAAGAACTTTCCTTTGTTGGCTCCGAAAACACACTTCAAGGGGTTCAGCCACATCTTATATTTGTACAGGGTGGTGAAGGTTTCCTCCAGGTCCTGAAGGTGAGAGTCTACGTCCTGACTCTTGATCATGAGGTCGTTTATGTACACCTCCAGGTTCCCCCCTTATGTTCCCAGAAGACCATGTCCATCATTTTCTGGTATGTTGCCCCTGCATTATTCAGCCCAAAATACATCATCTTATAATAGTAGCATCCATCTCCCGTAATGAATGTGACATCCTTGATGTCCAGGGGTGCATCCTGATCTAATGCTAACTTGAAAATGCATCCAAGAAGCTCATTACAGGAAAACCGATGGCTGAGTCAACCAGTGCGTCGATCCGAGGCAAGAGATAACAGTCCTTAGGGCATGATTTATTAGGCAAAGAAAAATCAACACACATACGCCACCGACAGTCTCCTTTTTTAACCATAACAACATTGGAGACCCAGCCGGGGTACTGTATTTAGGATACGAAGCCGGCTTTGAGGAGTTTACCCACCTCCTCCCTGTTGGGTTTGGCCAGCTTGTCCGCAGTTGATCTCTTCTTCTGCTGGATGGGGTGGGCTCCCGGGTCCAGGTTGAGGCGGTGGCAAGCCATATCCGCATCAATCCCTGGCATCTCCGCAGTGCTCCATGCGAAGATGTCCACATTCTTTTGGACGTATGCCAGCATCCTGCCCTGAGCCTCCGGGGTCAGCCCCCCGCTGATACAGACCTTCTCCATCCTACCTCCAAGGGTGAGAACCTCCATCTCCTTGATCTCCTCCGCAGCCTCCAGCCTGGATTGATCCCCCATTCTTCGGCGTCCCTCTCCTCTGGGACTCGTACCTCCTAAGCTTCAACGACTTCTTCCATGACCATTGCCTCGACTGACTCCTCCCGGGCTCCTCCCGACTCCCCCATCTCGGCGCAGCTCTCCACCTCCATCTCATCTCCTCCCGCCTCCTGCTTCACCTTCTCCATTCTCCGCTCTATCTCCTCGGCCCCCTCCTGCCAGGAGATAGAGTTTACGTCGGTGATGTAGCATTCCCTTGCTACTTTGGGGTCACCCCGCACCCGGACCTGGATCCCCTCGACATTAAACTTCAGGCATTGGTGGAACGACGAGGGGACACAGTAGAAAGCGCTGATGAGGGGCCTTCCGAAGATGGTGTTGTAGCTACTAGGGGCGTCCACGATGACAAACCGGCAGTTCCGGGACTGCCCCCCCCCCCCCCCCCCCCCCCCGCAGTGACGTGGAGCCTCACTCCTCCTTCTACCTCCTTTCTCTCCCCCGAGAATCCAAACAAGGGGCCGTCCCATGCCAGCACCCTATTTGCCTCCACCTTCATCGCATCAAATGCCTTCTTAAAGATGACGTTGACAGAGCTCCCGTTGTCAATGAGGATCCTAGAGACGGTGAAATGTTCGATGGCCGCCCGGATGACCAACGTATCGCAGAAGGGATCCTCATGATCCGACATATTTTCCTCGAGAAGGTGATCTTCTCTTCTAGGGGTGGGGTCTCGGATGTGGAGCCAATGCTCCAGCGGTACATAGTGTGGAGGCTCTCCTTCTGGGAAGCCTTGATCCTTACCCCCCCCCCCCCCCCCCCCCCCCCCCGTGGATCACTCCAATGCCTCCCCGGGTCCCGACATCTGCCCGGTCTTCACATCGATCCTCCTCCTCCGCCCGAGGAAGGACTTCCTCGATCCTCACCTCCTGGAGGCCCCGCTGTTGGTACTGCTCATTATTTCCTCTCATCTTGAGGAACTTCGGGCACGTGGTCGTGGCGTGCCCCTCTTCCTGGTGGAAGTCACAGTAGGGCAACTCCACCCTGACTTCTCTCCTCCTCCTCCACACTGCTCTCCTCCTCTCCCCCATGGCTATGGTCATATCCTGATTTTGATCGGGGAGGGGAGGTCTCTGGGCTTGCCTCCAACCTAGGGGATGGAATTGATCCTGCCCCCTGGTGGTTATCCCTCCCTTGGTAACCTCTTCGTGGCCCCTGATCCTGCCACTCGGGCATCTAGGCCAGCCGACGATCCGGATCCTGACGCCCTCGCTTGGGCTGCTGCTGTTACTATAGTTGACGCTACTCCCTCTGCCGGGACTCAGCTCTCCTCTCCTTCTATCCTCTGCCACCTCTTGGCTCCTCCTCCTCTATGGCCCACCTGGCCAACTCTGGGAAAACTCCGGATTTGATGCCTCCCCGTCAACTTCTCTCGCTGCCCTCTCCATCAACTCTTTGCAGGAGAGTGGGGGCACTCTATTCAGCTCCATCCTGAAGAAACCCTGTTGCAGCCCCGGGGTGAAAGCCATCATCAGGCTATGGTCTGGCATCTCCTGGACCTGGGGGACCTCCTCCTGGAATCGGTCAACACAGCTCCCCAAGGTCTCATTCACTCCCTGCTTGATATGAAACAAGGACTCCGACTCCTTCTTCCTCCTCTTAGAGGTGGTGAAACTACTCCCTCGCCTTCTCCTTGAGGGTGATGGCGAAGAGTCGGCACTTGAACCCATATAACATCTTCTGGATCGAGATCACGTCCTTGAACCACTGGATATGCTAGACCGGGTCCCCCTTCCCGGTGTAGTAAGAAATTTCGGGTTCCTGTTGAAATTTGTGAAGTGGAAGTGGGTGACGGGACAGGCCGCGCGGCCTGTGCGGACAGCTTTGGCGGACTGGGCGGACTGGGCGGACTGAGGTTTAGGCCTGGTGAAAAGTCTGGTGGAAGCCGGCTGTGTTCTGAGCGGGTTGTTGCATGGTGTCCGCGGTTTGGTGCGGCCTGGTATCTGCGGATAGAGAGGCTTGCGGACTGGTGCATTGCTCAGTGGTTGCGGGTGCAAGTTTGTGCTGTTGGCGGGTTGGTTCGAGTTCGCGGGAAGCCTTGCGGACTGGTGTGTCCGCGATTGGGGCTGTTGCGGACTGGACCTAGAGCTTGGCTGAGGCCTTGTCAAGTTCTGGTGGCACAGCAGGTGTTTGCTGTGGAGACCGGTTGGCGGACTGATGTTTGGAGTCCGGCTTGGTGCTACTGCGTTGGACAAGTGCGAGGAGCTCGCGGACTGGTTGCGGTCTGTGCTAGGGTGTTTGGCGGACGGGACTTTGTGTCCGCCATGCTCGCACTGGCCCTTGATGGTTTTGGACTTGGTCACACTTGGTGTCAAGTTCATGGTGTCCGCCGTATCCGCCAAGTCCGCTGTGACCGGGCGGACTGTTGCTGTTTGCCTTTGGTCGTGGACTTGTGGCGGATTGAGGTGTGAGTCTTGCGGACTGCCTCGGGTTGGTGCGGACTGCCATTGAAGAAGGTGCTGTCCTGAAGCAGTTGGAGCTTTGCGGGCTGGTGCCTTGTCCGCTTAGCTTAGGCGGACTGGAGAGGGTTCGTCATTGGTTGCCTTGCTCCTGGCGGTTTCCCTTGGTGACTGGCTAAGTCCTCGCGGACGGAGCGGACAGTCGTTTTGTGTTCGCGCGGGCTGGGGCGGTGTCGCTATCTCATGGGCGGTGACCACACTCCTCACCTGGCCTATAAATAGGACCCCCCTGGCACATCTACAGTAACCCAGAAGTAACGTGAGTGAACAGTAATTTGGGTTGGGCGAGTGCTGCGGTCTGTGTTTTTCAGTCCGCGCGGATTGTTTCAGGCTGACGGTTTGCTGTGTGCAGGTCGCGCGGATAACTTCAAGGAGCCAGGAGTTTGGCTGTGACTTCGGTCAGTGCTTGGAAGTGTGCGGTCTCTGCGGACTCAGCAGGAGGTCGCTCTGCGGCTTGTCAGTTCTGTTTCAACTTTCCCAGCTTCAATAACCTGTCCGCCGGCTTCAGGCGGGTAGGGGTGTTCCTCAGTTCGGGTTCAGCAGGAGGCGAATAACGGTCTGTCCGCGCGACCTCGCGGTCTCGGCGGACTCCGTGGTATTCGGTGGATTGCAGCATAGCTTGGGCGGTCTCGGCGGTCTCGGCGACCTCGCGGTCTCGGCGGACTGGAGTTCTGTCCGCCCGGCTTGTTTTTGGTTCTTTCTGTTTACAGCTGTAATACTAGCGAAATCATGTCTCGCTATGTATGCCTCGGATTGTAATGAAGTGAATGCATAATAAGATCTTCTTGTGCTTCCATTGTTTTGTTGGGTGCAACCTCTAGTCCTTGGGTTTCCGCGGTTCAGCGTGCGAACTGGGTAGTTCCGAAGATATTAATTTGGTGTTTGGGCTATCTTGCTGACCACGTTGAGAAAATTTAACATGGTATCAGAGGCAGGTTACTGAGGTTGGAGGTTCAGTTGCGTGAGCGGAGGTCAGCCAGTGTTGTTACTCAGTGATTGAGTGGTGATCAACCTGTGTTGTTGCTCGGAGCTGCTGAAGGGTACCAACAGGTGATTGCAATGGAAGGAAGCTTAGCAAGAGGTCTGGGCATTGAACTCTTAACGCCGACTAACTATAAAAAGTGGAAGTCGTGCATGAAGAGTTATCTTCTAGGAGAGGAGCTGTGGGAAGTCGTCGGTGGAGACGACAGACAGGAAGTAACTGCTGCTTTCGGAACTGCTGAACAGGTGAGGCTCTGGAGAAGAACTAATGCTAAGGCAGAGTTCGTTCTGAAGAGAGCTGTCTCTCCGGAACTGTTTGATCACATCATTGGATGTGAGTCGGCTGCTGATATTTGGACAACCATTGATGAGTTGTTCAATAGGAAGAATGTGGCGCGGCTTCAGTTCCTGGAGAATGAGTTGGCCAGGGCAACTCAGGGAGACCTTTCCATCTCCAGGTACTTCTTAAAGATGAAGAGCTTGTGTGCTGAGCTGTCGGCGCTGGATCCTGATGAGCCTATCTCTGAGGCAAAGATGAAAAGGCACATTTTCCGCGGCTTGCGGAAGGAGTATGTGGCCTTTGTTACGTCTGTTCAAGGGTGGGCTACTCAGCCGTCTCTGCTGGAGCTGGAGAATCTGCTTGCCTCGCAGGAGAGCTTAGCAAGGCAGATGGCTGGAGTGAATCTGAATCAGGAAGGCAGCGAGGCTCTCTTCTCAGGCAAGAAGAAGGGATGGGAAGGGAAGAAGAAGAAGAAGGTGCAGGCCGCTGTTGAGAAGGAGACTTCAACTTCATATCCGCCGGAGAGGAGCAATGCTCCTAAGGACTGGAAGAAGAATCTGAAGTGCTACCGGTGTCATCAGCGAGGGCACTTCAAGCGGGACTGCAAGGTCAAACTGCAGCCTGGGCATGCTGCGGGAAAGGAGGAAGCTTGCTCACGAAGTGAAGAAGCAGAATGGGGAGGAGCTTTCATGACGGGCACTTGTGTCCGGGCCTTATCTGCTGAGGACTTCAACAGCGAGTGGATCGTCGACTCCGGGTGTGGTCATCACCTCACCGGAGACAAGTCGAAGTTCACCTCCATGCAGGCTTACTCAGGTAATGAAGCTATTATCACTGCTGATAATACTGTTTATGCAGTAGAGAAGGAGGGGGTCGTGTCTTTGGGTAGTGATCAGGGGCCACTCACGTTAAGGAGTGTGTATCACGTGCCGGGCATGAAGAAGAACCTCTTCTCGGTGACCAACGCGGTGGACGCTGGGTATCACGTTCTGTTTGGGCCAACAGACGTGAGGTTCCTTCGCAACGTATCAGCGGTAAAGGCTGATGTTGCTCATGTTGGGAGGAGGGTGAAGAACTTGTTTGTTATTTCCACCAGTGCCTATGTTGATAAGATGAGGGCCAATGATAGTGCGGCTATCTGGCATGAGAGGCTGGGGCATGTTGGCATGGACAAGCTGAAGGCAATGGCGAGTAGAAGTCTGGTGAGGGGGTTGCCGATGTTGTCCTCCTTTGGTGATGGGCATGTTTGTGCGGGCTGTCAATACGGTAAGGCACATCGCCTTCCGTTTGATAAATCTCAAACAAGGAGCAAGAAACCATTGGAGTGTATTCATGGCGACCTGATGGGACCGACTGTTACTGCCAGCCTTGGTGGAAGCAAATACATGCTTGTCTTGGTTGATGACTACTCAAGGTATACTTGGGTGTACTTCTTAAAGGAGAAGTCGGATGCCTTCCGTTTGTTCGTGGAGTTCAAGGAGTTGGTAGAAGGCCGGCTTGGCTTGCGGATTAAGAAGTTTCGAACTGATAACGGGGGAGAGTTTGTCTCTTCCGAGTTTTCTAACTTCTGCAGGAAGCACGGGATCCAACGGGAGCTTACATGTGCTCACACTCCACAACAAAATGGGGTAGCGGAGCGGAAGATCCGTCATTTGACGGAAACCTGCAAATGCTGGCTGCATGCGAAAGATATCCCGAGGTCCTTTTGGGCGGAGGGAATGTCTTGTGCTGCATATGTTATCAACCGGATGCCACTCAGCCCTATCAACATGAAGACGCCCATTGAGCTGTTGCTAAAGGAGAAGCCGAGTGTTGGACACCTTCGGGTGTTCGGTTCAACTTGCTACGTGCATGTCCCGGATGCTTCACGGACAAAGCTGGATGCGAAGGCAAGGAAACTTGTCTTTGTTGGCTATGATGAGCGGAAGAAGGGATGGAAGTGCATGGACCCTGTGACGAAGAAGTTCGTGGTGTCAAGAGACGTTGTCTTTGACGAGCTGACGTCATATGGAGGTGGCTCGGTGGAGCCTACCGGAAGTAGCAAGGTTGAGGAAGCACCGGTGGAGGCTGCTGAAGGCTTGGAAGAGGAGCTTGCTGTTTCTCCAGCAGCTCCTGTTGCTTCGAACTCCGAGGCTGAGCCTTCTGGCTCAGGAAGCAGGGGGAGCACTGCTCAATGCTTGCCCCAGGTAGGAGTGGAGCCTGAAGAAGCAACGGAAGCCGTGAGCAAGGAGCCGTGTCTTCGGAGATCGAAGAGGGTGGTTAAGCCACCGGCTCGGTACTGTGATGGGAATGCAGTGAGCTTTGTCTCCTGTTTCTTTGCAGGTCCTCTGGATGAGCGAGAGCCTGCAAGCTTCAACGAGGCCACTGGAGTGAAGGAGTGGGAAGGTGCCATGAAGGAAGAGATTGATGCTCTGAAGAAGAATGAAACCTGGGACCTTGTGCCCAAGGTTGATGGCATTACTCCGGTTACTTGCAAGTGGGTGTATAAGTTGAAGAAGAAGGCTGATGGGAGCATTGATCGGTTCAAGGCTCGCCTGGTCGCTAGAGGATTCTCACAGCAGTATGGAGAAGACTATGAGGAGACCTTCAGTCCAGTTGCGAAGATGACGTCTGTAAGAGTGGTGATCGCCTTGGCTGCTTGCAAGAGATGGAGGTTGTGGCAACTCGATGTGAAGAATGCCTTTCTTTACGGAGAGATTGACAAGGACATCTTCATGGATCAGCCGCTTGGTTTCGTCTCTGAGAAGCATCCGGACTATGTCTGCAAACTCAGGAAGGCTCTCTATGGGTTGAAGCAAGCTCCTCGAGCGTGGTATGGGAAGATTGCAGAGTACCTGCAGTTCTGTGGATACCTGGCTTCTAACTCGGATTCTAGCTTGTTCGTCAAGAAGAAGGGAGAGCTAAGAGTCTTGGTCCTGCTGTATGTGGATGATATGATCATCACAGGGAACTCGGAGGAGGAAGTAGCAAGGCTCAGGGGAGAGCTTGCTATACGCTTCGAGATGAAAGACTTGGGAGAGTTGCATCACTTTCTTGGTCTGGAAGTGGAGAGGAAGGAGTGCGGGATTCTCATTAGCCAGAAAGGGTATGCTGATCGTATTGTGAAGCGGTTTGGCATGGGCGAAGGGAAGAAGTGCTCTACTCCACTGGAATCTGGGCTGAAGCTTCGACGAGATGAGGGAAGGGTGCTTAATGATCCTTTGGTGTTCAGGGCTCTTGTTGGGAGCTTGATCTATCTGACGATTACAAGGCCGGATATAGCTTATGCTGTTGGCCGAGTAAGTCGGTATATGGCTGAACCAAGGCAATCTCATCTAGTGGCGGCGAAGGGAATTCTGAAGTATGTCAAGGTGACTTCTGAGATGGGACTCCTCTATGGAAGGGATGCGGAATTTGCGTTGCTCGGGTACACGGATGCTGACTATGGCGGTGATTCGGATGATCGAAGGTCTACTTCAGGTTATGTGTTCACTTGCGGTTCAGCTAGCATCTCGTGGTGTAGCAAGAAGCAGGACTCGGTGTCGGTTTCAACCACGGAGGCGGAGTATAAGGCTTCGGCCTTGGCTGCTCGGGAAGCTGTTTGGTTGAGGAGACTCATAGAGGATGTTCATGAAGAAGTGCAAGGGCCTACTTTACTCCGGGGTGACAATGAGAGTGCTCTCAAACTGGTAAACAATCCAGTGTGTCACGCCAGGACCAAGCACATAGAGATTGATCACCATTTCATCAGGGAGAAGGTGTTGGAAGGATCTCTGCTGGTCGGGCATGTTCGGAGTGAAGATAATCTTGCTGACATCTTCACGAAGCCGCTGTCGAAGGGGCCCTTTGTAACGCTTGCGCAGCTTGCTGGGCTTGGTCACCACTTCTCACTTCAAGGGGGAGTGTTGAAATTTGTGAAGTGGAAGTGGGTGACGGGACAGGCCGCGCGGCCTGTGCGGACAGCTTTGGCGGACTGGGCGGACTGGGCGGACTGAGGTTGCGGCCTGGTGAAAAGTCTGGTGGAAGCCGACTGTGTTCTGAGCGGGTTGTTGCATGGTGTCCGCGGTTTGGTGCGGCCTGGTATCTGCGGATAGAGAGGCTTGCGGACTGGTGCATTGCTCAGTGGTCGCGGGTGCAAGTTTGTGCTGTTGGCGGGTTGGTTCGAGTTCGCGGGAAGCCTTGCGGACTGGTGTGTCCGCGATTGGGGCTGTTGCGGACTGGACCTAGAGCTTGGCTGAGGCCTTGTCAAGTTCTGGTGGCACAGCAGGTGTTTGCTGTGGAGACCGGTTGGCGGACTGATGTTTGGAGTCCGGCTTGGTGCTACTGCGTTGGACAAGTGCGAGGAGCTCGCGGACTGGTTGCGGTCTGTGCTAGGGTGTTTGGCGGACGGGACTTTGTGTCCGCCATGCTCGCACTGGCCCTTGATGGTTTTGGACTTGGTCACACTTGGTGTCAAGTTCATGGTGTCCGCCGTATCCGCCAAGTCCGCTGTGACCGGGCGGACTGTTGCTGTTTGCCTTTGGTCGTGGACTTGTGGCGGATTGAGGTGTGAGTCTTGCGGACTGCCTCGGGTTGGTGCGGACTGCCATTGAAGAAGGTGCTGTCCTGAAGCAGTTGGAGCTTTGCGGGCTGGTGCCTTGTCCGCTTAGCTTAGGCGGACTGGAGAGGGTTCGTCATTGGTTGCCTTGCTCCTGGCGGTTTCCCTTGGTGACTGGCTAAGTCCTCGCGGACGGAGCGGACAGTCGTTTTGTGTTCGCGCGGGCTGGGGCGGTGTCGCTATCTCATGGGCGGTGACCACACTCCTCACCTGGCCTATAAATAGGACCCCCCTGGCACATCTACAGTAACCCAGAAGTAACGTGAGTGAACAGTAATTTGGGTTGGGCGAGTGCTGCGGTCTGTGTTTTTCAGTCCGCGCGGATTGTTTCAGGCTGACGGTTTGCTGTGTGCAGGTCGCGCGGATAACTTCAAGGAGCCAGGAGTTTGGCTGTGACTTCGGTCAGTGCTTGGAAGTGTGCGGTCTCTGCGGACTCAGCAGGAGGTCGCTCTGCGGCTTGTCAGTTCTGTTTCAACTTTCCCAGCTTCAATAACCTGTCCGCCGGCTTCAGGCGGGTAGGGGTGTTCCTCAGTTCGGGTTCAGCAGGAGGCGAATAACGGTCTGTCCGCGCGACCTCGCGGTCTCGGCGGACTCCGTGGTATTCGGTGGATTGCAGCATAGCTTGGGCGGTCTCGGCGGTCTCGGCGACCTCGCGGTCTCGGCGGACTGGAGTTCTGTCCGCCCGGCTTGTTTTTGGTTCTTTCTGTTTACAGCTGTAATACTAGCGAAATCATGTCTCGCTATGTATGCCTCGGATTGTAATGAAGTGAATGCATAATAAGATCTTCTTGTGCTTCCATTGTTTTGTTGGGTGCAACCTCTAGTCCTTGGGTTTCCGCGGTTCAGCGTGCGAACTGGGTAGTTCCGAAGATATTAATTTGGTGTTTGGGCTATCTTGCTGACCACGTTGAGAAAATTTAACAGTTCCCTGAACCCCTCTACAACTGGGGCGGAAGAGACCAGCTCGCTAAAGGGGCTGCCTCCTCCTGCCGGGCGAGCCGGAGGATCTCGTGTGCCCCTGTCGCCGAACCGGCCTCCGCTCGCCAAGCCGGGGAAGAGCACGCACCTGGGGAGCTCGCATCCCCATTCTTCCTCAGCGACCTCCTTCCCAGCTCGCCTACCAGGAGTGTCCTCGCCCAGAGATGGGGCAGTAGCGATCGGGACAGCTGGATTCGAGCACTCGGCCCGCGCACCGAGTGCGAACTTGACGAGGCTGAGTACCTCCTGCCTGAAATCTTCGAACATTCCCACCGTGGCCAGAGGGGGCAGGGGCGGCGAGTCGAACCTGTCTGAGCCTTGTCCTTCTCCTCTTGCCATCTAGCATGTTGAAGATTTTCTGTGTTGATCACTCTCCATGCTCACCGCACCAGAATGTTGAAACCAAAAACTCAGTTCCTTGTGGAGTTCACCCCTGGGGAAGGGGTGATCGCACACATACTTCTCTCCTGCAAACCAAACAATAAGAGAGATGGGAACCGACCCAAGGGCTCGGCAGGAGGACCCACCACACAACTGAAAGATCTTAGAGCGCTTCCCCTACTTAGATAAAGGCCGAGCTAAGCCTACCTCAAAAAGCACAAAAAAAATTTGAATACTGATCAGCGTGCATTCTTAGGTGCCCCTTGGGTCTTATTTATAGTTTTCTGAAGATGACCTGCAAATAGCCAATCTCCGCTGTTTTGAGCAGCTATATGAGCCTAACTTGGTCTGCCAACAGCGTAGCTCCGCTGTTCTAACAATCTATTCGCACCCTTGGGAGGGCCATCCAGGTAATTTTGCCTCTGGGCCCCACCGGGCAGTTCCCAAGAATATGGAGGTCAGCTTGCCACTACTCTCCACCCCTATGGCGCGGGTGCGACCTGACTCCCGCAACTCGCCTTCTCTTCTTGGGCGAGCGCGAGACAGGCCACCGCGGCCCGCCAATGCCCGCTCTGAGGCAGGCTGGCGGCCAGGTCGCCTATAGGAGGGCAGGCTGGGCGGTCTCAGATTATCACAAAGGAAGCTCCAAAGGAGCCTGCTGTTTGGGCTCGACGAGTTCAACCCTAAATATTAGTTCGAAGCACGCCGAGCTCCAAACTCTGGTCGATGAACTCAAGGCGATTGCAGGGTGGAGGGGCCAGCTCACGCAGCTCGCCCACCTGGCTTTGGTGAGAGCGATCTAGCCACTCGGTGCCTGCCCGCATGCTGTTCTGGTGCGGGCAGGGTGCCTTGGTCCGCTCGCCTGGCATAGCGGGCCCACTCGGCGAACACGTGGTTGTACAATTAGAACACTCTTGTGGTTTTTATACTAACCCTCCCCCTGAGGACCAGTTGGCACTCTCCCTATTCCACGTAGATCTTCAATCCAGCTATCTCCCTTACCCCCAAAGGCCTTCGAGATCACTAGATCTCCCCGATCTAGACGTCCTCCCTAGAAGATTTCGCACAGAATCCTTCCTGGATTCTAACGACCTCCCCGGTCAATTTTCTTGACAAGCAAAACAAAGATGAAAAAGAAAATACATGTAGAGATGCAGAAAAAAATACTGCTCCCTCAAAGAATATTATCCTCCTTAAAACGGTGAGCGATCAACACTTCTGATCATCATTCATCTGGTACACAGTTGTCTTCAGATGGCCATTCAGTAATTTTCTCTACAGAGATATTCGTACTCAAATGGGAGGTAACAAGTTCTCTTTTCTCTCTCGAGTTGGTAGTTCCTTACTGCAGAGGCAGCTCTAAAACCCCTAGTCATTCTTCTGTGTGTGTCATTGCCTCAAGAGAAAGATAGACGCCTTTATACAAACTTTAATTAAACTACCGCCAGTGGTAGAGTTACACGTAGCAATAAGCCATGCATACGTGTCTTTGTCCAGCTGTTTTGCTCCACGTAAGGAAGGAGGTAAAGCTTTCCTTGTGTGAATTAGTTAGCACAAAGCAGTGACACTAGTGATGCATGGTAGTTATGCATCATTAGGCACACACACAAATGGTCTTCAACAAATAAGGAAGGTGCTGGCTCTTTCCTTATAAGCCTTGTTACCGCAGAGCGGTAGATGCTACCGCGGAGTGGCAGTGATCTTTCCTTTTATGGTCTCCACCACTTTCCCGCATTGAGCACATGGATTGCTGACATAGACTTCACGGTAGCGTGCCACGATATCAATAGCGTGTGACAATAGTTGTGGAACTTGGTCTTCGTCGATATGATCTTTCAGTCGGCATGTAGTGACTAGTCGACAAAAGCTTCTCCAATTGATCTTTCTTTGTAGTTGATATGGCTAACGCTCGGCGATAGGTCTAGCCCCAGCAGTAGCTCAAACATCTAGTTGACATGTGTTGTCTCACCGACATTCCCTTCAGGTCTACATCAGTCTTCAAGTCGATGTAGCATTCTAGTTGACATAACTAGCCCTTTACATTAGGGTTAACGTCATCGGTAGCTTGCCTCTCTAGTCGACATGAGCTTTCTGGTCGATATCCTCCTTCGACATAGTCTTTTGGTCGATCTGAGACTTGTCTAGTCAATTTGAGTCTTCTTTAGTCAATATGAGACTTGTCTAGTCGATATGAGACTTGTCTAGTCGATATTAGACTTGTCTAGTTAACATTTGTCTTAGTCTAGAGCAAGTTTAGTTGACATGAATAAACTTAGCTAGCATCAGGCGGTATCACTTGCGTTGGCGGAAACTCATAAACTTTATAGTTCATGTACGACTTCACACCTGTAAAGCTACACAATATACCCAAACCTTGTATGATCAAATACAACTTTGGATTTATTATTATAAAACCTGAGAGATATAGAACGCATGTTCCAACAAAAATATGAATGCCCACATACTCAGGAATGTATATAAAATGGAGTCACGACATTAATGACTTACATAAAAACAATGTATCACTCAAAACATGATAAACATATATCAGCACGCAGGCTAGCAATACATGTAAAAAGACAAAAGAGTTTGACATTCAAGGGTAAGCCCAGTATTGGGTTTCAGCCCACGATTTCTCACGTGGCATGTTAGGACATGTGCTATACATAAATAAGTGGTAAACGAGGGTCAGCTATAAGCTAATCATATACCATATAACGATCTCACCCCACCCCCACTCCCAGCCGTTCTACCTGATATCGGGCGGGGGGGGGGGGGGGGGTACTGCTCACCGACAAGTAAGTTGTAGCAAGGAATATGTAACATAACAAAAAGTACTACTACACTACACATGTTGAAGTTTCAAGCACAATCAATCTACTACGTTGATCATAAAAGTAAGGGGAACATAGGAATGCAAATGATGTTTGTTTGATTCACCAAGAGGTTCACCACTCGCTGCCTAAGCAATCATTCTTGAGGCTAACATAACACCATACCACGACAACATGTACGCGGGTACTAGTGACCACGCGCTTCGTGCGCTCAAGGAATGCATTATATGTACACTCGTACGAGCACCACCAACAATCTAAATTTTTCGAACTTTGTTACTAATTGAGCTTGTGTCGGTCCGAACGATCGTGACAGTCAAAGTCTTCCCATGATCGATCGACATCCAGTGATCCCAGTGGATCACCATTGTGCAAAATTGCATGGAGCGGGTTTGGCTAAGTCTTGCTCATGCTCAAGTCACCAGTATCAATCGCGGTGCGGGTACGGCTTTACCTCGGACAATAAAAAATTGATACATACAACTATTACCAAAATATCTCGCTATGCACCAAATCCACATGGAAGGACAAAGGATTTGTAAGCTCTGCCAACATTGGAGGTCCAAATCTACGCCATTACATTTCATTGTGAAGGCTTGTGTTCAACTACGTCACAACCTTAGGGCTTTCGTTAGGTTCTCTGAGAGCTTCCTGAATCCTAAGGCTCCTCCAAAGGCAGGAACTATGGGAATTAAAGCACATGAACTTGAACTATTTGAAGGAAAAAATTAGTACACCCATATATTGAAATAATGCTTTATATATATAGTAAATACAACATTAGATAGAGTTGATTAAGTCAAGCAGTATAGAGATTGGTTTTGACTTTGTAACTACTACTTTAGATATTTGTTTTTACATGTATAGGTACACAGGTGTACAGGTGCACCTATACTGGGAGATGTGGAACCCGGTTTATATGTCACAATTCCCCTTTTAATTCGGGCCTTTTAACAGCCCTATCCCTAACTTCGATCGAAGCTCCAGGAAATGAGTTCTTGGCAGCAGCTTCGTCAGTGCATCTGCCAATTGATCTTCATAATGGCGGTACTCCACATTAATTCTTTGCTTTTCTACTTGATATATGATGAAATGAAACCTCGTTTCTATGTGTTTGCATATCCTTTGCGTCACTTTGTTGTTTGCCAGATGGATTGTGGAAGTGTTGTCGCAGAAGAGGGTAATCGGTTCTGTTGAGTCGAAGCGTGAATTTCAGAAAGTAGATGATGCAACCAGAGAGCTTCACAACATGCATTGCTTAAGGCCATGCATTCAGCTTCAGTGGACGACAATGCCACTGTAGGTTGTTTGCGAGAAGCCCAAATGATAGCCATTGATCCAAAACAGAAAATATGGCCGCTTATGCTTCGACGATCATCAACGCTTGAGCCCCAATCAGAATTAAAGTATACAATTACTCTAGGATTCACCGCGATGGCATACACAAGATCCAGATAAGTTGTTCCTTTGAGATAGCGTAGTATCCTTTTTGTTGCAACCATATGTGAAATAGAGGGATTGCTTGCAAATCGTGATACAATGTTTACAGAGTTGGCGATATCCGGTCGAGTGTTAGTGAGATAACATAATGATCCCACTAAAGATCTAAATTCCTTTTCATTTACCTTTTCTTCTTATGTATATTTTCATAGCTTTACACCTGGATTCATTGGAGTTAAGGATGGATTGCAGTCCTTGGAAATTAATAAAAATTTCCAGAATGTATTTATGTTGTGATATGGAGATCCCCTGCGGCCTTTGCTGGATTTCTATACCTAGAAATAACTTCATTGATCCAAGATCAGACATTTCATATTTCGCAAGCATAGAATCTTTGAATGTCTTGATCATTTGGGGGCAACGTCTAGTGACCAAAAGGTCATCAACATATAAGCCTACCAATAGAATATGATCATTGTGACGTTTCACATATAATGAGGGATCACTTGGACAATGGCAGAAGAGCTGAGCAACCATACAGGCATCTATGTTGTGGTTCCAAGCACGGGTTGATTGTTTCAGCCCATATAGAGCTTTTAGTAATTTATATACCTTTTCTGCTTCTTTCCCTGTTTTTTGAAATCCTTGTGGTTGATCAACATAGATGTCTTCATGCAGCTCTCCATTCAAAAAAGCTGCTTTAACATCTAGGTGAAAGATTGGATAATGATTTTGTGCTGCATATGCTAAGATCAGCCGTATGGTATCCATTCTGACAATAGGAGCAAAGGTATCAGAATAATCTACTCTATATTGCTGTGCAAAGCCTTTTACAACCAAACGAGCCTTTTGTTTGGCAACTGTTCCATCAGCATTTAGTTTTGTTTTGAAAACCATTTTAAGCCCACTATTTTTTGATGCAGTGGTCTTTGGACTAATTTCCAGGTTTTATTTCTTTCTATCGTCTTTATTTCTTCTGTCATGACATTTCTCCATACTTCCTCTTCCTGAGCCTCTTCAAAGGTGCTTGGAGACATAACAGAGAAGGAAACTTCAGTTATGTAATATATTTCTTGAAGGCTTCACATTCGAAGTGGCGGCGATGAGTTAGAATCAGAATCATTCATGACTGTTCTGATAGGATCGGATGGTGTCATCACTTGAGGTGCACCATCAATGACATTCTCTGTGTAATGGAAGGGGCTGGATCTCAGCTCAACCTGCACAGGAGCATTAGAATCTGATGGCCACTACTATATGTCTTCTTCATTAAAAGCAACATTTCTGCTAATAACAAGCTTCTTTGTTGTTGGGTTATGCAGTTTATAAGCCTTGGAGATTTCACTATAGCAAATAAACAAATATCTTTCTCCCTTGGAATCAAGTTTGTATCTTTTGGTTGCAGGTATTAATGTATAACAGGGACAACCAAATATTCTAAGATGGGTAATATATGGTTGTTTATTATGTATCTTTTCATAGGGAGTGATAATTTTTAAGGCTTTAGTTGGGCATCTATTCAATAAATAGATGGTTGTTCTGCTTGCTTCGGCCTAAAAGCATTTAGGGAGATATTTGGTTAGCATGAGGCATCTAGCCATTTCTATCACAGTCATATTTTGTCTTTCTACGACTCCATTTTGCTGTGGAGAATAAGGAGCTGTGAGTTCCCTTTTTAAACCTTCTTGTTGACAGTAGGAAGTGAACTGATGTGAGGTCAACTCCCCTCCTCTATCATTTCTTAAGCATTTAATAAGCAAACCCAATTTCTTTTCAACAACAGCTTTGAAGGTTTTAAATACTTCTAATGTTTCATATTTGTGAGTTAAGAAATAGATCCACATAAAATGTGTGTGGTCATCTACTAGAAGCAAAAAGTATAATTTACCTCCTATTGAGGGGGTTGAAGCTAGTCCCCATAAGTCGGCATGTATTAGCTCCAATGGTTGAGATGATTGAATAGAATTTATCCTTGTATAAGGGAGATCATGTAGCTTGGCAGATTTACATTTAGAACAGAATTCTTTCTGCTGCCAATTTAAAATAGGCAAAACTCTTACCAATTCCTTCTTTGACATGAGTTGAATTGCATTCCAACGCACATGTCCTAGGCTTGCATGCCATAGAGCTGTTGGTGAGTATGATTGTTGGCAGGTGAGGGCTTGAAGAGAGGGTTTAGCCATATCCAAGGTGAATACCTTATTGTTGGTCATATGAGTTGTAGCAATTGTACTCCCACTTTGCATTTCTTTTATATGACAGGTGTCACAACCCACTTTTTCTCCGTATTAAATAATACGTCAGAGTAAGAAAAAATATGCGTCGTGATGCCACGCAGTGCAGGGGACAACTGCAGACGTTCGGGCACCCATGTCCTCACATTTACTTTAATGGAAGAGACTTGTGTTTTAAGTTAAAAAAACATATTTAAGTTCTTGAGTTTACTGACTGTGTCCCTCGGTTGGATGGAACAACTAGTCCATAGGTGGGAAAATATAAATTTATGCAGCGGGAAATACTAAGCTTGATTCGTTTATCGACCTATATAAGAATGAGCACATAGCATAAAATTCAATGAGATATGATATGACTTCTAAATTTAGTATAAATAAAAGAGATTTTCTATAACGCTTCGAAGTAGTGTGTTTTATAGTTTAAAAGTTATGTCATGCAAACATTTCAGTATGCAACTTTGCATACTTAAAAGTAACTACATGCGACCTAACATAAAACCTTTCTAGAGATCAAGTATAAATAAGCAATAAGTAACAACAGTAAAAGTAACAAGTAAACTGTCATAAGAAGTCTAAGACTATGAGCGTCAACAACTGACACGAACCCATTGAAAAACTGTCATGTCTAACAAAATAACTACCTCAACACTCTGAGGTGGAAACAAATAGCAGCAACAACTCACAGCATCAGAAGCACAACTCTGTCAGCTAAATATGCTACTGCTCTGGACCTGAGGCATTCAAAAGAAGAAACCTCACAAGCATACTACAAATGGTGCAAAAGAGTAAAAGGGAAGACCAACAAACCTCAAAGTGAGCGAGGGACAACAAATTGACTGCAACAAAAGTCAGTAGCAAAGCAACATAAACAAAACAGTAAATCTAGCTGAGCAAGAAAGGCTAATCACAACAACTAGACAGAACAGAGTGTCAAACATTAGAAGTTCATATATTCATCTTTCTATATTATTCATCTTAATCATCATTTTGAATGAGACTAATCAGCTCAACCGGAAAGAGTACTGTGCCGGGAAAAAGGTCCACAACGCGCACATTCCTAGCCAAAAGGGCACTATACCGAGGGAGAAACCCCAACGCACACAGACCAACAACTAAGGTAATTTGTCAGTGATGAAGGTCCACAACGCACACAGACTCAACCATAAGGCATTGTGCTGAGGGAGAAACCCCAACACGCACAGACCATTAGAGTTTTCTTCGGTTACATATTAATACATGGAGAGTTTCTTTTGTTCAGTTCTCGATAATCTATGCACAACCTCATCGTTCCATCCTTTTTCTTCACGAAGAGGACTGGTGCACCCCCGGGGAAAGAACTGCATCTAATAAAACGACACTGCAATAACTCATCCAGTTGAGTACGCAGCTCCTCTAACTCACGTGGCGCTATGCGATACAGTGCTTTTGCAATAAGGCGAGGGCCTAGCTCGAGATCTATAATGAACTCCACCTCTCTCTCAGGAGGAAGTCCAGGAAGACTAACATGAAAGACATCCGGAAACTCACGCACTGAAAAAATGTCCTCAACCTGAGGCACAACAGGTGCAGCTTTCAGAACAAAAATGGAAATAAGGAAAGAATCACAGCCAAACTCTAGAAATTTACGTGCAAGTACCACAGAAATGATTGGAGATTCCTGATGCGCCAAGCTGATGGATCTCCCTCCCCGGTCCATGGGACGGGCATGGTTCAAGTCACTCCCTCTCTCTGCATGGCTGATACCTTCTATGTGCCCAAGTTTCCGTGCAACTTATTATCGGTTACTTCTTTATGCAAGCAACTACGGTGTTCTGTCATATTCACCCCTAGCTCTTGTACTTTTCAGGATCCGGATTCCCAACGGACGATTGCTACCGGGACTGAGAGTGGTGGCCTCTACTTCCTCGACAACGTTTCTGCTTTCTCCGCCTTCTCCTCCTCCTCTACAGATCTTCTCCAATGGCATCTTCGCCTTGGACATGCTCCTCCCCGAATTCTCCGCCAGCTCTTCCCGCACCTCCCTCCTCATCATCCTCCACTAAACTGTGATGCATGTTAACTTAGCAAACATCACCGCTCATCCTTCCCCCCAACGCAAAGTCGAGGCTCTTCCCGTCCGTTCGACCTCGTTCACTCTGACATATGGGGACCCGCTCCTAACCTCACCATCGGTCGGGGTAGTTCCTATTTTGTCACCTTCATTGATGATTTCTCTCGCTGTACGTGGGTATATCTTCTCAAAGATCGCTCCGAGCTGTTCTCTGTTTGGACCTCCTTTTATTCTATGGTTAAGACTCAGTTTGATACGTCTATTAAACTCCTTCGTTCTGACAATGCTAAGGAGTATCTTAGCCACGACTTCTCCTCCTTTTGTCTTCACCATGGTGTTATTCGTCAAACAAGTTGTGTCTACACCTCCCAACAAAATGGGGTGGCGGAACGCAAAAACCGTCACCTCCTTGATGTTGCTCGCACTATGATGACTCACATGCATGTTCCTCGCTCCTATTGGGGATATGCTGTCCTCCTCTCCTGCTATCTCATCAATCGCCTTCCCTCCACAGTTCTCCACGGTGCTACCCCCTTCTCCATTCTTTATCCAGACAAGGATCCCTTTCCTCTTCCTCTACACATCTTTGGGTGCACCGCTTTTGTGCACTCTCCCGCTGCCACCCGTGACAAACTCTCACCACGTGCCACCAAATGTGTCTTTCTGGGCTACTCTCCCACTCAGAAAGGATATTGCTGCTTTGACCCTGTTACCCGCAAGCAATTTGTCTCTGCGGATGTCACCTTCTTTGTCAATGCCTCTTACTTCTCTCCCGCTTCCTCTTCTGCCCCTCCTACTCCTACTTCTCATACCAACCCATCCCTTCCCTCTGCTCCCACTACTGTTCCGCCCGCTCCACCCACTCCACCGTCTTCCCCATCCTCCTCCTCTCCACCCTCTACTCCGCTTTCTCCCTCCACTCCGCTGCCATCTCTCTCTACTCCCGGGCCAGCTCTCTCCACCACGGATACGCCGGATACTGAGGCACCTGCTAACCTGGATCTCCCGATTGCTCTTCGCAAAGGGGTTCGGGCCTGTACCTAACACCCACTTGCTGCAGTTGTTTCCTATGATCGTCTTACCCCTGCTCGCCGAGCTTTTGCACTGGCTATCTCGGCCACTGCCACCCCCCGTTCCTACCAGGAGGCCCTTACTATTCCTCATTGGAAAGTTGCCATGGATGAGGAGATTGCTACTCTCACTGAACGGGGTACCTGGACCCTTGTTCCTCCTCCCTTCGGCACAGATGTTGTTGGCTGTCGCTGGGTCTTCGTGGTGAAGTTTCTACCGGATGGCAGTGTGGATCGTTATAAGGCTCGCCTGGTTGCCAAGGGTTTTACCCAAACTTATGGGATTGATTACTTTGACACTTTCTCTCCCGTGGCTCGTCTCAGCACTATTCGGGTTCTTCTCTCTGTGGCTGTCAACAGGGATTGGCCCATCTCGCAGCTAGATGTTAAGAATGCCTTCCTCTATGGTGATCTGCAGGAGGATGTTTACATGGAGCAACCTCCTGGGTATGTTGCTCAGGGGGAGACACGGGTATGCCGGCTAAAGAAGGCTATCTATGGCCTCAAACAGAGTCCTCGTGCCTGGTTTGACAAGTTCAGTGGCATTGTTGCGGCCATTGGTTTTACAAGAAGCTCAGCAGATCACTTCTTGTTTGTTCGGAAAACCGCCTCTGGTCTTGTTGTTCTTGCGGTTTATGTTGATGACATTCTTCTTACTGGCGATGACCAGGAAGGGATATTGATGACCAAGAAACACCTTCGTCAACATCTGGTCACAAAGGATATGGGCTCCCCGAAATACTTTCTGGGAATTGAAATCTCTAGAAAGCCCAACTCCATGGTCCTTTCACAACGGAAGTATGCTCTTGATCTTTTAAAGGAGGCAGGACTGACTGGTGCTAAACCTGCACGTTGTCCTATGGCTGTTGGAGAAGACAAAACTTGGACAGATAACTCACCTCTTCTCTCCGATCCTACGAGATACTGGCATCTGGTGGGCAAGCTCATATATCTCACGGTAACCAGACCCGACATCTCTTATGCTGTTGGCAAGGTGAGCCAGTTCATGCAAGCTCCGAGGGAGTGTCATCTACAATCTGCTCTGAGGATATTAGAGTATATTAAAGCTGCTCCAGGGAAAGGACTCTTATTTCAGAAAAATGGTCACCTTAGGGTTGAAGCGTACTCTGATTCAAGCTATGCGGATGACAAAGGGGACCGCAAATCGACTTCAGGTTTCTGCACATTTGTTGGAGGCAATCTTGTGAGTTGGAAGAGCAAGAAACAGTCTGTCGTTTCCAGGTCCAGTACAGAGGCGGAATATCACAGCATGGCATCGACTACATGTGAGTTGAAGTGGTTGCGGGCTCTCATGCTTGACTTAGGAGAGGTTTACAACTGTCCTCTTCCTATGTTCTGTGACAATAAGGCCGCGATACACATTTCCAAAAATCCGGTCTTTCATGAAAGAACAAAACACATAGAAGTCGACTGTCATTTTATTCGGGAAGAAATATTGAAGAAACAGATTTGCACTCCTTTTGTTACTTCCGACAATGAGTTGGCAGATGTCTTCACCAAGCCGGTGTCCGCTTCCTTTTTCCACATCTGCGACAAGCTGGGCATGATCGATATATATGCTCCAGCTTGAGGGGGAGTGTTGAAGTTGGTGACCGGGCGGTCTGGCGGTTTGTCTTGGCGGGTTGAAGACCGCGCGGTCTGGCGGTTTGTCTCAGCCGGCTTGGAGGCCGGGCGGTCTGGCGGTCTACTCTGGCGGTCTCTCTTCCTCTCTGGTGGTAGCCGTGCGGTTAGCCCTGCTATCTAACCGCGCTGGCTCTGATACCATGTGGAAACCACCCGTCACCACACATCTTCCCAAAACCCCGAGGTGATGGTAAGGGGGGATGGGGGTACATAAACACCAAGGACCACCCGCTGCAGGCAATGTGGGACTAATCCATCCACGGGATGGCAGGGATATTCCGCCACATGGGGGCCCACCGGGGTCAACACCCAAACCTGGAACGCGATGAGGAAGCCCAAATATGCGGTCCCACACACACCCAATCCCGCTGGACCTTGGTTCTCAACACAAACCATACACACTCATGGGCTGGCCATTATCGCCTTTGAAATCCAAGCGCTTGTGCTTTCACTAAATGACGACATCGTAGTTGGACAACCAGTCCATGTCTAAGATCAAGTCACAGTCATCCAAGTCTAACACATTCAGATTCGTAAAGTCTAGAAAACCACCTAGGAAGATAGGGCATTTTAGGATACCCTGACTTGACATCACCAGCTCTCCTGAAGGGATTTTGACGTTCAGGGAAGTGTCTAACTGGTCGAGTACCCAATGATGTCGGTCTACAAAACTCCTTGCCATAAAGGAGTGAGTAGCACCCGAATCAAACAGAACGCGCGCCAACTTATTCTTCACCTTAAATTCGTCTAAACATATTACGCTCGCAACTAAAATGTAGAAACTATAAATCTACCATAAGAGATTACTAGCTGAGTCGAATACTAACTTGAGATCACTTGAGTCGATGATTGGGCTTCCTCCTTGGTCAGCACATTCAACTTTACATTTCCCTTATCCACATGAGGTGGGGCGGCGATAGAGTCTACAACAGAACTGCATGCAATGCAGGCTAGCTCTGCGGGCAATTTTCCCTCATGTGTCCTTTCTGCCGCAGAGAAAATAAGCTTCAGCCTTCTTGCGACAATGGGCCGCATCGTGCCCACTTTTCTGGCAATAAGTACAGACAAGGTCTCCCCTTGGTGCATCCTGGATCGCATGTACCTGAGACTGCTTCTACGCATCTAGTCTCTTAAAGCACTTTTCAAATGGCGGCCTAGCTTACCACTAAAGCTACATGCTTCCCTTCAACCCTTCTTCACTGTAGGGCAGATGCCCTTGTACTTCCACCATCATCAGATTTCCTCTTGTCCTTCTTTGCATGTATGTAGTGCCCCCAATCTTCTGCCCGGGTCGGGCCGGAGGTGTACTACTGGCCCAAGACGTCCACTGAGTGCTTTTAGGGAAACGATCCACCCTATCCAAGCACTAGATGGCCGCCTTGCTCGGCTCGAATCATAGCATTCACAACCCATCAAAGTATAGCGGAAGCATTAACAGGGAACCATTGCAGATATATATAACAGATCAATATCATAGAGGTTCTAGGGACACAGACTAAGTGCTTATATAAGCCTGTGGGCTATACATGATCTACATATATTGCTCATACTCCCTCTCTCTACGTTGCTCGGCGGTACTCATGTCTCTAAACTCCGGAGATGGCGGGCGTGCATTTACTCGAGTAGTCCTAGCCGCCGGCGTAGTCTCCTGCGGCAGCGAGTCACTATGATGCTCCATTTCCTGTGAATGGTTAATCAAATAATCGTCAGTCACAGAGCTAAGTGGAAACAAATCTCCTCCCCGAATCCATATCCTGGGGATGAGCAGACACCCACCTGACAGAAGTAAATAGCCGAATCAATAGAGGGTTAGCACAACATTTTATATATGTACAACTAGGATCAATTATAAAAAGTACAGAATAATATAACTGGAAAGAAAAGCAGTAGCAATATAAACCAGTTATAATGAGGCTCCACTAGCTCGTCAGCACATCAGGGGTTCATATCCTGAATTCAATCACAAGCATTCATAGCCGCGCACACACCGCAGGCATTCATAGACGCGTACACACCGCATGCATTCATAGCCGCGTACACACCGCAGGCATTCATAGCCGCGCACACAAACCCTATGTCGACATAGTTTGGACTGCTTCTATTCCAGCAGGGTAGTGAGCCCCATGGGCCTCACCGATGTGTCCGTCGGTGACAGTGGCCAGTCCTGCCACTTTTGGGGGTGATCGTACCGCACAACCCTAGGCCCTAACGTACAACCTTGTGTACTCTTGGATGTGAGCGATATCCGACGAATCATTTTGGCCGACCAGCAGAGGAAAACCCGATGTGGAATAATATAATGACTGGTTACCCGTGGTACTCATCTCCCTGTCGCCTTGAGTCGTCGACCTTCCCGCACCGGTACGAACGGTCTGCGGGAGGGACTGACCCGCCACTATTTCACCGCAAGCAATTTACAAACAATCAAACAAAAGGGAAACAATATAACATCAGGTCCACGTCGGCCTGCCCTACTAGGCTTTAGACTTCGGGCGTCGATACTCAGCTCTACTTTGACAAGGAGCATGGGAGCTCATTATTTGGGGCTAGACCTGGAGGACTACTTCAACTCCGGTTATCCCCAACTAAGGCTCGTCAACTGCTCGTTACAGCAGGACCCGAGACTATAATAGTAAATTGCAATGAGAATAAGTACAGTGAATATGCTGCTTATTTAAAGTGCTGGAATGAAATGTGACCAGTACGAGACTGGAGTAGTACTAAATAGAAAGTACTGACATAAGCTTGACCAGTACGGGACTGGAATAGTACTAAATAGAAGGTACTGAAATAAGCTTGACCAGTACGGGACTGGAGTAGTACTGAATGGAAAGTACTAAAATAAGCTTGACCAGTACGAGACTGGAATAGTACTAAATAGAAGGTACTAAAATAAGCTTGACTAGTACGAGACTAAAGTAGTACTGAATGGAAAGTATTAAAATAAGCTTGACCAGTATAGGACTGAAATAGTACTAAATAGAAGGTATTGAAATAAGCTTGACCAGTACGAGACTGGAGAAAGCATAAAGAAAATGGTTAGTAGTCCAATCACTCCCATTCAGGAGGCTTCAAATTCATCGAGATTTAAAGGAGATTTTAATGGGTTACATCAATTATTAGGATGCAATTAATTTGGTTGCTCAATATTTATTACGGTTTAATTGGATCAAGGTCCGCTTAGGAGTTATATTCTTATTAGTCGTCGAGAACAACCCCTAGTTCATCACCCGTTCTTTCACCTTCCGAGCGTGCCCTATATATCCGAGAGTCGAGGCGCTCGACGATTTTAAGAAATCTTGGAAATCCCGGAGCTTAGTCACATGCCTCGGCCGCTCTCGTCGATAAAATAGTTTAAAGTACTTATTTGATTATAAGGAGTGGTCGCGCCGTCCAATTTCTGTCTTTCAGGGAAAACAAGTGGAAAAAGGATCCGTGTGAGACCCTAGGATTCAATATTTTAGGAAAAATATCAAAACTTATCCCCATGACCCCAAATTTTGATATAACTCTCAGGAGGGCCTAAAATGAGCCTAGTAAATTTTTTATAATTTTCCAAGGTGTTTTGGATATTTAATTTAGCCAAACAAATTTTATTTTGGCTTTTAAAAATAATAAATTAATTCCAAAAATTCTCAAACTTTTGTGGAGGTAGCCCTCATCATGGAGAACATTTTTCATGTTGGTCACTTTTTCCCTAGGGTCCTAGATTTGACCCAAAACTTTCTAGAAATTTCTGATATAAACATTGTCTGCATATAGCAGATCACAGGAATCCTGCGGCTGGGATTTAGCAGCAAAATTAAAATGACCAGTGCTTCCCCACAACAGATCGACCATGGATCCGTTGTGGGGGCACATAAATGGAAGCGGGGCGGGGATTAAGAAAACACCAGCCACCCGTTCTTCATCACCAGATCGGGCAGCTGCTGCTTCTCGCCGGCAGTGCAGGGGATGAGCCACCTCCACCACCGCCGGCAGGTCGCCGCAGATGCCGATGCTGGCCTCGATCGGCTCGTCGGGGGCCGGCGGTTCTCTAGGCGGTTGTCTGGCGGCCTGGAACCGCCGACCGCCGCCGGAAATATCCATCCCGAGAGCATGGGGTGGCGGTGGCCCCGCTCTCGGCACCACCGCGCCACCCCCGCTCCTCGGGCAGGTTGCCGCCTACTCGTCCACCCCCGGCCGACGTGCCGGGTGTCGGGCTTCTCGCCGGCGGTGATCTGGCGGCCA
This sequence comes from Platanthera guangdongensis, assembly GCA_039583875.1. Classification (NCBI taxonomy): domain Eukaryota; kingdom Viridiplantae; phylum Streptophyta; class Magnoliopsida; order Asparagales; family Orchidaceae; genus Platanthera; species Platanthera guangdongensis. The sequence continues at coordinate 3,021,670 of CM077149.1, read as the reverse complement.
TACGCCGCCAGCCGCCGCGGCCGATTTTAAACAGAAAATTCCTTTATTTTGCGGGTGCTGTCGGAACCACATTTTTCGGCGGCACCGTCGCTCTCCGCCGCTGGTGGCAGCTACCCCCAGTTATATAACACTCCCCCGGCACCACCACTGGCGCTGGGGGAGGATCCTTCCTCCTTGGGCTCCACCCAGCCTGAAACAAGGCTCGGGTGGTGTTGGCGGCGCTCCGGCCGCCAGGAGGGCCATGTAGCACGTTCAGAATTGGTAGGGGGAGGGAGAGAAGGTTCCACCTGGGTCTGGTGGGCTTGGGAGGGGACGCCCTGGTCATCCATGGCTTTGTGGTGGTGGAGGGGGGGAGGCTCCTCGGTTTGCCTTTTTACGGCCACCAGGGCTCCGACAGGGTGTCAGACAGGGGGGGAAGTTTCTCTGAGGCTTAGGGGAAGGAGAAGGGGGTGGGGGACTTTTATAGCTAGAGGGGACGGGGTCTCCCTTCCTCTAAATGGTGTGGGACTAATCCCTCCTTATGGAGGGATTAATCCCACCCTCTAGCTGTCCAAGGACACCTGGAGTGCAGGGATTTTCCCCACATGGAAAAAAGATCAAGCCCTCCCTTTGGGCTTGGGATTTTGGGTGGGAAAGAGAGAAGGGAAAAGAGAGAAGAGGGGATAGGGTGGGCCTCCATTTAACCTAGGGAGGCTTGCTGGTTGGGGGCCCAAGAAGAGTGAGGGGGGATGGGCCATCCTCCCTTGGAGAGGAGGTGGGTCCCTACTTGGAGAAAAATCCAGAAAGTGGATTTTAAGGGGGGTTTGACCAAGTCAACCCTAGAGTGGGTCCCCCTTGCTGGTCAAAGTCAAAGTGGGTCCAAGTCATCGGGGTCGGGTCAAAGTTCGGGTGTCGTGTCATAATTGGTGTGCGCACACTTTTTGGTGCACGATTAGGTTTGATTTGACCATGGGTTGACTAATTGTCGTCAAAATTGACTAGAACGACTTCCGTTGACTTCGTATTGACCACATGAGTCCAACGCCACTGACTGGGGTTGAATCGGAGCCCGTTTGGCGAAAATCCAAAATTTGTGCATCGTAGCGCGCTAAAATGGTCGAAGTGTGTAAAACTGTCATTAGACCTCAGATTGTGACGTGACGGGTTCCGATGCACCTGTTTAGGTTATATGAGGTCACAGGAATCGATAGAACTCAATTCAGAGTTCTCTAAGTTGATATCCAAAATCTACTCTTGTTGCGTTTTACAAGGAATGATCACATTCACTATATGGCCTCGTGGTCCAACTGAACGAGTTCGATCTGATGCACTCGTATTGACTATACGAGGTCACAAGGACTGACAGAACTCAATTCAGAGTTCTCTAGCTTTATTTCTCGCTTAGTGTTATCTCCCACCAGGTTATGGGTAGGCTTCAGGCCACTTTTATTGGGCCCACTAGGGCTCTGGTGGCCCAATAAAAGTCGGGATGTTACAATGCAATCCCCGATTCTTCGCATTATCTATCGCCTCAACCTTCAAGGTGGCCTCTACCACTTCTGCAAAGGTCTCAGATTTGTACGCGCTAGCCAACTGCTGGATGTCATACCTCAGACCACCCAGTAAGCGTTTTACTCTACCTTCTTCGAACGCTACCAGATCTGGGGAGAAACGACTGAGCTTGCTAAACTCAATCTCGTACTCACTAACCGTGAGTTGTATGTGCTTCGGGTGTAAAAAGTTGTTCATCAGACGGTCTTGCTCGACCGATGGCAAAAACTTTTCTGTAATGTACTCTTGAACGAATCCCAAGAGCACCCATCAGTAAGATTCTCCTTTTCTCTATTCCACCAACTCTTCGCATGTCCTTTGAGCTGGTACGCCTCAACCATCACCTTCTGATAGGAGGAAATGCCAGTATAAGAAAACATTTCTTCGATGTCGAGGATCGAGTAATCTAACGCCATGAAGTATGCCCTACCATCATACGTATGAGGTCCTAGTCGCTGGAAGTGAGAAATGAAATTCATCTCTGGCGACAGTGCAACTGGGGGTACTAGAGCAGCAGGAGGAGTAGGAACATTTTGACCCACAACAGGGTCCTGCGCTCTAGTCTGTTGCCCGGTGACAACAACCAATAATGATTGTATCTGCGATTGCATGTCTACCATCTACCTTGTCAGGGCCTCATTACTCTGTCGTAGTCCTTCAATCACTGCTTCACTCCCGGCACTAGAAGACTCACCCTCCGACTGGGGAGTCGACCTCATCGCAACATGCTTAGCCTGCATTTCTACAGAACAAACAAATATCTAGTCAAAACCTTGCCTAAGACATCACAAACTGGGAAGATATTCCCTTAGCAAACTGTTTCGGGGTCATATTTTACAGATACAAACAAACAACTTATCAAGAACCTAGCTTAAGACACTTAAGCTAGTAAACTGTAATATCATAACCCAGATCAGATCAGAAACAAACAGACTCAAATCAGATCGGTAATGAAATGATGTTATGCTTCTAAATTGTGCTTATAATATGAATGCATGAATTTTTAAATTTCATTTCAAATCATGGGTGTACATATGTCATCATGCGGATCTTTAACTTGCCACGTGTACTTATGCGGTGATATGTCATGTATGTAGTGTCATGCATTCTAAAAATTCCTTAGTATATGTTATGAGCGGCGTACTGATGAGTATAATTTTGATAGACTTTTTACTATCATAATTGTAATCATCTCCATTACTTTCTACCTCCCTATGTAATAATTTCACGAGAATAGTTAAGAATTTTCTTTATCATGAATAGAAGAGCACAGTTAGGAGTTTCCATTATTTCATGTATTAAGCTATTTATTTATTCCTTCATTTTCCTAATGCAGGTATTGCTAACTGAAAGAATTGGTTTCAAGATATCCTAAATACCTAGATGGGGGGTGTGAATAGGTTCAATTCTTTTTTATTAAGACAGATAATATATGTCACTAATAGACAACCTATGCAACAACTATCACAACACAGATTAATAGAAAATACAGCCAATCACAACATACACACAGATTTATAGTGGTTCCCCAAGAGATGGGTACATCCACTTTCCCCCTTTGCCTATCTAGCAATATACTAGATTCGGCCTAACTCCATTCTTCCTTCTCAGATCCTCAGATCTTACAACTTAGAACCCATAATGGTTCCTACAGCTCACACTTCACCAAGTGCTACATCTCAGATTCTTCCAGAGAATCCTACCTCAGAGTGAGTCCACACTTCTAAAACTCAGGCAATCCATCCCTACCTCAGCCTCTTTCACCAGGCCTACATCTCAGAGAAATCAATCCCCTACCTCAGGCACTTAGCCCTACCTCAGCCTTTATAAACTTAGGCTTACAACTCAGAGAGATAACTCTCTTACACTCAGATCTATAAAAGATCTTACAGAAAAATTGATTATAAAAGAGATAAATCCTTCACCCAGGTAGAGAGAGAAAGGGTTGAAGGCTTCTTGATCAGTTCTTGATAGATCTGACTGCTTAAGATTCAACCTGTCTTAGATTCTTCAAAGCTTCTTGAATCTGAACAAAGTAAGGTTGATCTTCTTGTGAAGTTGGAGATGATCCTTAATTCAGCTTCCTCTTCTTTCAGATGTAGCTCTGAATTCTTCTTGCAGACTTGTTCAGAATCTGCTCTTACTATAATAGAGACTTGTTGATTTCAAGATCAGAACTTATCTTGTTCGATCTCTCTTGTTTGATGATAGAACAAGTCTTTATATAGATCCATCTGAGGTTATCGGCTGATCCGGTTCATAATGGCCTTCTGACAGATCTAACAGATACAACATCTTTGTTAATTATGACAGCTGTCAAGTATTCAGTCTTGACAACTGATGCCTCCTTGTACTCTATCTCAGCACAAAATTGTCGAGATAATACTTCAAATGTGTCAACACAAATAGACCACGTGTCGACACAATTCTTGATGACGTCGACACAACTCTCATAATGTCGACACAACCCTTCTTTATCTTCTCAACACAGCTTCTGTGGAATGTGTCGACACAAGTCCTGTGTGTCGACACAATAGCTTCTAGTCTCGACATAGTTGGTGTTTGACAGAATCCTGCTGTGTGTCGACACAAGTCCTGTGTATCGACACAATCTGCTTCCAATCTTGACATAGTTGGTGTCAATAGAATTCTTGTATGTGTCGACACAAGTCCCGTGTGTCAACACAATTGCTGTTGACAGAATTCTAGCGTGTGTCGACACAAGTCCTGTATGTCGACACAATTGCTGTAGACTGAATTTCTATGTGTCGACACAAGTCCTGTGTGTCGACATAATCTGCTTCTGGTGTCGACACATTTCCTTCACAAGTGTTGACACTTGTACTTAGAAAATTTTTCTGCATTTCCTTAACCTGCACATTAAAACTCAACAACCCATCAAATACATAATGATGTATATTATTGAGTTAAGTGAGACTCCTCCAAATCAAGTACACAGTTTCCAATGTACCCAACAATCTCCCATTATTTGGAGAAGTTATAACCCTTAATCAATGATATACATCACTTAAAATAAAAACAAAGATTATGATTTATAAAAGCATTACTCAGACAAGGTAACTCATAAACCGAAACAGAATGTAATATTATCACAAAATATGATAAAATACAGTGAATAAGAATCAGTTTTTTTATTACACTACAAGGATTTTAGAACCGAAGATTATATAGTTCTAAACCTAGTCAATCTATCCCTAGGATTGATCAGACTCCTTGATGACAATTCCTTTGCCAGACTGAATCCTAGCTTGTAAATTAGCTTCTGTGTCATCAGCTGGATTCTTTCCTTTCAGATCCTTCTTCTTGAGCTCTTCAGCTTTGACCTTTTGCCTTGCAAAGTAATGATAAGGCTTTGGAAAATATTTGCTAGGCTCCATAGATTTAGCAGGTATTTTCCCAGCTTTGAGGTGTCTTCTAAACTGGTATATAGCATCTTGCCGCTTCTGATATTTGCTCCACTCCTGTTCAGAATACCACTTGCCTCTATCATGCATATTCTCTTTAACAGCTTGTCAAGCAGTGAGAATAATAATCCTGGAGGTTAGACTCCATTGTTCAAAATCAGGCTTTAATTCTACCTGTTCTCTATACCTTTTCTTAGAAAGTTGAGCTTCTTTCTAAGCATCCCTAGCTCTTTATTCTTCTTGCACTCGTTTCAAAGCAGCTTCAGACATTTCAATCTTTTCAATAATAACATTTTGTACCTCCTTTGGAGGACTATACATTTGTTGTACTGCATACTGAATTCCAGCGAAGTCTGAAGGTGGATAAATAATTTGGCCTACTTCCTGCTGAACCCCTTCATTGTAAGCAGGTTGAATTCCTGATTTAGCAGTGTTGTCATCATAACAAAGGGGTGGATAACCAAGAGTTTCTCTGATAACATTAGTTATCCATTTAACATGATCTGAGCCTGCATTGACTAATACTCTCTCCCCCTTTATGACTTCTCTTTCGATATGGTCTCGTAGATCATCCTTTGGAAATCTTATCTGATCAGCTAGGTAATTTGTTCCTTCTTTATAGTAGGCTTTGAACTTCTGCAGCTGATCAGCAATTACCTTTTGAGAGTCCTGAATAGTAGTGTGGACATTAGCCAAATCTGCTTTGAGTTGTTTATCAAACTCAGACTTTTGTTTAACCATGTTTTCAGTGAAAGCAGTGGCTTTATTCTTGAGTTATGTGACAATAACATTATGAGATTCTATGAGATTGTCATTCATTCTAATTTGATTCTCCAGAACATATCCTTGTTTTATTGCAATGTCATCTATCTGAGTCTTGGCCTCCTTTTGTTGTTTGGCCAAGTAGACAACAACATGACCTCCCTTTTGGAAGCATTCAGTCATTTCCATTTTGTGCAGATTGACTTCAAATATGATGGATTTGATATCTTGGGCCAAGGTAGATTGCAGTTCTTTATTACTCTCATCCACATATTTTTCAAGAGCAGCTCTTTGCTCATCCAATTTCAGTTGCAGTGATACTAAAAGTGAGCTGAAGTCTATTACAGGAGCTTGACTTTGTGGTGCATTTGTCAAGGTTTTCTTATAGCCTGAGCTCTTCTTCCTGAGCTCTACAAGTTTCCTTTTCGTAGCCCTGGGGGCTTCTTCATCTTTCGAGGAACTAGATGAAGTATCTATGACCACTATGTCTTTTGGACTTGGGGCAACGATTGGCAGCTCTTTCTCTGTTCTGAGTTTCTCCCCCTCAGTTCTTCCTCCTTGTAAGTCAGGAAATAATTCTTCTAATGTTACTTCTTGGTTCATCTGAACTGGAGGGATAACTTGCTCTTTCTCAACAGATGGACCTCCTTCAAATTCAAAAGTTTCTTCCATGGTAATTTCATGTTTAGGGACTTTATTTTGATTATTTTGATCAACATCATTCATATGCATGTCCGGTGCATCATTCTCAGTGTCTATAGCAGCTTGATTTATATCTTGTATTACTTCAAGTATAGATTGAGTGGCTGCTTCACTATCCAATGCAGCTGTTTGGACATTTGGCTCTTGCTCATTAGCTCCCCCTAAAGGTGACGACACTTGTTGTGCTGGAACTGGACAAGAATCATTAGCTCCCCCTTGAAGAGGCTACTCTTGGACCTGATCCACTGGGATGTTGCTTGTAGGAATCTGCTCCCCCTGCACCTGATCATCAGGTACAGTTTCTAGAGCATGTGATTTTTGAGTCCTTTCTGATCCATCATTATATGAGCTAAAAATAACTTCTTCTGAATCACTAGAAGATTCAGCTGGCTTGTGTGGAGTTTGCTTCTTTTTTTGAACAAGTTTCTAGTGTTGTTGAGGTGTAGAGACGTCCTTTATCAATACCCTATCCCATCTGGACAGTATTCTTATGTCCATTCTCCTCATATGATTAATCTTAGAACTTGTAGTCTAATCCATCACCTCTGGAATATTCAAAGCCAGATACAAGCTTAGTATTCTGCCCAGATTAGGTTTCTTGATACTTTCTTTGATCTTTTCAAAGACAACAATAAACCAATTAGTTTTCACCTTGAATATAACCCTCATCATAAGATTGAACATATAGGCTGAAATCCTATCATGTCCTCCTAATTTGCACAGAATAACCTTGCCTATAATCTCAGACAGGAATTTGCCCTTAGAATTCATTCCCTTCCTGTTCATTGAAGATCCAATTTTGGTAGTGGGTTCCAGTCCACACCATTGGAGAGCATCTTTTGTCATGTAAGATGCTATGTCATCTTCTTCCTTAACCCTGGGAAGCTGAAGTGTCTTACTTAAATTCTTCTATGTGAGTTTTACCTTAGTTCCTTAGACAGATGATTTAATTTTGATGCCCTTTGAATCCATTAATGCCAATGAGTAGAATTCAAGAACCTCCTTCTTCCATATCCTAGTAGGTTCTGAAACTAAGTACTCCAGACCATTGTCGGTGATTAGGGTAATCATGGCTTGGATTTCTGGCGTTACACTCTCAAATGCATTGCAAACCAGTTCATATCCCTCGTTGATGTTCTCTTCCATTTTTGGCACCATTAGGGATGAGATATTGAGGAGAAGAGAGATGACGGTCTTGTCGACACAAATGGTTTGGTGTCGAGAATTCTGAGAGCGTGGTCGATAAGGTCTTGTTTCCACCTATTTATACATTCCTAAAAAAAGGCCAAAAAGCGGTTGAAAATTTGCTTATGGTGTCGACACAGACTACTAAAGTCTCGACAGAGAACTGAAAGGTATTACACTATTATGTGTCGACACCAATTGTGATGTGTCTACACAGACAACCTTAAGAGTATACACTAATTTCTGCGTTTCGACACAGATGACTGTATGTGTCGACACCAATACCTAAGTGTTAGGAGAGCTATGTGTCGACACCAAATTCTGAGAGTCGACACAATCTTCTTAATGTGTCGACAAAATTTTCCTTATCTGTCGACACCAACTACTAAGAGTCGACACAGATTTCTTTATGTGTCGACTCAGAATTACTTAGTCATATTTACCATTCTATTCCAAGTTTAGTATGCTTAATTCAATTTTAAAGTAATTGAATTTAGTTTCATCCAGTGGTTTGGTGAACATGTCAGCAATTTGATAATTAGTGTTGACAAATTCTAAACTTATGTCTTCTTTTTCAACATGATCTCTAATGAAATGAAATATGATTTTTATGTGCTTAGTTCTGCTATGTGAAACAGGATTTCTAGCAATAGAAATGACACTTGTAGAATCACAATATAATGGAGTTCTACTTACCTTGATGTCATAGTCTTCAAGTTGATGTTGTATCCATAACAGCTGACACAGCAACTGCCTGCAACTATATATTCTGACTCAACAGTGGATATAGCCACACTTGTCTGCTTTTTGCTGCTCCATGACACTAATCTTCCACCTAGGAACTGACATGGGCCAGTGGTGCTTTTCCTATCTTATTTGCATCCTGCAAAGTCTACATCTGAATAACCTATTAGTAGAAAATCTCTATTCTTAGGGTACTAAAGACCATGTTTTGGTGTTCCCTTAAGATATCTCAAAATTCTTTTGACAGCAGTATAATGAGATTCTTTTGGGCAAGCTTGATACCTAGTACAGACACATATAGCATACATGTTGTCTGGTGTACTAGCAGTTAAGTAAAGAAGGGAGCCAATTATCCCTATATACAAAGACTCATCTACAAGTTTTCCTGCATCATCTTTGCCTATAGGCATACTTGACCCCATTGGAGTTCTCATGGTGGAGGATGACTCCATGCCATATTTCTTAATTAACTCATTGGTGAACTTAGACTAGGATATGGACAAGCCATCATCAGTCTATTTAACTTGGAGTCCCAAGAAGAATTTCAGCTCACCCATGCTGCTCATCTCAAACTTCCCTTGTATAAGTTTTGTAAACTTTCTATAAAGGTTGTTTTCAGTTGATCCAAAGATAATGTCATTAACATATATCTGGACTAGGATGATCTTGCCTTTTGATTCCCTTTGGAATAGAGTTTTGTCTATTTTCCCCCTTGAGAATTTGTTCTCAATAAAGAAGGTAGACAGTGTTTCATACCAAGCCTTAGGAGCTTGTTTTAATCCATATAATGCTTTCTTAAGCATATAAACATAATTAGGATAAAGAGGATCTACAAAACCTGAGGGTTGTTCAATATAAACTTCCTCTTTTAAGTCACCATTCAAAAATGTTGACTTTACATGTTGAAATTTGTGAAATGGAAGTGGGTGACGGAACAGGCCGGGCGGCCTGGGGCGGACAGCTTTGGCGGACTAGGCGGACTGGGCAGACTGAGATGTGCGGCCTGGTGGAAGGTCTAGTGAGAAGACAGTTGTTCTTCTGGGCGGTTTGCACGGGTTGAGTCCGCGGACTATGCGGTCTGGATTCTGCGGATAGGGTGTTTGCTGATTGGCTTTGCCAAGGAGCGGCCTGAGCGGATGAAGGTTGCGGACTGGTGCATTGCTCAGTGGCCGCGGGTGCAAGCTTGTGCTGATAGGAGGGTTGGCTCGTGTCCGCGGGAAGCTTGCGGACTGGAGTGTCCACGGTGTGGGCTATTGCGGACTGAGCTAAGAGCTTGGCTGAGGCCTTGTCGAGCTCTGGTGGCACAGCAGGCGATTTGCTGTGGAGGTCGTTTGGCGGACTGTGTTTTGGAGTCCGCGGTTGGCTGCTGCTTTGGACAGAAGTGCGAAGAGCTTACAGACTGCTGGCGGTCTGTGCAAGGGTGTTTGGCGGACGAGAATTTGAGTCCGCCATGCTCGCATTGTCCCCTTATGGTTTTGGACTTGGTCACACTTTGTGCCAAGGCCATTGTGTCCGCGGTATCCGCCAAGTCCGCTGTGACCGGGCGGACTGTTGTTGTCTTCCTTTGGTCGTGGACTTGTGGAGGATTGAGGTGTGAGTCTTGCGGACTGCCTCGGGTTGGTGCGGACTGCCATTGGAGGGGGTTGCTGTCTGACAGTGGTTGGAGCTTTGCGGGTTGATGCCTTGTCCGCATTGCTTGGGCGGACTGGAGAGGGTTCGCCAATGGTTGCCTAGCTCCTGGCGGTTTTCCTTGGTATCCGACTAAGTCCATGCGGACTCGGCGGACGGTGTTTTTGCTATCGCGCGGGCTGGGGTGGTGACGCTATCTCTAGGGCGGTGACCACACTCCTCACCTCACCTATAAATAGGACCCCCTGGCACATCTACAGTAACTTGAGTGAACAGTAAGTTGGGGTGTGCAAGGAGCTGCGGTCTATGTTTGTCAGTCCGCGCGGATTGTTTCAGGCTGACGGTTTGTTGTGTGCAGGTCGCGTGGATAGCTTCAAGGAGCCAGGAGTTTGGCTGTGACTTCGGTCAAGTGCTTGGAAGTGTGCGGTCTCTGCGGACTCAGCAGGAGGTCGCTCTGCGGCTTGTCAGTTCTGTTTCAACTTTGCCAACTTCAATAACCTGTCCGCCGGCTTCAGGCGGGTAAGGGTGTTCCTCAGTTCAAGTTCAGCAGGAGGCGAATAACGGTGTGTCCTCGCGGCCTCACGGCTTCGGCGGACTCCGTGCTATTCGGCGGATTGCAGCATAGCTTGGGCGAGCTCAGCGGACTCGGCGACCTCGGCGACCTCGCGGTCTCGGCGGACTCCGGTGCTGTCCGCCCGGCTTGTTTTTTGGTGCTTTCTGTTTTCAGCTGTTATACTAGCGAAATCATGTCTCGCTATGTATTCCTCGCATTGTAAAGAAGTGAATGTATGAAAGACCTGCTTGTGCCTCCATTGTTTGTTGGGATTTACCTTTGTACCTCTAGTCCATGGTTTCCACTGGTTCAACGTGCGAACTGGGTAGTGCCGAAGATATTAATTTGGCGTTTGGGCTACCTTGCTGACCACGTTGAGAAAATTTAACATGGTATCAGAGGGAGGTTTCTGAGGTTCAGCTGCGTGAGTGGAAGTCAGCCAGTGTTGTTACTCAGTTATTGAGTGGTGATCAACCTGTGTTGTTGCTCGGAGCTGCTGAAAGGTTGCCAACAGGTGTTGCAATGGAAGGGAGTTTTGCAAGGGGTCTGGGCATTGAACTCTTAACGCCGACTAACTTCAAAAAGTGGAAGTCGTGCATGAAGAGTTATCTTCTTGGCGAGGAGCTGTGGGAAGTCGTCGGTGGAGACGACAGACAGGAAGTCACTGCTGCTTTCGGTACTGCTGAGCAGGTGAGGCTCTGGAGAAGAACAAATGCTAAGGCGGAGTTCATTCTGAAGAGAGCTGTGTCTCCGGAACTGTTTGATCACATCATTGGATGTGAGTCGGCTGCTGATATTTGGACAACCATTGATGAGTTGTTCAATAGGAAGAATGTGACGCGGCTTCAGTTCCTGGAGAATGAGCTGGCTAGGGCAACTCAGGGAGACCTTTCCATCTCCAAGTACTTCTTAAAGATGAAGAGCTTGTGTGTTGAGCTGTCGGCACTGGATCCTGATGAGCCTATCTCTGAGGCAAAGATGAAAAGGCACATTATCCGCGGCTTGCGGAAGGAGTATGTGGCCTTTGTTACATCTGTTCAAGGGTGGGCTACTCAGCCGTCGTTGATGGAGCTGGAGAATCTGCTTGCCTCGCAGGAGAGCTTAGCAAGGCAGATGGCTGGAGTGAACCTGAATCAGGAAGGCAGCGAAGCTCTCTTCTCAGGCAAGAAGAAGGGATGGGAAGGGAAGAAGAAGAAGAAGGTGCAGGCCGCTGGTGAGAAGGAGTCTTCAACTTCATATCCACCGGAGAGGAGCAATGCTCCTAAGGACTGGAAGAAGAATCTGAAGTGCTACCGGTGTCATTAGCGAGGGCACTTCAAGCGGGACTGCAAGGTCTAACTGCAGCCTGGGCATGCTGCGGGAAAGGAGGAAGCTTGCTCAAGAAGTGAAGAAGCAGAATGGGGCGGAGCTTTCATGACGGGCACTAGTGTCCGGGCCTTGTCTGCTGAGGACTTCAACAGCGAGTGGATCGTGGACTCCGGGTGTGGTCATCACCTCACTGGAGACAAATCGAAGTTCACCTCCATGCAGCCATACTCAGGTAATGAAGCTATTATCACTGCTGATAATACTGTTTATGCAGTAGAGAAAGAGAGGGTCGTGTCATTGGGTAGTGATCAGGGGCCACTCACGTTAAGGAGTGTGTATCACGTGCCGGGCATGAAGAAAAACCTCTTCTCAGTGACCAATGCAGTGGACGCTGGGTATCACATTCTGTTTGGGCCAACAGACGTGAGGTTCCTTCGCAACGTATCAGCAGTGAAGGCTGATGTTGCTCATGTTGGGAGGAGGGTGAAGAACTTGTTTGTTCTTTCCACCAATGCTTATGTTGATAGAATGAGGGCCAATGATAGTGCTGCTATCTGGCATGAGAGGCTGGGGCATGTTGGCATGGACAAGCTGAAGGCGATGGCGAGTAGAAGTTTGGTGAGGGGGTTGCCGAAGTTGTCCTCCTTTGGTGATGGGCATGTTTGTGCGGGCTGTCAATACGGAAAGGCACATCGCCTTCCGTTTGATAAATCACAAACAAGGAGCAAGAAGCCACTGGAGTGTATTCATGGTGACCTGATGGGACCAACGGTTACTGCCAGCCTTGGCGGAAGCAGGTTTATGCTTGTCTTGGTTGATGACTACTCAAGGTATACTTGGGTGTACTTCTTAAAGGAGAAGTCGGAAGCCTTCCATTTGTTTGTGGAGTTCAAGGAGTTGGTTGAAGGCCGGCTTGGCTTGCGGATTAAGAAGTTTAGAACTGACAACGGGGGTGAATTTGTCTCCTCCGAATTTTCTAACTTCTGCAGGAAGCACGGGATCCAACGGGAGCTTACTTGTGCTCACACTCCACAACAAAATGGGGTAGCGGAGCGGAAGATCCGTCATCTGACGGAGACCTGCAAATGCTGGCTTCATGCGAAAGATATCCCAAGGTCCTTTTGGGCGGAGGGAATGTCTTGTGCTGCTTACGTTATCAACCGGATGCCACTCAGCCCTATCAATATGAAGACTCCCATTGAGCTGTTGCTGAAGGAGAAGCCGAGTGTTGGACACCTTCGGGTGTTCGGTTCAAGTTGCTACGTGCATGTCCCGGATGCTTCACGAACAAAGCTGGATGCGAAGGCAAGGAAACTTGTCTTTGTAGGCTATGATGAGCGGAAGAAGGGATGGAAGTGCATGGACCCTGTGACGAAGAAGTTCGTGGTGTCAAGAGACGTTGTCTTTGACGAGCTGACGTCATATGGAGGTGGCTCGGTGGAGCTAACCGGAAGTAGCAAGGTTGATGAAGCACCGGTGGAGGCTGCTGAAGGCTTGGAAGAGGAGCTTGCTGTTTCACCAGCAGCCCCTGTTGCTTCGAACTCCGAGGCTGAGTCTTCTGGCTCAGGAAGCAGGGGGAGCAATGCTCAATGCTTGCCCCAGGTAGGAGTGGAGCCCGAAGAAGCAACGGAAGCCGTAAGCAAGGAGCCATGTCTTCGGAGATCGAAGAGGGTGGTTAAGCCACCGGCTCGGTACTGTGATGGGAATGCAGTGAGCTTTGTCTCCTGCTTCTTTGCAGGTCCTCTGGATGAGAGAGAGCCTGCAAACTTCAACGAGGCCACTGGAGTAAAGGAGTGGGATGATGCCATGAAAGAAGAGATTGATGCTCTGAAGAAGAATGAAACCTGGGACCTTGTACCCAAGGTTGATGGCATTACTCCAGTTACTTGCAAGTGGGTGTACAAGTTGAAGAAGAAGGCTGATGGGAGCATTGATCGGTTCAAGGCTCGCCTGGTCACTAGAGGATTCTCACAGCAGTATGGAGAAGACTATGAGGAGACATTTAGTCCAGTTGCGAAGATGACTTCTGTAAGAGTGGTGATCGCCTTGGCTGCTAGCAAGGGATGGAGGTTGTGGCAACTCGATGTGAAGAATGCCTTTCTTTACGGAGAGATTGACAAGGACATCTTCATGGATCAGCCGCTTGGTTTTGTCTCTGAGAAGCATCCGGACTATGTCTGCAAACTCAGGAAGGCTCTCTATGGGTTGAAGCAAGCTCCTAGAGCGTGGTATGGGAAGATTGCAGAGTACTTGCAATTCTGTGGATACCTTGCTTCTAACTCGGATTCAAGCTTGTCCGTCAAGAAGAAGGGAGAGCTTCGAGTCTTGGTCCTGCTGTATGTGGACGACATGATCATCACAGGGAACTCGGAGGGGGAAGTAGCAAGGCTCAGGGCTGAGCTTGCTATACGCTTCGAGATGAAAGACTTGGGAGAGTTGCATCACTTTCTCGGTCTGGAAGTGGAGAGGAAGGAGTGCGGGGTTCTCATTAGCCAGAAAGGGTATGCTGATCGCATTGTGAAGCGGTTTGGCATGGGCGAAGGGAAGAAGTGCTCTACTCCACTGGAATCTGGGCTGAAGCTTCGACGAGATGAGGGAAGGGTTCTTCATGATCCCTTGGTGTTCAGGGCTCTTGTTGGGAGCTTGATTTACCTGACGATTACAAGGCCGGATATCGCTTATGCTGTTGGCCGAGTAAGTCGGTATATGGCTGAACCAAGGCAATCTCATCTAGTGGCGGCGAAGGGAATTCTGAAGTATGTCAAGACTTCTTCTGACATGGGACTCCTCTATAGAAGGGACGCGGAGGTTGCATTGCTCGGGTACACGGATGCTGACTATGGCGGTGATTCGAATGATCGAAGGTCTACTTCAGGTTATGTGTTCACTTACGGTTCAGCTAGCATCTCGTGGTGTAGCAAGAAGCAGGACTCGGTGTCGGTTTCAACCACGGAGATGGAGTATAAGGCTTCGGCCTTGGCTGCTCGGGAAGCCGTTTGGTTGAGGAGGCTTATAGAGGATGTTCATGAAGAAGTGCAAGGGCCAACTTTACTTCGGGGTGACAATGAGAGTGCTCTCAAACTGGTTAACAATCCAGTGTGTCACGCCAGGACCAAGCATATAGAGATTGATCACCACTTCATCAGGGAGAAGGTGTTGGAAGGATCTCTGCTGGTCGGGCATGTTCGGAGTGAAGATAATCTTGCTGACATCTTCACGAAGCCACTGTCAAAGGGGCCCTTTGAACGCTTGCGCAGCTTGCTGGGCTTGGTCACCACTTCCCACTTTAAGGGGGAGTGTTGAAATTTGTGAAGTGGAAGTGGGTGACGGAACAGGTCGGGCGGCCTGGGGCGGACAGCTTTGGCGGACTAGGCGGACTGGGCGGAATGAGATGTGCGGCCTGGTGGAAGGTCTAGTGAGAAGCCAGTTGTTCTTCTGGGCGGTTTGCACGGGTTGAGTCCGCGGACTATGCGGTCTGGATTCTGCGGATAGGGTGTTTGCTGATTGGCTTTGCCAAGGAGCGGCCTGAGCGGATGAAGGTTGCGGACTGGTGCATTGCTCAGTGGCCGCAGGTGCAAGCTTGTGTTGATAGGCGGGTTGGCTCGTGTCCGTGGGAAGCTTGCGGACTGGAGTGTCCACGGTGTGGGCTGTTGCGGACTGAGCTAAGAGCTTGGCTGAGGCCTTGTCGAGCTCTGGTGGCACAGCAGGCGATTTGCTGTGGAGGTCGTTTGGCGGACTGTGTTATGGAGTCCGCGGTTGGCTGCTGCTTTGGACAGAAGTGCGAAGAGCTCGCGGACTGCTGGCGGTCTGTGCAAGGGTGTTTGACGGACGGGAATTTGAGTCCGCCATGCTCGCATTGTCCCCTTATGGTTTTGGACTTGGTCACACTTTGTGCCAAGGCCATTGTGTCCGCGGTATCCGCCAAGTCCGCTGTGACCGGGCGGACTGTTGTTGTCTTCCTTTGGTCGTGGACTTGTGGCGGATTGAGGTGTGAGTCTTGCGGACTGCCTCGGGTTGGTGTGGACTGCCATTGGAGGGGGTTGGTGTCTGATAGTGGTTGGAGCTTTGCGGGCTGATGCCTTGTCCGCATTGCTTGGGCGGACTGGAGAGGGTTCGCCAATGGTTGCCTAGCTCCTGGCGGTTTTCCTTGGTATCCGGCTAAGTCCATGCGGACTCGGCGGACGGTGTTTTTGCTATCGCGCGGGCTGGGGTGGTGACGCTATCTCTAGGGCGGTGACCACACTCCTCACCTCACCTATAAATAGGACCCCCTGGCACATCTACAGTAACTTGAGTGAACAGTAAGTTGGGGTGTGCAAGGAGCTGCGGTCTGTGTTTGTCAGTCCGCGCGGATTGTTTCAGGCTGACGGTTTGCTGTGTGCAGGTCGCGCGGATAGCTTCAAGGAGCCAGGAGTTTGGCTGTGACTTCGGTCAAGTGCTTGGAAGTGTGCGGTCTCTGCGGACTCAGCAGGAGGTCGCTCTGCGGCTTGTCAGTTCTGTTTCAACTTTGCCAGCTTCAATAACCTGTCCGCCGGCTTCAGGCAGGTAGGGGTGTTCCTCAGTTTAAGTTTAGCAGGAGGCGAATAACGGTGTGTCCGCACGGCCTCACGGCTTCGGCGGACTCCGTGCTATTCGGCGGATTGCAGCATAGCTTGGGCGAGCTCAGCGGACTTGGCGACCTCGGCGACCTCGCGGTCTCGGCGGACTCCGGTGCTGTCCGCCCGGCTTGTTTTTTGGTGCTTTCTGTTTTCAGCTGTTATACTAGCGAAATCATGTCTCGCTATGTATGCCTCGCATTTTTAAGAAGTGAATGTATAAAAGACCTGCTTGTGCCTCCATTGTTTGTTGGGATTTACCTTTGTACCTCTAGTCCTTGGTTTCCGCTGGTTCAACGTGCGAACTGGGTAGTGCCGAAGATATTAATTTGGCGTTTGGGCTACCTTGCTGACCACGTTGAGAAAATTTAACATTACATCCATCTGGAATACCTTGAACCCTTGATAAGCTACATAAGCAAGGAACAACCTTATTGCTTCCAATCTTGCTACTATGGCAAATGTCTAATCAAAGTCTATTCCTTCTTCCTGCATGTAGTCTTTTGCTACCAGTCTTACTTTGTTCTTGACTATAATGTCATTTTCATCTAACTTGTTCCTGTAGATCCACTTAGTCACTATGATATTGTGATTCTTTGGTTTAGGAACCAACTTCCAGACTTTACATCTTCTAAATTGATTCAGTTCTTCCTGCATGACATCAATCCAATTTGGGTCTTATATGGCCTCTTCAAATTTCTTGGGTTCCATCTAGGACAGGAAACTTGAGCATAGAACTGTGTTCAAGCTCTTGCTTTTGGTCAGAACACCATGTCTTGGATCACCAATAATTTGGTGTGCTGGATGATCCCTTAGATGTCTTATCACTGAAGGTAATCTATCCACAACTTGATTTCCTCCAATCTCCCCATCAAGTTGTACTTCATTTTCTTCATCATCAGCTTATGGCTTTTGTACTCCCCCTGGACAGCATCCATCATTTTCCTAATCCTGTCTTGTAGGTTGATCTTCACTAATGGTTAGCATGTCCATCTTTTCCTTCAAACCTATAGAGCTACAGGAAGTGCTAGACAGCTCACAGTTAATTATCTTAGATTTATCAAAGACTACATGGATAGATTCTTCTACAGCTTGAGTAGTCAAGTTGTAGAACATGTATGCCTTACTGTTGTTGTTGTACCCAACAAATATTCCTTCTTGGGATTTGACAGCAAACTTAGTTAAATAAGACTTGTCATTGTTAAGTAGATAACACTTGCTACCAAAGATCTTAAAATAGAATATATTTGGTTTTCTGCCTTTCATAATCTCATAGGGTGTCTTCTTGTGGCTTTTGATGATGGAAGCTCTGTTGAGAATATGACATGCTGTTGGGTATTGTATCCACAATTACCTGGATTTGAGGAAGCCACCTGTCAATCTAAGATGAATTCACAATGTATTTGATGAAACCTCTTAAGTTGTGCTTGTAGTTATTCCACGCTAAGTGCACACCAATGTCAGGGTGCAGTAGGTCAATATACACGGGTCTGCACGACGTAATCCCTCGTTGAGCAGATCAGTGTGTTGGCCTACGTGTACTCTCTCTATTGGAGTGCACTTACTTTCAAGTACAGGGCCGTGTTTATACAAGAGCAGACAAGGAGCAAGGATGGGTCAAGGAGCAGCTCTTGGGTGGAAAGACGAAAATTCGTCTAAGTATAATTCGACGAGAATCACTAGTGATTCTCGCCGAATCGTCGAGAATCATTAGTGATTCTCGCCGACTCTATCCGGCTACCTCAAAACGGTGCCAAGTAAGATTCGGCGAGAATCACTAGTGATTCTCGCCGAACCCATCGTCGTGCAGATCATGGCCAAGTAATATTCGTTGAGAATCAACAAGTGATTCGGCGAGAATAACTAACTGATTCTCGCCGATTCGTCGAGAATCACCTGCGATTCTCGCCGATTTTGACTTGGCAATTTCTCTGGAAGCTGCTGGACCGGATTCTGCCCCTGGGACTATGTTGAACCGGAACTAGGGTTTCCTTCAGGTGGGACCCACAACGGTCTTTTAGGAGTATACTTGTGTATAAATACACGCGTATTCTTGAACAGTACAGCAGCGAAGAAGTTTTGAAAAAGACGAGCCGCGACGTGACCTAGTTCGTTGTCTTCCGCTCCGCCGCCGCCGCCGTCGCCGCCCGCGCCGAGTTGTTCGCCGTTTGATCATGGTTTCGCCCAGATCCTCCTGCGACAGAAGCCTAGCTAAGCTTAGCGTCTCACGTGTCTAACCGGAGAACTCTTGTCTCTTGATTTGTAGATCGGGAAAAAATCTTCCCCATCCGAATCGATCGAGACGATTGATCCTAGTGTGACCGTTGGTAGACCTAGCTAGCTTCGCTACGAAGTTTGGATCTCCAAAGAACAGCAGCCGCACATCGTTGTCGCCACCGATCCCGTGAACCTAGCCGCCGCCATCTTGCCGCCGACGGTTCCGGGGAGATTCTCTGCAAGAGAGATCTAGGGTTGTGGACTCTTCGTGGACTTCAAGAACACGTCGTCAACGAAGAGGGACACCATAGTCTCCAAACATAGTTTGTATTTCTTGTACATTCTATTTTATTTTGTTGTAAAGGAATGTTGGTTCCTATTTGTAAGGGTTGGGTGCAACCCGGTTTGTGGGAGTGTTGACTCCTACGTGTGGAAGGGTTCCTTCCGATAGTGCAAGGATTGGATTTCAATCCTGTTGGAGAAGTGACTGAGTCGTCCCTTGTTGGGAGATAGGTCGAAGGGGGAAAGTGGATGTACCCAAGTTGGGGAACCACTATAAATAGCTTGTGTATTCTGTGTGCTGTGCTGTTTATTTTTATTGTGCAGGTACAAGTTTAGATTCCGCAAAAACGCTGCACGTCACCTATTCCCCCCCCCCCCCATAGGTGAAGATAGTTGACACTAGGTGTTTTTTCAAGTGGTATCAAAGCGAGGTTTCTCATCAAAAAGGTTTACACCTTGAGTAGTATCCTGCCACCAGTGTCAGAAGCATGGAGCTGGATCATGAGATATCGCCACTAAGACTCCCCGCATGTACAAAGGAGTATTATCCCGTCTGGAGGATGAGGGTGTCATATCACTTGGAGGCCATCGATCCTCGAGCATCTTTCATCCTGGAAGAGGGTCCTTTTATTCCTATGAAGACCTCATGCTCTGGAAAGAATATCGAAGTGCCCAAGTGCATTGCAGAGATGTCAGAGACGGAACTGTCACTATTTAACTTGGACAAGAGGATTCGTCAAATTATCATGGATATCTGGTCTGGATCTTCTCGCTCTAGATTGGAAAAATGTGGGACGGCTAAATCTATGTGAGTGATGATCTCAAAGCTGATGGGGGGTCAGAGAAAGCTGGAATCTGCTGTCCACCAGAGGATGAAGCCTATGTGGGGGTCCTCGCCTCTGAAGATGAAGGCAAGGATCTATCGGACAGCATCAGAGCTCCAGTGTCCATGTCAGAGACTGAAGAGGCTAGTGAGGAAAGCAGCTCTGATGAGGATGACACAACGGACACTGGCTCTAATGACAATAACACTGAAGAGCAGGTAACTTCTTCATCCTGCCCCGTCTCTCTTGAAGTTTTTGAAGACAGGAACTGCTTTCCTTCAGAAAATTCTGATTCCCTGCAGAGAGCCCTTCAGAAATGCAACCTGCTTGTTGAAGAACAAGCTCAGGAGATTGCACGGCTGAAGATCTTGTTGGTTCTCCAATTGGCGTCCAACAAGGTCAAGGACTCTAAAATCTCTGATCTAGAGAGTAGTCTAGAGACTGAGAAGAGGATAGTATCAAACTTTTCCAAGGTTGATGCTATAAAGAGAAAACAAGAAAATGGGTGGATCTCCCGGATTATCAACTCGTGGAGAAATGGGGAAACGGTATTCTGACCCCCCACTCCAAGTAGGAAGGCTACTCATCATGCCTTCAGGTATGATCACCGGAATAATCGTGATCACTGCAAGGGTGATCTGTCCTCATGTGGAGACACCCATAGTGCAAGGGCCGTCATGGCCACCCGTGAGAGAATACCTAAGGCTCCTTCTGAGCCCTTTGTATTCTCGGCCACAGCCCATACTCAGCATGAATCGGCTAGTATCAGCTCTTAGAAATCTTCTCTCCACCCAAGGCCACAGGAAAGGGGGGTTAGAAGTCATGCTGTAAGTTCTCATGGGGTCTCAGGAAGGGGGCTATATGAAAGGAAGGCTCCACTTCCCAGACCTCGTGACGCTCGCTGCATGCATTCATTCCACCCTTCCACGTGTCACGGTGGAAGAGGCAGTTCTGGGAGCCGATCCAGATCTATCCCGTTTGGACCTAGGCTCATGACTACCTCAGTCACAAGATCATGTCAGAAACGGCGATACAACATTCATGAGTGTTGGTGCTGTGGCAAAGTGGGACACTTTGCCATAGACTGTTGGCACAACCCCTCTGTGTCAAGGGCAAGGGCCTATCCACATTTTCTGGGCAGAGGTAGTCTTCCTGACAGGTTTTCTGAAGGAAGGCAGTCGAGTGCTTATGCTAACAGGAACCTAGGACCCAATATGATTTGGGTTCCTAAGGTAAAGTAATTCTTTCTTGCAGGGTAGTCTAGGTTCATGTAACTATGATGGGAACTAGACAGTAGGTATTTCAAGACTGAATTGGAACATGCATCTGGAATAACAACAGTGATATCTATATGAGCAAACTCACATCGAGCACCTGGTATGTTATAGTCAGAGAGACTAAATGATAACTCTCATGTTCCCAGGTATTTTTCATCAGCTCCAAGACTTGAGTCGTTTTCCATCGACAGTTACATATATATATATATATATATCTTTATATATATATATACATATCTATATATACATGTATGTGTGTGTATCCAAGGATAGGGTAACACGAT
Source organism: Platanthera guangdongensis (assembly GCA_039583875.1). Taxonomy (NCBI): domain Eukaryota; kingdom Viridiplantae; phylum Streptophyta; class Magnoliopsida; order Asparagales; family Orchidaceae; genus Platanthera; species Platanthera guangdongensis. Next base: position 3,000,353 of record CM077149.1, on the reverse strand, counting down.
GAATATAAACCTTAGATACACCATTGAAGAGTTATCGGAAATTCCACTGGTAAACTCGAAATCTAACATCTACATGCTTAAATTAGTTCACTAAAAACTAGCGAAGATTGCCATCAAGAAATGTATGGAAAAGCTAGTTCAAACCCCAAATAGTGGCTTTAAGAAGTATTCACATATTTGGAAGATTTTTAAATTAACCTATATGGAAAAGCCGGAAACCCGTTAAAATCCCTTCTAAATCCCGCCGACCCTTAACCTTCCGTAGGAATCCCGCCGAAGGACCTTCTCCGCAGGAAACTCACCAGGAATCGTGCAGGCTTCCGTCGAATCCCGCCGAACTCCGCAGGAAACTCACCGAATCCGAAGTTTCTCACCGAAGGTCTCCATCGTCTTCCCGTAAGTATCTCGCCAAATCGTGCAGGCTTCCGTCGACATCCCGCAAGAAGCTCACCGACGATCTCTCCCGGTTTCGATTCTTCCTTCCAGGAATTTCTCCGCGTGCACTCATCTGGTGTCCCTCATCTTCAACCATCTAACTCCCGTCTACGCTTTTAGGTAACCTCTTCCTCACCCATACTTGGACGTTATCACTAGTGTCGCTTCTCCTTTGACTGTTAATTAAGCGTAGAGTAGGGATTCTCTCCCTAGGTGTGTAATGGCTCCAAGGACAACCGCTGGGCTGGTCACTGGATGCGAGCTAGTTCGAACAGGGTTCTCTCACACCTCTGACGAATTCAGAAACATCATTCTTATGCTGGAAGAGGTTGGGCTCTCATTCGTACTGGAGCACCCGTGTAAAATCTTGGACAAAGAGGTGCTTGAGTTCTTCGCTACCGCCAGACTCCGAAATGAAGACTCTCTTATCAAGATCAAGGTGGCAGGGACAACGATCAAGATGTCTGCAAACAAGCTAACCCACTTCCTGCAGCTCTCTAGCTCGGAGCACGAGGATTATCTTGAGGAAGAAGACAAAACCAGGACTCTATTGTTCTGTGGTCTCGCTCGAGGAACTCGGTCAATAAAGCGAAAGGATATGAATGAAGAAGGGAAACTTCTGTCAGACATAATCGTAAAAGTACTCATATGCAAGGCAGGCTCTCATGACCATATCTCTGGGGACATGTTCAAGATCCTGGTGGCAATTGTCTGCCGAAAAAGTTTCAACTGGGGGGCATTGCTGTTTGAGAAGATAAAGGACACCCTGAAATCTTCGAGCTTTGGCCGAATCATAAGTCTGTATCTCAATCAGCTGAATGGAGACAAGTATGATATGAGTAAAGGTGTTCCTCTACACTACTTGAAGAAGATGGACTCAAGTATTTTTGACAGATGGGAGAGGCGCATTGGGCAGGCCGCCGTGGTCGGACAACAGGAAGTATCTCCAGCAGTAATCCCCAGTGAAATTCCTGATGCTTTGACTGCAGGAATTGAGGGGGAGCCTCTACCCACTCATGCTGATATAGTATCTGACATCTCCCAGATGGCCAGAGATGTTGTGGCAGATATACAAGAAGCAAGTGAAACTGTGCTGGAGAATGAGGAGGCTCTGAACCTGAACGATCAAGGAGCTGACGCTAATGTAGAGGAGCCTGCTGACGAAGATGATGTTGATGCGCATGATCTCATGGATAATGAAGGTGAAGAAGAAGGCAATGAGGGAAATGAAGCATTGGAGACTCAGAATATCATTGCAGCTCCATCTGACAAGCACGCACCTGAGATCGTTCCTGAGAACATTGGTGCAACAAGGGAGGGGGAGTCTGAGAAATCTACAGAGGCCGCAAGCATTCCCCCTTAGAGACTGTGCTCGTGTCCAGCTCTACAGGTGCATCAGCTGAACCGCAAGGCCAAGGAGTGCCTCAGAATCTTCCACTACGAGATGATATAGCCACTCACACCGTGAATGTCATTCAGGGTATAGTGGATGAGCTTAAGGCATCTTTTGAAGAAGCTCAAAATACAATGTTGAAAAGGATTAAGAAATCTGAAAATCTCATGCTCAAGAACATGGTGGAGATAAATCACAAACTGGACGTGATGGAAAAGAAGTTTGAAGATAAGTATACTGCGGCCGGCCAAGCTGTCACTCTTCTTATGGAGGGATTAAAAAGGAACACTGATACTCTCACAATCGTAAATCAGAATGCTCATGTCATCGCAAACAACATTCAAAAGTTTGATGGCAATATGGTAACTCTCAACACCAATCAACAAGCCTTAGTCAATGAATTCTCCAGGACTTCAAAGCATATTGATGAGTCACTGCATTCTTATGCAAACTCCATCGCAGTCGAAGCCAAAAAGGGGGAGAAGGAATATATAGCTAAGATGGCTGAGCTTCGGGAAGTCATGATCAACAACTTTGAGCAGTCAAACAAATATGTGTATGACAGTTGCTGGTGGATGCTCCGACAAGCGTTAGGCGTTAATATCCCTGAAACTCCCCAGGGTGCTCCTGCTCCTGAAGATAATACTGTGGCTGATGAGGGCGCCAATGTTGAAGCTGATGTAAGTGAAGCTGATGTTCATAGGGCTGCAAGGGCCTCCTCCAAGGCAAAACTGATGGCATTGTTTGATCAAGGAGCCCTAGCAAGAGCCAGGGACAAGAGAAAATCTCACGAAGGGACATCAAAGGAAACACAAGTTGAAAAGAGAATCAGACTGAAGGATTAGGAAGTAAGAAACGAAAAGTGGAGCCCAGTATCCAAGAGTATCATATTGGACACATTCTGGCTACAGGAACAAGGAGAAATCAATCGAAACGATGTATACAGCCAGTATGAGTGGGAGATGCATAAGACGTATGAAGCCAAACGGAACATCTTTTTCAGGACCAATACTGCGGCAGATAAAGCTCCTCCTCCCAGATATTATCTGAAGCCCAAAGAGTATATGGAGAGGCAAAGAAAGAAGTATTTGGCTCAAAAACTTAAGGATGACTTGGCCAAAGAAAAATAGTCAAAAATTTATAGCCTGTCATTCTCTCTTAAGAACAATTAATGTTTATTGTTAGTATATGAACATTCCTGAGATTATATATATATATATATATATATATATATATATATATATATATATATATATATATATATATATATATATGTGTGTATTTGAATTTATGAATGACTCAAGTCTTGATCTGTTTGCTTATATTCTCTTGTGCTGCATATTTAAATTCTGAATGTTGTTTATATTATCTGGTTGGTGTTATTCATCTTAGCTAGTAGGGTTTTGGCTTCGTTAAATAGGGGGAGATTGTTGGGTATTGTATCCACAATTACCTGGATTTGAGGAAGCCACCTGTCAAGCTAAGATGAATTCACAATGTATTTGATGAAACCTCTTAAGTTGTGCTTGCAGTTATTCCACGCTAAGTGCACACCAATGTCAGGGTGCAGTAGGTCAATATATACGGGTCTGCACGACGTAATCCCTCGTTGAGCAGATCAGTGTGTTGGCCTACCTGTACTCTCTCTATTGGAGTGCACTTACTTTCAAGTACAGGGCCGTGTTTATACAAGAGCAGACAAGGAGCAAGGATGGGTCAAGGAGCAGCTCTTGGGTGGAAAGACGAAAATTCGTCTAAGTATAATTCGACGAGAATCACCAAGTGATTCTCGCCGATTCGGCGAGAATCACCAAGTGATTCTCGTCGACTCTATCCGGCTACCTCAAAACGGTGCCAAGTAAGATTCGGCGAGAATCACTAGTGATTCTCGCCGAACCCATCGTCGTGCAGATCATGGCCAAGTAATATTCGTTGAGAATCAACAAGTGATTCGGCGAGAATCACTAGTGATTCTCGACGAATCGTCGAGAATCACTAACTGATTCTCGCCGATTCGTCAAGAATCACCTGCGATTCTCGCCAATTTTTACTTGACAATTTCTCTGGAAGCTGCTGGACCGGATTCTGCCGCTGGGACTATGTTGAACCGGAACTAGGGTTTCCTTCAGGTGGGACCCACAACGGTCTTTTAGGAGTATACTTGTGTATAAATACACGCGTATTCTTGAACAATACAGCAGCGAAGAAGTTTTGAAAAAGACGAGCCGCGACGTGACCTAGTTCGATGTCTTCCGCTCCGCCGTCGCCGCCCGCGCCGAGTTGTTCGCCGTTTGATCATGGTTTCGCCCAGATCCTCCTGCGATAGAAGCCTAGCTAAGCTTAGCGTCTCACGTGTCTAACCGGAGAACTCTTGTCTCTTGATTTGTAGATCGGGAAAAAATCTTCCCCATCCGAATCGATCGAGACGATTGATCCTAGTGTGACAGTTGGTAGACCTAGCTAGCTTCGCTACGAAGTTTGGATCTCCAAAGAACAGCAGCCGCACATCGTTGTCGCCGCCGATCCCGTGAACCTAGCCGCCGCCCATCTTGTCGCCGCCGGTTCCGGGGATATTCTCTCCAAGAGAGATCTAGGGTTGTGGACTCTTCGTGGACTTCAAGAACACATTGTCAACGAAGAGGGACACCGTAGTCTCCAAACGTAGTTTGTATTTCTTGTACATTCTATTTTATTTTGTTGTAAAGGAACGTTGGTTCCTAGTTATAAGGGTTGGGTGCAACCCGGTTTGTGGGAGTGTTGACTCCTACGTGTGGAAGGGTTCCTTCCGATAGTGCAAGGATTGGATTTCAATCCTGTTGGAGAAGTGACTGAGTCGTCCCTTGTTGGGAGATAGGTCGAAGGGGGAAAGTGGATGTACCCAAGTCGGGGAACCACTATAAATAGCTTGTGTATTCTGTGTGCTGTGCTGTTTATTTTTATTGTGCAGGTACAAGTTTAGATTCCGCAAAAACGCTGCACGTCACCTATTCCCCCCCCCCCCTCCCCCCCCCCCCCCCCCCCCCATAGGTGAAGATAGTTGACACTAGGTGGACTTTCACATGCAATGTTTACTACCTCAGCCTAGAAATATTATGGGAGAGAAGTGTCACTTAATAGTGTAAAGCCTCAATAATAGTCCTATTCTTTCTTTCAGCAATCCCATTTTATTAGGGAGTTCTAGGTGAGGAGAACTCTTGATGAATCCCAAGTTCTACACAAAATCTTGTCATGCATTCAGACTGAAATTCAGTCCCATGGTCACTTCTGATTTTGACCACTGAATTGTTAAGTTCATTCTGAATTTGCCTAACAAAATTATGGAAGACAGTAGGGGTTTCAGATTTCTGCCTCAGGAAGAAAACTCATGTAAATCTAGAATAGTCATCCACAACCACAAATATATAGACTTTCCTACCTAGACTATGAACTAGCATATGACCAAATAGATCCATATGTAGGAGATACAAACACCTCACTGAGTCTTTGTTATCAAGACTGTGGAAGGAGGTCTTGGTCTGTTTGCCTTTTTGACAAGCTGAACATACACCCTCCTTGATGCACTTAACTTGAGGACCATTTATTACTAACTTTTTACTAAAGAGTTGACCTATAGTCTTATAGTTAAGGTGAGCAAGACTCTTTTGCCATTTGACACAATGAGAAGCTTTCTCATATGCAACTAGGCAAACAGGAGAATCTTTATTCTCACTCACAAAATTTAGACAATAAACATTTCCTTTTCTATAGCCTAACAAGATGGCCTCTTGATCACTTGTCCTTCTAATTTGACACCCATTCTTAATGAAAGAAGTGTCATAACCACTTGGGTGATAGTAATAGAGCTATTGGAAATGTTACCAAACCCTTTGATGACCCCTTTTTCAGATCCACCAAAGATCACTTTGGGTTCATTCTCTATGGGAGAGTAATCCTTCGGCATCCTTCTTGTTCCAGTCATGTGCCTGGAACATCCACTATCCAAGTACCATATTGGGGTATAGCCACTTGGACTCACCTGCATTAAATAAAATTACTTAACCTTAGAACCCCAATAATTATTGGGTTCTAGGTTCAGGTTTGACTGAAACTTGACATACTTGCTTGCAGCCTTTCTGACAAGTAAGCTGGCATTTTTCCTGACAATAGTGTTGTGCCAACAATCAATGACATAATGACCTACTTTGCCACAACACCAGCACTCATATCTATTGTATCTTCTTTTAAGTACAGTCTTAACATTATTACTATCAGCAATCCTTAAAACTGTAGGTATAGTGGTCCTTTTATTGAGTGCTGGGGCTGGTGCATCAAACACTGATGATTCCTGAAGAACATGGTGTGTTTGTTCATGGGCTGCCCTATTGGTATTTATAAACTTGTCATTCTGATCACCATGCTTACAGTGAACATGGGTGATGTCATGGTCATACCTGTTAGTAGGCTGCATCACTTTCCTGAAAGAAATAGGGGATTTGAAGGCTAGTGGCTGAACTGGGGCTTTGCCTTTTCTTTTGGAATTAGCTGCCCTAATTCTTCCCTTGAAACCTAATCCTGTCTTACCCTTTTGGAGGTTGAAGTTGTCAATTAAGGGTAAGATTGACTTTGGATTTGAGAATTTTGCCACAAGATCCTTCTCTCTTTGAAGTCTGGCTTTCAGACTCTTGATGTGATCATTTTTGAAGGTAATTGTACCCATCTGAATAAAAGTTATGTTTTTCATTTTAGTAACTTCATTCAACTTCAAATCTAGCATTTTTGCTGAATCTGATGCAACCAGTTGAAAAGATGCAATTTCCTTAGCATGTTCTTTGATAAGGATTCTGCTTCTCTTAAGAGCTTGCAACAGATCACCATACTCATCAATAAGTTGATGAACATCCCCTTCAGATTCAAAATCATCCTCATCTCTTGATGCAGATGCTTCTGATTCTGATCCAGTATAATAATCAGATACTGAAGATAGGTTGTTTATCTTATTAGGACCAGGCTGATCCTGGCACTGATCTTCCTCAGTCAAAGCCATCAGCCCTCTACAATGATGATCTTCAATCCCATTTATAGAGTCCAGCATTTGTAAGAATTCAGATTCTATTGAATCCTCTTCTGTAGTGAACAATCCAATATAGGCTTCCGCTTCAGCCTCTTCTCCTGAACCTGATGATGAGGAGTTAGTCCAACTTTTCTGCTTCTTTGCAACAAAGTGTCTCTCCTTCTTGCCCTTATTTTGATGCTTCTTCTTGTCATTTGATTCGTTTCTTTTATCAGGGCAGTCAACTATAACATGTCCAGACCTGTTGCAACAATAACAAACAATCTTAGAAGAAGTTGTTTTGTTAGGTTTAGTGTCATACTTGTCTTTCTTAGAAGATTTCTTTTTCTGGTAATAGTCATCCTTGGACTGTGAGGAGGATGGATTGGTTCTCCACTGTTTTTTCTTCATGAATCTTTGGAATTACCTTGTGAAGGCTGCAAAGTCTTCATCAGAATTAGGGATGTCTGATGTGTTATTGTCAGAATTATCTGAGATAACTTCAGCAGCTTTCCTAGGAGGAGATGGAGACATCCTCCTGTCCTTCTTTATGGCTTCAACCTTGAAGGCCATAGATTTCTCTTTGTAATCAGACATAGTACTTTTCTCCTCCTCTTTTCTGGCCATAAGTTGCATCTCATATGATAACAATTTTCCAAATAGGGTTGGAGGAGAGGTGTCTGCAAGTCTGGCCACTTTCCTGATGGCACATATCTTGGTATCCCCGTCCTTAGTTAGTGATCTGAGAAACTTATCATTGAGCTCATATGTGCTAAAGACTCTTCCATATGACATTAGCTCATTAAATATTCTGAAAAACTTCTTGTAGCACTCAATTATGCTGTATGTTTTGGTTTGTCTAAAACTTTCATATTCTTGATTTAACATAGACTTTCTGTCATCTCTTACTTCTTCTGATCCCTCCATGTAGACAATCAAAGTGTCCCACATATCCTTGGAGGTTTTGCATTGAACCAAGTTTTGGAAAGCTGAGTCATCTATAGCACTAACTATTATGTTTTGTGCTCTCTTATCCACAGTGGCTAAGATGATCTCATCCTTTGTCATTTCAGAATAACTTTTTGGAGTCCTTAGGTTGGCATCAAGAACTGAGATGTTCATAGGAATGAATGACCCTTCTTTAACTGTAATGTAGATTCTTGGGTCAGAAGCTTCCATGAATAATCTGACTCTCTATTTCTATATGCAAACAATTTCCGTTCTACATATAGGTAGTTTCATGGATCCAACTTCCTTGTGATTTTCACCTGAACCCATTTTGTCTAATTGATAACTAACTTATAGATCAACTAAGACTGTTAAGTCTATTCTTGAGTAACCTGCCTCTGATACCACTTGAAAGAATTAGATTCAAGATATCCTAAACACCTAGAGGGGGGGGGTGAATAGGTTCAATTCCTTTTTATTAAGGAAGATAATATATGTCACTAATAGACAACCTATGCAACAACTATCACAACACAATTTAATAGAAAACACAGCCAATCACAGCATACACACAGATTTATAGTGGTTCCCCAAGAGATGGGTACATCCACTTTCCTCCTTCGCTTATCTAACAGTATACTAGATTCGGCCTAACTCCCTTCTTCCTTCTCAGATCCTCAGATCTTACAACGCAAAACACAGAATGGTTCCTACAGCTTACACTTCACCAAGTACTACAACTCAGATTCTTCCAGATAATCCTACCTCAGAGTGAGTCCACACTCATACAACTCAGGCAATCCAGCCCTACCTCATACTCTTTCACCAGGCCTACAGCCTAGAGAAATCAATCTCCTATCTCAGGCACTCAGCCTTTATAAACTTAGGCTTACAACTCAGAGATATAACTCTGTTACACTGAGATCTATAAAATATCTAACAGAAAAATTTATTATAAAAGAGATAAATCCTTCACCCAGGTAGAGAGAGAAAGGGTTGAAGGCTACTTGATCAGTTCTTGATAGATCTGACTGCTTAAGATTCAACCTGTCTTAGCTTCTTCAAAGCTTCTTGAATCTGAACAAAGTAAGGTTGATCTTCTTGTGAAGTTGGAGATGATCCTCAATCCAGCTTCCTCTTCTTTCAGATGTAGCTCTGAATTCTTCTTGCAGACTTGTTCAGAATCTGCCCTTACTATAATAGAGATCTGTTGATTTTAGGATCAAAACTTCTCTTGTTCGATCTCTCTCGTTTGATGATAGAACATGTCTTTATATAGATTAATCTGAGGTTACCGGCTGATCTGGTTCATCACAGCCTTCTGACAGCTCTGAAAGATGCAACAACTTTGTTAGTTATGACATGTGTTAAGTCTTCAGTCTTGACACCTGCTGCCTTCTTGTACTCTATCTCATCAGAAAAGTGTCGAGACAATACTTCAAATGTGTCAACACAAATAGATCATGTATCGACACAATTCTTGATGATGTCGACACAACTCTCATAATGTCGACACAACCCTTCTTTATCTTCTCAACACAGCTTCTGTGGAATGTGTTGACACAAGTCATGTGTGTCGACACAATAGCTTCTAGTCTCGATATAGTTGGTGTTTGACAGAATCCTGTTGTGTGTCGACACAATCTGCTTCCAGTCTTGACATAGTTGGTGTCGACAGAATTCTTGTATGTGTCGACACAAGTCCTGTCTGTCGACACAATTACTGTTGATAGAATTCTGGCATGTGTCGACACAAGTCCTGTGTGTAGATACAGTTGCTGTAGACTGAATTTCTGTGTGTCGACATAAGTCTGTGTGTCGATACAATCTGCTTCTGGTGTCGACACATTTCCTTCACAAGTGTCGACACTTGTACTTAGAAACTTTTCCTGCATTTCCTTAACCTGCACATTAAAACTTAACAACCCATCAAATACATAATGATGTATATAATTGAGTTAAGTGAGGCTTCTCCAAATCAGGTACATATTTTCCAATGTACCCAACACTAATTAGTGGAACTAAAAGTCTTGGAGAAAACAGAGGAGTTCACGGATTTAACATGGCTGATGACAGGACAAGAATTGGGCGTACACGGGTAGGCACACGCCCGTGTCCCTACCCGTGTCCTATTCGTGATGGACCAGAAGAATTGGAAGAAAAAGACAGAGCACCAAACGGGTGGGATCACGCCCGTGTTCCCACCCGTGTCCTTTTCGGGATAAATTCAAAGTCTTCTGCCAACCAACCCGTGTGCGAAGAACAAGATGAACAACATGGCCGTGTCAATACCCGTGTCAGATGACATGGCCCACGACCAGGCACGCCTATTTGTGTGGAACTGCCTTTGAACCGTCAACACGACATGTGACACGGCCGTGTTGGAACCCGTTTCCGACCATGTTTGAAAGGAGACTATAAAAATATGTAGAAAAATTATAATGAGGACTTTTGGATCATTTCATTTGGACTTCTGGAGGATGAAAGTGGAGCACCTAAGAGAAGGACGAATTGAAGGAGATTTTCGCATGATTTTAATCTTTCATGTATCTCTTTTAATCTTTCCTTTCTATTGGTGATCTAACTTTATTTATTTTTTATTTCGCATGAAACTTTTATTTGAAAAATTTGGTAATCATGTATGTTATTGTTTTCGTCAAATTTGTGGTATTTTATTCGTATGTAGCCTTTCAAACAAAGAGATTTATCCTAGTTGTGAATTTATTATTTGTTTTACATGAATTCCAACTTTTTAGATTGAGAAATTGGAAGGTTGTGATGATGTTTATATGTTCATATTTAGGTGTTATTTTTCTTTGCATTTCAATTTGCATGATCGAGAGATATGTTGATTGGATAATTATAATACAGATAAATGGATTCATGGTATTTTAGAGATAAGATTTCATGAATTTATGTATTAGATAGGGTACTTTATTTTAATGCAAATTTGAGGATTGTAAATTGTTCGAGAGAAAATTTACTCAACTTAGGTTTAGATTTTGAATTGCTCGAGAGAGAATTTGATAAATGTTTAACCTTTACAATACAACGAATTTGATAATCTTATTATTACCTGATTACATAGAATTTAGTTAATGAGCTGTTATTTTCATGTGAATACTCTTAGACTTTCGACTTTTTATCATCTTTAATCCTCCAATGTTTCTTTATCCAAGTTGTCATAGTTAGGTTAATCTGGGTTAAAAATCAATTTTAATTATAGGTATGATAATAGAGTGAGGGTGAGTATGAGTATTTGAAAAGACCCTGTGGAATATGACACGAGATGTAGATTTCTCCTATACTATGATTGATAGGTGCACTTTCCTGAAAAGTTAAATCAATCTAGCTTATGCTCATTTACATTGTTTCTACTAGAGTGTAGAATGAATCCGCATCAAGTTATTACTTAAAAAAAGCATCACGTACATATGTAATATTATGCATTTCATACTACATAATATTGTATGTAACGAAAAAGTAAAACGTGCTAACGGGAAGCCATGTGATGATGATTATGCATCTCATACTATATAACCGTCACATGTTGCCACCTATGGTGGATTCATATTCAAACACATATTATGCATCTCATACTACATAATACGCCATGTATACTTCTTCTCATACTATGAGTGTAGTGTTCATGCTTCCATCAAGATCTACTGATGACATATCGGTGTGTGTATGTAATGAAATGATACGATTAGAGTTTTGCTTAATGGAAAGTTATTCGACAAGCTTGCAAAACCAACCAACCCACTTGGAAAACCTCCCTCTGATACCAACTGTCACATCCAGCATTTTCTCCATATTAAATAATACGTCAGAGTAAGAGAAAATACGCGCCGTGATGCCACGCCGTGCAGGGGACAACTGCAGACGTTCAGGCAACCATGTTCTCACATTTACTTTAATGGAAGAGCCTTATATTTTAAGTTAAAAAAACATATTTAAATTCTTGAGTTTACTGACCGTGTCTCTCGGTCGGATGGAACTAGTCCATAGGTGAGAAAATATAAATTTACGCAGCGGGAAATACTAAGCTTGATTCGTTTATCGACCTATATGAGAATGAGCACATAACATAAAATGCAATGAGATTTGACTTCTAAATTTAGGATAAATAAAATAGATTTTCTATAGCTCTTCAAAGTAGTGTGTTTTATAGTTTAAAAGTTATGTCATGCAAATATTCCAGTATGCAACTTTGTATACTTAAAAGTAACTACATACATCTTAACATAAAACCTTCCCAGAGAGCAAGTATAAAAAAGCAATAAGTAGGATTTCTCGGGAAGGTTTTGAGTTCTCGAGTACTGGCTTCAGGATTTCCCGGGAAGTGTTGCAGACTACTCGAGAAGAACACGCGACCTCCCAAGAACAAAATTGTATGAACAGTATTTATTTGTCATCGTGAATAGTGGATTTTGCAAATATACCCTTGATCAAACTTTAGGAATGAATAGTACTTTTCATTTTTGAATAGTGCTTTAATAATATAACAATCATATTTTTATATTTTTGAACAAAGAAATACGAGTTCAAAACGGAGGCTCAAACGCGCGCCTAATTAAACGAAATTCGTACCGTAAGCGAACACTGACGTTACAAATCCAACGGCGAAGACGGAACCAAAATCCAACATTCCGTTCTCGATATATAAATTTTCAAAGTCTACGGCGATCATAAATTCTACAAAACTTCGGAAAATCGTTGAGACTCGAATATCACTCGGATCGCGACGAAACTTGACGAGCATATCAAAAATTAATTAATTTAACTTCCTAACGCGAAGTTTTCCATTTTCGACAAGGATTTATGAATTTGGCCGACTCGACCGAACAGACGCGAAAACGCACTAACGGCGACGCGCCGTCAACTCCACGTAAACGTAACGCCCCTTATGTCATTATGACGTCACCAAGATGATTAAATAATTGTCGGAAAATCAGGAGCGTTACAACATGAGTCTTCAAGAAACTGTAGTTCATATCCTTTACTTAATAGCTGCCCTACACTCAATAGATTCTAAGCAAGTGTGGGCACATAGTGTACTTCTAGTATTGTTCTTGCTTTTCCAGTTGAGGAGGTAATAGAAACAGTTCCCTTTCCTTCTATTGGAATTGTTTTACCATCCCCTAAATGAACTACAGATTTATACTTCTCATTAATTGAAATAAAGTAACATTTGTTATTTGACATGTGACTTGAGCAGCCACTGTCAACATACCAAATGATTGTTTCATCCATGGAGGCTCGCATACAAGAATAGAACATCTCTTCCTTTTCTTTCTCTTCCATTGTAGCTTTCCCTTTCTCTGTATATTGAGCTTGTTCATTTGAATTATGTCAACAATCTTTTGTTGAATGGTTTGGAACTCTGCATTTTTTACATCTGGAATATCAATCCCTTGAATCATGTGTTGTTTTATGACAAATAATGCAATATTTCAGATTGCCCTGAGATTGAAATTGTTTTCACTGTACTTTTCCATTTTGTTTAAGCTTATATCCTGCTCCAGGGGTATAAGACTTGTTTACAGAGACTGCTACTGACTTAGCAGGTTTGGGTGAGTTCCTATAAGGTTGTTGTTTAAACACAACCTTAGATTGGAAGGCCTGTTCAAGAGGTTGAGAGTCCCTTTGCAGACGGTCTTCATGAGCCTTTAAGGATCTTGCCACTTCAGTTAAGGATAATCTCTTGAGATCTTTTGATTCTTCGATTACCATAACTGCAGGATTAAATGGAGCGGTTAAGCTGCTCAAAATTTTGTGAACTATTGTGCTGTCATCAATTATTCCTCCAAAATTCCGAATTTGGTTGATTAATTTAACTATCCCGGCAATAAAAAAAATCAATTGTTTCGCCCGAGACCTTTCGAATAAGTTCAAGTTCTGTCCAGAATCTTTGTAACTTCATTTCCATGACTTTTATACTTCCTTTATACTCCATTTGTAGGGTATCCCAAGCTTGCTTTGCTGTTTCAGCTCCCATGATCAGAGGAAAAACAGACACAGAGACTACTTGATGGATTAAGGAGACGGCCCTTGCATCTTTTAGTTTAACTTCTTCAACCTGTTTTGAGATTGATGCATCTGTTGCTTTGCTTCCTTCAGGTAGGGTTGGCAGTTGAGGACCTTGTGTTACTAGATCCCACAAACCTTGAGATAAGAAGACAAACTTCATTTGAATGCTCCATTGATCGTATTTTTCACCATCGAAGATTGGGATAGATGCATGAGAGTATGAGTGAACAGAGGAGCTGGAGGAGGAGGCCATCAAAGTGAAGATGATAACTCGGTTAGAGCTTCTATAGCTCTGATACCAACTGTGGGAATTAAAGCACAGGAACCTGAACTATTTGATGGAAAAACTTAGCACACCCATATATTGATATGATGCTTTATATATATAGCAGATACAACATTGGATAGAGTTGATTTAAGTCAAACGGTACAAAGATTGGTTTTGACTTTGTAACTACCACTTTAGATATTTGTTTTTACATGTACAGGTACACAGGTGTACAGGTGCACCTATACTGGGAGATGTGGAACCCGGTTTATATGTCACATGAACTTCCTCTTTCTCCTCTTTGCCTCTCCCCTTTCTCAACCTTGGAGAGAGAAAGCCCGGAAGAAAAATGAGCTCAATACCTCTCCTTTCTTGACCTAACAAGTCCAGTGGTTGATCTCCGCTCTCCACCCTTAGATCAAGATCCAAAAAGATCTAACTGTCACGATCACGAGTTTAGGAAATCTGGATATGTTAGTTACCGCACGGAGGTAGTCTTACCGTGCCTCGGCACTACAAAACTATTGGAAGACAGACTTTCAGCACTTCTGAATTTGGGTGTGTGCTCTGGCTACACGGGCGTGAGTTTCCACAACCACGGTTTGCTTTAATGCAAATATGTAAGGTAATATATTACACAATTTGATATTGTTTCAGATGTTTTATTTGATGTATATGTGAAAAATCCAATGCCTAGGATGTACACAAACCGCTGGAAGAAAATCTCGAAGGAAAACTTGCAGGAAATGTTATAAATCAAGAAAAATAAGTTTGCAACACTACACAGATCAAAATCCGGACATACACCGAGACATACATTGTTGTATGATTCCGTTCGAAGTCCATAAGAAATAAAATAGAGAATATGAATATTACAAAAACAGATTAACCTCATGAATCTTCAACTCCTTCTACAGCGCCCTGCTTGCAAAATGCCATTTTGAAAAGCACACCAAGATTAAGACCTTGTCGAGGGCTACACCATGGAATTCACGATCTCTAGAAACGATGGTCGTACGAAGACAAACAGTAGAGAGAAGTTTCTCTCTCTAAAAACCTTTACAGCTACACTATCAATGAAAACTTAGGGCACTAATTAAGCGCATATCTATAAATATATACAAAAAAAATATCGTTGGTTTTTGCGATTGCACGGTGTAACATCCGAGACCATCCAGATCAATCTTGATCGTCTGTTTTTTACACACACACACACATATATATATATATATATATATATATATATATATATATATATATATATATATATATATTTATTTATTTATTTATATTTAATTTTTTTGTTTTATCTTTAACTTTTTAAATATAAAAAAGTATTAATTTTAAAATATATGCAATGATAAAAAATTATATTAAAAAAATTACATGATAAGAAAAATATTGAGAACCGCTGAGGGTGGCTCGCCCGCCGCAGATTGGGTACTATCGCGCGGAGCACGGGGGGCGCCCCGTGCACTGTCACTCGTATATATATATATATATATATATATATATATATATATATATATATATATATATATATATATATATATATATATATATATATATATATATATATATATATATATATATATATATATATATATATATATATATATATATATATATATATATATATACTAGCATCTTCGAACGGGCTCCGCCCGTTCTCGATGCGTCGCTGCGGGCTTCGCCCGCAATCAAGCGGGCTTCGCCCGCTTGACCCCCCGGCGGGCTTCGCCCGCCCCCCAGCGGGCTTCGCCCGCCCCCCAGCGGGCTTCGCCCGCCCCCAGCGGGCTTCGCCTGCCCCCCGGCGGGCACCGGCGGGCTTCGCCCATCCCCTCCAGCGGGCACCGGAGGGCTTCGCCAGTTCTCGATGCGTCGCTGCGGGCTTCGCCCGCTTGACCCCCCGGCGGGCTTCGCACGCCCCCCGACGGGCTTCGCCCGCCTCCGAAAAATTTAAATATTTATATAATTTAATAAATAATTATTATTTTTTAAACAAATTATAATTTAATAAATCATTATATAATAATTTTTTATTTTTTATATTTTTTTATAAAAAAAAATCAAAAAAACCGAAATCCCGATGCCACCCCCCCGTTCCGCCTGCCCTCCGGCCGAATCCCTCTGCCGCCGGCGGCGGAGCCGCCGGCGGCTCCGCCGCCGGCGGCGGCGTGAGCCCGTGGGGGGCGGGATGCGGGACGGGGGTATCGGGAAAAAACTGAATGTGAACAGTAACTTTTTTTTGTTTTTTTTTATTTGCAGGCCACCTGCTTTGAATCCAACGGTTCCTATTTGTTGTAGTTTGATCGGACGGTCCAAATGCTTTTCATGGTGTGATCCAAATATGACTATTGTATTATATAATAAAGATATATATATATATAAGTAAAAGTGACCGTAGACGTGCATTGAAATCTAGAATCACGGTGGCGTCAACTGAACTAAGGTGGCGTCGACTGGATGATGAAGTAGCATCGACTGAGGCTCCATTTGGTTCAGCGGTGGCGGGTCGATCCGGCGGGTGGAAACGGAGTGTTTGAACCGGAGGGGAGAGGTGGTTGTTCCAAACTGAGCTTTTGGGGGGTGTTTCTCAAGGCGGGCGGGTGGAAACGGAGCAAACGCCGCCGGAGGTTGATTTATTTACCCGCCTTCCGGCAGCATTTGCACCAAATGGAGCAGCGAAACGCCAAACCAATAGAGCTTGAAACCCCCAATCACAGCATGCATGCTTTGAGTTCTCCATCAACGCATGCTTTGAATATATATATCAGAGCAACTATTATGAATATATATTATATATAAATTTCACCTTAAAGCTCAACACTGCCCCTTAAGGTAAAATCCAGATACAGCTTGAGTAGCCCGCGAAAGCGCTCAAACGGCCTCTTGGACAGAGTCTTCGTGAAGATGTCGGCGACATTGACTTGACTTTGAACATACTCCACGACAAGAGATCCACCAAGTACTTTCTCCAAAAAAAGTGATGCTCGATATCGATATGTTTTGTCCGCGAGTGACAGCACGGATTTGTAACAAGATTCAACGCACTTCCGTTGTCGTCGTGGAGCAAAGTAGGACTACGAACTTTTTCAAAAACATCCTCACAACCAAATGCATTCCCGAGCTTCCAAGGACGATGCCTTGTACAACGTTTCAGTGATGGGAGATGGACACCGAGTCTTGTTTCTTGCTACACCATGAGATCGTCGCTGACACACACATAAAGATGTATCATGACGTCGACTTCCAATCATCAGCATCTCTGACATAGTCGACATCTGTGAAATTATATAAACTGAAGTCAGTGTCTCTTCCAAATAGCAATCCCATGTCCGAGGTTGACTTGACATATTTCAAAATCCCCTTCGCCGCCTCCAGATGAGGCTTTCTGGTCTCTTGCATGTAATGGCTCACTCGGCCAATCGCAAATGAGATATCTGGCCGCGTAATCGTCAAATAAATCAAGCTTCCCATCAGAGCCCATAAGGGCTTAGGATAAGGCAAGATCCTTCCTTCATCCCGACGAAGTTTCACTCCAACCTCAAGTGGAGTAGAGCAGCGCTTCCCGTTCGCCATGTCAAATCTCTTCACGATCCGCTACACATAGGCCTTATGAGAAATCAACACCCGACTCTTCTTCCTCTTCACTTCAATGCCATGGAAATGGTGTAGCTCCCCCAAATCCTTCATCTCGAACCGGATTGATAGCTCCGCCCTAAGCATTGCCACCTCTCAGTCATCATTTCCTATCACGATCATATTGTCAACATACAACAGTACGAGCCCATGAAGTCCACCCTTCTTCTTCATGAACAAGCTCGAGTCGGAATCTGATGCATAGTACCCACTACAAATACTCCACAATTTTTCCAAACCAAGATTGAGGTGGCTGCTTCAAAGCATTTAGGGCCTTCTTCAAGTTACAAACATGCTCCAGATGTGACTTGGATGCGTACCAGGGTGGTTGATCTATGAAAATATACTTGTCAGTCTCACCGTAAAGAAAGGTGTTCATCACGTTGAGTTGCCACAACTTCCATCCTTGGTTCATTTCCAATGCAATCACCACCCGCACCGAAGTCATATTCGCCACCGAGCTAAATGTCTTATCATAATCCTCTTCATACTGCAGTGAAAATCCACGAGCAACAAGGAGAGCCTTGTAACGCTCTATGCTGGCATCTGCCACTTGTCAAGAGGACCTGCAAAGAAGTACGAACACATACTAACAAGATTACCTTCCCTATAGCGAGCTGGTGGGACGATAGTCATCTTCAAACTCCACAAAGTTGGACCACTCAACACTGTTCCAACAACATCTGCACCATCAGCTGCATCGTCAGAATAATTTGGAGCATCGCTCCCCCCAAGATTCCAGAACCTGAAGCACCTGAACTAGAGTTTGATGAAATATGAGCACTTGGAGACAAGGGTAACTCCACCAAAGAGTCTTCAGACAGTCTCCCATCACTTCTTACTTAACTTCTATCTCCTACACTCTCCTCTAAAGCAAAAATGGAACCTTCTTGATAAGAAATCAACTCATCAAACACCACGTTACGAGACACAATGACTTGGCGTGTCTGCTGGTCTATGCGCTTCCAGCCCTTTTTCCGCTCGTCATAGCCAATGAATATGCACTTGCGCGCCTTCGCGTCCAACATGGTTTTGAGAGCATTTGTAACGTGCAAAAAGTAAGTATCTCCAAACACCTACAAATGCTTCACACTTAGCTTCTCTCCAAACATCATCTCGTGTGGAGACTTCAGCTCAATAGGACTTTGCATCAAATTGTTGATAATATATGTCGCGCAAGTCTTTCCCTCCGCCCATAAGGCTTTGGGTATGTCATTCGCATGCAACCAACACTTGCACTTTTTGCAAAGTGTCGAATATTCCTTTCAGTCACTCCATTTTTTTGTGGAGTGTGAGACCAAGATAACTCCCGCCTAATACCATGCTTCATGCAAAAAGTAGAGAACTCGTTATAAATAAACTCTCCTTCGGTGTCCGTTCTCAGCCTTTTGATCCACAAATTCAGCACGTCTTCTACTTTCTCCTTGAATTCCACAAACTTCCCTAAGACCTCCGACTTTTCCTTCACAAAATACGCCCACTTGTATCGAGAAAAGTCATACACGAGCACAAGCATGTACAGATTTCCTGAATATGTAGGTGTGATGAACGGTTACATCAAGTCACCATGAATACACTGCAATGGTCCCTTGCTCCTATAAAGAGACCTGTCAAATAGGAGGTGATATGCTTTCCCAAATTGACACCCTTCGCAAACATGACCGTCACCAAATGAAGATAAGCTAGGTAAGTCTTTCACAAGGCCTCTTGCCACCATAGCTTTCAACTTGTTCATCCCCACACGACTCAACCTCTCATGCCAAATAACTGCATTGTCATTTGTATTTATCTTGTTCACATAAGAGTTTGTAGATAGCACATGTATATCTTGCACACACCACCCGGTGTGAGTAGCATCCGCCTTCATGGAAGAGAAGCTCGGCCAAAACTTTACCTTCTTAAGACCAAAGAGAACATGATAACCTGCATCCACCGCATTGGTCACTGAGAAGAGGTTCTTCTTCATCTCCATCACATGATAAACACACTTCAACTTGAGTGCACTTACATCACTGCCCAAGGTAATTGTCCCCTCCTTTACTGCATGCACTAAATCATCCGTCGTCACAATATCATCATTCCCCTCATAGACCTGAAAGGAGGAGAACTTTGATACACACTGATAAGGTGATGGCTGCACCTAGAATCAACAATCCAATCATCCTAAAAATTAATGGAGGTCAGGGCATCCACAGACGTTGTCGTCATCTCGTCCAATAAATAATGCCTCCATTCCTCTTCATCTTTGGATCCCTCTTATTTCTCTGCTATGTGCCCCGACTTGAGATTCGCCTTGCAATCTCTCCTGAAGTGGCCCAATTTGTTGCACCTAAAGCATTTGAGACCCTTTTTACATCAATCAAAGTTTGGAGGAAACTTTAATCCATCTCTTTGTGATAAAGTAGAGGGGCCCTCCCACATGTTCTTCTTCCTCCTATCTCAATTCTTCTTTCCTGAGAATAACATCTCACTTTCTCCACCTAAAATAGAGCAACCTGACATTTGTCTTGCCAAACTTTCCTACGAAACCAATAGATACTTCAACTCCAAAAAGGATGGTTGAATAGCCCATTCTTGCACCGAAGTAATAAATGGCACATACTCTTTTTGCAAGCCACAAATAATATGATGCTTCATCTTGACCTCTGAGATTGCCTCATCCAGATCCAGTGTTAATATCTCCACGCACAAGTTCTTCATCTTCAAGAAAAAGGTTGAAATTGACATCTCTCCTTGATTCGCCTTTGCCAACTCCTTCTCCAAGAATTGTAACATTGCGACATTCTTTTTGTTAAACAATACATCCAACGATGCCCAAATCGTCGAAGGAGATCTACATCCGATGATGTGATCAAACAAGTCCGGAGATATTGCATGTTTGAGCGTGAACTCGGCCTTCACATTCTTCTTCTTTTATGCTCTCACCTCCCAAACGTTGTCCCCAGCCGGAATAACTTCCTCATATTCATCGCCACCAACAACCTCCAACAAATCTTCTCCCAACATATAACTCTTCATACACGATTTCCATTTCTTGTGATTTTTGTATGTCAACAACTCGATACCAAGACCTCTCGTATATCCTCCCACACCATCCATTCTGGTATACCGATCTTCTTCACCAAAGAAACTTAGCAATCACCGCTAAAACCGATGTGGCACTAATAGCATGTAAAAATTTCAATGCCCAGGATGTACACAAACCGCCAGAAGAAAATCACCAAGGAAAACTTGTAGGAAATGCTTGAAATCAAGAAAATAATTTTGTAATACCAAACAGATCAAAACTCGGACATACACGATTGTATGATTCTGTTTGAAGTCCACAAGAAATAAAACAGAGAATCTGAAAATTACAAAAACAGATAAATCTCCTAAATCATCAACTCCTTCTACAGTAACGTGCGAGCAAAATGTTGTTTTGAGAAGCACGCCAAGATGAAGACGTTGTCGAGGGCTACGTCGTGGAATCGACGATCTCTAGAAACAATGGTCGTGTGACGGCGAATCATAGAGAGAAGTTTCTCTCTCTAGAAACAATAACAGAACTGTTGTAGTGGCGATCCTTTTTCACGGGACGGAGAATGATAGTTGGAATCTGGGCGTAAAGCGCAGAGCTGCACTTTACGGTACAGTGCAGTCATCGTGTGGCTACGAGTGCATCACATCTCGCGCGGAGATGCATGCACATCTTTAAGATGTGTGCGTGCGAGATGTGATGCACTCACAACCACACGATGGCTGCACTGCAGCGTGCTGTACTTTATGCCCCCCTTTTCCATGATAGCTACAGTATCATTGAAAACTTAGGAACTAATTAAGAGCATATATATATATATATATAAGTAAAAGTGGCAGTCTACGTGCGTTGAAATCTAGAATCACAGTGGTGTTGACTGAACCAGGTCGCGCGCTGCGCAGGTGTCGCGCCAGCACACCGTCGGAGGGCCGCGCACTGTCGGCAGCCCTCGCTGTCGCCGGCCAGCTCCTTCGCTGTCGGCTGCCCCTTTGTTGTCGGTCGTTGTCGCTGCTGTAACGACTCGGCCCATGACACGCTCGCCGACCCCAAGCGACGTTATAGAGCTGCAGCCCGTGCCACCCAAACCCATCTCCGACCTGTTTCTCAGCACGGCGGGTTTTTGAGAATGCCAGGTTTCGAACCCAGCACCTCCTTAACAAGGTACCTACAACAACCCTCATCACCAGTTGATCGAGGAAAAATGCGGGTTGTGACAGCGGCCTCTGGGTGCCCTGCCCGGGTCGCCCGAACTGAACTGCCTGGGGTGGAGGGAGGCCACATTCTTCATTTGGTCAATTTTGGTGATCTGCGTGATCAAAACAAAGTGATTTCATTCACCAGCACAAATCACTCCCTAGTGCAATTACTGACACACACCTCCAGAAAATTATAAATAGGCCCTCAGGCCTTCATTTCAAGCCAAGCAAATCCAGAGGCAAGAGATAGCTCTGAGATTTTCTAGTGAGATCGTGCACTTAGGTCAATCTTTCACTCAGGAATTCACTCTGCTCCTCTCCCTTGTGCTTCCTCACGCCTCAAGTGACGTTAACCACCTCTGCAAGAGCATTCCCATCTTGGCTCCGCATCAATGAGAGCGCAACCTCCTGAAGCCCGTGGACTTAGAAGATTTTCCAGCTAGAACGCTCCCACCAAGATTCTGTGAGCTCGACGTCATCTCAAGGTCAGATCGCTTCCATCAAAGTTCCGATGACTTATCCATTTTTCCTCTTTTTTTGTACTTATAACGGAGTAGCGGTCTGTCGCCCTCCAAGATCAAACCAACTTCTATAACACTCCAAGGAGCTAGTGGATTTTGGCTCAGCACAGTTTCAGCCACGCATTTTTTTACCCTTTCCGGGTTTTCCACGTCAAAAATGTCCTATGTCCATTGTTGTGGTTTTTTTAACTGATTGCATGCTCAACTTGACTTCGAGCTAAGGCTGTACGATTCTTCTGACATGGGAAAAGGTTAGGTGACCCTCGATAGTTTGGTGTTGTCTGTGAGAAAGTGTTCCCGGAAGCTCGAACAAGGCTCAGCATTCCTCCAACCAGAAGCAACGTGACGGAAGACCTAACAAATACTTCAGTCTCTGCATAGCCCCGTAGGTCCCGGGGGGCACGATCTTAGGCATGGAGTTGAAGATAATCGCCATCCCCCCCCCCCCCCCCCCGTGCAAGTCTTCACCATCGCTCGAAGTGAGGGGGCATCCCGATAAAAGGGTGTGCCAAGATCGCACCAATCGCTCCGGGGACGAAGACGTGATAGGAGTGCGCAAGCCGCATCGAGATCCCCTAGTCGTTAGCGCGGAAATAAGAAATCCCTGCCTAAAGTTCAAGAGGATCCTCGTCGGTAATGTCAGCGCAATTGATGTCCTATTCATGGTCATGGGGCTTCGCGAAGAGTCTCTCGATCCCGCAGGCGGGCCCATCTTCAGATTTAACAATCGGTCGGTCCCCGTGTGGGGTGTAGTCTCCCTCCGGGTAACCATGAGAGAATACCCAAGGCAAGCAACACACCATATCCAGTTCCTGGTCATGGAATGTGAATTAGCCTACAACACCATCTTCGGCAGGCCCCTACAAGCTATGTTCAGGGAAATTCCCTTCATACCCCACCTGACGATGAAATTCCTGACACCCGACAGTATAAGCATTGTTCGAGGGGATTATGCAATGACATAAATCTACTACCTCAACCAAGCTCAACTGTTGCAGAAGGCGACCCAGTCCATTTAGATCTTCGATTTGCAGGATGAAACCTCAATACAGAGGGCCACTCCAGTTGAAGGCCTAATCGAGATCCCACTCTTGGAGAGGTATCACGCTCGTACAGTGCTACTCGAGTTACTCTTATCCTCGGCGAAGCAAGGGAGTACATGAACTTCTTACATGCCAACCAAGATGTATTCGCTTGGAGTCCCGAAGACATGTCAGGGGTCGACCCGCAAGTCATCACCCACTCGATAAACATCAGCCCAACATGGAAGTTGATTATCCAGAAAAAGCATAAATTCGCGCCAGAAATGCTCCGCGCCATCGAGGAAGAGAAAAACAAGCTTTTGGCTGCGCGATTCATCCGGGAAGCAGCCTACCCCACTTGGCTTGCCAACATCATCATGGTAAAAAAAGCTTCAAGTAAGTGGAGGATGTGCGTTGACTACAACAACCTCAACCAAGCATGTCAAAGGATAACTTCCCCCTCCCCCGCATCGATCATCTCATGGACGCAATTGTTGGGCACAAAATTCTCAGCTTCATGGATGCCTACTCGGGATACAATCAGATCGGGATGAACCCGTCAGACAAAGAGCACACCATTTTTTGCACGAACAAAGGAGTGTACTGCTACAAAGTAATGCAATTCGGGCTAAAAGGCGTCAGGGCTACCTACCAAAGGTTAATGAATCATGTATTCAAAAGCCTCATTGGGCGGTCCAGGAAGTTTATGTCGATGACATGCTGGTCAAAAGCATTCGGCGAGGTCGTCACCTAAAAGACTTGGACAAATGCTTCTATCTCCTCCGTTGTTTCTAGCTTCGCTTGAACCCCACTAAGTGCGCATTCATGGTCACCACGGGAAAGTTCCTGGGCTTCATGGTAACATAGCAGGGGATAGAGGTCAACCCAGAAAAGATCAAGGCATTGGAAGAAATATCGCCCCCACGCAATGTCAAGGAGGTCCAACGCCTCAACGTGAGAATTGCCGCTCTCTCGCTTCCTAGCCTGGACGGGCGACAAGTACCTCACTTTCTTCAAAGGGCTTCGAGGTACTCACCATGTCGGTTTCCATTGGACGGACGAGTGCCAAGCTGCCTTTAAATAACTCAAACAGTATCTAGACACTCCCCCATTACTTTTTAAGCTCGTCGAAGGGGAATACCTCTTCCTATACCTGGTAATCTCGTCGCACGAGCTCAGCTCGGTGCTAGTAAAGGACGAGGTGTTAGCAAGGTCTTGTCCGATACCGAGAGCATGTATCCCATGGCAGACAAGATTTCCCTAGCACTGGTATACTCAGCTAGAAAGCTTTGCCCTTACTTTCAAGCCCATGCCATCAAAGTACTCACACAGCTACCACTCTGAGTGATCCTGCAAAAGCCCGAGGTGTCAGGAAGGCTAGTCAAATGTGTAGTGGAGCTGGGGTAGTTCGACATCCAATTTCTGCCAAGACCTGTCATCAAGTCCCAAATACGGCAGACTTCGTGGTAGAATGCACACTACCGCCAGAAGAGACCCTGAGCTCCATCAACCTAGCTCCAACATCGTGGATCTTGCATGTTGATAGAGCCTCATGAGCTGCATGGGCAGGTGCAATATTACTACTAACAGGCCCCTAGGGGGCCACCCTTGTGTACGAGCTCCAACTGAAATTTCCCGCCACAAACAACATCGCGGATTATGAAGCACTGATCGTAGGCCTCCTCCTAGTGATCGATTATGGGATAAAAAGCTTGAACATCAACATCGGCTCTCAGCTATTGGTCTCTCAAGTTGAATGGGACTACGAGTCAAAAAATGAACAGCTTACACAATACCTCCAGCTGGCCAAACTCTCCTCAAGAAAATCAAGTCTCATCAGATCCTCAACATCCCTCGAGAGCTGAATGTAAGGGAAGAAAAACTATCCAAGCTTGCAAAATCCACCACAGGATACCAAACTCGGCGTCGTTGAATCGAGAATTTTCTCGTTCTCAGTTTCTTGGGACCATGGGAGGTCATCACCATCACGGAAGGGGAACCCTGCTGGATGGACCCCATCATCGCCAATCTCAAAAGTGGGCAACTGTCGGAGGACCCTATATAGGCCAGACAGCTTTGAATGCGCACAGCCTCGTTCTCTATCATTGACTACAAACGCTCATTCTACGGAACGTACCTAAAATGCTAATGCCTCGCTGACGCCGACTACACTTTACAGGAGGTGCATGAAGGCACATGCAGCACACACTTTGGAGGAAATGCTTTGGCCCTGAAAATCCTGCAGCAAGGCTTCTACTGGCCTACATTGAAAAAAGACGCCCTAGACTTCGCTCGGAAATGCGAAAGCTGTCAATTCCACTCCAATGTCCGGCATAAACCTCTTGTTGGGCTACGGAGCGTGTGGTCCTTCACCCATTGGGGAATCAACCTACTCAGTCCATTCCCGCCAGCCTCCGGGCAGAGGAAGTTCATCATTTTGGTCGTCGACTACTTCTAGAAAAACATTGTCTGTCGCTTCGGTATCCCTGCCACTATCATCGCCAACAACGGGACACAGTTCACCAGAAAGGCCTACACCCAAATGTGTGAGGACCTGAAGATAGAACTCCGTCATATGGTCGTGGCATATCCCCAGACCAATGGGCAGATTGAATTCACCTACCGCACCATCCTAAAAGGCCCGAAGTCCCTCCTTCTAGAAGCTCGGAGCAATGTGTGGATTCCCTCACCAATATCCTGTGAGCTTACCGGACAATTACGAGGACGCCCACCGGGGAAACACCCTTCAACCTCTGTTACGGATCATAAGCGTTTATACCTGTAGACATCGGGGGCCCATTCCCTCGCATCCAAGCTTTCGACCTAACAGATAACGAAGCTCTCATGAGGGGAAACCTATACTTGGTCCAAAAAGTCAGGTACGAAGCAACACAAAGGATCGACGTATACTAGGGGCGCATGGCACTCTTCTACTACAGGAGGACAAAGCCAAGACCTATCAATATTGGGGAGCTCGTCCTCTGAAACCTTAAAGAAACAGGGAAAGGATCTCAGAAGGACAAGCTCTCTCCAACTTGGGAAGGGCCCTTCATCGTCGCGGCAGTATTAAAGCCCAAAACTTACAAGCTGAGAGCTCCAGACAAAAAATCGCTCCCCCAGACTTGGAACGCGCAAAACATGTGTCTCTTCTACCAATAATCCAAAGCAGGGTGCATAGCAAGGTCTCCCGACCATTATATCTTCCTCAACATCAATGCAATCCACCTTGTTCGAATCTAGCAACAAGTCCCAGGTAAGATTGGAGAAAGCCTTTTTGCACCTCCAAGGCAAGACTGGCGAAAGCCTTCCTGAATCTCAGGCGAGATTGCCAAAAGTCTTTCTACACCTCCCAGACGTACCCCAGTCCTCCCAGGCGAGACGGACAAAGGTTTATCAACACATCCCAGGAAAGATGGACAAAGGTTCATCTGCACCTTCACATGGACGAACCTCGGTTTTTCTGAGGCACGAACGAATAAAGGTTCTTCGCCACCTCCACCCGAATAGACCCCGGTCCTCCCAGGAGAGATGAACAAAGGTTCATATGCACCTTCACTTGGATGAACCTCGGTTCTTCTGAGGCGCAAACTAACAAAGGTTCTTCGCCACTCCACTTGACGGACCCCCATCCTTCCGGGCGAGATGAACAAAAGTTCATATGCACCTTCACTTGGACGAGCCCCGGTTCTCCTGAGGCATGAACGAATAAGGGTTCTTTGCCACCTCCACCCGGATGGACCACAGTCATCCCAGTCGAGATGAACAAAGGTTCATCTGCACCTTCACTTGGAGGAATCCTGCTTCTCCTAAGGCGCAAACGAACAAGGGATCTTCTCCACATCCACCCGGACGGACCCTGGTCCTCCCAGATGAGATGAACAAAGGTTCATCCACAACTTCACTTGG
This sequence comes from Platanthera guangdongensis, assembly GCA_039583875.1. Lineage (NCBI taxonomy): Eukaryota > Viridiplantae > Streptophyta > Magnoliopsida > Asparagales > Orchidaceae > Platanthera > Platanthera guangdongensis. The sequence goes on along the minus strand of CM077149.1, from coordinate 2,972,941 downwards.
ACAAACCCCAGTTCTCCCAAGGCGTGAATGAACAAGGGTTCGTCACCAACTCCATCTGGACGGACCCCGGTCCTCCCAGGCAAGATGAACAAATGTTTATTTGCACCTTCACTTGGACGAACCCTGGTTCTCCTATAGCGTAAACGAACACGGGTTCTTCGCCACCTCCACCCGGACGGACACCAGTCCTCCTAGGTGAGATAAAGAAAGGTTCATATACACCGTCACTTGAACGAACCCTGGTTCTCCTGAGGCGCGAACGAAGAAAGGTTCTTCGCCACCTCCACTAGGACAGATCCAGATCCTCCTAAGGCGCGAATGAACAAAAGTTCTTCGCCACCTCCACCCGGACGGACCCCTATCCTCCTAGGCGAAATGAACAAAGATTCATCTGCACCTTCACTTGGACGAACCATGGTTCTCCTAAGGCGCGAATGAACAAAGGTTTTTCGTCACCTCCACCCGGGCATACCCCGGTCCTCCTGAGGCGCGAACAACAAAGGTTTCTCACCAACTCCACCCGAACAAACTCTGGTCCTCCTAGGCGAGATGAACAAATGTTCATCTGCACCTTCACTTGGACGAACTCAGGTTCTCCTGAAGCGCGAACAAATAAAGGATCTTCTTCACCTCTACCCGGATAGACCTCGGTCCTCGCAGACAAGGTGAACAAAGGATCATTTGCACTTCACTTGGACAAACCCTGATTCTCCCGAGGAGCGAATGAATAAAGGTTCTTCTCCACCTCCTCTCAGACGAATCTCAGTTCTCCTAAAACACGAATGGATAAAGGCCCTCCATCACCTTCACCTGGATGAACTCCGGTTCTCCTAAGGAGAAACGAGCATGAGCTCTTTGCCACTTCCGCTTGGACGAATCCTAGTTCTCCCAACAATCACAAAAAAAGTCCCCCCGTCATCCCTACTCAAAACACGAGCGAGCGACCAACACTCAAGCAAGGCGTAACTCTTCAAGAAGAAAGAGTATGTGTGCTAACAAATACCACAAGGCAAACAGATCCAAGAACGAAAAGGTCTCTAATCAAAAAATAAGTGTTACGGGGGCTACATTGTCATCAAACGAAAAAACATGTGACCGCATAGGAGCGCACCTACAACACAAAATTGACAAATAAAAAGAAACTCGGGAAGAAGAAGTTCTGAGGATCATCCCCCTACAACAGCGTCTGAGTCGTCATCCGAGGCATCCTCCCTGGTCACACTTTGGCGGCAAGCTCTCCTCACTAATGCTCCGCAGACGAGTGGGGCACACGCCAAGACAATCGCAGGTTCATAACCCCGAGGAAGCGTGCTCAAGTTTAAAAATTTTTGCGCCCATCACTTCGTTGATCATGACTCACGAAAATTTGAGGGCATTTGATAGGGTCCCCGTGAAATTTCTGAACCGATCCAACCCAAGTACAAAAGATCCCAACCAGACCAGCGGCACGCCGAGAACCACGAGCATCCGAGAAGATCAGGAGGGCGCGTCTGTCCCACGCCTAAGCGCGCATGATCGCGCCCCATGGAGGCAGCACGCACGCTGACTGCGCGCGCTCGGCCACCATCGCGTTGCCAGCTCGTGCGACCGCGTGCTATGTAGGTGCCGCGCCAGCGCACCGCCGGTGGCCCTCGCCGCCACCGGCAAGCCCTGCCCGCCCACTTCATTGTCGGCCTCCCCCTTCGATGTTGGTCGCTACCGCCGCCTCCATGTGCCCTACCCGGGCCTCCCGAACTGGCCGGGGGGAAGGGAGGGTACTTCCATCATTTGGTTCTTTTTGGTGATCCGTGTGATCGAAACGAAGCGACGTCATTCGCTAAGTCAAATCACTCCCTGGTGCAATTACTGGTGCGCCCCTCCAGAAAACTATAAATACACCCCCAGATCTTCATTTCAAGTCAAGCAACTCTAGAAGCAAGGGAGAGCTCTGAGGTTTTCCAGCGAGATCGTGGACTTAGGTCGATACTTCGCTCAGGAATTCACTCTGCTCCTCTCCCTTGCGCTACGGATTCCTCAAGCCTCAAGTGACGTCAACCACCTCCGCGAGAGCGCTCCGATCTAGGCTCTGCATCAACGAGAGCGCAACCTCCTGAAGCCCCGTGGACTTAGAAGATTTTCCAGTCGGAACGCTCCCACCAGGGTTCGTGAGCTCGACGCCATCTCAAGGTCATAGTGCTTCCATCGAGGCTCTGAGGATTTAGCCATTTTTCCTTTTTTTTGTACTTGTAACGGAGTAGTGTTCTGTCACCCTCCGAGATCAAACCAATTTTTGTAACACTCCAAGGAGCTAGTGGATTTTGGCTTTGCAAAGTTTCAACCACGTGGTTTTTCACTCTTTCCGGGTTTTCCACATCAAAAACGTCTTTTGTCCATTGCCGCGGTTTTCTTTAACTGTTTGCGTGCCCGGCTCAACTCCGAGCTAAGACGATTCGATTCTCCTGACCGGGGAAAAGGCCGGGTGACCCGCAACAAACACATATCATCGCATGCTTTGAATACATATGAGAGCAAGCTTTGAATACATGTGAGAGCAACTATTATGATTATATATATATGATATATCTAAATTTCACCTTTAAAGTTGAACAGTATGGAGGATGCATTTAGTTCACACGGTATTATAATTTTAGTCTATTCCATTCAGCAGTTTATTAGAAAAACAATATTTTTGTGGAGAGTACGAACAAAAGGAAACCAATTTCAGTTCAAAAGTTTTCATCGATCCTAAAGTTTGTCAATGCAGGCTAACAACTATTGTTTCTTCAGCAACATAATTTTTATCCTAAAGTTTGTGGAGTTGTAGCCCAGTAGATGATGAGGCTCGGTTGAAGGGGCCTTTATTAAGGACGTTTATTAAGGAGGTCACGGGTTCGATCCCAGCCTCAACAACCGACCGTTACTTAGAAACGGGTCCGGTGAGGGATTGAGGTGTATGAGCCGCAGCCAGAACGATTTCATGAAGTGCTAGGTCTGCTGAATTCCGACTAACCGTATGAATTCCAGGATGAGCTGTCCTGGATCGTTGCAAAGCTATTCTTGAACTCACCTACCTCTAGAGCTGGCAAAATGGTAGTTAAAATCAATGGAATTTTATTTTCCATGCAATATTAGAGTTTCTTTATTTATCTAATCATTTATTTATTTATTGATGGAGAAATTTGGTAGAAATCATACAAACCACTACTAATATTTTAAAACTAGGGGCATTGGACTAAAAATAATTAATTATGTTTTATAATTTATTTAAAAAGTTATCTTATTTTGAGCTCAAACAAACTCCCACTGTAAAGCATTTCTTTATTAGTAGTAGCTGAAAATAATCTTATTCTCTAACAGACAGATAACTTAGGCTTTGTTTGGAGGGACTTATTTTTACCGGTCAAGCGGTTGCGATCGCATGAACCGGACCTTAATTAAGTTCTGGTTCATGCGGTCGCAACTGCATGACCGATAAAAATAAGTCCCCCCAAACAAAGCCTTCGTTAAATGATTACAGGACTCAAAAACAATTAACAACTAAGTACATGTGAATTAAAATATATTCAGATAAAATAAAACATACAGATTTTTGAGGGGATTAATTGCTTGTTAATTAGCACTTAAACATGCTTATAGTCTTTCTAATGAAACATTAAATAATTATTTAGAATTTCACATAAATGAAAGAAAATTCAAGGTTGGTTTGGAGTGGGCCCAACTTCAAACCCAACTACACATTTAAAAGCCACATGGATAATAAGCTCAAGAAGTCAAAAAAAGGACAATAAGTGAATGAGGTGTACCATAAAATTGTAATGAAGGAATAGAAGTTTCTTTGAAGTTCTCATGAAGAAGCTTCTACATAAGAAAATTATTGTAAATAATAAAAAAAACATAGAATGATTTAAAAGGTAAGAATTTAAATTATTCAATTCTTTGGATGAAAATCCTCATGGGGTGTATATAAAGAAAACATTCCATAATTTATATCCATCTAAGTTGCAATAAAGTTTCAAGTTCTCATGAGTTCTCTTACTCTTGTGCCTTCTTTCTCATTATTCATCACAAGTTTTCTTGTAGTGATGATGACTTAGCAAGCCGTGAAGCCTGGCAAGAGGTGTTTTGTTTGACTTACTCAATGGGGCGGGTCTATGACAGTTGGTATCAGTATCAGGTTTGTGTGGTGTTAAAATGGATAATGATATGAACTAATCAATATTTGTTGATGAGCGATAAAAGTCACTTGGATAATGCAGTGATGGAAAATATGAAACTCCAGAAAGTCATTCTCATGAAGAATTTAAAGTCATTAAGGAGACGGCTCATGCTTGTCTTAACGCACACCCAATGTTGAAGGAGCGCTTCGCTAGGTTGGAGAAAGTCATTCAAGCAATGTGGGTTGGGTGTGAGGAAATGACATATAATTAACATTACGTCGATGAGCAATTGCAACCAAAGTTGTCAATAAGACATCAACTAATCCAAGGATTGATTGAATCTTTTGTAGTCAAGCGAGATGTGCGAGAATTGGAGAAATACTTTGAGGAATGTAATTGACGCATTATTGTTGCGAAAGAAGCAAGATGGCATTGATAAAGGTTTGTATCAGGTTGATATTTGGTAATAAAGCTAACGAACCATTTTTCCCTTTTTGTGAGGTATAATTCCTTGTTTAGGTTTACACTGCCTTGAATAGGTCGTGTGTAAGGACATCTAACATAATTGTTAAGTAGTGTATTTCAAAACCAAGAGCATTAAAAAATCCTCAGCATAGAAATCCAAGTTGAGAACATAATTTTATTCTCAAAGCATTGTGTTAGAAGTCAGAGCACGTATTTGTACACTCAGAGCACATAATTCGAAGTACACAATTCCTAATCAGAGTTGTTAACCCGAAATTCTAGGACCATGGTGTAACGCCTCCATCTGTTACATGACATATAATAGAAGGTCCGGACGGGGCCCCACACCATATATCACAAACAGATGACGAGGTTACATGTTTATGTCAAAACTACGTGCATCATAATCCAGAGCATGCTAACGGAAACTTTAAAGTTAGTTGAACTCAACTCATTTGAATGTCCATAATATATAAACCAGCATTTATATATAACACCACAAAGGAATATATACAAAATACACAACAAATCTGGCCTTAAGGCCTTACAGTTAAGCTTGACAGGTGTGGATTACAAATATCGGCACACAGGCCGGTCATACACAAAAACAGTAAAATTTTTCATTTGGCCTTCGAGGGCCGGCAGCAGCAACAACAAGGGCTTCAGCCCACTATGTTCCACTCGGCTCTCCAGCACCTGCATGGGGACAATCCACCGCAATGGCGGTAAACAAGGTAACGGTCAGCATTCAGCTGACCAATTTATAATGACCCTACCCCTTACCCGGGGCAGCGGTATTCCTTCTCTGCAAGCATAGCATTTCACAAGCAGATATATCACAAGACGTGCACTCACGCACCGTCAATATATCACAAACGTCGGTCATACGGCCCGACGTTCTATGCACTCAGGGCACATTCTCGGTGTACCGGAAAACCAGGGTCCCACCACCATTCCCAACGACAAACTTGAGCATTTCGCTCCACTGCTTACAGCCGGAGACTTTAGTCTTAATGGCACGCAGGCCTAAGACTCTCATTATGTGAACCTGACGAAAGTCAATATCCCAGGAACGCATGTCAGACAACCATAACGTGGATACAATTCAGCTCTTGCCAGTTGCTCAAATTGTCAGTTCAATGACTAGACTGACGCGGGTCGGCATCCACTTATCCGTTCGGCACGAAGCCTTTTTCAGAGCTTACATAGCTCCCAATAGTCACACTATCCCCTCAGGACTGGCTTCACAATCACAGGTTAGCGAGGAGCCATTGCCAACGACACTCATTATCGCCCGACATTAGCGACGGAACTCTCTTTCCGTCTCCAGCCCTAATCTTATCTGGACCAACCATCAAGAAATCCTTGTAGCCACCTGTAATGCAAAAAAACACTGGTCTTTCATAATATATAACATACGAACTTTGCGGGTATTTTTCCCGAAATTCCACTCCAGTACTTCCTGCTACTACCCTTCACATGCACAACCCCCCAGCTCCACAAAATACTCGTTTATACGCGGAGTCTTCTCCGGTGCGCAAAATAAAACATCACCAATCCAAACAAACCTATCCAGATGGGTTTCACACAGTATGTCTATTCCGCACTACACATTTCCGGATCTATATGCAAGACCCACTGGGGATTTCATGAATCAACCCAAAGGAACTCCCTCGACTTTCCACCTTTTGCTGGGGGATTCTATGCATATACCAAAAGAAGGACTTCACTTGTCCAAGAAGAAAGATCGTTACCCTTGAAGATCACTTTCGAGCCATGGCAAAGCGTTTCTACTCAGACGGAAATGATCGTCGCACTTTCCTCTTCGTAAATCTCGCTTTGGCTTTAGATTCCAGCCCCAAATCCTCCTTCAGTAGCACAACCAAAGCACTCAAACCCTAATAGCTGAGAGGGCCTTCTCCAGAACTCGGGAAGAAAGAGAAAAGACAAAGGGAATAAGGATTTCCAAGATCCATTCTCTATAGATAAGGAATCAGTTATCTTCCAGCCATACGATTTCTTCCCCTCAAAACACATCAACGGCTCGGGATTGAAGCTGAAAAGTCAACCACCGCTCAGTGGCCGCACACCATCCACTTGACACGAGACACCGCTCGGCCATATCCATATTTTAGACAATTTGTCGAATGGGACGAATTTCGTCTAACGATATTCGTCGAACGGGCCAATTTCGTCGAGCTCCGCTCGATGATTTTTGTCGAGCTCTGCTCGATGATTTCTCGCCCAGCCAGGCCAACTCTTTGCCTGTTACATTTTGGGGTATTACACATGGTCAGAGCAAATCCAATCCAGAACCAGGGCAAGCTTAGTACTTCTAACAATATGGGTGGTTACCCTCCTTGTAGTCGTGCGATTCCCAGCCTCGGTGGAACGGGTGGCTAATTAAACATTTAGTAATTGTGCATCCCTCTAGTCATTCCTCAGTATCCAGCCAAGAGGGGCTTTGGGAAAATGCCCAAGGAGTCCACCCGAGCCTCTCCCTCTCTCCCTGGATAGTAGCAGCCTGTGCGGATATAGCTTATTGTAACCACACAAGCTCCCCTCTCTCCTTCCTACTAGCTTCTCTTGTTCCCCATACAACTAACATCGAAGGCAACATTAATTTCTCTCTACTGTTTGGGCAACACCCCCCCTCCCCTAGTATAAATAAGGGGTCATGGGTGCGTAGAGGGAACACAGAACTTGAGCCAAAATTTGTGTTATAATAGGAGCGTTTATAAGTTCTGAGTCAGCGGGTGCCTCTAGTATTCTGTGACATATTATGCCTTATAATAACATCTTTTGCGAAATATTATAGTATGTAGCAAGTGGTATTCGCCACTGCAAGCATACTTGGTGTTCGTCGTTGTTAGCGGCAATATACTCGGTTCTCTTTGTCCTCAAAGTCTAGTAACTAATTGCTTGCAGTTCCTGATTACTCTGATATCTTCTTGACCCGTTGTTGAATGTGGAAGCCAGTGATAATTTTGTCATCAATAGTTTGAACACATGACATTCAGATGAAGCAACCGATGAAACCACTCATTGTATGAGATAAAGAAGCAGAGCCTGGGCGGACTGTTCGCTCGGACTAAGCGGACAGTTGTGGCGGTCTGGGAGGACTGTCCACACGGACAGTTGTGGCGTCAACGCAGGGTATCAGTATGGAAAGGCTCATCGCCTTCTATTTGACAAGTCCAAGACCCGGTGTAATGCAATATTGGAGTGCATCCATGGTGATCTGATGGGACCGACCGTCACCGCCAGTTTTGGAGGCAGCAGATACATGCTGGTGTTGATTGATGACTACACGCGGTACACTTGGGTGTTCTTCATGAAGGAGAAGTGAGACACATTCCGTTTGTTTGTGGAGTTCAAAGAGCTAGTGGAGGGTCGGCTTGGCCTGCGGATTAAGAAGTTGAGAACGGACAACGGAGGTGAGTTCATTTTGAATGATTTCTCTAACTTCTGTAGGAAGCACGGAATCCGGAGAGAGCTCACTTGTGTTCATACTCCACAAAACAATGGAGTAGTAGAGCGGAAGATCCATCATCTGATGGAGACCTGCAAGTGCTGGCTTCATGCCAAAGGCATTCCTAGGTATTTCTGGGTTGAGGGGATGTCTTATGCGACATATGTCATCAATCGGATGTCTCTGAGTCTGATCAACATGAAGTCTCCTTTTGAGATGATGTTTAAGGAGAATTCCAGTGTGAAACACCTTTGAGTGTTTATATTGACCTGCTACGTACACGTCTTGGATGCTCTCAGGACAAAGCTGGATGCAAAGGAGATGAAGCTTATCTTTATGGGCTGTGACGAGCGGAAGAAGGGATGGAAGTGTATGGATCCTGCGACGAGGAAGTTTGTTGTGTTCAGAGAAGTAGTCTTCAACGAACTGAAGTCGTATGGAGGTAGCTCGTCTGTGGAGCTACAGGAAAGTAGACCGGATGGCGGGCAGGAGGAAGCTGCTAAGGATCTTCTGGTGGAGCTGCCTGTATCACCCGGAGCTCCAGGTTTATCTAGCTCCGAGGCGGAGGCTTCTGGTTCAGGAAGCAGGGGAGCGATGCTCCAAGTTTCCCAGGAATAGAGTTGGCTCAAAAGAAACAGTGGAGGAGGTTAGCAAGGGTCAGGCTCTTCGGAGATCGAAGAGGACCGTCAAGCCACCAACCCGTTATAGTGAAGGAAATGTGGTGAGCTTCATCTCTTGTTTATTTGCAGGCCCTCTGGAGGAGTGAGAGTCTTCTAACTTTGAAGACGCCACTAGAGTCAAGTAGTGGGATAACGTCATGGATGAGGAGATGACAGCCCTCAGGAAAAAACGAGACTTGGGACCTTGTGCCCAAGGTTGATGGAGTTTCTTCTGTGACGTGCAAGTGGGTGTATAAGCTGAAGAAGAAGGAGGATGGGATAATAGAGCGGTATAAGGCTCTCAATGTATCTCAAGGGTTCTCTCAACAGTACAGAGAAGAATATGAGGAGATGTTTAGTCCTGTTGTAAAGATGACTTCAGTTCGGGTGGTGATCGCCTTGGCGGCTTGCCAAGGTTGGAAGATGTGGCAGCTGGATGTAAAAAATGCTTTTCTTTATGGGTAAATAAATAAAGACATCTTCATGGTTCAGCCACCGGGATGGGTGTCTGAAGATCATGCAGGATACGTCTGCAAGCTCCGAAAGGCCCTTTATGGTTTGAAGCAGGCTCCATGAGCATGGTAAGATCGTAGAATACCTCCAGTTTTGTGGTTATTTTGTCTCTGATTTAGATTTGAGACTGTTCATTAAGAATAAGGGGGAGCTTTATGTCTTGGTACTGTTGTATGTGGATGACATGATTGCCACGGGGAACTTTGAGGAGGAGGTAGATAGGCTCAGGGTAGAGCTTGCTATTCAGTTTGAGATGAAGGACTTGGGTGAGATCCACCACTTCCTTGGACTCGAGATGGAGAGGAAAGAGAATGACATACTCTTTTACCAAAGGGGCTATGCAGAACGGATCGTTCAGCAATTTCGCATGCAGGAGGAGTAGCTCTACTCCACTTGATATTGACATCAAGCTTCAACGAGATGTGGGGAGGATACTTCCAGATCCTATAGTGTTTCGGGCTCTGGTTGGGAGCCTTATTTACTTGACGATTAAGAGGACATACATTGCTTATGTTGTGGGTCGAGTAAGTCGATATATGACGGAATCTCGGAAGTCTCATATGGTGGCGGCGAAGAGCATTCTAAAGTACGTGAAGACCACTTCTAATATGGGTCTCCTTTATGGGAGAGATACGAGCTTCAACCTGCACGATTACACAAATGTTGATTATGGGGGAGATTCAGAAGACCAGAAGTCTACGTCTGGTTATGTCTTCATATGTGGATCAGTGGGTACCTCATGGTGCAGCAAGAAGCAGGATTCTGTGTTCGTCTCTACTATAGAATCATAGTACAAGTCTTAGGCCTTAGTATCTCGGGAAGCCATCTGGCTTAGGAGGCTAGTAAAGGACGTCAATAAAGAAGTGCATGGTCCCACTTTCCTATGCAGTGAAAATTAAAGTGCCCTTAAACTGGTTAATAATCTAGTTTGTCATGCGCGGACCAAACACATTGATATTGAGCACCATTTCATTTGGTAGAAGGTGTTGGAGGGGTCTCTTGTGGTTGGTCATGTACGGAGCGAGGAAAACATCGCGAACATCTTCATGAAGATGCTATCGAAGGGGACATTTACACGGTTACGGGGATTGCTGGGACTAGTTTCTACTTCTCACTTCAAGGGGGAGTGCTGAATTTTTGAAGTGAAAGTGTCAGCCTTGGCAGACTGTTCACGTGGACTAAGCGGGTAGTTGTGGCGGTCTAGGCGGTCTGACCATGCAGACTGTGCAAACAGGTTTAGTGGCTAGCCAGGTTGGCTTGTGTCCAGCAGGCAGCTTGTTACTTGAAGGTAACCAGGCGGATAGGTTTGGTATCCGCGGAATTCACCGAGTCCAGCGGGTTGCGGACTCGTCTTCAGTTTGTTGAGTTTGGGATGCGGAGTGTACTGGAGCTCAGGAGATTGGCATGGCGTGTGCCTTGGTATTGCTCTGGTGGCGCAGTTGGTGATAACCGCGGAGTTTGTTGGGTTGTGCAAACTGGTGCTGGTGTCTGCGGGTTTGTGTAGATAGGCCCTTGTATCTGTTATTATTGTTTTCACACTAGGGATGATTGGCGGTGTGGACTTGGTATAGATCTGAACCAAGTCCAGGTGTGCTCTGTCCGGGAGGTCGCTCGGTCAGCGTGGACTGTCTTATTTGTCTGCTGAGTCCAGAAACTATCAGTCTTATGTGCTTTTATTGCGGGCTCAGGGTGTGCGAACTTGAGCAGTGTTCACAAGGGTGCGCGGACTGGAGCTATCCACAGGTGTGCGGACTGGTGGAGTATTTGCAGTGTTTGCAGGTGTAAAGGACAAGTCTAGGCTTGTCCTTATGGCGACATGGTGGAAAGGGTTTCTATCCAGCCTTGGTAGTGCGACCATGGAGGACTGGTTGTCCGGCCTAATCACGGCGGACTGGCTTTGTGCCCACAGCTGTGCAGTTACACTCAGTGCTTGCCGCGAGATAGGGAGGTGATTCTATCGGCTAGGGAAATGAATACACTCCTCTCCACGCTTATAAATATGACCCCCTATCACATCAATAGTACAACCGAATGAACAGTAAGTGAGCTCGGGTGGTTACTGCGGACTGAAATTTCTGTTCGCACGGTTTGTGGAGTTGACCGGTATTTGCTCTACAGGTTGTGCGGATAGCGTTGAGAAGTCAGGGACTTGGTTCTGTCTTCGAACAGGGATCAGTATGGACTCTGCAGTTAGTAATCGGCGGTTAGTAGTAGCGGCTTGCGACCAGACAGTCTTCTCTTTTGAAACTCTTTCCCAGTTCAATAAGTTGTCCTCTTCCGGTGGCTTATTCAGTTCGGCAGTAGTTGTTCGCTGCGATCTGGAGGCTAGACGAACTCGCGGTTCGGCGGCTTGCAGGTTAGTGGATAGAGTTCTTCAGCATTGGAATAATGGGTTTTCCGTACGACTAGGTTGTGGTTTGGCAACTTAGCAGCTTCAGTGGACTTCATAGAGCAGCTCGGAAGGGTCGGTGGTTACTCCTTGAGTCCGCGTGACTTGTTCTTTTCCTTGTATTTTTTTCTTCCAACAGGTACATCAACGAATCATGTCTCGCATGCATGCCTCGCGTTGTAAAGTTTTTTTATATTATAAGATTCTTGCTCTTCTAGTTGCATCTGGTTTACTTGACTTGATTTTGGTTGGAGTGTTCCTGCGCCTGGTTTCCCGTTTTTCGTGGTTCACAAAATTTTCACAGTAGTCTCTTTCCTATACTCAGTTCTCTTTGTCCTCAAAGTCTAGTAACTAATTGCTTGTGGTTCCTGATTAATCTGCTATCTTCTTGACCCATCATTGCATGTGGAAGTCGGTGATAATTTTGTCACCAATAGTTTGAACACATGACATTCAGATCAAGCAACTGATGAAACCGCTCATTGCATGAGATAAAGCAGCAGAGCCTGCCCTAACCTGCAGCTACTTAGAAATAGTTTACATGTGAGTTCCTCCCATATCTGGGATGATACCCACGAAGAAACTTCATGTACCCATATACGGTTGGAGTCGATAATAAATGGAACTCATCTCGTGGCCTCCTAGGAAGTGCATTATATCCCTGTCCCTCGGGGAGAGGGAGGCAGAACCTTATCCATAAATTCAGATCTAAAAAGGAAGAAAATGAGTTGTTGATTCAATTCCTCATTGGTAGCATTGATATCTTTGAGTAGTCTACCTCAGATATATCAGGGGTGAGTCTTGATGTCGCATGTCATTGCCTCAATATTAGCCCTGAATTCAAACCATTAAAGCAAAAAAGTAAGGTGTGGTCGTAACGGTCACTGAGCCAATTCGAGAGGAAGTTTCAATGCTACTCAAAGCGAACTTCATCAAAGAAATTCAGTATCCTGTGTAGGAATTCAATGTGGTGATGTTATGTAAGGTCAACAATAAATTTCAAATGACCATTGATTTCACAAGACTCAATAAGGCAAGCTCAAAAAATTGATACCCCTACCATGATAGACTCCCTAGTCGATTTTGTCAGAGGTTTTCTTGTAATGAGTTTTCATGACACATTCTTAGTATTTCATCAAATACAGATGCATGACCCCCCCCCCCCCCCCCATCTGACATTCTTCATACATACTACATCACCAATGACAGTTGTCATTGCAACCACATCATGTATTGTGTTTTGAAGGGTGTGTTGGATCTAATGGCCAACCTTAGAGGGAGAGGGGTGAATAAGGTTTTTAAGTAAATTTAGAATTAAAATAAATTTTACCAAGTGCAATCAGTTTTGGAAGCTACAGTGGGGCGGTAGGATACTACCGCGTGGAGGTAGGTCACAGTGAATGACTTCCTCTGCAAAAAGTTATTTTCTGAGTTACACACATCCATTAAAGCCCTAAGAACATCATGCCACAAATTCGAGATGAAATAAAAGAAATATAATTTTATTCAAAATTAGATAGTGGTTTATAATAACAAAAACTAGATCTCCGTGACGTCGGAGATCGGAGGCGATGAATCAAACAATCTTTTGGTTCCTATACCGACCCTCCTAGTACCGGTTGTCTCTCTCTCTCTCTCTTCTTCCCAAAAAGATCGACGAGTCGGCTCCTCACCTTTCTCCCAGGAAGGGTCTTAGAGTCAACTAAATTTCCCAGATCTAGACATCCTCCTATGACAATTTTCACAGATTCCTCCTAAAAATCTGACGACCACCCTGGCCGATTTATCACGAACTCCTCCCAGAAACTCGACGTCCACACCAAACGATTTCTCCGCACAAGATACAACAAGGTTAACGAAAATTCAAGAAAATAAAGAGTTTGAAATTGTTGCTCCCTCAAATAAGGAATCCTACGTAGAACGGGGCGCGATCGAGGCTTCTGAATGTCGTTCTTCTTGCACTCAATCATTGTTGATGGTCGTTGGTGTTGGGTATTGTATCCACAACGTACCTGATTTGAAGAAGCCCCTGAACAAGCTAAGGTAAATAGGCAATGTTTTTGACAAAATATTTCAAGTTGTGCTTGCAGTTATTCCACGCTAAGTGCACACCAATGTCAGGGTGCAGTAGGTCAATATACACGGGTCTGCACGGCGTAATCTCTCGTTGAGCAGATCAGTGTGTTGGCCTACGTGTACTCTCTCTATTGGAGTGCACTTACTTTCAAGTATAGGGTTGTAACTATGCAGGAGCAGACAAGGAGCAAGGATGGGTCAAGGAGCACATCATGGGTGGAAAGACGAAAATTCGTCTAAGTGTAAATCGACGAGAATCACCAAGTGATTCTCGCCGATTCGGCGAGAATCACTAGTGATTCTCGCCGAATCGTCGAGAATCAGTGGCTGATTCTCGCCGAACTCGATCCAGCTACTTCTAAGCGAGCACCTCTGCTTCTAAGTAAGAATCGACGAGAATCACCAAGTGATTCTCGCCGATTCGGCGAGAATCACTGGTTGAGAATCGTCGAGAATCGTCGAGAATCACTGGTTGATTCTCGCCGTCTCGACCTAGCTTAATCAGAGCGTACAATCAAGTCAACATCGATGAGAATCATCTTTGATTCTCGCCGAATCGACGAGAATCGCCTTTGATTCTCGCCGATTCGACGAGAATCACCTTTGATTCTCGCCGATTCGACGAGAATCACCTTTGATTCTCGCCGATTTTAACTTAGGCGATTTTCTGGAAACCGCTGGACCGGATTCTGCCGCTGGCACTATTTTGAACCGGATTTTGGGTTTCTTCTTGTGGGACCCACAACGGTCATGAAGGTTTTACTTGTGTGTATATATACGGGTATTTTTGAACAGTAAAAAAAAGACAGAAAGAAGCCGAGCGATAACTTTGACCTAAAATCGTGATTTCCGCTCCGCCGCCGCCGTCGCGCTCGAGCTAGTTGGTCGCCGCCTCTGATCGAGATTCTTCCAGATCTTCTGGCGACAGAAGCTTAGCCAAGCGTAGCGTCTCACGTGTCTAACCGGAGATCTCTTGTCTCTTGATTTGTAGATCGGGAAAATCTTCCCCATCCGAATCGATCGAGACGATTGATCCCAGTGTGACCGTTGGTAGACCTAGCTAGCTTCGCTATGAAGTTTGGATCTCCAAAGCAAAGCAGCCGCACACCGTGTCGTCGCCGATCCCGTGAACCAAGACTCCGCTCATCTTGCCGCCGACGGTTCCGGGGAGATCCTCTCCAAGAGAGATCTAGGGTTGTGGACTCTTTGTGGACTTCAAGAACATGTCGTCAACAAAGAGGGACACCCTAGTCTCCAAACGTAGTTTGTATCTTTTGTACATTCTAGTTTTACTTTTGTTGTAAAGGAACGTTGGTTCCTAGTTGTAAGGGTTGGGTGCAACCCGGGTTGTTGGAGTGTTGACTCCTACGTGTGGAAGGGTTCCTTCCGATAGTGCAAGGATTGGATTTCAATCCTGTTGGTGAAGAGACCGATTCGTCCCTTGTTGGGAGATAGGTCGAAGGGGGAGAGTGGATGTACCCAAATCGGGGAACCACTATAAATAGCTTGTGTATTCTGTGTGCTGTGCTGTTTATTTTTATTGTGCAGGTACAATTTTAAATTCCGCAAAAATGCTGCACGTCACCTATCCCCCCCCCCCCATAGGTGAAGATAGTTGACACTAGGTGGACTTTCAAGTGGTATCAGAGCCAGGTTGCTCATCAAAAAGGTTAACACCTTGAGTTGAATCCTGTCGCTAGTGTCAAGAAGGAGGCAAACATCTACTATGGACGGGCTCAAGTTCACAGGCAAGATCCCAGTGTGCACCAGGCTCAACTTTCCTATCTGGAAGGAAAGGATCAGGTTCTACATGGAAGCAGTTGATCCTCGACTCTTTATGATCGTGGAGGAGGGACCTTATGTCCCCACTAAGGCCTCCACCATTGATCCTACCAAGAAAGTGCCGAAGAAACTTTCTGAAATGGACAAGGATGAGATGGTGCTAGTGGGACTGGACAAGAAGGCGCAGAACATTCTGGTCAGCGCAGTTGATGACTCAATGATGCAGAACTTCTGCAACTGCAGGACAGCATAGGAGATCTGGCATTGCCTGATCATCCTAATGGAGGGCACTGATGAAGTGAGGGATGATCGGAGATCCCTCCTGAACTAGAAATATGAGGCCTTCAGACAAGGGCCTAAGGAAGAGATCGGAGTCACCTACGAGAACTTCCTCAAGATTGTCAATGCCCTCAAAGGATATGGAAGAGTGTTCACTAATGGTGAACTCAATGATAAATTCCTTAGGTCCTTTACTAAGGAATGGGACACAAAGATCTGCGCCATCCGAGAGTTTGGCAGACTAGCTGAAACAGACCCGCAAATCCTGTTTGGGAAGCTGATGTCCTATGAGCTTCAGCTGAACACCAGGAAAGCAGAAGAAGAAGTAGAGAAGGCTGCAGCCAAAGAAAAGACTGTGGCTCTAAAAGCCAGTCACTCCAGAAAAGGCAAAGGTACAGTTTCATATCGTGCCAGGAAGAAGGATGAGGAGGAGGACTCCGAGCCATGCTCCTCCAGCTCAGAGCTATCGGAGGAAGATTTCTCCCTCATCACCCGAGAGTTCAAGAACTTCCTCAAGATGAGGAATCAAAGAAAGAGAGACGGCTCCTCCTCCAGGCATCAGAAGAAAAATTATTCTTCTGACAGGTATGCTTCTAAACCGAACAAACATCGCTCCTCTGACATTATTTGCTTTGGATGCAATAAGCCAGGACACGTCGTGGCCGACTGCTATCAAGGCAAGAGAGAAAAAGGGAAAGAAGAGGAGCACAAATCTTCGAGAGATAAGAAGAAAGAGCGGAGCTACATCGCCAAAAGGCCAAAGACACTGAGTGAGTCTGATTCCTCAGACTCCAGTGATGATGAGGAAGCCTACTTCGGGATGGTGGGTCGCTCTAACTCAGAAGGAGAATGCCCCCCATTTACTGGGAAGGTAAAAGCTCACACCCCTCTCTCCGACTCTGAATCTGATCCTGAGTCTCAGGATGATGAACCTGAAGATAGCCTTTCGGCCCGTGAAGCGGAGCTCCTCGAGAAGTATGAGCTTCTGCTCAACACTTTCGAGGAGTATCGTAAGAGACTGAAGGCTGAGAAAAAGGAAGTGAAATTCCTTAAGGGTGAGAGTGTCTCCCTAAGGGAAGAAATCACCAGTTTGATTTCTCTCCGACAGGAGCATCTTGACCTGACTTCAAAGCATTCAGAGTCTCTCAAGCTCCTTGATCTTAAGCAGGAGGAAGTCGACAAGTTGGAAGAACAACTTGTGGCAGAAAGGAAGATCGTCAAGAGCTTCTCTATGCCAAAAACAGTTCTTCCATTTGTTGATACCTTCTCTGCTCAGGCCAAAGGAGCTGGCTTGGGGCATGTAGGGGTATCTGGTTCCTCATCTAGGAGAAACAGGAACCAGAGGAAGAATAAGGCCGCCAAGAAGGCCTCTGCTGCTGAAAAGGGAAAGGCTCCGCTCAGTCCTGTTGCGTTCAGAAAGCCTGGCTTTCCTTGCAACCAACATGACTTTGAATCGACCTTTGGTCATCATTTCCGGCCCTCGGTTGTAAAGCCAAAGAGCCGATATGATGGTTGGACCTTTCCCCGGAACTTCGGTGAGAGTACCTTCAAGGCACCTTATGAGGAAATCCACATGGGAAATTATGGTCAATTCTCTAGCGGCCATAATGGAAAGCAGGCACCAAAAGCCAAGCCTGTTATACAGAAGGTGAAGAAGTCATGTGACTGCAATCACTATGAGGCCTCCAGCTCCAGATCCAAGGCCCCGGCTGTACCCACCATTCCCAGGGTAAGGCAGGAGCCTAGGAAGAGGTACAACAGATTTGACTGTTGGTGATGTGGCAAAGTCGGTCACTTTGTCGTGGATTGTTGGTTTAATCCAAGGTATCTCGAGACTCCCTATGTTAGCAATGCGAGGCCGACCACTCGTAGGGTTAACCAACCGAGGGGGAGTATGCTAACCAAGAATCTAGGACCCAAGTTCGATTGGGTTCCTAAGGGCAATTAATTTTGTTTTGCAGGAATGTCCAAAGGCCACCAAAACGCCAATCTGGTACTTGGACAGTGGATGCTCCCGGCACATGACTGGGACAAGAAGCCTGCTGCGTGATTACACTCCAGTCGAGAATGGACCCAAAGTCATCTTTGGAGGGTCAGATCGAGGAGTCACCAGAGGTTACGATATGATTTCCAACGGTATAAACTCTATCACCGACGTGGCTTATGTTGAAGGGTTAAACCATAACCTGATCAGTGTAAGTCAGTTATGTGACAAAGGTTATGACGTTAAGTTCTGCAAGGATAAATGTCTGATAATTTCACGTACCTCTTCATAGACGGTATTATCAGGCATTAGGAGCAGAAATATCTTCTGCTTAGATTTTCTCAGTTTAGATTCATCTACTCCCGTATGCCTTGTGGCAACAGGCGGTGCATCTCTTTGTGAACAATGGCACAAGAGATTGGCACATATTAATTTCAAAACAATTAGTATGCTGTTTTCTAAAAACTTAGTAAGGGATGCCCCCGTTATCAAGTGCATCAAAGATAGCCCCTGTCCTGCATGCCAGATGGGCAAACAGACTCGGGCTACCTTTAAGAGCATTGCAGACCAAGACTCTTCCCGATGTCTTTACCTTCTACATATGGACTTGTTTGGTCCAATGCAAGTTCATAGCTTGGGAGGCAAGTCTTATACGCTAGTGATAGTTGATGATCATTCTCGGTTTACTTGGGTGTTCTTCTTAAAACGAAAGTCAGATACGTTTGACATCTTCACTAGTTTTCTCAAGCAGGTTCAGAACGAATTTAACTGCTCAGTGGTCAAAATCAGAAGTGACCATGGAACAGAATTCGAATCTGGTACTATGACAGAGTTTTGTGAAGAACAGGGTATCTTTCATGAGTTTTCCTCCCCACGCACTCCTCAGCAAAATGGAGTTGCGGAGAGGAGAAATAGAACTCTCATTGAATCCTGCACGACAATGTTGAAATACGCTTCTCTCCCAGAATACTTCTGGGCAGAGGCTGTCAATACAGCTTGTCATGTACAAAACCGAGCTTTGATCAACAAGCATCATCATAAGACGCCTTACGAGCTACTGAAAGGCAGGAAACCAACCTTGTCCTACTTGAGGATCTTTGGTTTCCGATGCTATGTACTGAATAATGGGAAGTACCCGCGTACTAAATTTGGTGAAAAATGCTTCGAAGGCATATTCATGGGCTATAGTTCCCACAGTCGGGCATATAGGGTCTTCAATAAGAAAACCCTAGTGGTAGAAGAATCAATTAATGTTGTATTTGATGAAGGAAGTTTGCTTAACAGCAATTCTTCCAGTGGTATTCTTGAAGATGCAGGTGCACGACTTGAACAGCTGAGTCTCAATGAGACCGCTAAAGATGACACTCCTAAGTACGTCAAAGTTTCCACCTCCACGTCATCTGGAAATGTTGAAGATCAAAATGGAACAAATCTCCTAGAAGGAGGAGAAGCCCAAGAAGTAATCGAAGCTCCAGACGCCAGACTTCTAGAGCTCCGGCACGTGAGGGATCATCCTAGAGATCAGATCATCGGAGATCCTCGTGTCGGTGTCAGAACTCGAAGAGGTACAATTAACGAAGTTTTGCATCTTAGCTTCCTGTCACAGGTTGAGCCAAAGAAGTTCGACGAGGTGAACAAAGACGCGGCATGGATTTTGGCCATGCAAGATGAACTACATCAATTCGAACGATGCAACGTGTGGACGCTGGTTCCCAGACCACACAAGCAGAATGTGATTGGCACCAAGTGGATCTTCAGAAACAAACTGGATAAACATGGTGTCATCGTAAAGAACAAGACCAGGCTGGTGGCTCAAGGTTACAGACAAGAGGAGGGGATTGACTTCGACCGGACCTTTGCACCTGTGGCAAGGCTCGAGGCAATCAGACAGTTCCTGGCGTATGCTTCGCACAAAGGATTCACAGTCTATCAAATGGATGTGAAATCAGCATTCCTGAACGGAGACCTGAAAGAGGAAGTATACGTCGCTCAACCCCCAGGGAGTAGGGATGACAGGAAAAGCACTTCCGGGACGTGTCAATTCCTCGGAAGAAGGCTTATCTCCTGGAACAGCAAGAAGCAGAATTGTGTCGCTACCTCCACATCAGAGTCTGAGTACATCTCGGCTGGCAGTTGTTGCGCACAACTCCTATGGATCAGAAACCAGTTAGCCGACTACGACCTTCAGTTCAAGGAAGTGTCGATGTACTGCGACTCCTCCAGTGCAATTACGATTGCCAACAATCCGGTATCGCACAGCAGAACGAAGCATATTGAAGTGCGCTACCACTTCATTCGGGAGCACGTGGAGAACAAGGACATCTCTCTCTGTTATGTCCCCACGGACAAGCAGATTGCAGATATATTTACAAAGCCCTTAGACGAAGCCAAGTTCAGTCTTTTCAAAACTGAATTGGGAATGCTAAACTATGAGGAATGAAGACTATAGACGCTCCAGGCTCGTGCAAGAACTGAGGGGGAGCAAGGAACTCAAGTGTGAGCACAGATGCAAGAACTGAGGGGGATCAAGGGGTCAAATGCTACAGACCCCGATTTGCAGAAGCCGAAAAGGGGGAGATTACCCTCTCGGCTAAGGCTAAGGTGGGCTAAGGTGGCTCCAAAGTTTGCTCGCACGAAATTGGTATCGGTAATGCATATCTCTCTCAACTTAATTTCAAGGTTATGATTTTCATTCCTATACGCTTTATTCACCTTAGCTTGTAGGGTTTAGGCTTCTTCAAATAGGGGGAGATTGTTGGGTATTGTATCCACAACGTACCTGATTTGAAGAAGCCCCTGAACAAGCTAAGGTAAATATGCAATGTTTTTGACAAAATATTTCAAGTTGTGCTTGCAGTTATTCCACGCTAAGTGCACACCAATGTCAGGGTGCAGTAGGTCAATATACACAGGTCTGCACGACGTAATCCCTCATTGAGCAGATCAGTGTGTTGGCCTACGTGTACTCTCTCTATTGGAGTGCACTTACTTTCAAGTACAGGGCTGTAACTATGTAGGAGCAGACAAGGAGCAAGGATGGGTCAAGAAGCACATCATGGGTGGAAAGACGAAAATTCATCTAAGTGTAAATCGACGAGAATCACCAAGTGATTCTCGCCGATTCGTCGAGAATCAGTGGCTGATTCTCGCCGAACTCGATCCAGCTACTTCTAAGCGAGCACCTCTGCTTCTAAGTAAGAATCGACGAGAATCACCAAGTGATTCTCGCCGATTCGGCGAGAATCACTGGTTGAGAATCGTCGAGAATCACTGGTTGATTCTCGCCGTCTCGACCTGGCTTAATCAGAGCATGCAATCAAGTCAACATCGATGAGAATCATCTTTGATTCTCGCCGAATCGACGAGAATCACCTTTGATTCTCGCCGATTCGACGAGAATCACCTTTGATTCTCGCCGATTCGACGAGAATCACCTTTGATTCTCGCCGATTCGACGAGAATCACCTTTGATTCTCGCCGATTTTGACTTAGGCGATTTTCTGGAAACCGCTGGACCGGATTCTGCCGCTGGCACTATTTTGAACCGGATTTTGGGTTTCTTCTTGCGGGACCCACAACGGTCATGAAGGTTTTACTTGTGTATATATATACGGGTATTTTTGAACAGTAAAAAAAAAGACAGAAAGAAGTCGAGCGATAACTTTGACCTAAAATCGTGATTTCCTCTCCGTCGTCGCCGTCGCGCTCGAGCTAGTTGGTCGCCGCCTCTGATCGCGATTCTTCCAGATCTTCCGGCGACAGAAGCTTAGCCAAGCGTAGCGTCTCACGTGTCTAACCGGAGATCTCTTGTCTCTTGATTTGTAGATCGGGAAAATCTTCCCCATCCGAATCGATCGAGACGATTGATCCCAGTGTGACTGTTGGTAGACCTAGCTAGCTTCGCTACGAAGTTTGGATCTCCAAAGCAAAGCAGCCGCACACCGTGTCGCCGCCGATCCCGTGAACCAAGCCGCCGCTCATCTTGCCGTCGACGGTTCCGGGGAGATCCTCTCCAAGAGAGATCTAGGGTTGTGGACTCTTTGTGGACTTCAAGAACACGTCGTCAACAAAGAGGGACACCCTAGTCTCCAAACGTAGTTTGTATCTTTTGTACATTCTAGTTTTACTTTTGTTGTAAAGGAACGTTGGTTCCTAGTTGTAAGGGTTGGGTGCAACCCGAGTTGTGGGAGTATTGACTCCTACGTGTGGAAGGGTTCCTTCCGATAGTGCAAGGATTGGATTTCAATCCTGTTGGTGAAGAGACCGAGTCGTCCCTTGTTGGGAGATAGGTCGAAGGGGGAGAGTGGATGTACCCAAATCGGGGAACCACTATAAATAGCTTGTGTATTCTGTGTGCTGTGCTGTTTATTTTTATTGTGCAGGTACAATTTTAAATTCCGCAAAAACGCTGCACGTCACCTATTCCCCCCCCCCCCATAGGTGAAGATAGTTGACACTAGGTGGACTTTCAGTTGGAGACTTTGCTCTTTAGAGTTCTTCGATCACAAATGGGAGAGAGAAATTTCTCTTTTAATTGCTTGGATACGGTGGTTCGCACCAATAGAGACGGTGACTGAACCATAGACTTGTAATTCTTCTCCTTATTACTCTTAGAAAAAGAAACACACGCTTTATAGTCTCGTTATAAATAAGCTACCGCCGACGGTAGAGCTAGCTCCCGACATTAAATTAGGAAAAATATTCAAAATATTGTTCGTGCCACTTTTGGATACCGCATAGCGGCAAGGCTAAAGCCTGGCGGTAGCGTTTTCTTCTCAACGAATTGACTCGACGGTCGTCGAATTGTCTAGCACCCGGCAATAGGTCACAGAGAAGACACTTTGCGCACACCAATGATTCTTCAATGCTAGCACCAGCGATAGTGCTAGCATCTGACGGTAGGTTACAGAAACATTCGTTCTTCCTACATGTACATCTACACACTTTACCCAACACAAGTATGATCAAATACAACTTGGGATTTGATATTGCCAAACTAAAGAGATGTGGATCATGGGTTCCAACAAACTCTCTCTTTTGATAATATCAAATCTCGTTCATAAGATATAAATCATTAGTAGTATGTTATAGTATACTCCAACAATAAGCATGAAATATAATCAGAAGTATGAATCAAGATTGTGTAGAGTGATAGAAGTATGACTCTCCCTGCATATGTGCTCCCCCTACATGTGATCTTCCTCTAGGTGACCAGCATAGGACATACACATGAACAAATAAATCTCCCCCTTTTGATATTATCGAAAGTGCGGGGAATTAACGGTAGTGGTGTAGGATTAAGCAGAGAGATAAAGTTTAGGCACAACAAACACACAATCTTGGGAGAAAAAATAATTTTTGGACAGACCTAGCCAATATAAGAAAAACATTTGATTTGAACAAGGGAGAAAATTTCTTATGCATGGAAATTTGTGAAAATTTTATGATGTCATTTATTGGGTAAATTTACGAGAGATTTAATATACCACTTGTTGTTTGGAAATTTTCCATGATCGAGCTTGAAAAAGTAAAGCATACACCTCCTATATGATCACTCCCCCTGCATAGATGCTTCCTATGAGATTTTTTAATGTACTCCCCCACAATTTGTAGATTTATGCAATATGTTCTCCATTTTTGTTGCAAAATAAAACGAGGGTAGAGATGAGTGTATCCAATACGAATTAATGAAAAACTATGTAAAGAGGAAAAATAGGATGCAATGTACAGGCTCATAGATACCACTTCACCATTTGTCGACAACATGTATGCATGGTTGAATAAGATAATCTTGAGTAAGTACAAGTAGTAAGCAAAAAAAATATGGTAGCACTCATAAAGTAAACATCTTTTTGGAGTTGATAGCATATAAAATATAATGAGTTTTAAGAACAATAAGAAGATGTTTTCAAATATAGTACAAAAGATGTTATTTCATTGAAATTTTTACAAGCATTATTTTTAAATATCCAAAAGAGAGAAGAACTACAATGTAAGCTAATTGCATTTCAAGTAAAATAAATAAATATAGTAGCGGTCATGATTTGCTATCTAGTGCATTTACTTATGATTTTAGATAATAGTATAGGTATGCATTAGGATCCAATTCTAACGAGTAGAAGTTTTATGAGAAATAATGATGTGCACAAATAGTGATTTGATAAAGTATACAAGTGGATTAATCAAAAACACATGACATATATAGTGAATAATATAACATTAAAATACAAAAATAATATTACTTCCACTATTTTCCAATGCACATGAGTAAGAAGTACAACTACCAAAATGCTCTACACACAATACTTATTAGGATTTATCAGGGAGTAAAGTAATGCTTGGAGGATCATACTTATTCTTTTTAACATTATTTTTATTATTGTGACCCGATGTACTAAGAGAGTGGTGTATAATTTGTTTGCTACAAGATACTTTATAAATTTTTTTCATGGTGCTCAACATCACAATGCTTATTAAAACTTATCAGGAGGGTGAGTAGTGCGAGGTGGATACTTCCATCACAATTTTTATTTGATTTTTTTAAGTGACTGTACAACCCCGTATTCACTGACTGGGCCCTTCCGACAAGATCAACGCTTTCAGGAAGGTTTTCATAATCAGGAGTATCAAACTGGCGAGTAAGGTATGTTGTCCCGCACTCGCCCAACCCCCCAAAGGGCGTTCGCCCAGTCCAGGAGAGGGGCAGTCAGGCCCTTCAGCGAGTGCAATTTTCATCTCGCACTCGCCCAAGGCTTGCACCTTAGTGCATAGGAAGGGGATATTCGCCACCTTGGGCGAGTGGAGGATGGATATCACACTCGCCCATCGATGAGGCTAAGAGGCAAATGTGTGGGCTCTCCCAGCACTCACTTCTTCAGGCGAGTGGTGCCCTCATGGACCACTCGCCCAGTGGGGTCCAGAGGCAAAATTACCTAGATTCCCTTGAATGTCTGCAAATATCCTTTTAGAACAGCGAAGTTTCGTTGTCGGCAGACCCATTTGGGTTGCGTATAGTAAAATAAAAGATATAGCTACACTATTTGCAAGTCAGACTCACAAATCTATAAATAGACCCATAGGGGTACCTCAGAAGACAAGCTTTCTGATTCTCTAGTATTGTAGCGTTTTCTGAGGTGTCCTTAGCTCAGCATTGGCTAAGTAGGGGAAGCACTCTAAGATCTTTTGGGTATGTGGTGGGACCTCCGTACTGCAGCCATGGGTCAGTCTCAAATCCTAAGTTTCCAGTCAAGTAGGCTCACTAGGAGAAATAAGTGTGCGGTCACCCCTTTCTAGGGTCCGAACTCCATAGAAGCCGGTTTCCAATTTCAACAGTGACAAAGGACTCTGAATTCACGTGTGTGCAAACAATAACAATTTTTTAAAAAAAAACATCTTTCTCTAATGAATAAATGCATGAAAAATAGAGAATTGAAATAATTAATTTAATGTAGTGTAGGTAATCTATTTATGTATTTTAAATTATTAGGTTATTACACTGCACAATTATGCAAGTATATGATTAAGAACACATGTAAGTTATCAAAAATAAGAGAGTGAGTTAATCATTATTAAATATAAAATATTACTCATAGTTAAAGACATACTAAGTAATCTTATACATATTTTCTACATTCAATTCATTGCATATAACAAGATAATTTTTAGGACATGACATAAACAAAATAATATTTTAAGATTCTTGAAAATTAAATTACACATTACAATTCATCTTAAATTGATATAATTAATTATCCTTAACAATGTCAATGAATAATAAGTAGTTTTTTATATCTTTATTTAAAACTATCAAACAATAAACACACAAAGGGATATTAAAAAACATATTTTTGTTCTTTTAAATTATTTTATAATTTTGAATGTAAGATACTAATTCCCTCAAAAGAGTTTTAAATAATATTGAAAAAGTTGTGAATTTAATATGTTTTTTTGCCTAAGGTGTCAAGAATAGTTTTTTTTAAAAAAAATACTTATGTTTTTCAAAAACATGAATGCTAAAAATAAACAAAACATAAGATATGCATGGTCGAATAACGGATATGCATGACAAGACACTAATATAGTATAAAATAATGTCCATGTACTGTATATGAGTATGCCCTAGAAGAAGATATCATAGCAAGATGTCAATACACTAGCCCCAAACTAAGTGACAGATGGGCTTGAGAAGTTGCACATATGTCGTAGGTTGGAGTGTTAATTCATATGAATACAAAAGACGACTCTCAACCTAGCACTCTTACCCCTTAGTGCCTCGTAAGGCCCCACTGGAACCGTCCCTTATTAAGGACAAGACATGACTTTAAGGTTAGGTCTCTAATGCACATAATCTTACGCCTCTGCTATGATGAGACACATGACATGTGTAAATGATCACAGGAATACTAAGTGTTTAATTCTAATAACCAATTTATTACCTATGGCATTTATATGTGATGATTATTATAATTATTTATTGATTTTTAAAGATAGTTAATCTTAAAGACACATAGGTAATATGAATTATTATAGTGAAAATATAAGACATTTATAGGTAATGGATTTTTTTAAAAAAAATAGAATTTAGATAATAAGTAAATTTTGGTCACTTAGCAAGGATATGCCGTCTATTCAAATTCATTCAGTTGAATTGATTTATCATTAAACTTAATATGTGAAAGTCATATAACAAAAATATATGTAAAGTGACCATGACATGTTGGCTTAAAAAGTACAAAAGCAAAAACAAAATAAAAATAGAAAGAACATTATGCACATCGTGAAGTAGATTCTGGAGAAATTTTGATTTGTTTCTACTTCACGCAATAGGTCTATACTAATGGATATGATATTTAGGTATCCAAACAAGACCATGTGAGGTGGTTCCCTTGGGTACTCAAATACTTCTTGTTGGCTTACGGGGAGGCAAGGATGAATGAGCCATTTTTTTGGAAGTGATGCATCGTTTTTACTAATGGGTCTACATTCATACTTTGGTTTAATATCATTTTTATGTTGCAATTTTCCATTATGTTTTTAAGAGTGTTTATGTGATGAACTTCAACTGAACAATATTGTATTGGAGATTTAGATATATTGAAATTGTATCCCAAGTTAGAACTATGTCGCTTAACATAAAGACTCATAGCGTAGTGATTCTTTAAAGAAAATTTATGTTCATTTGATTTTAAACTGTGAGTGATTTGATTTTGCAAATAAATATGATTTTATGTTTTGGAATTTCATTTGCATTTGCTTGAGGTTTTCTACTCCCTTCGGTTGACTTAGTTATTATATGACAATTCATATTCAACATGCTTTCGTGTTTTGCTAGAAATTTAGGAGTTGTGTTTTGTGAGTTTTTAATCATAATTTCCTTAAGCATGTTGATTTTTGTAGCTAATTCTTTATTTTTAATTTTAATATTATGTTTAGCTTTATTGTACGTGATTGCGCTATTTTTAAGAGTGGAGACTACATATTTAATATGAGCTTCATGCTTACTTTTGTATTCTTCAAAAGTCTCATTCATCTCTTAAATTTCAATTTTATAATTCTTGCATCTAACACAATCACTTTTCAATGATGAGTTTTCTTAACATATTTTCTCATTTTGTTCTTTTGCAAAAAGAATCTCTTTTTCAAGATCCTTGTATTTTTCTTTTAGATCATTGCAATTAGTACAAAGCGTAGAATTTTTATCTAAATAGCATGTGAGAGAACTAGACACAACAATAGTAGATTCTACAATGGCATTTTCTTTAAAATTGTTATTTTTTAAACGTAATTTTGAGTTAATTTTTTTTATTTCTTGATTTTACATTTAGAAATATTTAGCACATGCAATGTATAAATAGAATTATAAATAAGAAGGGAATTTGATTTTCTTACAGTGCGCTTGGACGAGGCATGATTTGAACACAAGGTTCTCTTGTCATCTTCATCTTGACTCTCCTCTTACAAAGATATATTTTCATCTTCCCTTCTGCTTGATGTGATTGTCGTGTCTTCCTCCAAGAGTAAGTCTTCATTTAATTCTTCACTTGGATCCATAAGGAATTGCTCAGATTCATTATATGTAGAAGGAGAACTATAAGTAATATCAAGAAATTTTCATATATCATAAACAGTAAGAACCAAATAGATGAGTTTGAAAATTTCTGGACCAATCCCACAAAATAGATTATTCATAGCTTTGGTATTTAAATGATATTTGTGCTTATTGAAATTATTTGGGGGGTTGATACAAGTCATGTTCCAAACTTATATATCTAATAATATCGGGAATTTTCTCATTAGTGTTCTTCATACGTTATAGTTCATACTTGTAAACAGTGGCAGTGCTAACGAATTTTCAGTGTACAAATTTTCATCCCCACTAGTCGATTCGAGATTAGGGTTGGTCATTATTCTTGGTGGTGAAACTGTTTTGAAATAACCTAACTATGATACCACTTGTTGGATCTGGTGACCAACCTTAGAGGGGATGAATAAGATTTTTTAAGTAAATTTAGAATTAAAATAAATTTTACAAAGGGCAACCAGTTTTGGAAGCTACCGTGGGCGGTAGGATACTACCGCGCGGTGGTACGTCACAATGAACGACTTCCCCTACAAAACATTATTTTTTAAGTTACACACAGTCCTTAAGACCCTAGGAACATTCATCCACGAATTTGAAATGAAATAAAATAAATATAATTTTGTTCAAAATTAAATAGTGCTTTACAATAACAAAAACTATATTTCTGTGACGTCGGAGATCGTGGGCGATGAATCAAATAATCTTTTGGTTTATATACTGAGCCTCCCAGGACCGGTAGACTCTCTCTCTTCTTCCCAAGAAGATCGACGAGATGTCTCCTCACCTTCCTCCCAGGAAGGGTCATATGGCCCACTAGATCTCCCAAATCTAGACTTCCTCTCAGGACGATTTTCATAGATTCCTCCAAGAATTTTGACGGCCTTCCAGGCCAATTTCTCACGAACTCCTCCCAACAACTTGATGTCCACACCAAACAATTTCTCTGCACAAGATACAACAAGGTTAAAGGAAATATAAGAAATAAAAGATTTTGAAATTGTTGCTCCTTCAAATAAGAAAGCCTTTGTAGAACGGTGCGCGATCAAGGCTTCTAAATGTCATTCTTCTTGTACTCGACAACAATTGATGGTCATTGGATACTTCACTCTTCGGAGTTCTTCAATCACAAACGGGAGGGAGAAATGTCTCTTTTCCTTGCTTGGAGACGGTGGTTCACACCAATAGTGACTGTGACCGAACCATAGGCTTGTAATTCTCCTCCTTATTCCTCTCAAAAAAAGAAACGCGTGTTTTTATAGTCTCATTATAAATAAGCTACTGTCGGCGGTAGAGCTAGCGCCCGGCTATAGGTCTTCTCACACAGTGTCTTTAGTTGTCCATTAAATTAGTAAAAATATCCAAAATATTATTCGTACCACTTTTGGATACCGCAGCTCAGTAAGTCTAATGCTTGGCGGTAGCATTTTCTTCTCAACAAATTGACTCGACGGTCTTCGAAATGGATAGCGCCCAGCGGTATGGCTAGTGCCCAGCGGTAGGTCACATAGAAGACTCTTTGTGCACACCAATAATTTTTCAATGCTAGCGCCAGCGGTAGTGCTAGTGTTCAGCGGTAGCTCACAGAAACATTTGTTCTTCATACATGTACATCTGCACATATACCCAACACAAGTATGATCAAATACAACTTGGGATTTGATATTGTCTAACTAAAGAGATGTGGACCATAGGTTCCAATAGAGTGTAGACATAATGTATCGAAGGATGATGGACCATGTGTTCAAACTCCATAAGGGTCGTAATCTAAAAGTCTACATGGATGATCTACTCATCAAGAGTCGCAAGCTAGAGGCTCATGTCCACATTCGTACATACAACATGAGGCCAAACATGGTTGAATGCATCTTTAGAGCTAGCAAGGGGAAATTACTTTGCCTCATGTTGACACCCTAGGGCCTTGAACCTAACCCTGACAAAGTAAAATCCGTTTTGGATATGAAACCTCTGAGGAGCCCCAAAGAGGTTCAACAACTAGCAGGGAGGATTGCAAGCTTAAACCACATTATCTCTTGCTCCAGAGATAAATGTGCCCCATTCTTCAAAACCCTATGTGGTGAAACCAAATTCGAATACACAAAGGAATGTAGCAAAGCATTTAAAGAGTTGAAGGGCCAACTAACATCAACTCCTCAACTCTAGATCCCTCTCTAATCAGGAGATTTATATATATATATATATATATATATATATATATATATATATATATATATATATATATATATATATATATATATATATATATATATATATATATATATATCGATGTTAGAACTGAGGTTGACAACTTGATTTTGGTCCGGGGAGAGGAAAAGAAGTAGTTTCTCATTCATTACATCGGTCATATAATTAAGAGAGCTGATACATGGTTTAGTGGCATTAACACTAAGTAGTCTTCCTTATTTCCAAGCTCATTACAGTCAACTGGCAACCAACCACTCGCTAAGAATCATTCTGGTGAACACCGAGCACTCAGTAAGGTTGACCAAGTAGGCAATCAAACTCAGTGAATTTGACATTTTGTATGTTTAAAGGAAGTCTGTCAAAGCCCAAGTGTTGGCAGATTTTATTGCTGACTTCATCGAAGATGGCATTGAAATGTAGGAGATCCCTATCTGTTGTATTAGGTTATGTTTGTGGACGGTGCCTCGGGGAAAACTCCATCAGCATAAGAGTCATCTTAATCAGTCCTAAAGATGTCAGAATCAAGCAGGAAGGCAGATTTAATTTTCCTACCACCAACAATCAAGCATAATATGAAGCGTTAATAGTCAGCATAGGTTTAGAGAGGGAACTCGATATTGAATACATTGAAGTACGGATAGATTGTCTGGTAATGGCATCATAAATAAATGAGATCTTCGAGACTTGGGAACCCATTCTTTAAAGATACCTGGTCTTGGCAAAGCAGTGGATTGAACATTTCTACACCTTCAACATTCAGTCTATACCACGAGAAAAGAACATTGAGGCTAACGAGTTGGCAAAATACAACCTCCATAGTGGAGGAACCCTTACAAAGTTGTTTCGCCCAGCAAACAAGAAATTAGATTTCATGGAGATCGATCGACGAACATCCTGGATGGATCCTATCATTCACTACTTCACAATGGGAGAAAATCACACCTCAATGCTGGGTAAAAGGAGGTTCTGGCTCAAGGTCGTGCACTAATCTTTCCTCTCTAAGGTTCTCTACCGGAATACCTTCCTTTCACCTCCGGCGAGGTGCGTACTAGAGGAGGAAATTCCCAAAATCCTACAAGAATTCCATTCAGGGGAATGCAGTAGTAATTCAGGTGACAGGACCCTCGAAAAAAATTCTCTAGTGAGAATATTTATAGTCAACCATTAGGGTGCGAACAGATAAGTAGAAACCGGAAATTGGAATAACAGAAATTTTATTATCCAAAAAAGGTGAGTATTACCAAGGTATAATCTCTCTTTTATAGAATGGAGGAAATGAGAGAGATTACAAATAAGTAATGTGGGACTAAATAATTACAAGTATATGCGGCTTTACAAATAAACAAACCGAACAAGTCGCGCGGTTAGAAAAGCTGGCTAACTGCTTGACAACCACCAGAAGGAGAGAACAAGCTGCCACAGAGAACAAGCCGCCACAGGAGACTGCTAGACCGCCAGTCTCCAAGTCGCCTGAGATAAACCGCCAGACCGCTGGGATACCAAACAGCAATAGCCCGGCAGACAAGCCACTGGGATAAACTGCCAGACCGCCCGGCCTCCGAACAGCAACAGACCGTCCGGCCTCTATACTGCAACACTCCCCCTCAAGCTGGAGCATTTATATCAATCATGCCCAGCTTGTCGCAAATGAGGAAAAAGGAAGCGGACACCGGCTTGGTGAAGATATCTGCCAACTCGTTGTCGGAAGTGACGAACGGAGTGCAAATCTATTTCTTCAAGATCTCTTCCCGAATAAAATGACAGTCGACTTCAATATGTTTTGTTCTCTCATGAAAGACCGGATTTTTGGAGATGTATATCGCGGCCTTGTTGTCACAGAACATAGGAAGAGGATAGTTGTAGACCTCTCCTAAGTCAAGCATGAGAGCTCGTAATCATTTCAACTCACATGTGGTCGATGCCATACTATGATATTTTGCTTCTGCGCTAGACCTGTAGACCACGGACTGTTTCTTGCTCTTTCAACTCAAAAGATTTCCTCCAATAAATGTGCAGAAACCTTATTTTGACATGCGGTCACATTTATCATCAGCATAGCTCGAATCTAAGTACCCTTCAACCCTCAAGTGACCATTCTTCTGAAAAAGCAATCCTTTTCCTAGTGCTACTTTGACATACTCCAATATCATTAATGCAGACTGTAGATGGCACTCCCTAGGAGCTTGCTTGAATTGGCTAATCTTGCCTACAACATAGGAGATGTTGGGTCTGGTCACCGTAAGATAAATAAGTATACCCACCAGACGTCGGTGCCTCATAGCATCAGATAGGGGAGGCGAGTCATCTGTCCAAGTTTTGTATTCTCCAGTAGCCATGGAACATCGAGCAGGTTTAGCACCAGTCAACCCTGCCTCTTTTAGTAAATCAAAAGCATACTTCCGTTGGGAGAGAACCATAGAGTTGGGCTTCCAAGAGATTTCAATCCCTAGAAAGTACTTGGGGGAGCCCATATCCTTCGTGACCAGGTGTTGACAAAAGTGTTTC
Organism: Platanthera guangdongensis; assembly: GCA_039583875.1. NCBI lineage: Eukaryota > Viridiplantae > Streptophyta > Magnoliopsida > Asparagales > Orchidaceae > Platanthera > Platanthera guangdongensis. The sequence continues at coordinate 2,940,398 of CM077149.1, read as the reverse complement.
TTAGTCAAGGCTACCCCAACATGGTCATCGCCAGTTAGAAGAATATCATCCACATATACAGCAAGAACTATCATACCAGAGGAGGTTTTGCGGATGAATAAGGAGTGATCGACCAAACTTCTTGCAAAACCAATGGCCGCAACAATACCGTTGAACTTGTCAAACCAAGCCCGAGGGCTTTGCTTTAGGTCGTAGATGGCCTTCTTCAGCCAGCATACTTGTTTCTCCCCCTGAGCAACATACCCAGGAGGTTGCTCTATGTAAACGTCCTCCTGAAAATCACCATAGAGAAAGACATTCTTGACATCTAGTTGGGAAATGGGTGAATCCCTGTTGAACGCCACAGAGAGAAGAACTTGAATGGTGTTGCATTGAGCAACGGGAGATGTGTCAAAGTAATCAACAGCATAAGTCTGAGTAAAGCCTTTGGCGACCAAGCGGGCCTTGTATCGATCTACGATGTCGTCCAGACGGAATTTCACAACAAATACCCAGTGACAGCCAACCACATTAGTGCCCAAAAGGGGGAGGAACAAGGGTCCATGTACCCCTTTCAGTGAGGGTAGCAATTTCCTCATCCATGACAGTCTTCCAATGAGGAACTGTAAGGGCCTCCTGGTATGTGCGGGGAGTGGCAGTGGCGGAGATAGATAAGGAAAACGCCCTGCGAGAAGGATTTAGACGATCATAAGAAACAACAACAGCTAGCGGGTGTTGGGTACAAGACCGCACCCCTTTGCGAAGAGCAATGGGAAGATCTAGGTTGGCGTGTGTCAGAGTTGTCGGGGCATCCGTGGCGGAGAGAGCTGGCCCTGGAGTAGAGAGACGGCTGTGGAGAGGAGGGAGATATCTCGGGAGGTGGACATGGCGGAGGAGAGGGTGGAGATGGTGTAGGTGGCGGAACGTCAGCAGGTGTAGAGGGGATGGATGGGTTGGTATGAGAAGTAGGAACGACATGGGGAGAGGAGGAGTCGTGAGAGAAGTAAGATGCATTTTCAAAGAAGATGACGTCCGCAGAGACGAACTGCTTGCGGGTAATGGGGTCAAAGCAACAATAACCTTTCTGAGTGGTAGAGTACCCCAGAAAGACACATTTAGTGGCCCGTGATGAGAGTTTATCACGGGTGGCTGAGGGAGAGTGCACAAAGGCTGTGCACCCAAAGATACGTAGAGGAAGAGGAAACAGATTCTTGTCTGGATAGAGAATGGAGAATGAGGTTTTATCATGGAGAACTATGGAGGGAATGTGATTGATAAGATAGCAGGAGATGAGGACAGCATAACCTTAATAGGAGCGAGGAACATGCATCTGTGTCATCAAAGTGCGAGCGACATCGAGGAGGTGACGGTTTTTGTGTTCCGCCACCCCATTTTGCTATGAGGTGTAGACACGGCTAGTTTGATGAATAACAACATGTTGCATATAGAAAGAAGAGAAATCATGACTAAGATATTGCTTAGCATTATCAGAATGAAATATTTTAATATATGTATCAAATTGATTCTTAATCATATAATAAAATAATGTCCATACAGAGAACAGTTCAGAGCGATACTTTAGAAGATACACCCACGTACACCTAGAGAAATCATCAATAAAGGTGACAAAATATGAACTGCCTCAACCGATGGTGAGGGTAGAAGCAGGACCCCATACATTAGAGTGAACGAGGTCAAACAGACGGGAAGAGCCATGACTTTGCATTGGTGGGAAGGAGGAGAGGTGATGCTTGCCAAGCTGACATGCATCACAGTTGAGAGGTGGATGATGCAGAGGGAGGTGGGGCAGAAGCTGGCGAAGAAGCCGGGGAGGAGGATGACCAAGGAGAAGATGCCATTGAAGGAGATCAGTAGAAGAGGAGTAGAAGGCAGACAGAGCGGAAATGTTATCAAGGAAGTAGAGGTCGCCGCTCTCAGTCCCAGTAGCAATTGTCTGTTGGGAGCCCGGATCCTGAAAAGAACAAGAAGTAGGAGTGAATGTGATGGAGCACTGAAGTTGCTTGCATAGAGAGGTAACAGATAATAAATTGCATGGGAACTTGGACACATGAAGAGTGACCGCTAAGCGAAGATATGGTGTGATTTGAACCATGCCCGTGTCATGGACTGGGGAGGAAGAGCTGTCTGCAACGATGACCCGGGGCATCCGGTCATGTGTTTCTAGGAGAGAAAAGCATTGAGGATTGTCGGTCATGTAATTAGTAGTGCCAGAGTCGATCAGCCATTTTCCTTGAGTAGTCACATGGGCACTACAGGACGTGGTGACCATGGAGGTAGACAGCCTCGAGGAGGATGAGGAAGCAGCACCATATGGGCAAAGAGGAGCCATACAAGCGAAGAGAGAAAAATGGAACTCGCACGAGTAGCAGTAAGGCTGCGCAAACAACATGCAGAAGAGAGCGCGATCCAGAGAGAGGCCACAAGAACAAGGGAGACCGCAGTGAACATGAGGAAGACCGCAACGGATAAAGAAGGAAGTCCGCAGCGGACACGTTGACAACACACCAGCGGCAAGAAGCGCCACGACCAAGAAGCATAGCAAAGCAGGGGGCAAGAAGTCGTGCGAACAAAGGAGATCGCACGAAGAAAAATAGGCAGGGAGGTCGTGCGGATAACTAGAGTCCGTGCGAACAGAGGCGAAACCATGCAACAAGAGAGATCGCGGGAAACAGGTCACGGCGACTTAAGGAAATGTCACAGCGACTTAAGAACAAGAGCGCCTATAAAAGGAGGGAGCGGCGACTAAGCAAGGTCGCAGCAAGAAGAGCAGGTTGCAGCGACTAAAGAACAGCTCGTGGCTAGATGAAAGGGAAAACAGAGAGGTCACGCACATAAAAGAGGAACAACAAGGAGAGAAAGAAACCACGCGAATAGGGCGCAAACAGGCGGAAGAAACAAGTCGCGAAGACAGGGCTCGAGAAAAGGAGTCAAGTCGCGCGGACAGGTCGTGCGGACAAGGAGAGCCCACAAAATCAGGAGGAAAAGATCGATTCCTCTAATAGCATGTGCGAACAGATAAGTAGAAACTGGAAATTGGAATAACAGAAATTTTATTATCCAAAAAAGGTGTGTATTATAAAGGTATAGCCTCCTTTTTTATAGAATGGAGGAGATAAGAGAGATTATAAATAAGCAATGTGGGACTAAATAATTACAAGTATATGAGGTTTTACAAATAAACAAACCGAACAAGTCGCGCGGTTAGACAAGTCGGCTAACCGCTCGACAACCACCAGAAGGATAGAACAAGCTGCCACAGAGAACAAGCAGCCACAGGAGACCGCTAGACCGCCGGTCTCCAAGTCACCTGAGACAAACCGCCAGACCGCTGGGATACCAAACAGCAACAGCCCGACAGACAAGCCACTGGGATAGACCGCCCGGCCTCCGAACAGCAACAGACCGACCGACCTCCATACTGCAATAATTAGAAAAGATTATGATTACTATGCAAATAAGTGTTTCAAATGTCAGAAGTCCGTACCTATTCATACCCAACCAACTCAGTAGTTATGATCCATATTTATCCCTTAGACGTTTGTTGTTTTGGGGATGGACCTCATCGGACCTTTCCCCATGGTTGACAGGTAATGAAGTTTCATCCTCGTGATGATTAATTAGTTCAAAAAATGGATAGATACCAAGGATTTGGCCAAAACCATGACATGAGTTGTCAAAAATTCATATGGGGGAAGACCGTATGTCGGCATGGGATCCCCATGCCAACATAATAAATATTGGCCCGCAGTTTGGCATTTCTGAGTTATTGAGTTTATGTGAAGAGGTTGGCAAAGAGCTTCGTTTTGCATCAGACCATCACTCACGGAGCAATGGGCAGGTGAAAGTAGCTGACAAGCAAATTTGAATGTGCTAAAAAGGAATGTAGAGATCACTTATAGCAACTGGGCGGAGCAACTACCCGCAGTGTTATAGACACTGAGGACTACTCCCTCCTCAGCCATCGAGGAAACACCTTTCAATTTATCACATTGTACCAAAGCCCTCATCCCGACAGAGTTTGTTGTCATAAGCTCGAGAGTCCTTCTCTCTAAGATGGAAGTTGAATGTTAGATTGAAAACAACGATGATGAAATAAGGGGTAGCCTCAACCTCATTAAAGAGCTCAAGGATCAGTTGGTCATCAAATAGGAAGAGATCAAACTAAGAATGGCCAAACAATTTGATAAACACATGAGGGTGAAGCAATTTGTCGTGGGAGACCTCGTCATGAAAAATGTGAATGCAACAAGAAGGTCAGACTTAGTTGGGAAAGCTCAATTCAAATTAGGCAGGACCTTTCATCGTCATAAAGGTGCTCTAGAGCTGTTCCTATCCCTTACAATATCACGAGAGAGAATAAATCTCCAACATTTTGAGTAGCGGTGGATTAAAAAGATATGCTTAGGTCAAAATATACCTCTCATCTTCTATCTTTCAATCTTTTAATTTAGGAAATTAATATGCTTTCATAAGTAATTTTGGGATACTAATGTTTTTTGTGTTGAGAGGTCCAACAAATTTTCTTCGGGCATCAAATAGTGGTTGGGACCCTAAGTCATAGCTCGTATATTCCCCATTGACCAGTGACGTTCACCCCGTCAAGTAAAAGACTCTTGTCCTTGCTTTGTGTGCTCCCCTTAGGTAGTCCCAGAACTTGCTTAAACACCCTCCATTCACAATGTTTGGATCTAATGGCTTGCAGAGGACTTCAATCCTCTGTCCCCATCTGCAGGCAAGTGTTGCGCCCTCCAAATTTCAATCCAAACCGGATCTACTAAGAAGTGATGGATCATCAAGACACAATATACTAGATGGCCAAGAATATTTATCATTTGGGGACACACTAGGAGTGGATTCATCCCAACCTCTGAGCCAATTTTACGAGCACTAGCGTTAGAATGGGAATCCATGTAACAGCTCTCCTGTAATGACCATATAACATGGGTCTGGCTGGGGCCCCACAACTAGAGCTGATATTGAGTCGAGTTCGAGCGATTTTGGCTAGGCCCGAAATCAAAAGTTTTGACTCGAAATCAAAATCGATTTCGAGTCGAGACGGCTCAACTCGAAATGGCTTGATTCCGAGTCTGCTCGAAATTGAATTGAGTCGGCTCAAAATTAAGCAATTTTCATCTTTATTCCTAATTGGCTCAAAATTAAATTTGACAACTTATAAATTTAGCAAATGAAACACTTAAATTCTTCATTCTTTTTTACTTATGTTTAGATTTGATTATTTTAAATTTAAAAATGGAATTATATTAATAAATACATAATACTTTTTAATTAAATCAACTTGATTTGAATCATATTTCGAGCGATTCAGGGCTGGCTCAAAGTCAACTCGAAATCGGATTCGATTCAAATTGAATCGACTCAAATTCAGTTGAATCAATTTTAACTGATTCCGATTCGGCTCAATTTTATAGCGATTTTCGAGCAATTTCGAGTTTCGAATAATATGATCAGCCCTACACACAACATATAAACGTGTCAACTTGAGCTTTATAAAGTGATATAAAAGTACTACTCATCTCAAAATTCAGAAAGCATGATAGATGACACATAACAATAAGACTAGAAGTTATCCACAATTATATAGGAGTCTGAAATAGACTTAAGGCCTTATAACATCCAAGCGTCCAAAACCACGTCAACACCGAACATATCAACATGTAATAGCACTCCTAGGCTACCTCGGCATGTAAGCCGGATTACAGAGAATGAAACATAACATTCAAATATAAGGAACTAAAAGAAGGGGTACACTTCATGAGGCTTTAGGCCTTTTTGGCCTGCGAGCTCGCTGCAGCTTGCGATCATTGCCCTATAAGAATTTGCTGTAATGTGAGTCAACAAAGGCTAACCTCAATTGTGTAACCAACACATCTCCTCCCGCCCATCCCTATCGGACCCCGGGGCACTTCATCACCCTGCAGGTCAGCACTTCGTATGTATATGTAAATAAACATGATTAAACATAGAAAGCAACAGGTTTGGGTGTCTCATACATCAAACACGTTTCTACGTTGAGCATTTTAAATAAAAGGGCCTACAATGCAACATGTATGCAAAATTGAGTTTCACCAAAGGCACCCTATAGCTCGTATGATTCTAGCACATCATCATACATCATCACATCACATCATTCACATGGGTACTTCCAATTTCCCCCATCGGCATTCAAGCCGCAACACGGAACTCTTGCGTAGGCCCCACCCCCTCATAGTTCTCAACACCCGGGCTTGCATGCAAGCTCTGACTCTCACGTCAGTTCTGTCACACAAACCAACCAATGATAAGAACCCTTGCTTGACCCTGCCCGCTTGTGGGCTTCATCGCCTGGGCTTGTCCAAAAGCTTGGCGTTCTCGTAAGTTTCTACAGAAGGGGACTTGTCTTGCCGGAACACTCTCCACATGTGACTTGCAACATCACGGGCTAGCCAACCGATCTTAGAGACAAATTCAAGCCTTCGCATAACATTCAACAATCACATTCTTTCCCGCCCTAAACCACCATTCGTTCTAGCGCGAAAAAGGAAGGCATCGCAAACGGCGTCCTAGCTGTGATCGGATTTCTAGCAAAATCCTTATAGTGCACATCATGAAAATTCATCGCATCAAACCACCAGTCGCGATTACGGCTTCACACACAATGCTAAATCCCCTAACGGAGCGGATTTCTAGTGCAACAATATGTTGGGGATGGACTCAATCGACCTGATGGCTCCTCTTTAACCATGGCAACCTGAATCCCTCTCATTTGAGAGATTTGATGCTTAATGCTTGAATAAAAACGTAAACAAAATGGATGTCATGCACGCAACCTAAAAACAGGGAGGAGAATTGTCGTTACCTTTTGATTCCTCTTCCTAACCATGGAGATCTTGATTTGTACGGATGGAAGTTTGCGCCTTAAAGTCCTCTCACGAATCCACCCTCGCATCGACGAACGGAGCTCCGGAGTTTCGTCTAGTTATCCATAATTATATAAGAGTCTGAAATGGCCTTAAGGCCTTATAGCATCCAAGTGTCCAAAACCACTAAAAGAAATTGTACATAATCACCTAGAGGGGGGGTGAATAGGTGACTAAATCTTTTTTAAACTTTTTAGGCAGATTACAGATTATATCACAGAGTTATAACTACTTCTTCACAGCAATCAATTAGCAATCACAGAATCAAACATGCACACAGTGAACACACAGATTTATAGTGGTTCCCCAAGGTTTGGGTACATCCACTTTCCCCCTTCGCCTATCTAGTAGTGTACTAGATTCGGCCAAACTCCTCCACTATATCTCAGATCCTCAGATCTTACACTCAGAACCCCAAATGGTTCCTACAGCTCAGGCTCAAGGCCCTACAACTCAGTCTTCTCCAAAGACCTACACTCAGCCACAAGGCCTACACTCAGTCACAAGGCCTACACTTAGCCACAACAGACCTACACTCAGAGAAATAGATCTCCTACAATCAGGCACACAGGCCCTACCACTCAGCCTTTATAATTGCAGGCTTACAACTCAGATCCCTAAGGATCCTACAAGCAATTTAGAATACAAAGTATATACCTACAACTCAGAAAATAAGAGATGAGTTGACAGGTTCTTGATAAGTTCTTGGAAGAACTCTGCTGAGATCAACCTCACTTGGCTTTCTTCAAAGCTTCTTGAATGTAGAACACAATAGGATTGATTCTCTGCAGCTGATCTTCAGTCACTGCAACTTATGATTCAGAACTAGGTCTGAACCCTTCTTCACAGCCTGGTTCCAAAGGCTGTCTTCTTGGATGGAGCTCTCTCTCTCCAACTACTTAGATCTTCACTTGAAAATGATTCTTCAATGAATAGCTAGATCTTCTGTTGTTAATCAATCTCTTGATCATCTCTTTCTGTTGACAGTATAAGCCTATATATAGGCCTTCTTCATGGTGACTGGCTGATCCGGTTCCTAACAGCTTTCTGACAACTCTGATAGTTGCAGTAGACCGGCTGGAATGGCAGCTGTCAAGTCATCCAGTCAGTTCTTGAAATATCTGTAACTGTCTGAAAGTGTCGAGACAGTCTGTCTTTAAGTGTCGACACTTATAGACTAAGTGTCGACACAAGTAGACTAAGTGTCGACACTAGCCTTCAAGGTGTCGACGCAACTCCTTGTGTTGTAGAATTTACTTCTCGACACTGCTTATTCATCATGTGTCGACACTGATATTGTGTGTCGACACAACTCCTTGTTCTTCAGTATTTTGTTGAATTCTTGTAAGTGTCGACACAACTCCTTTGTGTCGACACATCTTCTTGTGTTGAACTTGTTGAGTGTCGACACATATTCTTAGTGTCGACACCTGCCTTTTGTGTTGATATTTTCTGAGTGTCGACACAACTCCTTGTGTCGACACATTCTTCTTATGTTGAGACTTTTGTTGAGTGTCGACACATCTCCTTTGTGTCGACACTTGTACTTAGAATTTTGTTGAACTTTGCTAAGTGTCGATACAGCCTCCAAGTGTCGACACTTTCTCCATGTGTTGAGTCTTCTGCTGTGTGTCGACACATTCTTCATTATGTCGATACTTTCTTCATGTGCTGAGTCTTCTGCTGTGTGTCGACGCATTCTTTATTATGTCGACACTTTCTTCATGTGCTGAGTCTTCTGCTGTGTGTCGACACATTCTTTATTATGTCGACACTTATACTTAGACTCTACTGAAATTTGCTGAGTGTCGACACAGCCTCCAAGTGTCGACACTTTCTGCTGTAGACAAAGTTCCTCTAGGTGTCGACACTATTGCTAAGTGTCGACAATGCTTCTCTGGACTTCTCTTCATTGAGTGTCGACACAAACTGTATGTGTCGACACAAGTCTTCTTAAGTGTTGACACTTTCCTTCTGGGTGTCGACACATGGACTTAGAAACTTTTCAGCTTTCCCTGCAAATACTTAACCTGCACAAGGCAACTCAAAAATACATCAAATACATTTTTGATGTATATCATTGAGTAGGGTGAGGCTTCTTCAAATCAGGTACATTCATGTTGGGTATTGTATCCACAATGTACCTGATTTGAAGAAGCCCCTGGACAAGCTAAGGTCAATAGACAATGTATTTGATAAACTCTTTTCAGTTGTGCTTGCAGTTCTTTCACGCTAAGTGCACACCAATGTCAGGGTGCAGTAGGTCAATATACACTGGTCTGCACGACGTAATCCCTCGTTGAGCAGATCAGTGTGTTGGCCTACGTGTACTCTCTCTATTGGAGTGCACTTACTTTCAAGTACAGGGCCGTATTTATGCAAGAGAAGACAAGGAGCACGGATGGGTCAAGGAGCAGCTCATGGGTGGAAAGACGAAAATTCGTCTAAGTGTAAATCGACGAGAATCACCAAGTGATTCTCGCCGATTCGGCGAGAATCACAAGGGATTCTTGCCGATTCGTCGAGAATCAGTGGTTGATTCTCGCCGAACAAGTTCCAGCCACTTCTAAGCAAGCACCTCTGCTTCTAAGTAAGAATCGACGAGAATCACTTAGTGATTCTCGCCAATTCGGCGAGAATCACTAGTGATTCTCGTCGAATCGACGAGAATCACTGGTTGATTCTCGACGTCTCGACCTAGCCTAAAGCAGTGCGTGCAACCAAGGCAAATTCGACGAGAATCATCTTTGATTCTCGCCGAATCGTCGAGAATCACCTTTGATTCTCGACGACTCGGCGAGAATCACTTTCGATTCTCACCGAATTTGACTTGGCGTTTTTCTGGAACTTCCTGAACCGGATTCTGCCGCTGTTAAATTTCTGGACCGGGATTGAGGGATTTCTTTTGTGGGTCCCACAAACGGTCATATTGAAGTTAACTACAGTATTTATATACGGGTATTTGTTTCAACGCAGTACGAGACAGAACGAAGCCGAGCGCAAACCCTAAAATCGCGAAATCTCTCTGCCGCATCCGTCGCCGCTCGCGCTCGCCCGTCGCCGCTGCTGATCGCTCTTCTTCCCGATCTCCGGCGACAGAAGCTTAGCAAAGCTTGAGTCTCACGTGTCTATCCAGAGATCCCTTGTCTCTCGATTTGTTGACCGGGAAAAACTCCCCCGTCCGAATCGATCGAGACGACCGATCCTAGAGTGACCATTGGTAGACCTAGTTTGCTTCGCAACGAAGTTTGGATCTCAAAGTATCGCAGCCGCTCATCATCGTAGCCGCCGATCCCGAAGCTAGCCGCCGCTCGTGTTGCCGCTGCCGGTTCCGGGGAGATCCTCTCCAAGAGAGACCAAGGTTGTAGACTTTTCGTTGACTTCACGAACACGTCGTCGAACGAAGAGGAACACCGTAGTCTCCAAACTAAGTTTGTATCTCGTGTACATTCTATATTTACTTTTGTTGTAAAGGAACGTTTGTTCCGTGTTGTAAGGGTTGGGTGCAACCCGTTTTGTGGGAGTGTTGACTCTCACGTGTGGAAGGGTTCCTTCCGTTAGTGCAGGGATTGGATTTCAATCCTGTTGGAGAAGAGACCGAGTCGTCCCTTATTGGGGAGATAGGTCGAAGGGGGAAAGTGGATGTACCCAAGTCGGGGAACCACTATAAATTGCTTGTGTATTCTATGTGTTGTGCCTTTTATTTTTATTGTGCAGGTACCGTCGTAAATTCCGCAAAAGCGCTACTCGTCACCTATCCCCCCCCCCCCCATAGGTGCACATAGCTGACACTAGGTGGACTTTCAATTCATTCCAATGTACCCAACAATCTCCCCCTATTTGGAGAAGTCATAACCCTTAGTCAATGATATACACCATACATAACAAAATTACAGTATGATGTAAAACAGGATTATGCAATCAGGGAAAGTACATAAACATGTATTAAACAAAACATGTACACACATATATCTCAGAACAATTATGTAATAGATTTTTCACACATCACATTGTTCTAACAAATTTGTCATATTCATTATACAAAAGTTTACAGAGTGTTTAAAATCAAAAGATTACAACTGTAAACTAAAGATAAATTCTATTCTATTTCTGCTCAGCCTCCTTGATAACTATGCCCTTCCCAGACTGTATCTTTGCTTGCACAGGGGCTTCAACATCTTCAGCAGCAGCAGGCTTCTTGCCTTTCAGATCCTTCTTCTTTAGCTCTTCAGCTTTAATCTTCTGCCTCTCAAAGTAATGATAAGGCTTGGGAAAGTACTTGCTAGGCTCCTGGGCATTAGGAGGTAGCTTTCCCATCTTAGCCTTTCTCCTGTATTGCACAATGGCTTCTTGCCTGGACTCATGCTTTCTCCATTCCAGTTCAGAATACCACTTGTTTCTATCTTGAATATTATCCTTAGCAGCTTTCCAAGCAGTTAAGATAATATTCCTTGAAGTGGGGCTCCACTGTTCAAAATCAGGCATTTGTTCAGCTTGCTCTCTGAACCTCTTCTTAGACAATAGAGTCTCTTGTTCCTTGAGCAGCAAAGCTTCTTGTTCTTTCAATATAGCCTCTGGCACTGGCTGAACCACTTTCTCTATGATGACATTTTGCTTTCCCTCAGGTGGGCTATACATGGACTGTATATCTGCTTGTACCATATCAAAGTCTGGTGGAGGGTATATGACTTGAACCACTTCAGCTTGCTCCCCTCCAAGATAAGCAGGATTACTCCCAAACTCTGCCACATTGTCATCATCATACAATGGAGGATATCCAAGGGTGGCTCTGATAGAATTGGAAATCCATTTTGCATGATCAGAGTTGGCTTTGACTAACACCCTCTCCCCCTTTATGACTTCTCTAACAATATGATCCCTCATATCATCTTTCTGAAATCTTATTTGGGCATCCAAATAGTTTACTCCATCTTTAAAGAAAGGTTTCAACCTTTGGAGCTTGTCAGTTATAGCCTTCTGAGAGTTTTCAATAGCAAAAGTAATAGCAGTTATTCCCTCTTGTACCCAACAAATATCCCCTCTTGGGATTTGGCAGCAAACTTAATCAAGTAAGACTTTCAATTGTTAAGTATAAAGCACTTACAACCAAAGATCCTGAAATAGGATAGGTTTGGTTTTCTGCCTATCACAATCTCATAGGGGGTCTTATTGTGGCTCTTGGTGATAGAAGCCCTATTAATTACATGGCATGCAGTATTAACTGCCTCAGCCCAGAAATATTCTGGGAGAGATGTGTCACTTAATAGGGTTCTACCAGCCTCAATCAATGTTCTATTTTTCCTTTCAGCAATGACATTTTGCTGAGGTGTTCTTGGTGAAGAAATTCCTGAAATATTCCAAATTCTTCACATAGTTTTGTCATACTATCAGACTGAAAATCAGTACCATGGTCACTTCTTATTTTGACCACTGTACTATCTAACTCATTCTGAATTTGTTTGACAAAACTATAGAAGATACTAGGTGTTTCAGATTTCTATCTAAGGAAGAATACCCAGGAAAACCTTGAGTAGTCATCTACAACCACAAATGTGTAGACCTTCCTATCTAGGCTGTGAACTGGCATAGGACCAAAGAGATCCATATGCAAGAGGTATAAACACCTCACAGCATCTTTGTTTTCAATGCTATTAAAGGTGGATCTAGTCTACTTGCCCTTTCGACAAGCTGAACATATCCCATCTTTAATACACTTAACTTGAGGACCATTCCTCACTAACTCTTTACTATAGAGTTGGCTAATTGTCTTGTAGTTAAGATGGGCTAGCCTCTTGTGCCATTTGACACAATGAAAGACTTTCTCATCAACTACAAGACACACTTGAGAACCATTGTTCTCACACATAATATTTAGGCAATAGACATTTCTCTTTCTATAACCAGTCAAAATGATCTCTTGATCATTTGATCTCCTGATATGACAACTATCTTTGACAAATAAGATGTCATATCCTAAATCACTCAGTTGACTTATACTAATAAGGTTATGTTTCAAACCTTTAACATAATCCACTTGAGTAATTATTATATGGGTGCTAGAAATGTTACCAAAACCCTTGATGATTCCTTTTTCAGAACCACCAAATGTGACTTTTGGACCATCCTTGATTGGTGTGTAGTCCTTTAGCAATCCCCTAGTTCCAGTCATGTGCCTGAAACATCCACTGTCCAAGTATCATATTGGGGCATGGCCACTTTGACTCACCTGCAAAACAGATTAGTTGACCTTAGAACCCAATGAATTCTTGGGTCCTTGGTGCTGGTTAGTTTGCCTCTTAACAAAGCTACCTACAGATCTTCCAACAGGCAGTTTGCTACTCATCTTGGCACTAGAATTGTGCCAACAGTCTATGGCAAAGTGGCCTACCTTGCCACAGCACCAGCACTCAAATCTATTGTACCTTTGCTTAGGTACAACCCTAGCTGTTCTATCTACAGCAGGCTTGTTGAGTACTGGGGCTTTGCCCTTAGACTTGGACTTTACAGTCCTGGCAGGGTTAGTAAACCCCAATCTAGTTTTACCCTTGTGAGGTATAAACTCATCTATCAAAGGTAGAACTGATTTTGGTTTAGAGAACCTTGCAACTATATCTCTCTCCTTCTGAAGACTAATCTCCAGATTTCTGATTTGATCATTCTTAAATGCTATAGTCCACATCTGAATAACAGTTATGTTATTCAGTTTGGCTATTTCATTTAACTTTTGATCAATCAGCTTCTCAAAATCAGTTGCAGGCTCTTTGAGACTAGCAATTTCCTTAGCCTGACTCTTGGCCAGGGATTTGCTTTTCTTAAAAGCTTGCAACAGAACCCTATATTCATCAATCAACTGATGAATATCCTCTTCAGATTCAGATGCACTGCCATCACTTGATGCTGATGTAACTGAATCTGAACTAGCACTAGAAATTGAACTTAAAGAATAATTTTGTACCTTACTAGGTCCAGGCTGATCCTGGATTTTGTCACCTTCTGACAATGTCATTAGTCCTTGGCACTGATTGTCCTCTTGCTCATATATAGAGTTCATTAGCTGGATGAACTCCTCTTTCTCTTCTTCAGCAAACAGTCCTATGTAAGCTTCAGCTTCTGACTCAGTTTCTGAAGAAGACATGTCTGACAGGCCTTTGTCCTTCTTGGCAACAAAGGACCTTTCCTTCTTGCCCTTGAATTGAGTCTTTTTCTTATCTGTTGACTCTTTCCTTTTCTCTGGATAGTCTGCAACAATATTTCCTTGTCTGTTACAGCAATAGCATAAAATTTTTGATAAAGTTGCTTTGCTTGACTTGGGCTTTCTCCTGTCTTTCTTTGATGACTTCTTGTTCTGATAATAGTCATCTTTTCCCTGTGAAGTGGATGGCTTTGACCTCCACTGTTTCTTCTTTAGAAACTTCTGAAAGTGTCTTGTGAAAGCTGCAAAATCCTCATCACTCTCACTGCTTTCAGAATTCCTGCATTCTGAATCATCTGACTCAGTCTCAGCCACTTTTGGAGGTGGAGATGGAGACTTACTTTTGTATATCTTGGTGGCTTCTGTCTTGAATGCCACTGCTCTTTTTTTGTGCTCACTTCTTGTAGTCTTCTCCTCCTCCTTCCTTACCATCAACTGCATCTTATAGGATAGCAGTTTTTCAAACAATGTTGGAGGAGGAATATCTGCTAACTTGGTCATTTCCCTTATGGCACAAATCTTGGTGTCCCAATCCTTTGTTAGGGACCTCAAGAACTTATCATTCAGCTCATAATTGCTGAATTCTCTACAATAGGACATTAGCTCATTGATAATCCTATAGAATTTCTTATAGCATTCTATTATGCTATCAGACCTGCCTTGCCTGAAACTTTCATATTCCTGGTTTAACAAAGACTTTCTGTCCTACCTGACTTCTTCTGAACCCTTCATGTACACTATCAAAGTATCTCACATCTCCTTTGATGTCTTACAGTGTATCAAGTTCTGAAATGTAGCATCATCTATGGCACTTACAATGATATTCTGAGCCCTCTTATCCATGGTGGCCAGAATAATCTCATCTTTTGTCATTTCAGAAAAGTCCTTAGGTGATCTCTGATTTGCATCCAGCACTGAAACCTTCATAGGCACATATGGCCCTTCTTTAACTGTGATATAGATTCTAGGGTCTGAAGCTTCCATAAACAGTCTCACCCTTTCTTTCCAGATGTCAAAAATCTCTTTTCTGCAAATGGGCAACTTAATGGATCCAAGTTCCTTATGATTCTCTGTTGAACCCATTTTCTTGATTTTCTTGATTTCACTGAATCTGCCAACAGGATCTACTCAGACAGTTAAGTCCCTTTTTGAGTAACCTTCCTCTGATACCACTTGAAAGAAATTGTACCTAATCACCTAGAGGGGGGTGAATAGGTGACTAAATCTTTTTTAAACTTTTTAGGTAGATTGCAGATTATATCACAGAGTTATAACTACTTCTTCACAGCAATCAATTAGCAATCACAGAATCAAACATGCACACGGTGAACACACAGATTTATAGTGGTTCCCCAAGGTTTGGGTACATCCACTTTCCCCCTTCTCCTATCTAGTAGTGTACTAGATTCGGCCAAACTCCTCCACTATATCTCAGATCCTCAGATCTTACACTCAGAACCCCAAATGGTTCCTACAGCTCAGGCCCAAGGCCCTACAACTCAGTCTTCTCCAAAGACCTACACTCAGCCACAAGGCCTACACTCAGCCACAAGGCCTACACTCAGCCACAACAGACCTACACTCAGAGAAATAGATCTCCTACACTCAGGCACACAGGCCCTACCACTCAGCCTTTATAATTGCAGGATTACAACTCAGATCCCTAAGGATCCTACAAACAATTTAGAATACAAAGTATATACCTACAACTCAGAAAATGAGAGATGAGTTGACAGGTTCTTGATGAGTTCTTGGAAGAACTCTGCTGAGATCAACCTCACTTGGCTTTCTTCAAAGCTTCTTGAATATAGAACATAATAGAATTGATTCTCTGCAGCTGATCTTCAGTCACTGCAACTTATGATTCAAAACTAGGTCTGAACCCTTCTTCACAGCCCGGTTCCAAAGGTTGTCTTCTTGGATGGAGCTCTCTCTCTCTCCAACTACTTAGATCTTCACTTGAAAATGATTCTTCAATGAATAGCTAGATCTTCTGTTGTTAATCAATCTCTTGATCATCTCTTTCTGTTGACAGTATAAGCCTATATATATAGGCCTTCTTCATGGTGACCGGCTGGTCTGGTTCCTAACAGCTTTCTGACAACTCTGACAGTTGCAGTAGACCGGCTGGAATGGCAGCTGTCAAGTCATCCAGTCAGTTCTTGAAATATTTGTAACTGTCTGAAAGTGTCGAGACAGTCTGTCTTTAAGTGTCGACACTTATAGACTAAGTGTCGACACAAGTAGACTAAGTGTCGACACTAGCCTTCAAGGTGTCGACACAACTCCTTGTGTTGTAGAATTTACTTCTCGACACTGCTTCTTCATCATGTGTCGACACTGATATTGTGTGTCGACACAACTCCTTGTTCTTCAGTATTTTGTTGAATTCTTGTAAGTGTCGACACAACTCCTTTGTGTCGACACATCTTCTTGTGTTGAACTTGTTGAGTGTCGACACATATTCTTAGTGTCGACACCTGCCTTCTGTGTTGATACTTTCTGAGTGTCGACACAACTCCTTGTGTCGACACATTCTTCTTATGTTGAGACTTTTGCTGAGTGTCGACACATCTCTTTTTTCTCGACACTTGTACTTAGAATTTTGTTGAACTTTGATAAGTGTCGACACAGCCTCCAAGTGTCGACACTTTCTCCATGTATTGAGTCTTCTGCTGTGTGTCGACACATTCTTCATTATGTCGACACTTTCTTCATGTGCTTAGTCTTCTGCTGTGTGTCGACACATTCTTTATTATGTGGACACTTTCTTCATGTGCTGAGTCTTCTGCTGTGTGTCGACACATTCTTTATTATGTTGGCACTTATACTTAGACTCTGCTGAAATTTGCTGAGTGTCGACACAGCCTCCAAGTGTCGACACTTTCTGGTGTAGACAAAGTTCCTCTAGGTGTCGACACTATTGCTAAGTGTCGACACTGCTTCTCTGGACTTCTCTTCATTGAGTGTCGACACAAACTATATGTGTCGACACAAGTCATCTTAAGTGTCGACACATTCCTTCTAGGTGTCGACACATGGACTTAGAAACTTTTCAGCTTTCCCTGCAAATACTTAACCTGCACAAGGCAACTCAAAAATACATCAAATACATTTTTGATGTATATCATTGAGTAGGGTGAGGTTTCTTCAAATCAGGTACATTCATTCCAATGTACCCAACAACCACGTCAACACCAAACATATCAATGTGTCATAGTACTCCCAGACTACCTCAGCATGCAAGCCGGATTACAGAGAATAAAACATAGCATTCAAACATAAGGAACTAAAATAATGGGGCACACTTCATGAGGCTTTAGGACTTTTTGGCCTGCGAGCTCGCTTCAGCTTGTGATCCTTGCCCTATAAGAATTTGTTATAACAAGGGTCAGCAAAGGCTAACCTCAATTGTGTAACCAACACATCTCCTCTCGGTCATCCCTAGTGGACCCCGGGGCACTCCATCACCCTGCAGGTCAGCACTTTTTATGTATATGTAAATAAACATGATTAAACATAAAAACCAATAGGTTTGGGTGTCGCATACATAAACCACGTTCCTATGTTGAACATTTTAAATAAAAGGGCCTATAATACAACATGTATGCAAACTTGGATTTCACCAAAGGCACCCATAGTTCGTATGATTCCAGCACATCATCACATCACATCATTCACATGGGTACTTCCAATTTCCCCAATCACATTCAAGCCGCAACACGGAACTCTTGCGCAGGTCCCACCCCCTCATAGTTCTCAACACCCAGGCTTGCATGCAAGCTCTGACTCTCACGCCAGTTACATCACATAAACCAACTGATGATAAGAACCCTTGCTTGACCCTGCCCGCTCGTGGGCTTCATCGGCCGGGCTTGTCCAAAAGCTTGGTGTTCTCATCAGTTTCCACAGAAGGGGAATTCTCTTGCCGGGACACTCTCCACATATGACTTACAGCATCACGGGTTAGCCAGCCGACCATAAAGACAAAGGCAAGCCTTCACATAACATTCAACAATCACATTCTTTCCCGCCCTAAACCACCATTCGTTCTCGCACGAAAAAGGAAGGCATCGCAAACAGCATCCTCGCCGCAATCAGATTTCTAGCAAAATCCTTATAGTGCACGTCATGCAACATCATCGCATCGGACCACCGGTCGCGATTACGGCTTCACACGCAATGCCTAACCCACTAACTGAGCGGATTTCTAGTGCAATAATATGTCAGGGATAGACTCAATCGACCTGATGGCTCCTCTTGAACCATGGCGACCCGAACCCCTCTCATTTGAGAGATCTGGTTCCTAATGCATGAATAAAAGCTTAAACGAAATGGATGTCATGCATGCAACCTAAACACCAGGATGAGAATTATCGTTACCTTCTGATTCTTCTTCCTAACCATGGAGATCTTGATTTGCACGGATGAAAGTTTGCGCTTTCAAGCCCTCTCCATGAATCTGGGCTCGGATTGACAAACGGAGCTCCGGAATTTCATCTAGTTATCGACAATTATATAGGAGTCTGAAATGGCTCTAAGGCCTTATAACATCAAAGCGTGTAAAACCATGTTAACACCAAACATATCAACATGTCATAGCATTTCTAGGCTACCTCGGCATGCAAGTCGTATTACAGAGAATGAAACATAATATTCAAACATAAGGAACTAAAAGAAGGGGGTACACTTCATGAGGTTTTAGGTTTTTTTGGCCTGCGAGCTCGATCCAGCTTGCGATCCTTGCCCTATAAGAATTTGTTGTAATGTGGATCAGCAAAGCTAACCTCAACTGTGTAACCAACACATCTCCTCTCGGTCGTCCCTAGCGGTCCCTAGGGCACTCCATCACCCTGCAGGTCAGCACTTTGTATGTATATGCAAATAAACATTATTAAACATTGAAAGCAACAGGTTTGGGTGTCTCATACATCAAACACGTTTCTATGTTGAGCATTTTAAATAAAAGTGCCTACAATGCAACATGTAAGCAAACTTGGGTTTCACCAAAAACACCCTATAGCTCGTATGATTCTAGCACGTCATCATACACCATCACATCACATCATTCACATGGGTACTTCCAATTTCCCCCATCGGCATTCAAGCTGCAACACAGAACTCTTGCGTAGGCCCCATCCCATCATAGTTCTCAACACCCGGGCTTGCCTGCAAGCTCTGACTCTCACGTCAGTTCCGTCACACAAACAAACCGATGATAAGAACCCTTGCTTGACCCTGCCCGCTCGTGGGCTTCATCGCCCGGGCTTGTCCAAAAGATTGACGTTCTGGTCAGTTTCCACAGAAGGGGACTTGTTTTGCTAGTACACTCTCCACACGTGACTTGCAACATCACGGGCTAGCCAGCCGACCATAGAGAAAAAGTCAAGCCTTCGCATAACATTCAACAATCACATTCTTTCCCGCCTTAAACCACCATTTGTTATCGCACGAAAAAGGAAGGCATCGCAAACGGCATCCTCACCGCGGTCGGATTTCTAGCAAAATCCTTATAGTGCACGTCAAGCAACATCACTGCATCAGACCATCGGTCGCGATTATGGCTTCACATATAATGCCTAATCCACTAACGGAGTGGATTTCTAGTGCAAAAATATGTCGGGGATGGACTCAATCGACCCGGTGGATCCTCTTGAATCATGGCGACCCGAACCCCTCTCATTTGAGAGATCTGGTGCCTAATGCTTGAATAAAAGTGTAAACGAAATGGATGTCATGCACGCAACCTAAAAACTGGAAGGAGAATTGTCGTTACCTTCTGATTCCTCTTCCTAACCATGGAGATCTTGATTTGCACGGATGGAATTTTGCGCCTTCAAGCCCTCTCCACGAATCCGGCCTCAGATCGACGAACGGAGCTCCAGAGTTTCGTCAATGGTGGAAGATGCCTCTTCTTCCTCCTCCAAGCTCTCTCTCTCAAACCCTAACTTCTCAACCCAAAAGATGAGAAATGGGAGGAATGAACCGCTCATCCCTACTTAGGGTTAACGGCGGAGGATTCTGGGTCATTTGATCAAATTCTAAGAAGATTAGACGGCCAGAAACCGTATTTATGAAACTGGTTCCGCCAGCTACCGTCAGGCGGTAGTTACCTACCACGTCGCGGTAACTCACTGAGTCGCTAACCCTCCACAGACCATCACTCTACCGCTAGCGATAGTGCTATCGTCGTGCGATAGCTACTCGATGTTTTCGTCTCGACGCTTTCGTCCTGACGCACTCGACGAAAAAGGGCTACTGGCGAGCTGTAGCTAGCTAGCTACCGCCACGCGGTAGCTTCTAGAACTATCAAACTCGTTAAACAGGAAAAATGGGGTGTTACAACCCACCTCCAAATCCACTTTAAGGATCGTTCTCTTTTTTGTGATTTTTTTAACTATGTTGGTTGGGTCTTTGTGATAGTTTTTATATGTGGACCTATGGAATGTTATTTTTATGATGTTGGACTATCTTATATCAGACTATATATTTGGAACATTTTTATATAAATCATCTTTATTACAAATATTTAGTTCAGCTCAAGGATGTTAAATAAAGTGTTTCATGGGTGGCATCCTAAGAAATTATATCTTTTTTCAGGTCTTATATTCGTATACTGGTTGGTTAGAGAATGAAGCGTCATTTATTGTCAATGCCTTTATATATGCATAGTTAACCCCCATTCAATTCTTGGTACTTTATTATTCATGTTTTAGCATGGGATAATGCCTACTTTAAGTTTAGTAGGTAAAGTTGATAGTTATTCCTACTACATTAGTCTTCATATATATATCATAGTTGTTCATAGTACACTTTAAATTTTAGCACTCAAATTTTTTTTAGTTAGTCTTGTTTTGTATATTTCCATCACATATCCATGGTGATAAATTTTTCAGGATATTAGAATGTGTTATCAAATAGTGGCAATTCCTAGTGTGCACCCTTGCTTCTGGTGAAAATTTGTATTAACTTTTTATTAAGCAATTTAGTTTAATTGCCCTTTTATTGAGTAAATATTGTGATTCACATGTGTACTCTATACATGATAATGATTTTCTTAGTTATGCGCAGTGATGTGATTATTGTTTTAGAGACCAATTCTTTAATTATTATGAAAAGGGTCGTTTAACTTAATAATTAAAAATTTTATCTATGCGCCCCTTGAAACATTACCGTAGATTATTTTGCATTAGGAATGTGATTTAGGCCTTTCTTTGGATAATTAAGTCATTGCATTAGGAATGTAATTTATTCGTCTACTCCTATATAGGCTTCTTCTACATAGACATTTATTGAATAAGCCTATATAGCCTTCTTCTACATGATTCTCTCTTCATTTTAAGGACGTTAACTTCTTTTCTTCTTCTTGAAGGTAACAACGCCATTATTCGGGGATGCCACTTCTCCAAACAATCTAGGGACTCGGTGAAGAGATTCTAAAGGCTCAACGAAGCTAGAAAACACAAAGAATAGGAGGTGGAGGCGAGAGAATGTGGAGGTGAGAGAGCATGGAGAGAAGATGGGTAAATTAGGTAGTTGGTGGCATCTCCTCCCCAATCACGGACGGTAGCCAAGATTTGCTAGAGACCCCAGATTGTCAACCCGAGTTTGGTCTCTCATAAATGAAGAATAGTCTCTTCTCTCCCTCTGTATTTTTATCCTCTCTACGTCAAAACCCCAGGATGCTAAAGGTTTCTCATTCTATATGATTGTAAGCATGTTTCTTTCCGCTCTTACTTTTGTAGAAATCATATACTTATGTGTTTTGAATTAATGAAACTTTATCCATTTTTACTTGTGTGCTATGGTTGGATGATTGCTACCCGTTTCGTGTTTGATGGTTGCATTCATGTAGTTAGGGAAAACATTCTAAAACCAAGAACCAATTAGATTATCGAGTTATTAAAATCAAAATTTTGGGTATCTTTGCACCATGCTCCCTGTGAATCCGACAAACTCACTCGCACATTTTATTACTTCGACAGATACACTGTCGTAGATCTCTTTCAAAATTTGCAACCACAGTGAGAGCAGTCACATGAACAACATTATTTATCATCTTTGTTGTAAGAGTACACAATGTAATAGGGAAAACCAAATAAATATTTAAAACAACATACATGATACCTATTAATAGTAGACAGCTAAACAAAAATCCCTATGCAGCCAAAAAATCAAACTCCGAAGTCTCCCACCGCGGACACCGGAATGCTTTTGACTTTCTTTACAATAGTGTAGATGACTTGGTGACCATTGTAAAAAAACATACAAAAATTAAATGGGAAAGTGAATGGCATCAATTTTATGCTTAGGCTTTCCTTAAATATAGCATTTGATGGTTGCATTGTTGATATCAGTCCTAGCTTAGCTTATCTGTTGATATCAGTCCTAGTTCAGCTTATCCACACTGAAATTTATAGATTTAACAGAGAAAATATAACAACAAAACCAAGAACATTGAAGATAAAGAACAATGCAGAGCTCACACAATACTAATTTTAAAAAAAGGCAGACCTATACACAAAGGCATCCCACCGCAGCAAGAGTCTAGAGAAATGTCACACCACAAGGGTGAAATGTAGGCAGACCTTACCATGCATTTTTTGCAAAAGGCTGCTTCCAGGACTCAAACTCATGATCTCAAGGTCACACTGCAGCACCTCAATCGGTGGGCCAAGGCTCCCCTTCATCATGCAACACTAATTAATTTAAAAAATTAATGTTGTCTTTATTAGACATGTAAAAAAAAACATACAAGTAGAGACAAATGAGAGAAAACCAGACCACACTAAGATGGAATAACAAAATACATTGTTTTCGTAATTACACATTCAAGTAAACATGATTGAAAATGCACAAATGAGGTACATGTATTTACATAAAATGAAAACTGGAACTGATAAGAAGAGTTCACAGGAAAAAAAAAATACATATACAATTCGAAGACTGTATAACTGAATGACTTAGGCTCCGTTTGGGAGAACTTGTTTTCACCATAACCACATGAACCAGACCTAAATTAAGGTTCGGTTCATGCGGTCGTAACCGCTTGACCAGTGAAAATAAGTCCTCCCAAACGGAGCCTTAATCAAAAAGTATAACTTCATCCTTAAGGCTGCTGCTCTTCTTTTTCATCAAACGTGATTCTTCATCGGTATAACTTATACTTCCCCATCTGATTCATAATTTGCGGTCCGTAGTTCTCGGGCAGTTTCTGGATTAGATTCGTTGAGAGGAGGAGCCTTCTTTAACAGAGGACCAAGGAAGAGTTCAAGCATGTCCTGTGTCGCATCTCCAAATTGTATAACTCTGCTGGAAGAAGAACAAACAGATTCGCCGGTTTGATTGCATTTGGATAATGATGGGCGCGATCTGATTGCTCCATCGAGCTTTTCTTCAAGAGTAGGCGAAGGAGTAACCGGAAAAGAATTTGATATAAAGGAATCGGATTTTCTTGTAACAGATTGGTCATGCAGCATTACCTTATCTGCTGCATTAAGAAACTGCAATAGAAGAATAAGTTATCGTGAAAAGTAAATTTCTAGTTTAGACAGTTGATAGACAATGATACAGAAAAAGTTGACCTCTGTGAGCAGACTAAATACTTCTTCCACTCCAAAGGTGAATAATATATGTGCACTTATATAGAATTCTGCCTTGGAGTATTTCTAAACTCCAATAGGAAATGTGAGACTAAATATTTGTTTTTTTCATGAAAAGGATGATAATTATAGAGCAATGTCACGTGCACATCAAATTTTGCTACGTGCACACCTTTGATATGTGCACGCCAACAAATTTTATTTACAGTCCATTTTTATAAGTACACACCAAATTGAAAACATATTTTTTTTATTCTTAATTGTGTTCCCATTAAAATTAAAGGTCTTCGAGCTACATTGGGCATTGGTGCGTGCATCAAGTAATCATATTGAGTAGAACTTCACATAAAATCTATGTTGCGCGGGAACAGGGACGGGATACAATTCGAAACAGATACGGAAACATGATATTGCAATGGATAAAGGAAAGAATATTGCGATGGATAAAGTGTTGGGGTAGAAAACACCCTTACTCCACACCCAGCAAAATAGAGATATGGGGAGTACTGTGAACGGATGGGTACATGGGATCGTGAGTATTTAGGACGAGAGAAAAGAGGTGTCGTAAACGGCGAGATCAAATTTCGTACAACGTGAAGCTTAGTTGTGTGTGATTTTATTGGAATGAATGAATAATTACAAAAAGGTTACAAGTAGATTTGAATGCTTCAAAGGGAACTTGTAGACACTATTTTGAGGTATGCGAGTACTGGTGGGATCTTGACATAAATTTTGATACCCTTACAATTATTGTTCACAGCCTATTTATAGGCTTTGGGCATCAGGTAAAAAACACTGCCAACCCGCTTACAAAGTGAGGACAAAAATTCTAAGTACAAGAATTGAATGGGGTCTGCGAATATTCATGGATGATCTGCGAGTACTTCTTGATGATCTGTGAGTACGTCTTGATGATCTGTGAGTACTTCTTGATGATCTGCAAGTACTCCTTGATGATCTGCAAGTACTTCTTGATGATCTGCAAGTACTCTGATGATTTGTGAATTATGCTAGATGATTTGTGAATTATGCTAGATGATTGGCAAGTTGTCTCACAGCTTATGAATCCATCTCGAACCAAACACGTGTCGTTCTATCCTATGATGGAGAGTACAACGGAACTTCAGTAAACATGACAAGGAACGTGCTAAATATGCTTATAGTGACTAAGAAAGATAAAAAAAACGATAGAATTAGGCTGCGTTTGGCGTGGCTTATTGCGGCTTATTTGCTCCGGTGAGGTTGAACAAAAATGTCATTGTCATGCCAAAATCTTATGTCTCAAACTAATTTTCTTTTTGTAACATTTGTCATACCAAACATAAATTCTATGACAATGACGTTTTTGTCCAACCACACCGGAGCAAATAAGTTGTGATAACCTGCGCCAAACGCAGCCTTAATGAATATTAAAAATAAGTACTTTATCAGATAAAATTATTGATTTCCCACTGTATGAATGGGCTAGTAAGTACGATAGGATTTAACTGATAACTTAAAAGAAATTAAGAACGCATTCAATGAAAAATTTGTAAATGCCAATAGAATCCAGAAGGAAAAAATATTTAACTGTGGGTTGTCAACCATTAAGTACAAGACTGTAGGGAGTTTAATATATACAACTGAAAGCATAAATGCATGGTGCTTAAGATAGGAATGCAAAAAAGAAAGAGATGGACCAGAGGTGATACAAGTATTTTAAGAAATATCTGAAAGCCATATGAGTACCTCTTCAGCAATGCTAAGAAGATCATCAACTGCCAGTTCTGCTTCATCATTTGTTTTTCCAATAATATCATCCTCGACTTTTGTCTTACTCCTAATAAATTTATCAGTAGAATCTTTAGAACCACCACCTCGTTTTGTCTTTCTGATGTTTTTCTTTGAATAATTCTCTATATTTTTTGGATCCTTCTCTTTTGCAATCAGAACCACATCAGTCTGGCTTGACATGGATTCTATCCTAGAAATAGCAGCCCGAGTTTCCTTTTGATTTTCTGATGTTGAGGATATTTCATCTAAATTTCCACATTTTTTATTTTTGGGCGTGTCATTGCTTTGCATCCACAATGGTAAACGGCGTTTACCTCGATTAGCGGCATCGAGAATAACGTCACTCATCTCTTCCATGAAGTTACATGCTAATCTCATCTAAACTGAAACAGATAACAAGTATGATGCTTCAACAAAGTAACAAAAAGTCAGATGTTCAACAAAGAAGCTAAACCACACCAAGTCATCAATGCCTGCCTACTGAACAGCATCGTATACACTCTAACTCAACCAAAGAGAAGAAATTTTTCCTGCAAAACAGTAGAGAGCACTTGCAAGGGAAAAGGTACGTTAGGTATGTTATTAAAAAAAAAGTGGCGAAGATGGGAGAAAAAAAGGACAGGACACTCTTTTGCAATTTAAATGGACCAAGTAATACTGGAAAATGTGAGCGATATCCATAGCATTGAACTAAACCACTAGCTGACAGCACATAAAATGGAAACTGATACCTTTTTCCAATTGTTCATTTAAAAAGAGGATTAATGATCTTCAGCTTATATCCTCATAAATAAAGCCATTGTTTATGTTGAATGATTGAAAAACTTGAACTTGGGTAAGAAAAGAAGGGAGAAACAAGGGTGGGGTGCATACTGGTACGCACGTGCGACGACGTCGACATGGAGCATTTTATTTTGTATATTAATTATGTATTTTTAATTTCATGGGTATTACGATAATTTGTACGTGAGTCATCCTCCTTATATAAGGAGGAAATTTGTAAGTCTAGGCATCTTTGGATCATTAGATATTGGGATCACTCATTTTAAAGAGGGACTTCAAGGAGAAACCAGCCTCTTGAGGTTAGGCACGAGTATCCCTCATTGACTATATCTCGTTACATGTTCTTTTGCAATCAATTTTTTGTATTGATAATATTGTTCGGACCTCACCGTTCCCGCCCGCTTCTAGCCACTGGAATCCACTTCCTTCGGCCTCATGCAGTTGCATTCCTTCCGTCGAGACGCAGATCAATCATCGCCGCCATACCGCTCATGCAATCCCGTGTCTAGACTATTCCTCTTCCCGGTCCTAGTACCGCTCGCTCGATCCAATGTCGACCTCCATCCACGTTGATCGCCCTTTCCCCATCGACCTACATCGATCGACTTCTACGTGCAACATCACTAGTTCAGCTCCATGTGCGCAAGCGCCCTCCCGATCCAGCTGATCGCCTGATATCTGCATCTTGGCTACAACCTACGCTCCATCCACGCCTCTCGTCTTCTCCAACCTCAATAACTCCAACCTGCTCGCACTTCTCAGACCACCTTGGTTCCCTCCTCTTCTACACTTTCACCTTTCCCTTCTACTTTGTTTCGGTTTCTCCTGCTCGAACGTCGTCAATCCTCCTTACAAAAGGCCTTATCATCAACCAACGCCCTGTTCCGGTTGCACCTGCACAAGGGCTTGCGCCCGCGCGGGCTTGCAGGCTTGCGGGCCTGCTTGTGTGTGGGGCTCTTTGTAACTTGGATTTTGCTTTTTTTTCAGACTTCAAAGCGCAGCGCGAGACCCATGCAATTGCGTTTGTCGCTTACTGCTGAACATATTGCAGTTTGAAGGAAGAGATACGGGATAACTACCGATCTTGAAGTGAGAATACCTCATATTGAAGAGAGAGTTCAGAATCCACCGAAGGGTTGGCTGACGGTTTGTGAACTAATACTAAGGTCTGGATTCCGACTTCCGCCATGCGAGAAGGTGGTTGATATTTTGAAGTTCTACGGTGTTCCTATATCCCAATTTACTCCTCTTGGGATGATTCGTATCATGGGGCTAGTTGCGTTCTTCAGGGAGCATGGCTTGAGATTTTCTTTGGACTTATTCAGGGATTGGTGCGAGATTCGAGTTGATGGCGGCAGACGTGTCGAGATTCACAGCAACGAGAGTTGGCTTGATTTCGAGTGTCGGACAAAGAGTCGCTATGGGAACACCTTGTTTGGCTATGTCTGAAAATCTTGAGGCCTGCCGGAGCTTTGGAATTCATTACCTGATCGTTGTCGTCGTCAGAAGGGGCGAGAGCGGGAATTTTCTCCGATATTGGGATTTATGTAGCCTCGAGGGCTGGCAAATTGTTTATTCAACATTTTTTTATTTGTGGAGGAGAAAAGTCTATTGTTTTGCGGGCTTTCTCTTGATCCTGAGTGTGTGGTTGTGGTGCCTCTGGTTCGCAATCGGAAGAGGAAGCTTAGGTTGAAAGGCAACAGTGATGCGGATGCGGAGCCTCAATCTTCTTCAAGACTGAGAGATTGTCAGGTTGAGGAGGTCCATTACAATTCTCGAGACGAGATTACTCTAATTGATCCTGATCTTGAGCTGTTGGGGTCTTTTGCCCCCGAGTTTCTCATCTGGAGGTCTCTGCCCCCCTTTTGTCTTCTTCTTTGAACGCAATGAGCGGTGTGGTGAATAAACTCTCTTTTTGGGTCTCCGGTTTTGTTATTTCATGCAAATCTGACCTCTTTCTTTTCCTTGTAGATTGAAGCTCAGGCTCATATAGCGTTCACGTGGAACGATCATATGTGATCCTGAAGAATGGTTATTTGGCTCTTCAGGAGAGGCTCCGGGAAACGGAGGATTCACTTGTTGCCTTGAGAGAGAAGCGGGATCGAGATATAATTCGCTTTGGGCAGATTAGGTCGGAGGTGAAGGCAGAGCTTGAGGAGACTCGGGCGGCGTTACAGATATAGAAGTCCTTGGTAGAGAATACCACGCAGTTGCTGAAGAATGCTCAGGAAGAGACTTCCCATTTGGAGGCGAAGCTGGGGGCTTCGAAGACTGAGGTGGAGCGACTCTCCTCAGGGAGGGCGGCAGAGTTGAGGTCGCAGGGCTTGCTGAGTACAGGGATTCTCTGGACTTCATGCGCGACCGTTGCTTACTTGGAGAGGAGATCCGGAATGAGGTATGCACCAGAGAGGTGGAGCCCCAGATTGAAGATGTTTGTGAGGTCGCTCTTAGGTGTGGAGTGTCGAAAGCTCTTCGGATAGTAGCCAGGAGACTTGAGTGTGATGTGTCAGGTATTGGCTTTGACGATCTTTCTGATGATGACTGCTCGGATTCTGATTCCGATGTAGATGTAATTGGCGAGTAGTAGTCTTTCCTTTGTATGTTTGTTTGTTTACAATTTTTCTCGGCGTTAAGCCTTACTCCGATATTGAGCTAGTGCGGTACTGTCATGGTTACTTTGAGCGTGTTCATGATTCTCTTTTTCGGATGTCTGAAACTGACGGACGAGACCCAGGTGATGCCAAAGCCTCCTATCAGGGCGTGGGGTGAACCCCACTATCCCTGTAGTAAGAAGTTAGAGCGTCAGGATGGGGGATGTCGCTGATCAGCTGACTGTTGAAGGACGAGACCCGATGACATCTCAATCTACTATCAAGTAAAGGGCGGGCCCCCTGACCTTGCGATTAAGATATCCGAACCGGGGGATGTCGCTGATTGTGACAGTGAAGTACCAACCTTCGAACCGAGGAAACCGTAAGGGGGGCAGGACCTGACGATGTTGTGACCAACCGCGAAGGAGAAGAACTTATCTTCAATCCAGGACAGTGAGAGGTCACTTGGAGACGGCGAGGAGTGGTAGCCCTACCATCTGTTTGGTGTATGTGAGGGGGGCTTGCTCAGGCGTTACCGTGACCTACCGAGGTGGAGAAGGGCGTACCTTCGATCTGGGGCAGTGAGATGTCACTGGGGCACGACCCTGGCGGCATGTCCTTACCGCAGGGGAGAAGAGCTTATCTTTGATCCGGGGTAAGTAAGAACAACCGTGATGCTGACTGTTGACGGTTGGACGGATGAGCTTCGAGCGTTCTTATGATAAAAGTTAAAGGCAAACAAAATCATTATATTAAATTGAATGTGAACTAAAGTTTACACAAACATATTTTGCTTTAGTTTAGAAAATTGTTTGTGACCACTAGGTCAGACGGGTAGAAATAAAGTTGCATAGTCGGGGTGTGATATAGCATTTTTGCTTGACTCCAAGCTCTTTCTTGAATGCTTTAATCGGAGAAATGACTGTCTGAGCGGGCTTGGTAAATATCCAGAAGTGATTGTTGAAGTATTGCGGCATAGTCGGAATCTGCTTGGATTACAACGAACTGCACATCGTAAGTTGATTGTAAGGGTTCTTCTCCCAAAGTGACTGGAAGAGTGATGGTGCCTATGACCGAGATTGGAGCACTTCCTGGGATGCGCGCTAGCTGACCTGAGCTTGAGGTTTCCATTTGTCAGCTTAAGTTGGAGCAGTGTTGACAGGAATAACACGTTCACCATGATCTCTTTATCCACCAAGACTTGATTGACTTTGGTTGAAAGCTCCCTGATGGTTATGGTAACGCTCTTTAGGCATTGATGGTGGGCTTGCTTTTTCTTTTTCAATAGAAACTGATCAATTGCTCTCAGGCAAGCAAATCGTTGAATATCCTCTCTTAGGAGATTGCATTCCTCAGTATCATGTCCAGGTCCATGGTGATATTCACAATATTTCGAGAGACTCCCCCCCCCCCCGATTTGGGGCGAGCGGCCTGGGCTTCCGCAAGGCAGGATGATTACGAATAACTTGAAAGATTTCGTCTTGAGAGGCATTGAGTGGTTAGAATTTTTGTCGTCTGCAATGTTCTCTTGTTCGGCCAGTATCTGTGTGAAGACTGCAGATTTTCTTGGGTTTCAGGCGAGGACTATTCTCCTGCTTCCTTTTTTAATCAGCTGCTTGCTTGACTCTTTAGAGGCGATATTCTTGTTGCTACTTGTTGCAGGATGGAGACCGGGCGGTCTGTTGCTGTTCGGAGACCGGGCGGTCTGTTGCTGTTCGGAGACCGGGCGGTCTGGCGGTTTCTCCTAGCTGGTCTGTGTGCTGGGTTGTTGCAGTTTGGTGTCCCAGCAGTCAGGCGGCTTGTCTCAGATGACTTGGAGACCGGGCGGTCTAGCGGTCTCCTGTGACGACTTGCTCTCTGTGGTGCTTGTTCTCCCATCCTGGTTGTGGTCGGGCGGTTAGCCGGTTTGTCTAACCGCACGGCTTGTCCGGTTTGTCATTTTGTAAAGCCGCATATACTTGTAAATTTTTAGTCACACATTGTTTATTTGTAATCTCTCTCATCTCCTCCATTCTATAAAAGGGAGGCTATATCATTGTAATTAATACCTTTTGGGATAATAAAGTTTCTGTTAAACCACTTCCGGTTTGTTTTCTGTTCGTTTCTAACATGGTATCAGAGGAAACGGTTTTTTCCTCCTGATTGTGTGTGCGCTCTCTGATTCTCGCGGCTTGATTCTTCTTTTCGCGACCTGTCTTCGCGGATTGATTCCTCCTCTGATCGTTGCCCTGTTCGCGCGGATTGTTTCTGCTTTCCGCGACCTGTCTTCGCGGCTTGCCTTCTCTTTTGACTGTTGTCCTGTTCGCACTGCTTGTTTCTCCTTGCTTCTCTTCTCTAGATGCTCTTCTTAGTCGCCGCGACCTGTTTAGTAGTCGCCGCGACCTTGTTTCCTTCTAGCCGCTCCTGTTTACTAGTCGTTGCAGCCTCTCCTTTTGGGGCCCGACCTGTTTTCTCCTGCCTGCGGCCTTCCTAGCCGCGCGGCCTGCTTTTGTTCGCCCGGCTTGCGACTTGTTGTTGTCGCCGCTGCTTCATGTTCCCTCATCGTCTCTCTTCAATGGATTCCACCTCCAAGCTGTCCGCCTTGGTGGTCACCTCTTCTGGTAGTTCCCACGCTGTTACTCGTGGACGATGGTTGATCGACTCTGGTGCTACAAATCATATGGCAGGCAATCCTCAGTTTTTCTCTCATCTAGAAACACATGATCGGTTGCCCCCGGTCATCGTTGTTGATGGCTCTCCCTCCCCGGTCCATGGTACGGGCATGGTTCAAGTCACTCCCTCTTTGTGCCTGGCAGATACCCTCTATGTGCCCCAGTTTTCTTGCAATTTATTATCGGTTACTTCTTTATGCAAGCAACTACGGTGCTCCGTCACATTCACTCCTACTTGTTGTTCTTTTCAGGATCTAGACTCCCAACGAACGATTGCTACTGGGACTGAGAGCGGCGGCCTCTACTTCCTCGACAACGTCTCTGCTCTATCTGCCTTCTCCTCCTCCTCTACAGATCTTCTCCAATGGCATCTTCGCCTTGGTCATGCTCCTCCCCGGCTTCTTCGTCAGCTTCTGTCTCACCTCCCTCCCCATCATCCTCCTCTTAATTGTGACACATGTCAACTTGGCAAGCATCACCGCTCCTCCTTTCCTCCAAAGCAAGATCGTGGTTCTACCCGTCCGTTTGATCTTGTTCACTCCGACATCTGGGGTCCTGCTCCTACCCTTACCGTTGGTCGGGGTAGTTCCTATTTTGTTACATTCATTGATGACTTTTCTCGTTGTACTTGGGTATATCTCTTACGCGACCGCTCTGAACTTTTTGATGTATGGACATCTTTTTACCATTCCATTCAAACTCAGTTTGATGTCTCCATTAAAATCTTACGCTCGGATAATGCAAAAAAATATCTCAGTCAAGCTTTTTCCTCTTTCTGCACGCAACATGGGATTATTCATCAAACCAGTTGTGTTTACACCTCCCAACAAAATGGAGTAGCAGAACGCAAAAACCGTCACCTCCTTGATGTCGCTCTCACTTTGCTCACGCAAATTCATGTCCCTCGCTCCTACTGGGGCTATGCTGTTCTAATCGCTTGCTATCTCATCAATCGCATTCCCTCCACCGTTCTCTGTGGTCACACTTCTTTCTCCATTCTCTATCCGGGCAAAAAACCATTTCCTCTTCCTCTTCGTATCTTTGGCTGCACAGCCTTTGTGCATGCTCCCTCTGCCACCCGTGACAAACTCTCCCCGCGGTCCACTAAATGTGTATTTCTAGGGTACTCTCCCACTCAGAAAGGTTATTGTTGCTTTGACCCCGTTACCCGCAAGCAATTTGTTTCTGCGGATGTCACCTTCTTTGAAAATGCATCTTACTTATCTTCCTCTTCCTCCTCTCCTCATGCTGATCCTACCTCTCCCCACAACCCCACAATTCCCTCTGCTCCTACTACTGTCCCGCCACCTCCACCATCTCCACCATCTCCACCATCTCCACCATCTCCACCCTCTCCCGCCTCTTCTCCCCCCTCTCCCTCCTCTTCGCCGTTGTCGCTCTCTCCTCCCGGGCCAGCTCTCTAAGCCACGGATGCTACGGTTGCTGAGGAACATGCCGACTTGGATCTACCCATAGCTCTTCGCAAAGGGGTGCGGACGTGTACCCAGCAACCGCTGGCTGCTGTTGTTTCATATGATCGTCTGACTCCTTCTCGCAGGACATTTGCATTGGCTATCTCTGAGACCGCCACTCCCCGCACATACCAGGAGGCTCTCATTATTCCTCATTGAAAGACTGCTATGGATGAGGAAATTACTACCCTCACTGAACGGGGAACCTGTACCCTGGTTCCCCCACCTTTGAGCACGGATGTTGTTAGCTGTCGTTGGGTCTTTGTTGTGAAATTCTGTCCCGATGATAGCGTGGATCGCTACAAGGCCCGCCTGGTGGCCAAAGGTTTCACTCGGACATATGGTGTTGATTATTTTGATACTTTCTCTCTTGTAGCTCGTCTCAGCACCATTCGGGTCCTTCTCTCTGTCGCTTCAACAGGGATTGCCTCATTTCGCAGCTGGATGTTAAGAATGTTTTCCTCTACGGTGATCTGCAGGAAGATGTTTACATGGAGCAACCTCCTGGGTATGTTGCTCCGGGGGAGACACGAGTATGCCGACTAAAGAAGGCTATCTATGGCCTCAAGCAAAGCCCTCGTGTCTGGTTTGACAAGTTCAATGGCATTGTTGCGGCCATTGGTTTTACGAGAAGCTCGGCAGATCACTCATTGTTTGTTCGGAAAACCGTCTCTGGTCTGGTTGTTCTTGCGGTTTATGTTGATGACATTTTTCTTACTGGTGATGATCAGGATGGGGTATTGCTGGCAAAGAAACACCTTCGTCAACACCTGGTCACAAAGGATATGGGGTCCCCGAAATACTTTCTGGGGATTGAAATCTCTAGGAAGCTCAACTCCATGGTCATTTCCCAACGAAAGTATGCCCTTGATCTTTTAAAGGAGGCAGGATTGACTGGTGCTAAACCTGCCCGTTGTCCTATGGCTGCTGGAGAAGACAAAACTTGGACAGATGACTCGCCTCTTCTATCCGATCTTACCAGGTACCGGCGTCTGCTGGGCAAGCTCATTTATCTCACGGTAACCAGGCCCGACATCGCTTATGTTGTTGGCAAGGTGAGCCAGTTCATGCAAGATCCTAGGGAGTGTCATCTACAATCTGCCCTAAAGATATTAGAGTATATTAAAGCAGCACCAGGGAAAGACCTCCTCTTTCAAAAGAATGGTCACCTACGGGTTGAAGCGTACTCTGATTCAAGTTATGCTGATTACAAAGGGGACCGCAAATCGACATCAGGTTTCTGCACGTTTGTTGGAGGCAATCTTGTGAGCTGGAAGAGCAAGAAACAGTCTGTGGTCTCCAGGTCTAGTGCAGAGGCGGAATATCGCAGTATGGCGTCGACTACATGTGAGTTGAAATGGTTGCGGGCTCTCATGCTTGACTTAGGAGAGATTTTCAACTATCTTCTTCCTATGTTCTGTGACAACAAGGACGCGATATACATTTCCAAAAATCCGGTCTTTCATGAGAGAACAAAACACATAAAAGTCGACTGTCATTTTATTCGGGAAGAGATATTGAATAAGCAGATTTGCACTCCGTTTATCACTTCCGACAACGAGTTGGCAGACGTCTTCACCAAGCCGGTGTCCGCTTCCTTTTTCCACATCTGTGACAAGCTGTGCATGATTGATATCTATGCTCCAGCTTGAGGGGGAGTGTTTCAGGATGGAGACCGGGCGGTCTGTTGCTGTTCGGAGACCGGGCAGTCTGGCGATTTCTCCTAGCCGGTCTGTGTGCTGGGTTGTTGCAGTTTGATGTCCCAGCAGTCAGGCAGCTTGTCTCAGACGACTTGGAGACCGGGCGGTCTAGCGGTCTCCTATGACGACTTGCTCTCTGTGGTGCTTGTTCTCTCATCCTCGTTGTGGTCGGGCGGTTAGCCGGTTTGTCTAACCGCACGGCTTGTCCGGTTTGTCATTTTGTAAAGCTGCATATACTTGTAAATTTTTAGTCTCACATTGCTTATTTGTAATCTCTCTCATCTCCTTCATTCTATAAAATGAAGGTTATACCATTGTAATTAATACCTTTTGGGATAATAAAGTTTCTGTTAAACCACTTCCGGTTTGTTTTCTGTTCGTTTCTTTTAATCAGCTGCTTGCTTGACTCTTTAGAGGTGATATTCTTGTTGCTACTGGAAGAGAATTGATTGGTGAAAACATATGCTAATTTCTCGAAACTGTTAATCCTTCCCTCATCCAGGAGAGTAAAACCAAGCTTGTGCTTGTCCTTTTAGCATGACGGGGAACCCTTGACACAAGAGCTCTTCTGAGGCACCACAGACGTGCATAATAGCCACGTAATGTCTGACATGCGTTAACGGACTGCGGGCTACGTCGAACTTCTCAATGTCTGGGAACTCGAAGCCACTTGGGATGGGGTATGCCAAGATGGTCGGGGTGAACAGTGAGCATTTGTTGAAAAGATTGGAATTCATCAAGGCGTGATGCACAACGTGTCTTTGCTCCTTGATAGGTAGGTTGTGAATTTCCTTGCATCTGAGCTTGTTGTGTTGGGTATTTTCATCATTTGGTAGACAGTGAAGATGGATAGCTTCTGGTTCTGGGACCGATCCTTCAGGAGTTGGCGAGCTACTCGTGTCGGAGAATTATTTCTCTATGTCATAGGTCTTGTGCGAAGAATGTTTGGTTGAGGCAGAGAGTACCCATGGCCGGGGTAGGTCGGTTGGCTTGAGTATGGCTGCAGAAGTTTGTTCTACCTCTTGGTAGAGGGCCAAAATCTGGGTATGTAGCTCGTTTATCTGGGCAATGCGCTTGCTAAGCGAGATTTCAAGTATGCCAACGGACTCCTTGCGGCAAGACATGTCAACGTAGAAGGGGGAGGAGCTGGCACTTCTGGGACTTTTTTTTGCAGATTCCCGGATGACGTTAGTCTTCCTTCTTGCCATTGCTGCCAGTCATAAGTATCGTTGGGTGGAGGATATTGTCTTCAAAATCTTTTACAAGCTTTGGAGGAACTCTTTTTCACAAGCCTCCCAAGTTCATGCATCTCAAAATCTTTGAGCGTCTTTGTTATGTTAATACTCCTACCTCTTACTGCACCAAATTTTACCCAAGAGCTAGAAAAGCCATTTTTCTTGGATATCAGGATGGTATAAAGGGATATGTTCTACTTGATCACCAATCAAGACAACTTTTCTCTCAAGTAATGTTGTGTTTTTTGAAAACTATTTTCCTTTCTCTCAGCCTACTTCTTCTATTTCTAATTCCGCAGCCACTCCTCACCTACTGTCTTTTGATTCTCACATTATTGACCCTACTGTTATTCCTTCTTCTTCGATTCCAAATAATATAGATGTTGCTCTAGCACATTCGATTCCAAATAATATTGATGATGCTCCAGTACATTCAGATGTTAGAACAAACTCAGAAGGATCTTCAGATGACTTCACTTTGCCGAGAAGAAACAGCAGAACTAAACACACTTCATCCTACCTTCAGGATTATCATACTTCTCTCCTAACTAGTATAGCTACAAATTCAGGCTCTTCAGGCACCTCTGTCTCTACAGTTTCTTATCCTATACCCAGTGTTTTGCGCTATGATAAATGTTGTTCTGCTTACAAATCCTTTTGTCTTAACCTCTCCTCTCACTTTGAGACGCAAACCTATACTCAAGCATCAAAATTTCAATGTTAGAATGATGCAATGGATGCAAAACTTACATCTCTTAAGGAGAATAACACTTGGATCCTCGTTGATCTACCGCCTGGTAAGACTCCCATTGAATGTAAATGGGTATATAAGACAAAATATCAAGCTAACGGCACCATAGAACGATATAAGGTCAGGCTTGTAGCAAAGGGATGCACACAAATAGAAGGAATAGATTACTTTGACACATTTTCTCCTGTCGTGAAGCTCACATCTGTGCAAGTTCTTCTCTCAATTGCAGCAATGAAAAATTGGTTCCTTGAACAACTTGATGTTAATAATGTTTTTCTTCATGGGGAATTAAATGAAGAGGTCTATATGTCCCTACCACCTGGTTTTCAATCCTCCAATCCCAATCAAGTGTGTAAACTCCAAAGGTCTTTGTATGGATTAAAGCAAGCCAGCCGACAATGGTATTCCAAGCTATCTCTTGCCCTGACTAACCTTGGTTACAATCAATCTACCGCAGATCATGCTCTGTTTACAAATAAAACACTCACCAGCTTCACTGTCATTCTCATCTATGTTGATGACATTGTACTATCTGGAGACAACATAGAGGAAATACAGAGTGTTAAAGAAAAATTGAATAAGCTTTTCAAAATCAAAGACCTTGGGAGCCTTAGATTTTTTTAGGACTTGAGATTTCTAGATCCACAGAACATATCGTTCTTAATCAACGCAAGTATACACTGGAATTATTGGAGGGCAGTGGTCTTTTAGCTGCTAACCCGTTTTTCCCCACTTGATCCTAGTCTCAAGCTACAAAAGGATCAAGGCAAGCCCTTTCATGATCCTTGATTGGCCGACTATTATATTTGACCACCAGGCGATCTGACATCAGTTTTGCTGTCCAACAGCTCAGTCAATTCATTTCTTCACACATGGGAACTCATTATCGAGCAGCCACCCGTATTTTGAAATACATTAAAGGAGCGCCGGGTAAAGATCTATTTTTTCCTGCAGACAATACTTTGGTCATCTCAGGTTTCTCCGATGCTAATTGGGACTCTTGCTTGGACTCTCAAAAAATTTGTGACAGGCTTCTGCGTTTTCATTGGGCAGTCCCTTGTTCGCTTGAAGTCTAAGAAGCAAAATACCGTCTCACGATCCTCATCAGAAGCTGAATACAGAGCATTGGCCAGTTTAACTTGTGAATTACAGTGGTTAACATTCCTGCTTACTGATTTTAATATCTCAACAAATCAGACAATATCAGTTTATTGTGATAATCGTTCAACAATCTATCTCGCACACAACCCAACTATCCATGAATGTACGAAACATATAGAGATTGATTGTCATGCAATCCGAGAAAGAGTAAAGTCTGGGCTGATAAATTTATTTCCTATTTCTTCATCAAACCTCATAGTTCAACTAAATCCCTTTTTCCATCTGTCTTTCAAACAGCCATTGGCAAGTTGTCACTATGTGATCTTCATAGTTCAACTTGAGAGGGGCTATTACAGCTACATATTCTCGATTAGCTAATCTGGACAGTTAGTTATTTTTCCTTTTCTAGTTAACTGCTTAGCAGACACCTGGTATGTTATCTGCCTAATTCTCTCCTGTACTTAACCTTTAATAAAAGATTTCAGAGCCTTGCTTTCTTCCGAAATAGAATTTCCTGATTGTAAGAGAGATCAAATGGATATGGATTATACCTAGCAATACCAGTTGCAACAGGGAGGAGGCCGTCCAACTCAAGCAGAGACGTGCGTCAGATCGAGCGGAATCTAGGCCACTGGACGAGTAGCGCGGCTCTGAAGACGGCCACCGGAGTGTCGTCGGTGTCGACAGGGATGGAAGACCGCCGCGGAGCCTCGGAACAGGAACAGCGGCGGGAGGTTTATTAGGGTTTAGCAGCGTCAAAGTACACAACGGGCTAGGCGTTCTTCCTTTGGTACTGTTGTCGTTCCCAGAGCAACGGAGGTAGTCGCGGTGGATCTTGTCAGGGCGACGAAGGCGATGAGGGTCGAGCGGGAGGAGCAGGCTCGGCTGATAAGGCTGATAGAGCAAAAAAAAAAACTTTTCTCGCAGCCGCATCATTATTTTATTTTTGAGGGTGTCAAGGACACATCTATTTTGGATATGGACAACCAACGATTATGTATAATCAAAGATGGTTATGTACAACCAAATCATACTATGGACAAGCTAAATTATTATTTGCAACCAATTATTAATAAACAAGTCATTTAAACAGACAATAAATTTTAAAAATAATAGTAGTAGAAAATAATTCATTAAACTATCCGTTACAATATGAATACATTTAAAAAACATTAGTGATAGGAATTTAATCATTCAATTCTTTTATTTCCACATTTCCTCAACAACTCCTCGCTCTAAAAAATGTAAATATTAGATTATATGCAGTTTCAGTAAAAGAAGTAGAGAACACATTTTTTACATATATGTAGACGACTTAAGAGTAGTTGGTCTTCACAAAAATTCAAAATATGTTCAATAATCTGCACAAGAAACATTATAGAGATATTAATAATCACTGTATTCGTAAGTATTGATTTTGTCTACCAATTAAAAAACCAGGGTACCTCATTTTCAAGGATCCGTCAAATTGACTATTTCTTCTGTTTTTTCCATATTATCGGTATCTCTGATTCTTGAAATGAATGTCAAGTCTCATTATTCGGAAAGTGTAGCGTGATATCGCCTCCACGTAGTGATTATTGGAGGTAAGGGACAATCCTTCCGCATCAGCAATTGAATAAAATGATTGTCGTTCACAAATCCAATAAAAATAGTTTTTTTACTTGCCGGAGGGGAAGAGTGCAAAGGTAAAAAAGTGAACAACTGAAATTTTGAGTAATGGACAACTGCAACATTATAGCAAAGAGCAATCACTAGCCCCATGTCCGGCATTGTCATCCACTTGTCCAAAGGAGCCGGTTCTGTAGTGCAATCCAAAGATGAAAGTAATTCCGCTTGTCTCATATTTCCAAATAGGTTGTTGTACAAATATTCAAAACTTTTCATTTCATTTGCGAGATCTCTCCGGACTTGTAGTCAATTTTCACCCATTTTAAGTGTCTTACTCACCACTCGATAACCGTAATGACCATCGCAAATCACATTTACGACATCGACTATATAATTAGATATATACGACGACATCTCCTTTCGAATGCATTCAACAAATATGTTGATCCCTGCCTTTCTTCTTGAAATGAATTTCTTAGCTTTATGTTGAGGACGTTGTTCCGCTAACAAAACATGCTCAAATAAAGATAGTTCTCTTTTTGTAGACTTGTAATCATCTTTGAATTTTTTGTAACTTCCACGCGGTCTTCCTTTTAATTTTAGAGGCATTATTGGTTCTTTGGTTTGAGTGGTCATTGGCTCCATTACTTCCCTCAACTTTCGTTTCATTTCTTGTCTTTGAGAATCAGAAATATTATTGTACTTTTGTAGTAGACCGTCTAATTTCATTTGTATAATGTTAACGGGTTCATCTTCCTTCTTTATTTTTGTAGACTCATATGTTCTTAAAGTAAGCTGACGTCAATGTTTATGAACCATCCATGTAGGATATGCCAACGATTGTTTCATATAAGTTACTAATT
Organism: Platanthera guangdongensis; assembly: GCA_039583875.1. Classification (NCBI taxonomy): domain Eukaryota; kingdom Viridiplantae; phylum Streptophyta; class Magnoliopsida; order Asparagales; family Orchidaceae; genus Platanthera; species Platanthera guangdongensis. The sequence continues at coordinate 2,900,156 of CM077149.1, read as the reverse complement.
CGTGGGCACATGGAAATTTCATTGTGTACCGCATTTGATGCAAACATTTAGCGGCTTCTACACAACCCCGCTTAGCCAGTTCTTCTTCTCCTTTGATTTTTTTCTAATGATGTAATTGAAACATAACCAAGTAACTCTGTATATAGTGATCCTCTAAAACCAGTGTTGACTTGTATTGAACTTTGTCCAAAAGAATACTTAATCTCGGTGTGTTGTAAATTAAACATTTGATCAAATGTTTTCCATATTGAAGTCAAGTTACACACGGACACCTCTAAAAACTTTTTAAGATGACTGTGGCCGCTCTCCACTCGGTTAGTGGTAGTATTCCCAAAATGCATTAACTTATCTACCCATGCCGAAATAAAGTTTTCCTTGTATGGTTCTAACCAAGTACTCACCACATAATTCAAAACATTTGGATACTTTTCAAAATATTTACTTACTAATAAGTTGAAACACATATTGTAATCATGAACTGCATCTGCCCTAACCAAAACTTGTCATTCAGACATAAATGCCTCACCTTCTTTCCCACTTTCAAAGAATTTTTTGCAATGAGCTAATATGTTACGACTGATATGAACTTGACACAATATAACTTTTGCTTGAGGAAATACAGCCTGTATGGCATTCATCAGAGCAATCTCTCTGTCAACTATTAAAATACTGGGCAAGGAAGTAGAGTCTAACACACTTTTAAAACAGACCAAGGCCCACTTGTAACTACATTCTGTTTCGTTAGACATGAACGCAAATGCGGCGAAAAAAGTCAAGTTTGTAGAAGTCAAGCCAACTATAGAAAGAAAAGGCAATCTATATCGATTAGTCTTATAAGTGCAATCCATGATGAAAACATTTGGAAACATCTTGCTGAGTTGAATGGAAGTTGGATGAGCAAAAAACAAACTGTCCAAAGCATCATTTGTAGGATTGACATGATTGTAACTCGTATAAGCCGCATCTCTAATGCATCTGTATAAAAATTGAATTGGAGAGTTATCATCCAATTCTTTCTCAAACAATCTAACATTCTCATTATAAATAGTTCTCAAGATGGAAGTGTTGGAAGGATTTCTTTTTTTCAAAGTGGATAATATTTTCCTCGGCTTCACACCTATTGCGTACATCTCCTCCACGATTTTTTGTTCATTTTCATTTAATCTGCTTGCATAACTATGTGCCTCAAGATGAACAAAACCGTGATTATGTATTCCACATTTAACTTCTAATTTCCATTCAATGTCACATGCATCTTGTTGACCGCGTAATGTGAATGGACATCCACAGCGTTTGGAGCTATTTTTCCTTAAATTCTGCTTCGGCCTATTTTTGTGGACACGCGGGGAACCTGATCTATCACAGCCTAGAAATATTCTCGGTCTAGCTCTTCCAACAAGTTTATCAGCTCTTAGAACTACAACCACAAAACCCAACCCTTTTGCAATATTGCGAGCCCATTTTATCAATTCTGCTTTACTGGGAAAGGTGCTCTCAGTAATAAAATGCAACCCGACATCTACGTTACTATCTATACTTGAGTCACTCAGAACAAACGTATGTCGCATATTCATCTTTTCCTATACGAAAATCAAACAAAAACAAAAAAAAAACATTACACTACATAACTCCCAAAAAGCATAAAAAACATTGTCATTTTACCATTAATTTGATCTGAATCGACAGAAGGTTGAATCTGCTGCCCAAGATGAAACAGGAGAGCCAAATCTGAACAGTCAGAAAGAAAACACAATTTTATTAAAAATGAGAAAAATTAGATAAATGTGCAAAGAGTTGTGCCAATGTGCAAAGAGTTGTGCCACTGTGCAAAGAGAATGTTCCATGTTGTTTACAATTCTTGAGTGTTCATTACTAAGTAGGTCAGGAGGCATGGAAAGGAGGAAAAATAGTTCTTTCATCACAAAACTGTTGGTTTAAAAGCTGATTATATCAAAGATAGTAATAACAGATAACATAGATCTAAAAGAAAACAGAGATCTAGTAGAGACAGTATAAAAAATGCAAGAACATAGTGATGATGATTTATTATTAGTAGTAAACAGGAGGAATATATGAATATCTTTTTAGAAAAGTAGTGAGAAATTTTTTAGACAGTTGGGAGCCCAAGAAATCTGTAAAAAGAGCACTTAAAACATTTTTAGATCTGAAGTCGGAGATGTTTGATAGAGATATTGGGTGAAGAAAATCAAATAGGAATGATGAATGTGTGAAATCAGGGAAAAATAGAGATGTGGAAGGAGGCATTTCATAGGTTACTTACTGGCGGTGAAGAAATGAATGTTGATGCCGATTTGGGGAGTTAAAGAGATGTTTACCTCTATTTTGCGAGGAACGTTCGGCAGAGGGAGGGGGCCGGGAATGGTGGAAGCCCGAGCGGAGGTTGGAGGAGGGGCGCACTGGATGCTTGCGTGATCGGAGAAGAGGAGTTCTATTGGAGCGGGGTTTGCTTGGACGCCCGGGCTGGTTGTTGTGGGAGCGCCAAGCGGAGAGATTGCTCGGTATCGGGGAAATGGCGCGAGGGAGCGGCGGATAGGTGCGGAACCGAAGGAGCTTCGACGCCTAGTCGGAGGAGAGCGCAGAGAGGAGAGGGGAAGGCGATGACAATTTGGGGGATCGGGTAGGTTGTGCTTAGGGTTTTTTTGGAATGAAAATAGATATTTTAAAGTGTTCATTTTGTTTTGAAATGTGTGTCCATAGCCAAAATATGTGTGTCCTTAACACCGCTCTTATTTTTTGTACTCACCATATTTCTTAAATTATTTCTTCTCAGTTTTTTGGCAGAATACATCCCCGAATTTCATAAATTTGACAAAATGTACCCCAAATATTTAAATTTGGCGGAATACACCCCCGAATTCCACTTTGTTGGCAGATTGCACCCTCGGCTCGTTTTTAGGGGTATTTTGGTCATTGTCTCAACATAAGACGATTTGTGGTATTTTGACCGAGATTATTAACGGTAAAATGAGATTATTTATTTGTCTGATTGAGGATCCTTCAGAGACTTGCTAGTTGAAAACTGGGAGGCGTAATACCTCTGCAGCACCGTCATGGGAAGGAGGACGATTTGAAATCGGGAGAGGCAGTGCCGTCAGATGAGGGGGAGGTTGAAATCGGGAGAAGCGGTACCGTGGGAGAGTGGATCTTGGCTGTTACATCGCCTTCAGGTTAATGAGAAGCTGGAACGGGGAGGAGCGGTACCGTCGGAGAGGCGAAATCGGAGAGCTGGAACGGGGAGGAGCGGCGCCGTCAATGAAGGGGGAGGAGTTGAAATCGATTTTTTGTTTTTCCCATTCAACAAACCTAATCAGATTATACCCCGAATTTCATGAGGAAATGCCCGAAATACCCTGGCTGGGGTGCAATCTGTCAACAAACTGGAATTCGTGGTGCATTCCACCAAATTTAAATATTTGGGGTGCATTTTGCCAAATCCATGAAATTCGGGGGTGCATTCCGCCAAAAAGCCTTTCTTCTCCTTTAAATTTTTTTTTCATTGAAAAATATTTCTATATCCAAGTTATTCTCAAATATGCTTCTTTTTATTCGTGATTTTAATGGTCAGTCAATCTAACAAGTCTTCTTCAAATACAAAACCTATGTGTGTGAAAAACAACATACACAATATCATAATGCAAAAGGTAATGAAAATATTAAAGTGTATCGCTAGATGCGATCCAGGATACATCAATTCTCATAGGGTTGAAAGGATTTGACTCCGTCCAAATGTGCAAAGGCTGGTGGTGGTTGGTGTGATCAGCAACTTGAAGATGGGTGCTATTTGTGGGGGTGTTTTTTCATAGGAGGGAGTATGATGGGCCCCATTAAATAATGCGGAGGCGTTGAATTCCACAAGCAGATCTAGTTGGCAGGCATTCCCATCTAGTCGTTTTCAAACTTGAGGTGAGCCAGACTTCCTCTATTATAGCTTATGATACATGTTAGAAATGAATCGATGCTTCCTAAAATAATCAAACACTCAATTGCTCCTCTAAAAAGCACAACTCTCAGCGATAACGATCTATCATGGATTTATATTTTTCAGAGGTTGCTACCAAATCATTAAAAATATTTTTATGTATTTTTCTTAAATAACTAATGTGAGGCGGAGCGTCAAAATAAATGTCGTCATTAGAGGGCAAAGAATGGCGATTACGTGGATATGGAAAATGAAAACCATAAAAAATGTCAAATGGGATTTTAGTGGAAGCTCAATTCTTAGAATTATTATATGCAAATTCAGCTTATGTAAGTACGAGGTCTCATTGTTTCAAATGCGCCCTGGTCAAACACCTGAGAAACACTCTTAATGTCTGATTAACAACTTTAGTTTGTTCATTCGTCTGATATGTGTTATTAAACTAGAGTTTGTTTCCAAATTGTTCTAAAAGAATTTTTCTGAAATATCTTTTAAAATTTTAATATATTGATGCAACTCAACATGCTTGCATATAATCAAATGACAACGTAGCAAAGTAGAAGTGTGATCTCCAAATATGAATTCAGCATAGTGACATGTTGGATACATGGTCATCGGATATATTGTGGGAAGACTGAGAAATACCAAGTGGCACATCAGAAACCAATAAATGTGGGACCGAGCCTAGGTTATGCAGGGTGAGTGGTACATCTGGATCGCAGCTTACTTCATGGAGCGAGTGTTCAGGAGGGACTGTGAAAAGTAGTAACATGGTGGAGTCACCGGGAGATGAATTAGATAATGAATAGGTCCTCTTGGTTGCCTTGGAATAAGGAAATTCTTCTAGGGAAGATGAATAATCTCGCATCTATGGTGCTTGAAGGACTGAGAGTTTCTCGTGTTGTCGTGCATGATATGTCGGTCATACTACCAAGATCATTCTAATAGGATGGGATAGACATCAGCGGCAGTGACATGACATGGCACTCTATCCTGGTATATGCACCCTAAACTTGACTAGACAGTGGCGGGTAACGGGCATAGTCAAGCAACAATTAACTCTCGATAAACTATAGGGTTATTCTAATAGGTCCATCTCAAACACTAATGTGTCCACCATATGGTGAAAATACAAAATTCTTCATACTACCGCTATCAATGATAATGGAGCAAAACTGTCCCTGGATGTGTCCGCTCATGAAGAAAATATCATGTCTCATATTATGCAACCTCATATTTGTCGAGTGAGCTCAACCATGCAGGGTGTGAGTATCAGGCGCCTAGCTTCACCCGGCTCCCACTAACCAGGTTGGCGAGTGAGGGAGGAGTGGAGCCGACGAGCTTGCACTCGTCCCTCGGTTAGGGGGAGAGTGGCAAGTGTCGGCTTCAGCTAGCACTCCCACTTGGGTGAGATCTCGCATCACGCTCGGCTCGCCAGCCAAAGGGGGTTTTATACTTTCCTGTGGCATCTTACTTTTGGCTTGCCATTAGCCTTTCCGAACAGTGAATTTTCGATGTTGGCAGACTAGTTTGGGTTGTGTCTAGTAACACCATATGATGGGATCTCATTATCTGCAGACCACTACCAGAAAACTATAAATAGACCCCCAAGGGCACCTTTGGAGAGGACCTCTTTTGGGGCTTCTCTCTCCTTTGACCAGCTTTGGAAAAAAGGGCTTCAGCTCACTATTCACTATGGTTTTCAGGTGGGTAGTCGGGAGTTCTCCAAGCCCTCCAAAGATACCCAGTCCAACATTGGATTGGGAGGGGAAGCATCTAAGATCTTCCGAGTGTGTGGCGGAACCTCCTCGTTCTGGCTCGGGGGGTCTGTTTGAGGTTCTGGTATGAGGTGTTCAAACTTTAAATCTTCAACCTAGTGAGCTTATTCGGGAGAAGTAGAGGCGAGCTACACCTCCAGTCTGAACTCCTTGTTGAGCTGTGATTTTCGGGTTTAACACTTTTGGTTTTCGGGTACAATACATATACTCATCATTAGTAGACTAGTTAGGGGTGATTAATCTATAATGTATGGCACCAACTAAGTGATCAGTATGTCACCTTTTACTTATAATACATCCTCATAGTCGAGCTCATGCTCGGGATTGACGTCATAAATGTAAACTTCAGACTCAGGATCACATCCTTTAGTAGAATGGAATGATTAGTGCTCTGGTTCCATGCACTTGAAGCAACAGAATACTCTAGTGTTGGGCTTAGAGCTAATGATATCCATATCCTGGGAGGGATTAGTGGGTAGTGTAACATCCCGACTTTAAAAAGTGGCTTAGCCAGTTCAGTTGAAACCTTAGAGGAGTTTATTCCGGATCACAGTGAACCACGACCTGACTTACACCCATATTAGTATCAATGTAAGGTATGATGAAGTGATATAACAATTGAATAAATAAACTTGGAATCAATCTCGATCAGTAGTAGTGTACAACCTCGTATTCACTGAGTGGGTCCCCCAGAAGATGATCAAAGCAGAAAGAACGGTTCAAGTGTAACGCCTCCATTCGTCTCATAAAATATAACGGTGGTTCCGGCCGGGGCCCCACGCCATATTTCTCAGACAAACGACAGAATTACGTGTGGAAATCAAAATCTCATTCAATCGTATTCTAACTCAAAGCATTCTAGCGCAGCATTTTAAGTTAGACGAACTCAGCACAGCGAATGTCCACTAAATATATAAACTCCACATTTATATATAAACCAGGAATGTTTACAACACACACACGTTCATGGTCTTAAGGCCTCACAAGTTACTCTTTGCAAATTTATAGCTTCGTACATCGGCACGCAGGTCGTCCATACATGAAATCCAAACATTCTTCGCACGGCCTGAAAGTGAGGGATAGATAGAATTTACTCTAGAGGGGGGTGAATAGAGTATTAAAAAAATTGTTTAGATTTATTGCGGAATTAAAATATTGATACTTATATGAAAGAGGTAAATGCACAAGAAACTATCACAGCACAATACAAAAAAGAAAACACAAGGCAACCAGACGACACAAGAAATTTTATAGTGGTTTCACAAATCTGGGTACATCCACTCTTCTACCACCCTGGTAGGAATCCACTTAGATTTTTTATCAGTTGCCCTATCACCATAAGATTGATCTGCTTCAGGTAGATCTAGAAACCCTTCAGGCTTTTGATCAGGTGCCTAAAAACCAATAGGTTTTTGATCACGTGCCCTATCACCAAGGAGTTTACTTTTGAAGGGAGTAATAACCCTGTACAAGAGAGGTTAAAGAAAAGTAGATGACAGTCTTTACTTTCTCAAACACAATGAGAAGACTATGTGGATTTTTTATGATGTCAAAGCTCCCCCTGAGATATAGAGTAGATTCAGGAAGATGGAAGCTTTTTCCAGGGTGTAGGTCTTCAGATTGATGTTGATTTAAGCTCTCTGTAGATTTTTGAAGCCTGAAGAAAGAAGAAGACTAAAGAGAATTGGGTGTTGAACAAGTTCTTCTTCTTCCTTGTTTCAGCAAAAGCAAGAGACCTTGAGAACAAAAAGATTGTTTTTTGACTATGTGTTTTAGTGATTCTTGTTGTCTCTTTCTTTTTGAGTTCTCTGTTTTATTCAGAACGATCCACGGCCTGAAATTGAATTCCCCAGACAGTACTTAATTTGTTGGATCCCTAGTTGATTTGGGTTAGGTTCACTGACTTAGCATGTGACCCAACCTGTATAGCCAGGGTCAATTTTATGTCCTAGAGTCTAGGTCAAGTCCTTAGAGTCAACTTCAGATGGACCAACTATCAACAAGACCATCAGAGACTCCAGACTTAGAGGTTTTCAAGACTAAGTAAAGTGAGTTCGACGTTCGTAGAACTCAGCTTAACGAAAGGTGTTCTGCGCTCGACGATCGTGAGATAATTCTTAGTGCTGAGCTCGACGATCCTAGTTCTTTGTTCGACGAATGTTGAGGTTCTACATCAAGCCAAAGTCAGGACAACTTCAGAATTTTTCTAAGTCCAGCTTCAAGCTTTGGTCGACGAACTAGATTCTAAGCTCGACGAACTTGGACCTCAAGTTCTCAACTTCTCAGGTCGATGAATGCAGTACTCTACTCGACGATTTCTGAATTCAGAGGATTTCTGTCGACAACAGAAGACTTATGTCGACACCAGGATATCAGTCAACACCAGATCATGTCGACACCAGAAGATTTGTGTCGACACCAGGATATCAGCCAACACCAGATCATGTCGACACCAGAAGATTTGAGTCGACACCAAGATCAATCAGTCGACACCAGCTTATGTCGACACTGAATATCAGCAGATGCAGAATATTGTGACTAAGTCCAAAACTGTTCTTCGCTCGACAAATTTGGTTCTCAGCTCGACGAATGAAGACTGTCTATTCAACGAATGAAGATTGTCTGGTCAACAAACACTCTCAAGCTCAGCTCGACGAACTCAAGTTCAGCTCGACGAACTCAAACTCAGCTCAACGAATTGTGTTCTTCATTCGACGATTCCAGATTAGGTCTTCTTCAGTTTCTCGTCCCGTTTCTTGGCGATGATTCCTGAACAATTAATGACAGATCTTCTCGGAATGTTATCGTTGGAACGCGCATTAATCATGGACTATCACATGCTGTTTTCTAGGGGACAGTTAGGGAAATTATTGATTGTCGCTTCCTTCCATGGCTGACTGCAATTACTGCTCAAACATTCAAATTTTCGAATGATCTTCAGTCAGAGACAGATCATCAAAAGCACAGTAAGAAAATCACACAGATACTCAGACACAAGCAATCAGACAGACACACTCAGATTGCACAGAAGAACAATCATACACAAATCTAAAGTTCTACAGCAATCAGCTTTGACCAGAGAACAACTTCATCAAGAAGAAGAAGAAGAAGAACATTCAAATACTATAAAGAGTCTTCTTCCTTCAATCCTCCAGGACAACTTCAAAGGACAACAAATATCAATATATCAAAGAAGTTCCGGAAGCAATTTCTGGTCCAGGCATTCTAGGTCTTTGAAGACCTATCACCCTGAAGCAGAGCTCCAGCTTTCCTGATACATTTAAGATCTCAGGGAGAGCAAAATCTGCTAACATCAATCCACAAGTCTTCTTAGTTGTCATTGAGAAAGAGAAGACACCATCACCTCTTTTCCAAATCTTATACAAGGTTTTAATTCCCTTCAAAATTATTCTGGTTGCAAGTCTCCTTCCAAAAGACTTGAGATTTTAGTTTTGGAGCACCTGAACAAAAGCTCATTGGTGTCAGACACCTGATCAAAAACCTGAGTGGATTCCTACCAGGGTGGTAGAAGAGTGGATGTACCCAGGTTGGGGAACCACTATAAACTTTTTTGTGTCGTCTGATTGCCCTTTATTTTTTTTGTTTTGGCTGTGTTGTTATGTGATTAATAGGTTGTTGTGCTTAGTTTATTTTATTTGCTGACTTGTTCACCTAGGCTTACAACAAAAGTTATAAAAAGTTTGTAGTGAGCACAATACTCTATTCACCCTCCCCCCCTCTAGAATATTTCAGATCTAACCTGCACTTTCATAATTCTCTGCAAGAATTTAGGAGCCCAAATGGCTAGAATGACTGGCAATCATAAATGCACTTCCATAACTGTCTTTACAGAATATTCTGTGAATACCATAATTAATGCTTCATGAAATACGGCTATCAGCCTTGAGAATGTCAGCATTAATTATCAGGATATATTTTCCTTAAAATAATTTATCATAACTAAAATACTTCTGACCGATCTGAGAGAACTGATAACTAGAGGCAGCATAAAATCGTAGAGCTTAGTTCAGAGATCGTCAAACTGGGTTAAGAGACCGTGGACCTGAGAACAATTATCGTAGATCTGAGATAACTGCTGAGAAGCAAAGGATTGTCGACATGAGCTCGTAGATCGTCGAGTTCAGTTCAGAGTAGAGAACTCTGAGATCGTCGATAGGAGATCGATGATCGTCGAGCTGAGTTCGACTGTAGTCGAACTGACGAAGATAATCCATAAAAACTTTCTAAATCTAAGTCTGAGTCCACTGCAATGCTGGTCTGCACAATCCTTATTGGGTACATTGGAATAAATGTACCTGATTTGAAAAAGCCTCACCCTACTCAATGATATACATCAAAATATATTTGATGTGTTTTGAGTTTAGTTGTGCAGGTCAAGTATTTACAGGGAAAGCTGAAAAGTTTCTAAGTCCATGTGTCGACACCCAGAAGGAAAGTGTCGACACTTAAGAAGACTTGTGTCGACACATAGAGAAGCAGTGTCGACACTTGGAGTTATTGTGTCGACACCAGGGATGCAGAGTCGACACCAGAAGGAAAGTGTCGACACATACAGGTTGTGTCGACACTCAATGAAGAAATGTCCAGTGAAGCAGTGTCGACACTTAGAAGCAGTGTCGACACCTAGAGGAACTTTGTCGACATCAGAAAGTGTCGACACTTGGAGGCTGTGTCGACACTCAGCAAACTTCAACAGAGTTTAAGTACAAGTGTCGACATGATGAAGAATGTGTCGACACACAGCAAAAGACTCAACACATGAAGAAAGTGTCGACACTAGGAGGCTGTGTCGACACTCAGCAAAGTTCAAAAAATTCTAAGTACAAGTGTCGACACAAAGGAGATTTGTCGACACTCAGCAAAAGTCTCAACAAAAGAAGAATGTGTCGACACAAGGAGAAGTGTTGACACTCAGAAAGTATCAACACAGAAGGCATGTGTCGACACCAAGAAGATGTGTCGACACTGAACAAGTTCAACACAAGAAGATGTGTCGACACAAAGGAGTAGTGTCGACACTTAACAGAATTCAACTAAGTACTGAAGAACAAGGAGTTGTGTCGATACACAATATCAGTGTCGACACATATTGAAGAAGCTGTGTCGAGAAGTAAAGTCTACAACATAAGGAGTTGTGTCGACACCTTGAAGGCTAGTGTCGACACTTAGTCTACTTGTGTCGACACTTAGTCTATAAGTGTCGACACTTAAAGACAGACTGTCTCGACACTTTCAGACAGTTACAGATATTTCAAGAAGTGACTGGATGACTTGACAGCTGCCATTCCAGCCAGTCTACTGCAACTGTCAGAGTTGTCAGAAAGCTGTTAGAAACCGGATCAGCCGGTCACCATGAAGAAAGTCTATAAAAGGCTTATACATTCAACAGATAATGAGTTGTTGGAAATCACCAAAGTGATCAAGTAATTCATTGAAGATTCAATTCAAGTGAAGATCTAAGTAGTTGGAGAGAGAGAGCTCCTTCCAAGAAGACAGCTGTTGGAACCAGGCTGTGAAGAAGGTTTCAGATTGAGATCTGAAACTTAAGTTGCAGTGATTGAAGATCAGCTGCAGAGAGATTCAATCCTATTGTGTTCTACATTCAAGAAGCTTTGAAGAAAGCCAAGTGAGGTTGATCTCAGCAGAGTTCTTCCAAGAACTCATCAAGAAACTTGTCAACTCTTCTCTCTTATTCTGAGTTATAGGTATATACATTGTATTCTTAATTTCTTGTAGGATCCTTAGGGATCTGAGTTGTAAGCCTGAAATTATAAAGGCTGAGTGGTAGGGTCTGTGTGCCTGAGTGTAGGAGATTCATATCTCTGAGTGTAGGCCTTGTGCCTGAGTGTAGGTCTTTGTGAAGACTGAGTGGTAGGGCTGTTGAGCCTGAGTTGTAGGAGTGGGATCACTCTGAGCTGTAGGAACCTGGTTGGGGTTCTGAGTGTAAGATCTGAGGATCTGAGGAATAGTTGAGGAGTTTGGCCGAATCTAGTACACTACTAGATAGACGAAGGGGGAAAGTGGATGTACCCAAACCTTGGGGAACCACTATAAAACTATGTGTACTCTGTGTATGTGATTGATGTTGTGTATGCTGTTTATAGTTCTGTGAAATCTGTGATATAATCTGCATAAAAGTTTAAAAAGATTAAGTCACTTATTCACCCCCCCCCCTCTAGGTGATTAGGTATAATTTCTTTCAAGTGGTATCAGAGGAAGATTACTCAAAAAGGACATAACTGTTTGAGTAGATCCAGTTGGCAGATTTAATCAAGTGCAGAATCAAGAAAATCAAGAAAATGGGTTCAACAGAGAATCACAAAGAACTTGGATCCATGAAGTTGTCAATATGTAGAAAGGAGATTTTTGGCATCTGGAAAGAAAGGGTGAGACTATTTATGGAAGCCTCTGACCCTAGAATCTATATCACAGTTAAAGAAGGGTCATATGTGCCAATGAAGGTATCAGTGTTAGATGCAAATCAGAGAACACCAAAAGACTATTCTGAAATGACCAAGGATGAGATTATTTTGGCTATAATGGACAAAAGGGCTCAGAATATCATTGTAAGTGCAATAGATGATGCTACATTTCAGAACTTGATACACTGTAAAACATCAAAGGAGATGTGGGATACTCTGATAGTGTACATGGAGGGTTCAGAAGAAGTTAGATAGGACAGAAAGTCTTTACTAAATAAGGAGTATGAAAGTTTCAGGCAAGGCAGGTCTGGTAGTATAACAGAATGCTATAAGAAATTCTATAGGATTGTCAATGAGTTGATGTCCTATGGAAGAGAATTCAGCAATTATGAGCTGAATGATAAGTTCTTGAGGTCCCTAACAAATGACTGGGACACCAAGATTTGTGTCATAAGGGAAATGACCAAGTTAGCAGATATTCCTCCTCCAACATTGTTTGGAAAGCTGTTATCCTATGAAATGCAGCTAATGGTAAGGAAAGAAGAGGAGAAGACTACCAGAATTGAGCATAAAGAAAGAGTTGTGTTATTCAAAATAGAAGCCACCAAGAAATATAAAAGTAAGTGTCCATCTCCACCCCCAAAAGCTGCTGAGACTGAATCAGATGAATCAGAAAGCAGGAATACTGAAAACAGTGAGAGTGATGAGGACTTTGCAGCTTTCATAAGATATTTTCAAAAATTCCTAAAGAAGAAACAGTGGAGGACTAAGTCATCCTCTTCACAGAAGTCATCAAAGAATGACAGGAGAAAGCCCAAGTCAAATAGAACTTCATCTTCAAGGATAGTTTGTTATTGTTGTAACAAACAAGGACATGTTGTTGCTGACTATCCAGAGAAGAGGAGAGAGTCAACAAATAAGAAGAAGACTCAAATCAAGGGCAAGAAGGAAAGGTCCTTTGTTGCTAAAAAGGACAAAAGCCTGTCAGATATATCTTCTTCAGAAACTGAGTCAGAAGCTGAAGCTTACATTGGACTGTTTGCTGAAGAAAAGGAAGAGGAGTTCATCCAGTTAATGAACTCTATATATGATCAAGAGGACAATCAGTGCCAGGGACTAATGGCATTATCAGAAGGATATAAAATCCAGGATCAGCCTGGACCTAGTCAGGTACAAAATTGTTCTTCAAGTTCAGTTTCTTGTGCTGGTTCAAAATCAGATTCATCAGCATTAAGTGATGAGAGTGAATCTGAATCTGAAGGAGATATTTATCAATTGATTGATGAATATAGAGTTGTGTTGCAAACTTTGAAGAAAAGCAAATCCTTGACCAAGAGTCAGGCTAAGGAGATTGCTAATCTCAAGGTGGCTGCAACAGATTTTGATAAGTTGATTGATCAAAAACTGAATGAAATATCCAGGCTGAAGAACATAACTGTTATTCAGATGGGGACTATAGCATTCAAGAATGATCAAATCAGAAATCTGGAGATTATTCTTCATAAGGAGAGAGACATAGTTGCAAGGTTTTTTAAACCAAAGTCAGTTCTACCTTTGATAGATGAATTTGTACATCAAAAGGGTAAAACTAGATTAGGGTTTACAAAACCTGCTAGGACTGTTCAGTCCAAGTCTAAGGGCAAAGCCCCAGTACTCAACAAGCCCGCTGTAGATAAAACAACCAGGGTTGTGCCTAAGCAAAGGTACAACAGATTTGAGTGCTGGTGTTGTGGCAAGGTTGGCCACTTTGCCATAGACTATTGACATAATTCTAGTGCCAAAGTGAGTAGCAATCTACCTGTTAGAAAAGCTACAGGTAGTTTTGTTAAGAGGCAAACTAACCAGCACCAAGGACCCAAGAATTCTTTGGGTTCTAAGGTCAACTAATCTGTTTTGCAGGTAAGTCCAAGTGGTCATGCCCCAATATAGTACTTGGACAGTGGATGCTCCAGGCACATGATTGGAACTAGGGGATTGCTAAAGGACTACACACCAATCAAGGGTGGTCCTAAAGTCACCTTTGGTGGTTCTGAAAAGGAATCATCAAAGGTTTTGGTAACATTTCTAGAAACCTTATAACAATTACTCAAGTGGCTTATGTTAAAGGTTTGAAACACAACCTCATTAGTATAAGTCAACTGAGTGATTTAGGATATGACATCTCATTTGTCAAAGATGGTTGTCATATCAAGAGATCAAATGATCAAGAGATCATTCTGACTGGTTATAGGAAGAGAAATGTCTATTGTCTAGACATTATGAGTGAGAACAATGTTTCTCCAGTGTGTCTTGTAGCTGATGAGAAAGTCTCTCATTGTGTTAAATGGTACAAGAGGCTAGCCCATCTCAACTACAAGACAATTGGTCAACTCTATAGCAAAGAGTTAGTGAGGAATGGTCCTCAAGTTAAGTGTATTAAAGATGGGATATGCTCAGCTTGTCAAAAGGGCAAGCAGACTAGATACACCTTTAATAGCATTGAAAACAAAGATGTTGTGAGGTGTTTATACCTCTTGCATATGGATCTCTTTGGTCCTATGTCAGTTCACAGCCTAGGTAGGAAGGTCTACACATTTGTGGTTGTAGATGACTACTCAAGGTTTTCCTGGGTGTTCTTCCTTAGACAGAAATCTGAAATACCTAGTATCTTTAATAATTTTGTCAAATAAATTCAGAATGAGTTAGACAGTACAGTGGTCAAAATAAGAAGTGACCATGGTACTGAATTCCAGTCTGATAGTATGAAAAAACTATGTGAAGAATTTGGGATATTTCAGGAATTTTCTTCACCAAGAACAGCTCAGCAAAATGGCATTGCTGAAAGGAAAAATAGAACCTTGATTGAGGCTGGTAGAACCATATTAAGTGATACTTCTCTCCCAGAATATTTCTGGGCTGAGGCAGTAAACACTGTATGTCATGTGTTTAATAGGGCTACTATCACCAAGAGCCACAATAAGACCCCCGATGAGATTGTGAAAGGCAGAAAACCAAATTTATCTTATTTCAAGATCTTTGGTTGTAAATGTTATATACTTAACAATGGAAAGTCTTACTTGACCAAGTTTGCTGCCAAATCCCAAGAGGGGATCTTTGTTGGGTACAGCAACAATAGTAAGGCTTATAGGGTCTACAACTTGTCTACTCAAGTTGTAGAAGAGTCAGTAATGTTGAAATTTGTGAAGTGGAAGTGGGTGACGGGACAGGCCGGACGGCCTGTGGCGGACAGCATTGGCGGACTGGGCGGACTGGGCGGACTGCGTTGTGCGGCCTGGTGAAAAGTCTGGTGGAAGTCGGCTGTATTCTGAGCGGGTTGTTGCATGGTGTCCGCAGTTCTGTGCGGCCTGGTATCTGCGGGTAGAGAGGCTTGCGGACTGGTGCATTGCTCAGTGGCCGCGGGTGCAAGCTTTTGCTGACAGGCGGGTTGGCTCATGTTTGCGAGAAGCTTGCGGACTGGCGTGTCCGCGGTTTGGGCTGCTGCGGACTGAGCTTAGAGCTTGGCTGAGGCCTTGTCGAGCTCTGGTGTTACAGTAGGTGTCTGCTGTGGAGATCGTTTTGGCGGCCTGGTTTGGAGTCCGGGATATGACCGCTGCGCTGGGGCAGGAGTACGGGGAGCTCGCGGACTGCTGGCGGTCTGTGCTTGGTGTTTTGGCGGATGGGGGTTTGCGTCCGCCATGCTCGCATTGGCCCTTGATGGTTTTGGGCTTGGTCATACCTTGTGCCGAGTTCAGTGTGTCCGCCGTATCCGCCAAGTCCGCTGTGACCGGGCGGTCTGTTGCTAGCTGCCTTTGGTCGTGGACTTGTGGCGGATTGAGGTGTGTGTCTTGCGGACTGCCTCGGGTTGGTGCGGACAGCCATTGAAGGGGGTTTGTTGTCCTGCAGTGGTTGGAGCTTTGCGGGCTGTTGCCTTGTCCGCTTAGCTTGGGCGGACTGGAGAGGGTTCGTCATGGTTGCCTAGCTCCTGGCGGTTTTCCTTGGTGACCGGCTAAGTCCTCGCGGACTCAGCGGACGGTAGTTTGCATTCGCGCGGGCTGGGGCGGTGTCGCTATCTCTTGGGCGGTGACCACACTCCTCACCTTGCCTATAAATAGGACCCCCCCTGGCACATCTACAGTAACCTAAGTAACTTGAGTGAACAGTAAGTTGGGTTGGGTAGGAGCTGCGGTCTGTGTTTGTCAGTCCGCGCGGATTGTTTCAGGCTGACGGTTTGCTTTGTGCAGGTCGCGCGGATAGCTTCAAGGAGCCACGAGTTGGGCTGTGACTTCGGTCAGTTCTTGGAAGTGTGCGGTCTCTACGGACTCAGCAGGAGGTCGCTCTGCGGCTTGTCAGTTCTGTTTCATCTTTGCCAGCTTCAATAACATGTCCGCCAGCTTCAGGCGGGTAGGGGAGTTCCTCAGTTCGGGTTCAGCATGAGGCGAATAACAGTGTGTCCGCGCGGCCTCGCGGCTTCGGCGGACTCCGTGGTATTCGGCGGATTGCAGCTTAGTTCGGGCGGCTTCGGCGACCTCGGCGACCTCGGCAGTCTCGGGGGACTCCGGTTCTGTCCGCCCTGCTTGAATTTTTTGGTGCTTTCTGTTTACAGCTGTTATACTAGCGAAATCATATCTCGCTATGTATGCCTCATGTTGTAAAGAAGTGAATGTACAAAAGACCTGCTTGTGCTTCCATTGTTTGTTGGGTGAAACCTCTGGTCCTCGGGTTTTCCGCTGGTTCAACGTGCGAACTGGGTAGTTCCGAAGATATTAATTTGGCGTTTGGGCTATCTTGCTGACCACGTTGAGAAAATTTAACATGGTATCAGAGGGAGGTTTCTGAGGTTCAGTTGCGTGAGCGGAAGTCAACCAGCATTGTTACTCAGTGACTGAGTGGTGCTCAACCTGTGTTGTTGCTCGGAGCTTCTGAAAGGGTGCCAACAGGTGTTGCAATGGAAGGGAGCTTTGCAAGAGGTCTGGGCATTGAACTCTTAATGCTGACTAACTTCAAGAAGTGGAAGTCGTGCATGAAGAGTTATCTTCTTGGCGAGGAGCTGTGGGAAGTCGTCGGTGATGACGAAAGACAGGAAGTGACTGCTGCTTTCGGTACTGCTGAGCAGGTGAGACTCTGGAGAAGAACAAATGCTAAGGCGGAGTTCATTCTAAAGAGAGCTGTGTCTCCGGAACTGTTTGATCACA
This sequence comes from Platanthera guangdongensis, assembly GCA_039583875.1. Taxonomy (NCBI): domain Eukaryota; kingdom Viridiplantae; phylum Streptophyta; class Magnoliopsida; order Asparagales; family Orchidaceae; genus Platanthera; species Platanthera guangdongensis. Next base: position 2,882,824 of record CM077149.1, on the reverse strand, counting down.
TCGTTGGGTGTGAGTCGACTGCTGATATTTTGACAACCATTGATGAGTTGTTCAATAGGAAGAATGTGGCGCGGCTTCAGTTCCTGGAGAATGAGTTGGCCAGGGCAACTCAGGGAGACCTTTCCATCTCCAAATACTTCTTAAAGATGAAGAGCTTGTGTGCTGAGCTGTCGGTACTGGATCCTGATGAGCCTATCTCTGAGGCTAAGATGAAAAGGCACATTATCCGCGGCTTGCGGAAGGAGTATGTGGCATTTGTTACATCTGTTCAAGGGTGGGCTACTCAGCCGTCTCTGCTGGAGCTGGAGAATCTGCTTGCCTCGCAGGAGAGCTTAGCAAGACAGATGGCTGGAGTGAATCTGAATCAGGAAGGCAGCGAAGCTCTCTTCTCAGGCAAGAAGAAATGATGGGAAGGGAAGAAGAAGAAGGTGCAGGTCGTTGTTGAGAAGGAGACTTCAACTTCATATCCACCGGAGAGGAGCAATGCTCCTAAGGACTGGAAGAAGAACCTGAAGTGCTACCGGTGTCATCAGCGAGGGCACTTCAAGCGGGACTGCAAGGTCAAACTGCAGCCTGGGCATGCTGCGGGAAAGGAGGAAGCTTGCTCAAGAAGTGAAGAAGCAGAATGGGGCGGAGCTTTTATGACGGGCACTTGTGTCCGGGCCTTGTCTGCTGAGGACTTCAACGGCGAGTGGATCGTGGACTCCGGGTGTGGTCATCACCTCACCAGAGACAAGTCAAAGTTCACCTCCATGCAAGCATACTCAGGTAATGAAGCTATTATCACTGCTGATAATACTGTTTATGCAGTAGAGAAAGAGGGGGTCGTGTCTTTGGGTAGTGATCAGGGGCCACTCACGTTAAGGAGTGTGTATCACGTGTCGGGCATGAAGAAGAACCTCTTCTCGGTGACCAATGCGGTGGACGCTGGGTATCACGTTCTGTTTGGGTCAACAGACATGAGGTTCCTTCGCAACGTATCATCGATTAATGCTGATGTTTCTCATGTTGGGAGGAGGGTGAAGAACTTGTTTGTTCTTTCCACCAATGCTTATGTTGATAGAATGAGAGCCAATGATAGTGCGGTTATCTGGCATGAGAGGCTGGGGCATGTTGGCATGGACAAGCTGAAGGCGATGGCTAGTAAAAGTCTAGTGAGGGGGTTGCCAAAGTTGTCCTCCTTTGGTGATGGGCATGTTTGTGCGGGCTGTCAATATGGTAAGGCACATCGTCTTCCATTTGATAAATCACAAACAAGGAGCAAGAAACCATTGGAGTGTATTCATGGCGACCTGATGGGACCGACGGTTACTGCCAGCCTTGGTGGAAGCAGATACATGCTTGTCTTGGTTGATGACTACTCAAGATATACTTGGGTGTACTTCTTAAAGGAGAAGTCGGAAGCCTTCCATTTGTTTGTGGAGTTTAAGGAGTTGGTAGAAGGCCGGCTTGGCTTGCGGGTTAAGAAGCTTAGAACTGATAACGGGGGTGAGTTTGTCTCCTCTGAGTTTTCTAACTTCTGCAGGAAGCACGGGATCCAATGGGAGCTTACTTGTGCCCACACTCCACAACAAAATGGGGTAGCGGAGCGGAAGATCCGTCATCTAACGGAGACCTGCAAATGCTGGCTTCATGCGAAAGATATCCCAAGGTCCTTTTGGGCGGAGGGAATGTCTTGTGCTGCTTATGTTATCAACTGGATGCCACTCAGCCCTATCAACATGAAGACTCCAGTTGAGTTGTTGCTGAAGGAGAAGCCGAGTGTGGGACACCTTAGGGTGTTCGGTTCAACTTGCTACGTGCATGTCCCGGATGCTTCACGGACAAAGCTGGATGCGAAGGCAAGGAAACTTGTCTTTGTTGGCTATGATGAGCGGAAGAAGGGATGGAAATGCATGGACCCTGTGACGAAGAAGTTTGTGGTATCAAGAGACGTTGTCTTTGACGAGCTGATGTCATATGGAGGTGGCTCAGTGGAGCTAACCGGAGGTAGCAAGGTTGAGGAAGCACCGGTGGTGGCTGCTGAAGGCTTGGAAGAGGAGCTTGCTGTTTCACCAACAGCTCCTGTTGCTTCGAACTCCGAGGCTGAGCATTCTGACTCAGGAAGCAGGGGGAGCACTGCTCAATGCTTGCCCCAGGTAGGAGTGGAGCCTGAAGAAGCAACAGAAGCCGTGAGCAAGGAGCCAAATCTTCGGAGATCGAAGAGGGTGGTTAAGCCACCGGCTCGGTACTGTGATGGGAATGCAGTGAGCTTTGTCTCCTGCTTATTTGCAGGTCCTCTGGATGAGCGAGAGCCTGCAAACTTCAACGAGGCCACTGGAGTGAAGGAGTGGGAAGGTGTCATGAAAGAAGAGATTGATGCTCTGAAGAAGAATGAGACCTGAAATCTTGTGCCCAAGGTTGATGGCATTACTCCGGTTACTTGCAAGTGGGTGTATAAGTTGAAGAAGAAGGCTGATGGGAGCATTGATAGGTTCAAGGATCGTCTGGTCGCTAGAAGATTCTCACAGCAGTATGGAGAAGACTATGAGGAGACATTTACTCCAGTTGCGAAGATAACTTCTGTAAGAGTGGTGATCGCCTTGGCTGCTAGCAAGGGATGGAGGTTGTGGCAACTCGATGTGAAGAATGCCTTTCTTTACGGAGAGATTGACAAGGATATCTTCATGGATCAGCTGCTTGGTTTTTTCTCTGAAAAGCATCCGGACTATGTCTGCAAACTCAGGAAGGCTCTCTACGGGTTGAAGCAAGCTCCTAGAGCGTGGTATGGGAAGATTGCAGAGTACTTGCAATTCTGTGGATACTTTGCTTCCAACTCGGATTCCAGCTTGTTCGTCAAGAAGAAGGGAGAGCTACGAGTCTTGGTCCTGCTGTATGTGGATGACATGATCATCACAGGGAATTCAGAGGAGGAAGTAGCAAGGCTCAGGGCTGAGCTTGCTATACGCTTCGAAATGAAAGACTTGGGAGAGTTGCATCACTTTCTCAGTCTGGAAGTGGAGAGGAAGGAGTGCGGGATTCTCATTAGCCAGAAAGGGTATGCTGATCGCATTGTGAAGCGGTTCGGCATGGGCGAAGGGAATAAGTGCTCTACTCCACTGGAATCAGGGCTGAAGCTTCGACGAGATGAGGGAAGGGTTCTTCATGATCCCTTGGTGTTCAGGGCTCTTGTTGGGAGCTTGATTTATCTGACGATTACAAGGCCGGATATAGCTTATGCTGTTGGCCGAGTAAGTCGGTTTATGGCTGAACCAAGGCAATCTCATCTAGTAGCGGCAAAGGGGATTCTGAAGTATGTCAAGGTGACTTCTGAGATGGGACTCCTCTATGGAAGGGATGCGGAGTTTGCATTGCTCGGGTACACGGATGCTGACTATGTCGATGATTCGGATGATCGAAGGTCTACTTCAGGTTATGTGTTCACTTGCGGTTCAGCTAGCATCTCGTGGTGTAGCAAGAAGCAAGACTCGGTGTCGGTTTCAACCACGGAGGCGGAGTATAAGGCTTCGGCCTTGGCTGCTCGGGAAGCCATTTGGTTTAGGAGGCTTATATAGGATGTCCATGAAGAGGTGCAAGGGCCTACTTTACTCCGGGGTGACAATGAGAGTGCTCTCAAACTGGTTAACAATCTAGTGTGTCACGCCAGGACCAAGCATATAGAGATTGATCACCATTTCATCAGGGAGAAGGTGTTGGAAGGATCTCTGCTGGTCGGGCATGTTCGGAGTGAAGATAATCTTGCTGACATCTTCACAAAGCCATTGTCGAAGGGGCCCTTTGAACGCTTGCGCAGCTTGCTGGGCTTGGTCACCACTTCTCACTTCAAGGGGGAGTGTTGAAATTTGTGAAGTGGAAGTGGGTGACGGGACAGGCCAGGCGGCCTGTGGAGGACAGCATTGGCGGACTGGGCGGACTGGGCGGACTGCGTTGTGCGGCCTGGTGAAAAGTCTGGTGGAAGCCGGCTGTGTTCTGAGCGGGTTGTTGCATGGTGTCCGCGGTTCTGTGCGGCCTGGTATCTGCGGATAGAGAGGCTTGCGGACTGGTGCATTGCTCAGTGGCCGCGGGTGCAAGCTTGTGCTGACAGGCGGGTTGGCTCATGTTCGAGGGAAGCTTGCGGACTAGCGTGTCCGCAGTTTGGGCTGTTGCGGACTGAGCTTAGAGCTTGGCTGAGGCCTTGTCGAGCTCTGGTGTTACAGCAGGTGTCTGCTGTGGAGATCGTTTTGGCGGCCTGGTTTGGAGTCCAGAATATTACCGCTGCGCTGGGGCAGGAGTGCGGGGAGCTCGCGGACTGCTGGCGGTCTGTGCTTGGTGTTTTGGCGGACGGGGGTTTGCATCTGCCATGCTCGCATTGGCCCTTGATGGTTTTGGGATTGGTCACACCTTGTGCCGAGTTCAGTGTGTCTGCCGTATCCGCCAAGTCCGCTGTGACCGGGCGGTCTGTTGCTAGCTGCCTTTGGTCGTGGACTTGTGGCGGATTGAGGTGTGAGTCTTGCGGACTGCCTCGGGTTGGTGCGGACAGCCATTGAAGGGGATTTGCTATCCTGCAGTGGTTGGAGCTTTGCGGGCTGTTGCCTTGTCTGCTTAGCTTGGGCGGACTGGAGAGGGTTCATCATGGTTGCCTAGCTCCTGGCGGTTTTCCTTGGTGACCGGCTAAGTCCTCGCGGACTCAGCGGACAGTGGTTTGCATTCGCGTGGGCTGGGGCGGTGTCGCTATCTCTTGGGCGGTGACCACACTCCTCACCTTGCCTATAAATAGGACCCCCCTGGCACATCTACAGTAACCTAAGTAACTTGAGTGAACAGTAAGTTGGGTTGGGCAGGAGCTGCGGTCTGTGTTTGTCAGTCCGCGCGGATTGTTTCAGGCTGACGGTTTGTTGTGTGCAGGTCGCGCGGATAGCTTCAAGGAGCCAGGAGTTTGGTTGTGACTTCGGTCAGTGCTTGGAAGTGTGTGGTCTCTGCGGACTCAGCAGGAGGTCGCTCTGCGGCTTGTCAGTTCTGTTTCATCTTTGCCAGCTTCAATAACCTGTCCGCCGGCTTCAGGCGGGTAGGGGTGTTCCTCAGTTCGGGTTCAGCAGGAGGCGAATAACGGTGTGTCCGCGCGGCCTCGCAGCTTCGGCGGACTCTGTGGTATTCGGCGGATTACAGCTTAGTTCGGGCGGCTTCGGCAACCTCGGCGACCTCAGCAGTCTCGGCGGACTCCGATTCTGTCCGCCCGACTTGAATTTTTTGGTGCTTTCTGTTTACAGCTGTTATACTAGCGAAATCATGTCTCGCTATGTATGCCTCATGTTGTAAAGAAGTGAATGTATAAAAGACCTGCTTGTGCTTCCATTGTTTGTTGGGTGAAACCTTTGGTCCTCGGGTTTTCCGCTGGTTCAACGTGCGAACTGGGTAGTTTCGAAGATATTAATTTGGCGTTTGGGCTATCTTGCTGACCACGTTGAGAAAATTTAACAAGTACATGTAGTATTTGATGAAGCTAGACTCATTAACAATGAATTGTCTAGTAGTATTTGCAGCTCCACATGTGTGACTAAGAAGATGGACAAGCTCACTATTGAAGAAGGATCTACTGCAAGTCAGCATGTGGATGATAGTGGCTGTTGTCCAGGGGGAGTACTAGATGCACCCGATGCAGAAGAAGACCAAGGAGTGCAGCAAGTTGAAGAAGCTGAAGGAGTTCAACATGAAGCCAGGCTGCCTCCAGCTTCTAGGCATCTAAGAGATCATCCAGCCAATCAAATTATTGGTGATCTAAGTCAAGGGGTACAAACAAGGAGCAGAAATCTAAGTTCAGTACTCTACTCCAGTTTTCTATCCCAAGTTGAGCCAAAGAAATTTGAAGAAGCCATCCTAAACCCTCATTGGATTGAGGCAATGCAAGAGGGGTTGAATCAGGTCAAGAGATGCAAAGTCTGGGAGCTTGTTCCTAAACCAAAAGACCACAACATAATTGGAACCAAGTGGATCTTTAGGAACAAGATGGATGAACATGGAGTGATTATCAAGAATAAAGCAAGACTGGTTGCTAAGGGATATAGGCAGGAAGAAGGTATTAACTTTGATCAAACCTTTGCTCCAGTAGCCAGACTGGAGGCCATAAGGATGTTCCTGGCCTATGCAACCTATCAAGGGTTTAAAGTATACCAAATGGATGTTAAGTCAGCTTTTCTGAATGAAAATCTGAAAGAAGACGTCTATGTGGAACAGCCATCAGGTTTTGTTGATTCAACTCAACCTAATTATGTCTATAGACTTAGGAAGGCTTTGTATGGGTTAAAACAAGCCCCTAGGGCTTGGTATGAAACCCTGTCTAGTTTCCTCATTGAGAATAAATTCACAAGGGGGGAAATAGACAAGACTCTATTCCTTAGGGAATCCAGAGGCAAGATCATTCAAGTCCAAATATATGTAGATGACATCATATTTGGGTCTACTGAAAGTAGTCTTTGCAGAAAGTTTGCAAAACTTATGCAAGGACAATTTGAAATGAGCAGTATGGGGGAACTTAAATTCTTCTTGGGTCTCCAAGTTAGACAGACTGAGAATGGTTTATCCATATGTCAGTCTAAGTTCACCTTAGAATTAATAAGGAAGTATGGTATGGAATCATCCAGTACCATGAAAACTCCTATGGGGTCAAGTATGTCTTTTAGCAAAGATGATGCAGGGAAACTTGTAGATGATACTTTGTATAGAGGGATAGTTGGCTCCCTATTGTATTTGACTGCTAGTAGACCAGATATCATGTATGCTACATGTGTCTGTGCTAGGTACCAAGCATGCCCTAAAGAATCTCATTTGACAGTAGTCAAAAGAATTCTAAGATATCTTAAGGGCACTCCTTATCTAGGCCTTTGGTACCCTAGGAATGGAGACTTTGAACTGACAGGTTATTCAGATGCAGATTTTGCAGGCTGCAAAGAAGATATGAAAAGTACAACTGGTACCTGTCAATTCCTAGGTGGAAGACTGATATCATGGAGTAGCAAGAAACAAACAAGTGTGGCTATCTCCACAGTAGAATCAGAATATGTTGCTGCAGGAAGTTGCTGTGCTCAACTTCTATGGATACAACATCAGCTAGAAGACTATGGTATACAATTAAGTAGAACACCTCTATTTTGTGATTCTACTAGTGCTATTTCTATTGCAAACAATCCTGTCTCCCATAGTAGGACTAAGCATATAGGAATCAAATACCATTTTCTAAGGGAACATGTGGAAAAAAAAGATATTTTACTAGAATATGTTAATACAGATAATCAACTAGCTGACATGTATACTAAGCCTTTAGAAGAAACCAAATTCAATAGGTTTAAAATTGAATTAGGTATGATAAACTTAGAATAGGTTTTCAAAATTGGCTAAGTAAAATAGTGTCGACACACAGAGTTATCTGTGTCGAGACAGAGAATTGGTGTCGACACTTCAGAGAAAAGGTGTCGACACATCTAGGAATTTGGTGTCGACACTTCAGAAAATTAGTGTCGACACATACAGGGTAGGTGTCGACACATCCAAGATGGTGTCAACACTTAGACTTTACACAGAATTAGTCTAGTAAAGTCTCTACTAAGTGTCGAGCTGAGTGGTGCCGACACATAAACAAGTGTCGACACATATATTCTGTCGACTATACTTGTGTCGACACATAGTTGTCGAGACATTATAAGTCTGTGTCGACACTTTTCAACAGTGTCGACACAATTTAAGTATTTTGACGCGCCCTTTCATCTTCGATCCTAGAACGGTATAAATAGGATTTCACCATTGTCTGTCGACACGCTCACCAAAGTTTCGAGACCAAACTTGTGTGTCGACACCTCTCTTCTCTACATTCAAATTTATTCAAACCCTAATGGCACCCAAGCTCGAAGAGAATGTGAATGAAGGATACGAACTCGTGCGGCATGCGTTTGATGACGGGGAACCAGAGATCAAAGGCGTGATAACCCTAATAGAAGAGACAGGGTTAGAATTTCTTGTTTTAGAGTCAACTAAGATATGGAAGAAAGAGGTCCTGGAATTCCTGAATGGAGCTACAATAGATGAATCTGGACTCAAGATAAAGTCTAGAGTTCATGGGGCAAAGGTGAAAGTTTCTCCCAAAAGTCTGAGAAAGATACTTCAGTTACCAAGGACAAAAGAAGAAGATGATGTTTCTGCTTCTAAAACTAGGGAAGCATTAACATGGTGTGGACTGGATTCCAACATGAAAATTGGATCTGTGTTCAATAAAAAGGAATGAACAGCCAAGGCAAATTTTTGTCTGAAATTGTTGGCAAGGTCATACTGAGCAAACCTGGAGGGCATGATAGAATATCAGTTTATATGTTCAGTCTCATGACAAGGATAATCTTCAAACTACAAACTGATTGGTCTGTAGTAGTGTTTGAGAAGATAAAAGAGTGCATGAAGAAGCCCAATATGGGTAGAATTCTAAGTCTATACCTAGCTGGTAGTATACCAGAGGTGATGAGTCAAACAGCTGGATCTAAGATCAACCACATGAGGAAGATGGACATGAGAATCTTCTCTAGGTGGGATAGTGTCCTGACTAAGGAAATGCCAACTCCAGAGAAGGAAACACCCCTAAAGAAGAAGAAGAAGACAGCCCCAGTGGCTCAAGAATCCTCTAGTAGCTCTGAAGAGCAAGTAGTGTTCACTCCTGATGAAGAAGAAACTGGAAATGCTGGAAAGTCTCCAACTAGACAAGAAGATGCAGAGAGGCAGGGGGAGCTACCACCAGCAAGCCCAATTCACCAGGATCCAATCCAGTGGGAGACTTTACTTGTGGAAGAGCCTACTCCTCTAGAAAGTGAAAGAACTACTCAAACCATACTTGAGGTAATAACTGAAATCATCTAATTAGATTTCTCTATTGAAAATGAAGATATGACTGACAGCTTGTCTAATGTTAATCAGCAAACACAAACACATAGCAAACCCCAAGATGTTGTCATAGAGGACACATCTGTTGCAGATCAAGTGGTATCTGATCAAGTTGTTGATGAGATAAGAGTTTCTCCACCCCATCCTCAACAAGAATTTACCCTAGAAGAGCTATTCCCAGACCTTCTACAAACATACTTTGAGAAAAAAAGTGCTGCTGCTGAGGGGGAGAAAGTCATTGTTGAGGGGGAGCATATGGATATTGTTGAAGAAGCTGTAAGGCAGGAGATTGAGGTGCCAAAAGAGGCTGAAGGGCTACAAAGGACTGAGAAGGAGTTACCTCCAAGCCCTAAGGACAGGGTTGATATTGCAAGCACATCTGCTTCTGAAGATGAAGAGGCTGCAAGAGCCAAGAAGAGGAAGTTTTAAGTCTTCAAGAGGAGGAGCCAAACATACAAAAAGGCTTTACAAACAATAGCACCACAACCTGCACCACAGCCTGCCCCATCAATAGATTACAGTTCATTGATGGTTGCTTTACAAATAAAGATGGATGAGCAAAGGCTAGCAATTGAAAAATATATAGATGAAAGCCATAAGTCTCTGCAGTTTGATCTTGCACAAGACATTAAGTCCATCAGATTTGAAATGAATCTGAATAAAAAAGAAATGACTGACTGCTTTCATAAGAGAGGAAATGTAGTAGTCTATTTAGCTACTCATCAAGAAAATATTAAGAAACAACTTGAAGACCTGGCAGTAAAGCAAGGGTATGTCTTGAAAAACCAGATAAGAATGAATGACAATTTGACTGAATCACACAATGTGATAGTCACTGAGATGCAGAATCTAGCTGCTGCTCAAACTACAGCAAGGACTACTGCCCAGGAAGAGTTTGATAAGAAGTTACAAGAAGGGATCACTGTTGTTACTTTTGCAATTCAAGATTCTCAGAAGTTAATCACAGAAAAACTCCAAAGGTTGAAACCCTTCTATAAGGATGGAGTAAACTATCTAAATACCCAAATAAGATTTCAGAAAGATGATCTGAGGGATCACATTGAAAGAAAAGTAATAAAGGGGGAGAGGGTGTTAGTCAAAGCCGGCTCTGATCATGCAAAATGGATTTCCAATTCCATCAGAGCCACCCTTGGATATCCTCCATTATGTGATGATGACCATGTTGCAGAGTCTGGGATTTATCCTGCATATCTTGGAGGGGAGCAACCTGAAGTGGCTCAAGTAATTTACCCTCCACCAGACTTTGATATGGTACATCAAGACATACAATCAATGTATAGCCCTCCTAAGGGAAATAAAAAGGTCATCATTGAGAAAGTAGTTCAGCCAGTGTTTGGGGCTATACTGAAAGAATAAGAGGCTTTGCAGAAAGAACAAGAAGGCCAATTGTCTAAGAAGAGATTCAGGGAGCAAGCTGAGTTGAGGCCTGATTTTGAACAGTGGAGCCCCACTTCAAGGAATATTATCTTGACTGCATGTAAGGCTGCCAAGGACAATATCCAAGATAGAAACAAGTGGTATTCTGAACTAGAGTGGAGGAAGCATGAGTCCAGGCAAGAGGCAATTGTGCAATACAGAAGAAAGGCTAAGATGGGAAAGCTACCTCCTACTGCCCAGGAGCCTAGCAAGTACTTTCCTAAGCCTTATCATTACTTTGAAAGGCAAAAGATCAAGGCTGAAGATTTGAAGAAAAAGGATCTTAAAGGAAAGAAGCCTGCTGCTGCTGAAGATGCTGAAGCCCCAGTACAAGCAAAGATATAATCTGGAAAGGGCATAGTTATCAAGGAGCCTGAGCAGCAATAGGATAGAATTTTTCTTAAGTTTACTAAGTGTAATCACTTGCATTAAAACTTTATGTAAACTTTTGGATAATGAATATGTTGAAGTTCTTAGAACTATGTGACATGTGTTAAATTTATTACATTATTGTTCTGAGATATGTGTGTATACATGTTTGTTTATACATGTTTATGTACTTACCCTGTTATATAATTCTGCTTTACATCATACTGTGATTTTGTTATGTATGGTGTATATAATTGACTAAGGGTTATGACTTCTCCAAATAGGGGGAGATTGTTGGGTACATTGGAATAACTGTACTTGATTTGAAGAAGCCTCACCCTACTCAATGATATACATCAAAATGTATTTGATGTGTTTTGAGTTTAGTTGTGCAGGTCAAGTATTTACAGGGAAAGCTGAAAAGTTTCTAAGTCCATGTGTCGACACCCAGAAGGAAAGTGTCGACACTTAAGAAGACTTCTGTCGACACCTAGAGAAGCAGTGTCGACACTTGTAGTTATTGTGTCGACACCAGGGATGCAGAGTCGACACCAGAAGGAAAGTGTCGACACATACAGGTTGTGTCGACACTCAATGAAGAAATGTCCAGTGAAGCAGTGTCGACACTTAGAAGCAGTGTCGACACCTAGAGGAACTTTGTCGACATCAGAAAGTGTCGACACTTGGAGGCTGTGTCGGCACTCAGCAAACTTCAACAGAGTTTAAGTACAAGTGTCGACATGATGAAGAATGTGTCGACACACAGCAGAAGACTCAACACATGAAGAAAGTGTCGACACTAGGAGGCTGTGTCGACACTCAGCAAAGTTCAACAAATTCTAAGTACAAGTGTCGACACAAAGGAGATGTGTCGACACTCAGCAAAAGTCTCAACAAAAGAAGAATGTGTCGACACAAGGAGAAGTGTCGACACTCAGAAAGTATCAACACAGAAGGCATGTGTCGACACCAATAAGATGTGTCGACACTGAATAAGTTCAACACAAGAAGATGTGTCGACACAAAGGAGTAGTGTCGACACTTAGCAGAATTCAACTAAGTACTGAAGAACAAGGAGTTGTGTCGACACACAATATCAGTGTCGACACATACTGAAGAAGCTGTGTCGAGAAGTAAATTCTACAACACAAGGAGTTGTGTCGACACCTTGAAGGCTAGTGTCGACACTTAGTCTACTTGTGTCGACACTTAGTTTATAAGTGTCGACACTTAAAGACATACTGTCTCGACACTTTCAGACAGTTACAGATATTTCAAGAAGTGACTGAATGACTTGACAGCTGCCATTCCAGCCAATCTACTACAACTGTCAGAGTTGTCAGAAAGCTGTTAGAAACCGGATCAGCCGGTCACCATGAAGAAAGTCTATATAAAGGCTTATACATTCAACAGATAATGAGTTGTTGGAAATCACCAAAGTGATCAAGTAATTCATTGAAGATTCAATTCAAGTGAAGATCTAAGTAGTTGGAGAGAGAGCTCCTTCTAAGAAGATAACTGTTGGAACCAGGCTGTGAAGAAGGTTTCAGATTGAGATCTGAAACTTAAGTTGCAGTGATTGAAGATCAGCTGCAGAGAGATTCAACCCTATTGTGTTCTACATTCAAGAAGCTTTGAAGAAAGCCAAGTGAGGTTGATCTCAGCAGAGTTCTTCCAAGAACTCATCAAGAAACCTGTCAACTCTTCTCTCTTATTTTGAGTTGTAGGTATATACATTGTATTCTTAATTTCTTGTAGGATCCTTAGGGATCTGAGTTGTAAGCCTGAAATTATAAAGGCTGAGTGGTAGGGCATGTGTGCCTGAGTGTAGGAGATTCATATCTCTGAGTGTAGGCCTTGTGCCTGAGTGTAGTTCTTTGTGAAGACTGAGTGGTAGGGCTGTTGAGCCTGAGTTGTAGGAGTGGGATCACTCTGAGTTGTAGGAACCTGGTTGGGGTTCTGAGTGTAAGATCTGAGTATCTGAGGAATAGTGGAGGAGTTTGGCCGAATCTAGTACACTACTAGATAGGCGAAGGGGGAAAGTGGATGTACCCAAACCTTGGGGAACCACTATAAAACTGTGTGTACTCTGTGTATGTGATTAATGCTGTGTATGCTGTTTATAGTTCTGTGAAATCTGTGATATAATCTGCCTAAAAGTTTAAAAAGATTAAGTCAGCTATTCACCCCCCCCCCCCTCTAGGTGATTAGGTACAATTTCTTTCAATCCTGACCTAAACGGATCTAACTAAGACTAGACAAGGACCCATGCTATACATGGGGGTCAAAACATCCTAAGAGTGAACCTAGCATAAATCCGAAAAAGGGTTCCAACAATCTCCCCCCTATTTGTGTGAGGTCACTCAAAAACAAAAATGAAAAGAAATAAAAATACAAAGACTATAAATATCTGTAGGGATGAAATAACATCAGCAGATATGTTATAGCAATGCATTGTACATAGTCAGTTAAGCATTAAAAATAAATACAAACTATAGATTATCAGATGAAGGACCGGATGAGGGTTTAGAAAATATTATCTTTCTGAGTGGATCTGGTATATCCTTCTTAGAAGGCATCAGGTCTTGTCCACCAAGAGTTGTCTGAGCACTAGTCCTGGGCACAATTGCTTTTGGATGCAATGCTATATATTTAGCTGGATTAAAGACTTTCTTACTAACTTGGAGTTTGTCCAGCTCTTTTTCTTTGTAGGATGACATGGTGGAAAACCTAGATGGATCTTCTCCTTCTGCTACAGCTTTTCTTATCTGAGAGAGACCAATCAGTTCTTGAAGTCTGGCCATCCTAAAGTTAGGATCAACTTCTTGTTCAACAGGTGGCGGATCATCTTGAGGAGGCAACATTGAAACTGCTTTAAACTGAGTGGATTGAGCCTGAAAGTTTGTTGTGCTATGATGTTTATCACTTTGAGAATAAATAGAACTTGGAGGAGCAACCACACTATACTTTCCTTTGGGCTTATGAGATTCATCATGTCTTCTGGACTAATAAGCATCTGTCTTCTGAACCTTGGAAAGAACTTGTTGTTGAGGAGGAGAGAAGGAGGGTTTCTGATAAATAACTTCCTTTATTTGCTATGCAGAACTTTGATTTCTATGCTGCTGACTGCTTACTTGGGAATGAGATCTGGAAGATCTATCCTGCCTTTGATATGTTCTAGAGAATGAGGAAGGTTTGGAAGATGCATTTGAAGCTTGAGAAACTGCTCCTAAAGCACCAGGAGGAGGAGGAGGAGGAGGACCTCTTCTGAACTTCTGAGGAGGAAGTGAGTATCTCCTGCTCTTCTTCCTGGCTTTCTGTTCATTTTTTGATAACCACATCCAGCTTTCCATGTCAGGGTATGGAGTAATCCCTTCCAAGATGTAGTAAGGAGTATCATTAGTATTGTCTGGCTTATGAGCAGCCTTGGGAGCAGCTTTTCTTTTCTTTGACACTTTCTTTTTCTTGGAATTTTCATCCTCTGAATCATCATCCTCATCATCATCAGATGAATCAGGAGGATTGTCATATAGGTCATTTATTTCCTTCAGCTGTTTATCATACGTCTTTTTAGCAGCTTTTTCTTTAGCTTCTTCCTGAATGTCAAGAGCAATAAGATCATCCAGAGAGGGAAGAGGACTATTATCTATGGAATAGGAAGGTCCAAGGGTACTTGGGACTTGATCAATATCCATAGAATATACTTCAGCAAGAGGAGCACAAGGCTCACAGAGATTTATTAAACAAGTCTCTAGGGCTAAGGCCAGATTTCCTGAAGCCACTAGATCAAGCAGTGCATCAGCAATTAAGAGAGCATCATGCTCATACTTATCTTCTGTAACAGGCATAGGCTCAACAGCCATAGGGGATGAAATATCTGTACAAACTGTAACTGACTGAATAACTGTACAAATTGGAGCAATTGGAGCTGACTGAATCTGTAAGAGTTGTTTCACAACTAAAGGACTCATGGGTCTGGTATAACAGACCATGGCCTTGGAAGAATGTATCTCAACTGAAGTCCAGACTGATCTAAACACAGAGAAAGAATACAAAAGAAATTGTGAATCAATGGAGGGATGAATAAAGCAGTAACCACTAGAAATGCCAGGGATTGACACATCAGTGTCCTCATCTGTCATGAGCGAATCTGAATAAGGAAGTATATCTGCACAAAATTTCTGAAACACTTCTTCTTCCTGTACTGCTGGAGGAGACTGAGCTGGAAGTTCTGCTGAGGCTGAACCTGCTGCATCTTCATGGGACATCTCCCCCTGCCTGGTTTCAGTGAATACTGGAAGCAAGCCCCTAGATGAAGAGGGACAGAGGAAGCAGAAAGGGAAGCAGATAGTGAAAGAATTAGTGCCTAACCACCTAGAGGGGGGTGAATAGGTGTAATTCCTTTTTCTTTTTAAGCCAGTAAATCTATTCAGTTATTTACTTAACATCAGATAATTTTAAAGCTAACACAGCACAGATTCACAGAATTACCACAACACAGATTGCATACAGATTTTTATAGTGGTTCCCCAAGGTCTGGGTACATCCAATTTCCCCCTTCGCCTATCTAGCAGTGTACTAGATTCGACCTAACTTTTGCAATTCACCTCAGATCCTCAGATCTTACAACTCAGAACCCAACAAGGCTCCTACAGCTCAGGCAATCTGTCCTACCTCAGCTTACACAAGGCCTACAACTCACAGATATCAATCTCCTGCAACTCAGGTTCACAGCCCTACCTCAGCCTTCAACAAGGCCTACCACTCAGAAAAAATATTCTCCTACACTCAGCCTTTATAAACACAGGCTTACAACTCAGATCTATAAAGATCTTACAGAAAATTGATTTAACAAAATGTTTTACCACCACCCTGGTAGAGAGAGAATGGATGGATGGCTTCTTGATCAGTTCTTGGAAGCACCTGATGATAGAGAACAACCTCCCTTAGCTTTCTTCAAAGCTTCTTGAATCTGAACTCAGTAGGGTTAAACTCTTGAGAAGTTGATCTTCAATCAGCTTCTGACTTAAGATACAGATCTCAATCTCAATCTTTCTTGGCAGCCTGGTTCATCAACTGCACTTCTTAGATGGAGCTCTCTCTCTCCAACTTCTTAGATCTTCTGTCGAATGTCTTCTTCTTTTTGTGTTGTTAGTTATCTGTGTATATTCTTCAATCTTCAAACTTCATCTATCAACTCTTTCTGTTGAAGGAGAAAGCCTTTATATAGTCTTCCTCCATGGTAACCGGCTGATCTGGTTTCTAACAAACTTCTGACAGCTTTGACAGTTGTAGTAGACCGGTTGGTAACGACAGCTGTCAAGTCATCCAGTCACTTCTTGAAATATTGTCTCTGTCTAAAAGTGTTGAGATTGAACTTCATCATGTGTCGACACAAGCAGACTAAGTGTCGACACAAGTGGACTAAGTGTCGACACAAGCCTTGGTGGTGTCGACACATCTCCTTTGTTGTTGTTAATGCTTCTCGACACAGCCTTCTGTAGAATGTGTCGACACTGATTATGTGTGTTGACACAATCACTTCTTGTAACGCCCCTGGTTTTTTTATGGCCAGTGCGTAATTTTGTTTGGCGTTACGTTGGCCTTTGCTGTCACGCTTCGCTCTTTAGGCCTTTAGTGGCTTGGTTGATAGCCTGTTCGCAAGATTCCCTAGCAAGCCGGAGTCTATTTTGGTGACTCGGTGGTGCCTCTTCGGGAATGCTTGTGTTTTGGCTTAGGGCAAGATTAGCCCAAGTTTTGTTTATCGGATGTTGATTTCGCTTCGCCACTAGAGTCGTAGTGTGGGTAGTTAGCTACAATATGAATTTCGTTACATTCCGAAGTAGTTAGCTACAATATGTTGTCTTGGTTACTGGTTTGTCCCCCCCCCCCCCAGGTGCCAAAATTATGGTTGCAGTTTATTGTAGCAGGGGAGAGGTGTAAGAGGCAAAGACCTGGAGTGCATTTGGGTGACATGGTCTGGGACACGGGCGTATCACAGGGCATGTTGGGGTACACGGCTCGTGACACGGGTGTGTCACAGGGCGTGTCCCGTGTGTTCAACGAATTTCGGTCGACGAAGTTCACTCGACGATTGTCGAGTGTCGAGAGAAGGGGTACACGGCCTGTGACATGGGAGTGTCACAGGGCGTGTCCCGCTCTCGACAAACTTTGCTCGACGAAATTCACTCGACGAGTGTCAAGTGTCGAGAGAAGGGGTACACGGGCGTGTCACAGGGCGTGTCCCGCTCTTGATGAACTTCGCTCGACGACATTCACTCGACGAGTGTCGAGTGTCGAGATAAGGGGTACACGGCCTGTGACACGGGCGTTTCACAGGGCGTGTCCCGCTCTCGACGAACTTCGCTCGACGAGTGTCGAGTATGGGGTGACACGGCTTGGGACACGGACATGTCCCAAGGTCGTGTCCTTCTCGGGTTGTTTGGCTGGGTGTTGTGTGTTGTGTCACGACCAGTGACACGGCCGTGTAGGTAGGCGTGTCCAGTGACATGGCCTGTGATATGGGCATGTCACAGGCCGTGTACTGTTTGGATATGAGGCGGTTGCCCACCGCTTAAGTGACACGGCCTGTGACACGGGCGTGTCACAGGGCGTGTCAGGGCCAAAATGTGAAATTTCAGCAAATTTTGCTGCCGTTCAATTCCTTTATTGTTTGAATCCAAGGGACCAAACTTCTTTCCTGGGAATCTGGCCGAGATTATAGTCTTTCGCCTTCCATTTTGGTTTCATTCTTCTTCTTCTTATCATTTCCCATTTCCAAAGAGGGAGAGTACAAGGGGAGAAAAAGGAAGAGAGACCAGTTGCTTTGGATTTGCCTCTTAGGTAACATTTCTTTGCTCATGGATTAGTGAAAAAGAAGATGGGTTGTCAACTTTCTTAGTTGTTTTTCTCCTATGTTGTTCACCTCAGGTTTTCTCCTAGTTTGTGCTAGCGGCGGTTGTGCTTGAAGGTTGAGGCAAGTGGTGTTCTTGCCCTTGCCAAGTTTTTTTCTTCTCTTTCATCTCTTATGGTTATATGGCTATGTTGTAGTTGAAATTAGGGTTACTGATTTTGTGCCTAAATCATGGTTGAAGGTAGACATATGGAAGTCGGAACTTAGATTATGTTGCGTACTTGCTTAGGATGAACTTTCAGATTTGTGGTTACGTTGGGATTTCGGGTTAGTGGTGTGTTTCGGCGTGTTTTGCCGGTTCAATCGTGAATTATGGCATGTGGTTTGTCTGATGGCTCTGTAAGGGGTGGTGTGGTGTATAGCCTGGTGGGCATTGTTTGGCCCCGGATAATGGGCTGGTTATTTTATGGTGTAGAGAGCACCATTTGGCCCCGGATAATGGGCTGGTTGTTTTATGGTGTAGAGAGCACCTTTTAGCCCCGGATAATGGGCTGGTTGTTTTATGGTGTAGAGAGCACCTTTTGGCCCCGATATAGGCTGTTTTTGTGGTGTGTTCCACCTGAAGGGCTGCCACCGTTGAACCCTTGAGTAATGATTTTACCACTGTTAAATGTGTGAGAAAATGCGGGTTGTGACAGTTCTCTTCTTTAACATAGTTGAAACTTTGTTGTGTGTCAACACAAGTCCTGTGTGTCGACACAGTTGATGTCGACAAGGTCTTCTGTGTGTCCACACTGCCTCTGTGTGTCAACACATTTACTTCTTTTCTTTAACTCTGTTGAAATTCTGCAGTGTGTTGACAAAGTCTTCTATGTGTCGACACTGCCTCTTGGTGTCGACACAGTTGATGTCAACTAAATATTCCTGTGTGTCGACACTGCCTCTTGGTGTCAACACAATTGATGTTGAAATGCTTCACTGTGTGTCGACACTGCCTCTGCATGTCGACACAGTTTCTTTAGGTGTCGACACAGCCATTCCAAGTGTCGACACAATTAACTCCAAGTGTCGACGCAACATTTCTCCAATGTCGACACAAGCCTTCATAACTGTCGACACAACTTTTCCTGGTGTCGACATATGGACTTAGAAATTTTCCTGCATTCCTGCATTTACTTAACCTGCACATATAAACTCAAAATACATCAAATACACCTTGATGCATATCATTGAGTAGGGTGAGGCTTCTTCAAATCTGGTACACATTTTTCAATATACCCAACAATCTCCCCCTATTTGGAGAAGTCATAATCCTTAGTCAATGATATACACCATTCATAACAAATACACATTTTGATGTATAAAAATATTATATGACAGGGCAACTTCTTAAACAAAACATATATAAACAATCATCACAAAAAAATAACAATGCTATCACAGAATAAGCATTAATCATGGTTTGCTTCAACTTCAAAAAGTTTCTTTAATAACAGTTTACATAGATTTTAAACACCAATGTTTATAATGTTATAAAATCAAGTAATTCTATTCTAAGGCATCTCTGGCTCCTTGATGACAATTCCTTTGTCTGATTGGACCTTGGCTTGTACAGGAACATCAGTGTCATCAGCTGGCTTCTTTCCTTTTAGATCTTTCTTCTTAAGCTCTTCAGCCCTTATTTTTTGACTTTCAAAATAGTGAAAGGGCTTAGGGAAATATTTGCTAGGTTCCTAAGCATTAGGAGGTAGCTTCCCAAGTTTTGCCTTTCTTCTATATTGAACAATGGCTTCTTGCCTGGTTTCATGCTTTCTCCACTCTTATTCTGAGTACCATTTACCCCTATCATGGGTCTGGTGCTTCACAGCTTTTGTAACAGCCCAAATTTCTAAAACAGGATTTTTTGGGTGACACGGCCTGCGACACGGGCATGTCCCAGGGCGTGTCAGCTGACACGGCCTGCGACACGGGCGTGTCGCAGGGCGTGTCGAGGTTGTGTCGACGATCGGCCTTTGTCTCGACGATTTTTCTCTCGACGATGTGTCGAGAGGAGGCACACGGCCCAGGACACGGGTGTGTCCAAGGCCGTGTTGTGTACTCGACGATTGTTACTCGATGATCGTCGAGTGTCGAGAAGTGAGTGTTGAGTGTTGAACACGGCCTGTGACACGGGCGTGTCACAGGGCGTGTCAAATCAGGTCGACGAACTCAGCCCGCCGAAGGATTTCGACAGGGAGTGTCTTTGTGCCGTGTCTGGGCACACGGCCTGGGACACGGGCGTGTCACAGGCCGTGTGAAGTCTCGGGATGTTTTGGGATTTTTTTTCACCCAGGCACACGGCCACAGACACGGGCGTGTCTGAAGGCGTGTTGGTGACACGGCCCATGTCACGGGCGTGTCCCATGGGCGTGTCACTGGTTTGGATAAGTCAGTTGACTACCGCTTGAGGCACACGGTCGTATCAGAGGCCGTGTCGGGTCAAAATCAGTGTTTTTGGCAGAACCATGGTCGTCCATTCTTTCAGATGGGATCCAAGGGCTGAAGCTTCTTCCTCTTTTTCTTAAAGGCCGAAATCAGAGAAGTATTCTCATTTTCTTAGCCTTTATCTTTCTTCATAAGAGAGAAAGAGAGAGAGAAAGGAGGAGGAAGAGGGAAAGGGGGTTGATGCTGGTGGTGCTGCGGTTTACCGACAAGAGTTCCGAAGCCGGCGTTGCGGAGGAGACGATCTTGCGAGTCTTGCAAGCTAGCTTTGAGTCCATGGCACCGAAGCGGTCGTCAAGGGTAACAATTTTTCTTCCTAGCCATGTGAAGGCTTCCTTTTTGGCATATCTTGTGATTTCCCCCACCAAGAGGTGGCTGGTTTTGGGAATCTTTGGGTGGATACTTGAAATCCCCTTTGTTAGCATATAGATCCGGAAATGGAGTACGGAATAGGCATGCTGTGTGAAGCCCATCTGGACAGGTTGGTCTGGATTGGTGATGTTGCATACGAACCGGAGAAGACTCCATGATAACGTGTAGTGTAAGGAGTCTACGGGTTATACCTGCGAAAAGGAGTAGCAGGAAGTACTGGCGTGGTAGCCCAGGAAAAATAGCCATGTGATGTTTTGGGTTCACCCTGTGAATGAGGCACAGGAAGTATTGGTGTGACCAGGAAAGGCCCTTTTGTGATGCTTGATGTCGTAGGGTGTCCACCTGTGAAGCGAGTAACAGGAAGTACTGGCATGATAGCTAGGAAAGACCCCAGACATTTTTGATTGTGAGGTGTCCACCTGTGAAGAGAGTCACAGGAAGTACTGGGAGGCCCAGGAAAGACCCGCTGTTGTGATAAGAAATGGGTATTGAGAAATACCCAGGCTTGGATGCCAAGAACAGGATTGGTGAGACCGACTCGCGCCTTTGATATAGCCATGAGTACGTTGTACTCGGAGAAGGCAAGGTGATTTGAGCAACGGGGGGTTGAGGATCCGACCTGCGCTATGTCCGTCCGACGTGAGACCAAAAGGTGCGGTCTGTTGGAGCGCATAGTAAGAGTCTTCGGCCTGCGCGCCATGACACAATGGGGGGCTACGGGCCATCCCGGTGTAGGAAGACTAACTCTGGCTGCACGCCATGGAGTAAATGCTCAAGAGATTTACCGTTGGGTGATGACCCTAATACGCTGGTGGGCAAGAGATTTGCCAGAACACCAAGAATGTGCACTGAGTGCACGGACCGTTGGGCCGGGTGGCTAACGGTTGTGATGGCTATGTGCGTGAAAGCACATTTTGATGATATATTGCCATACTTGTGATATTATATGCCTGCAGGGAAGAATACCGCTGCCCCGAGAGAAGGGGTAGGGTCGTTATAATTTGGTCAGCTGAACGCTGACCGTTGCTTTTATTTGCCACCGTTGGGTGGATTGTCCTTGTACAGGTGCTGGAGAGCCGAGCGGGACGCATAGAGGTTGATGTTCCTGCTGGTGTTGCTGCGATTGCTGCTAGCCCTCGAAGGCTAAATGTGTTACTTTTGTGTGGTTTCTTTTCTTGTGGCCGGCCTGCGCGCCCATTTGTTTAGGCCACTGTTTGAAAGCCATGTAAGGCCATAAGGCCAACTCTTTGACTTGTTGTAATACATTCCTATAATTTATAAAATGTGGAGTTTTATGTTTGGACATTCATGAGGAGTTCCAGTTGTAGTCTAGGCTTCCGCTAGAATGATTTGTGATAGGTGCGATGCGCGACTCTGGTATCATCATGTACCTTCACCGATTGTTTTGTGATATATCCCGTGGGGCCCCGGCCGGACCTTCTAGAATATACCATATGAACGGATGGGGTTGTTACCTTTTTGGTATCGGTTGTTTTGGTCTTTCCCTCTCGAAGTCGTGACCGACTTCTTTTGTCGGATGGCGAGCACGTGTTTGTGCACACCAAAGTCTACGAATGAACTCCTGAATGTCCATGATAGGAATGCATATTTGTTTGTTTGAGGAACCTGCGTGTTCTTATTTTGTGTGGATTGCTTGGGTACGACCGTTAATGTGTGTGTCTTGTCCACCTTTAGGTGACACGAAGTGGAGCTGGGCCGTCTGAGTCCCAGCATTCTGATGAAAGTACGGCACCAGCCGCGGTGCCTACACCTCCACCGTCTGCGGAACATGTGCGTTTAGTTGCGGAGGCCTTATTTACCATGATCCAAAGCCAGCCCCTTAGGCAGGAGCAAGCGGCTGTGAGGCCAGAACAGGTGGTGGCAAGGCCTGAACCTGTCAGGGATGTGGCTCCTCGAGCAGCTGAGAAGCAACTAACGCGGTTTATGAGTTTCCATCCGCCTACGTTCTCGGGAGCGGGAACCCCGACGCAGGCTGAGGATTGGCTCTCGCGTGTCAAGCAAGTGATGACGACGATAGGAACGACGGAGCATCAGAAAGTTACTTTAGTTACCTTTTTGCTTGAAGGAGAAGCTCGTTCATGGTGGGATGAGATGGAGTTGCATCACTTGGCGGGTCGTCCGTTAACCCAAGTATCGATGGAAGAATTCTCCCGGCTCTTCCTAGCGAAGCACCTTCCTGTGGCTCAACGGATAGCCATGGAAAATGAATTCCAACGGTTGACTCAAGGTGATGGCAGTGTTGACGTGTACCTGCATGAATTTACTCGCTTGGGGCGGTATGCGGGTTCTATATTTGCTGATGAGCAGCGGAAGACTAATCGGTTCTATGAAGGACTGAGGGACGAGTTGAGGTTCCTTGTGTCAAGTTCTATGAACCAAGGTTTCCAAGCGTTGGTTGACACCGCGACCGCGTTGGAAAAGGATATGAAAAGGGTGCAAGGGAAGAGTGCTTTGGTTGTGACGCAACCGGAGTGGAAGGCGCCCCGATCGGGAAAACCATTTTATAAGAAGAGATGGGGCAAGAAGTCCAAGCCTAGTGGACAAGCTCCTTCATCTGTTGCAACGGGAGCAACATCAGGGACGACCTCCAAGCCAGACACTCGTATCTGCTTCAATTGTGGCCGGATGGGGCATATTGCGCGAGATTGTCGGATGCCGCCAAAGAGTGAAAAGAAGGCGGGAGCATCTTATGCGAAAAAAGGAAAGGCGGTGGTGGATTCCTCTGCCTCGCAGGCGCAACCCCGGGTCTACAATCTTGGCCTGCAAGAGGCCATCAAGCAGAGTGACGTGGTCACAGGTATGAGTTTAGTTTTACATATGCTAATTGTTTGTATGTTTTGCTTAGTATTCCTATGTTTGCGGTTTGTGTGTGTAACATGGTTGTCATAGGCTTTGTGATGATTCGGGACACGCTGGCGCGAGCACTGTTTGATACAGGTGCATCGCATTCTTTTCTGTCTAGTGAGTTTCTTACGCGGCTTGGGATACCCAGTCGTGCAAAGAAAGATAGTGTCAGAGTGGTGTTGTCGAATGGCTGTTGGATGCTTGCGGATCAAGCTTGCGATGTGGCGGTTCAGTTAGGAAGTCGGGATTTTCGGTTAACTGCATTTGTTTTGCCAATATCGGAATTTGATGTGATTTTTGGGATGGATTGGCTTGCGGAGCAGCATGCTATGATTGATTGCCAGTCCAAAGAAATTACGTTGGGCCAGAATACCGAACATGAGACAAAGTTCGCGGGTATGCGAGGAGTGGGCGGGACGTTGATGTCTGCACTCCAGGTAGTCAAAGCTGTTTGGAAAGGTGCGGAGTGTTACTTTGCACTGATTCAGGCTGTTGAGCCTAAGGCCAGTGTGTGCGAGGTTCTGATTGTGGCAGACTTTACCGATGTGTTTCCCACGGATCTCCCTGGGCTACCACCCCAGCGGGAGATTGACTTCACAATTGAATTGGTGCCAGGTGCGAAACCTGCGGCCCGCTCTCCTTATCGCGTTGCGCCTAAAGAGATGGCTGAGTTGAATGTTCAACTACAAGAAATGCTAGAGCAAGGTTATATCCGCCCAAGTCTGTCACCTTGGAGCGCGCCTGTGCTTTTTGTAAAGAAGAAAGATGGTGGGTTGCGGTTGTGTATTGATTACCGTGAATTGAATAAGCTGACCGAGAAGAATAAGTATCCTATACCCCGGATTGATGAGTTATTCGATCAGCTGGTGGGCTCGACCGTCTATTCGAAGTTGGACCTGAAGTCTGGTTATTACCAGTTAAGAATTCGGGAAGGTGACATTCCCAAAACCGCATTTGGAACGCGTTATGGGCACTATGAGTTCACAGTCATGCCCTTTGGATTGTGCAATGCGCCCTCGGTGTTTATGGATCTGATGCACCGTATTTTTCGTGAGTACCTAGATCTGTTTGTGATAGTGTTCATTGATGACATCCTGGTGTACTCGAAATCCAAAGCCGAGCATGAGATTCACTTGCGGTTGGTGTTGAACACGTTGAGGCAAAATCAGTTATATGTCAAGTTCTCGAAGTGCGAGTTTTGGCTATCGTCAGTGGCATTTTTAGGCCATGTGGTGAGTGGAGCGGGCATTGCAGTGGATCCAGCGAAGATAAGAGCCATACAAGAGTGGCCAATGTTATCTTCCGTAGCCGAGGTCAGGAGTTTCCTTGGACTTGCGGGCTACTATAGACAATTTGTGGAGAACTTCTCGCGGATCGCTTTGCCGCTAACCACACTGACGCGAAAAGATCAGAAGTTCGTTTGGACGCCAGAGTGCGCACGAGCTTTTGAAGAGCTGAAGGTTCGGTTGACCACGGTGCCGGTGTTGTCTTCGCCATGTGGAACCGATGGATTTGTGATTTATAGTGATGCCTCAGGGAGCGGCTTAGGCTGCGTTCTTCTGCAGAATGGAAAGGTGATTGCTTATGGCTCACGCCAGCTAAAGGTGCACGAGCGAAATTATCTCGTCCATGATTTGGAACTAGCGGGCGGTGATTTTTGCACTCAAGTTGTGGCGACACTACCTTTATGGAGTGAAGGTGGAGATCTATACCGATCATAAGAGCCTAAAGTATCTTTTGGAGCAGAAAGACTTGAACATGCGACAACGAAGGTGGTTGGAGTTCCTTGGGGACTACACTTTTGAGATTCACTATACGCCCGGGAAGGGGAATGTTGTCGCGGATGCCTTGAGTCGGCGAGTTCCGGCTAGAGCAAATTGGTTACAAAGGCATGATGAACGTCTTATCCAGGAACTAGAGGCATTGGAGATCTATTGTGTTGACAAGAATTCCACTGCCATTGCATGTTTGAACTGGACTGAGGTGCAATGTGACCTTGCAGACCGAGTTCGACGGGCAACGGAGTTGGATGAAGATCTCTGGCGCTATGTGAATGAAGGGCCAGAAGGCAAATTCACCTGGAATGACGGTCTTTTGCGAAAAGAGGGTCGTTTGTGCGTCCCGAATGTGGGGAAATTGAGGGAAGAACTGCTATATGAAGCGCATTATACAAAATATTCCATTCACCCCGGGAGCACAAAGATGTTCAACGATATGAAGAAGCTTTTCTGGTGGCCAGGGCTCAAGAAAGATGTTGCCCTTTATGTCTCTAAATGCCAAACATGTGCGATGGTGAAGGCGGAATGCCAAAAGCCGGGCGGTTATTTGAAGTCACTGCCGATCCCAGAGTAGAAATTTGATGATATTTCCATGGATTTTGTGCATGGGTTGCCAAGATCGCAGCGAGGAAATGATTCCATTTGGGTGATTGATGACCGGCTAACGAAAGTGGCACATTTTCTCCCGAACAGGCGGGATGATTCAGTTGAAAGTTTGGCAAAGTTATATGTTGACCAAATTGTGCGGCTTCACGGTGTTCCTCGGAGCATCATAAGTGATCGAGATGGGCGATTCACGTCAAATGATTGGAGGCTAGTTCACCGACTGTTGGGCACGAAATTGACTTTCAGTACTGCCTTTCATCCCCAAACGGATGGCCAAACTGAACGTACCAACAGAACAATGGAGGACATGCTCCGAATGTGCGCCCTTGACTTCAGAAAGAGATGGGAAGATCATCTCTATATGGTAGAGTTTGCATATAATAACAGCTACCAGGCGAGTATTGGGATGACACCATATGAAGCTCTATATGGAAGGAAGTGTCGTACTCCCTTGGCTTGGTAGAAGCGGGCGAAGCTCGGGTGTTTAAACCAAATGAGGTTGATGAAGCAAACTCAACCATACGGACTATTCGAGAGCGATTGCTTATTGCTCAAGATCGACAAGCGAAGTACTACAACGCCAAGCACCGAAACGTAGAATTTGCGGTTGGCGATTGGGTCTACTTGAAGATCAAGTCATTCAAAGGTGTCTCCAGGATTCGACGATTGAAAAAGTTGAGTCCAAGATATTTGGGTCCTTTTGAAGTGGTTGAGCGAGTGGGCGAAGCGGCTTATCGGCTAGCTCTATCGGCGGACTTGGGTTGGTTACATGATGTCTTTCACATCTCGGTGCTTCGGAAGGCCGTGAAAGATCCAGCTCAAGTGATCACGGATGATCGTGTGCCGGTGGAGTATGGGCTAACAACGAGAGTTAGACCCATTCAGATCGAAGATCGAGCCGAGAAACAGTTGCGGAACAAGACAGTCGGTATGGTAAAAGTCTGGTGGGACAACTGCGGCCGTGAAGAACTGACATGGGAGCGAGAGCAAACCATGCGAGAAGAGTTCCCTGAGCTGTTTTTGTAATCTGTAGCAAGAATGTTGTAACATAAAATTTTATATGTTGTCACATTTTTCTTGCTGATTTCTGTTGCCTTTCCTGTGTCTGAATTTCGAGGACGAAATTTCTTGTAGGAGGGGAGGATTGTAACAACCCAAATTTCTGAAACAGGATTTTTTGGGTGACACGGCCTGGGACACGGGCGTGTCCCAGGGCGTGTCAGCTGATACGGCCTGCGACACGGGCGTGTCACAGGGCGTGTCGAGGTTGTGTCGACGATCGGCCTTTGTCTCGACGATTTTTCTCTCGACAATGTGTTGAGAGGAGACACACGGCCCAGGACACGGGCGTGTCCAAGGCCGTGTCGTGTACTTGACGATTATTACTCGACGATCATCGAGTGTCAAGAAGTGAGTGTTGAGTGTTGAACACGGCCTGTGACACGGGCGTGTCACATGGCGTGTCAGATCAGGTCGACGAACTCAGCCCGCCGAAGGATTTCGACAGGGCGTGTCTTTATGTCGTGTCTGGGCACACGGCCTGGGACACGGGCGTGTCACAGGCCGTGTGAAGTCTCGGGATGTTTTGGGATTTTTTTCACCCAGGCACACGGCCACAGACACGGGCGTGTCTGAAGGCGTGTTGGTGACACGACCCATGTCACGGGCGTGTCCCATGGGTGTGTCACTGGTTTGGATAAGTCGGTTGACCACCGCTTGAGGCACACGGCCTGGCACACGGCCGTGTCAAAGGCCGTGTCGGGTCAAAATCAGTGTTTTTGGCAGAATCATGGCAGTCCATTCTTTCAGCTGGGATCCAAGGGCTGAAGCTTCTTCCTCTTTTTCTTAAAGGCCGAAATCAGAGAAGTATTCTCATTTTCTCAGCCTTTATCTTTCTTCATAAGAGAGAGAAAGAGAGAGAAAGGAGGAGGAAGAGGGAAAGGGGGCTGCTGCTGGTGGTGCTGCGGTTTACCGACAAGAGTTCCGAAGCCGGCGTTGCGGAGGAGACGATCTTGCGAGTCTTGCAAGCTAGCTTTGAGTCCATGGCACCGAAGCGGTCGTCAAGGGTAACAATTTTTCTTCCTAGCCATGTGAAGGCTTCCTTTTTGGCATATCTTGTGATTTCCCCCACCAAGAGGTGGCTGGTTTTGGGAATCTTTGGGTGGATACTTGAAATCCCCTTTGTTAGCATATAGATCCGGAAATGGAGTACGGAATAGGCATGCTGTGTGAAGCCCATCTGGACAGGTTGGTCTGGATTGGTGATGTTGCATACGAACCGGAGAAGACTCCATGATAACGTGTAGTGTAAGGAGTCTACGGGTTATACCTGCGAAAAGGAGTAGCAGGAAGTACTGGCGTGGTAGCCCAGGAAAAATAGCCATGTGATGTTTTGGGTTCACCCTGTGAATGAGGCACAGGAAGTACTGGTGTGACCAGGAAAGGCCCTTTTGTGATGCTTGATGTCGTAGGGTGTCCACCTATGAAGCGAGTAACAGGAAGTACTGGCATGATAGCTAGGAAAGACCCCTGACATTTGTGCTTGTGCGGTGTCCACCTGTGAAGAGAGTCACAGGAAGTACTGGGAGGCCCAGGAAAGACCCGCTGTTGTGATAAGAAATGGGTATTGAGAAATACCCAGGCTTGGATGCCAAGAACAGGATTGGTGAGACCGACCAGCGCCTTTGATATAGCCATGAGTATGCTGTACTCGGAGAAGGAAATACGATTTGAGCAACGGGGGGTGGAGGATCTGACCTGCGCTATGTCCGTCCGATGTGAGACCAAAAGGTGCGGTCTGTTGGAGCGCATAGCAAGAGTCTTCGGCCTGCGCGCCATGACACAATGGGGGGCTACGGGCCATCCCGGTGTAGGAAGACTAACTCCGGCTGCACGCCATGGAGTAAATGCTCAAGAGATTTAACGTTGGGTGATGACCCTGATACGGTGGTGGGCAAGAGATTTGCCAGAACACCAAGAATGTGCCCTGAGTGCACGGACCGTTGGGCCGGGTGGCGAACGGTTGTGATGGTTGTGTGCGTGAAAGCACATTTTGATGATATATTGCCATACTTGTGATATGATATGCCTGCAGGGAAGAATACCGCTGCCCCGAGAGAAGGGGTAGGGTCGTTATAATTTGGTCAGCTGAACGCTGACCGTTGCTTTTGTTTGCCACCGTTGGGTGGATTGTCCTTGTACAGGTGCTGGAGAGCCGAGCGGGACGCATAGAGGTTGATGTTCCTGCTGGTGTTGCTGCGATTGCTGCTAGCCCTCGAAGGCTAAATGTGTTACTTTTGTGTGGTTTCTTTTCTTGTGGCCGGCCTGCGCGCCCATTTGTTTAGGCCACTGTTTGAAAGCCATGTAAGGCCATAAGACCAACTCTTTGACTTGTTGTAAGACATTCCTATAATTTATAAAATGTGGAGTTTTATGTTTGGACATTCATGAGGAGTTCCAGTTGTAGTCTAGGCTTCCGCTTGAATGATTTGTGATAGGTGTGATGCGCGACTCTGGTATCATCCTGTACCTTCACCGACTGTTTTGTGATATATCATATGGGGCCCCGGCCGGACCTTCTAGAATATACCATATGAACGGATGGGGTTGTTACAGCTTTCCAAGCAGTTAATATAATGTTCCTGGAGGTTGGACTCCACTGCTCAAAATCAAGCTTCAATACATTGTCATCATCACAGAGGGGGGGATATCCAAGTGTGGCTCTGATGCTATTGGAAATCCATTTAGCATGATCAGATCCAGCTTTGACTATTACTCTCTCCCCCTTTATGACTTCTCTGGCCACATGATCTCTAAGGTCATCTTTTTGAAATCTAATTTGTTCATCCAGAAAATTGACATCATCCTTATAAAAAGACTTTAACTTTAATAGCTGTGCAGAAATAGTCTTTTGTGAATCCTTAATAGCTGTTTGAACAGCAGCTAGTTCTGCTTGGAATTTCTTATCAAACTCTGCTTGGGCTTTAAACTTTTCTTCAGTTTGGGCAGTAGCAAGATTCTTCATTTTAGTGACAATCACATTATATGATTCTGTCAGATTATCATTCATTCTAATTTGATTTTCTAAGACATAGCCTTGCTTTACTGCTATATCATCTACTTGAGTTTTGATTTTCTCTTGATGTGTTGCAAGGAAAACCACAGCATTTTCACCCTTGTGGAAACAATCAGTCATTTCTTTCTTATTTTGATTCACCTCAAATCTTATAGATTTGATATCCTGAGCCAAAGAGAATTAGAGATCCTTATGAGTTTCATCCAGATACTTCTCCATGGTAATCCTTTGCTCATCTAACTTGATCTGCAAGGCCACCAGCAATGAGCTGTAATCATATGTTGGGACAGGTTGTGGAGCAAAAGTTTGTAGTGCCTTCTTGTAGCTTTGGCTTCTCCTCTTGAAGACCATTAGCTTCCTCTTCTTAGCTCTTGTAGCTTCTTCATCCTCAGATGTTGTGGAACTAGCTATATTAACTGTATCTTTAGGACTATGAGGCAATACTTGTGCAGTCCTAGGTTGCTCCCCCTGAGTCATTTGCTCCTTCTTAATGCTTATATGCTCCTCCTCAGTCCTTGCATTCTCCCCCTGTGTTCCTACTTGCTCCCCCTCAAGGTCAACTTGCTCTCCCTCAAAAGCAGTTTTATCCCCCTCAAAACCAGCATGCTCCCCCTCAATATTATCTTGCACTAAATCAGGAAACAACTCTTCTAAGGTAAACTCTTGTTGAGTAGGCACTGGAGATTCTCTTGTCTCTGGAGCATCAGCAACTACTGATATATCCTCCATGATTACATCTTGAACTGGACTGTGTTGTTGTGTTGGCTGGTCAACATCATTCAAAAATTCAGTTAGTGTCTCATCTTTATCATTAAGAATTGAGTAATTCACTTCTTGAATTACCTCAAGTATAGTTTGTGAAGCCATTTCACTTTCCAGGTGAGTTGGCTCTTCCTCAATATGTGGCTCCCCCTGCACTTGTGCACCATCTGTAGGGTCTTGTGCAGGAATTTCTTGTGCTGTAGAATTTTCAGGAACCTCTTGCATCTCCTCATCAGGCATGTCCTTAGTTAGGACCCTATCCCATCTGGATATTATCCGGATATCCATTCTCCTCATATGATTAATCTTAGATCCAGCAGCCTGTGTCATCACTTCTAGAATTATTCCAGACAAGTAGAGACTCATAATCCTTCCCATATTGGGTTTCTTGATGCTTTCCTTAATCTTCTCAAATATGACTGCTGACCAATCAGTGTTTAGTTTATAGATAATTCTGGTCATTAAACTGAACATATGGGCTGATATCCTATCATGCCCCCTAGCTTATAGAGAATCACTTTACCTACAACTTCAGACAGGAACTTTCCTTGCATATTCATGCCTTTCTTGTTCAAGGCTGAGTCAATCTTCATGGTGGAATCCAGTCCACACCATTGAAATGTTTCCCTTAGCTTAGATGCAGGTACATCTTCTTCCTTTTGTGCTCTTGGCAGGTGAAAAACTTTCCTTAAACTCTTTTGGGTGATTTTCACCTTTACTCCATGGACTGTGGATCTAATTTTAAGTCCAGTTTGATCTAGGGTAGCAGCACCAAAGAATTCTAGTGTCTCTTTCTTCCAAATCTTAGTCGGTTCAGAAACTAGAAACTCCAACCCATTCTCTGCAATTAGGGTTACTACAGCTTTAATGCCAGGTTCTACATGGTCAAAGTCATTGCGTACCGGCTCATATCCTTCATTGACATTGTCTTCAAGCTTGGGCGTCATTAGGGTTGAGAGAAATCTTGAATTTAGATGAGAGAATTTGTCGACACAAAGTTTTGGTCTCGAAACTATGGAGAGCGTGTCGACAGACAATGTTGTTGACCTATTTATATCTTTCTAAAAACGAAGGTGAAAAGGCATGTCTAAATTCTTAATGTGTCGACATTATTGAAAAGTGTCGACACAGACTTCTAATGTCTCGACATAAGTGTAGACTACTATGTGTCGACACTTATACATTTGCGTTCGACGATTAGTCGATACTCCACTCGATGAAATCTGTGTTGAACCTAAGTGTCGACACCATCTCTAGATGTGTCGACAATAATCTTGGATGTGTCGACACTATTTCTCTGAAGTGTCGACACCAATTTTCTAGATGTGTCGACATCATTTTCCTGGAAAGTGGACACCACTTCTATGTGTCGACACAGACAACTCCTTGTGTCGACACAATTTTATTTAGCCAATTTTGTTAAACTAATCTAAGTTCAACATTCCTAATTCAATTTTAAACTTATTCAATTTAGTTTCATCTAGAGGCTTAGTAAACATATCAGCAATTTGATTATCTGTTTTGACAAATTCTAGTGATATGTCCTCTTTCTTTACATGTTCTCTAAGAAAATGGTATCTAATTTCTATATGATTAGTCCTACTATGCGAAACAGGATTATTAGCAATAGAAATTGCACTTGTAGAATCACAAAACAAAGGTGTTCTACTTACCTGAATACCATAGTCTTCTACCTGGTGCTGAATCCACAATAGCTGTGCACAACAACTTCCTACTGCCACATATTCTGACTCAGCTGTGGAAATTGCCACACTGGTCTGCTTCTTACTGCTCCAAGACACCAGTCTTCCTCCTAGAAATTGACAGGTACCTGTAGTGTTTTTTCTATCTTCTTTGCAACCTGCAAAATCTGCATCTGAATAGCATGTCAGTAGAAAATCTTCATTCCTAGGGTACCAAAGGCCTAGATTGGGTGTGCCCTTAAGATATCTCAAAATCCTTTTTACTGCAGTAAGATGAGATTCTTTAGGGCATGATTGGTATCTAGCACAGACACATGTAGCATACATGATATCTGGTCTACTAGCAGTCAGATAAAGGAGGGAGCCAACTATCCCTCTGTACATAGTTTCATCTACAGGTTTCCCTGCATCATCTTTGCTTAAAGACACACTTGTCCCCATAGGAGTTCTCATGGTAGTGGATGATTCCATACCATACTTTTTAATTAACTCCAGGGTGAACTAAGACTGGGATATGGACAAGCCATCTTCAGTCTGTCTTACTTGGAGACCCAAAAAGAACTTAAGTTCTCTCATACTACTCATTTCGAATTTTCCTTGCATAAGTTTTGCAAACTTACTACAAAGATTAATTTCAGTAGACCCAAATATTATGTCATCAACATATATTTGGACTAGGATAATCTTTTCTTTGGAATCCCTAAGAAATAGAGTCTTGTCTATTTTCCCCCTTGAGAATTTGTTCTCAATGAGAAAATTAGACAGGGTTTCATACCAAGCCCTTGGGTCTTGTTTCAACACATACAAGGCTTTCCTAAGTCTATAGACATAAGAAGGATAGAGTGGATCAACAAAACCTGAGGGCTGCTCCACATATACTTCCTCTTTTAGATTTCCATTTAGGAATGCTGATTTTACATCCATTTGAAATACCTTAAAGCCTTGATATGCTGCATAGGCAAGGAACATCCTAATTGCTTCCAGTCTTGCTACTCGGGCAAATGTTTGATCAAAGTCAATACCCTCTTCCTGCCTATATCCTTTTGTAACAAGTCTTGCTTTATTCTTCACAATGATCTCATTCTCATCCAATTTGTTCCTAAAGATCCACTTTGTTCCAATAATGTTGTGGTCTTTTGGTTTAGGAACTAATTTCTAGACCTTGCACCTTCTGAACTGATTCAGATCCTCTTGCATGACATCAATCCAATATGGGTCTAGAACAGCTTCTTCAAATTTCTTGGGTTCCACTTGTGATAAGAAGCTAGAGCAAAGAACTGTGTTCAGATTCCTGCTCCTTGTTTGTACTCCTTGCCTTGGATCACCAATTATCTGATTTGCTGGATGATCCTTTAAGTGTCTAATAGCTGGAGGTAGTCTATCTTTAGGTTGAACACCTCTAGTCTCTTCATTATGATGCACCTCTTAGTTTTCATCAGTATCTGGAGAGTCTTGTACTCCCCCTGGACAGCAGCCACCATTTTACACTTCCTGATTTGAAGTTGAATCTTTTGTAATGATAAGCTTGTCCATTCTCGTATTTATATATGTAGAACTGCAAGCACTACTTGTCAACTCAATGTTAATCAGTCTTGTTTCATCAAAGACTACATGTACAGACTCTTCTACAACTTGAGTAATCAAGTTGTAGACCCTATAAGCCTTACTATTGTTGTTGTACCCAACAAATATCTCATCTTGGGATTTGACAGCAAACTTAGTTAGATAAGACTTGTCATTGTTAAGTATATAGCACTTGCAACCAAAGATCCTAAAATAGGATAAGTTTGGTTTTCTGCCCTTCATAATCTCATAGGGAGTCTTTTTGTGGCTCTTGGTGATAGTAGCCCTATTGATCACATGACATGCAGTGTTTACTGCCTCAGCCCAGAAATATTCTGGGAGAGAAGTGTCACTCAATAGAGTTCTACCAGCCTCAATCAGTGTTCTATTCTTCCTTTTAGCAATACCATTTTGCTGTGGTGTTCTAGGTGAGGAAAATTCTTGAAAAATCCCAAATTCTTCACATAGTCTTGTCATACTCTCAGATTGAAATTCAGTGTCATGGTTATTTCTGATTTTGACCACTGTATTGTTCAGTTCATTCTGAATTTGTTTGACAAAACTATATAAAACACTTGGAGTTTCAGATTTTTGTCTCATAAAGAACACTCATAAATATCTAGAATAGTCATCTACCACCACAAAAGTGTAGACCTTCCTACCTAGACTATGAACTGGCATAGGACCAAATAGATCCATATGCAAGAGGTATAGACACCTCACTGAATCCTTGTTTTCAAGGCTATGAAAGGAGGATTTGGTCTGCTTGTCTTTTTGACAAGTTGAGCATATCCCATCCTTTATACACTTAACTTGAGGACCATTGCTCACTAACTCTTTGCTAAAGAGTTGGTCAATAGTCTTGTAGTTAAGATGGGTCAGCCTCTTGTACCATTTAACACAATGTGAGACTCTCTCATCAGCTACAAGACAAATAGGAGAAATATTGTTCTCACACTCAAAGTTAAGACAGTACACATTTCTTTTTCTATATCCTGTCAATATGACCTTTTGATCACTTGACCTTTTGATATAACATCCATTCTTAATAAATGAAATGTCATATCCTAAATCACTCAACTGACTTATGCTTATAAGGTTGTGTTTCAAACCCTTCACATAGGCCACTTGAGAGATAGTAATCGGGTTATTAGAAATGTTACCAATCCTTTGATGATTCCTTTTTCTGAACCACCAAAAGTTACTTTAGGCCCATTCATGATAGGTGAGTAGTCCTTCAGCAATCCCCTTGTTCCAGTCATGTGTCTGGAACATCCACTGTCCAAGTACCATATAGGGGCATGGCAACTTGGACTCACCTACAACACAGATTACTTAACCTTAGAACCCAAATAACTTTTGGGTCCTTGGTGCAAGTTAGTCTAAACTTTAACAAATCTGCATGCAGCTTTTCTGACAGGCAGACTGCTACTCTCCTTGACATTGATATTGTGCCAACAATCTAAGGCAAAATGGCCTACCATGCCAAAACACCAGCACTCAAACTTATTATACCTTTGTTTAGGTACAACCTTAGCTGAATTGTTTACAGCAGGTTTCTTGATTTGTGCTGGGGCTTTGCCTTTCTTATTGGACTTATCAGGCCATACAGTTTTCTTAAATCCTAACACAGCCTTACCCTTTTGAGATACAAACTCATCAATCAAGGGTAACACATATTTTGGTTTAGAAAAACTAGCTACAATCTCCTTTTCTTTCTGAAGTCTATTCTCCAGACTTTTAATCTGATCATTCTTAAATATGATAGTACCCATCTGAATAACAGTAATGTTTTTCAGTCTGGCTATCTCATTCAACTTCTGATCCAACAACTTCTCTGAATCAGATGCAGCCATCTTAAGATCTACAATTTCCTTAGCCAGAGTTTTGGCCAGGTTTTTACTTTTCTTTAGTGCCGCAACAAGCCCCCATATTCATCAATCAATTAATGAATATCACCTTCAGACTCAGACCCATCCACATCACTTGATGCAGAAGTTGTTGACTCTGACCTAGTACTACAATTTGAATTACTGGAAAAACATTGTACCTTACTAGGACCAGGCTGATCCTGACACTTGTCTTCTTCTGACACTGCCATCAGTCCCTTGCACTGATGGTCTTCTTGTGCATAGATAGAGTTTAGCACTTGCAGAAACTCTTCTTCTTCATCTGCTGCATATAGACCAATGTATACCTCAGCTTTAGATTCTGACTCTGAAGAAGATTGGTCTGTCAAGCTCTTCTCCTTCTTAGCAACAAAGGATTTCTCCTTCTTGCTCTGGTGTTGAATCTTCTTTTTATCAGTAGACTCTTTTCTTTTATCTGGACACTCAGCCACAACATGTCCAGGCCTATTACAGCAGTAGCAAACTATCTTTGATGTTGTAGATTTGCTTGGCTTAGACCTACTCCTGTGTAACGCCTCGGATTTTTTTTTCGTTGAATGATTGCATACGCTTGATGGGCGTTACGTTGGCTCGCAAATGTGCATAATCAATTGTGAACCATTGTGCATATTTATCTAGTCTTTACCTTTCTTGTTCATATGATTAGAGATCTTGTTGTGTTTAGTCGACATTGTTACTTGTGGGGTTCGCTTTTGGTGAAGTAGAGACCCAAACTCTATCAAGTTTGACATAACTTGGGCAATTTGTGGTCATGAGTGAGGACGATGAAATGAAACGTGTTTAGCTGGGGTTATGGTGAGTTTTGCGAGGCGAATTGTGAATCATGGCAGGAGCGTTTGTGTGAGGATTCTGTAAGGGGTGGTGTGGTTTCAGCCTTGGTGGCCACCAGGTTTTGTTTTGTGGTGTAGAGCACCGTTTTGGCCCCGATTTGGGCTGGCTTTTATTGGTGCGTTCCACTTTAGGGCCGCCACAAAAAGACCCTTGCGGAATCGAACTTAACCGTTGCTTATGTTTCACTAGTATAGTTGTTTCTTGTTATAAAGATGATGGAATGAGCATATATGTTGTCTTTTTGCTCCTGCGGGTTGAGCAGGACTTGATGAGAATTTCACGCACTTGGTGCGTTTTACACTTTGGGTTGGCAGTGTTTGACACTTATTTTCCACCCTGTTCTTTTCACTCGTTTGATATGAAATATTGCTATGGGGTTGGTAAGCCCCTTTGTCATATTTTATGAACTTAATGCTCTATGTTGTAGCTTTGATGATTGCTGAGGTGTTCTTTCTTGAATGCCTCAGGTGCAGGTTGTAGCTGGTTGAACGGCTAGGCATTTGGTGGAGTTTACTTGGAGCTAGCCAAGCTTGCTTAGCGAGGTAGTTCTTTACTTTGTTGTACAGACATATAGACGCCTCAGTGGGTTCGTGTCAGCTTGTTGACGCCCATTGGTGGTTTTCTTTAGTGACTACATATGAATGATATACTGCTATTATGAATCATTGGGATGATATCTACTTGCTCTTGGGACTGTTTTATGCTAGGTTGCATTAGGTATTTTTAAGCTAAAAACTCTACTATTGTATATCATTCATAACATATTTTGGTCAACTAATCAAGTATTTTCCAAACAACGTAAAAAAAGGATTTCTTATATTATGGTACATCTAGATTGCATATAGGAAATCGTCATAAGTAAACTAACGTATTTTCTATCACGTACAAACACACGTTTTGATCCATAAGGCCGAGGGATACGGCCATCAACCTAAATAGTTTTCTTACATTTAACTGATGGATTTCAACTAATAAAGTAAGCGTCAAGGTTTTGCCTAAGCGTGTGTAGTTATCCCCTGCACGACGTGGCATCATAACACGTAGTTCCTCTTACTCTAATATGATGTACTCGTTGAGGAAATGCGGGTTGTGACATCCTGTCCTTCCTGGATGACTTCCTATTTTGATAATAGTCATCCTTAGGCTGAAATCTGGAAGGCTTAGACTTCCACTGCTTCTTCTTCAGGAACTTCTGAAACTGCCTTGTGAAGGCAGCAAAGTCTTGATCTGAGTCACTGTTGTCTGAACTTTGGTTGACTGAATTCTCTGAAGCAATTTCAGCAACTATATTAGGAGGAGATGGAGACATCCTCCTATTCTTCCTAGTGGCTTCAACCTTGAAAGCCACAGACTTTTCTATATGCTCCCCTTTTGAACTTTTCTCTTCCTCTTTCCTGGCCATCAACTGCGTCTCATATGACAACAATTTTCCAAACAAAGTTGGAGGTGAGATATCTACAAGTTTGGTCACTCCCCTAATGGAATAAATCTTAGTGTCCCAATCCATTGTCAAGGATCTTAGGAATTTATCATTCAGTTCATATGTACAGAATATTCTACCATAGGACATCAACTCATTTACTATCCTATAGAACTTTTTATAACACTCAGTTATACTGTCAGACTTTCCTTGTCTGAAACTCTCATATTCCTGGTTCAGCATAGATTTTCTATCTTGTCTGACTTCTTCATAACCCTCCATATAGACTATCAAAGTATCCCACATTTCTTTGGAGGTCTTGCAGTGAATCAAATTCTGAAAAGTTGCATCATCAATGACACTTACTATGATGTTCTGGGCTCTTTTATCCATAGTTGTCAGGATGATCTCATCCTTAGTCATCTCTGAATAATCCTTGAGAATTCTCTGGTTTGCATCTAGAACTGAAATCTTCATAGGAATATAAGGATCTTCCTTTACTGTAATGTAGATCCTTGGATCAGAATCCTCCATAAATAACCTGACCCTTTCTTTCCAGATGTCAAATATCTCCTTTCTGCATATGGGTAATTTCATAGAACCTAGTTCCTTATGATCTTCTCCTGAACCCATTTTCTTGATTCTTGAATCTGCCTTGTGGATCTCACTCAGACTGTTAAGTCCTTCTTTGAGTAACCTCGCTTTGATACCACTTGAAAGAATTAGTGCCTAACCACCCAGAGGGGGGTGAATAGGTGTAATTCCTTTTTCTTTTTAAGGCAGCAAATCTATTCAGTTATTTACTTAACATCAGATAATTTTAAAGCTAACACATCACAGATTCACAGAATTACCACAACACAGATTGCACACAGATTTTTATAGTGGTTCGCCAAGGTCTGGGTACATCCACTTTCCCCCTTTGCCTATCTAGCATTGTACTAGATTCGGCCTAACTTCTGCACTTCACCTCAGATCCTCAGATCTTACAACTCAGAACCCAACAAGGCTCCTACAGCTCAGGTAATCTGCCCTACCTCAGCCTACACAAGGCCTACAACTCAGAGATATCAATCTCCTATAACTCAGGCTCGCAGCCCTACCTCAGCCTTCAACAAGGCCTACCACTCAGAGAAAATATTCTCCTACACTCAGCCTTTATAAACACAGGCTTACAACTCAGATCTATAAAGATCTTACAGAAAACTGATTTAACAAAATGTTTTACCACCACCTTGGTAGAGATAGAATGGATGGATGACTTCTTGATCAGTTCTTGGAATAACCGGATTACAGAGAACAACCTCCCTTAGCTTTCTTCAAAGCTTCTTGAATATGAACTCCGTAGGGTTGAACTCTTGAGAAGTTGATCTTCAATCAGCTTCTGACTTAAGACTCAGATCTCAATCTGAATCTTTCTTGGCAGCCTGGTTCAGCAACTGCACTTCTTAGATGGAGCTCTCTCTCTCCAACTTCTTAGATCTTCTGTTGAAGGTCTTCTTCTTTTTGTGTAGTTAGTTATCTGTGTATATGCTTCAATCTTCGAACATCATCTATCAACTCTTTCTGTTGAAGGAGAAAGCCTTTATATAGTCTTCCTCCATGGTAACCGACTGATACGGTTTCTAACAAACTTCTGACAGCTTTGACAGTTGTAGTAGACCGGTTGGTAACGGCAGCTGTCAAGTCATCCAGTCACTTCTTGAAATACTGTCTCTGTCTGAAAGTGTCGAGACTGAACTTCATCATGTGTCAACACAAGTAGACTAAGTGTCGACACAAGTGGACTAAGTGTCGACACAAGCCTTGGTGGTGTCGACACGTCTCCTTTGTTGTTGTTAATGCTTCTCGACACAGCCTTCTGTAGAATGTGTCGACATTGATTCTGTGTGTCGACACAATCACTTCTCTTCTTTAACATAGTTGAAACTTTGCTGTGTGTCAACACAAGTCCTGTGTGTCGACACAGTTGATGTCGACAAGGTCTTCTGTGTGTCGACACTACCTCTGTATGTCTACACATTTACTTCTTTTCTTTAACTATGTTAAAATTCTGCAGTGTGTTGACAAAATCTTCTGTGTGTCGACACTGCCTCTTGGTGTCGACATAGTTGATGTCAACTAAATATTCTTGTGTGTCGACACTGCCTCTTGGTGTCGACACAATTGATGTCGACAATGCTTCACTGTGTGTCGGCACTGCCTCTGCATGTCGACACAGTTTCTTCAGGTGTCGACACAGCCATTCCAAGTGTCGACACAATTAACTCCAAGTGTCGACACAGCATTTCTTCAGTATCGACACAAACCTTTAAAAATGTCGACACAGCTTTTTCTGGTGTCGACATATGGACTTAGAAATTTTTTTGCATTCCTGCATTTACTTAACCTACACATATAAACTCAAAATACATCAAATACACCTTGATGCATATCATTGAGTAGGGTGAGACTTCTTCAAATATGATACACATTTTCCAATGTACCCAACAGATAGAGAGGCAGAAAGAGAGGAGACAGATTGAGCAAGAGGTGAAATAGCCTCTGCTATCAAGGATTAAAGAGTTGGAGTGAGGAGTTCTAGAAGATGAGATAGGAAAGAGGGATCCACATGAAGAAACTCAGTTGGAGTCTGAGTTGAGACAGAATGATGAGAGGGAGGAGGAATGAAATCAGTCATGATGTCATCCTGAATAGGGGAGTCTCTCGAAGAATTGAGTGGAGAGTGGGGTGTGGAGGCTTCAATGTCGATGAGTGAATCATTTTGATGAGAAGGAGATGAGTGAGGTGAGAGGAGGTCAAAATTGGGAAAGGATATGGTGTGGAGGTTTTGAGGTTCAATAGGGTGAAGGGTAAATGGTGACTGAGTAGGTGGAGAAGGAGGGATAACTGAGGATGAGGGAGGAGTTTGAACAACAGTGACGGGGGATGCTGGTGGTGGAGGAGGAGGAACTTCTTCATTAGGGTGAGGAGTGGCTGTTACAGCCCCTGTGTCCTCAGATATATTGGAGGAAGTTCCAGCCTTGGAGGGCTTTTGAATTGTCCTCTCCCACTTCCCAAACAGAGAGGAGTCCAACCTCTTGCTTGCATTGATAGTTATGGTTGTGGAAACCAGTAGCTCTGGAGCTTTCTTCTGAAGGAAGATTCCTAGAATCCTTCCTAAGCAGACTTCCTTCTTACTGTTCTTTCTCTTAATTAAATCAAAGAACAAACTGGCCCAATATATGGACTTCTTATTAACTAGAGCGGACATAACGACAAACTGTTGTCTATTGATGTTGTCTTGGGCTGAATGCTTACCCAGCAGTACCTTGCCCACAATATCAGCAAGGAACTTAAAACCAACAGATAAATTTTTCTTTAAGAGCTTAGATGGGATGCCCTCAGCATGACCCATCTCCATTAACATCATGCTATACTCAGAACTATCTTGTTCCATCTCGTCTGTTCCATTTTTCAACTCAAAAATTTCTGTAAGAATTGCAGGGTTTAGAATCACCTGCTGTCCTGAAATGAAACCGATCATTGAGGAGTCATTTGTTGAGGAAGAGTAAACCCATTCTTTGATCTTAGCAACATATAGTTTGATCCTTATAGACATGAACTTCTTCAGACCTTGATCATCACATAACTGTAACATTTATTGAAAAATAGGATCACAGTGACTGATCGATTCGAAGTCGACATCGAAACCAGTGTCGAACTTCATCGCTGAAAGAGCCGCCGTAGAAATCGCCATGGAAGATCTATAGACTCGAGAGAGAAGAGATCAAGGGCAAAGGGAAAATAGAATATGAAAGCGCGGGACAGAGATCGAAGTGAAACATACATATAGGTTTTTGGAATATGAAAAGACGATCTCTGTCCGACGATAAAAATCAAAAACGTCGATCTTAGGTCAAAGATTAATTTATAAACAAATAATATCTTTGGTCTCTGATCTCAGTCGGAAATTGATAGTCGAGCATAGCTCGACGATTAATTTACTGAAGCAAAGTCGTCGATCTCTGGTCGACGATTTTTGTCTTCACGCAAAGCTGTCGTCAAACTCAGGTCGACGATTTAGCTCAAGAGTTGTTCGAAGATCGTCGATCTTCGTTCGACGATTTAGGAACAGATCCAAAAACTGAAGA
Source organism: Platanthera guangdongensis (assembly GCA_039583875.1). NCBI lineage: Eukaryota > Viridiplantae > Streptophyta > Magnoliopsida > Asparagales > Orchidaceae > Platanthera > Platanthera guangdongensis. The sequence continues at coordinate 2,840,771 of CM077149.1, read as the reverse complement.
CAAAAATTAAATTAATCCTTCCCATTGATCATTCCAAGCTGATTCAGGAAGAACATGTGCTTCTTTTCATCAAGGGGTTTGGTGAAAATATCTGCTCTTTGAAAATCAGTGGAGATAAAGTCTAGATTAATTTTCTTTTTGTCTACATTATCTCTAATAAAATGATGTCTTATATCTATATGCTTTGTTTTAGAATGATGCACTGGATTATGTGATATAGATATAACACTAGTATTATCACAGAAAATGGTTGAAGTATTTAGATTGAAACCATACTCTAAGAGTTGATTTTGTATCCACAAAATCTGTGAACAACAACTGCCAGCAGCCATATATTCAGCTTTAGCAGAGATGTTGATACAGAGGTTTGCTTTTTGCAAAACCAGGACACAAGTTTATCACCCAAGAACTGGCAAGTTCCTGAAGTGCTCTTTCTGTCCACTCTACATCCAGCATAGTCAACATCTGAAAATCCAGTCAACTCAAATGCTGACTCTGTTGGATACCAAAGTCCTAGATTAGGACAACCCTTTATATATCTCAAAATTGTTTTTATGAAAATAAGATGAGATTCTTTAGGTTTCGCCTGGAACCTAGCACATAAACATGTAGCAAACATGATATCTGGTCTGCTTGCTGTTAGATATAGTAGGGATCCAACAATGGCACTATATCTGGTCTGATCAACAGGTTTTCCATGTTCATCAGTGTCTAATACAGCATTGGCAGCCATGGGAGTCTTCATAGAAGATGCATCAGCCATCTCAAACTTCTTAATAAGCTCATTAGCATATTTAGATTGAGAAATGAAAATACCATCAGGAGATTGTTTCAATTGGAGACCAAGGAAATAAGATAACTCTCACATGCTACTCATCTCAAATTTGGAATGCATTAGATTAGAAAATCTCTTGCACAATTTGGGATCAGTAGAACCAAATATAATATCATCTACATATATTTGTACTAATAAACTTTTATCATGATGCAATTTTGTAAAAAGGATTTTATCTACCATGCATCTAGAAAAACCATGCCCTAAAAGAAAGCTGGTTAAGGTCTCATACCAAGCTCTTGGAGCTTGCTTTAAACCATAGAGAGTCTTATGCAGTTTGAAAACAAAAGAGGGGTGAGTTGGAGAAATAAAACCTGGAGGTTGTTCAACATAGACTTCTTCTTTAAGTTCTCCATTTAAGAATGCACTTTTGACATCCATCTGATACACTGTGAACTTTTTGAATGCAGCATAGGCCAGAAAAATCCTTATAGCTTCTAGACTGGCAACTGGAGCAAAGGTCTGATCATAGTCAATTCCTTCCTCTTGCTTATATCCTCGAGAAACAAGCCTAGCCTTGTTCCTCACAATCACACCTTGGGCATCAAGCTTATTCCTGAAAACCCACTTATTTCCAATTACTGGATAACATTTAGGCCTTGGAACCAAGTCCCAAACTCTAAATCTTTCAAATTGATTTAGTTCCTCTTGCATGCAAGATTCATGAGAACATGGTAACTCAAATGAAGGAGAGCACACGATGTATGTGAATGGAACTTGGAACATACCACCCCTCTGGAACTCTTCTCGAGGAGGTTTTATGCGGTCCCCAATTGTTGGGTACATTGGTTTAAATGTACCTGATTTGAAGAAGCCTCACCCTACTCAATGATATACATCAAAATGTATTTGATATATTTTGAGTTACTTATGCAGGTTAAGTATTTGCAGGACTGAAGCAAAAAGTTTCTAAGTACATGTGTCGACACCCAGAGGGAAAGTGTCGACACTTAAGAAGACTTATGTCGACACCCAGACAAGCAGTGTCGACACTTGGAGTCATTGTGTCGACACCTGGGATGCAGAGTCGACACCAGACACAAAGTTTCGACACAAGGAGCTGTGTCGACACTCAATGAAGAAAAGTGCAGAGAAGCAGTGTCGACACAAGGAGCTGTGTCGACACCCAGTGGAATTGTGTCTACATCAGAAAGTGTCGACACTTGGAGGCTGTGTCGACACTCAGCAAAAGTCAGCAGAGACTAAGTATAAGTGTCGACACCCAGAACAATGTGTCGACACTCAACAGAAGAGTCAGCACTTGAAGTAAGTGTCGACACCCAGAACAATGTGTCGACACTCAACAGAAGAGTCAACACTTAAAGAAAGTGTCGACACCTAGAACAATGTGTCGACACACAACAAAAGAGTCAACACTTGAAGAAAGTGTCGACACCCAGAATAATGTGTCGACACTCAGCTGAAGACTCAACACTTGAAGAAAGTGTCGACACATGGAGCTGTGTCGACACTTAGCGAAGAACAGCAAGATCCACAAATTATTCTAAGTACAAGTGTCGACACTATGGGAATGTGTCGACACTCAGCTTAAGTCTCAACAAGAAGAAGAATGTGTCGACACAAGGAGCTGTGTCGACACTCAGCAAGTATCAACACTGAAGACATGTGTCGACACCAAGAAGCAGTGTCGACACTTAATAGATTCAACACATGAAGATGTGTCGACACAAAGGAGATGTGTCGACACTTAGAAGAATTCAGCAAAATACAGAAGATCAAGTACTTGTGTCGACACTCAATTTCAGTGTCGACATATGAAGAAGAAACTGTATCGAGAAATAGAATCTACAACACAAGGAGTTGTGTCGACACCTTGTAGACTTGTGTCGACACTTACACAACTTGTGTCGACACTTGATCTATAAGTGTCGACACTTAAAGACAGAAAGTCTCGACACTTTCAGACAGTTAGAGAATTTTCAAGAACTGACTGGATGACTTGACAGCTGCCGTTCCAGCCGGTTTATAGCACTTGTCAGAGTTGTCAGAAAGCAGTTATGAACCGGACCAGCCGGTTACCATGAAGAAGGCCTATAAATAGGCTTATACAGTCTACAGAAAGAGTAGTTCACATTATTAATCAAGTATCTAACAAAGAAGATCTAGCTATTCCTTGAAGAATAAAGTGCAGATCTAAGAAGTTGGAGAGAGAGAGAGCTCCATCCAAGAAATCAGCCGTTGGAACTAGGCTGAGAAGAAGGGTTCAGATTTATTCTGGATCTTAAGAAGCAGAGATCAAGGATCAACTGCAGAAGGAGTCAATCTTATTGAGTTCTACTTTCAAGAACCTTTGAAGAAAGCTAAGTCAGATTGATTTCAGCTGAGTTCTTCCAAGAACTCATCAAGAAACTCACAACTCCCCTCTCTTGTCTTTGGGTTGCTGAGTTAACAATTGTATATTCATTTTATCTTGTAGGATCTTTTGGATCTGAGTTTTTGTAAGCCTGTAATTATAAAGGCTGAGTGTAGGGCTTGAGAGCCTGAGTGTAGGAGATTGAAATCTCTGAGTGTAGGCCTTGGTGGCTGAGTGTAGGCCTTGGTGGCTGAGTGTAGGCCTTTGTGGCTGAGTGTAGGCTTTGTGGAAAAGTTGAGTTGTAGGGCCTTGGGCCTGAGGTGTAGGAACCAGTTTGGGTTCTGAGATAGTGGAGAAGTTTGGCCGAATCTAGTACACTGCTAGATAGGCGAAGGGGGAAAGTGGATGTACCCAAACCTTGGGGAACCACAATAAAACTGTGTGTCTTCTGTGTGCTGTGATTTGCTGTAAATGCTGTGTGATTGTTGTGTAAAAGTAGATTAGATTCTGTGTTAAAAACTGATTGCTGCCATAAAAAGTTAAAAAGAATTTGGTCACCTATTCACCCCCACCTCTAGGTGTTTAGGTACTATATCTTTCAAGTGGTATCAGAGCTAGGTTACTCAAAAAGGACTAACAGTCTGAGGAGATCCTGATTGGTAGATTCAGTCTAAGTCAAATTACAGATTCAAGAAAATCAAGAACCATGGGTTCCACAGATAGTCACAAGGAATTGGGATCCATGAAATTACCTATATGTAGGAAAGAGATATTTGGGATCTGGAAGGAAAGGGTAAGACTGTTTATGGAAGCCTCAGACCCTAGGATTTATATCACAGTCAAAGAGGGGTCATATGTGCCCATGAAGATATCAGTTCTAGATGAAAATTAGAGAACACCAAAGGATTTCTCTGAAATGACAAAGGATGAGATTGTCCTAGCCACCATGGACAAAAGGGCTCAAAACATTATAGTGAGTGTCATAGATGATGCAACTTTTCAGAATCTAATACACTGTAAGACAGCCAAAGAGATGTGGGATACTCTAATTGTGTATATGGAGGGTTCTGAAAAAGTAAGGCAAGACAGAAAATCCTTGCTAAATCAAGAGTATGAATGTTTTAGACAAGGAAAGGGTGATAGCATAACTGAGTGCTATAAGAAGTTCTATAGGATAGTGAATGAACTCATGTCTTATGAAAGAGAGTTCAGTAATTATGAACTAAATGACAAGTTTTTAAGATCCCTAACTAAAGATTGGGACACCAAGATCTGTGTCATTAGAGAAATGGCTAAGTTGGGAGAAATTCCTCCACCTACACTGTTTGGCAAATTGTTGTCATATGAAATGCAGTTGACAGTAAGGAAAGAGGAGGAGAAATCAACAAGAAATGAACATAAGGAAAGAACAGTAGCTTTCAAGACAGAAGCCCCCAGAAAGTACATAGGTAAGTCACCAACTCCACCTCCAAAGGTTGCTGAATCAGAGTCAGATGAGTCTGTCAGCACAAAGTCTGAAAGCAGTGAAAGTGATGAAGACTTTGTTGCCTTCACTAGACATTTTCAGAAGTTCTTGAAGAAGAAACAGTGGAGGACAAGGCCTTCTACTTCACAGGGAAAAGAAGACTTCTATCAGAACAAAAAGTCTTCAAAGAAAGACAGGAAGAGGACTAAGTCTAGCAAGGCAACTGTTTCAAAAATAGTGTGTTATTGCTACAATAGACAAGGCCATGTTGTTTCAGATTGTCCAGAAAAGATAAAGGAGTCTGGTGACAGGAAGAAGACTCATTTCAAAGGCAAGAAAGAGAAGTCTTTTGTTGCCCAAAAGGAGAAGACTCTGTCAGATATTTCTTCTTCAGAAACTGAGTCAGATGCTGAGGCATACATAGGGCTGTTTGCTGAAGAAGAAGAAGAAGAGTTCATGCAGATTATGGATTCTATATATGAACAAGAAGACTGTCAGTGCCAAGAACTGATGGCATTGACTGAAAATGACAAAATCCTGGAGCAGCCAGGACCAAGTAAGGTACAAAGTTCAACTTTAAGTTCAGTTTCTTGTGCCAGTACAGAATCAGATTCATCATCATCAAATGATGAGAGTGCATCTGAGTCTGAAGAAGATATTCATCAGCTGATAGATGAATATAAAGTACTGTTGCAAGCTTATAAGAAGAGCAAGTCCCTAGCCAAAAGTCAGGCAAAGGAAATTGCTGATCTCAAAGCTGCTGCAACAGAATTTGAGAAGTTATTTGATCAAAAGCTTAATGAGATAGCCAGACTGAAGCACATAACAGTGATTCAGATGGGGACTATCACCTATAAGAATGATCAAATCAAGAGTCTGGAGATCAATCTTCAGAAGGAGAAGGACTTAGTTGCTAGGTTTTCTAAACCTAAGTCAGTTTTACCCATAATTGATGAGTTTGTTCATCACAAAGGTAAAGCTGGACTGGGATTTACTAGACCTGCAAGGACTGTTCAGTTCAAGTCCAAGTCCAACGGTAAAGCCCCAACACTCAACAAGTCAGCTGTAGATAAGACAACAAAGACAGTACCTAAGCAAAGGTACAATAAGTTTGAATGTTGGTGCTGTGGCAAGGTTGGCCATTTTGCAATGGATTGTTGGCACAATGCTAGTGCCAAAGTGAGTAGCAAACTGTCTATTGGAAAACCAGTAGGTAGCTTTGTCAGGTTGCAAACTAACAAGTACCAAGGACCCAAGAATTCTTTGGGTTCTAAGGTTCATTAATCTGTTTTGCAGGAGAGTCCAAGTGGCCATGCCCCAACATGGTACTTGGACAGTGGATGTTCCAGACATATGACTGGAACTAGAGGATTACTAGGGGACTACATTCCAATCAAAAATGGTCCAAAAGTCACCTTTGGTGGTTCTGAAAAAGGAATCATCAAAGGATTTGGTAACATTTCTAGCAACTTGGTTACCATTACTCAAGTGGCTTATGTTAAAGGGTTGAAACACAACCTAATAAGTATAAGTCAATTGAGTGATGTAGGATATGACATCTCATTTGTGAAAGATGGTTGTCATATCAAGAGGTCAACTGATCAAGAGATCATTTTGACCGGTTATAGGAAAAGGAATGTATATTGCTTAGACATTATGGTTGAGAATAGTGGTTCTCCAGTGTGTCTTGTAGCTGATGAGACAGTCTCTCATTGTGTCAAATGGCACAAGAGGCTAGCCCATCTTAACTACAAGACTATTGGCAAACTCTTTAGCAAAGAGTTAGTGAGGAATGGTCCTCAAGTTAAGTGTGTTAAAGATGGTATTTGCTCAGCTTGTCAAAAGGGCAAGCAGACTAGATCCACCTTTAGAAGCATAGAAAACAAAGATGTTGTGAGGTGTTTATACCTCTTGCATATCGATCTCTTTGGTCCAATGCCAGTTCACAGCCTAGGAAGGAAGGTCTATACCTTTGTAGTTGTAGATGACTACTCAAGGTTTTCCTGGGTGTTCTTCTTAAGATAGAAATCTGAAACATCTAGTGTCTTCTATAGCTTTGTCAAGCAAATTGAGAATGAACTAAACAGTACAGTGGTCAAGATTAGAAGTGACCATGGTACTGAATTTCAGTCTGATAGCATGACAAAACTATGTAAAGAATTTGGGATATTTCAAGAGTTTTCTTCACCTAGAACACCTCAGCAAAATGGCATTGCTGAGAGGAAGAATAGGACCTTGATTGAGGCTGGTAGGACCCTATTAAGTGATACATCACTACCAGAATATTTCTGGGCTGAAGCAGTTAATACTGCATGTCATGTTATAAATAGGGCTACCATCACTAAAAGCCTCAACAATACCCCCTATGAGGTTGTGAAAGGCAGGAAACCAAACCTATCATACTTCAGGATCTTTGGTTGTAAGTGCTTCATACTTCACAATGGAAAGTCTTACTTGACCAAGTTTGCTGCCAAGTCCCAAGAGGGAATTTTTGTTGGGTACAGCAATAACAGTAAAGCTTATAGAGTCTACAACTTATCTACACAAGTTGTAGAAGAATCTGTACATGTAGTATTTGATGAGACTAAACTTATTAACAATGAGTTGTCTAGTAGTGTATGCAGCCCCACAGGTTTAACAAAGAAGATGGACAAGCTTACTATAGAAGAATTACCTACTGCAAGACAGCAAGTAGAAGACAGTGGCTGTTGTCCAGGGGGAGAACTACATGTACCAATTGCTGATGAAGTTCAAGGAGTACAGCATGATGGAGATGTTGAAGAGGTTCAACCAGAAGTCAGGATGCCTCCAGCCAATAGGCATCTTAGAGATCATCCAGTAGATCAGATCATTGGTGATCCAAGACAAGGGGTACAAATAAGGAGCAGAAACCTGAATGCAGTAATCTACTCCAGTTTTCTATCTCAAGTTGAACCAAAGAAGTTTGAAGAAGCCATTCTAGACCCACAATGGACTGAAGCAATGCAAGAAGAGCTGAATCAGTTCAAGAGGTGCAAGGTCTGGGAACTTGTTCCTAAACCTAAAGACCACAATGTAATAGGAACCAAGTGGATCTACATGAATAAGATGGATGAACAAGGGGTCATCATTAAGAATAAAGCAAGATTGGTTGCTAAAGGATATAGGCAAGAAGAAGGTATTGACTTTGATCAAACATTTGCTCCAGTAGCCAGACTGGAAGCCATAAGGATGTTTCTTGCCTATGCAACCTTTCAAGGATTCAAGGTTTACCAAATGAATGTCAAGTCAGCATTTCTGAATGGTAATCTTAAAGAGGAAGTCTATGTGGAACAACCATCAGGTTTTGTTGATTCAACTCTACATAATCATGTCTATAGACTTAGGAAAGCTTTATATGTGTTAAAGCAAGCCCCTAGGGCTTGGTATGAAACCCTATCTAGTTTCCTCATTGAGAACAAGTTCTCAAGGGGGAAAATAGATAAGACTCTATTCCTTAGGGAATCTAGAGGCAAAGTTATACTAGTCCAAATATATGTAGATGACATTATATTTGGGTCTACTGAAAGCAGCCTTTGCAAAAAGTTTGCAAAACTTATGCAAGGTCAATTTGAGATGAGTAGTATGGGAGAGCTAAAGTTTTTCTTGGGTCTCCAAGTTAAACAGACTGAGAATGGTTTATCCATATGTCAGTCTAAGTTCACCCTAGAACTTATAAGGAAGTATGGTATGGATTCATCCAGCACCATGAAGACTCCTATGGGGTCAAGTATGTCTCTTAGCAAGGATGATGCAGGGAAACTGTAGATGAAACCTTGTATAGAGGGATAGTTGGCTCCCTATTATACTTGACTGCAAGTAGACCAGATATCATGTATGCTACATGTGTCTGTGCCAGGTATCAAGCCTGCCCTAAAGAGTCTCATTTGACAGCAGTCAAAAGGATATTGAGATATCTAAAGGGCACTCCCTATCTAGGCCTCTGGTACCCTAGGAATGGGGATTTTGAACTAACAGGTTATTCAGATGCAGACTTTGCAGGATGCAAAGAAGATAGAAAAAGCACTACTGGAACCTGTCAATTCCTAGGTGGGAGACTAATTTCATGGAGTAGCAAAAAGCAAACAAGTGTGGTTATCTCCACTGCAGAGTCAGAATATGTGGCTGCAGGAAGTTGCTGTGCTCAACTTCTGTGGATACAACATCAGCTTGAGGACTATGGAATTCAGGTAAGTAGAACTCCACTCTTTTGTGATTCTACTAGTGCTATTTCAATAGCTAATAATCCTGTATCCCATAGTAGAACAAAACATATTGAAATTAAATATCATTTTCTTAGGGAGCATGTAGAAAGAGAAGATATTTTACTTGAATATGTTAAAACTGATAATCAACTAGCTGATATGTATACTAAGCCCCTAGAAGAAGTTAAGTTCAATAGGTTTAAAATTGAACTAGGTATGATAAACTTAGAATAAGTTTACAGAATTGAAATTGGCTAAGTAAAAAGGTGTCGACACATAGAGATTTCTGTGTCGACACAAAAAGTAGGTGTCGACACTTCAGGAAAAAGGTGTCGACACATCTAGGAAGTTAGTGTCGACACTTCAGAATATTAGTGTCGACACATGTCAAGTAGGTGTCGACACATCTAAAGTGGTGTCGACACTTATGTCTTACTCAGAATTCTCTAAGTAAAGTCTCAACTAAATGTCGAGTTGAGTGGTGTCGACACATAAACAAGTGTCGATACATATAATCTATTGACTAAACTTGTGTCCACACATATGTGTCGAGACATTATAAGTCAGTGTCGACACTTATTGTCAGTGTCGACACAATTTAAGTTAGCTGCCCGCCTGTTCATCTTCAAATCTAGAAAGGTATAAATGGGATTTTGCCTTAGTCTGTCGACACGCTTTCAAAAGTTTCGAGACCAAAACTTGTGTGTCGACACCTCTCTTCTCTCAAGACAAATTCTACAAACCCTAATGGCGCCAAAGCTTGAGGAGAATGTCAACGAAGGGTACGAACTGGTGCGGAATGCTTTTGAGGATGCCGATCAAGAAATCAAGAACGTGATAACCCTAGTAGCAGATTCAGGGTTAGAATATCTTGTTTCAGAACCTACTAAAATATGGAAGAAAGAGGTACTGGAATTCCTCAATGGAGCTGAAGTGGATGAATCTGTATACAAGATCAAATCCAGAGTTCATGGAGCAAAGGTTAAGATTACACCAAAGAGTCTGAGAAAGGTACTTCAGTTGCCAAGAACTAAAGAGGAAGCTGAGGTTACTGCTTCAAAGACCAGGGAAGCTCTAATCTGGTGTGGACTAGATTCTAATATGAAGATAGGATCTGTGTTTAACAGGAAGGGAATGAATAGTCAAGGGAAATTCCTTTCTGAAATTGTTGGAAAGGTAATATTAAGCAAGCCAGGATGGCATGACAGAGTGTCTGCCTATATGTTTAGTATTATGACAAGGATAATCTTCTCTCTGCAAACTGACTGGTCTATGGTAGTTTATGAGAAGATTAAAGAAAGCCTAAAGAAGCCCAACTTAGGCAGAATTTTAAGTCTATACCTTGCTGGAAGTATTCCAGAGGTAATGAGTACAGTTGCTGGAACAAAAATAAATCATATGAGAAAAATGGACATGAGGTTGTTCTCTAGATGGGACAGGGTGTTGTCTAAGGAGATGCCAACCCCTGAGAAGATTAGTCCTGAGAAAGTATCTCCTCCAAAGAAGAAGAGGAAAACTGCTCCAGTGGCTCAAGTGTCCACTAGCAGCTCTGACAGTGAAGAACAAGTTGTCTTCTCACCTGATGAGAATGAAGGAGACCCTGCTGTGAAGTCTCCAGCTCCTCAAGAGGTTGCTGAAATCCAGGGGGAGCTTCCAGTTGTAGATGAACCCACTACACTTTAAAGTGAGCAAGCTACAACCACAATCCTAGAGGTAATCACTGAGCTTAATGCTTTAGTTTTTCCTTTAGAGGATACTGATTTGTCTGATATTTATCAGCCACCACAGACTGATAGTCAAGTTCCAGATGCTGTTATAGAAGACACATCTGTTGTTGTTCAAGATGTATCTGATCCAGTGGTTGATGAGCCCAAAGTTTCTCCAACTCATTCTCCACAAGAGTATACAATGGAAGATTTGTTTCTCAATCTGGATCAACAAGACTTTGACAAAGACAATGCTACTGCTGAAGGAGAGAATGCTCCAATTGAGGGGGAGCAAGTGCAAATTCATGAAGACCCTGCCAGGAAAGAGACTGAGAAGGCACCAGATGTGCAGACTGAGAGGCCCCCAAGCCCTAAGGAGAGGGTTGAAATTGCTAGCTCCTCAGCTTCTGAAGATGAGGAGGCTACCAGGGCTAAGAAGCAGAAATTTCAGGTCTTCAGGAGAAGAAGCCAAAGTTATAAGAAGGCTTTGCAAACTGTTGCTCCACAACCTATAGTTCAGCCAGCACCATCAATAGACTATAGTGATCTGATGGTTGCCATGCAGATCAAGTTGGATGAGCATAGAAAAGCAATAGAGACTTATGTGGATGTAGGGCAGAAATCATTGCAGTTTGATCTGGCCCAGGACATAAAGTCAATAAGATTTGAGATGAATCTTAACAAGAAGGAGATGACAGACTGCTTCCACAAAGGGGGGAATGCAGTGGTGTACTTAGCTACACACCAAGAAAAGATAAAGGCTCAAGTAGATGACATAGCATTGAAGCAAGGGTATGTTCTTGAAAATCAGATAAGGATGAATGATAATTTAACTGCTTCTCATAATGCTATTGTCACAGAAATGAAAAACATAGCTGCTGGACCTTCTACCTCTACTGCTACTGTTAAAGCTGAATTTGACAAAGCATTTCAAGAAGAACTCACTGCTATTAAGACCGTCATTCAAGAATCTCAAAAGCTCATAACTGACAAACTCCAAAGGTTAAAACCTTTCTTTAAAGATGGAGTTAATTATTTGGATAATCAAGTGAGATTTCAGAAAGATGATGTCAGAGATCATATAGAAAGAGAAGTCATAAAGGGGGAGAGAGTGTTAGTCAAGGCCAGCTCTGATCATGCCAAGTGGATATCAAATTCTATCAGGGCAACTCTTGGATATCCTCCTCTTTGTGATGATGATAATGTGGCAGAATCTGGAATTCATCCTGCCTATCTAGGAGGGGAGCAACCTGAAGTGGCTCAAGTCATCTACCCTCCTCTAGATTTTGACATGATTCATGCAGATGTACAGTCCATGTATAGCCCACCTGGGGGTAAGGATAATGTTATTATTGAAAAAGTTGTTCAGCCAATTTCTGAAGCTACGCAAGAGGCACTGCAGAAAGAAGAAGAAACTAGATTGTCAAAGAAAAGGTTTAGGGAACAAGCTGAACAAAGACCAGACTTTGAGCAGTGGAGCCCTACCTCAAGAAACATTATATTGACTGCCTGGAAAGCTGCCAAAGATAACATTCAAGACAGGAACAAGTGGTTCTCTGAAGTAGAATGGAGGAAACATGAGTCAAGGCATGAGGCCATAGTTCAATATAGAAGGAAGGCCAAGATGGGAAAGCTACCTCCTACTGCCCAGGAGCCTAACAAGTAATTTCCTAAGCCTTACCATTACTTTGAAATACAGAAGATTAAAGCAGAAGAGCTTCAGAAGAAAGACTTGAAAGGCAAGAAGCATGTTGATGCTGAAGTTGCTGATGCTCCTGTTCAAGCCAAAGTTCAAGCTGGAAAAGGAATAGTGATTAAGGAGCCAGAACAGAAATAGAATTAGAATTTTCTTAAAGATTACTTTGAAATCTTTTTGATGTAAAACATTCTATAAAATGAATATGACAGATATTAGAACAATATGTTATATGTTAAATCTATTTCATATTTGTTCTGTGATGATGTCTATGTCTATTTCATATTTGTTCTGTGATGATGTCTATGAATATATGTGTGATTGATACATGTTTATGTTTACCCTGCTATATAGTATCCTGCTTTACATCATTTTGTAATTTAAATTATGAATGGTGTATATCATTGACTAAGGGTTATGACTTCTCCAAATAGGGGGAGATTGTTGGGTACATTGGTTTAAATGTACCTGATTTGAAGAAGCCTCACCCTACTCAATGATATACATCAAAATGTATTTGATATATTTTGAGTTACTTGTGCAGGTTAAGTATTTGCAGGACTGAAGCAAAAAGTTTCTAAGTACATGTGTCGACACCCAGAGGGAAAGTGTCGACACTTAAGAAGACTTGTGTCGACACCCAGACAAGCAGTGTCGACACTTGGAGTCATTGTGTCGACATCTGGGATGCAGAGTCGACACCATACACAAAGTGTCGACACAAGGAGCTGTGTCGACACTCAATGAAGAAAAGTGCAGAGAAGCAGTGTCGACACAAGGAGCTGTGTCGACACCCAGTGGAATTGTGTCTACATCAGAAAGTGTCGACACTTGGAGGCTATGTCGACACTCAGCAAAAGTCAGCAGAGACTAAGTATAAGTGTCGACACCCAGAACAATGTGTCGACACTCAACAGAAGAGTCAGCACTTGAAGTAAGTGTCGACACCCAGAACAATGTGTCGACACTCAACAGAAGAGTCAACACTTGAAGAAAGTGTCGACACCCAGAACAATGTATCGACACACAACAAAAGAGTCAACACTTGAAGAAAGTGTCGACACCCAAAACAATGTGTCGACACTCAGCTGAAGACTCAACACTTGAAGAAAGTGTCGACACATGGAGCTGTGTCGACACTTAGCGAAGAACAGCAAGATCAACAAATTATTCTAAGTACAAGTGTCGACACTATGGGAATGTGTCGACACTCAGCTGAAGTCTCAACAAGAAGAAGAATGTGTCGACACAAGGAGCTGTGTCGACACTCAGCAAGTATCAACACTGAAGACATGTGTCGACACCAAGAAGCAGTGTCGACACTTAACAGATTCAACACATGAAGATGTGTCAACACAAAGGAGATGTGTCGACACTTAGAAGAATTCAGCAAAATACAGAAGATCAAGTACTTGTGTCGACACTCAATTTCAGTGTCGACACATGAAGAAGAAACTGTGTCGAGAAATAGAATCTACAACACAAGGAGTTGTGTCGACACCTTGTAGACTTGTGTCGACACTTACACAACTTGTGTCGACACTTGATTTATAAGTGTCGACACTTAAAGACAGAAAGTCTCGACACTTTCAGACAGTTAGAGAATTTTCAAGAACTGACTGGATGACTTGACAGCTGCCATTCCAGCCGGTCTACAGCACTTGTCAGAGTTGTCAGAAAGCAGTTATGAACCGGACCAGCCGGTTACCATGAAGAAGGCCTATAAATAGGCTTATACAGTCTACAGAAAGAGTAGTTCACATTATTAATCAAGTATCTAACAAAGAAGATCTAGCTATTCCTTGAAGAATAAAGTGCAGATCTAAGAAGTTGGAGAGAGAGAGCTCCATCCAAGAAATTAGCCGTTGGAACTAGGCTGAGAAGAAGGGTTCAGATTTATTCTGGATCTTAAGAAGCAGAGATCAAGGATCAACTGCAGAAGGAGTCAATCTTATTGAGTTCTACTTTCAAGAAGCTTTGAAGAAAGCTAAGTCAGATTGATTTCAGCTGAGTTCTTCCAAGAACTCATCAAGAAACTCACAACTCCCCTCTCTTATCTTTGGGTTGCTGAGTTAACAATTGTATATTCATTTTATCTTGTAGGATCTTTTGGATCTGAGTTTTTGTAAGCCTATAATTATAAAAGCTGAGTGTAGGGCTTGAGAGCCTGAGTGTAGGAGATTGAAATCTCTGAGTGTAGGCCTTGGTGGCTGAGTGTAGGCCTTTGTGGCTGAGTGTAGGCTTTGTGGAAAAGCTGAGTTGTAGGGCATTGGGCCTGAGGTGTAGGAACCAGTTTGGGTTCTGAGATTGTGGAGAAGTTTGGCTGAATCTAGTACACTGCTAGATAAGCGAAGGGGGAAAGTGGATGTACCCAAACCTTGGGGAACCACTATAAAACTGTATGTCTTCTGTGTGCTGTGATTTGCTGTAAATGTTGTGTGATTGCTGTGTAAAAGTAGATTAGATTCTGTGTTAAAAACTGATTGCTGCCATAAAAAGTTAAAAAGAATTTGGTCACCTATTCACCCCCCCCCCCTAGGTGTTTAGGTACTATATCTTTCACCAATCTTTGAGTGAGATCCTTCACTTCGACTTTCAGGGTCTCTTGTGTGAACTTAGTTTTGTAGTCATCCCGGAATAGGGCAAGACAGCAACGTGCCTCCACATGCAAGAGCTATAGGGCGCAGAGCTAGGCTCGTACGCTCTCGTGGGTGAGCCTCTGCATCGACATGGATTTGTATACTGTTGCATCCTCGCGACCATATAGCCCAAAGGCAAGAGCAAAGGCATGATCGTTGGGGCGCCGCTCAGACTACGTAGGGTGGAGCGAGAATATCGAGACTCGGTGGTCCTTCTTGTCCCAAAGCACAATCAACTCACCAATGTTGTCTTTAATCTTTACACCGAGCGGTGCGAGTCGAGCACCCCCTCCCGCGATTCCTCGACCCGGACCCATCTCGAGTCCGTGGATCTCTCTCTCAGTCTGCCCCTCCTCCTAAGGGTCAATATGGACCTATTTACCCTTGGATGTTGTGGTTTTCTTGAGCCTTTTAGTGAGGGAGGGATCCATGGTTGGCTTGAGTCCGCCAGCCCGCCTCATTTATGGATACTCGATGAGGCAAAGGTCTTCGACATCTCTTTGAACGTCGATGAGGTGGACTTTGTCGAGGCGAGTAGATCAACGGATTCCTCAGCACTTACGTAGGCCTGGTTCACTAGGGTCAAGCGCTCCACTGTGTGACAATGATTTAATAATCGAGGAAACGTAGCCACAACAATGAGAGACAAAAAGGAAGTAGCAAGGTGGATTTGTACCTTCACTTGGAAGAACTGGGAGGAGCGAGTCGAGTCCCCCTCCTCGGGTATGAAACTTCAAAGTTCTTGTGAAGGAAGAACTGGTGGAGGGCAGAGTCATTTCCCGTCAGGGATGGGGGCAGAGGACATCCTCAGCTTGTTGAACTGGTGAGTGTGGGATTTTTCCCATGTTTCCCGAGATAAGGACAAACTTGGTTGTCCATTGGTGGTTTTTGTTCGCAGTCTCACATACCTAAATCTACGAGCCGGAGAATAAGGCGACCCATCATTGTTTGCCCTATAAATGAAAAGTTTACGGAAGACAGTCAAATTGAACTATATTCGCTCCTTACAAAGGAAGGTAGCGAATATGACTATCATGTCATTGGAGTTGGGATTGAACTGTGCGGGAACGACTCCATAATATTTCAAAACTTATCGTACTTCGGTACATAGGGGGATTCGCAGCCCCACATTGAAGTGAGAGACCGAAAATGCGAGTTCATTGTCCAGGAAAGTGTTAATTGCCTCCTGCTTCTTAGAATGACGTGTCGAGTATCCTAGCAGGACAAAGTCAGCCATGAAGGAGATATATTCCACCTCAGTCAGGTTCCCATCTAATAAGGGGTACTCGGCAAACTGCCTCGCGCACTTCATCCGGCCATCTACTTTTGGCTTTGTCTTGCCCATTGACGTGGTAGATCTCACAAATTTCAAGAGATGAGGAAGGCTTTGAGATGTAAGGGTGCAAGGGTGGTTCAGTAGCAGTTAATGAGGTAGGTGGTTATGAGGTAGGGGAGCCTATTTATAGAGGAAGTTGTGTGGGCACCAGGGTATGGGGGAGGGGGTAAGGGTGTATCGACATCAAGCAAGTATGGCCGCTCGCCTCGCCCGAAGTCATGGCCCCGAGATCTCTCTTCACCTACCCGCGAGTTGCCTGCCCATTCCATGGAGGTATGGTGCGAGACCTCTCTACACCAACTCACGTGTGGGTCGAGTTAATGAGCTCTCCATGAACAAAAAAAACATCAAGGAAATTGACGACATCACAACAGCGAGAAAGTTGACACATGCTATTTATTATTACAACCCATCAACTAGCAAGTCCTTGAGCATAGAGAGAGGAAATTAAAGAAAAAGAAAAGCATCTCAGAACCTATCCTACAAAAAGCAGAAGTGCTACAGGAAGAATCTCAGGGAAGAGGGGGAGAGTGACAGTAGGCTCAAAACGGGAGCCATTTCCATCTTCCCCAACCTCGTGCCCATGTCCCTGGTGGTTGATGAGGATTATTATACTCACAAAGAGCGTTGATTTCCAGCTGAGCATGGATCTTATTTCTTCCACTCGCTCGATATGAGCTCGCGGAGACGTTGCCTCGGCGCCATACATTCCTTGCACCTCTCTAGCGAGTTGAGCATCGCCATCTTCGAGGTCTTGCAGCCGGTGGTCATTCATGGCCTTATTTTCCTGAAGTTATCGCAGCATGAGCCCATACTTCATCAGGATATCGGTCATTCATCTCTTCATCTCCTCGGGGTTTCTAAGGTCACCCAGGTATTCGGTGATTGAATGAGGGGAGGGTGGTGGCGACTCGACGTCCCTTTTGGATAGCTCTTCAGTCTCGGAAACCCCTAGGGTAATTAACATAGTTAGAACTCATCGAGGAATAGGTCGGTATGGTGAGAAAGTGGGGAGGAAAACTATGACTCACCCTGCGAAATTGCTTTGTTGGTATGTTGACAGGAAGAGCTCAGTTGTTCCGAGTGGGGTCGATGGAGTGGAAGGGTGAGCGATTTTCTGAGACCAGGACGGCAGTGGTTTGGATCTGCTATCAAGATGGAAGAAGGAATTGAAATTTCAATGGAACTTTTTAAAGTAAGGGGTGAGTGTAGAAGGAGATTATCGGAAACCTTGCGAGATGATAGTTCCGGTGGGAGGGAGCCCAGACCAGTGGTCCTAAAGTTAGAAGCTACAAAGCGAGACATGGAATGATAAGAGGAAGGAGAAGTGTAAATCAACGAGACATAGTAGTGGCTGAATTACTAGAGATCAAGGGAGGATCGCTGGAGGGGCCGTGAGTGGCCGGGACCACAAAAAGTTGGGTCTCAGGAGACTTTTGGTGGCTCGCGTCGCCGCGAGTAGGTGTATCGTCCCTCGGCGGCTTCTCTGCCGCATCCTGAGCCCCTTGGACAATTGTCGGTGTTAGTATCTTAAAATGAGCAGACTCGCTCTGGGTGGGATCATAAAAAGCCTTCTTGTTTTTCTTATCGTTAGAAGGTGAGCTTGAGGGCCTTCAGAAGAGCCGAGGAAAGACCTCGGTCGTGGAAGACCTACTCTCCCTCCGGACCACAGCGATACTAGATTGAAACTCCTTGGAAAGCAACATTTTGTAGCAGTGGCAGGAAAAGAAAAGAAGTCAGCACAGCCACTTCCCCCTCTCTTTATGACAAGTGTATTTATGGGCCTACAGAACGAATGGGTGGGGGCCGCTCAAGATTCCCTCAGCACTCGCTGAATAGTTGGGGCTGGACTTTTCCTTCCGAGCTTTGGGCAATCTCGCAAAGAGCGGGGACTATATACAACCTCATATTCGCCGAGTGAGTCCACCAAAAGATGATCAAAATAAAAAGAATAGTTCTAGGCTCAGGAGAGTCGGTTCAGGAGAGTGGGGAAGGCACTCCCCAACTTTCGTAAGGTCGAATCGTCATTATCTTGGGGGAGAGTGGGCCATATAGGTCCGCACTCACCACAAGGCTCAAGCAGGGGGGAGAGGCGAGCGGGGTAATCAAGGCCCACACTCGCCTTTAGCCCTGGGGTGGCAGCGAGTGCTGACCTTATCAAGGCACTCGCCACCCCATGCGAGTAGTAGGATTAGGGAGCATTCGCCCAACAGCGTTTTTACTAGAATGCCCCTGTTGGCCGGTTAATAGCTTTTCCAAACAGTGGAGTTTGGCTGTTAGCAGACCCATATGGGGTGCGCATAGTATTTTGAAAAGGCGGGATTGCGCAATTGGCAGACTAAGTCAGAAAAACTATAAATAGACCCTTAAGGGCACCTTTAAAGGGGATCAATTTTTAGTTTTCTCCCTCCTCTGGTCTGCTTTGGCGAGTTCATAGAGTCTTCCAAGGTGCCCAGCTCGGCTTTGGCTTGGGAGGGGAAGTTCCTTTGGATCTTTTGGGTGTGGCAGGACCTCTGTGGTGTAGCTCAGGGACTATTCCTTTGTTCAAAGTCTTTGGTCAGGAGTTCAGCTCAGGTTAAGTTGGAGAAGGATACCCCCATTTGGGTTTGAACTCTCTTTAAGAATGGGTAATGGTTTCTACAAGCAGTGCTCTCACGAGATCAAAACCAAGTCAGTAATATCAACCACACCTTGTTTAGTAATATAGTGGAAAATTGTTTAATGCAATCTAGATCAAGCAACATTGCAACCCCAACATAGCTTCTAGAGCCAACGAACTCAGAATTAACTTTGTTTGTTATGTTAAACTTGTATGATCCTTATGAGTGCAACTCAATATGTTTTGTTCGATATAAACAGTAGTGAACTTGCAATAACAAATGGATAGAGTTTTGAATAATTGAAATTTTATTATCCAAAAACGATACCATTTACAAAGGTATTACCTCCCTTTTATAGAATGGAGGGGATATGGGAGAGTACAAATAATCAATGTGGGACTAAATATTTACAGTACTGAGCGGCTAGAAATAAAGGAGACCGCATAGGCCGCGCGGTTAGACAAATGAGTTAACCGCTCGGCAACTCCATCAGGATAGAACAGGCCGCAATGGGAGACCGATAGACCGCCCGGTCTCTAGGCTTCTGAGGAGACCGCCAGACCGCTCGGTCAACAAACCGCTGGACAAGACCGCAAGACCGCCCGGTCTAATACTTCAACACTCCCCCTCAAGCTGGAGCATATATATTAATCATGCCCAGCTTGTCACAAATGTGGAAGAAGGAAGTAGACACCGGCTTTGTGAAGATATCTGCCAATTCTTTGTCAGAGGTGACAAACGATGTACAGATCTGTTTCTTCAAAATCTCTTCCCGAATGAAGTGGCAGTCAACCTCTATATGCTTTGTTCTCTCATGGAAGACTGGATTTCTGGATATGTATATGGCGGCCTTGTTGTCACAGAACATAGGAAGTGGATAGTCATAGACCTCCCCTAGGTCAAGCATGAGAGCCCGCAACCACTTTAACTCACACATGGTTGACGTCATACTCCTGTATTCGGCTTCTGCACTGGATCTGGAGATAACAGACTGTTTATTACTCTTCCAACTCACAAGATTTCCTCCAACAAAGGTACAAAAACCTGATGTGGATTTACGATCGCCTTTGTCATCCGCGTAACTAGAATCTGAGTAGGCCTCAACCCTCAGATGACCATTCTTCTGAAAGATAAGCCCTTTGCCTGGTGCTGCTTTGATATACTCTAAAATCTTCAGGGCAGACTGAAGGTGGCACTCCCTGGGAGCTTGCATAAACTGACTGACCTTGCCTACAGCATAGGCGATGTCGGGTCTAGTCACCGTGAGATAGATGAGTTTGTCAACCAAATGTCTGTACCTGGTGACATCAGATAGAGGAGGCGAGTCATCCGTCCACGTTTTGTCTTCTCCAATATCCATGGGAAACCGAGCTGGTTTGGCACCTGTCAATCCTGCTTCTTGTAGAAGATCAAGGGCATACTTCCGTTGGGAGAGGACCAACGAGTCAGGTTTCCGAGAGATTTCTATCCCCAAGAAGTATTTCGGGGAGCCCATGTCCTTCGTGACCAAGTGTTAACGGAGGTGGTTCTTCGTCAAGTCCACCCCATCTCGATCATCGCCAGTAATAAGAATATCATCCACATATACTGCCAAAACCACCAGTCCCGAGGCCGTTTTTCAAATGAATAAGGAGTGATCGGACGAACTCCTTATAAATCCAATGGTAGCCACAATACCACTAAATTTGTTAAACCACGCCTGAGGGCTCTGCTTTAGGCCATAAATGGCCTTCTTCAAATGGCATACGCGTGTCTCCCCCTGAGCAACATACCCAGGAGGTTGCTCCATGTAAACGTCCTCCTGAAGATCGCCATAGAGAAAAGCATTCTTCATATCTAGCTGGGAAATAGCCCAATCCCGGTTAACAGCCACAGAAAGAAGAACCCGGATGGTGCTGAGGCGAGCAACCGGAGAAAAAGTGTCAAAGTAATCAATGTCATAAGCCTGAGTGAAGCCTTTGGCCACCAGCCGTGCCTTGTAGCGATCCATAGTGTCGTCGGGCCGAAATTTCACAACGAAGACCCAGCGACAGCCAACCACATCAGTGCCCACAGGAGGAGGAACAAGGGTCCAGGTACCCCTTTCAGTAAGAGTGGCCATCTCTTCATCCATGGCAGACTTCCAATGAGGGATAGTAAGAGCCTCCTGGTAGGTGCGGGGAGTAGAAGTAGCGGAGATATCCAAGGCAAAACACCTGCGAGAAAGAGAAAGCCGATCATAGGAAACAACTGCCGCAAGCGGGTGTTGAGTACACGCCCGCACCCCTTTGCGAAGAGCAATGGGAAGATCCAGGTCGACGGGTGCGTTAGTGACTGGAGCGTTCGTGGCAGAGAAGGCTGGCCCGGGACTAGAGAGACGGCGGCGGAGAGGAGGGAGGAGGGGTGGGTGGAGAGACGGACAGAGAAGGAGACGGTGGAGGAGGAGACAGAGGTGGGGAGACGTCGAGAGGCATGGAGGGAACGGAGAGATCAGAAGGAAGAGAGGAGGTAGGAGAGAAGTAGGAAGCATTCTCGAAAAATATCACATCCGCGGAGACAAATTGCTTGCGGAGAAGGGGGTCAAAACAGCAATAGCCTTTCTGAGTGGTAGAGTACCCCAGAAAGACACACTTGGTGGAACGGGGGGAAAGCTTGTCGCGGGTAGCGGAGGGAGCGCGAACAAAGGCCGTACAGCCAAATACACGGAGAGGGAGAGAAAAAGGTTCCTTGTGGGGGTAGAGAATGGATAAGGGGGTCTGGCCGTGGAAAACTGTGGAGGGAAGGCGATTGATGAGATAGCATGCGAGGAGAACAGCTTAGCCCCAGTAGGAGCGAGGTACGTGCATCTGCGTCATGAGAGTACGAGCAACATCAAGCAGATGACAGTTTTTATGCTCTGCCACCCCATTCTGCTGGGAGGTGTAAACACAAGTAGTTTGATGAAGAAGACCATGTTGGTGAAAGAAAGAGGAGAACTCATGATTAAGATATTCCTTGGCATTATCAGAACGTAAAATTTTAATAGAAATGTCAAACTGATTCTGAATCATAAAATAAAATGCTTGCCAAAAAGAAAAGAGTTCAGAGCGATCTTTTAATAGATACACCCATGTACAACGTGAAAAATCATCTATAAAAGCGACAAAATAGGAACTACCCCGACCAATAGTGAGGGTAGGAGCCGGACCCCATACATCAGAATGAATAAGATCAAACGGGCGAGAGGAGCCACAGCCTTGCTTTGGTAGGAAGGAGGAGCGATGATGTTTGCCAAGCTGACACGCATCATAGTTGAGTGGAGAACTGGTAGGAGGTAAGTGAGGCAGAAGCTGTCGAAGAATCTGAGGAGGAGGATGTCCAAGGCGAAGATACCACTGAAGGAGATCGGTGGAGGAGTAGGCGGACAGAGCGGAACATCGTCGAGGAAGTAGAGGCCGCCACTCTCAGTCCCAGTAGCAATCGTCCGCTGGGTCCTCGGGTCCTAAAAAGAACAAGTAGTTGGAGTGAACAAGACGGAGCACTGAAGTTGTCGGCATAAACTAGTAACAGATAATAAATTGCACGGGAACTTCGGGACATAGAGAGTGTCCTCCAAGCAAAGCGATGGGGTGAGTTGAACCATGCTCGTCCCATGAACTGGGGACGGTGAACCATCCGCCACACGAACCGGGGGTAAGCGGCCATGTGTCTCAAGACCGGAGAAGAAATGAGGGTTGCCCGTCATGTGATTCGTAGCACCAGAGTCAATCAGCCATTTACCTTGGCTAACGACGTGGGCACTACCTGACGTCATGGCTACAGAAGCAGACAGCCGAGAAGAGGCGGAGGCCGAAGAAGGAGCATCACCGGAAGGGCGAAGATGAGGATGTTTCTGCCAGCAGCGGTCAATAGAATGGTCGGTACGACCACAGTGAGAGCAGATGAACCGGGACGAACCCCGTCCGCAGGAGTAACCGCGGCCACTAGGGCCCCCCTTCTGAGCGTGATGAGCAAAGGAGTCCGGGGAAGGTGGGGAGGCCAACAGAGGCCGCTGGAGTAGCGAAGTAATAGCGGCAATGCGAGCCGCAGTGGCATCCAAAGTAGGAGATTCCGCCTCACCTAGGATCTGTTGGCGGATCATATCATAGGAATTGGGAAGACGGAGAAGATAACAAACAACCAGGAGTTCCTGGAAGTGTTTGTGTTGGTCGGCCAAGTCCGCGGAGAAGGGGTGATTCTGGAGGATTTCAGCACCAAGAGCCTGAACCTGCTGATAAGCCACAGCAGGAGACATAGAAGGGCGGGCGAAGAGGTCCGCATAGAGAGTATAAATGCGGGACGTCTGTCCCCCCTTCGAATAGAGAGCAGCGAGGTGAAGCCAGGCGGCCTTGACTGTCTCATCATGGCGAATGACGGGAAGGCACTCATCAGAGAGGCTGTTGGCCAGCCAAGTGCGGACAAGAGCATCACTCGCATCCCAGTCATCAAACTCGGGAGAGTTACGAGGAAGAGGGTCATCAGTGAGGTGATGACGCTTGCGCTGAGAGCAAAGAAGGAAGGTGAAATAAACGCTCCAATCGGGATAGTTGGAGCCAACCAGCTTAGAAAGGGTGCCAAGGTTGCCCGAAGGAGGAGGTGGAGAAGGAGCGGTCGGAGTGGTGGAGATAACGGGGGTGGTGAGACCGGAAGTAGTCATCGAACACAGCAAGAAACCGCGCAAGAAGAAGAGAAGCCGCGGGGAGAGGATACAAGAAGGCAACTCGCGCGAAACCGCAGCGGTTTAAAAAGAAGAAGTCGCGCGAACACAAGCGGCCAGGAAGCAAACAAAGGCACAGCGGGGAAGAGGTCGCGCGGACTGAAAAATCCGAGCGAACAAAAGAGAAGAGGAAGCAAGAAGCAGCGACTAGAACAAGTCGCAAGCCGGGCGAATAGAATCAGATCGCAACGACTAAGAATCCGGAGAGGCAAGAAGGAACCAGGGTGCGGCGACAACGAAACAAGTCGCGGCCACGAGGAGCATCAGGAGAAGAGAAGCAAGGAAAAAAAACAAGCCGCGCGATCAGGGCAGCGGACAGAAGAGAATTCAAGCCGCAAGACAGGTCGCGGAAAGCAGAAAACAAGCCGCGAGAATCAGAGAGCGCACACAATCAGGAGGAAAAGAACCTGGCTCTGATACCGTGTAAACAGTAGCCAACTTGCAAGAACAAACGGATAGAGTTTTGAATAATTGAAATTTTATTATCCAAAAACGATATCATTTACAAAGGTATGACCTCCCTTTTATAGAATGGAGGGGATATGGGAGAGTACAAATAATCAATGTGGGACTAAATATTTACAGTACTGAGCGGCTAGAAATAAAGGAGACTGCATAGGCCGCGCGGTTAGATAAATGAGTTAACCGCTCGGCAACTCCATCAGGATAGAACAGGCCGCAATGGGAGACCGATAGACCGCCCGGTCTCTAGGCTTCTGAGGAGACCGCCAGACCGCTCGGTCAACAAACCACTAAACAAGACCGCAAGGCCGCCCGGTCTAATACTTCAACATTCGAATCTGACGTCGTTTAGTGAAAGTTACCATTTTAAGTAACGTTGCTCGTCATAATAAACCTAAAACGCCATTTTGAGTAAACATGCTCATAATTGACTCATGTCAGTTGTGTTAGACTCGTACGATCTTTCTGATTGTAACACAACTTACTTCGTTTGAATATGAGGTTATTTAATGAAAGTGACAATTTTATGTCACATTGTTGAGCGCGATCACCCCAAAATATCATTTTGAGCAAACAAACTCAGAATTGATTACTGTTAATTGCATTAGACAGTATGACCCATGCAAGTGCAACGCGGCTCGTTTCATTTTAATTTGTAATAATAATAATAATAATAATGAAGGAAAAAAAAGAGATGGAAAATTAATCTTCCTTAAAAATACAAGATACGAAAGGAGTATTATTCTAAACTCCAACAGATAGCAGAAAGAAGAATCCTCTCTCACTCTCTCTGAAGATTCAAATAAATAAGCCCTCATCTTAAAAGGTTGCTATTGAAGATCGCTGCTCAATTTTCTTCCTTAAAGTCACGGTCAATAAGAAGAGCATATTGTTGCTCCCTGGCCGAATCCACAAAGCACTATAAATAATTAGCTTCTTCAAAGCTATTGAAGGACACATTATGGAAAATCTATTTCAAATCAACTTGTATAAAGGAGGTCTAAGAAACCCTTCGTCAAAGGATTCAATATTGGTTCTGAGAGTCTTCATTCAAAAGACTCAGTTGTTGAGCTCCCTTATCGACAACTCATTTGGCTTTGGAGAGACCTTATCAATAACTCCTGGTTCTAAGAGACTCCTTATCAAAAGACTCAGTGTTGAGCTCCCTTACTTGCATCTTCTCTCAATCTCTTATTTTTGAACTTTTATTACTAGTGTGTTTGTGATATGCAAAAGGGGTATATCGAGAAATTATTACAACAATTAAACTAACTTCTTATAAAACTTAAATAAACTTTTAACTAATATATTTACTCCTTTCTAGAGTATATCTAAGTGATTAGTATTTTTCCTTTCAATTAGTATCAGAGAAAGGTTGATTAGAAAAATACTAACACATTGTTCATTAAGATCCCCTGAGAACTAATCACTTAATTAGAAAAGTTCATAACATAAACATGAGCACATCTCAAAGTAGAGAATATGCCACAACAATACTACATACTTTCAATCTAAATAATATCTCTTTGTGGAAGTCTAAAATTAGATTGTATATGAACTTTCTTGATGAAGAAATTTATGATGTTTTCTTAACAAGTCATGAGACAAAAACAAAGATAGTTGATGATGGAAAAATGTGCATATGTCCAAAAATATATAGTCAAAAAAATAGAAAGGCCAAAGAATATGACAATGAAGACATGAACATTATTATGTCAACACTAACAGACAAAATCTTTTAAAAAGTAGCTAACTACACTTCAACAAGAGAAATCTGGGAGTATCTAATCAGATTAGCAATTGGTTCTATTAATGAAAGGAGAAATGAATAATCCTCACTAGTTTTTTCTAAGTTCACATTGTGGAGACAGAAGTTAGATGTAAGAGGAATGTGATGTGCTGGAGTCTATACCAGATGATGATGACCTGGATGCGAGGTAGTGTACCCATAATTTGCGAGCCCTACATGGTGAATGGGCGTGGTGGTGCGGTGAATCATCTTTCTGAGGCTCAAATATTGCTTGTTAATTTTCAACAATCAGTTTGCGACGACATTCAAGAGTTGAGCCTGAGCAGATATGTAAAAGTCCGATTTTCTCAGCAGGCCAATTTTTGGGTGACACGGTCTGGGACACTGGCGTGTCCCAGTGCGTGTACTGCGTGTGTCGAGTGTCGAGAGAAACGGTCGATGTTTTGCACTCGACGATGTGTCGAGAGATGGCACACGGCCAAGGACACGGGCGTGTCCAAGGCCGTGTCGTGTGTTCGACGAATTTTGCTCGACGATCGTCGAGTGTCGAGATGTGGGCGTCGAGTGTCGAGAGTTGGTGAACACGGCTTATGACACGGGCATGTCACAGGGCGTGTCCATTCGGGTCGACGAACTCAGCCCGACAATTTTTGCGCTAGGGCGTGTCTTAGTGTCGTGTCTGGGCACACGGCCTGGGACACG
This sequence comes from Platanthera guangdongensis, assembly GCA_039583875.1. Classification (NCBI taxonomy): domain Eukaryota; kingdom Viridiplantae; phylum Streptophyta; class Magnoliopsida; order Asparagales; family Orchidaceae; genus Platanthera; species Platanthera guangdongensis. The sequence continues at coordinate 2,814,329 of CM077149.1, read as the reverse complement.
GGCGTGTCACAGGCCGTGTGAGTCTCAGGCGATTTTGGGAGTAAATGCTCAAGAAAGTTGCTGTTGGGTGATGACCCTGATACGGTGGTGGGCATGTGATTTGCCAGAACACCAAGAATGTGCCCTGAGTGCACGGACCGTTAGGCCGGGTGGCGAACGGTTGTGATGGCATGTGTGCGTGAAAGCACATTTTATGAGATATATTGTCATGCTTGTGTTATGATATGCCTGTAGGGAAGAGTACCACTGCCCCGAGAAAAGGGGTAGGGTCGTTATAATTTGGTCAGCTGAATGATGATTGTTGCCTCTGTTTGCTACCGTTGGGTGGATTGTCCCTGTTCAGGTGCTGGAGAGCCAAGCGGGACGCATAAAGGTTGATGTCCCTGCTGCTGTTGCTGCTGCTACTGCTAGCCCTCGAAGGCTGATGTTATTTGTTATGGTTTCTTTTATTGTGGCCGGCCTGCGCGCCAATCTTTTTAGGCCACTGTGTGACAGCCATGTGAGGCCATAAGGCCAACTTTTTATACTCTTGTAAGACATTCCTATTCTCAATATATACAATGTGATGTTGTAGTATATGTTGGACATTCTTGTGATGAGTTCAAGTGGTCGTATAGGCTTCCGCTAGAATGCTTTTGTGATAGGTACGATGCATTACTCTGGTATCATTCTGTAGCTCATTGTCTGTTTTTGGTATCGGTTGTTTTGGTCTTTCTCTCTCGATGTCGTGGTCGACTTCTTTTGTGGGGTGGCGAGCACGTGTTTGTGCGAACCAAAGTCTACGAATGAACTCATGAATGTCCATGATAGGAATGCAAATTTGTGTGTTTGAGGAACCAGCGCGTTCTTATTTTGTGTTGTTTGCTTGTGTAAGACCGCTAATGTGTGTGTCTTGTCCACCTTTAGGTGACACGGAGTGGAGCTGGGCCGTCTGAGCCCCAGCGTTCTGATGAAAGTACGGCACCAGCCGCGGTGCCGACACCTCCACCGTCTGCGGAACATGTGCGTTTAGTTGCGGAGGCTTTATTTACCATTATACAAGGCCAGCCACTTAGGAAGGAACAAGCGGCTGTGAGGCCAGAACAGGTGGCGGCAAGGCCTAAACCTGTAGTGGATGTGGCTCCTCGAGCGGCTGAGAAGCAGCTGACACGGTTTATGAGTTTCCATACGCCTACGTTTTCGGGAGCGGGAACTCCGACGCATGCTGAGGATTGGTTATCGCGCGTCAAGCGAGTCATGATGGCGATTGGAACGGCGGATCATCAGAAAGTCACCTTAGCAACCTTCTTGCTTGAAGGAGAAGCTAGATTGTGGTGAGATGAGATGGAGTTGCATCACTTAGCAGGTCGTCCTTTAACACAAGTCTCGATGGACGAATTCTCTCGACTCTTCCTAGCGAAGCACCTTCCTGCGGCTCAACGGATAGCCATGGAGAATGAATTCCAAAGGCTGACCCAAGGTGATGGCAGTGTTGATGCGTACATGCATGAATTTACTCGCTTAGGACGGTATGCGGGTTCTATATTTGCTGATGAGCAGAGGAAGACCAATCGGTTCTATGAAGGACTGAGGGACGAGCTGAGGTTCCTAGTTTTGAGTTCTGTGAACCAAGGCTTCCAGGCGTTGGTGGACACTGCGAGCGCGCTGGATAAGGATATGAAAAGGGTACAAGGGAAGAGAGCTTTGGCTGTGACGCAACCAGAGTGGAAGGTGCCCCGATCTGGGAAACCATTTTATAAGAAGAGATGGGCCAAGAAGTCCAAGACAAGTGGACAAGCTCCTTCATCAGTTGCAACGGGAGCAACGTCGGGGGCGACTTCAAAGTTGGATACTTGTACTGCTATAATTGTGGCCGGATGGGGCATATTGTGCGAGATTGTCGGATGTCGCCAAAGAGTGAAAAGAAGGCGGGAGAATCTTATGCGGAAAAAGGAAAGGCGGTGGTGGATTCCTCTGCCTCGTAGGGGCAACCCCGGGTCTACAATCTTGGCCTGCAGGAGGCCATCAAGCAGAGTAATGTGGTCACAGGTATGCGTTTAGTTTTGCATATTCTATTGTGTGTATGTTTTGTTTCATGCATATGTGTTTGCGGTTTGTGTGTGTGACATGATTGTCACAGGCTTTGTGATGATTCGGGACACGCTGGCGCGAGCACTATTTGATAGGGGTGCATCGCATTCTTTTCTGTCTAGCGAGTTTCTAGCGTGGCTTGGGATACCTAGTCGTGCCAAGACAGATAGCGTCAGAGTGGTGTTACCGAATGGCTGTTGGATGCTTGCGGACCAAGCTTGCGATGTGGCAGTTTTACTAGGAAGTTGGGATTTTCGTTTGACTGCATCTGTTTTGCCGATATCGGAATTTGACGTGATTTTTGGGATGGATTGGCTTGCGGAGCAGCATGTTATGATTGATTGTCAGTCCAAAGAAATCACATTGGGCCAGAATACCGAATAGGAGACAAAGTTCGCAGGTATGCGAGGAGTGTGCGGGACGTTGATGTCTGCACTCCAGGTAGTCAAGGCTGTTCGGAACGGTGCGGAGTGTTACTTTGCACTGATTCAGGCTGTTGATCCTAAGGCCAGTGTGTGCGAGGTTCCGATTGTGGCGGAATTTACAGATGTTTTTCCTACGGATCTCCCTGGGCTACCACCCCAGCGGGAGATTGACTTCACAATTGAGTTGGTGCTAGGTGTGAAACCTGAGGCCCGCTCTCCATATCGCGTCGCGCCAAAGGAGATGGCTGAGTTGAAGGTCCAACTATAAGAATTGCTGGAGCAAGGTTATATACGCCCAAGCATGTTACCTTGGAGCGCGCCTGTGCTTTTTGTAAAGAAGAAAGACGGTGGGTTGCGGTTGTGTATTGATTATCGTGAACTGAATAAGCTGTCCAAGAAGAATAAGTATCTGATACCCCGGATTGATGAGTTATTCCATCAGCTGGTGGGCTCGACCATCTATTCGAAGCTGGACCTGAAGTCTGGTTATTACCAGTTGAGAATTCGGGAAGGTGACATTCCCAAAACCGCATTTGGAACACGTTATGGGTACTATAAGTTCACAGTCATGCCATTTGGATTGTGCAATGCACCCTTGGTGTTTATGGATCTGATGCACCGTATTTTTAGAGAGTACATGGATCTGTTCGTGATAGTGTTCATTGATGACATCCTGGTGTACTCGAAGTCGAAAGCTGAGCATGAGACGCACTTGCGGTTGGTGTTGAATACTTTGAGGCAAAATCAGCTCTATGCCAAGTTCTCGAAGTGCGAGTTTTGGCTATGGTCAGTGGCATTCCTAGGCCATGTGGTGAGTGGAGCGGGCATTGCAGTGGATCCAGCGAAGATATGGGCCATACAAGAGTGGCCAATGTTGTCTTCTGTGGCCGAGGTCAGGAGTTTCCTTGGACTTGCGGGCTACTATCAAAGATTTGTTGAGAACGTCTCGCGGATTGCTTTGCCGCTAACCACATTGACGCGAAAAGATCAGAAGTTCGTTTGGACGCCAGAGTGCGCAAGAGCTTTTGACGAGCTGAAGGTCTGGTTGACCACGATGCCGGTGTTGTCTTCGCCAAGTGGGACCGATGGATTTGTGATTTATAGTGATACCTCAGGGAGCGGCTTAGGATGCGTTCTTCTACAGAGGGGAAAGGTAATTGCTTATGGCTCACGTCAACTGAAGGTGCACGAGCGAAATTATCTCGTCCATGATTTGGAATTAGCGGCGGTGATTTTTGCACTCAAGTTGTGGCGACACTATCTTTATGGAGTGAAGGTGGAGATCTATACAGATCACAAGAGCCTAAAGTATCTCTTGGAGCAGAAAGACTTGAACATGCGACAACGAAGGTGGTTGGAGTTCCTTGGGGACTACACTTTCGATATTCACTATACGCCCGGGAAGGGGAATGTTGTCGAGTCGGCGGGTTCCGGCTAGAGCAAATTGGTTACAAAGGCATGATGAACGTCTTATCCGGGAGCTGGAGGCGTTGGAGATTTATTGTGTTGACAAGAATTCCACTGCCACTGCATGTTTGAACTGGATCGAGGTGCAGTGTGACCTTGCGGACCGAGTTTGACGGGCAACGAAGTTGGATGAAGATCTCTTACACTATGTTCATGAGGGGATAGAAGGAAAATTTTCCTGGAATGACGGTCTTTTGCGAAAAGAGGGCCGTTTGTGCATCCCGAATATGGGGAAATTGAGGGAAGAACTCATGTACGAAGCCCATTATACAAAGTATTCCATTCACCCCGGGAGCACGAAGATGTTCAACGATATGAAGAAGCTATTCTGGTGGGCAGGGCTCAAGAGAGATGTTGCCCTTTATGTGGCCAAATGTCAAACATGTGCGATGGTAAAGGCGGAATGTCAAAAGCCGGGCGGTTATTTGAAGTCGCTGCCAATCCCAGAGTGGAAATTTGATGATATTTCCATGGATTTTGTGCATTGGTTGCCGAGATCACAGCGAGTGAATGATTCCATTTGGGTGATTGTTGACCGGCTAACTAAAGTGGCACATTTTCTTCCCAACGGGAGGGATGATTCAGTAGAAAGTTTGGAAAAGTTATATGTTGAACAGATTGTGCGGCTTCACGGTGTTCCTCGGAGCATCGTTAGTGATCGAGATGGGCGATTTACATCGAATGATTGGAGGCTAGTTCACCGACTATTGGGCACGAAGTTGACTTTCAGTACGACCTTTCATCCCCAAACGGATGGCCAAACTGAACGTACCAACAGAACAATGGAAGACATGATTAGAATGTGCGCCCTCGACTTCAAAAAGAGATGGGAAGATCATCTCTATATGGTAGAGTTTGCATATAATAACAGCTACCAGGCGAGCATTGGGATGGAACCATATGAAGCTCTATATGTAAGGAAGTGTCGTACTCCCTTGGCTTGGATAGAAGCGGGTGAAGCTCGACTTGTGAAACCAAATGAGGTTGATGAAGCAAACTCAACCATACGAACTATTCGAGAGAGGCTCCTGATTGCTCAAGATTGACAAGCTAAGTACTACAACGCCAAACACCAGAACTTGCAATTTGCGGTTGGCAATTGGGTCTACTTGAAGATCAAGTCATTCAAAGGTGTCTCCAGGATTCGACGATTGAAAAAGTTGAGTCCAAGATATTTGGGTCCCTTTGAAGTGGTTGAGCGAGTTGGCGAAGCAGCTTATCGTCTAGCTCTATCGGCAGACTTAGGTGGATTACATGATGTATTTCACATCTCGGTGCTTCGGAAGGCCGTTAAAGATCCAGCTCAAGTGATCGCGGATGATTGTGTGCCAGTGGAGAATGGGCTAACAACGAGAGTTAGACCCATTCAGATCGAGGATCGAGCCGAGAAACAGTTGCGGAATAAGACGGTCGGCATGGTGAAAGTCCGGTGGGACAATTGCGCCCGTGAAGAACTTACATGGGAGCGAGAGCAGACCATGAGAGAAGAATTTCCCGAACTGTTTCTGTAATTTGTGGAGAGCATATTGCGTTATAACATACAAATTTTGAATGTTATAACTTTTTGGATGTTGGTTACTTGTTGTCTTATTGTATCTGAATTTCGAGGACGAAATTTCTTGTAGGAGGGGAGGGTTGTAACAGCCCGATTTGATCAGCATGCCAATTTTTGGGTGACACGGCCTGGGACACGGGTGTGTCCCAGGGCGTGTCCTGCGTGTGTCGAGTGTCGAAAGAAACAGTCGACGTTTTGCGCTCGACGATGTGTCGAGAGAAGGCACACGGCCAAGGACATGGGCGTGTCCAAGGCCGTGTTGTGTGCTCGACGAATTTTGCTCGACGATCGTCGAGTGTCGAGATGTGGTCGTCGAGTGTCGAGAGTTGGTGAACACGACCTGTGACACAGGCGTATCACAGGGCGTGTCCATTCAAGTCGACGAACTCAGCACGACGATTTTTGCGCTAGGGCGTGTCTTAGTGCCGTGTCTGGGCACACGGCCTGGGACACGGGCGTGTCACAGGCCGTGTGAGTCTCGGGCGATTTTGGAATTATTTTCGCCGATGAACACGTCCACAGACACAGGCATGTCTGAAGGCGTGTTGGGTGACACGACCCATGACACGGGCGTGTCCCATGGGCGTGTCACTGGTTTGGATGAGTCGGTTGAGCACCGCTTGAGGTATACGGCCTGGGATACGGGCGTGTCACAGGCCGTGTCAGGCAAAATTCAGATTTTCTGGCAAAATCATGGCCGTCCATTCCTTCAGCTGGGATCCAATGGCTGAATTGCCTCCCTATTTCCTTAAGGCCGTGAATGAGAAGAGAAATCTCATTTCTCATAGTTGGCTTCTCTTTCTTCATTGCTAGTGAGAGAAAGGGAGAGGAAGAAGGAGGAGGAGTAAAGGGGGTTGATTACCGGTGGTGCTGTGGTTTACCGACTAGAGATCTGAGGCCGTCGTTGCGGAGGAGAAGCTCTTGTGATTCGTTCAAGCTAGCTTGGAGCTCATGGCATCAAAAAGGGCTTCAAGGGTAACGACTTTTCTTCCTAGCCATGTGAAGGCTTCCTTTTGGCATATGTTTGTGATTCCACCACCAAGAGGTGGCTGATTTTGGGAGTCTTTGGGTGGATTCATGAAATCCCTTTTGTTGGCATATAGATCCGGAAATGAAGTACGGAATAGGCATGCTGTGTGAAGCCCATCTAGACAGGTTGGTCTGGATTGGTGATGTTGCATACGAACCGGAGAAGACTCCGTGATAAACATGTAGTTTAAGGAGTCAACGGATTCTGCCTGTGAAGAGGAGTAGCAGGAAGTACTAGAGTGGTAGTCCAGGAAAATATTCGTGTTATGCTTGTGCTTTTGGGTCATACCTGTGAATGAGGCACAGGAAGTACTGGTGTGACCAGGAAAGACCCTTTGTGATGCTTGATGTCGTAGGGTGTCCACCTGTGAAGAGAGTAACAGGAAGTACCGGTACGCCCAGGAAAGACCCCTGACATTTGTGATTTGCGGTGTCCGCCTGTGAAGAGAGTAACAGGAAGTATTGGGGTGCCCAGGAAAGACCCGTTGGTATGATAAGGAATTGGGTGTAGAAAATACCCTGGCTGTGTGCCAAGAACAGGATTGGTGAGACCGACCCGCGCCTTTGATTAAGCCATGAGTACGCTGTACTCGGAGAAGGCAAGGCGATTTGAGCAATGGGGGGTGGAGGATCCGACCTGCGTTATGTCCGTCCGACGTGGACCAGAAGGTGCGGTCTATTGGAGCGCATAACAAGAGTCGTAGGCATGTGAGCCATGACATAATGGGGGGCTACGGGCCATCCCGGTGTTGTACGACTATGCGAGAGTCTTAGGCTTGCACGCCGTGAGACCATGGGGGGCTACGAGCCAATCCCGGTTCACCCAGACTAGAAAACTCCGGCTGCACGCCATGGAGTAAATGCTCAAGTAAGTTGTCGTTGGGTGATGACCCTGATACGGTGGTGGGCATGTGATTTGCCAGAACACCATGAATGTGCCCTGAGTGCACGGACCGTTAGGCCGGGTGGCGAACGGTTGTGATGACATTTGTTCGTGAAAGCACATTTTATGAGATATATTGCCATGCTTGTGCTATGATATGCCTACAAGGAAGAGTACCACTGCCCCGAGAAAAGGGGTAGGGTCGTTATAATTTGGTCAGCTGAATGCTGACCGTTGCCTCTGTTTGCCACCGTTGGGTGGATTGTACCTGTTCAGGTGCTGGAGAGCCAAGCAGGACGCATAAAGGTTGATATCCCTGCTGCTGTTGCTGCTGCTACTGCTAGCCCTCGAAGGCTGATGTTATTTGTTATGGTTTCTTTTATTGTGGCCGGCCTGCGCGCCAATCTTTTTAGGCCACTGTGTGACAGCCATGTAAGGCCATAAGGCCAACTTTTTATACTCTTGTAAGACATTCCTATTCTCAATATATACAATGTGATGTTGTAGTATATGTTGGACATTCTTGTGAGGAGTTCAAGTGGTCGTATAGGCTTCCGCTAGAATGCTTTTGTGATAGGTACGCTGCGTTACTCTGGTATCATTCCGTAGCTTCGTTGTCTGTTTTGTGATATATGTTGTGGGGCTCCGGCCGGACCTTCTAGTATATGTTATATGAACGGATGAGGTTGGTACAAGATATGAAGTCAACTAGAGTATATCGGCTAACGTCTCGGGCCTGAGGTGTTGCTTCATGCAGATTAGTGCTTCATGCAGATAATACTACGTGTAGTAGATTCTTTGTGCAAAATATGGTGTAACGCCCCCGATTTTTCTGTGTTTTGTTTGATTTTGGATTGGCGTTACGATGACGCATTTCCGGCCCTTCGCCGTTGTAGAGCGCGGTCCTAGCTCTGTAGGTTCCTTGTGTAGCCTGGTTGTAGCCAGTTGGCAAGATTCCCCAGCTAGCCGGAGTCTGTTTTGGTGACTCGGTTGGGCCTCTTAGGGAAATGCTTGCGTTTTGGCTTCGGGAGGTGTTAGCCCGAGTTTTCGATCGTCGGATGTTGTTTTCGACCTCGCCGTTGTTTTCGTGGCTTGGTTGTTTAGCTACGGTGCGAGTTTTGGTCGAAATCCGAGATCGTTCGCCTTCGCGTCGTTTCGGCGTTGTTTTGTTAGCTGCATGTTTGTAATGTTTGTTGTGCAGTGTGTGGCCGTTGTGGCTGAGCTTGTAGGCAGGTGCCTTGTTTCTTGTTGGCTAGGTATTAGCAGGTTCCTTTTTTCTGTGTAAGTTTGGGTGTGTCGTGCTCAGGTAGAGCTCCCGTTTCTCCAGTCGACGAATTTTTGGTCGACAGGGTTTTTTTTGTTGGAACACGGCCGTGACACGGGCGTGTCACGGGCGTGTCCTCCTTCGATTCGTCGAGCTGCGCTCGATGGTCGTTAGGCGGTGTTTAGTGAGAACACAGCCCTGTCACGGGCGTGTCGTGTCGAACACGGGCGTGACATTGGGGCGTGTCTCTCTGTTCGACGATCGGCGCTCCACGATCGTCGGGCGGTGTTCGAGTTGGTACACGGCCTGTGACACGGGCGTGTCACAGGGCGTGTCCCCTGCGTCGTCGAGCGGAGATCGACTTTCGTCGAGTGGGTAGGTGCGTGAGTACACGCCCCGTGACACGGGCGTGTTGGGCCCTGTCACGGGCGTGTCTGGGGGGCGTGTCCCGTGTTTTCGTCGAGTAGAGATCGACGTTCGTCGAGTGTGTGAGTACACGCCCCGTGACACGGGCGTGTCGGGCCGTGTCACGGGCGTGTCTTGGGCGTGTTCCGTACTTTTTTCCTGAAATCGTCTTTTGTTGCCGTGAACTGTTTTTCCTCCTCATTTTTTTCATCGTTCCCGAGTCTGGAGAGCTTCCAGCGGAAGGGTTTTGAGAGGAGGCGGTGGTTGTTTTGACCGGCGATTTCGGGAAGGTTAGAGCCCGTTTTTCTTGGGTGATAACAGATTCGGTTTGCTCTCGGCTAGATCTTCTCTTCCATGTAAGTTTTTCTTGATTTAGGGTTCGATTCCAGGAATTTCTAATTAACTGATTTCTTTCTTCCCTCAAGTTTCAGCTTTGGTCTTCTAGGTGGCCGATCTTGCCGCCGGAGCCAAGCCGTGGTGCAGCTGTTGTTTGTTTTTCCGGAGAGGTAGAGGCAAGTGGCCCCTTGCCCTTGCCAAATTTATTTTTAACCCTTGATCTTTTTATTTCTTCTGTAAAGCTCTGTTCACCTTGTGTTTCCTCCCTAGGGCAGCAGGTTGAATCATTTCATCAAGCTATTAATCAAGTGCTGATCCTTTATTTTCTTTTCTGGAATTTTAATCAATATTCTCTTTTCGTCGGATGTTTGGTGTTTAGTGGGTAGCTAGAGTTAGGGTGAGGCTGCGGTAGAGGTGGTTCAGGTTCGGTTGCGATAGTCCCGAGTAGTTAGGACGGAACGGAGGGTTGGGATTAAATTTCCAACTCTCTGCTTGCTCGCAATGAGAGGGCTTAGGCTACGTTTTTAGCAAGACTTACGTTTACCCTAAGTGGAAAGCGCTGACAGCATCGAGTGAGCCGAGCTCACTCAACGCCGTCACCCAGCATAGGACTTGCGGCTAAGTATTTTTAGGCGTCAGGTGAGTGGAGTTTACTCAACGCTGCGTCGAGAGGGCTCGACATTTCTGTCTTGAGTTCATGTGTACCTTAGGATTGTTAGTGTGACTTTTCCCTTCCTTTAGGGGGTGGTATTGGGTGTTCGGCAAATTTTTGCTTGCCGACTCTTGGGTTGTGGCAGGTGGTGCATGTTTAGTGGCCTCTAAGAGGGGTGGATTTTGATGTGGAGAGCTGTGGCCACGACCTGTTTGCCCTGGTTTGGGTTGGTGTGGGACCCTAAAGCTGCCACTGGCGACCCCTTAGCCCTTTTTGGATCTGATTCTGGTTATGTATTCAGATCCATCTTTTTTGACCACTGCCACTTACCCACGCATTAGGAATGTTAGACTCTTTTGTGGAGCATGTTGCTTTTGTTGCTCTCACTTGGTGTGCTTTGCTGTGCTTTAGACAGTGCTCTTTTCTTACTGTCATGCTCTTTCTTTTGCTTATAGCAGCTTGTTGTCGGGGGGGGTAAACCCTTCTTTTTGCTCTTAACTCTAATGCTTTATTTACTCTTTTGATTATTTCCTTGCTGAGGTGTTCTTTTTTCTTGAATGCCTCAGGTCCAGGTTGTAGCCGGTTCAGCGGCTAGTTCTTTTGGAGGGGCTGGTTTGTGGCCTCTTGGGTAGCTGAGACAGCTGATCTCGATTTTGTGAGGTAGTTCTTTACTTTTCTGTATAGACATACATACTCACCAGTGGGTTCGTGTCAGGTTGTTGGCGCCCACTGGTGGCTTCTTGCGATGCTGGGTATGAACTTAAACTGCTGTTTTTGCCTATTAGTGGTTGTTTACTTGCTTCTGGGATGGATTTTTGCTAGGTTACATGTTAGATATTTTAAACCCTAAAAGCATTATTATATGTATATCATGCATAGCATAATTATAAAACAAAGTCACTATATTTCCTTAGCGTAAAAAGATTACCTTTTTATATCTATTATATTCACTCTAGAGTCGTGCATACCATGAGTTGTCCCTCGGGGACACTTATGCTCACTAGGGTGTCAACTTAATTGAATCAAACTATTTTCTGTTGCGTATACCTATACTTTTAATTGTGGACTAGCTGATCCACCATGCCGAGGGATACGGCCAATCAACATAAATGTTTTCCTTTCATAATTAATCAATGAGTTTTCTTAAAATTTAAGGTGTGGAGTTTCGCCTGAGCGTGTGCAGTTATCCCCTGCACGACGTGGCATCACGGCACGCGTTTTCTCTAGCTCTGATACGATTTTATCGTTGAGAAAATGCGGGTTGTGACAGTTGGTATCAGAGGGAGGTTGCTTGACAAATGGTCGGGCAACCTTTCCCCTTGTTTGCATTAGTGGTTAGCGTCATACCATACACACACCGATATGTCATCAGCACGTCTTGGCTAAAGCACGAACACTACACTCATAAGCATAAAGAAGTATACGGGGCATATTATGTAGTATGTGATGCATAATATGTGTTTGTATATGGATCCACCATAGGAGGCAACATGTGAGGGTTATGTAGTATGGGATGCATAACCTCACCACATGAATGCGGCTAGCACGTTTTCTTTTTTCGTTGCATGAGAATGTTATGTAGTATGGGATGCATAACATTTTCATGTGTACGCCGCCCATGGCATGCATTAAGGCCTTTTTTTAGAATACATAGCACATAATGCATAGCATAACATTCATAAGCACAACGTGTTAAGCTAAAGATTTGCAAGATGACATATGTACACACATGGTTTTGAGTCAAAAAGAATACAAATACATGCATTCATGGTTTAGGCACATGAGTTAGTATGATGGTGGTGAACCATCTTAGGTTAAGCATAACATCATCATGATAAAACAACTCCCAGAGCAAGTTTTGCAGTTGAAGTTCATATTTAAGTGCGTTTGTCTGTACCGGGTAGTTTTGTTTTAGCTGTTGGGCTAAGTTTCGTCTAAAGCTTGTGCGATTATAGGATGGCGAGACGTCCTGTAACGAGGTCGACCCCCCAATCCGAGGGTGAGACGTCAGGAGCGCAGAGCGAGGCGTTGGTAGAAAACCTGCGGCAGAGTAATGAGACCTTATCGAGGCAGGTGGTGGCTATGCAGGCTCAGATTCAGTCCCTAGTAGCAGTGGTGGCGGGACAGGCCCCGAGAGTTCCGGACCCCACTGAGGGGGTAGCTGTTCCTGCCCCTCCTGCTCCTCTCGTGCCTTTGGTTGTGGTGCCCCCGGAGATGGCGTTTATATCCCAGTTTCAGCGACTGAGACCCCCTACTTATGATGGGCAAGTAGATTTCATGATTTTGGATGACTGGCTGATTACTATTGAGGAGATGTTCTCTTATTCGGGGATTTCGGATGATCAGAGAGTGATGCTCGCTGCCTACCAGCTCAAGGGCTTAGCAAAGAATTGGTGGTTGAGGGAGAAAGAGAGCTTGGTGGCAGGATGCTCTTGGGAGTCATTTAAAGGGATGCTGTTGAGTAAGTTTTTGCCTTCAGTCGAGAGGGACCGGCTGATGAATGACTTTCTCCATTTGAAGCAGAGGAAACTCACGGTCAGTGAGTATGAGATTGAGTTTAGTAAGTTGAGCTGGTTTGCTCCTGGTCTGGTGAGCGTTGAAGCAGACCGAGTTAAGCGATTTCTGGGTGGACTGAGAAGCGACATTCAGCAGTTAGCGAATTCCTATGGTGCAGTCAGTTATGCCAGCGTGGTCGAAGCTGCCTTGAGGGTTGAGGCCATTGAGAATGCCAAGAATAGAGGTCAGCAGTTGTGGAAGGATAAGCGAAAGTCCGGTGGAGGGAAGAGCCCTCAGGAACCCGATGCGGTCTCGAGAAAGAAGAGCAAAGAGGTTTGTAGTTTCTGTGGCCGACCAGGCCACCCCTTGGAGAAGTGTTTCAAAAGGTTTGGAGCGCAGAAGAAGGAACAGGTACACGCAATTCAGGGTGCTCCCAGAGGAGACTTGGTGTGTGCCTTGTGTGGAAGGAAGTGGCATGAGGCTGCCCGTTGCTGGTCGAGAGATAAAGTCTGTTTTCAGTGTGGGCAGAAGGGTCATCTCAAGACAAAGTGCCCACAGTCTCAGCCTATTCTGCAGCCAGTACCCCTCCAGGCTTTGCCACCGCCCCAGCAATTGGATAGAGGAAAGGGGAAGCTGAATGTGCTTTCGGCAGACGAAGCGCAGACTTCGACCCAGGTTATCTCAGGTCTGACTTCTCCTCAGTCGTTTCGTTATGCTCCCTTTGTGGTTGTGGTTTTAGTTTTAGCGTTTGTTTCCTTAGATGCGTGCGCTATTTTTAGGACGATTTAAGGTAAAGAACCGATGGGCGCGCGTTCTCTTCGATTCAGGCGCTACCCACTCGTTTGTGGCTAGAGCCTTCGTGGAGCGGTTCAGTTTGGGCCTAGATCATGTTGGTGGTGCCTTTTGCGTTAAGTTCCCCTCCGGTGACTCTATGGTTACGGACCTGGGTGTCCATGATTGTCCGATTTTGTTGGGGGATTTTCTAGCCAAGGCAGATCTGAAGGTGATTGACCTGGAAGACTTCGATGTTATCTTGGGCATGGACTGGTTGTCAAGGTACGATGCTGTGATCCAGTGCAAGGGTAAGCGCTTGGACTTCGTCAAGTACAACGGTCAGCCAGGGAGCGTTTATGGGTATTCTCTCCAGGAGTCTCCAGTCATTTCTGCGGTGCGTGCTCGGAAGTTGCTTGATTCTGGTTGTTCTGCCTGTGTGGTCTCTCTGGTAGGGGCTGTTGTTAGAGTGTCGTGTTTGCAAGAGATCCCTGTGGTGTGTGACTTCTCCGATGTGTTTCCTGATGATCTTCCCGGTCTTCCACCCGATCGAGATGTCGAGTTTGCTATAGATTTGGAGCCAGGCACGCGTCCTATTGCCAAGGCGCCGTACCGGATGGCCCCGCGAGAGCTGGAAGAGTTGCGAATTCAGCTGGATGAGATGTTGGCAAAAGGGTTCATTAGGTCGAGTTCTTCACCATGGGGTGCTCCAGTGCTGTTCGTTAAAAAGAAGGATGGGTCGATGAGGCTATGCATTGACTATAGAGAACTGAACAAGGTTACTATTAAGAACAGGTACCCTTTGCCTCAGATTGACGATCTGTTTGACCAACTGCGTGGTAGTGCCGTGTTTTCCAAGATAGATCTTCGATCGGGCTATCACCAGTTGAGGATTCGGGAGTCAGATGTTCCGCGGACGGCGTTCCGCTCTCGTCATGGGCATTTCGAGTTTTTAGTTATGTCATTTGGTTTGACTAATGCGCCCTCAGCTTTTATGGATCTGATGAACAGAGTTTTCAAGGACTTCCTGGATAAGTTTGTGATTGTCTTTATAGACGATGTTTTGGTGTATTCTAAAGATGCGGAGGAGCATGATCGGCATTTGCGACTGGTCTTGACGACTCTGAGAGACCATAAGCTATATGCCAAGCTGAACAAGTGCGAATTTTGGTTGCCTCAAGTTTCTTTTCTCGGCCACGTTGTGAATAAGGAGGGAATATCAGTGGACCCAGAAAAGATCGCTGCTGTTATGGAATGGGCGAGGCCCGTTACTCCCAAAGAGATCAGAAGTTTCTTGGGCTTGGCCGGATATTATAGGAGATTCGTAGAGGGATTCTCTACTTTGTCTGCGCCGTTGACCAGGTTGACGCAGAAGAATGCAGCCTTCATGTGGGATAGCAAGTGTGAGGAGGCTTTTGAGGAATTAAAAAGAAGGTTATGTTCAGCTCCAGTTTTGTCTTTGCCTACTGAAGATAGTGAGTATGATATATATGTGGACGCGTCGCACGTCGGACTGGGCTGTGTTTTGATGCAGGGCGGGAAGGTGATTGCGTACGGGTCGAGGCAGCTAAAGACTCATGAGAGGAATTACCCTACGCATGACCTGGAGTTTGCAGCTGTGATCTATGCGTTGAAATTGTGGAGGCATTTGCTGTATGGCGCGCAGTGCAAGATTTTCACGGATCATAAGAGCTTGAAGTATGTCTTCACTCAAAAAGAGTTGAATCTGCGCCAACGGCGGTGGTTGGAGTGCGTGGCCGACTATGATGTTGAAATCCAGTATCATCCGGGTAAGGCGAATGTGGTGGCCGATGCCCTAAGTCGGAAGTCAGGAAAGATTTTCAATCTCTCCGCCGAGCGTCTTGTGGAAGAGTTTCTTTTGATGGACATTTCTGTGGGAAGCTGCGATTCGCAGAGTAGCTTGGCAGTGGCAGAACCTTCGTGGATTGCGCTTACGCGACTGCATCAGAAAGATGATCCCGATCTTTTGCATTTGTACATTCGAGCTGAAAAAGGTGAATTACCAGATTTCTCTATAGATGATGCGGGTACCTTGAAGTTTCGTGGCAGGTTTTGCATTCCCGCAGTTGGGGATATCCGGGATGTGGTGTGCAGGGAAGCCCACGGATCTAGTATTGCCTACCATCCAGGGTCTACCAAAATGTACCATGATTTAAAGCAGATTGCTTGGTGGTATGGGATGAAGAAGGACATAGCCAGATTTGTTTCTGAGTGCTTCACTTGCAGGCGTGTGAAGGCCGACCATGGAAGGCCTGGTGGCAAGCTAACTCCCTTAGAGATTCCGAAGTGGAAGTGGGAGAGTATCTCGATGGATTTCATTACAGGCTTACCGAGATCTCCTAAAGGGCATGATTCAGTTTGGGTGATCGTAGACAGATTGACGAAGAGTGCTCACTTCGTACCATTTAAGATCGATTATCCGATGAGGAAGATAGCCGAGTTGTATTTGGATGAGGTTATTAGATTGCATGGTGTACCCGTGAGTATCATATCAGATCGAGACTCCAGGTTTACGTCTCGTTTTTGGAAGAGCCTTCAAGAAGGGTTGGGTACAGATTTGAGATATTCCACAGCTTATCATCCCCAGACCAATGGTCAGACGGAGCGAGTAAATCAGATTGTGGAAGATATGATCCGATGCTATATTCTGGAACACGGAGGAGCGTGGGATGAGCGCTTGCGGCTTATGGAATTTGCGTATAACAACAGTTATCAAGAAAGCTTGCAAATGGCTCCTTTTGAAGCTTTGTATGGGAGGCGCTGCAGGACTCCTTGTTTTGGACTGAGGTTGGCGAGAGACCTTTGTTGGGTCCAGAAGCTCTCGAGGAGATGGAAACTGCTGTGAAGCTTATACGGGAAAAGCTTCGGATAGCCCAGGAGAGATATGAGAAAAATGCCAATCGGCGTAGATCGGATTTGGAATTTTTGGTGGGGGACTCAGTGTTCTTAAAGGTCTCCCCGTTGATCGGAGTCAAGCGTTTTGGCAAGAACAGGAAGTTGGACCCGAGGTTCGTGGGGCCGTTTCCGATTGTTGAGCGGATTGGGATATCAGCTTATAGGCTGGCGTTGCCCGCAAATTTCCCTGGCGTGCATAATGTTTTCCACGTCTGTCAGCTGCGGAAATGTGTATCGAATGGCAGGCAGGTTTTGGATTCTGTGCCTCAGTTGGAGCCGAATCTTTCTTATGTGGAGGTGCCTGTCCGCATTCTGGATTCTCAGGTTCGTGCGCTGCGGAAGAAATCTATTCCGATGGTTAAAGTTTTATGGAGGAATCAGGATGTAGAAAGCGCGACTTGGGAGTTGGAGTCGGCTATGAGGGAGGCTCACCCTCATCTGTTTCCCTGAGCTTGTGCCTGGTATGTTTTGTTTTATTTATGATTATATAGTCCTTTCCTGGCTCTTTCTCTCTCCTTCTTCTTAGGAGTGTTGTGAGTAAAGTTTCGAGGCGAAACTTTCTTTTAGGGGGAGTGGCTGTAACGCCCCCGGTTTTTCTGTGTTTTGTTTGATTTTGGATTGGCATTACGATGACGCATTTCCGGCCCTTCGCCGTTGTAGAGCGCGGTCCTAGCTCTGTAGGTTCCTTGTGTAGCCTGGTTGTAGCCAGTTGGCAAGTTTCCCCAGCTAGCCGGAGTCTGTTTTGGTGACTCGGTTGGGCCTCTTAGGGAAATGCTTGCGTTTTGGCTTCGGGAGGTGCTAGCCCGAGTTTTCGATCGTCGGATGTTGTTTTCGACCTCGCCGTTGTTTTCGTGGCTTGGTTGTTTAGCTACGGTGCGAGTTTTGGTCGAAATCCGAGATCGTTCGCCTTCGCGTCGTTTCGGCGTTGTTTTGTTAGCTGCATGTTTGTAATGTTTGCTGTGCAGTGTGTGGTCGTTGTGGCTGAGCTTGTAGGCAGGTGCCTTGTTTCTTGTTGGCTAGGTATTAGCAGGTTCCTTTTTTCTGTGTAAGTTTGGGTGTGTCGTGCTCGGGTAGAGCTCCCGTTTCTCCAGTCGACGAATTTTTGGTCGACAGGGTTTTTTTTGTTGGAACACGGCCGTGACACGGGCGTGTCACGGGCGTGTCCTCCTTCGATTCGTCGAGCTGCGCTCGATGGTCGTTAGGCGGTGTTTAGTGAGAACATGGCCCTGTCACGGGCGTGTCGTGTCGAACACGGGCGTGACATTAGGGCGTGTATCTCTGTTCGACGATCGGCGCTCCACGATCGTCGGGCGGTGTTCGAGTTGGTACACGGCCTGTGACACGGGCGTGTCACAGGGCGTGTCCCCTGCGTCGTCGAGCGGAGATCGACTTTCGTCGAGTGGGTAGGTGCATGAGTACACGCCCCGTGACACGGGCGTGTTGGGCCCTGTCACTGGCGTGTCTGGGGGGCGTGTCCCGTGTTTTCGTCGAGTAGAGATCGACGTTCGTCGAGTGTATGAGTACACGCCCCGTGACACGGGCGTGTCGGGCCGTGTCACGGGCGTGTCTTGGGCGTGTTCCGTACTTTTTTCCTGAAATCGTCTTTTGTTGCCGTGAACTGTTTTTTCTCCTCATTTTTTTCATCGTTCCCGAGTCTGGAGAGCTTCCAGCGGAAGGGTTTTGAGAGGAGGCGGTGGTTGTTTTGACCGGCGATTTCGGGAAGGTTAGAGCCCGTTTTTCTTGGGTGATAGCAGATTCGGTTTGCTCTCGGCTAGATCTTCCCTTCCATGTAAGTTTTTCTTGATTTAGGGTTCGATTCCAGGAATTTCTAATTAACTGATTTCTTTCTTCCCTCAAGTTTCAGCTTTGGTCTTCTAGGTGGCCGATCTTGCCGCCGGAGCCAAGCCGTGGTGCGGCTGTTGTTTGTTTTTCCGGAGAGGTAGAGGCAAGTGGCCCCTTGCCCTTGCCAAATTTATTTCTAACCCTTGATCTTTTTATTTCTTCTGTAAAGCTCTGTTCACCTTGTGTTTCCTCCCTAGGGCAGCAGGTTGAATCATTTCATCAAGCTATTAATCAAGTGCTGATCCTTTATTTTCTTTTCTGGAATTTTAATCAATATTCTCTTTTCGTCGGATGTTTGGTGTTTAGTGGGTAGCTAGAGTTAGGGTGAGGCTGCGGTAGAGGTGGTTCAGGTTCGGTTGCGATAGTCCCGAGTAGTTAGGACGGAACGGAGGGTTGGGATTAAATTTCTAACTCTCTGCTTGCTCGCAATGAGAGGGCTTAGGCTACGTTTTTAGCAAGACTTACGTTTACCCTAAGTGGAAAGCGCTGACAGCATCGAGTGAGTCGAGCTCACTCAACGCCGTCACCCAGCATAGGACTTGCGGCTAAGTATTTTTAGGCGTCAGGTGAGTGGAGTTTACTCAACGCTGCGTCGAGAGGGCTCGACATTTCTGTCTTGAGTTCATGTGTACCTTAGGATTGTTAGTGTGACTTTTCCCTTCCTTTAGGGGGTGGTATTGGGTGTTCGGCAAATTTTTGCTTGCCGACTCTTGGGTTGTGGCAGGTGGTGCATGTTTAGTGGCCTCTAAGAGGGGTGGATTTTGATGTGGAGAGCTGTGGCCACGACCTGTTTGCCCTGGTTTGGGTTGGTGTGGGACCCTAAAGCTTCCACTGGCGACCCCTTAGCCCTTTTTGGATCTGATTCTGGTTATGTATTCAGATCCATCTTTTTTGACCACTGCCACTTACCCACGCATTAGGAATGTTAGACTCTTTTGTGGAGCATGTTGCTTTTGTTGCTCTCACTTGGTGTGCTTTGCTGTGCTTTAGACAGTGCTCTTTTCTTACTGTCATGCTCTTTCTTTTGCTTGTAGCAGCTTGTTGTCGGGGGGGTAAACCCTTCTTTTTGCTCTTAACTCTAATGCTTTATTTACTCTTTTGATTATTTCCTTGCTGAGGTGTTCTTTTTTTCTTGAATGCCTCAGGTCCAGGTTGTAGCCGGTTCAGCGGCTAGTTCTTTTGGAGGGGCTGGTTTGTGGCCTCTTGGGTAGCTGAGACAGCTGATCTCGATTTTGTGAGGTAGTTCTTTACTTTTCTGTATAGACATACATACTCACCAGTGGGTTCGTGTCAGGTTGTTGGCGCCCACTGGTGGCTTCTTGCGATGCTGGGTATGAACTTAAACTGCTGTTTTTGCCTATTAGTGGTTGTTTACTTGCTTCTGGGATGGATTTTTGCTAGGTTGCATGTTAGATATTTTAAACCCTAAAAGCATTATTATATGTATATCATGCATAGCATAATTATAAAACAAAGTCACTGTATTTCCTTAGCGTAAAAAGATTACCTTTTTATATCTATTATATTCACTCTAGAGTCGTGCATACCATGAGTTGTCCCTCGGGGACACTTATGCTCACTAGGGTGTCAACTTAATTGAATCAAACTATTTTCTGCTGCGTATACCTATACTTTTAATTGTGGACTAGCTGATCCACCATGCCGAGGGATACGGCCAATCAACATAACTGTTTTCCTTTCATAATTAATCAATGAGTTTTCTTAAAATTTAAGGTGTGGAGTTTCGCCTGAGCGTGTGCAGTTATCCCCTGCACGACATGGCATCACGACACGCGTTTTCTCTAGCTCTGATACGATTTTATCGTTGAGAAAATGCGGGTTGTGACATATGGTGTTTGAAATCTAAACCAAATTGATGATTGTTAAGTTGATTTGAAAGTCAACACCCCCATACACCACAATAAACATGAAACAACAACACCCAAGCCATTATCCCATTATAGTGGGGTCGGATATACGGATCCTTTGTCGCCATTGTGTCCTATCTTTTATCATAATCTCATTAATACCTGAGTACATCATGTCTTTCCATACAGTTTCATTTCAAGTCTTTATTGGTCTACCCCTCCCTCATTTAACATGCCAAGTGACTATACTCTCACAACGCCTAACAGGTGCCTCTAATGGCCTCCTTTGTACGTGTCCAAACCATCTTAGAAGAGCTTCTCGTATCTTTTCTGCAATCTGTTCTACTCATGTCTTATCCCTGATACTTTCATTCCTGATTTTATCCAATCTCGTGTGTTCACACATCCACCTAAGCATTCTCATCTCTTTTGTACAACCCATATCCGTCGAGGGTGGATCCCTCCAGAGTCAAGTCAGCAAGAGCCTAAGTCATGACAAAAGTCAGAGTTAACGCGCAAGACAGTAGAAGGTCTGGGAGAGTATGGTGAGCTCCCCTCACATACTTGTCAGGTAAGCGACTATGCATGTTACTCGCCCAGCTGTGCGAGCGCCCACAGGAAGTCGCCTAGTCGCTTATGGGTGGGGCTATAAATAAGACCCCCTCCCTTTGGATTTGCCTATAAATAGGACCCCATGCGTACGAAGACACGGACTTCGGAATCTCGCAAAGATCTCGAGACCCTCTTTTCTTAGACACCAGCTGAGCCTTTGGATCCTTTATTCAGAGAGACAAGTTCGCGAGTTAGTGACTATCCATCTCAGTCGTTGTGACTTAGTTGCCAGTCAGACTACCTCGTACCCTGCTCGACCATTTTTGGTTGTGGAGGGGAAGCTTTTCCAAGCATCCGGGTACGTGGTGGGACTTCCTTGCCACAACGCCTGGGGTCCTTTTTGTTGCCTATCTTCTTCTTAGTCCTAGCCATTTATCCATCAAGACCGATCGCTGAACCGGTAACCTCGGACTGCCTTGATCCGAATTTTGTGGTTGGCATTTTCTCGGTTTCAACATCCGCAACTCCCATTTTGTTGCTTATGTACACAATTCACTGCTCAACACTCAGAACCATAGATTATTGCGGATGTAATTGCAGTATGGTAAAACTTGTCCTTAAGTTTTAGTGGTACTTTACGATCACATAAGATCTCAGACGTGCCTCTCCACTTCAACCAACCCACTTGGATTCTATGTGTCACATCTTTATAAATACATCCGTCTTTTAGAACTATCGATTCAAGATATTTAAAACACTCACTACGGGAAATATCTTAATCACCCAACTTAATAATGAAGTCATCTGTCCTTCTTGTCCTACTAAATTTAAGCTATATATACTCCGTCTTTGTCATGCTCAACCTGAAATTCTTTTTTTCTAAAGTATCTCGTCAAGATTCAAGATTTGCGTTTACACCCTCGTGCGTCTCATCAGCCAAAATAATATCGGTAGCGTTTGGTTGGGCTTTTTGCCTACGGTGTGTTTGAACCGCACCTCAATTTTACGCATAAGTTATGTTTGGCGTTGGTGTTTCAAGAACCGCCGGTTCTAAAATTCCACGGCTTCCTATTGATGACGATCCGTTGTAAAATGTTGCGTTCAGCCGCAGCCGTGGCGTTCTCCCGCAACCCTAGAGCTCGAGCGGAGCTCGACGATGAGGAGAGCTCGAAATCCTCATGGTGAATCCGTGATCCCATCCAAGAGGAAAGGAAGAGCCGTCGAGAGCTCGAGATCCTCACGATGAGCGGAGCGCGACGAGAAAGAGGGGAAGATCTCTCTCCTCACACACCTCTCCTCGTATCTCCTTCCTCGCGCTGCATTCCGAATTCTCATGGTCCTCTCTCACTCGATCTCTTTCTCTCTTGATGCCGATTTGCTTTCTGTTTTGATTTGATTTGGTATTTCTCTCATCCTTGATCGGGATCTGTAATTCGTTGGACTCGATAATCTGCTAGCTGTTATACACAGTTTTCACTAATCTCTATTAGATCCTCTTTGCTCCGATCTGGAGTAATTTTTTTGAAATAAATTTTCTATTTAGCTTGTATGCATTGAACATTCATGAGATGTGGAAGTGAAACAGAGGTACGGATTTAAATCAACCACAGATTCACGAGAATTCGAATACTAGATTAGCTGCAGCAGATTTGGAACGAATTTTAAATCATGAAGCACTTCAAATTACTACTTCCTAGCTCACGGATTACAGTTTGTTTCAGATCTGAAAATTACAGGAAAATTCAGGATGAACGAAATTGCTTAACATTTGCATTAGAAAACATTTTGCATTCAGCAAATTGCATAACATTTTCAAATTTGACCCAAATAGTTTTTTTTTATTAGGAAAAAAAATTTCACTCAAACCTCCGTTTTGTATCCAAACAACTTTTTAACAAAACTCTGTTCTCCAGAATCAGCACTTTTTCTATCAGTAACAGTTCATCAGCAGCTTTCCATCAGCAACAGCCCAACCAAACAGAGCCATCATCTGCAAACAATAAACATCAAGATATTGTTGGTTGGATATGTCTAGCAAGCTCATCTAAAATAAGGATAAAAAATGCTACTTGTCATGAAAAAAGAAGAAAAATAAATATCACCCCATATAAAAAAAATAGAACATTTTATATCATTTTTGCCTTATAAAAGCAAAAGTTGGCCATTAGCAAAAGTGGCATCATTATTTTTAGGATTCTGAGCCTCCATTTGTTTCGGCGGTGGCAGGTCGATTCGGCGGATGGAAACGGATTGTTCGAATCGGAGTGAGAGGTGGCTTTTTCAAACGGAGCTTTTTGGGGCGTTTCTCAAGGCGAACGGGTGGAAACAGAGCAAACGCTGCCGGAAGTTCATTTGTTTACCCTCCTTCCGGCGGCGTTTGCACAAAATGGAGTTGCGAAATGCCCTAATAAATAGAGCCTGAGTCTCTCCATTTTGCCACCATTTATTTATCTAATGGGTAAGAAAACTCTGAAATATATGTAGTGGTTGAGATTTTTTTTGATTAAAACAAACTATAAAAGGATGATAAATGATGAATTCTTCCGATCGCAAGAATGAATTCACACGCGTCAAAATCCTAGGAATCCGCCTTGCTGTTGCTAAACAACTACAACAACAACAATAAAAAAAAACATTATCCAGCGGCGTCAATATCTCAGCCGGAGATGTTGCCACGAATGCTTTTGAAATGAAGTAAAGGAGCTGAGGAGGGTTGCCATCTGCACCCTAACGTGTCCTCTCTCTACGCTAATGGCAGAGCTATATATATAATAATGACCTTAAGTAATTGGAGGTGTCATATTTGTAGAGAGCTGTTTCATTATCGCCGGCAGGAAGAAGAGCGATGCAGTCCGGTAAGAAGATGGCCACCGACGTCAGCGCTTCGGCAAAGGCCGGCATGGAGAAGGCCGCCGCAACTGCTCAAGAAAAGGTAATTGCCACCAGAGCATTTGAAATCATGAACCGAAATGGTGAAAATAAGTCCCCACAAACGGAGCTGAGGCTTTGTTTGGAGTGGCTTACCGTAGATTATTTGCTCCGGTGAAGTTCAACAAAACAGTCATTGTCATAGAGTGCATGTTTGATATTGTTACAAAAAAAATAATATTTTGAGGCATAAAATTTTGATATGACAATGACATTTTTGTGCAATCTCGTTGGAGTAAATAAGTCGCGAATAAGCTGCGCCAAACGCATTTTAAGTCTCCAGCTTTCACTCTTTTTTATGGCCTTTCGCGGCAGTGCTCTACGGCGGCGTTTATTTTAACGAAGCACTGCATAAAATAGCGCTGCAATAGTGTTGTTGTCATGATTGAGATCCTAAAAGAGACTGTTTCAAGAACAATTGGATTGGATGGTAGGATTGGATGAAGGATCACTTTACGAAATATTCTGGATCGATTTATAAAATCCGGGAAGATCCGAACAACCATGTGGGGCCATAGATCTAATTTGTTGTGATGCGATGATGAATCTTGTATATATGTATGATTGCAGGTTGAGAAAATGGCGACCATGGATCCAATGGCGAAGGAGAGGGCGGAGATGAAAAAGGAGGAGAGGAAGCGGGAAGCGGAGATGAAGAAGCAGACGACACAGCATGACAGTGCTGCACGAAAGGAAATAGAAGCGCGCCATGCCGGGGTCGGCGGGCTGTCTGTGCCTGGAACTGGACCGGGCGGGCCAACCGGCGGAGTGACTGATCTGAACCCGGAGGGAGTGCACCCAGCAGCGGGCACCGGAACCAATCCAGCTGGACACGAGACCGGCGGGCGCTTGATCTGATCGAGCCAGGTGTAATCAATCGTGCATGCATGGGTTGCGGATGTTTGTTTTGTGTCTGTTAATACTATGTTTTCTGTACTTTGTTTTTAAATGTCTTTTGAAATCCATATCCATCCATAAATAAATAAATAATATGTACGTCTTAAATGTTTAATGCTAGCTAGCTAACTGTGGATGTATAGTATATAACCGGCAGGTTGTGTTCCTCCATTTTTCGAGTGTTCTTTTTTATTGCAGCATGTTTTTCGCGGCCATCTGTTTTTCTCTTGACGGCGGTGTTCCTCTATTCCACAGTTACAACTGGCCGATTGTGCTCCTTCAATACGGAATCCATTTTCACCTGCCCTGCCCTGCCCTTGCACCCTGGAGCGAGGCGGTAGGTGAGGGTAGAAATACTCGCGAACCGCCAGTAGTTCTCGCTGGGCCAGGTTGACCAGTTCGGTGGCATGCCCAAGTCGTTCCTCTGCCAGCGTGATATGTACACCAGGCGAAGTCGTCCCGTCGCCGTCTTCTGGACGCCTCGCGCCCTCCAAAACCCCGAGCCGTGCCTCCACATCTGCCTTGTCCACATCCGCCCTGCCAAAGACCTCACGCAGTACCATCGAGTGTTTCCGGAGTATCTTGGTCAAGAATTATTGCAGCATGTTTTTCTCGGCCCAGAAAGTTGAAGATGTGGTCCTAGGAAGGGGGAGGCGGAGGAGAGTACCGCTCACTCATATCAGCCTCGGACGATGAGACCATGTTGAAGCCTGAAGAAAGAAAGAAAGGTCAGAAGAGACAGGCGGGCAGTAACGAGCGAGCGAATACCTAGACTAACCCGGGACTGGCACATCTCCCGCGCTGGAATGCGGGAGAGAGGTACCTGGTTGGCCACGAAAGAGTTCGCCTTCAAGTGTCTCGAAGGATTTTCTCAACCCAAGGCTGGTTGGTGATTGAAGAGTCTGCGGGGGAAGGTTGGCGGTTGCTGGGGCGGATGCTGCAGACAACAAGTGATCAGGTAAGATGCGATCAAGCGAGAGCCAAAAAAAAGGAGTCAAACTCACCGGTGGTCGTAAGAGGAATGGTCGGGACCGCGGGAAGGGCGGATCCCATAGCCGAGGGGCAGACGACCTGCTCAGATATATGAGGGGAAGAGCGTCTCGACTCCATTCCCCCGTCTCCCTCCGCGCGAGGCACCTCCTGTAGGAGAGAAGATGTCAGAATCAGAGTAACATAAAATCAGAGGACCGGCCCGCATACCTGATGGGAAACTTCCTGGCCAACCACCAGATTAGGAGAGGCGCCATTCGGAGGGGGTTGCCTGATCATCTTGGCCTTTTAAGGCCTGAAAGTAGGGCTAGGCGACCCCCGAGCCAGCCAGGGGGCAACATCGACAACTTTTGCTCGCGTGCCCTCTCTCGTGGCCGCCAGGCGAGCACGCATCTCTTCTGATATGGGTATCACTCTGCTACAGTAACTCACAATAGAAAAAAGAAGGGGAAAGTTCAGTGAATTACTTTGAGGCCGACAATATATATAGAAGAAGAGGGTGGTGTAACATCCCGACTTTTATTGGGCCACCAGAGCCCTAGTGGGCCCAATAAAAGTGACCTGAACCCCTACCCGTGACCTGCTAGAAGGTAACCCTGGGCGAAAAATGGAGCTAGAGAACTCCGATTTAAGTTCTGTCAGTTCTCGTGGCCTCGTATAAGCAATATGAGTGCGCCGGAACTCGTTCTGTTGGACCCCGAGGTCATATGGTGGATATGACCGCTTCTCAAAAATGTCGCGATAACAAGATTTTGGATATCGGCCTAGAGAACTCTGATTTGAGTTCTGTCAGTTTCTATGATCTTGTATAGTCAATACGAGCACATCGGAACTCGTTGCGTCACAATCCGAGGTCTAACGACGAATGTAGACATTTTGACCGTTTTAGTGCGCGACGACGCGCAGATTTTGGACTTTTACCAAACGAACACCGATTCGACCCTGGTTAGTGGCGTTGGACTCGTATGATCGATACAAAGTCAACAGAAGTTGTTCCGGTCAATTTTGATGACGGGTGGTCAACCCATGGTCAAATCAAGCATATTCGTGCACCGAAAAGCGTGCACGCACCCCAATTATCGCACGATACCCCAACCTTGACCCGAACCCGATGACTTGTACCCACTTTGACTTTGACCAGTAAGGGGGACCCACCCTAGGGTTGACTTAGTCTACCCCCCCCCCTAAAAAATTCATTTTTGGGGATTTTTCTCCAAAGAGGAGCCCACCTCCTCTCATGGTGTAATTAGCGTGTTGCTACCCTCATCCATTCCCCCCCCCCCCAACCAGCAAGCCCATCCTTGGGGAAAAAGGAGGCCACCAATTCCCCCCCCCCCCACTCCTCTTATCTCTTCCACCTCTACCCCCCCCCCCCCCTGTCGGAGCCCAGGTTGCTGGAAAAAAAGACCAACCTGAGCCACCTCCTCGGCCACCTTGCATGGCTGACCAAGCCGGCCCCTACCGAGCTCCCCCAGCACAGGTGGAACCCTCTCTCCTCCTCCACTAACCTTTGGACGTCTTGCATGTTTCCCCCGACCGTCAGAGCGTCGATGGCGCCACCCGAGCCAAGCTATAGGCTCGGGGTTCGGCCATGTAGGAAGGGTGCCACCCGGTACCATGGGTGGCCCTGTAGTGCCCCTAGAACTCCAGAGGAGCCCACCCACGTCAGTGCGATGCAGCGGTGCCGCTGGAAAATGCCATCCCGGCGGCACCCATAAAATAGAAAATTTTCTTCGTGTTCTACGATGGCGGCTGCGGCACTAGGCTGCTGGGCCGCTACCGGCGAAGAACCCTACCCCCGGCGCGCCGGTCAGGGTGGTTTCGTGGTCAGGCAACCACCCAAGAGACGGTGTGGCGCGATGGTGCTGCGAGCAGGGCCACCGCCACCCGAGCTCTCGGGTTGGTGTATTCCGGCGGTGGCCGGCGACGCCAGGCCGCCGGACCACCGCCCAGAAGTTCGTCGGCCCCCGGCGAGTTGACCGAGGTAGCACCGACGCAAGGTGGCTGCTGGTCGACGGTGGTAGAGCTCAAACCGCCAGCAACAAGCGGAGGTCGTTCGATCTCCACCTAGAAGATCGAACGACCACGATTCCGTTAAATTATGCGCTGCCCGGGTTATCCGGGCCCCACAGCAGATCCGTGTTGGACTCTCTGTGAGATCAGAAGCACTAGGTTCCCCGTCCGACTCAATCTCAGCCGCAGATTCATTTTGATTTGCTAACTGCAGACCAAAATACATATCAGAAAATTGTGGAATTTTCTGGGCCAAATTGAAGCCCCTGGGGGCAAAGTGGTCAACATGAAAAATGTTCCCCATAATGAGGGCTTCCTGCACAAAACTTTTGAGAATTTTTGAAGTTGATTTGGTAATTTCAAAAACCCAAATAAAATTTTTGGGCCAAATTAAAGGTCCTAAATTGCTCGAAAATTTTTGGAAGAATTATTAGGCTCATATTAGGCCCTCTTAAAAGTTGTATCAAAATTTTGGATCATGGTGATAAGATTTGATATATTTATCAAATTATGGAAGTCTAGGGTCGCGCTCAGAATTTATTTCATTCATTTTCCCCGCAAATAAAAATTGGAGCGCACGACTATCGTTCCTAATTTTAATAATAAATTCAAAATTGTATTATCGACGAAAGTGGCCGAGGCAAGTAACCAAGCTCCGGGTGTTCCGAGATTTCATGAAACCGTCGAGCACCTCGACCCTCAGGTAGTTTAGGCAGACTCGGAAAGTAGAGTACGAGTCGAGAGTTGCTAATAATTCTTGACGAATAATAAAGGGGTAACTCCTAAAAAGCCTTTGATCCGATTAAGCCGTGAACTAATATGACGCAACTAAATTATCAAATCTTAATAATGGATGTAACCTAAAGAAATCTTGAAAACGGAGAAGGAACTGAAAATACCTTTGAGAACGGAGATGGAATTAAAGCCTCCTGAATGGAGTGATTTGGACTACTAACCTTTTTTATGATTATTCCAGTCTTGCACTGGTCCAATTCCTTTATTTAGTTCAATTCAGTACTTTCAATTCAACTTCAGTCTCGTACTGGTCAAGTTCAATTCAGTACTTTCAATTCAACTCCAGTCTCGTACTGGTTAAATTCAATTCAGTACTTTCAATTCAACTCCAGTCTCGTACTGGTCAAGTTCAATTCAGTACTTTCAATTCAACTCCAGTCTCGTACTAGTCAAGTTCAATTCAGTACTCTCAATTCAGTTCCACTCCAGTCTCGTACTGGTCAAGTTCAATTCAGTACTTTCAATTCAGTTCTACTCTAGTCTCGTACTGGTCAAGTTCAATTCAGTATTTTAAATTTTGTACTACTTCAGTTTCGTACTGGTCACATTTCATTCCAGCACTTAAATTATCAGCATCTTTAATTACCGCATTTCATACCTGCAATTTACTATTATAAACTCGGGTCCTGCTCTGACGAGCAGTTTTTTATTAAGGTCGAGCCTTAGATGGGGATAACCTGAAAGAATTGGTTTCAAGATTGTCTAAACACCTAGAGGGGGGGGGTGAATAGGTTCAATTCCAATTATACTTAGACAGTTAATAAATTGCTCACAGCACAGTTACAAATTCTATAGCTATCGCTGTACACAATCAACCAATCACAGCATACACACAAATTTATAGTGGTTCCCAAATGATAGGTACATCCACTTTCCCCCTTCACCTATCTAGCAGTACACTAGATTCGGCCAAACTTCCTTCCAACTTCTCAGATCCTCAGATCTTACAACTCAGAACCCAAACTGGTTCCTACAGCTCACACTTCAATAAGTGCTACAACTCAGGCTCTTCCCAAGAACCCAACCTCAGAGTGAATCCACACTCCTACCACTCATGCAATCAAGCCCTACCTCAGCCTTTATAATCACATGCTTACAACTCGGAGATTGAAATCTCTTACACTCAGATCTAAAATAGATCTTACAGGAAATTATATATAGAATATGTTTCTTCCTTCACCCTGATAGAAAGAGAGATGATGGAATCTTGATCAGAACTTGATGGATCTGCTTTCTCCATATCTTTGTTGTAATGAATCTGATTCAACTTGACTTAGCTTATTCAAAGCTTCTTGAAAGAGAGAACCTAGGTTGAATCTTCTTGAGAAGTTGGTGTAGATCCAGCTTCTTCCTCCTTACAGAATTAAATCTGCAAACACTGATAGATCTGATGAGATGTTATCCCCTTCTTTGATTTAGAATCAGAATCTTCTTGCTGTATAGAATTCTATGAATTATTCTTGGAGTATTCCTCCACCTTCTTTGTTTTCCCTCTGTATTTTCTCTCAGTCTTGCTGTTGTTTTTTTTTCTCAGATAGCTCGGTTCTATTAATAGATCACATTAGAATCAACCGGCTGATCCGGTAGTTGACTGACATCTAACAGTTCTGACATGTATAACAGGTCTTGACAATTCTGGCAGCTGTCAAGTCTTCTGTCTTGAGATTTGACACTTAGAGTTATTTAACTCAGCTGAATATGTCGAGACATAAAGATAGTATGTGTCGACACAGATGAAGTATATGTCGACACAATTACCCGGGTGTCGACACACTTCCTTTGGTATTGTTGACAATCTTCAGAAATCTGTTGGCATAGCTCTTCATTCAGTTATCGACACTGCCTTTGTAGAATGTGTCGACATACTTCAGAAAATAGTCGACACAACTCTTCATCAAGTTCTGGACACAGCCTTTGTAGAATGTGTCGACATACTTCAGAAAATAGTCGACACAGCTCTTCATCAAGTTCTGGACACAGCCTTTGTAGAATGTGTCGACACAAGTCCTGTGTGTCGACACAGCTTCTCCAAATATCGACTCAAGTCCTGGAGGTCGACATAGTTGCTTCTTTACAATTGTCAGTTCAATAAGGTCTA
Source organism: Platanthera guangdongensis (assembly GCA_039583875.1). NCBI lineage: Eukaryota > Viridiplantae > Streptophyta > Magnoliopsida > Asparagales > Orchidaceae > Platanthera > Platanthera guangdongensis. The sequence continues at coordinate 2,784,077 of CM077149.1, read as the reverse complement.
AGTGTGTCGACACAAGTTATGAGTGTCGACACAGTTGATGTCGACTTAAACTCCGGGTGTCGACACAAGTCTTGTGTGTCGACACAGACTTGCTTCTTGTCTCGACATAGCTCCTTCAAAAGTGTCGACACTAAATAAGTGTCTCGACACATTTGTACTTAAAATAATTTCTGCAAACTTTAGCCTACACAAGGAAACTCAAAATGCCATCAAATACAAATTGACATATATCATTGAGTTATGTGAGACTTCCCCAAATCTGGTACATAATTTATAATGTACCCAACAATCTCCCCTATTTGGAGAAGTCATAACCCTTAGTCAATAATACACACCAATATAACAAAAGTAATAAACATGATGTATACAGACATTTCAAATAGGATTATTCATAAGCAGAAATAGTATGTTACACACAAATATTCAAAATGAAATATTATAAGGAAACCGTGCAACTCAGAGACATAGATATATAAACTGTTGTCAACCCAGAATTTCTTTATCATATAACCAAAGTAAGATTACAATGTTTATGTTTTTATAAGAACAACAAAAGGTTTACATAATTCTTCTATAACATAGTCAATCTAAAGTTAAGGTTGATCTGGTTCCTTGATGACAATCCTTTTTCCTGTCTGAATAGTAGCTTTGACTTCAGCTTCAGTATCAGTAACAGGCTTCTTACCCTTGATGTCTTTGGCCTTAAGTTGAGCAGCTTTTAGCTTTTGTCTTTTAAAATAATGGAATGGTTTTGGGAAGTACTTGCAAGGCACTATGGAGTTTGCAAGGATTCTTCAAGCCTTCAAGTCCTTCCTGAATTTGTAGATTTTCTCTTGTTGTGCAAGATATTTATCTCATTCATGTTTGGAGTACCACTTACCCATGTCATATTGATTTTCAGCAACTGCATTCCATGCAGTTAAGATGATGCTTCTGGAGGTTGGACTCAATTTCTCAAAATCAGGTCTAGCCTCAGCTTGTTCTCTGAATCACTTCTTGGATATTTGGGCCTCTTGCTCTTTAAGTAAAACTGTGTCAGCTATGTCCACTTCCTCACAAATTACTGGAAATTTGTCTAGTGGAGGGCTGTAAATATTCCGGACTGCCTGTTGAATTTCTTCAAACTCAGAAGGGGGATATATGACTTGAGCTACTTCATGTTGCATCCCCTCCAAGAATGTAGGTTGGCATCCAGATTCTGCAGTATTTTTATCCTCACATAAGGGTTGATATCCCAAGGTAGCTCTGGTACTGTTAGATATCCATTTTTCATGTTCAGAGCTAGTATGAACTAATACCCTCTCCCCCTTTATGACTTCTCTATGAATATGATCTCTGAGATCATTCTTTTGAAACCTTATTTGATCTGTAATATGATAGTTCTCAGTTGTATAGTAGTCTTTAAACTTCTTGACTTGAGCTGAAATTACAGACTCAGAAGTTTGGATAGCAGAAGCAACTATGGCCAGATCCAGTTTAATCTGTGCTTCTATATCAGATACTTTGGTGTTCATATTGGTTTCTAGGACAGTGGTTTGTTCTGCTAATTTTGTCTGAGTGATGGTATGGAGTTCCATCAAATTCTCATTCAGTCTTTTCTGATTTTCTAGAACAATGTCTTGCTTGACAACCAGATCATCTACTTTTTTAGTGGTTTGTTGCTGTTTGGCAATATATACCACCTCATTTCCTCTCTTATGGAAGTAGTCTGTCATTTCTTTCTTAAGCAAGTTTACCCCAAATCTTATAGATTTGATGTCCTATGCCAGACTTAACTGCAATTCCTTATGACTTTCATCCACATACTTTTCTAGTGCAAGTCTTTGCTCATCAAGTTTGACTTGCAGCTGTACTAACAGAGAACTAAAATCTATTGTAGGAGCAGTAGATGAGGAGCCAACCTTTAAGGCTTTCTTATATTCATAGCACTTTTTCCTTAGCTCCATAAACTTTCTTTTCTTGAGTACTGAGGCTGCTTCCTCATTTTCAGTATCAGATGAAATCTCAAGGTCCACTGTAGTTCCTGGAGCATCTAGATCTAGTCTTGGGGCTAGGTTAGGTGTCTTCCCCTCAACCCATGCACCAGTTGGTGCATCAGCAAAAATATCTTCCTTGAGTACCTCTTCTTGCTCCCCCTGGAAGTCAGTCTCTAATTCTTGGACTACTTCAGTCTCAGAAGCCTGAGGTTTCTCTGGCTGATTAGGAATATGCACATCTTGTGCCTCTCTTTTAGAAGGGTCGACAGCTGTGTTGATGTCGTGAACTACTTCAATTGCAGTGAGGTTTGCAGTCTCACTGTCTAGCTAGGCTTCATTGACAGTTATCCCAGGGACTGATATCTCTTGATTATCTGTCAGATGGACAGTCTCTACCTGGATGTGAGCTTCAGTTCCAGGTGTGTGAGTTGGAGACTTCCTGGGTTGTTCAGTGTTATCTTCATCAGAACTGAATTCCACTCTTTCTTCTGAGTCACAAGAGGACTTCTTAGCTTGCATTGTATCTTTCTTGGATGTTGTGACCTGCTTGGACTTCTGCTTTGGTGCAGGGTCTTCCTTGGACAATACTCTATCCCACTTAGACAAGATTCTCATATTCATTCTCCTCATGTGGTTAATTTTGAAACCATCAATCTGGTTTAGTACATCAGGTATACTGACAGCCAGATGCAGACCTAAGATTCTGCCTAAATTTGGCTTCTTAATACCTTCCTTAATCTCGTTAAAGATTACTGTACTCTATTCAGTATTCACCTTGAAGATGATTCTTGTCATGAGGCTGAACATGTACGAAGAGATCCTATCATGCCCCCCAGTTTTGCAGAGAACTACCTTCCCAATTATCTCAGACAAAAACTTCCCTTTGGAGTTCGTCCCTTTCCTAGTCATGGATGATCCAATGTTTGTGGTCGAGGGCAGCCCATACCATTTAAGGGCTTCAACAGTCAAATTAGAATCAACATCAGTCTCTTCTTTAATCCTTGGAAGTTGAAGGGATTTACTCAGACTTTTGAGTGTTATTTTTACCGTATCTCCGTAAACAGTAGACTTGATCTTGTTCCCCTTAGAATTCAATGTAGCGTTGGAATAGAATTCTAGAACTTCCTTCTTCCAAATTCTTGTTGATTCTGAAACCAAATAATCTAGTCCGGCTTCCTGAATTAGGTTCACAACCGCCTTGATTTCTTGTTCAGAATCTTTGAACGCTCCCCGAACGAGCTCATAACCTTCGTTAATGTTGTTGTCCAACTTGGGCGTCATTGGAGATGAGAGAAGTGAAGTTGAAGAGAAGGAAGAAGAATTTCTTGTCGACATGACGGTTTAGTATTGAGATTTCTGAGAGCATAGTTGACAAAGTCTCGTTTCCACCTATTTATACTTTTCTAAACAGGGAAGGTGAAAAGGCGGGCTGAAATTAGAGTTTAATATGTCGACACAATTTTGATTGTGTCGATACAGACTGTTAAAGTCTCGATATAGAGTTTAGAGTCTCGACAACTCTATGTGTCGACACTAATTTCTGAGAGTCGACACAGACAACCTTATGTGTCGACACCAACATCTGAGTGTCAATAACTCTATGTGTCGACACCAACTTCTGAGTATTGACACAGACTACTTTGTGTGTTGACACAGAACTTAGCCATATGTTGAGTCATATGTTGAGTAGAATTTTTCTTTAATCTACCATCCTATTCCAGGTTCAACATGCCTAATTCAATTTTAAAATAATTGAATTTACTTTCATCAAGAGATTTAGTGAAGATATCAGCTACCTGTGTATCAGTAGAAATAAACTCTAAAATTATGTTCTCTTTCTCAACATGTTCTCTAATAAAATGGTACCTAATTTCAATATGCTTTGTTCTACTATGTGAAACAGAGTTCCTAGCAATTGATATAAAACTAGTAGAATCACAATATAATGGAGTTCTACTTATCTTGATGTTATAATCTTCAAGTTGATGTTGTATCCATAGCAACTGAGCACATCAACTTCCAGCTGCAATATATTCTGACTCTGTTGTGGATATAGCAATACTTATTTGTTTTTTGCTGTTCCATAACACCAGTCTTTCACCTAGGAATTGGCATGTATATGTGGTACTTTTCCTGTCTTCCTTGTAGTGTGCAAAGTCTGCATCTGAAAAACCTGTTAGTAGAAAATCTCTATTCCTAGGATACCATAGACCAAGATCTGGTGTGCCCTTAAGAAATCTTAAAATTCTCTTGGCAGCAGAATAATGAGACTCTTTAGGGCATGTTTGGTATCTAGCACATACACATGCAGCATACATGATATCAGGCATACTTGCAGTCAAGTATAGTGAGGAGCCAGTTATCCCTCTATACAAAGACTCATCGGCAGGTTTCCATGCCTCATCTTTGCCTAAAGGCATACTTGACCCCATTGGGTTTTCATGGTGGAAGCAGTCTCCATGCCATATTTTTTAATCAACTTCCTGGTGAACTTAGACTGGGATATGGACAAGCCATCATCAGTCTATTTTACTTGAAGTCTCAAGAAGAGCTTTAGCTCACTTATACTGCTCATCTCAAACTTCTCTTGCATAAGTTTGGCAAACTTCCTTCAAATGTTGTTCTCAGTAGATTCAAAGATTATGTCATCAACATATATCTGGACTAGGATAATCTTGCCCTTTGATTCCCTCAGGAATAGGGTTTTGTCTATTTTTTCCCTTTGGAATTTGCTCTCAATGAGGAAAGTAGACAATATCTCATACCATGCTCTAGGGGCTTGTTTTAACACATATAGAGCTTTCTTAAGTCTATAGACATGATCAGGAAAGTGAGGATCTACAAAACCTGATAGCTGATCTACATATATTTCCTCTTTTAGATCTCCATTCAGGAATGTTGTCATGATATCCATTTGAAAGAACTTGAATTCTTTATAGGCTGCATAGGCAAGGAATAGTCTTATTGCTTCCAGTCTTGCTACTGGGGCAAAGGTCTGGTCAAAGTTTATTTCTTCTTCCCACCTATAGCCTTTTGCCACCAATCTGACCTTATTCTTGACAATAATGTCATTTTCATCTAACTTGTTCATGTAGATCCACTTAGTCTATATCACATTATGTCCCTTAGGTTTGGGAACCAGTTTCCAAACTTTGCATCTTTTGAATTTGTTAAGCTCTTCCTGCATAACACCAATCCAGAATGAATCTTGGATAGCCTCTCAAACTTCTTTGATTCCATTTGAGAGAGAAAGCTTGAACATATTGTTGAGTTCAAGCTCTTGCTCCTGGTCATTACACCATGACTTGCATCACCAATGATTTGATGAGCTGGATGATCTCTTAAATGTCTCAGAGCTAGAGGCAATCTTTCTTCAGCTTGCTGATCCTCAATGTCTTCATCTGGTTCTTCATTCTCATCTTGTAAGTCTTGTGCACCCCCTAGACAGCATCCATCATCTTCAATCTCTTAGCTTGCTGGTTTATCTTCCCTGATGGTTAGATAGTTCATCTTATCTTTTAAACCTGCAGGACTAGAAGAAGTGCTTGGCAGCTCACAATTAATTAGCTTAGACTCATCAAAGACAACATGGACAGATTCTTCTACAACTTGTGTAGTCAAATTATAGATCATATATGCTCTACTATTATTGTTGTACACAACAAATATCCCTTCTTGGGACTTGGCAACAAACTTTGTCAAATGAGACTTACCATTGTTTAGTATATAACACTTGCTACCAAAAATCTTAAAATAGGATAAGTTTGATTTTCTGCCTTTTAGAATCTCATAAGGAGTCTTTTGTGACTTTTAGTGATGGAAGCTCTATTGAGAACATGACAAGCAGTATTTACTGCCCAGCACAGAAATATTCTGGGAGATAAGTGTCATTTAACAAAGTCCTATTTGCCTCAATTAGAGTTATGTTCTTCCTTTCAGCAATTCCATTTTGCTGGGGAGTTTTAGGTGAGGAGAATTCTTGATGAATCTCAAGCCCTTCATAGAACTTTGTCATGCATTCAGACTGAAACTCAGTCCCATGGTCACTTCTGATCTTGGTCACTGAACTATTAAGTTCATTCTGAATTTGCTTGACAAAAGTCTAGAAGATATCTGGGGTTTCAGATTTTCTCCTCTAGAAGAATACCCAAGTAAACCTAGAAAATTCATCAACCACCACAAGGGTATAGACTTTCCTACCTAGACTATGAACTAGCATAGGACCAAATAGATTCATATGCAGGAGATATAAATACCTCACTGAGTCTTTAGTATCAAGACTTTGGAAGGAAAACATAGTCTGCTTGCCCTTTTGACAAGCTGAGCAAATTCCCTCCTTAATGCACTTAACTTCAGGACTATTCCTCACCAACTCTTCACTAAAGAGTCTACCTATGGTCTTGTAGATCAGATGAGCTAGCCACTTGTGTCATTTGACACAATGAGAAACTTTCTCATCTGCAACTAGGCATATAAGAGTGTCCTCACTCTCACATTTAAAGTCTAGACAATAAATATTTCCTCTCCTAGTGCCTGTCAAGATAACCTCTTGGTCACTTGACCTTCTAATTTGACACTCATCCTTGAGGAAAGAAATGTCATAGCCCAAATCACATAGTTGACTTATGCTTATAAGGTTATGTTTCAAACCTTTCACATAAGCTACTTGTGTGATAGTTACTATGTCATTAGTTATCTTACCCAAATCTTTAGTTACCCCTTTTTTGAGCCCTTAAAGGTAACTTTGGGATCATTCTTAATAAGAGTGTATTTCTTTAGCATGCTCTTTGTTCTAGTCATGTGCTTGGAACATCCACTGTCCAAGTACCATGTAGGGGTATGGCCACTTAGACTTACCTGCAACAAATATATTATCTAACCTTAGGACCCCAAATTTGATTGGGTCCTAGGTGCAAGTTAGACATAAACTGAACATGTCTACCTGCAGTTCTTCTGACAGGTAAGCCACCATTACTTCTCTGGACACTCTCATTGTGCTAACAATCAATGGCATAGTGGCCCACTTTTCCACAGCACCATCACTCATGCATAATGTACCTTCTTTTAAAAAGCTGGCTTCACAATAATATTGTTTTTAGCTCTCAAACCAGCTGGTACATCAGCTCTTTTCTTAAGTCTTTCAGCCAAGACTTGCTTAGGGACATGTCTGGCAGCAGAAGTACTTGGGATATCTTGAACCATATCTACAGCTGTCTTCTTTTCAAAAAACATACTCCTGATAGGTTCAGATATTTCTAAGTCTGTTTTGCTAACATACTTTCTCTTAGTTTGCAAATGGGCTGGCAGAACTTGTGAGTCAGCTGCTACCTTGTTCTTGAGTGTTGGGGCTGGTACACCAAACACAAATGGTTCATTATGTGCTATTTGAGTTTTCTCATGAGCTGCCCAATAGGCACTAGCACCCTTGCCATTTCTACTATCTTGCTCACAGTGACCAAAAATACTATCATGGTCATACCTGTTAGAAGGTTGAACCACCTTTTTAAATGAAATTGGAGGCTTGGAAGCAAGTGGCTGAGCTAGAGCTTTGTCTTTCCTGTTGGAATTGGCAGCTCTTGTTCTTCCTTTGAAATATAAACCCTTCTTACCCTTTTGGGATGAGAAGGAATCTATCAAAGGTAACATGGAACTAGGTTTTGAGAACTTGACCACTAGCTCCCTCTATTTTTGGAGTCTACTTTCAAGATTCCTAATATGATTATTCTTGAAAGTAATGGTATCCATCTGAATAACAGTTATGTTCTTCAATTTATTAATTTCTTTTAACTTCAGATCCAGTACTTTTGCTGAGTCTGAGGCAGCCAACTTCAGAGTGGCATTCTCCTTTGTCAGTTGTTTGGCTAGATGCATGTTTTCCTTAAAGGCTCGTATGAGCTCTCTATAATCATCAATCAATTGATTGATGTCTCCTTCAGATTCAGAGCCATCTTTATCTTTTGATGAAGATGCTTCAGACTCTAGGCTAGTAACATAATCTGACACTGAGGGTAAAGATTGTACCTTACTGGGACCAGCCTGCTCCTGGTTGAGTCCATCCTCAGCTATAGCCATTAGCCCTATGCATTGGCTGTCTTCTGCTTTATTGATATCATCCAGCAACTGCAACAATTCTGTTTCTACAGAATCTTCCTCAGTTGAGAACAACCCAATGTAGGCCTTAGCATCCTCTTTATTTTTTGACTCTGATGAAGAAGACTCAGTCCAGCTTTTTTGTTTCTTGGCCACAAAGGATTTCTCTTTCTTGCCTTTATGCTGGTGTTTATTTTTCTCACCAGACTCCTTTCTTTTGACAGAATAGTCTGCTATAACATGTCCCGACTTGTTACAACAATAACAAACAATTTTAGTAAAAGTTTGTTTGCCAGGTTTAGAACCATACATTTCCTCTTTTGAGGTTTTCTTCTTTCCCTTGTAGTAGTCATCTTTGGAGTAAGAAGAAGAGGAAGGCCTTCTCGTCTAGTTTTTTTTCTTCAGGAACTTCTGGAATTGCCTAGAAAAGGCTGCAAGTTCCTCATCAGAATTATATCCATTTGTTGTGCTTGTGTCTGAACTTTTTGAATCAGTATCAACAACTTTTCTGGGAGGAGGAGTCTTTCTCCTACCCTTCTTTGTAGCTTCAACTTTGAAAGCCACAGACTTATCTTTGACATAAGACCTGCTGCTCTTTTCCTCTTCCTTTCTAGTAATCAACTGCATTTCATGGAACAACAATTTTCCAAACAAGGTTGATGGAGGAGTATCTGCAAGTCCGGCCACTTCTCTAATGGCACAGACCTTGATATCTCAATCCTTGGTTAATGATCTGAGAAACTTGTCATTCAGTTCATAAGTGTTGAAGACTCTTCTATATGTCATCAGCTCATTGATAATTCTGAAGAACTTTTCATAGCATATAGCTATGCTATCTGTCTTGGCTTGTCTGAAACTCTCATATTCTTTATTGAGAATAGATTTCTTATCCTCTCTTACTTCTTTTGTCCCCTCCATGTAGACAATCAAAGTGTCTCACATTTCTTTTGAAATTTTGCAGTGGACTAAATTTTGAAATGTAGAATCATCCATGACACTAACAATTATGTTTTGTGCCCTCTTGTCCAAAGCGGCTAAGATGATCTCATCTTTGGTCATCTCAGAATAACTCTTTAGAGTTTTCAGATTTGCATATAGAACAGATGTCTTCATAGGGATGAAAGGCCCTTCTTGAACTGTGATGTAAATTCTTGGATCAGATACCTTCATGAATAATTTGACCCTCTCCTTCCATATACCAAAGATTTCTTTTCTGCAAATGAGAAGTTTCATGGATCCAAGTTCTTTGTGATTTTCACCTGAACCCATCTTGGCTATCTTATTACTGCCTTGGAGATACACTCGGACTGTTAAGTCTAATTTTGAGGAACCTGGCTCTGATATCACTTGAAAGAATTGGTTTCAAGATTGTCTAAACACCTATAGGGGGTGAATAGGTTCAATTCCAATTCTACTTAGACAGTTAATAAATTGTTCACAACACGGTTATAAATTCTATAGGTATCACAGTACACAATCATCCAATCACAGCATTCACACAGATTTATAGTGGTTCCCCAAGTGATGGGTACATTCACTTTCCCCCTTTGCCTATCTAGCAGTATACTAGATTCAGCCAAACTTCTTTCCACCTTCTCAGATCCTCAGATCTTACAACTCAGAACCCAAACTGGTTCCTACAACTCACACTTCAACAAGTGCTACAACTCTGGCTCTTCCCAAGAACCCTACCTCAGAGTGAATCCACACTCCTACCACTCAGGCAATCAAGCCCTACCTCAGCCTTTATAATCACAGGCTTACAACTTTAGAGATTGAAATCTCTTACACTCAGATCTAAAATAGATCTTACAGGAAATTGTGTATAGAATATGTTTCTTCCTTCACCCTGATATAAAGAGAGATGAGGGAATCTTGATCAGAACTTGATGGATCCACATTCTCTAGATCTTTGCTGTAATGAATCTGATTCAACCTGACTTAGCTTATTCAAAGCTTCTTGAAAGAGAGAACCTAGGTTGAATCTTCTTGAGAAGTTGGTGTAGATCCAACTTCTTCCTCCTTGCAGAATTAAATCTGCAAACACAGATAGATCTGATGAGATGTTATCTCCTTCTCTGATTTAGAATCAGAATCTTCTTGCTGTATAGAATTCTTTGAATTCTTCTTGGAGTATTCCTCCACTTTCTTGGTTTTCCCTCTGTATTTTATCTCAGTCTTGTTGTTGTTGTTTTTTCTCAGATAGCTCGTCTCTATTTATAGATCACATTAGAAGCAACTGGCTGATCCGGTAGTTGACTGATATCTGACAGTTCTGACATGTCTAACAGGTCTTGACAATTCTGGCAGCTGTCAAGTCTTCTGTCTTAAGATTTGGCACTTAGAGTTATTTAACTCAGCTGAATGTGTCGACACATAATGATAGTATGTGTTGACACAGATGAAGTATGTATCGACACAATTGCCCGGGTGTCGACGCACTTCCTTTGGTATTGTTGTCAATCTTCAAAACTATTGACATAGCTCTAATTCTCGACCTGCCTTTGTAGAATGTGTCGAGACAGCTCTTCATCAAGTTCTGCAGCCTTTGTAGAATGTGTCCACATGGTCGACGCAGCTATCAAGTTCTCAACACAGCCTTTGTAGAATGTGTCGACACTTCAGAAAATAGTTGACACTGCTCTTCGGTTCTAGACACAACCTTTTTAGAATGTGTCACACAAGTCCTGGGTCAACACAGCTTCTCCAAATGTCTAAGTCCTGGATGTCGACATAGTTGCTTCTTTACAATTGTCAATTCAACAAGAACACACAAGAAGTGTCGAGATGTCCAAACTACTAATCACCTAGTCGGCAGAATTCATTCTAGGCAATCATGTAGTGCGCGGCTAGTGGCCAAACTCTCCTGAACAATTCCTATTAGAATGCCCTACAACTCAGCTTGCCTGAACACACTCAGATGAGATGCACTGCCCTACACTCAGCCTGGCTTAGATCCTAGATCCTACCTAACTTATTGTGAACTGGATCAGCTTCAATCTGACTTGCTACCTTGAATGTTCAGATTGATAGTTGATCCTTGTCTCTGCTCCTCTCCCTTCTAGCCTGGTGGCTTTCTCTCTAGCTTCAAGAAATAGCTAGATGTTAAATGTTGTGCTAATTTTCTTTTTATCAATCTCTCTGTATAGTGTAAGCTTTTATTGGCCTTCTTCAGCTGGTATTTTAACTATTGTTAAGTGTGACCGGCTGTGACAGCTGTCTTCCAGTCACTTGAAAATTTTGTAACTGTCTGAAAGGAGACTGTCTGTCTTTAAGTGTCGACACAAGTCTAGCCTACAAGGAGTGAGAATGCACTTGTTCTTCTTCATGTGTCTTACGACACCTTGTACTTCAGTATATTGCTGAATTCTTGTAAGTGTCGATCTCCTTATGTCGACACATCTTCATCACTACACATGGATACTTGCTGAGTGTCGGTTGAGACAGTGTCGACGTGTCGACACTTGTACCAACTTTGCCATCAGCCGACAGTGTCGAGAATGATCTGGGTGTCGACAGTCAGCTGAGTGTCGACACAGGTGTCGACACTTTCTGACACAGTTTCACTGGGTGTCGAGCTAAGAAGCACTGCACTGAGTGTCGACACAGCTCCTTGTGTCGACACTTTCTGATGTTTCTGCATCCCTGGTGTCGACACAATGACTCCAAGTGTCGACACTGCTACCTTCTTAAGTGTCGAGCGAGACTTAGAAACTAGGCACAAGTAGATGTGAGACTTGGGGTGTCAGTATCTCAACACATTTGTACTTAGAATAGCAAACTTTAGCCTACACAAGAAAACTCTGTCATGAGCTTCCCTAAATCTGGTATTTACAATGTACCCAACATAACCGGAGTTGAGGTGGGTTATCCCCAAATAAAGTGCTTACTCAAAGTTGAGCTGAAAGTTTGAAGCATAGTATGCGTGCTAGCAAAATTGACTTATTGCTTGTAAATTGCTTGCGGTAAATTGTGGCGGGTCAGTCCCTTCCGCAGACCATTCGTACCGACGCAGGAAGGTCGATAACTTTTGGTACTGACCGACCGTTATGCTTTTATTCCCCGTTGGGTTTTCCTCCGCCGGTCGGCCAAAATGAATCGTCGGATGTCGCTCACATCCAAGAGAACATGGGGTTGCACGCTGGGGCCTGGGGCTGTGCAGAACGACCACCCCCAGAAGTATGGCTACTATCACCGATCGGTGAGGCCCGCGGGACTCGCTGCTCTGCTGGAATCCATACTATGTCGATATAGGATATGTGTGCGCGGCTGTGAATTCCTGCAATATGATACATATTGTGAACACCTGATGTGCTGACGTGCTAGTAGAGCCCCTATTATAACTGATATTACTATTACTACCATTTCAATTATATTATGTTGTCCTTCCTTTATTGTTTCTCCTACTAACTCTCATACTTCAGCTATCTTATATTGTTAAGTATATGGATCTGGGGAGGAGATTTGTTTCGTGACTAACCACTAACAGGAAACGGAGCTAGCCACAGGAGAATGCTCCAGCACTACTCGAGTAGAAGCACCACTGACGTCCTCAGAGTTTTGAGACGTGAGTACCAATGAGCAGGATAGGGAGAGTGAGTGAGGAGTTATATGTAGAACTTGTACAGCCTATGAGCTTATATAAGAACATAGGTTATGACCCTAGTACTCATGTAAATATATATGATATTATATATATTTGATAGCTTGTTAATGCTTCCGCAAATATCTGATGTGTTGTGAATGTTGTGATTCTAGCCGAGCAAGGCGGCCAACTAGTGCTTAGATATGGTGGATCGTTACCCATAGGGAGCACTAGGTGGATGTCTTAGGCAAGTATTACTCCCTCCATCAAATGTATCAAAGCCATCACGATTCGTCCTCGTGGAACAGTCTCAGGATCCCTCCGTCCCTCGCTTCGTTCCCTAGTTCAGGACTAACCTTACAGAGGAAGCCTGGTAGACCCTAGTGTAGAGGATTAGGGATTCTATACTTGTACAATTGTATGCTTCATACACTGTTGTTTCCGCTTCGTCAGTCTTTTTTGCAAATTTTCCCTACTTTTAAAAGTACTGACACTCTTTCCTGTTACTTCTCCAGATACTAGAGTACAGTAACGAGGGGTCCTCTTCCAGAGGATATGTTCCTGTCACCCCACCTCTAGACCCGGTCGCCCCCGCAACTGTGCTGTTTGTCGAGACTGACTTGGGGCAGACATTAACAGCCATCCTGACACCTTCCGGACAGCCTTGACACAACCACCACAAGAGATGACGACACCTACCGATTTGCTGACGACTTTTCGAGGACTGAGGCCTCCCACTTTCAGAGGCACAGAGACTGCTATCCAGGTAGAGGAGTAAGTGGAGCGTGTGGAGGAGCTGCTAGTAGGCATGATGTGCCAGCAGTAGCTGCAGTCTCACTAGTAGTGACCTTGTTAGAGGGATATGCTAGGGACTTGTGGAGAGCAGCCAGCCACTCGACTTTTAGAGGACGGTCGTTGAGCGTTATCCTATGGTGAGAGTTTTCGGAGGCCCTGCTGGAGTTCTTTATTACAGATGTGGGCCGAGCTATTTTACAGGAGAAGTTCCTGCACATCCGACAGGGTGACCAGACGGTATTAGAGTACGAGAGAGAGTTCATACACCTGATATGCTTTGCCGGGAATTTGGCTTCCTCCGATAGGGATAGAGCTTCCTGTTTCTACCGAGGCCTACGAGATGACCTGAGGCAGGTCTTGATTATGATCTCTCAGTCTACCTTCCACAACATAGCTACTCACGCAGCAGCGTTAGAGTTAGACCAGCAGATGGTTTCCCAGCAGCACAGGGGACAGGTGGAGGTCCCTAGAGGTCAGAGAAGAGACAGAGGAGCTGCTCCCCACTGATATGATAGAGATCGCAGGCAGAAATACCGTAGATAGCCTTATAGGCGCCCACCAGCACCCTCAGCACCCCCAGCACCGCAGCAGGACGTCAGACCAGCTCCAGCACCACATCCCGCGCCAGTAGTCTGACATGACGTTCCCTTCGCAGGGAACTGCTTCTTGTGTCAGCAACCAAGACATATGAGGGCCTTCTGCCCACATGCAGTAGTAAGGCTAGGACTAAGAGCTGTACAGGGTGGGCAACCAGCACGGGGACAAGGCCAGAGAGGCCGTAGAGGCAGAGCTGGCAGGAGAGGTCAATAGGGCCGAGAAACGCCCTTGGAGGCCTATGCACTAGATCTGCAACACGGACTGGCCCCCGATGTAGTGATAGGTATATATGTTAGACGTTAAAGGCATATCAGATGCTACTGCTTATGTTATACTAAATATATATGTATACCTACATCTTGTGTATTAATATACGATATATATACTCTCTATATTGTCAGGAATTCTATTGGTAGGAGGACACCCTGCCAAGACCCTCTTCGACATTAGAACGATGCAATCCTTTGTATCATCATGATTTTATTATGAATAAGGAGAATGTTGTTCGTTCGTCCGGACTGTCTATACGAATCCGTTCATTCGTCCGGACTGTCTATACGAATCCATTTACCGAATGGATCAGACATTACGTCAATGGAGAAATGTTCATTGCAGGTTGTACTGGGAGATGTGGAAATTAAGGTCTATGCGACAATCTTGACAATAACCAGATTTGATATTATACTGGGAATGGACTGGCTAGCCGAGCATAATGCGTAAATAAATTGTTTAACGTGAGAGGTCCGACTGCAGAACCCAAACAGTCGAGACATTATGTTGACAGGTGTACCATCTGTCTCTCATATTATTTTGACTTCTGCACAGATTATGAGATCAGTCTGGCAGAAGGATGAGGTGTACCTTATTTACTTCGAAATGGAGGACAAAACTCAAGTGCTCGCCAAGGTCACAGTAGTACGCGACTTCCTGGACATTTTCCCTAAGTCCCTCCCAGGATTTCCACCACAGCGAGAAGTTGACTTTCAGATAGAGCTCGTGACCGGAGCTCGACCAGTGTCCTGAGCACCCTATCAGATGGCCCCAAGAGAACTGGCTGAGTTAAAGATTCAACTGCAGGAGCTAATAGATGCTGCATTCGTTCGCCCCAGTTCCTCGCTCTGGGGAGCCCCGGTACTGTTCGTAAAGAAGAAAGACGGGATATTACGTCTGTGTATAGACTACCGGGAGTAAAATAAGCTTACGATACGAAATACATACCCCCTCCCGAGGATCGATGAATTGTTGGATCAGCTGCAAGGTGCATCTGTGTTTTCCAAAATGTAACTGAGATCAGGCTACTACCAACTTCAGATCTGGGAGGAAGACATCCCCAAGACTGCCTTCAGCTCCCGTTACAGTCTTTACGAGTTCTTAGTAATGCCTTTCAGGCTCACCAACTCACCCTTCGCCTTCATGACCCTAATGAATAAAGTCTTCGAGCCTTTCCTAGATCACTTTATGATCGTCTTCATTGATGATATTTTGATCTACTCAAGAACCAAGACAGAACATTCTAGACACCTGGAGATGTTGCTACTAAAACTTCGAGAGCACTCCCTCTTCACTAAATTCAGTAAGTGTGAGTTCTGGTTAGAAGAAGTCGGATTCCTATTCCACACTATAAATAAGAAAGGGGTAGCAGTGGATCAGGCCAAGATCTAGGCAGTGCATAAATGGACACCACTCAGAACAGTGGCAGATATCTGAAGCTTCCTTGGTCTTACTAGGTATTATATGAAGTTCGTAGAAGGTTTCTCCAAGATTGCATTACCCATCACCACCCTTACCAGGAAGGATGTTACATTCTGATGGACACCAGAATGCGACTGTGTTCGTCGAATTGAAGAATCGGCTGACTTATGCACCAGTCCTTATGATCCCCGCAGGGACCGAGGGATTCCAGATCTATACTGATGCCTCCCTGAAATGATTAGGAGACGTTCTGATGTAGTACGGTAAGGTGGTGGACTACGCATCTCGCCAATTGAAGACGCACGAGTTGAACTACACGGCTCATGATCTAGAATTAGACGATGTCGCCTTTGCGCTTAAAATCTGGAAGCATTACTTGTACTGGGTAAGGTGCGAGATCTCCGACCACAAGAGCCTCAAATACATCTTCACTCAAAAAGAGCTGAACCTTTGACAGCGTCGATGGTTAGAATTCTTGTGCGATTATGACTTCGCTCTCCAATATCACCCCGAGAAGTCTAATAGAGTTGTTGATGCTGCAAAATTAACTGTTTGATTGCTTGTAAATTGCTTGCGGTAAATTATGGCAGGTCAGTCCCTTCCTCAGACCGTTCGTACCGGTGCAGGAAGGTCGACGACTCAAGGCGACCGGGAGAAGGGTACCACAGGTGATCGACCGTTATGCTTTTATTCCCCGTTGGGTTTTCCTCTGCTGGTCGGCCAAAATGAATCGCCAGATGTCACTCACATCCAAGAGTACACGGGGTTGCACATTGGGGCCTGGGGCTGTGCAGTACGACCACTCCCAGAAGTGGCAGGACTGGCCACTATCACCGACGACCACATTGGTGAGGCCCGCGGGGCTCGCTACCCTGCTGGAACAGAAGCGGTCCATACTATATCGACATAGGATATGTGTGCGCGGCTGTGAATGCCTACAATAGGATACAGGTTGTGAATACCTGATGTGTTGATGTGCTAGTAGAGCCCCTATTATAACTGATATTATTGTTGTTGTCATTTTAGTTATATTATGCTACCCTTCCTTTATTGTTGCTCCTAGCTAAAAAATATGAAATGTTGTGCTAACTCTCTCATGCTTCGATTATATTATACTATTGGGTGCGTGTGTGCTCGTCCCCAGGATATGGATCCGAGGAGGAGATTTGTTTCCACTTAGCCCTATAACTAACAGTTATTTAAATAATCATTCACAGGAAACAGAGCACCGTAGTGACTCCCTGCCGCAGGAGAATGCTCCAACAATTAGGACTACTTGAGCAGAAGCACCACTGACGTCCTCAAAGTTTCGAGATGTGAGTAACAACGAGCAAGATAAGGAGAGAGAGTGAGTAGTTATATGTAGAACTTGTACAGCCTACTGGCTTATATAAGAACATAGGCTATAGCCCTAGTACTCATAAAAATATATATGATATTATATATATTTTTGATAGTGTTTTCCTGTTAATGCTTCCGCAAATCTCTGATGTGTTGTGAATGTTGTGACTCTAGCCGAGCAAGGCGGCCAACTAGTGCTTAGATAGGATGGATCGTTACCTCTAGGGAGCACTAGGTGGACGTCTTGGGCAAGTAGTACTCCCTCCAGCCCGACTAGGGCAAAGGTTTGGGGGGTGTTATAGGTGGGACCCATCAAAAGATTCCCTCCAGCTCAGCAGGCACTCACCGAACACGTGGAGTTGGATGATTCTTTCCAAGCTTTACCAAAGCTCATAAAGAGCGAGGATTATGTACAACCCCATGTTCGCCAAGTGGATCTGATAAGGCAGAACGGGGCCCTCGGTATGGCTCGACCCGCACCCGCCTAAAGAGGCGAGCGAGCTAGGATGGCCAGCCCGCGCTCGCCTAGCCGGCAAGCGAGCCATCTCGCACTCGCCAAGAAGGCAAGCAAGCTAGACTCGTTAGACCACATTCGCCTAAGTGACCGCTGAACTAAGGGTAGCCGGCCCGCCTCCGTATGAGGGACAGACGAGCCGCAGGAGTCTGGCTCGCGCTCGCCTAGAGAGAGAGAGACGAGCTGCGGGTGCCGGGCTGCATCCGTTCTGGGGGCTGGCGAGCTGGTTCACACCCTCCCCTGTATATGGGGTGCAAATAACATGTGTTTAATATCATTTGGTCTGTTAGTAGCCTCACCAAACAGTGGAGTTTCATTGTTGGCAGACCCAGCTGGGCTGCGTATAACCGTTTAGAACAACGGAGTTATGCTATTTGTAGGCCAGGTTCGAAAAACTATAAATAGACCCAAGGGGGTACCTCAAAAGGCAAGCTTCCAAGTTTTCAAACCTCTCTCATTCTCTGATCTTCTAGCGCTTTTTGAGGTGTCCTTAGCTAAACACTAGCTAAGGAGGGGAAACACTTTAAGATCTTTCGGGTGTGTGGTAGGACCTCTGTGCTGGAGCCTTGGGTCAGTTTTGAGTTCTAAGTCTTCAGTCAGTCAAACTCGCTAGGAGAAGTAAGTGTGCGGTCACCCCTTTCCTAATGGTCCGAACTCCACCGAAGCTGATTCACAGTTTCAACACAACAGCCGCCACTAGATTTTAGGTGACCGGACCCTCCCGTCATTATATTTCTCGTCGTCGTCGGTCATTGACGGCCAAGGATACCGAAGCCACCCTCCCGCCGTTAGATGTAGGATACACAATGTAGGATCTATGATATAGGATCTAGGATGTGAGATGTAGGGTCCGGGGTCTGGGGTTTAGGATCTGGGATCTGGGATGCGGGATGTGAGGTGTGAGATGTGGGGTTTATGGTCTGGGATATGGGATATGGGATGTGGGATCCAGGATCTTAGATCAGGGGTCTAGGTTGTGGGATGTTGGATGTGGGATGTGAGATGTGGAATGTGGGATGTGGGATATGGGTTCGGGGGTCTGAGGTTTGGGATCTGGGATCTAAGATGTGAGATTCGAGATGTGGGATCTGGGATCTAGGACGTGGGATTTGGGATGTAGGATATGAGGTCTGGGATGTGGGACGTGAGATGTGAGATCTAAGATCTAGAATCTGGGATGTGGGACCTAAGATCTCGGATCTGAGTTCATCCATCAAATAGTCGCTTCTTATTCAGCTCAATCGAATGGTTTAGCTGAACGCAAGAATCGTACTTTGATAAATATGATCAATAACATGTTAATCGAGTCCGATGCCCCAAAAAATCATTAAGGAGAAGCGTTGCTCATCACCTCTTTCATGCTTAATGATTGAAATTCATCCAAAACATAATGATGAATATTTATTTAAATTATTATGCAAAAACAAGTGTATCATTATCATCAACTAACTAAAAAAATTTTGATTTGGAGAATTTGATGGAAATCTACTTCTACTTGTTGTTATCATCAACTAACTCATAAAATTTTCGTGGGCTGTGTAAAATCATAATCAGAATTTAGGACCAAAGAGGCGGAGCGAAGGAGGCGAAATGGAAATGCTTTTTCTGGTTTATTTCTTCCCTTTAATTCTGACATCTGAAGCCCTCTTCTTCTCCTTCAATTCTTCCGCTCTCCCAGTTTTCCCCGCGCCTCCAACCCAATCCGCCCCATCTTCTAAATCGTTTCTAAAGGTAAATAATCTGTTCTCAAATCCTACTACTAAAGCTTTCATCTTTTTAATATGTTTCTTCTGAGGCTAAAAAACGCTTTTGCTGTATATGCCTTAGGAAATTCTGAATGCAATAGAGGCGAAGGAGCAGTGGGATCCGGATGTGGATGCCAGGGTCTCGGTGGTGGAGACAGAGAGCGCTAGGGTTAGTGCGATCCAGAGCTTTGAATTCCATGTGCGCAGTGGCTGGAGGACGCTGATCCTGAAGTTCGTTGAGGAGGCTGAAGCATGGAGAAAGGCGGGAAAGGGGGAGGTGCAGTTTGGTACTGATTCTGTGTCTCTGGATGAAGGATTTAGGCCGGGGATCAGGGTGTTGAAGCTGGAAGGTCCACTTGAGTTGCATGCCATTGGAGATAATGAGTTCTCGCTTCATTTGCCTTCTGTGAGTGTCGTTTCGCCTATTGTTTGACACTTTGCACCCCCAATGTTTAAATATTACACTTTGAACCCCCAATTCTCATATTCTTGGCACTTTGCACCATAGCCCTTTGAACTCGGCTATCAGAAATTACCCAGCTGGGTTGCAAAGTGCCAAAAATACACTTTGCACCCTCATTCTCATATTCTTGACACTTTGCACCCCCATTCTCATATTCTTGACACTTTGCGCCCCCATTCTCATATTCTTGACACTTTGCGCCCCCATTCTCATATTCTTGACACTTTGCACCGGAGACCTTTGAAGCCAGCATCAAAAATTACCCCTGCTAGGGTGCAAAGTGTCAAGAATATGAGAATGGGGGATGCAAAGTGTAATATTTAAACATTGAGGGTGCAAAGTGTAAAAAATGATATTTTTGCGGGTGCAAAGTGTCAATACCCCCATTGTTTTATTAGAGTTTTTTTCCTTCCCCATATGCAAAATGTATTACATTTGATTGAAATTGATTAGGGTAGGAAAGAAATTTGGTAACAAACTCCTGACAGAAAATTCTTTCTACTTTAGGGTTTGAGTATAATCTTTATAATCTATATAATCAAAATTGATTAGGGTAGGAAAAAAATCTGGAAACAAAATCCTGATAAAAATTCCCCTATTTTAGGGTTTGAGTATAATCTATATAATCTTTCCTTTTCTCACTTCCTATTTTCCTCCCAGTCTACCTCTCTATCTCTAAAGGGGTTAGTTAAAAAAAAGAATTAACCAGCAATTTCTTATGTTTGAGATAAGGGTATAGTTTACATGAATTATGTGTTTGATATATGTTCATGTTGTAGTCACTCAACACTGGATTTAGAAAAACTTTGCAGCTAATAGATACTAGATAAAATTGGCATATGTAGTGTAATATCATTTTGGCTTAATATGGGCACCTGAATCGTCTACCGATACTCAGTTTGGAAATAGAAACTGATAATCATGGATTCACAAGTAAAAAGTAAGTTTAATTTATTGCTTAGTTCATATAACACAACTTCCAAATATTTATATTATAGAATCACCAGGCCCCAAAATTAAGAAAGTAATTACATCAACAACAACACAAGCCTTTATCCCATTATAGTGGGATCTACTATATGGATCCTTTGTCGCCATTGTGCCCTATCTTTAGTCATAATCTCACTAATGCCTTAGTACATCATGTCTTTCAATAGTTTCAAGTCTTTATTGGTCTACCCCTCCCCCATTTAACATGCCTAGTGACTAGACTCTCACAACGCCTAACAAGTGCCTCTAACAGTCTTCTTTGTACGTGTCCAAAGCATCTTAGTCGAGCTTCTCGCATCTTCTATGCAATTGGTGCTACTCCTCCCGTCTTATCCCTGATACATTCATTCTTAATTTTATCCAGTCTCGTGTGTCCACTCATCCACCTAAGTATTTTCATCTCTGCAACTCTCATTTTTTGCTCATGTACAGAATTCACTGCCCAACACTCAGAACTATAGAGCATCGTTGGTCTACTTACAGTACGGTAAAACTTGCCGAAAAATTAGGAAAATAATTAAATTAAAAAAATAAAAATGATGTCTCCACTTCTTTACGTTCAAGATAATTAAATGTAAATGTGTCTCCAGAATAAGTTTACAATCCCCAAATCTGGTAGGCAACTGACTGAATGGATATGATGTCTGGTTGAGTGTCTTGCGCTACTTGCAAGAATTTCATATCAAAGAAGGATATTACCTCTCCCAGAATAGTTCAAGTCTCATAGTTGATTGGAATGTTTTCAACATAATGCAAAGTGCAAAGGTGTATTTCCACTGTGAAATGAGAAGCTTAAACAAAGCGTGTGTTTCACTTAATTGAAACACACACTCAACAAATGAAATTGTTGAAAAGAAAAATGGTCCCTTATGTGATACCACCCAGCTCTCCTGTTTTGAAACAATGTGCCTAAATCTTATTTTAGGGAATTCATTCTAACAACTACAGATCTCATGAGTAAATTACCTTCTATGATCTTAATTTTCAAAAGTTCTATTGACATGCTCTCAAGATTTTATCTTAACCCAAGTTCCAACCCCTTTGTCTATGTTTGTAGTTATTATAGAGGAAAATTAGTTGTAATTGTAGTCAATTGTCTGTTTTGGGGTATTCCTTTACTCAAGAGGAATATAGCGCGGTTCATCATACAATAACTTTATGTCTGTCATTTTTAATGAGAATTATCCTTATTCATGTGTCTTTATGTTCAGGGGGAGAGTTTAATCTTCTTGCGAACAAATTTAGTGATACCATAGCTGCCCTTCATGATTGGGTGGGTGGTCAAGTCTACTCAAGGAGTGAACCTTTAATTTTAAATTTATGTTTGTCTAGGAATCTAGTCCAAATTCTAAAAATAGGGTATTTATGCTTGATCCTCCTTTACAACTTTATCCGTAACACCTTCCTATTGCCATCAGGAAATGGACTAGATAATACACCAAAATCTCAGTATAAGTATTATCTCGTGCTGCCCCATTTGAAAAGTTCTAACAATTCGATAGGAATTTTCTTGTATGCTTAAATATTTCTTAGCCCCACTACTTAATTCAAGGCATTATCTAGTGAAAATTAAAAACAACACATGAATCATGAATGCATACTGTTAAAGAATATTAGGGAAAAATGATATATTGACCCATTAACTTGGCCCATATAGGTTTTAGTGTTTAGTCTCACATTGATTGTATAGCTAGATCTTTCTCTCTTCTCTCCTATATATTTGTATTCTCTCTTGTATTTTACACATGAAGAAGTATATGCAAGGTTTGTCCTTTGTTTTCTACATGGTATCAGAGGAACCGGTCTCCTCCTTGGGTATTCGGTCTTCTGTTCGCGGCTACTCGCGGTCTCTTTTTTTCTAACCGCCCGAGCTCGGTTAGCCGGCCTGTCCGTTTGCAAACTGGCTGTTCTCCCGGCTGACCGCGCGGCCCTTCCTTCTCTTGCTTAGCCGCAGTTTCGAGCGGCTTGTCCTTTTTCTAGCCGCTATCTCCTTTTCTCTGTTTCCCTCGTGGCTTCCACGTCTCCTCCTCCTCCTACCATCCCTTTTATAAACTTTTCTCACACGTGGGGTCCACCCTCTCTTGCTTCTTGTTCTGACCACCCGGTCTTCCTTCCTATCCGTGCGGCCTCTCTCCCTTGATATCTGCGCGGCCTCTCTTCCCGCTTGTCGCGACCTCCCTCAAGTCGCCGCGGTCTCTCCCTTCTAGCCGTACGTAGCGCTTCTTGCCCGCTGCGGTTTCTTCCTCTTTTTCTTTTACTCGCTTCAGTCTGCATCTAGGTCGTGGCATCTCTCCTTGCCGCTGGTAAATTCACTTTGACCGTGCGGACTTCCTCTCTAACCTCTTCTCCGACTAGCCGCTGCGACCTATCTTGTCGCTAGCAGTCTCTCCTCTTCCCTTAGCGGCATCCTGGTCGCGACTTTCCTTGTCGTTGGTGTGTCCGCCGAGACCGTGCGACTACTTCCTCTGCCGACCTCGTCTCTCTCAAGGTGGCCTCTCTTCTTTAACCGCTCCGGGTTGTGGGTTGCCTTCTGCCTTCTGACCGTTGCGGCTAGGCCTTCTCTGCTCCCAGCTTCTTCCTGTTGCGGCCTCGGTCTTCCCGCTGCGACTTTGCTCCTCCCGCGGCTAGACCGTGTCTGCTGCTCTGGTTGCGGTCTGCCTCTAACCGCCCGGGTGTTTGTTCTTCCCGTCTTGGCTGTTCACGCGGTCTGCCCGCGCCTTCGGTTTCTACCGCTATTCGTGTTGCGGTCTGCTCCTAGCCGTGCGGTCGCTGTGACCTGGTGGCTGTATTCTCCTACCCGCATTGCCTGCTCCGGTTTCTTAACCGTCGCGGCCTGTTTCTGCCCGCTGAAGACTGTTTCTTACCGCGCTGGTCGTGGCCTTTCTTGCCGCTGGTGTGCTGTTACCGTGACCGCTGCGATCTGTCCCTTACAAGATGATCAACTGTCCTCCGGGCTCTGTGATGTCTATTTCCGGTGGTGGTACCTCCTGCCTTGTTCATAGCTCGTCCTGGATTTTGGATTCCGGGGTCTCTCACCACATTACCTCGCGGACACCACCACAATACTTGGGCTCCTTGCATCCCAAGTTCATTACTGTTGCTAGTGGGGACACTCTTCCCGTTTCTGGCGCGGCAGATATTCACATCACTCCCTACATTACTCTTCGCTCTGCCCTTCATGTTCTGGGCTCTCCTTTCAACCTTCTCTCTGTTGGTCGCCTCACTACTGACCTTGGTTGTGATGTAATTTTTTCTTCCAACTTGTGTGTTGTGCAGGATCGCAAGACGCGAACTATCATCGAAAAAGGGCATTTGTCGAATGGTCTCTATATCCTTGATCCCTCTCCCCCAACAATGTTGTCCTCTATTAGCTCCGTTGATTGGCATCGACGTCTTGGTCACGCCCCTCTAAAGATACTCAGAAAATCTCTCCCCGACGTGTCCCTCCAAGAGTTCACGTGTGAGTCATGTATCTATGGAAAACATCATCGGTCTACATTCTCACCACATCCTACTCGGAGTCTTGCTCTCTTTGATCTAGTACACTCCGATATTTGAGGACCCTACAAAATTGCGAGTGTTTTTAGATATCGTTACTTTGTCACATTTGTAGATGACTACTCGCGAGTGACTTGGTTGTATCTCTTTCGTGACCGCTCTGAATTACCCGGTGTATTCCGTACTTTTTTCATTGAAACTCGCAATCCGTTTTCTACTACCATTAAAACCCTCCGCACCGATAATGCCCGATAATATACTAGTCATGCCTTTGCACACCTCTGTGCTGAGTTTGGAATCATCCATCAAAGCTCATGTACCTATACCCCCCAACAAAATGGCATCGTTGAACGCAAAAATCGACACCTGCTTGAGGTCACCCGCTCTCTTATGATTCAAATGAATGTTCCCAAATAATATTGGAATTTTGCGGTTTCTACCGCCTGCACTCTTATTAACCGCATGCATTCCTCCATTCTCAATTTTGCGGTTCCCTTCAATCTTTTTTTTTCTCCAAACCTCCTTTCTCCATCACACCTCGCGTGTTTGGCTGCGTGTGTTTTGGCCCATCCACTGACAAACTGGCTCTACGTGCCCATAAATATATGTTTGTAGGCTACTCGCGTACTCAGAAGGGCTATGTTTGTTTCTCTCCCACTGATCGCAAGGTCGTTACTTCTGCTGATGTCACCTTTCTTGAAGATCAGCCCTATTACTCTCAACCAGCTGATTCTCCACTTCCGCCACCTCTTCCGCGGCCGGCTATACCTATTAACTCAAGCCTTCCTCAGCTCCTTCCCACACCAATCCCACCTAAACTACCTACCCTTCCCACACCAATCCCACCTACACAACCTCAACTTCCCACACCAATCCCACCTAAAACACCTGTCATCCGTATGTACTCTCGACGCCCTTCTTCGTCTACTACCCTACGGGAGATGCCCTCCTCTAATGATGCTTTGCAGCCTGCGGATCCGGCAACAGGTTCCACTGCCCACCCGATGACAAACTATGTCTCTTTTCACCGTCTCTCTCCGGAACTCCGGAAGAGTGCTCTTTCTTTATCCTCTATTTCCACCCCTAATTCTGTGCATGAGGCTCTCCAACATCCTGGGTGGCAGGTTGCTATGGACGAGGAAATGTCTGCTCTTTGGGCAAACCACACTTGAGATTTGGTCCCACTTCCTCCGGGGCAATCTTGTGTGGGATGTAAGTGGGTGTTTGCCGTCAAACAGGGTCCAGATGGGACGGTTCAATGTTTGAAAGCTCGTCCTGTAGCTCGCGGCTTCACTCAACAACAAGGTCTGGACTATGATGAGACCTTTTCTCCAGTCACTAAACTCAATACTGTTCGTGTGTTGATCTCTCTTGCTGTTCACCGCCACTGACCCGTGCACCAACTGGATGTCAAAAATGCTTTTCTTAATGACGACTTATAGGAGACCGTTTATATGCATCAACCTCCCGGGTTTGACACCACGGGGGAGTCTCTTGTCTGTTGTTTGAAGAAGTCTCTTTATGGTCTCAAACAGTCTCCTCGGGCATGGTTTGACAAATTTAGTAAGACCGTTAGTGTTGTTAGGTTCACTCGGAGTTCAGCCGACTTCTCTCTTTTCACTCGTCATCGTCCAACGAGCACAATTATTCTTCTAGTTTATGTGGATGATATTCTGATTACAGGAGATGATCTTTCAGGCATACAGATGATCAAACAACATCTAACAACTGTGTTTCAAACTAAGGAT
The DNA here is from genome assembly GCA_039583875.1 of Platanthera guangdongensis. Lineage (NCBI taxonomy): Eukaryota > Viridiplantae > Streptophyta > Magnoliopsida > Asparagales > Orchidaceae > Platanthera > Platanthera guangdongensis. The sequence goes on along the minus strand of CM077149.1, from coordinate 2,758,043 downwards.
TTGGGAAGCCTTCGATATTTTCTTGGTCTCGAAGTGGCTCGGAGACATGATGGGCTTGTGTTATCTCAGAGAAAGTACTGTCTTGACTTACTTCATGATGCGGGCTATTCTGGATGCAAGCCTGCTGACACTCTCATGGATATCAATCACAAGCTTTGTGCTCATGCCTCAGACTCTGATGTTCTCCTTCCAAATCCAGAGTATTATCGTCGTCTTGGGGGAAAGCTGATATACCTCATTGTTACTAGACTTGATATATCATTTGTTGTTGGAGTTGTCAGTCGATTCATGCATGAGCCACGTATCTCTCATCTTCAGGCTGTCGAACGTATTTTTCGATACTTGAAGACTGCTCCTGGACAAGGGCTTGTATACAAGCCATCTTCGTCTCCCTTATCTTTGATTGCATACTCTGATGCTGATTATGCTGGCTCTTTGGATGATCGTCGTTCCACAAGTGGATACTGTACTTACTTTGGAGGACATCTTATTACATGGCGCAGCAAAAAACAGTCCGTGGTTGCTCGCTCATCTGCTGAGGCTGAATATCGATCTATGGCAGCTGTTGTGTATTAGCTCACATGGCTTGAGGGTCTCATTAATGATCTAGGAGTCAAGCTCTCCTCTCCTGCAACTTTATTGTGCGACAGTCAAGCTGCTATACACATTTCCAAGAATCTGGTCTTCCATGAACGGACAAAACATATTGAACTTGACTGTCACTTCATTAGGGAGAAGGTTCAGTTGAAAAAGATAGAGTTAACACATGTTCCTGCTGCTCAGCAAGTTGTTGATATCCTCACCAAGGCCTTACCACGGCGTCTCTACTGTCAGTTCTTGTCCAAGCTTGGTGCCTACGATTTGTACGCTCCAGCTTGCGGGGGAGTGTTAAAGAATATTAGGGAAAAATGATGTATTGGCCCATTAACTTGGCCCATATAGGTTTTAGTGTTTAGTCTCACATTGATTGTATAGCTAGATCTTTCTCTCTTCTCTCCTATATATTTGTATTCTCTCTTGTATTTTACACATGAAGAAGTATATGCAAGGTTTGTCCTTTGTTTTCTACACATACATTGAAATTTCAGAGAAGACTAAGATGTGGAAATGACCAACTTATCTATAAAGCAAGACACTCATGGGTTGTAAGTGGGTTTATAATGCGATGTATAGTGGCAAATTGGTCTCTAAAAATTTGTAATACAAGGCTGATAGCTAAATAGTCTCTAAAAATTTGTAATACAAGGCAAATATTTTCTTATATTGCCAAAATGACAATTGTTAGAGTTATGTTTTCATTGGTAGTCAACCATAGTTAAAATTTGTAGCTGTTTGATATTACTGATATCTTATACATGGGAACCTTGAAGAAGAAATCTATATGGAAATTCCACATAAATCTGGAAGCAACCTAGCAATTAATCAGCTGTATAGGCGTAGGAAAGCGCTTTGTATGTCTTTAAATTTTCTCCAAGATCTGAATTTGGAAAGTAATGGCATATATTAAATATAAACCAAGCAGGAGATATACTAAGTTTGTTAAACATTCAATTTTGTTGGTTATAGAAATGATTGAGAACGATAAAAAAGAAAGGTAGTCCATGAAAATAATGCATGACCAAGGAATTTGAGATTAAAGTATTGATAAAATTGTAGTACATTTTAAAAATTGTTGTTGCATCATGCATGTTCCAGTAGAGAGATATTTATTTCCCAATAAAGCTGTCACAAATGTTCTAAAAAACCTGGAAGCCAGTGTTGCGAGCCTACCTGTAGAACATCGGAGAGTCGTCGCCGGAAACGTGGCCGGACGTGGAGATGATGGTGGAGATGCAAGGATTCTATAGAGCTAGAATTGTGGCTGCTCAAGCGGGGTGTGCTCTGTTGAGAGAGCTACCATGATCTCATAGATTGGGATATGAGAATAGATTTAATTCTTGGATGCCTCATTCTACACAACACTTGTCTTTAAATAGACTTACAAAACTTTAATGATACCTAACAACTAACTAATAACATCATAATGACTCGACATTTAATAATAATAAAATACAAGACTCAAAACAATAATAATAAAAGACACAACATTGCACATGTAATTTATGGCATCATAGGGCGACTATCCTATGTACATAACATATCATGCCTCTTTGCCCTCAATCTCGAAACCATGATAAGGACTCTGGGTGTCAAGCCAAAACTAATCAACTGTTTCCTTGAACACTCACCAAAACAATGGCACGTAGCGTTGCCTTGTTGGAAAATATCATCTCCCTACCAGTTGTTGGGCGGCATATATTCCGGAAATGCTCGATGGATGCTCAAAACCATGTCAATTTGCGAGTGTGCGAGAGGAATGCCATTTTATGATTAGGACATGTTGAGCAATTGCTTACTTTTGTGTGCAGGTAGGTATAAGGTCGTTGAGTTCGGCGAGGATGGTAACGTAGATTGCCAGTGTCGACTTGTGAGCTACTTCCCTGTTTTTTGTTGCTTCGTTCCATTCGATCATGGTTTCCATTTATTATATATATATATATATATTGGTGCACAAAATGTACCTTCACAAACTCACGCTCTAATGGGAGAAGAAAGAACTAAGAGTTGTCGGTTACTCTTCGATTGCCTATGAGTGATATGAGGGGCAAAAAGAAGATGCTGCAAGCGGTGAGACCAGATTAATGTTATTGATCACTTTAAAAAGATTACAGAGATCAAATAGGGGGAGACCGCAACAACTGTCAAAAGAGATGTACTCGAGTCCACAGTAGGGAGAAACTGTTCTTTCGAATCGAGTCAGCATGACTTTCTGGGGACCGTGCACCCCTATTTATACTAGCGGGGGAGGACTTGCCTGTACGAACATGCTCTTAATTATGAAATATCCCTGGGTATAAGAGAACTGTGCAAGGATGAGAGGTTACATGGTGTGCAAATAACACTTAGAAAAAACAAAAGCTGACCGTGTGGTCCGACGATCAGAGGAGAGGGAGACCCTGTTTCTTCACTCGGCGATTAGAGCAGACAACCGTAAACGGTCCGCCTGAACTGCAAAAAGAACCATGTCAGGAATTTATGAGATCTTGGGATTTTTTAAGTTTAAGAGAACTTAGAAAATGTCTGACTTGTCCGCGGAGACTGCGATACGCCTTTAATGCTAAAAAAATCTATAAATAACGCCAAGGAGCCTGGAGTTTTGAGAATCACTCCTTCTGACAAGGATCTTTCCACTAGCTGCTGTCACCCTTTCTCGAGTTCCCGATCTCCGCTGATAGGAAATTGCTTATGTCGATGTTTGCGGGAGATGTGCGAAAGCACTCTTCCCCTCCCTAGAAGAAGACTGTTGCTGAGAAGAGTGATTTGAAGAAACCACCCGCCGCATTCGTCTCTCAGAAGAACGACACGGAGGTGCCCGTTGTTAAGTCCGTCGTGTCTACTTCCGAGCCTTCCCCAGTAATTGACATAATGAACACCCCGACTTCCTCTCAAATAATTCTAAGTTTGCTTGTCACTGATATGAGCATCGATGGTGAGAAGGTGATGGCGGAGTTCGACACTTCTGATATTACTTAGACCGATGAACCCGCAAAAGACTTGTTTGGGATGCCGGTTATTGAGGGTGAGTAGGACGTGGTCGTGCGACCTGGAATAGATGAGGACGCCGTTTGGCAGGGTTTGAAGGATGTTGTGGCTTCTACTGCTGCAAAGCTAAAAAAGAACCAAAAGGCAGACGAAGGAGCCGCGAAAATAGATAAGAAAAAAAGGAAGCGACCTGCTAAATAGGTCGATTTAATGGAAAAGGAGAAGAGGAAGAAAATGAAGAGTAAGGAGGAAGTTATGCCGAACAGACGACCAATCCGGGGGATGGGAGCCCTGAGAGAGAGTGAGCAACCGTGGACTCCAGAAGAGTCCTGTTACATCCCCGAATGACATCCGGCTATTTGAGCGTCAATATGCGCGCAAGCGGAAGGAGGAGACAAGCAACAACGGGGCTGAACCATCCGGTTCAGCCCCCTCTCACTAAGCTGACGGGTTGGGGCTGAACCACCCGGTTCAGCCCCATGTGTGTGTGTGGGGGTGGGGGGTGGGGGGGTGGGGGGTGGGGGCGGCCCCCTCTTGTCCCCGGGTATAAATATCCCCGGGGTGGTTCTCTTGGTTCGGCATGCAAGTACAGGGTATTCTTCTCCTCCCTCCTTGAAACCCTAATTTCTACTTCTTCTTTAGATCTCTGCCTCTTCTTTCTCTAGATCTCTATCTCCTTCATAACATTTGGTATCAGAGGCTCGCTCTTCCACCATGGTCAACACCCGCACGCAAGAGGAAACCAACCGATTGGAAACCCTAGAAGAAAACTTCGTTGGATTGACGGACTCAGTGGCCGCCATCGAGGAAAATATGAGGACTTCAACGCAACGATTGGAAGAACGACTCGACGCTCGGATGGATGAAATCAAGGCATTGCTAGCGCAAAATTTGAAAGGGAAAGCACAGGCGGGCGAGGAAAACAGTGGATCTCCGCAATCGGGACCGGAGACGGCGGGATCCCACCCATCAGGCCCGGCGGGAGGGGAAACCGCGATCGGGGCCAGCCCGCATCGCGCGTGGATGGGCGCAGCCGGCGATCAGTTTTGCCCGATCCAGATCGGCGCCAGATCGTCCCCGATCGGGACCAGAGAGCCTGTCGCGGGCCGCGACACTTGGCGGCGTGGTGGGGACGATACGGGAGGGGTCGGGCGACCTCCAGGGCAGGCCGGATTTCCTCTGTGGGGAACGAGAGGGATTCTCCCTCACCCGCGAGGTGTTGGACATCAAGGAGGCTTCGGGACCGGAGTTCCGTGGGGAGGGTTACCTCCTCCGCCGGGAGGAATGCATCAACACGGGTACCCGGGCGATTATCCCGACCCGAGAGAGCAAAGGAGACCGTCGGGCTATGGTCATGAGCCGGGGTGGCACGGACAAGCCGCTCCGCGGGCATACATTCCCCCAAAATTAACCCGCACGAACTTCCCTAAATTCAATGGGGGGACGCGTTGGAGTGGGTGCAGAAGGCGGAGCTTTTCTTCAGTTATCAAGATGTACCCGAAGGCCAGTGGGTACAACTCGCGTCGTTTCACCTGGAAGACAACGCCTTTCAGTGGACGCAGTGTTTTTTGCGAGGCTGAGACTATGTGCCGTGGACAGAATTTGTGGAGGGCTTTACGACCCGGTTTGGACCCTTGGAGTACGAGGATTTCGAGGCTCTTCTCCAGAAGTTGCAGCAGAAGGGGACGGTGATGGAGTATCACACGGAATTTGAAAAATTAGCGAACAGGGTGCACTGGGAAGAAAGAACGCTGCTTAGCTGTTTTGTCTCGGACACTCAAGGAGCACCTGCGCGATGAGGTGCAAGCACACATGCCCCGCAACTTAAATCATGCCATCACCTTGGCTCGCATTCAGGAGGAGCGCTTCAACAGGCAACGCACCCGTACCACCGCAAGACCGACAGCTGTCCCAACCGGCGTAAGAAAGAAAACTTTAACGGGTGGCAAACCGACAGTGACCCGACTCTCATGGGCCGAACTGCAGGCCAGAAAAGAGAAGAGTTTGTGCTTCAACTGCGATGACAAGTTCACACCGGGACACAAATGCCAGAAGATGCAAGTATTTATGCTTCATGAGGATACATGGGATGGGTGCCTCGTCAAGTCCGAGTGAGATGGAGACTTGGACTTGACGGAGTTCGGTGTATCCTTACAGGCGATGGAGGGATGCAACGCGCCTCTCACGATGAGGATGGCAGGGAAAGTCAGCCAAGAGTGGGTGACTATTCTGGTTGATAGTGGGAGTACTCATAACTTCATTCATCCGGATGTGGCGAAAAAGGTGGGGTACGAGATTGATCGAGCAGCTGCCTTTCATGTTATGGTGGCCGACGGGAGCAAACTTCAGTGCGAAGGGGTTATGAAGGGGGTGGAGTTACGGATACAAAGGTACACAGGGCGCACAGACGTCTACCTCCTACCCATCAGAGGATCAGATGGTGCTCGGGGTACAGTGGCTGCAGCAGCTGCGCAGGGTGACCTTCGATTGAGACCAGATGACTATGGAGTTCCTCCAACACGGAAGGCAATATTGTCTGGGCGGCCTCAAAACATGTTCGATGAAGGAGATCTCATCTCGCAGCCTGGAATGTATGGGGGAGCAGGGCAGTAAGATGGCTATGATTATGGAGATTACAGCGACTTGCAGAGCACCCCGGGCAGTGCCCGAGCAGATGCGGGCACTACTAACTCAGTATGCAGACATACTTCAGACACCTCAGACCCTCCCACTTCCGAGGTTCCGAGATCATCAGATTCAGCTGAAGTCCGGAGCAGAACCCACTAATATTCGGTCGTACTGTTATCCTTACATTCAGAAGACCGAGACCGAGCGCAACGTCCGGGAAATGCTCTCCGCCGGACTCATCCGCCGAAGTACTAGTTCTTTCTCCTCTCCCATCATCCTAGTCAAAAAGAAGGACGGATCCTGACATTTTTGTGTGGACTACCACGGCCTGAACAGTTCGACCATCAAGGACAAGTTTCTCATACCGCTGATCGAAGAACTACTGGCTGAGCTGCACGGCGCCTCTCTTTTTACCAAACTCGGCCTCAGGTCGAGTTACCACCAGATTCACATGCAGGAGGACGACATTCACAAGACCGCATTCCGCACACATGACGGGCATTACGAGTTCCTCGTGATGCCCTTTGAGCTGACCAACGCCCCTTCCACTTTTCAAGCAGTCATGAACGAGTTATTTCGACCTCTTCTCCGTCGTTCCGTGCTGATATTCTTTGATGACATCCTCATCTACAGTACTAGTTGGGATGAGCACCTCACTCATGTGGAGGTGGTCTTTTCCATCCTCCGCCAACACCAACTCTATGTCAAGCAGTCGAAGTGTTCCTTTGGACAGGAGGAAGTCGAGTAATTGGGTCATTTGGTCTTGGCGGAGGACGTCAAGGCGGACCCCAAGAAGATCGAGAGCATGCTGTCGTGGCCGCGGCCCCAGACTGTGTGAGCACTGCGGGGCTTTCTGGGTCTCACCGGCTACTACAGAAGATTCATGAAAGACTATGACAAGATCGCCAGGCCCCTTACTCAACTGCTACAGAAGGACGCTTTCATTTGGCAGGACGAGGCTGAGGCAACCTTCCAGTCCCTCAAGGGGGTCATGACGTCCACGCCGGTTCTTGCTCTTCCGGATTTCACCAAGGAGTTTGTGCTTGAGCCCGATGCGTCGGGCGTGGGCATTGGGGTCGTATTGATGCAAGAGGGCCGACCCCTAGCGTTCTACAGCAAAGCATTGACACCCCGCACGTTGGGACTCTCCACATATGAGAAAGAAATGTTGGTCATCATTCATGCGGTGGCCCTGTGGAGGCCGTACTTGTTGGGGCGACACTTCAAGATCCGCACCGACCACCAGAGTCTGAAGCATCTTTTGGAACAACGAGTCTCCTCTCCTCTCCAACAGAAATGGGTCACGAAATTATTGGGCTATGATTATGAGATCCTCTATAGGCAGGGCAAGGAGAACCTGGTTGCCGACGCCTTATCTCGCTTACCAGAGGGCGTCGTTGCTCAAATATCGAGCCCCTTGCTCTACTCCCTCGACGACATACAGGAGGAGATCATGCGGGATTCAGAGCTGCTTACCGTCGTGGAAGCTCTTCGATTGGGACATGACACTGCACCCGACTATCACCTCCAGAACAACAAGCTATACTATCAGGGCAGGGTGGTCATCCCCGCCCAGTCTGCTTGGAAGACAGTCATGATGCATGAGTTCCACTCTTCACCGACCAGCTGTCACGCGGGCGTCCTCCGCACCCTCCAGCGGTCACGGGCAAATGTTTTCTGGAAGGGGCTACGACGTGACATATAGCAGTTTGTGCAGCAGTGTGACATATGTCAACGACAAAAATATGAGACTACTTCCCCAGCCGGCCTACTCACACCATTGGAGATCCCGCACCACATCTGGGACACCGTATCCATGGATTTCATTGACGACCTGCCTAAATCTCAAGGCAAGTCCGTTATCCCGGTAGTGATGGACAAGTTGTCTAAATACAGACATTTCTTGGCCCTGAGTCATCCCTACACCGGCAAGTCAGTCGCCGATCTCTTCACACGAGAAATCGTCCGCCTTCATGGCATTCCGCGTGCCGTCATTTCCGACCACGACCCGACGTTTGTAGGGGCTTTTTGGAAGGAGCTTTTTCGCTTACAGGGGATTTGCTTACGTTTCAGCACAGCCCATCATCCCCAGATAGATGGCCAAACAGAAGTTCTCAATCGGAGCCTCGAGACATACCTTCGCTGTTTTGTGATGGACGAGCCGCGGACTTGGACAGGTTGGCTGCATTGGGTCGAATACTACTATAACACCTCTTACCATTCAGCCAACAAATTGACCCCTTTCGAGGTCGTGTACGGCCGCCCTCCGCCCACGTTGAGCAATTATGAACCAGGCAGTACAACGTTTCCAGCAGTTGTCCGGGCACTCCGTGATTGGGACCACATCCTCGCCACTTTGCGGGAGAACCTCCGGACAGCACAAGATCGCATGAAGACTCAAGTAGATAAACATCGCAAGGATCGGGAGTTCACAGTTGACGATGAAGTGTTTCTCAAGCTCCGTTCCTACAGGCAGTTGTCAGTGGCCCATCGAACAAACCAGAAGTTGTCACTGTGTTATTTTGGTCCGTTCCGTATCCTCCGTCGCGTGAGTCCTGTCGCTTATACCTTGGAATTACCGGAAGGATCGCGAATACACCCGACATTTCATGTGTCCTTATTAAAGCGGAAGATTTGCAACACAGTCCAGGCGAGTCCTTTCCTACCCGAGGCAACGGTCGCAAGCGAACTACGACCGCTCCCGGAGGACATCCTGATGATCAAGTGGAAACACCGTGACGCAGAGTACTGTCCTGAGATACTTGTCAAATGGAAGCATCTAACAACAGCTCACAATACTTGGGTGGATTTGATGGAGTTCCGGGAGCTCTACCCAGACTACCACCTTGGGGACAAGCTGGTTCTTGATGGGGAAGGAAATGTTACGCCCCCGGATGACGTCCGGATATTTGGGCGTCAATATGCGCGCAGGCGGAAGGAGGAGACAAGCAGCAACGGGGCCGAACCATCTGGTTCAGCCCCCTCTCACTAAGCCGACAGGTTGGGGCTGAACCACCCGGTTCAGCCCCATGTGTGTGTGTGGGGGGGGGGGGGGGGGCCCCCCTCTTGGCCTCGGGTATAAATATCCCCGGGGTGATTCTCTTGGTTCAGCATTCAAGTACAAGGTATTCTTCTCCTCTCTCCTTCAAACCCTAATTTCTATTTCTTCTTTAGATCTCTACCTCTTCTTCCTCTAGATTTCTATCTCCTTCATAACAAGTCCACACTTGAAAAATTTCTCTGTTGAAGATAATGGCGCTGGTGTTGATTCTCACCTGCGGTCACGACTACCTCTCCTCTGCCCGAGGAAGCTGAAAAAGATACAAAATCAGACTTGGGAGGAGATCGACTGGGAGAAGGGAAGGCTGATGAGGAATTCCACGACCTGGCGGACCATCCTGACAAACTCGATCTCACTACAGGGGAGAAGGCCGACGAGAAGACCGATGCTGATATTGCGGCGGCCAAGGAGAAGGTTGATCGGCAGGAAAAGCTGAAGAGAATAAAGGCCGAGAAGGCTGCCTTGAAAGGGGACAATGCGATCAGATCCGCGGTCAGTCAGACTGTTTGCGACGACCTTGGATCGGACCACTTTGCATCATATTGGATCACTGTGGCCTCACCTGACATCGTCCGGGCTGCAGCCCAAGCACCCAACCCCTCTCCATCCACATGCGGGTTGTTGGTGGTCAGCCCCTTTTTGATGAGTGAAACTCGATAGTTAAATGGGCAGCACGGAGACTTCCCAAGAGGTCACCCATCCCAGTACTACTCCAACCCGAGCTAATTTAACTTTGGAGTTCTTCCACTTCTCATCACCAATTGAGCAAGTCAATTGGTGATGAGAAGTAAAAGAACTCTATAGTTAAGCATGCTCAGGTGGGAGTAGTCTCGGGATAGGTGACCTCCTGGGAAGCCTCCGTGCTGTCCAATTAACTATTGAGTTTCACTCATCAAAGGGAGGCTGCGCCCTCCAGAAACCCGTTATGCCTTGTGTGGGACTGGAGAGGGGTTGGGTGCTTGGGCTGCAACCCGGCACGATGCCAGGCGAGGCTCTCAGGTGATGTTGCCCCGATTGGAGGAGGGTGTGGGTCGTTACAATAAAAAGTGCACTTTTTTGTAACGACCCAGGGCGGCCCACTCTGGATCACACTGTATCACTGTGGCCACACTGAGCATCATCCGGGTTGCAGCCCAAGCACCCATCCCCTCTTCATACACAGGCTGGTTGTCGGTGGACACAATTTCCTTTTGATGAGCAAAACTTTCAGGTTAAGCGGGCAACACGGGGACTTCCCAATAGGTCACCCATCAGCTTAATTGATGATGAGGAGTGAAGAAACTCCATAGTTAAGCATGCTCGGGGGTGGGTAGTTTTAGGATGGGTGGCCTCCTGGGAAGTCCCCGTGTTGCCCGCTTAACCCGAGAGTTCCACTCATTAAAGGAAGGTTGTGGCCACCAACAACCCGTCTGTGGATGTCGAGGGATTGGGTGCTTGGGCTGCAGCCCGGACGATGACAGGTGTGTCCACAGTGATTCAGTGTGATCCAAAGTGGGCCGACCCTGGGTTGTTACAAAAAAGTGCACTTTTTATTGTAACGACCCCCACCCTCCTCTAATCGGAACAACGTCCAATGAGAGCCCCTCTTGTCATCGTACTGGGCTGCAGCCCAAGCACCAAATCCCTCTCCAGTCATACACAGGGCACATCGGGTTGTTGGAGGGCGCAACCTCCCTTTGATGAGCGAAACTCGATAGTTAAGTGGCCAGCACGGGGATTTGCTAGGAGAGAAGTGGAAGAACTCCATAGTTAAACGCGCTTGGGTGGGAGTAATCTCGGGATGGGTGACCTCCTGGGAAGTCCCGTACTGTCCACTTAACTATTGAATTTCGCTCATCAAAGGGAAGCTGTATCCTCCAACAACCCGCTGTGCCATGTGTGGGACTGGAGATGGTTGAGTGCTTGGGTTGCAGCCCGGTACGATGCCAGTCGAGGCTCTTAGTGGGCGTTGTCCCGATTGGAGGGTGTGGGTCGTTACACTATTTTTGACAAAGTCGTTGCCATTATTTTAAATGTCCCCCGACATGTCCGACATGTCATTTTTTAGGGCAAAACGATATGTTTTTCTAAAAAAAAATAGATTGTACTTTTGTAAAAAATAGGCCGACATGTACGATTTTTTCCGATATATCGCCCGACACGATTTTTAAATATATCGTCCGCTATTTTATTTTATGTTATATTAGCATACTAGCAGCCTATGTTTAAATCACATATATCTTATATTATGTATGTTTAAATCGATTAAACTTATTGTTTCAAATTTTTAACGTTTTATTCTTACAATCAATTTTGTTTAATTATTTCACAATTTTTTAATTTCAAATTACAAAAAATATGAAAATATTTAATATATTTATTAGTTGATTGTTTGCATATTTTAAATATAAATTTATAAGTTTAAAACGTCTTATAATCAATTTGTAGAACGTAATAGAAGGTGTTATTTTATTCATCCACATAGGGGCAATATATAGGACTTACATCAAGGCACCCAACACCGATAGGCGGTGTGAGATTAAACTCAACAATATTAAACTATTGCATAATAATAACTCTAACACTCGCCCTCAAGCTGAAGGGGGACCCTACAGCTTGAACACAACATAAAACGAAAGGTAAAAAAAGGTTGACAGCGTGGGACAAAACAACCGCCACCGATGCCCAACCGCGTGTCACCGGGGATACTTCAACCGGGCAAGAGCCACACAACGTTGGTCCACAAAACCGACCTTGACCACGTTGGATACACTCGGAGCGGAAACTAGGTCAACCACGAAAGACCAAACCAACTCTAACAAATCCAGAGAAAACGACGAGGAGACGCAAACACCATACAAAATCGACCTGGGGGCCATGTGTGACTAAGGCAGGAGTCGGGAAAGAGGCATCCGAGTCGGCGTTATCACAAACACTCCCCCTCATGTGGAATACGTGCATGAAGGCATAGACTATGCCTGGAGGCCGTGACGTACACTCCCCCTCACATAGACCACGTGCACGTGTGGGACCCTCGTCGGGTACAAGAACCCAGATCACGCGGAAGAAGGCGGAAATCATAAAGATGCAGACAAACACACAAACAACTTTAAAAAAAACTAGACTGGACCGAAAAAAAGGCTCATGCGGCAGCAGCAACGACGGAGTCGTCGGGAGAAGCAGTAGCCGGAGAGAGAAGCAGACGTCGGGAGAAGCAGCGACGGAAGCCGAGCTGTCAAAAGAAGACAACGAAACTGTCAGGAGAAGCAAAGATGGCAGCATCGGCGACAAAGACGTCGGGAGAAGATAACGACAGAGGCAGTGGATGACACAGGCGGAAGCATTAGCGATGAAGACGCCGGGAGAAGCTGGAAGCAGAGGTGTCAACGTCGGCGATGCAGAGGGGAGCCGACGGGATCGTCGATGTCGCAAACGGAAGCCGAAGGAGCCGTCGATGTCGCAGACGGAAGCAGCACAGGGCGACGGCGGCGGAAGCAGTCGGCGCAATTGTCGGTAGAAGCCGATGAAGTCGTCGGGAAAAGGCCCCGCTCCCGTCTCCAGAATCAGACGACGATTCCGTCGACGGGAGCGAGGGGAAAGGCTATTCCCGTGAGCCCTATCAGGTCGTGGTCGCGGAAGGATGGGTCGGGGAAGGGGGATAACAGTAGCGGATCGTAAAAAAATTTTAGGTCTCAGAACCGTTGCTCTGATACCATGTAGAAAGGAATAGAAGGTGTTATTTTATTCATCCACATAGGGGCAATATATAGGACTTACATCAAGACATCCAACACCGATAGGCGGTGTGAGACTAAACTCAACAATATTAAACTATTGCATAATAATAACTCTAACACAATCAATGATTTTTAATTTTTAAATCTTATTTATTTACAATAAACTTATTGTTATCAAAAATAAAATTATTGTGTACTATTAACTATATTTTATAATGTATCATCTTGTATTTGTTAATAGTATTTTATTTTACATTCTATTTGATTTTATTTTGTAATTTAAATGACTCATTTTTTATCTATTTGTTATATTATTTTTCTATTTTTTAATATATAATTATAGTTAGTATACATAAAAATAAAATTTTTATTTATAATACATGAAAATCCGATATTTTAAAATATCTCCGACTTCCGACATCCGATATTTAGAAACTCAATCTGATATGTCGTCGACATCTGACATTTAAAACATTGGTCGTTGCGGACCGCGTCAAGGCTTTTGGCATCCTTAAGACAGGTAGGATTAACGCTGGTTCTAAATGGAGACTGCTACCTAAAATCTCGCTTCAAACATTCAAACCTTCTGTACCTCATAAACGGCCAGCAATAGTTTTCTTTCCTCTTGAGGGGATTAACGCTTATAAAGTGAAATCCAAAATCTTCCATGGTCTACATCATCTACAGGGCCTGTGTACATCTACCAATGGCAATGTACTCGGTCTTAGCAGTCTTAAGAGCATTGCAGTACTATTTCCAACTAGTTCTTGAAACAAGAGATTGTCTTAAAAAGTGGCAAGTACTATTCATTCTCTTCCTATCTAATGAATTACCTCTACGCATATCTCACATTGAAGATGCTCGACTCATTCGTTAGCACAATGCACTTGCTACTATTGCTCATGGTGTTTGACATTCAGTATTGCATAATTTGAGTCAGAATAACTATTTCTACTATTGCTTATGAATTTTTATTTTCTTGTATTTGAGGGTAATCATGATCGGAGAATCATGAATTTCCATGATAGACTCTTAGTCTATAAATTTGTATAGAAGGCTCAGTTAGAAGAATCAGATGTTTGAGTGATGAAGAAATTCTCCTTTTGATCACCTGGTGCTAAACCCGAAATTAAAGTGCTGAAATTTGGTAGTTATCCCCGCCCCTCCACCTCCCACACCTTCATCCAGCCGGCCCCTCCCGCAACCACCTTCATCCCTACTTGACCGGCCAACACCCTCCACCCATCCAATAGTTGGCCTCCCTTCTTCCCTCTAAATCCGCTAGCCGGCCTCCACCATTCCAGCCCCACCTCTAACAGCCGGCAGCCACCCATTTCTCCTTTCCATCTCCAACAGCCGGCAGTCCCAATCATCGCCACAAACCTTTAGACGGACCCTTCCAAAATCTCCTTCCATTCCCTCCAAAAACCGGCCACAAACACCCCCTCATTTCCTCCATTTTCAATTTCTGACGATCTCCGGAAAACTACCTCCGGCGACCTTCGTCAAACCTCTACTATCTCCTCAAATCCCCTCCACCACCACCAATTAAATTCCTCTCATTTTCAGTTTTTTGGCGATTGCCGGAAATTACCTAATGCCACCATCACCATCTCTGGCAACCACCTCAGCCTCCTCCATCCAGCCACTACCCCACCACCCCACCACCACCACTTAACCATTATAACTACCTCCCCACTATCTCACTACCCCACTCTCAATTTTCTAAAAATTAGGTCAACCTATTTTTTCCCTCCCATTTTCCCACCTCCCTGCCTAAGACCTTTTATTGTTCATGTGGATGGACTGCCCACTTCTCCAATCAAGCCCCCTCAGCTTCAGCAGCCGTCTGTCCGTCCCCCATTTCCCCACATCCATCCCCCACTTCGCAATCAAATAGAGCTCTCCTTTCCCATCCAAACAGCAGGCAACCACTGCAGCATGCAGCTACCCAGCCCGTCCCACAACCCAGAATACTATCCATGAAAAGCCTTCCAGCCTCCCAGCTCCTCCTCAGCCTCATCCTTCCCTCCTGCTTGCCCTCTTGACTCAATAGCTGCTATCCAGGGACCAATCCTCAGTCCCCTGCTGTCCAGAACTCTCCCAACACTAGAAATCAATTCCCGGAATTAAATACAACACCCATTCCGGGTTGTCCACACTGCTGACAACCCTCTCCGGTCTCCACCACCTCTTGTCAGCTTCCTGCCACCTCCAAGCAGCATTCCTGATTCCTCTCAGCAGGTGTCCCTGCTAACCCAACCCTTGCAGCTGCAAAATTCAGCAACCTGAGCTCTTCCTGGAGGCTCAGGTCACCCCAAGCCTCATTTCCGGCCTCCCAAAGTTCTTCAGAAAACTACACAGCCCCCACCTCTTAATTGTGTAAGCTTTCTAGTTTTGGGTCATTTATTTTATGTTGAATCATGTGTTTTTCACTTGAGGTATATCTGTATGTGATCTTTGTTTTCCTCAATTGTGACTACTGTGATATTAATTTGCTTGTTTGTTTGAGATTTGCTCTCTCACATTAATACTACATCCTGTGCTCTCTTCTTGTGAACTTTTCTTCTTCTGTGGCTTTCCGGCATTTTTTTTATAAATTTTAGTTATTTCATGTTAACATTTGTTTGATTCATGTTGTTGCATCTAGTGATCATCCATTAGCCCGCCATAGGACCATCCTGCGTCAGGCTAGCAACAAGTGCGTAAGTAAATGGAAAACATGATATCGGGACAAAGTGTAGTCAAATATAAAAGTGATGAAATCATACCTCAGTGTCTGGACTCTGGACTGATCAATAACTACACTGGTCTCATCCTTGTTAAGTTTTAGAGATGCACTCATAGATGTTGTAGCATTGAAAAGCATAATACTTTATCTAGCTTAATGACATGATTAGGAAATTCTAAATAAATGAAGCCAGGCGGTTACTCAAAATACACTTCCCTAATAAGACCATTGAGAAACATGCTCTTCATGTCTATTTGAAACAACTTGAACCCCTTATAACATGCAAATGCTTAAAATATTTGAATTGATTCAAGACATGCTATATGTGCAATTGTCTCATCAAAAATGACATTCAATTTGATTGTAGCTATTACAGCAAAGCGGGCTTTATTTTTAGTGATTGAACAATCACTATCTAGTTTGTTCTTAAAAATCAACTTAACACCAATGACAGGATGAATGCTAGATCGTGAAATTAAATTCCAAACCTTGCTTCTGTCCAATTAATTTAGCTCCCCGGTCATTGTAATAAACCAAAACTCATCTTGCAGAGCTTGGTCAACACTGGTTGGTTCAATAATATAATAAAATAGATATTACCAAAGTTATCTGTTAAGGATACACAGTTCTTACCCCTGTAGAGAGCTCTCCAGGCATTAGCTCTTTGTGATGATCGTTTGTGAATTTTAGATTTTGCAACATCGTCCCTAAAGTAGTAAACTCATCACCACGAGTGTCCTTTCCCTCTAGCACATCCTTTGATTTTTTCCTTCAAAGAAACACTATCACAAATTACACTTTATCACTATTAGTCCTATTCAATTGACCCTTACAGGATTGATCAAGTTTGACATGAATAGTTTCTTCTACTAGAGGACCTTGCTTTTTGTATACACGGTAAGCGTGTCTGGTTGCAGAGTAGCCAAGAAGAATACATGATGGGGATTATCCTCAAGATTGACATTGGACTTTGGGCCACCTCTCGTCAAGGCCCGCATTGATCAAGTTTGACATGAATAGTTTCTTCTACTAGACGACTTTGCTTTTTGTATACACGGGAAGCGTGACTGGTTGCAGAGTAGCCAAGAAGAATACATGATGGGGATTATCCTCAAGATTGACATTGGACTTTGGGCCACCTCTCGTCAGGGCCCACATTATCCTCAAGATTGACATGAATACTCGCTCGTGTGGCATTGATCGGATCAGCGATTCGAGACCACGAGCTCGTCTGGAGCGCCGTTTTACATTATTTATTTTATTTTTTGAATTTTATTTAGTGTGATTCGGACATAGGGCGTAACAACCAATCACAACTATTCACACCGGGTGCCTCAACCCCCCATTTGCTATAAATATGAGTGTTGAATTTCAATTTATAGCATTGTTAGTCTTGTGAGAGATTCCAGAGCCATTAATTGTATCCTGGTGCGACGCTGCGAGATCTCGGGTGCGACGTTCCGGTTCTTTACCGTTTTCGCCTACTTTTCCCTCTCCTGTAATTGTTCCACCGTGAAACCACCCACATCTCACGTAACATCCACACATCCCTACCATAACCACAATAACCGCTCTTCACCATTGCCACAAACTGCTCAATCTCCGCCTCCCAATTCGCACAACCCTCTCTTGATTTTCCCCAAGCATACAATCTCCCTCATGAACTCGTCTTCAGGCTCCCACCTCCAGTAAACAATCCGCCTCCCAATCCCGCCTCCAGTGAACGATCCACCTTCCGATTCCTCCTCCAGCAACCGATCTGTCTCCTCATCCTGCATTTATCGCCTGATCTCGCTATAGACGTGCGGCTTCTCTTCCGCAAACAGATTCCCCTATCTTCTGCAAACAGATTCCCCTCTCTTCTGCAAACTGACGAGCACTTACACAACCATCACTTCCATCGCCTACTACAAGCCTTGTCCAGAGTTCTCATTTCAGTTGCAAGTCAACCCATGCCTTGTCTCCTCCGTTCTCAGCTACACGCCTCTTCATTTCTTTCTCCAACACACTTCCTTAGAGTCACCGTTTCCTCTCTGGCCTCCATGTGCCTCTGTCCAATCCATGCTCACTCTCACTGCCTCCTCCAACAAGCGGCCGACACCAGACATCAGTCTAGTCCACCAGGTCTTCGTGCTCGTGAGTATTTTGTATTGTATTTGTTCTCTTTATTGAGTATTGGATGAACATTACATAGTTGCTTGGAAGTTGTAACTTGTATTTGCTATTTGTTGTGTTTTCTTATTTTCCTATAAAACATGTTTGTGCAAGTGTAGCTTAAGGCCTTTTGTGCGAAGGAGAACTTGTGTTTTCCTTATTCACATGAAATTGTAGTGAACATTGTGTTGACTGCTAAGCTAATTTGCTAGAATTTTAATTCCGGATCAATTTAATTCATTCACAAATCATTTAGATTGGATTTGTTTGAGTCCATTTTGCATTACTCACATAGGCTTGCATTAGCGTCAGCACACCTTCTACAACCTACCCTACATCAATACATTTCATCACTTACGGGATCAAATTTATTTAATTGATCTTATTTATGTATTCCTCTATCTGTGAAGTACATTGACTATGTTGAATGGCTATAACAAAATTTTTGTTATTCGTATTAACTGCTCTAGGAGGAATGTTTTATGTAGTGCCAATGATTTAATAACTATCTTTGTAGCTCCAGAATGCTTCAAGTTATTCTCATACTAATTATCTTTATATACCAAGGGTGATTTATAGTGTAATGAGGCTACTATGAAATATTTATTCATAAATGAGGCAAACTCTTATATTTGGGTTCATGGTTTATCTTGGCTATATGGTTTTTGTTTGGGGGGAGGGGGGATCAATGTTCAATGAATAACATTTGCATTCAAAAACCCTAAAAAAATACATTTGGTATTTTTTGAACCATAGCTCATGAGAAGTTCAAAATTGAGCAAAACATAATTTTATTGATAACATAACATGCAATATTTTCAACTTCGGCTCAAAAATGAGTGGGTTGAGAGCATCACATGGACATGCTTTTGGAGAGTTTGAATCTTCCTGTCTACTACCCCATTTGGTTAATGTGTTCGAGGTGAGGAGAACTCATACCTTATACTAAGACCTTCACAAAAGGACGAGAAGGTCGCATTCTCAAACTTTGCCCCATGGCCACTCTAGATTTTAGTCGCCAATTAAGATACTCATTATGACATTCATTACAACACATGATATGAATTATACCCATAAATAACCAATGGAGGTAGAGAGAGAATCTGCCGAGTATTACAGATAAAAGAATTAGGCTTAAAACCACATTCTATTTTCTTTTATAAATTCCCACATTGCTGTTTTAGGTTTGTCGATTTAATTTCGGTCTATTAGAAACTTTAAGTGTATTGGGGTTTAGTCCCACATTTTTGTCTATGTTATTAAAGGCGGGTCAGACGCGCCTCAGGCCCAAGGCTCACCAGGCACAGAGGTTTGCGCTTCCGTACGCCTTATTTGCGCCTTTGGAATATAAAAGGCGTACTTGAGTGAGATTTTTGTTGTAAGTTTTTTCTTTAAAAATTAAGAAATAAATAATGTAATAACTCCATAATTTTTTATTGATTTATTATTTGTGAAAAATAATTGTGCGTTGAGATTTGAGGCTCATTTGGATACGCGTTTTGTAGCATTGCGTTTTATCAAAACGCAATAACGGGTGTTAAACCCGTTTGTTTTTCCGCCTAAGATTCCAGTCGTCCGCGTTTTTGCATGCTCAAAAAAAATTGTGGGACGAAACCATGCTCGAGAGCTTCTGTTCGCCGCGTTTATGGAGGAGAAAAGCCTCGTTGTGCCGCCCTCTCGTGATCTGCATTGTGCCGCCCTCTTGTTTCTCCAGGTTTCTCGGGAAGGAGGAAAACTTGGGTTGATGCCCACCGACAGCCCAGAGCGCCGACGGGATACCCCCGACGGGTTCGACGGGATCGACGAGCCCGCCACTGGGCTCCGATCATGCCACCGCCGGCAAAGGCTCGCGGAAGCAGGGCGGAGACAGGGCAGACATAGGGCGGAGGCAGGCGAAGACGAGAGTTAATACAGTAACACTAAAATTTTTTTATATAAGTTTATATAGCGATATTAAAAAAATAATAATTTAAAATATATATATATATATTAAAATTTTAAAAAATATATATACCTTAAAAAAGTAATAAAAATTTTATATTATAAAAAATATTTATAAAATGTCACCGTAGTTTTGTCAAACGGTTTTCTGTTTTGAACAGCTCTGCGAAAACAGACTATTCAAACAGATCTCTGTTTCCAAAAACCAGTTTCCAACGGCTTCATTTACAAACCTGCATTTACAATAGCTCATTTTACAACCGCTGCCGCTCTGTCAAATGAAGCCTTAGATATGATGCAAGTGATCACATTGATTTTATTTTTTAAGAGATATAAATAATAGTAATGAATGATTAATTAGTATATTAGATGAAGAATTTGATTGAGAAGCTGAAATGATATTTGATGTTGATTATTTAAAATAAATGTGGTCGCGCCTTGCTTTCGTCAGACGCGCGCCTTGAGCCTTGCACCTAGGCTCCAAGAGCCCTTTGTTCCTTGGTGCGTCTTGCGCCTTTAATAACTAAGGCTGCAAGCAGTGTGACCGGCGGGCGGGAAACAAATGGAGGCTGGAAGGTGAGATATCGGCTATAGACGGAGGTGGAATGGATGGAGGAGCAGAGGAGGGCTTACTTGGAGTCGCACCAGGTTGTGGGGGTTGATCGGAGAAGAAGAGGAAGGCGGAGAGGGCGTCACACCCGGGCGGAAGGCCTTCAGGCGTCGCACCAGAAGAAGACCGGCAATTCCAACACTTATGAGAAACTCACGATACCCCACTTTGAACTGCATGACCGTATATATATAACCCTAAAATTAAAATTGTTGCATAATTGCATGACAACATAACTCACAAATCGGACAACTCGTACTTGTTTGGGCCTATCGAGCGTCAAATACAACTCAAAAAAATAAATGTAATATATGAATTTGACTTGGATCGACCATCCTGACGCAACCACGGACTCAGATCGTCTGACTGGGTAGCGGATCACCGCGATCTCCATCACTTTGGAGCGAACTTGCACTTGGGATCTAGTTCCATTACCTGCTGGTATAATCTCTATCACTTGCAAGTGGGTCTTCAAAGTGAGGACTCGCTCGGATGACATTGTGGAGAGATACAAGGCCCGGTTGATGGCACGTGATTTTCAATAGGAGCACGGTCGGGACTATGATGAGACCTTCGCTCATGTGGCCCACATGACTACTATCAGGAAGGGTCATTGTCGTTGCATGCATCCGTCGGGGGTCCTTGTTTCAGCTAGATGTGATGAGTACTTTTCTTCGCAGTGACTTGCAGTAGGAGGTGTACATGCTTCCTCCCCATGCCTCTCTATTGCTCTTGGCCTTGTTTGTCATCTCCACCGAGCATGTTATGGTCTCAAACTGGCTCCTCAAGCCTTGTTTAAGTGTTTTATTTAAGTAGTTCTTGCAGCTGGTTTTCAGTCTAGTCACTATGATCCAGCTTTGTTTGTCTACTCCACATCATGAGGCCGGACCCTTCTCCTGCTATGTGGACGACATGATTATTACTGATGACGATGCCTTCCATGTCAAGTTTATCAAGCATCGCCTTCAGCAACAGTTTTAGATGACTGGTCTCGGCACAATGTGTTACTTATTGGGCATTGAGTTCTCTGTCACTCCTACTGGCTACCAGTTATCTCAGCAGCGCTACACCTTAGACTTATTGGCATGCACTACTCTGTCTGACACTCGCACTGCTGCTACTCCCATGGAACTCCACCTTCAGATGCATCCAGATGAGGGCTCTCCTCTTTCCGTTCTGACACGGCACCGGCATCTGGTTGGGAGTTTAGTTTACATCACCATTACTAGACCTGACATTGTCTTTGTTGTTCATGTGCTGAGTCAGTTTGTGAGTGCTCCCACAATAGTTCACTATGTTCACCTACTGCGTGTTCTCCGATATCTTCGTGTTACTATGACTCGTGGTCCATTCTACCCCGCAACAATTCTCTCCAGTTACAGGCATATTCTGATGCCACATGGACCAGTGATCATGTTGATCGTCGTTCTGTCATCGGTTGTTGTCTCTTCTTGGGCTATCACTCATTCCCTGGAAATCCAAGAAGCGGACCAGGATTTCTCGTTCTAACACAGAGGCAGAGCTTCATGTCATGGCCACTACAGTTGAGGATATATTCAGGCTTCGTTGGTTGCTTCTTGATCTTAGTGTTGCTCCTTCTGGTCCGACCATTCTCTATTGTGACAACACTGGGGCTATCCAGATTATCCTGAATCCAACCAAGCACTCGCTCTGCAAGCACATTGGTGTTGATACCTTCTTTCTTCGTGATCAACACATT
Organism: Platanthera guangdongensis; assembly: GCA_039583875.1. Taxonomy (NCBI): domain Eukaryota; kingdom Viridiplantae; phylum Streptophyta; class Magnoliopsida; order Asparagales; family Orchidaceae; genus Platanthera; species Platanthera guangdongensis. The sequence continues at coordinate 2,735,900 of CM077149.1, read as the reverse complement.
CATGATACTCTTGTTCCTCGTTATGTTCCCACCGAGCGTCAACTTGCCAATTTGCTCACTAAGCCTCAGACCCGCGCTCAACAAGAGTTTCTTCTCTCCAAACTCTCAGTGTATGATCCCCCATGAATTTGAGGGGGGTGTTGGATGTGTCGTACTTATATATAATCAGTGGAAGGAACCGGCTCGCTCTCAATGTGACTGAACTGATCGGCCTCAAGGTAACAATTTCCATATTTGGTAAGCTGCACCAAGTGGGATTTATAAGATCTGATATAACTTATCTTGCATCATAGCGCCTCCCACAAATTGATTACTGTGTCGACATAATGGAAATGCATATGGAAATACATGTTATAAATCATCATAGCATCATCATTACATGCATAGATCCGCTAGGTGACCGGGTACTTTATACAAATGCTTGCTTGTCATTTCCTTATATAAATTGCTTTGTCTATTGGGCTAATAGTATTTGTATCTCTTTCTCAGCCCCAAGAGTAAGTTGAGATGTGCGGGGATAAAAGAATTCACTTATTAGCTTTGTTTTGAAAGGCGCGCCTGAGGCATGCTTGAGGAGCCGGGCGCACGGGACGCAAGCAACCGTGCCCTGGCAAGGCCCAGACAGGCGCTGCGCCTCAGGCGCGCGCCTCGCGAGCCTTCCGGGCGCAGTTCAGGCGCGCCTCAGCCCATGGGCTGGTCTAAACCTAAAAACCGGTTCATTTTTCCTTGAATTAGGGTTCATTTTTCCGCACCCCATTTTAGGGCTAAGAATCGACCATTGTACGCCCGCTTTCTTTCGGGAGTCCCATCTCTATTCCTCCCGGCTCCTCCGCTGTCCTCCGTTCTTCTCGCCGAAGTCACCACCGCTCCTCTAGTTCTCTTGCTTTCTATACTCGCCGGAGATGCAGAAGGAAGCATCAACTCCTCTAGCCGACGCTGCTCTTCTTTCCTAAGTCACGGAAATTCCTCTATCCGTTCATCTCCTCTTTTCATTGTATGAATCTTTCCCCTCTTCTTTCTTCTCTTCTTTTCCAAGTATAATATTGAATGACAGAAGGTCAGATTAATAATAATATGCATTGAAAATGGGCTTGAAACTATTTTAGTATCATGACTTCATGATAAATCATGAATGCAGTCCAACATTTTTTTGTAAGTACGCAATCTGGCTTCTCTTCCTAGCATTTTTTTTCCTTTTCTATTGTGCTACGCTACAACCCATATTCCTTTGCCCTTCATTCCTCATTTTGAAGGAACAGAAGTGGAATTGCTAAAGGCACAGTTATGACTTTACCTCCAATATTATACATGAAAACATGCTCTTGAATAATTCTCTTTTAGAACCTGGAGTGAAAGTAACATGAAACACTTGAGATATGCACTTTGGTTCAAGATACAGTTTCACATTTAACTGAACTTGTTTTTATGTTGTGATCGAACTGTCATTCTCATTGAAGATATTCTGTTCAATTCAGTAAAATTATGTTAATACCAGTAGTTGATACTGTTCTTGTTGCCCAATTTTCAGGCCAATGTTAGTCCAGCCTATTAAGTTATCTTCTCTTTATACGCCCCTTTATGAAAGATTTGCTTCAGATGTGGTTCTAATATACTACATTTGTACAACTTTGTTGTTTTGCTACTTTTTCATGGTAACTAGCTGTTTTTCTATTTCAGTTGCATTCATCAAATCATCTCTGATGCTGATATTATTGTCCAATATATCTTTTTTTCCGCTTTTTGTACTTTATAAGTTATAAATTTGATATATAAAACAAAAATAGGAAGAACACGTGCGAATTGGGCGCCCAATTCGCTCAATTTCAGCGAATTGGCGCCCAATTCGCTCAATTTTCTTTTCCCCCCATTTTTGCGCCTCACATGTCTCATGCACACGCTTGCGGCTTGCTCCTAGGCTCCAGGGCCCATTTGCGCCTTGATGTGTCTTGCGTCTTTGATAACATAGATTGTTGTTTTAGGTTTGTGAGTCCTATTGTACTGCTATAAATTCCTCTTATGTGGATGATTGAAATTGCACTTCTATTTTCTATTTCCTTCAACATGGTATCAGAGCACTTGATCTGAAAATCCTAAAATTTTTCTCATGGGCTTAAAATTCTCGTTTCCGTTTTGTTTAGACCCGTGAGCCGCCGTCCCTTCCCGCTTCCGCTTCTATTTCGACCCGCGAGCCGCTCCCTTCCCGCTCCTGTTGATGGAATGGCCGTTTGAATCCATCGACGGGAATGGCCTCTTTTTCCTTCGACGAGGACTCCTGCTGCTCCTGTCGGCGTTCTTCATCCTCGCTTCCATCGACGATCCAGCCGCTGCTGCGCCTATTCCATCATATCACTGATCCAGCTGATTTTTATCGTTGATCTCGTCGCTGGCTTCGTTCTTGTTGGTCCAACTGTTGCGTCCATCGTCTTCGACGAGTGACGACAAGAATCCTTCTCCACCTGTTGCTTCTAGATCTCGTCGGCTCCTTCCATCGATGTTCTTTTTCGACGCTCCTGCTTCTTCTCACTGTGACGCTGCTTCCAGCCGAAGATCTCATTGATGTTGTGTCGGACTACTGTCTCTGGGGCTCCCGATGACGGAACTCTCCTCCTCTGGTACCGTCGAGCCCCTCGTTGGCGTCTTCCATCCTGGTTGCAAACCCCTTCAGGAGTTCCGATCTCGCCTCTTCTTCTTGCTGCCAGGGATGGCCCCTTCTGCTGTTTCCTACGACTGTTCCTTGCTCGCATCAGTCGACTCCTACTTCTTGGTGACCACAACAACTGTTGCTTACTATCGAGATCCCTTGATAGACTTTGGATTGTCTCCAACCGCATCCAGCTGTCTTCTTCCGCTTGTCGCTACTGCTTTCCAATGACTCCAGCTACCTCCAGTCGCAGTCCACCCGTTTTAGGGTGGTAATTTCCCGTCAACGACGTTGAATCTGTGTGGTAGTTCTTTTTGTTGTTTGTTATGTGTATTTAGTTGCTAGTCTTTGTTTTTTGTATGTCTGGTCATGCTTGAGACTTCATGCACGTGGGGCCCACGTGATGGGGAGTGTTTGGGAGGAGGGCGACTCAGATTATCTTTCCTGACTTTCGCCTTCGTTTCACACGGCTTCTAGATTTGTCTTATATTTTTTATGTCTCCCCATATTTCTTTCGTTTGGTCGTGTGTTGGGACTTGACTGATGTTGGTTGTTTTAATCTCGGCGGGTTGTGTCGCGTGGGACCGTTTTGTACGGGTCCGTGTCGCGTGGGACCGCCCTTTGTGCAGATTATCCATAGATTATCCCTGACGGCTTATTCCCGATCACTTGTTTGATGATGCGTTCCACATCTTTCGTTCTCTTTCGCATGTTGTGTGTAGGTGATTTTGGTTGACCGGTTTCCAGCAAGTCCACGTCGTGTGTGGGTCCTGTGTCGTGTGTGGGTCAGCATTGTGTGTGGCTATATCCCCGACATGATTCCCCTGTTTGGAATTTTTCCCGGTGGCTCGTTTGATGTTTGTCCCGCATCGCCTACCTCCATTGCTGTTGTTTGATGCGTCCAAGCTGACGGCCCCCCCTTCAGCTTGAGGGGGAGTGTTGGAATTATCGATTCAATGTCGGTCAGAGACTTTAGGTGTATTGGGGTTTAGTCCCACATTGTTGTTTTAGGTTTGTGAGTCCTATTGTAATGCCATAAATTCCCCCTATGATCCTATGTGGATGAATGAAATTGCACTTCTATTTTTCATTTTTCCTTTCAACAATACTCATTATGACACTCATTACAACACATGATATGAATTATACCCATAAATAACCAATGTTGGTAGAGAGAGAATCTCCCGAGTATTACTGATAAAAGAATTAGGCTTAAAACCACATTCTATTTTCTTCTTTCAGTCGAACAACCTTACTGGCCACTTTCGCAAGATGTGTATTTGAGGAAGAAATCCTTGTCATTCTCCGTGGGATCCTTTCGAGAGAATGTGGAAGCCATTCATGAGCTCGAACCTTGGAAAAAAGGTTTTTTGAGGCAAAAATATTTCTAGCCAAAGATTCACAAAGATGTAGTATTAGGCAAAAAGATTGCCCACAATGTTAGAGGTTTGCTCCTTTCCAGTTGAAGCCTGCTCAACAACTTCATTTGATCACTACTTGACCCATTTTCGTTGATGAGTATGTAAGGTTGCTGCTTCAGTAAGTGGATCAAGGCCAAGAAGGAACTGGCTCTATCATCTTCACAGAGGATCCTTATTCAGCAGAGATCCCACAAGTCCTTTTGGGAGCCCTCCTGCGAGAGCTTTGATGATCTTTTTCTTTTCATCTAGGTTATACTTCTTGGCATTAGTGGTGACTTGCCTGCCAGTCAACTCTTACTGACTTCGCAGATCCTCAGCCCTCACAGGCTCTATCTTTTCCACCCGCTACTTATCTTTTTTCTGCAATAGTGGCTTCTTTTTTTCCTAAGCAACTACCTTTTCTTTTCCTTTTTTTTCTCAGCAGCAATGATTTCTTCATCTTTTCAGACGACCTCCTCTCCTTCCTTGTTGCTTCATCAAATTCTCACTGCCCCTCCATAGTTGCCGCCTGCTCCATCTTTGCATAAATCCTTAAACGACAGGGAACATTGGAAGATGCTTTCTATTTCTTCTTCTTCAGAGACCCTTCAGCAGAAAGTTACCGCAATAATTTCTCAGCATTGGATTCCTTGGAGTGAGTAGAAATGACTTTGCCCGCATCCTTCCTCCAGTTATCAGCAGACTTCGCCAATACGATGAGTTTCAATGCGATATTCGTAATACTCGCATCATCCATTTCTTCATTCATATCTCAGCTAATGGAAAGTCGCCTCATAGAAGAATGACTCATAGAAGTCACTTCCCCCATACCTCTCCACATCAATTGCATGAGTTTTTCACCTTAAAAAAATGAAGGTTCAAGCAAGACTTGTCCACAATATTGGCGTCTGGGGAAGTAATGACAACACTTGTAGATGTTGTAATCTTTTTCTTAATGACAACACTTGTAGATGTTGTAATCTTTTTCTTCACCACCTTGGGTCTCTGTAGACATCTCTGTGACTTTATGAGCCTGCAACATGGCCCTGAGTTTAGCAAGAGTAGGTTTCTTTTTTGAGCCGACCATCTGTTTTATAAGTATCCACGCTACCATTAGAGAATATTGAGCAGTTGTAAATGTGATCTATTAAACTAGCTCTCTGGTTTTTTATATAGGCTTGAGATCGTTTATGACGGTTGCAAAACTCGCAGATAGTATTAATTATTTCAAAGCCTTTGCGGACTTGGAAAATGTGGGGATTGTATTTACCCAATGTTCTGCGACGATCTTTCTTGAAGAAATTTGCCAAAATAAGATTAAAATGCTCACACATACTCTTATCGTTCTCGCGAGGATCTGTCATCATCCTTCAAAAAAGCTTCAAAATCATCATCAGAATTCGTAAGCTCGCCACGAGTACTTATGTTTCCTTTAGAACTTCAACAAAACCTACTATAATGATTAGCTTACGATCCATCGAGAAACATCCCTCAAGTACTCACTAGAACTCGCAGCAACTCCACAACTCTCACAAACACTATACCTAGTCACGCCATCATGTTGTCTTGTAATAGCTCCTTTAACTTGCTGTAGATTTTTTATGTAGCTTGCCCATTGTAGCCGAGTAACATTTTTATGTATCCTACCTATTGGGCAGGATCCCGAGTAGTATAGTTTTGGGTGAACATTACTGTTGAGAGAAGAAAATACCAGTCAAGAAATTTACTGAGAATTCGCATCACCTTGGAACTATGCTCATGAGCTCCCCTCTCTTACTCTCACAAGGACCCTTAACTGTTATAAATGATGTTGTAACCCAAATTTGATTAATTATATCATGCACGACTAAATGTTCACGTTGTGCGAAGTCTGCTCTCACTGATCCTGACTTTCCCCTTTTGCCAAACTATTCACGGACCAAAGTATTCTTCCATTAGGCAACTCTCTACCTTTTCATAGTATTTGTGATGCAGTGTCGGGGAAGGGGGGGGGGGTGACAGTGGCGGTAGGGGTACCCGAAGAGAGAGAGAGTGAGAGAGAGAGAGAGGAGTTTAGGGTTAGACAAGAAAGAGGGAAATCCAAAATTCATCCAGCATACGCTCCACATAACAGGCGTCGCCCCTTATAGGCATCCGGGGTGCGGAAACATAAAAGCAAAAACATAATTACGGCGCAAATAATTCGCCAACATAATTGCTGGAAAAATAAAACATAATTGCTGAAATTAAATGATGCGGTAACGACTAAGGCGTGATCTCTTTTGTGGGCTCAGTCCGGTCGTCCGATGTCCGCGCCTGACGCGTATATATCTGTCACGGGGGCTCGACGTCATTAGTTCCGTAACAATGCCACTTTCTGAAGATTTACTCTGCAGTACTTCCTGATGCACGAACACAAGTGTCTGTCATGAAAGCATTCCCCCATCCACCTTCTTCAGCCCTGGATTCAACTTATCCTTTTCCTGCAGCGTGCTCTGGCTGAAGATTTACTCTGTTGTACTTTCTGATGTGACCAAGCTTATTACACCTGTAGCATTGTGGTCCTCCCTTCTTCCATCCATCTTGCTTAGGAGGCTTGCTCCTCTGCTGCTATGATGAAGTAGTTGGACCATCGCCAACAGGTGACTTTTTTTTCCTGTCCCATCTATTCTTCTTGCCAGAAAAGAGAACCTCGCTATCTCCTCCCGAGATAGACACTTCAGCCATCTACCTCGCCAAGCTCTCTTGCGAAGCCAGCAGATTCTCTAGCTCGAGCAACAATGGCTGATTAGCCCAGCCTTGCACAAAATTAACGAAGACAACATATTACTTCCACAAGCCGCAGATAATGTATCTCTTTAGCTTTGCCTCTGAGATGAGCTCTTTCGGGTCCAATGCTGATATTTCAGCGTACATGTTCTTCATCTTCAGAAAGAAGAATGATGTTGATAGATCTCTCCAAGTGGCTTTCGCCAACTCATTCTCCAAGAACTTTAGCCGAAGCTACGTTCTTCTTATTGAACAGGACATCCAAGGCCGTCCAGATCTCAGCAGTAGACCGACATCCAATGATGTGGTCGAAAAACTCCGGTGAGATTGCGCGCTTCAGAGTGAACTCTGCCTTCACATTCGTTCTCCCCCAAGACCTCATCGCCTCAACATTTTCTCCAGCATCAACAACCTCTTGCCTGTCGTCTCCACCGACGACCTTCCAAAGGTCCTGGCCCAGAAGATAGTTTTTCATACACGACCTCCACTTTTTAAAGTTGGTCTGTGTCAGAAGCTCAATTCTCAGACCTCTTGCATAACCAGCTTCCATTGCTTTAATCCTGATTCACTTGAACTTTAAAAGGAATAACACACATCTGAGGTTGATCAACTGCTAACTACTCAACACCCCTCTGATACAAGTAAAAATTCTAGAAAGTTGAGAAAGGTCACAAGAACACTCAAGCATACCAAGCCAAGAAACTAGAAGCAGTAGAAGCACAAGAGCTGTAATAGATTCAACTATTTCCTTTACAATACGAGACATACATTGTGAGACATCATTTCGCAATGTACCCGATGGAAGCAAAAATACAAGCAAGAGTAAAACTGGCTAACTGACACCAGTAATGGCCCAACCCGCTAACCGCCAAAGTTATCAGCCTAAACCGCCAAGTCGCCGCTAACAGCTCAAACCGCCGAAACCGCCAAACGGCTAGACCGCTTCTCAAGCCGCGCGGACTGCCTACTTATTGGATGTTGAGAACAACTTTGTTTGTTGCTTCCTAGTCGCCTGACCGCAAGGTCGCCTGACTGCTGAAGCTAACCGCGAACAGAAGATGTCGAACTGAGAAACAATCTACCCGCTGATGAACCGGGCGAACTGCCTTATTGAACTTATCCGCAACCCCGATGAAGAAGACTGCTGGCCGCACTAACCGCGACCTGCTGTATACCACAAACTGTTATTCGCGAGCTGTTCCACATTGAGCTTTCTCAACTAGTTGTCTAGTCGCCCGGTGCTAGCCGCATAGCCTACACAACACAAGTCAACTTCACTTAGTCGCGTTGTTAAGAAAGTCTCACCGCAAGTTCAAAACGCGAGCCGATTTCTCACTGTTCCCGTTATGAATGACGAGACGGGGACCCCTATTTATAGGCGAACATGGGAGTGTGGCCACCGCCCATAAGCGATAGGGTAACCGCCTATCAACTGCAGCTTAACAACACCTATCAGCACATAAGCGCGGATACCAGAACCAGACCATGCAATCCATGTGGTCTCGCGAACTAGACAATAACATGAACTTGACACATTGCCGTGATCAAGTCCACAAAACCAGCGGACTCTGGCTCCATTCTGCGCGAACAGGTACCGCAAGCTCTTGCGGTAAGCCACCGCTGTCCACGCTTACCGCGAGCTACCACCCGAACCAGAACCCGCCTCCTCAGCAAACTCCGTGGTCTCACAAACCAGACCGCGAGCCGCGGTTAGCTTTCTCTAACCGTCAGGTTACAACCCAGGGTGCTTGCTGAGATAGACCGCAGAAAAAGCACACTAGCCAAAACCCGGCTATCTGCCAACTCCTAACTGCGCTAACCGGCAACGGTCTCTGCGGTCTTTGTGGTCTGCCCTCCTCAGACCGCCCACTTCCACTTCAACAAATTCAACAGTTGATATGTGCCCTAGATTGAGCGCGTGTACAAGGGGGAAGTGGAGGGAAGTTCTCGAGGAAGGAGGAGAGAGCCTTCTTCGACCATCGGGGAGCAATGGTGGCGAGGAGAGGGCGTCGGCGTTGGGCGTCGTCGATCGCGGCCGCGGGTTGTCGCGTGATTGCGATGCGGAGCGGCGGGGGGACGCAACACAGGATGCTGCGGCTAGGGTTAGCGCCTGAACCGAACCGGGAATGGGAATAGAAGAGAGGTTAGAAAGAGAGAGGGAATTAGAGAGAGAGAGAGAGAGTTAGAATTTTATAATAACTTTGTCTACTAGTCTTGGCTCCCAACCGGGTATTAATAGTTACGCAAAAGTGCCCCTCCTTGGGCTTAGACACGGAGGATCAGAACGTGCATAATAAAAATAGAAACTAGAACTAAATAAGGGTCGGCTATATATACGACCGAAAGTGGGACCATAACATATTCACATCTTTATAGTTCATACACCCTCATCAGTCTTGTTTCTGCTCCAACTTGTATCTTTGGAAAATTTTCTGAGATACTCAGGCATGTGCAGCTGTGGAGAAACCTTGAGGCTTGAGCATCTCTTGGTTTTGTATTTTCTGAGATACCAAGGCATGTGCAGCAGCTGTGGAGAAACCTGGCTCCGTTTGGTGAGACTTATTTTCACCGGTCAAACGGTTACGACCGCATGAATCGGACCTTAATTAAGGTCCGATTCATGCGGTCGTAACCGTTTGACCGGTGAAAATAAGTCCCACCAAACGGAGCCCTTGTCTTCACTATCTAATTATGAGTTTATTTTTAATGCGTTTCTATGTAACCCAGTTGTTCCTCTTTTTTCATATGCTGATTGACGAAGGATTACCATAAAGTGTGTTGCTTTATTGCAGCTAAATTTTGCACATCCAGTTTGTATACCGTCTCATCTGTATTGTTTGTACATGTGTGCAGGTGAACATCACTCATCAAGCTCTAAAACGGGTTCTTGTCGGTGAAGGCATTTCCATTGAAATCGACGGTGATGGTGAAATATCGATCTTTTACCCATATGATATTTCTTTCTTAAGCTCAAGCAAACACAAGCAGTCCAGAGACCAGTTTTGGCCTCTTGGCCTATTCTCATGTGCTCCAATGGTTTTGGTCAGAGTTGCATGTTCAGCTTCACTCGTAGCCTTCCGGATTCCAGATGCCGGAGCTTACGTGAAGAGCACATTCCTTTCCCGTAACACCATCGAATTGCTCCCTGAAAAGTGTTACAGCAACGGGCTTTATGAGCGGACCCGGTTTAGTGCCTCCCCAACACTTGCATCAAAGTTTGCAGTCATGGATCAGTTTCTAAGTAGTTTTTTGGGCAGGACTGTATCGCTTGGCCGATCCTCACGGCTCTTGCGTACAAAAATAACTTCATCGTCCCTACTCAAGTTCCATGTGGAAGTGGAGAGGAACATCACTGACAATGATAAGTACTGGAAAAATGTTGCTGAGTGGAGAACCAGGCCGAATGCGGAAAGATCATGGTTTGAGATTATAGGTAGATTTGAAGAAGGGGGCAGAGGGCTGAGGCCATTCACTATAAGAAAATTATCTAGGCCTCTAATGATGGTTGAATCCGCCGCCTGGAGCCATCTGATGTCGAATATATCATTCACCGAGTTTCCATCCTTTGTTGTGCCTCCTGAGGCGCTAACATTGGATGTCAAATGGTGAGAACAAAGTTTAATGTTTTGTGAAATGTGAGAAAATATGCTGTACATACCTTTTTTTTGCTTTTATGTTTTCCTATTTTAGAAGGGGAGTCCTTGGCGCACCGGTTAAGGTGTTATCACGTGACCTTGAGGTCACGGGTTCGAGTCTTGGAAGCTGCCTCTTGCAAAAATGCAAGGTAAAGTTTGCCTACAAAACACCCTTGTGCTAGGACCCCCTCACTGCACGGGTATGCTTTTTGCACCCGGCTGCCCTTTTATGTCTTCTCATCTTACTTTCTGGGTGAATGGGGGGTGTCTGGTTTGTTCTTTGCACATAATTTATAAAATTAGCTTGTGATGAAGTTTGTTAAGCTATGTAAAACGGCCAAGCCTGAGATGTCAATCCAGTCCTGCGCAAAAAGACCATCGGACCGGTCCTGGACCGGTCTTTTAAAAGACCCGTCTTTTGGCCGACCGGTCCCGCTCAAACCAGTCCCGGTCCGGGACCGGTTTTCCTCCTCTTGAGGACCAGCTCGGACTGGAGGACCGGTTATTTTATTTTAAAAAAGATTTTTTTAATTATATTAAATTTAAATATTAAATATAGTTAATTTTTTATTGTTTTTAATTTTGAGGGTAAAAAAATTTAAAACTTCTAATTATGAAAACTAAAAATTCAAAATGAAAAAAAATTGATTTTTATTAAAAATTAAAAAACATTACATTTTATATTTTTAAAAAAATTAAATAACATTACATTTAAAATGAAAATTAGATTTAAATTAAAATAAAACTACATTCAAATTTCAAAATGAAATAAAGTGATAAATAAAATACATTTTGCTTTCTTATTTTTCAGTCGTGCTGCTCAAATTTAAGGTATTTATCTCGTCTTCCACTTCGTATTCACTATTTTCAATTGACGAGACATGTCTCCTTATAGCATTCAAATGATCCTTATAGCAAATGCAAATCTTCAAAGATTCTTCGTTCAAATGACTTCTTTGCTCGTTCAGAATCCTGCCACTCAAAGAAAACATAGACTCTGAAGTTACCGTACTAGCTTGGATTGTTTGTAAATCACGGAGCATTAAAGCCAAAATAAGATACACATTAGTTTTAGATTTTCATCATTTTAAAATATCAAAAATTTCTATTTTGTTTGCGGTCATGTAATCTTGAAATTGTGTTTTGTTATATAAAGCTAATTCATTTAAAGTACTTGAAGTTCGTTGTTTTTTTCTACAAGCTAATTCTAAAAGTTTATTTTTTAAAATCTCTTTTGTTGTAGGTTGGGTGGTTTCTTCGCGAGGCCGCGATCCATACATTTGATCATAATAATTATAAAAGCGAGTAAAATCATAATTAAATTTTGAAGCACTTAAATTAACATAATCACAAGCCGATTTGTTTAAATTTAAAAATTCCGATTAATTTCTTCTAAAAAATTTTCTACCCTGTCCACACTCATTAAAGGATTTAAAGCTGCAGCGCAAGAAAACATAAGTGGCATATTTTCGTAATATTTTAAAAAAATTTCCTCCATTACTAATATTAACGGACATCACATTTCGTTCAGTAATTAATAAAATATTTTCAATAACTAATGAGGTAGTAGGATACTAAACTCCAGATAAAATTGTTGTTGATCAATAAAAACATTCTAATAAATTTACATAATTTTTGAGGATGGCCCAATCCGACGCGATTAAATCATGTGTTTCTACACTATTATAAAATTCTGTTAGTAAGGTTTTTTTTGACAAAACTTGTTTTAGCATTTTATATGTCGAGTTCCATCGTATAGGCATATCATAAGATGGACATAAAAATTTTTTTCTTATGAAATTACAAATTTTTAAAAAATTTATTTTCTTTTTTTTGAACTATAAATAACTTTTAGCATAATTCGTATTTTTAACTACATAGTCGTGCATATAAATCAAACTATCGTGTACAATTAAATTTAAAACGTGACAGTCACACCGTGTATGAAAAAAATATTTCATCGAACATTGATTGCAAATCTGAAATCAAATATTTGATGGTCGTCGTATTATTTGAAACATTATAAAAAAATACTCATAATTTTTTTAAAAAAATTCTCCAATACACTTAATAATAACATGATAAATAGTTTTACCGGTATGCGAATATTCAAATCCTTCAAAATAAATTATGCGTTTATTTAGTTCCCAACTATTGGTATCGATCTAGTGACAAATAATGCAAATATAAGATTGTCCTTCAGATATACCGCTAGTCCAGACGTCGCTCGTTAAGCTTCGAATGTTTCAAAATAATTTTTTAAATATTATTTAGATTGCATATAAGCTGCTAAAGCATCACGTTTAGTTGTATAACGACTTACCTGATGATATTTAGGCTATAGTACATCGTGTATGTAAGATGTCATTTCTTCGTCGTCGTAGTGGCTGAATGGAAATACTTTTTTGATGAAGTCCTCCATTTGATGCTCTCGCTGCCTAGCTTGGTCGTATGTCCAAATGTTCCCCGTCGCTGAAACTTGAGCTTGGATAGACTCCGGGGCTTGTTTAAAAATGCAAGATTTCACGTGTCGAACGAGCGTTGTATTGCTGCCAACGGTCATTAGCTTTCCGCAAAGTTTGCACTTCACCTTTATTTTGTCTTCATTTCGCCGTCGATCCGCACTTTATCGGATTTCTCCCATACCGCCGCTTTGGGGTGGTGTTCTACTATCTCGTGCGCGACGGACGCGGAGGAGGATGCTGACATGGATGAAGAAGAAGCCATTTGAGAGTGAGTGAGAGTGAAAATAATAGAGAGAGAAAGATTGAAAATTGTGAATAAGGGAGAGGGGGCGTTCTTAGATTTTAATTTTTGTAATTTCTATTTTATAAAAAATCAAATTTTAAAAAAGTCGTTACCAACAGATGTTGTTTACGGGAACCGGTTTTTTGACCGGTCCCGGTTCCAATCCCAGACCGGGACCAGTAAAAGACCGGTCAAAGACTTGGTTCGGGACCGATCTTTTACCAGTCCCGGTCCGGGACCGGTCTTTAAGGAGAAATGGGGGACCCCTTGGGACCCCTGGGACCTGTCCGGGACCAGACCGGTCCTCACAGGGACCAGTGTCTAGCTGATCCTAACCCGTCCCGTCCCAATCGAACCGGTTAGGACCGATTTTTTTGTACACCACTATGTCAATCTGATAACATTCCTACATGAAATTTACTGCCTTTTTCTAATTAGGAATAATTAATGTTATGAACCATGTTGGCTCTTGCTAAGCTATTTACCGGGACTTCCCCTCTAAGTTTGAAAAATTACAGATTGCACCCCTAGTATTATTGAAATTACAAAAAACTTCTCATGAATATTACAAAACATAGCATTTATCTTCTCTGAAATTCACATTTCATAACATTCATGCACAAAAATACGAGGGGTGCGACTTGTAATTCCAATAATAAGAGGGGTGTTTTGTGCATAGAAGTTATGAAATGTGATCTTCAGGAGATATAAATGTTATGTTTGGTAACATTTAGGGGAGATTTTTGTAATTTCAATAATAAGAGTGGTGGGACTTGTAGTTATGTTATATATATATATATATATATATATATATATATATATATATATATATATATATATATATATATATCTTATTATATAAAGCAATATAAGCATTTGGAGGCACACCATAGATGAAACAAGAGCCATTGGATCATGAGAGAGAGCATGAGATGGGGGGAGAGAGTTGGGAGAGAGAGGGAGAGAGAGAAAGAAAGAGAGAGAGAGAGTAGAGAGAGGGAGAGAGGGTGGAGGGGTTTCTTTATATATTTATATATATATTATTATTAAAGAGAGAGAAGAGGAGAGTGTGTTGGAGAGAGAGCTAGAGAGAGAGATAGTAAGAGAAAGAGAGAGCGAAAATAATATTTTTACGTCAAATAATAATTTTTTTTACAATATAAATATTATAATATTAATGTATATTTTTTACGATCATTTTGAGTACTCATATATATATGCTGCGGACATAACCCGCTTTGATGCGGGTGCAACTTGCAGACGCATCGAATACGAGCGAAGCCCGTGTCGAGGCGTTTGCAAGTTGCCCGTCTGGATGCGGCCGAAGGCCGCCCGAGAGCACCGAGCATGGGCGTAGCCCGTGCGAAGATGCTCGTATATATATACACACACATATATATATATATATATACACACATGTATATATGTGTATATATATGAATATACATATATATATATATACACACACACATATACAAAGATATATATATATATATATATATATATATACACACACACACGACATGCTCTGCATGTGCTGAAGCCAAAAATAGCCTCTGTGGAGTTCGGGGTCCCTAGAAAGGGGTGACCTCACACCTACTACACTCGGAGGAACGTCACAGACCAAAGATCAAGAAGCTAGAAACAGACCCTCGGCTCTAGCGCGGAGGTCCCACCTCACACCCGGAAGACCTTTGAGGTCTCCCCCTCCCTAGCCAATGCTTGAGCTAGGGTGCCTTGAAGGATGAAGAGAGAATGAAGAAGTGATCCTCCCCAAGGCACCCCTAAGGGTCTATTTATAGTTTTCCAAATCCCATGGACCAAAATGACTGAAATTCCCTAGGGCCAAAAGACTTTGGGCCAATAGAAAACAGCCACGCCGGGGGTAAAGGGGTAATTCTCCCCCGAGGGCAAAACGGTAAAAGCAGGGGGGGCAAGGGCGAGACCCCGGCCTCCGGCCGGTCTCCCCCGCCAGGCCGCCAGGCAAGAAGGGGCAGGGGCGAGACCCCGTCCCCCGGCCAGTCTCGCCCCGCCAGACCGCCAAGCAAGAGAGGGCATGGGTGAGACCCCGGCCCCCGGCCGGTCTCGCACCGCCAGGCCGCCAAGCAGGAGAGGGCAGGGGCGAGACCCCGGCCCCCGGCCGGTCTCGCCCCGCCAGGCCGCCACGCAGGAGAGGGCAGGGGCGAGACCCCGGCCCCCAGCCGGTCTCGCCCCGCCAGGCCGCCAAGTAGAAAGGGGCAGGGGCGAGACCCCGGCCCCCGGCCGGTCTCGCCCCGCCAGGCCGCCAAGCAGGAGACGGCAGGGGCGAGACCACGGCCCCCGGCCGGTCTCGCCCCGCCAGGCCGCCAAGCAGGAAGGGGCAGGGGCGAGACCCCGGCCCCCGGCCGATCTCGTCCCGCCAGGCCGCCAAGCAGGAAGGGGCAGGGGCGAGACCCCGGCCCCGGACGTTCTCGCCGCTCCCACCTCGCACTTATCAGGACGGGACGGACGCTAGCCAACTTGTCGAACCCACCCCCAAAAGAGGGCCACTGGGGGAGGCAGAGTTTTCCTCCCCCTACTAGTATATTCCAAGGGCTAGGCCAAAATTGGACACCAAGAGCTCAAACCACTCCAAAAGCTTAAAATCCAAAATCTGCGAATACGGGGTTGCACACAATCCCCGCTCTTTTCGAGGTTGGCACAAGCTCGGAAAGAAACGTCCAACTCAACGTATTCGCTGAGTGTAATTTTCTTGCGCGCCTTTCCGGGGGGTCAACCTGTCAAGCCAGCTGATGGGAGCCTGGGTGACGAGACCCCCTCCGGGTAAAAGATACTTCACCCTCTGAAGGGGTCAACCTGTCATGCTAGCTATGGGAGCATGGGTGGCGAGACACCCTCCGGGTAAAAAATAATTCACACCCCGGAGGGGTCAACCTGCAATGCCAGCTTTGGGAGCCTGGGTGGAGAGACCCCCTCCGGGTAAAAAACACTTCACCCCCGGGGGGGTCAACCTGCCATGCCAGCTATGGGAGCCTGGGTGGCGAGACCCTCTCCGGGTAAAAGACACTGGGCATCCACGAGAGGCACGCCTGCCCTGCCAGCTAGATGAGAGCCTGACAGCGGAATCCATCTCGAGGTGAGACCGACCCCACCCTCCAAGAGATCAACCTGCCCTGCCAGCTAGGTGAGAGCCTGGCAGCGGAATCCATCTCGAGGTGAGACCTACACCACCCTCCGATAGATCAACCTGCCCTGCCAGCTAGGTGAGAGCATGGCAGCGGAATCCATCTCGAGGTGAGACCTACCCCACCCTTCGAGAGATCAACCTGCCCTGCCAGCTAGGTGAGAGCCTGACAGCGGAATCCATCTCGAGGTGAGACCTACCCCACCCTCTGAGAGATCAACCTGCCCTACCAGCTAGGTGAGAGCCTGACAGCGGAATCCATCTCAAGGTGAGACCTACCCCACCCTCTGAGAGATCAACCTGCCCTGCCAGCTAGGTGAGAGCCTGACAGCGGAATCCATCTCGAGGTGAGACCTACCCCACCCACTGAGAGATCAACCTGCCCTGCCAGCTAGGTGAGAGCCTGGCAGCGGAATCGATCTCGAGGTGAGACCTACCCCACCCTCCGAGAGATCAACCTGCCCTGCCAGCTAGGTTAGAGCCTGGCAGCGGAATCCATCTCGAGGTGAGACCTACCCCGCCCTCAGAGAGATCAACCTGCCCTGCCAGCTAGGTGAGAGCCTGACAGCGAAATCCATCTCGAGGTGAGACCTACCCCGCCCTCCGAGAGATCAACCTGCCCTGCTAGCTAGGTGAGAGCCTGACAGCGGAATCCATCTCGAGGTGAGACCTACCCCGCCCTCCGAGAGATCAACCTGCCCTGCCAGCTAGGTGAGAGCCTGTCAGCGGAATGCATCTCGAGGTGAGACCTACCCCACCCTCCGAGAGATCAACCTTCCCTGCCAGCTAGGTGAGAGCCTGGCAGCGGAATCCATCTCGAGGTGAGACCTATCCCACCCCCTGAGAGATCAACCTGCCCTGCCAGCTAGGTGAGAGCCTGGCAGCGGAATCCATCTCGAGGTGAGACCTACCCCACCCTCCGAGAGATCAACCTGCACTGTCAGCTAGGTGAGAGCCTGACAGCGGAATCCATCTCGAGGTGAGACCTACCCCACCCTCCGAGAGATCAACCTGCCATGCCAGCTAGGTGAGAGCCTGGCAGCGGAATCCATCTCGAGGTGAGACCTACCCCACCCTACGAGAGATCAACCTGCCCTGCCAGCTAGGTGAGAGTCTGGCAGCGGAATCCATCTCGAGGTGAGACCTCTAGGCATCCACGAGAGGTACCACTGACCCTGCCCAGCTAGTGAGAGCCTGGGCAGTGGGACCATCTCGGAGCAAACGGACTAGGCATCTCAATCAAACCTTACCAAATCCTATATCCTCAAATGGGGAAAATACGAGTTACATGACCCCCCCTGACTCAGATGGTCGGGGGTTGGACTCATCACAACATAAGATACATACAGGACTCTGCCGGAGCAAGGCTTCCTCAGGGGGTCTGGGCCCGATGGTAGTCATCCGCTTCCTTCTCGCTGGACACTTCCATCCTGCTCAGGCTTTCCATGATCCTTTCCATCTCCTCCGCCCTGGCCAACCAAGTGATGGTGTTGACGGCCGTGACGTAGCACTGCCTTGCCATCCGGGAGTCTTCCTTGACTCTGACCTGGATCCCTCCTGAGCTGAACTTGAGGCATTGGTGGAAGGAAGATGACACGCAACAGAATGCGCTGATGAGGGGCCTTCCGAAGATGGCGTTGTAGCTACTTGGAGCATCAACAATGACGAACCAGTAGTTCCTTGAAGCCCCTCCCAACTTTACTTGGAGTCCTACTCCACCCTCTACCTCCTTCCTCTCCCCTAAAAATCCTAACAGGGGCCCGTCCGAGGCCAACACCCTCCTTGGCTCTACCTTCATCTCGCCAAACGCCTTCTTGAAAATGACGTTGACGAAGCTTCTGTTGTCAACCAAGATTCGGGAGACGGTGTAGCCCTCGATGGCCGTCTGGATGACCGGCGCATCGCAAAACGGATCCTCATGATCCAGCAGGTCCTTCACTGAGAAGGTGATCTTCTCCTCCTGGGGTGGTGTTTGGGATGTTGAGGCGACGCTCTGCCGGTACATGACATGGAGGCTTGCCTTCCGAGTGGACTCGATCCCCACTCCGCCATGGATCACCGCTATACCGCCTAGGGGTCCGACATCGACCCGGTCCTCACACACATCATCTCCCCCTTCTCTGGGCAGAACCTCTTCAACCCGCACTGGTGGCTGCGGCTGGGCAGGGCCTCTCGCCCCCCTCACTTACAGGAACTCGGGACAGGTAGTTGTGGCGTGCCCCTCCACCTGGTGGAAGTCACAGTATGGTAACCCTACCCTGATCCTTCTCCTTCCCTGGCGGTTCCTCCTCTCCCTTCGACCAATCTTCATCGCTTGTTGTGGTGGGGGTAGGAGCTGCCTAGGGGCTTACCTCTGGAAGTTGAACCTCCCCTGGCCCCCATGGAAGTTCCCTCCATCTTGGACGTAACCTCTTCCTGGACCCTGAATGGGTCCTCCCTGTTGCCTCCAACCTAGTTCTGGACCCTCCTGAGCTCTCCGCTCCTCTCTCCTTCTTCCTTCCTGAGGTCTCGAGCCACCTTGCTCTTTTGAATCCATCTCTGTCAGCTTTTCCAACTTCTTGACGAATGCCAGGTTGGCCGCCTCCATGGCTATCTCCTCGGCCGCCCTTTCCATCAGCTCCTCAAAGGAAAGGGGGGTCTTTCGAGTCAGGCTCATCTTGAAGAACCCCTTGCGCAACCCCACCGTGAATGCCATCTGGAGGGCATACCCTGTCATCTCTTAGACCTCCGGGATCTCCTCTTGGAACATGTCTATGTAACGGGCCAGCGACTCCTCAGCCCCTTGCCTTATCAGGAAGATGGACTCAGGACTCCTCTTCCGCTTCTTGGAGGTGGAGAAGCGAAGCAGAAAGATCCGGCTCAAGTCCTCGAACCCATAGATCGACCTCGGAGGGAGTTGATGGAACCAGTTCCTTGCCTTCTCCTTCAACGTGATCGCAAAGAGGCGACACTTGAAGGCATCCGTCATTGGCCTGATGGAGACGACATCCTCGAACCACTGTAGATGTTGGACGGGGTCATCCTTCCCGGTATAGTAAGCCATGTCTGGCTCCCTGAACCCCTCGGGAACGGGAGCTGAGATGATCAGCTCGCTGAAGGGTGACCCCCTAAGGGGTGGTCTCGCCACTTCTACTCGCGCGACCTGCTCGCCTGGGAGGTTGGCACTCGACGGACTGGAGAACAACTCCCGACCGGTGAGGTCTCGCTCGACCCCATCTCCCATCCTCTCCTTCCCTGGCCTTCTTCTTGGTGCACTTCCTTCTCCCCCCGCTGGGGTCATCTCGCTTAGACCCCTGGGAGTCGGCTCGTCGAGAGGGGAGCTAACTCCTGGGGGGTTGGGTGGAGCTGCCACCCTGAGGAGCAATGCTTCGCAGCATCTCCATGATGCCTTGGATGGAGGTCATGAACTCTTGCTCACCACAAAGGGTCCTGGGCTGGGGAGCTCGCCGAGATCATCACTACCTCCCTTACGTCCAGTCATTACACTCTCCCGAGATCTTCTGTGTTGGTCACTCTCCACGCTCACCTCAGCAAAGTGTTGAAGCCAAAAATGGCCTCTGTGCAGTTCGGGGTCCCTAGAAAGGGGTGACCTCACACCTACTACACCCGGAGGAACGTCACGGACCAAAGATCAAGAAGCTATAAAAAGACCCTCGGCTCTAGCACGGAGGTCCCACCTCACACCCGGAAGATCTTTGAGGTCTCCCCCTCCCTATCCAATGCTTGAGCTAGGGTGCCTTGAAGGATGAAGAGAGAATGAAGAAGTTATCCTCTCCAAGGCACCCCTAAGGGTCTATTTATAGTTTTCCAAATCCTATAGACCAAAATGACTGAAATGCCCATAGGGCCAAAAGACTTTGGGCCAATAGAAAACAGCTACGCCGGGGGGTAAAGGGGTAATTCTCCCCCGAGGGCAAGACGGTAAAAGCAGGGGGGCAAGGGCGAGACCCCGGCCTCTAGCCGGTCTCACCCCGCCAGGACGCCAAGCAAGAAGGGGCAGGGGCGAGACCCCGGCCCCCGGCAGGTCTCGCCCAGCCAGGCCGCCAAGCAGGAGAGGGCAGGGGCGAGACCCCGGCCCCCGGCCGGTCTCGCCCCGCCAGGCCGCCAAGCAGAAGAGAGCAGGGGCGAGACCCCGGCCCCCGGTCGGTCTCGCCCCGCCAAGCCGCCACACAGGAGAGGGAAGGGGCGAGACCCCGGCCCCCGGCCGGTCTCGCCCCGCCAGGCCTCCAAGCAGAAAGGGGCAGGGGCGAGACCCCGGACCCCAGCCGGTCTCGCCCCGCCAGGCCGCCAAGCAGGAGACGGCAGGGGCGAGACCCTGGCCCCGGCGGGCCTCGCCCCGCCAGGCCTCCAAGCAGGAAGGGGCAGGGGCGAGACCCCGGCCCCCGGCCGGTCTCCCCCTGTCAGGCCGCCAAGCAGGAAGGGGCAGGGGCGAGACCCCAGCCCCCGGACAGTCCCGCCGCTCCCACCTCGCACTTATCAGGACGGGGCGGGCGCTAGCCAACTTGTCGCACCCGCCCCCCAAAAGAGGGCCACTGGGGGGAGGTAGATTTTTCCTCCCCCTACTAGTATATTCCAAGGGCTAGGCCAAAATTGGCCACTAAGAGCTCAAACCACTCCAAAAGCTTAAAATCCAAAACCTGCGAATACGGGGTTGTACAGCATGGGCTTCGCCCGTGCTCGCTGACTCTTAGCGGGCTTTGCCCGCAATTTAGCGAGTTGTGCCAGTATTCGTCGAGCGGGTTGCACCCGCGTATGAGTAATTACTTTTTATTCAAAACATATACATATGAGTACTTAAAATGACCGTAAAAAATACGAATCAATATTCACATGTTTATTTTGTAAGAAAATAGAATTTTTTAACCTAAAAATTCAATTTCGCTCTCCATATCTCGCTTCTCTCCCCCTCTCCATCCTATACCTAAATGTAGGGATATGATGTTAGAGTGCTCGAAGCATCCGCGTGACCATCAAGTTTGGAATGACCTCCCCGTTGCCCCCAGCAGGGGTATTTATAGGTGAAATCCTAAATCCCCGACTACGGGTTTGGATGTTTATCAGATCCTAACCGACCCGTTAAGGAGCCCATTAACACTTAAATAAATATACCTCAACAATGTCCTCCTATATTGTATATAAGTGTTAGTATAAAAAATGGCTACTTATCCAATAGTTAATAATGACCAAACAAAAGAGTTTTTCCAGAAATATAAATATGAGTTTTAGATAACAAAATGCTAAACTCAAATCAAATGTTCCAAACATGAAATAAAGCAAAAAACTGGAAAGCTCAAACTGATAATTGATCTAGGTGAATAGCAGATCATCATCATCTGGGTCAAAATCAACTGTCTCTCCTCCAATCTCCATTTCGCCTGCAAACAATTACAACAAGAATATCATGAGACAAATCTCTATGAATTCAAACGTTTGCAGAAATAAAATGATTAGTTCTAACAGCGGGTGAACTTAATACTCTAACTGGGAGGAAAAAAATCCCAAAACAGCATCTCTATATAATTTACACAAAATTAGATTATTTGATTTCATAGAATCAAACCATGTTTCTTCAATTATTAAGATTATTATTAACGTTCCATAATTGTGCTATATCATCAAGTTTGGAATGATACAACAAGCTGTGACTATTATATTATCAAGTTTGGAATGATATAACTAATAATCATAATATCAGGGCACATATCAGCAACCTCAGTATTCCTTTTTGGAATGATACTCAATTCAGCCTTTGGCAAAGAATAATTACGTAAGTCATCAAGTTTGGAATGACTGGCAACTATCTCACCTCTAGCTTTCATCAGATAACATCTGAAATACTTTAGTGTGCTCAACGTAGATGCTTGAATGTAAGCAGACAACGGTTCTTAAATTTAAAACATAAGCTAGGTATTAAGTCCTCCTAAATGGACGTTAATCTCATCTCCCCCGATGTTTTAGATGTGAGAACCTTACATAAGCCCTTAGTAAGGACATCTGCTACATTATCTTTTGATCTCACGTCCAATAGGGAGATTATCCCCTGACTGGTGAGATAGGTCAATCAGGCATGTTTCATCCTTAGTTGTCTTCGCTTTCCATTGAACAACGTATTTGTAGCAATGGTCTTTGTGGCTTGATTGTCACAATAAATCGAAATAGAGTTCATTTTTAGACTCGTCATTGGAATGTCCAATATCAGATCTCTTATCCACTATGCTTCTTCTCTAGTTAAAGCGAGAGCATAGAGTTCTGATTCCAAAGAGGATAGTGCAATGTATGTTTGCCTCTTAGACTTCCAAGCTACTGTAGCTCCTCCTAGTGTAAACACAAAACCACTAGTAGATCGACAATCAGCTATTTCCGAGCACCAAGATGCGTCGGAACACACTTCAAGCACTAGGGGATGCCCACTGTAACATAAAGCATATTTCTCAGTATACTTTAAGTATCTCATTAGCCCATCTAAGGCGTCCTAGTGATCCTTCCCAGGGTTACTGGTGAATCTACTCAACATGCCGACCGTAAAGGCTATGTCAGGTCGAGTACAGGTAGTAGCGTACATGAGACTTCCTATGAATTTGAAATAATCCAACTGTCTAATAGCTGAACCTTCATTCGATTTCAGTCTACTGTTATAATTGTATGGAGTCTCAGCCTTTTTTCTCTTATCGTAACCCCACTTTTCTAGTAAATTCTTAATGTAGTGACTCTGACTCAGGGTAATACCCTTTTTTGTGAAGTTCACTTCCATTCCTAGGATGGTTTTCACCTCAGCTAGGTCTTTCATGCTAAATTGTGTCGTCAAGGCAACTTTCACGTCTTTCACCTCAGACTGATTAGTGCCCAGAATTAGCATGTCATCAACGTACAAGCATATGATGACTACTTTATTTGTACTTATTCTTACGTACAGACATTTATCTGATAGACTGGATTTGAAACCCAAGCCTTTTACACAGGTGTCAAATTTTTCATGCCATATTTTAGGTGCTTATTTCAATCCGTATAGTGACTTAATCAACTTACAGATCTTATTTTCCAGGCCTTCTATGACAAACCCTTCAGGCTGGTGCATGTAGATCTCCTCAGTCAGATCTCCATTCAGAAATACAGTCTTGACATCCATCTGATGAACAGTGTAGTGTTCAATAGATGCTAGTGCGAGAAGAATCCTAATTGTCACATAGTAACATACAGGTGAGTATATATCAAAGTAGTCTACACCACTCACTTGAGTGAAGCCTTTGGCAACTAGTCGTGCTTTGTATTTTGTGATACTCCCATCAGGATTTAGCTTCTTCCTCAGAACTTACTTATTGCTAATGGTTTTAGCCCCTTTGGGCAAATCGACCAAAGTCCATGTGTTGTTCTGCATAAGAGAGTTCATCTCTTCGTCTATGGCTTCTTTCCATAATAGAGAGTCTCTAGATCGCATCGCTTCCTTGTAAGTGGATGGATCAACTTCAACTTGGTAAGTCACGAAGTCTGTACCGAAGCTTTTAGGCATTTTCTCTCTACTAGATAGCCTTCTGTATCTAAACCACTCGTGTCTACAGGCTCAGTGTCAGAGTTACGTTGTCCTAGCTCAACTAAAGGCTCAGTACTAGTGGCTGGCAGACCTGGCAGTGTCAGGTTCTTGTCCTTAAGGAACTTATCCTCAAAGAAGACAGCGTCTCTTGATTCTATTACAGTATTAGTGGAGAGATCCAGAAACCTATCTGCAGCATTATCATCTGCACATCCTAGGTAGACACAGGTATTAGTCCTGGATCCAATCTTAGCTCTTCTAGAGTCTGGTATCCTAACATAAACGATACAGCCCCAGGTCTTAAGATTGTCAAATCTAGGAGGCCTCTTAAACTAAAGCTCGTAGGGTGTCTTAGTCAACTTTGTATGAGGAACTTTATTAAGAATGTGATTTGACGTGAGGACGACTTCACCCCAATAGGCCGCAGGCATGCCAGCAGTCAGCAACATAGAATTCAACATTTCTGTTAAAGTTCTGTTTTTCCTTTCAGCGATGTCGTTGGATTGTGGGGAATATGAAGCAGTGGTTTTAGGGATTATACCATTGTTGGCAAGGAAATATCTGAACTCCCCCGAGACGTATTCTCCTCCTCTATCACTTCTTAGCCTTTTTTATTTTCATGTCAAGTTGATTTTCAACCCTATTTTTGAAAATACGGAATTTTTCAAAAGCTTCATCTTTGGATTTAAGAACGTAAATATGGTTAAATCTAGAGTAATTGTCGATAAATGTTATCAAATACTTCTGATCTCCTCTTGTGACAAAGCTTTTCTAGTCACAAATATCAGAATGTATTAACTCTAGCAATTGTGTGCTCCTAGAAACCTGACTAAAAGGTGTTCTAGTTATCTTGGTTTGAGCACAAATTTCACATTTTTCAAATTTGGTTTTTGTGTCGAGGGGTATGTTGTGAGTTCTAGCTAGCAGGAGAAGTTTTTTATAATTGACGTATCATAGTCTTGCATGTAAAGTCTTAGGATCTATCAGATTTGAGCTAACCTGATTTACTACTTCGTGCGCTAGACTCAGCCTATACATCCCGTTAACGACATATGCATAACCAAAGTAATGTGAGTGAACCATTATGATTATCCGACCACCACTAATGTTAAAAGACATACCCGCATCGCACAACAGACTAATCGAAATTAAATTAGCAGCTAATGTCGGTATAAATTTAACATTTTTCAAAGTTAGAGTCTTACCTGATGAGAGAGTCAGGGTAGCGTTGCTGACCTTCAGCACGTCAGCTACAATTTCATTCGCAATAGTGACAGTCTCTTCCACCTCTTTTACATCCTCTAGAAGCTTTGGATTGTGGCATACGTGGCAGGTAGCACCTGAGTCGAGCCACCACTCTAAACTGACCATCCCGTTACCGACCATGACAACAAAATCGATAGGCGCAGTCTGATAAACCATGTTGGCTTGATTATCAGTCCTTGGTATGTTGGATTCTCCCCAAAGGGCTGTCGGCACTCGGAAGCGCAGTGACCCCACTTATTATAGTTGTAGCACTTGCCTTTGAATTTGTTCTTTATCTGTTTGTTGGTGGCAGCAACTGCGGGTGCACTGGTCGGTGGGCGAGTCTTTCCAGGCTTAGGCTTCCGCTTAGGATGCGTGATCATGTTAGCAGTAGAGGACTGCTTGCTGATCGTCTCTATAACTTGCCTAGTCCGGTTCTCATCCTCAATGCAGATGAAGCGCTTGAGGTCTTTAAGACTCACCTGCGTCTTCTTCCGGTACATCTCAGTCTTGAATGAATACCAGGCCGTGGGCAATTTGAAAATGATCGCTCCTGCAACAAATCCATCTGGCAGAGGGATGTTCTCACTGTTAAGCTTGTCCACCAGATTTTTGAACTCAGCAACCTGTGGCAGGATTTCCCTTTCCTCAGTGAAGGTGAATGCCATAAACTTATCCACCAGGTGCGTCTTAGACATGTTCTCCTCCTCCTTGAATTGCTCCTCTAAGGCTTCCCAGATCTCGTTGGCCCTTTGCATCTTGTCGTACGTCTCTGCAAGCCTGTTGGAGAGGAAATTCAGGATGTAGTCTCTGCAGAAGTCTTCGTCGTTGATCCATTGATCTTCATATTCGCTTCCTTTGAATTCTTCAAAAACAGTCTGCACTGTGTAGAAGATGTTCAGGTACTTCATGCCAAACTGCATGTTCCTCTTCCAGGCACTGTACTCAGCGTTGTAGAATTTCTCCAGCTTGATCATCGGTACAGGAGATGACAGATTGCTTGCTTCCGACATTGCAGGTTCCTACTAAATGACTTGGAGCGCCACTAGCAACCAAGAACAAGAGCAATAAAACAAGAAAAAAAATCACCTAAGCGAGGCGGCGACAGTCTTCGGATCCAATCCAGCAAAATTGTTTTACTCCTCCAAGAGGCAATGCTCCGCGCAAGCAAGAGATCCCAAGACAAACCTCTGACTTTGACCCGCAAGCAGAAGATGGGAATCCTCCAAGGTCAGAGTAAGAAGTTTCACTGCTACAACACCCAAACCAACTGGATCTGAATTGATTTTGACAGGGTTTATCCAGGCAAAATTTTTTACTCGAACACCTCCACTTAGGCACAGATAGACCAACCACACAGGACTGGTTTGATCCCTTGGCAGATCCGGCAGCACCGGGTTCCGGCAAGATCAACAACACAAAGAGTTGATCTCTCTTTTGCACAGAGATAGTGAGGGAGAAGCAGATCGGCAGCAGCGGCACAAAACAGCGAGCGGTGTTTGCTTTTCCTCCTTCTGATCGACAACAACTAGACGACTAGATCTGAGCAGAGAAGTTTCCGACGGGCTCCTCCTTCCACGCGACCGACTTCCTTCTTCGATCGAGTGGCGAAAAACGCCACAGGAAAATCGCAGCGGTAGGAGAACGACGAACTTGCCGAAGCACTATTTTCTCCTTCTTCACGATCAGACACCAGAACGTTTCCTTATTTCTTGGTGATCGGGAACGACGGAGAAAGCTCGACGGGCGGCGGAAACCTGGATCGGGAAAGACGATCTTCTCCTTCGATCTGATCGGCGACGACTACGGGAGCGGGAGATTGAGTGGGGCTCGTTTCGTTTTTCCCGATCGACGAAAGCAGCGGCGGGACTCTTTTTCACGATCGGCAAGGCGATGCGAAGCGCAAAAAATCGCGAAGGGGAGCGTGTCAGCTGCGGGAGCTAGGGCAAACAAAAGAAACCTTCGAGAATGTTATAGTGCTCGAAGCATCCGCGTGACCATCAAGTTTGGAATGACCTCCCCGTTGCCCCCAGCAGGGATATTTATAGGCGAAACCCTAAAACCCCGACTACGGGTTTGGATGCCTATCGGATCCTAACCGACTCGTTAAGTAGCTCATTAACACTTCAATAGATATACCTCAACATATGAGGGCTATAAGGATTTCCTTTCTCCCCCCCCCCCCCCCCCCTCTCTTTTCTTTTTTCTTTCATTGGATGGATGAGATGAAAAGTTTATCACATATTTGATGGCTAAGATTAATTCTACAATTCCAAACTACTTTTTTAATGTAGTTAAAAATATATATGTTTTTGGAGGAATTATCACGGTATTCCATAGTTGCTTCGACACACTATTTTTAAAAATGAATTCATTTTTATATAAGATTATGTATAATATTATTGCATTCTTTTATGAAACGAGGCAATTTAGTTTATTTTTGGCGATTGTTATCAACACTTCAGTTTTGACTATCCGCACTTAAAATTAGGCATTATTTTTCCTTCATCGGTTAGATAATTGCAAAGCGCTATTTCCTTCTGCCACTTCATCTTCTTTGCATTTCCAGATCTTCACGACAGTTCAAAGGCATAAACATCGGAGCTTACTCTCATAATTCGAGGCATTTCTCAACCTAGTCGTGCTACGTAGCTGGTGAGAGCCACTAAAAGTTCTGCAAACCTACGACGAGCTTCTCCTTCGTGCCAAAGATTTAAACATTGTGAAATTGTGAGTTTGCTGTCTACTCTAAAAGACGCAACTTCTATGAAGTTTCTATTTGGTCTTCTCCGCAACGCCATGATTGTGAAAGTCATTACTTCGTGTCATCAATATATATTTCAAGGTAATCGTTTATCACAAAATGGCTCTCCTATCTCCGACACATCTTCTTCCTCTTCATACATGTTTTAAAATAAAATAAAATTTGATTTGAACATAGGCTATGTTTAAAAAATTTCAAATTTTGCTTTGTGAATATCATTTTGATTTGCGGATATAATTTTATCAAAAACCGCTTTGCGGATATCAAAAAAATACGAATAGCCAAAATTTAAGTGTGGATAACAATCGCCTTATTTTTAGGTCATGTAGACAGTAGAATGAACTTATAAATGGTAAGCAATCAATTGCATTAATTTTGACTTAAATCATCTTTCTGTGCTAAAGTACCGCTTTTACTTTTTGACAGTAATCTTTGGTTGATCAAGGTTCTGCTTTGTTGGGTTGTTGCTCATGGAAAATGAAGTTTGAGATAAATGTTATTTTAAAAAAACCTATATTGTAAAAAAAATGTCTGAGTTAAATGGAATTTACAAAATAGAGTTTTGAAAAAATTGTTTGAATACAAAACAGAGTTTTGAGTGATTTTTTTTTATGTTCGAATTCAAATCGATCACCAATACTATTCATGGTAATAATCAGTATAATCTCAAAACATTTATTAAGAATTATAAACCATTATTCTGGAATAGAAAGATATTTTGGAACATTTGAATTCTCTATCACTATTGGTTTACATCAAGGTTCAGCTTTACGCCCTTATCTCTTTACCCTTACCTTAGATGAGCTCACCAGACATCCAGCAAGCAATACCTTGGTGTTTATTATTTGCGGATGATATCATTTTGGTCGATGAGACGCGCGAGGGTGTAAACCCAAAACTTGAATATTGGCGAGACACTTTAGAAAAGAAAGGTTTTAGGTTGAGCAGGACAAAGATAAAGTATATGGAGCTTAAATTTAGGAGTGCAAGAAGGACGAATGACTTCGTTATTGAGTTGGGTGATCAAGATACTTCTCGTAGTGAGTGTTTTAAATATCTTGGATCGATAGTTCAAAAGATGGAGGTATTGATAAGATGTGACACATGGAATCCAAACGGGTTGGTTTAAGTGGAGAGGCGGGTCATGGATCTTATGTGATCGTAAAGTAACATTACTGTACTGCAATTAGACCAACAATGCTCTATGGTTCTGAGTGGGCAGTGAATTGTGTACATGAATAAAAAATGTGGATGTGTGGACACACGAGACTGGATAAAATTAGGAATGAATATATCAGGAATAAGATAGGAGTACCACCAATTGTAGAGAAGATGCGAGAAGCTTGACTAAGATGGTTTGAGCACGTATAATGGAGACCATTAGAGACACATGTTAGACATTGTGAGAGTCTAGTCACTAGGCATGTTAAATGAGGAAGGGGTAGACTAATAAAGACTTGGAAAAAAACTATAAGAAAAGACATGATGTACTTAGGCATTAGTGAGATTATGACTAAAGATAGGGCACAATGACGACAAAGGATCCATATCGCCGACCTCACTATAGTAGGATAAAGGCTTGAGTGTTGTTGTTGTTGTTATAAACCATTGCTCTCAAATTCATTCTAATAATACTTTCAAATCTTTTTTAATCGATTTGTGGAACATCATCTGTTCAACTTGTAAATCAAACCCAAGTGCCATTGAGAAAAAATTATAAAAGAGAAAAGGGATGTACAAAAACATTTCATGTAATAGATCTAATCAAATCCACAAAAGTGAATGCCTATGGAAGCAATCAAAAATAAAGGTTCTCCTTCAATCTTCACATGAAAGCAACCTAGAACAAAAAAAGCACAACAAAGAAAGATAACTGAGATAGAGAAGTTAGAATTTACAATAATCCCAATATAAAAACTTATGTATTCTGTAGGAGAAGAGGTAAATCACTGAATAACGATGACAATTTATGTATTCCGCAAGAAAGATGAGCATCAGTGAACGAAATATGTGGATACAGCTGAATAGCGATGGAAGACGATCGATGGAAATCTTAGAAATGACTCACAACGAGTAAGTTGGCTTGTAGATTACCTTGAAGATGAAGAAAATCACGGGCGGAGGGTGGGCTAGCATTCCAATACCTTTGCTAGGTTATCACGCTCGGGAGGGATCGGGAGGGGATAGACGGGCAACTGCAGACTAGAAACACGAGCTCTCTCCTACGATTGAACGATAGCTAATAATGTGTTTCTTAATAAGCGCAGTTTCACCCTTAAGCCAACCCAAACACTGCTTTTATCTTAAATGTCATTTTTTCCAACCGCACTGCACCCCATCAGCCGAATCAAACGCCACTTAAGTTCTTTTGAATTTCAGGTACTACTAATATCATCATCATTGATTTGGATTTATAGTTATGGACAGATTTCACATATCATGCCTAATTTGGGCTCACATGTTGGATTCACTAATTCATTCATGCAGGGGTTGCAGTTCCATTCCCCAAAGTTCTAACAAATCAAAAGAGGTCATACCTTCCACTAAGTAGTAGAAGAGACTCTTATGCAAGGAAATTAAAATAGCATAAACATACATCGATACTTGTAAAAATTTCAAAATGGAAGTCGAAAGAGGTCGCAGGAACACTCAACCACAATCAAAGCCAAGTAGAAATCAGCACAATAGAAGCACAAGAATCTCAACTGGAATTCACAAATCTAATTTACAAGACACGACATACATTGCGAGACATGATTTCAGAATGTACCTGATGGAAAAAATACAAGCATAGGAAAATCGCGCGGACAACAAGCTATAACCACACAAGCCGCCAAACCGTAAGCCGCAAAGCCACCAAAGTCGTCAAACCGCAACTAGTCGCACGTATTGCTTGTTATTGAATGCCAATGAACTTGAATAGAACCAGTTGATAGACCGGACAAACTGCTCGACTTAACCGCAACCCCGAGGAAGAAACTTCAAGCCGTTGAGACCGTGACCTGTTGTATACCGCTGACTGTTAACCGTGAACTGTTCCACAACAAACTTTCCACTAGTTGCCTAGCCGCCGGTCTGCACAGAAAGTCAACTTCACTTAGTCATGAAGGTTAGAAAATCATAACCGTAGACTCAAAACGCGAGCTAAGTTCTCACTGTTCTTGTTCTTGTTGTTTATGACGAGCCAGGGACTCCTATTTATAGGTGCGAGGAGGAGTGTCATCACCTCCCATAGTGATAGGATAACTGTTCATCAATCCGCGACTAGCATTACCTATCCGCACAAATGCGGACACCAACATCAGTCCGCCACAAAAAACCATATATCTGCATAAGTGGAAAGAAGGACCAGTCTGTCAAGTTAAGCGGACAACAATACCAGACCGCGTGGACTTGGCAACCTAGCCACACATCCTAATCCAATCACGTTAGCGGCGGATTGCCAAACTCAGCCACCGGATTACACTGTGCAGCAGTCTCCACATCCAGTCCGCGCATATTGTAGCCAGTGATTAGAACAAAATCCGTGCCTAGTCGAACTCTAGAAGCAGACCGCTCAGTCAGGTGGTCTCAGCGAACTAGACAACACACTCAGACTTGTCACAGACTCGTGACCAAGTCCACAACACTAGTGAACTCTGGCTATCAACATGTCATAGAAAGCTCCATCGAACTGTGCGGTTAGCCTCCACAGATCGCGCTAATCGCTTGCCTTATCTGTAAGCCAGGCTCACATGACAAAATATCTAGGAAAATGTTCGAGTTATTGGCTAGGATAATTCTACAGAGGAACACTGATTGGGGAAGGATTCTGCTTGACAGAATCATAGAGTGCATTCTAGAACCTAATCTAGGCAGAATTTTGTCTTTATTTCTAACAAACTCAGCTCCAGATCTTTTCACCAGATAATTGGATCTAAGATCCATCATATGAGTAGAATGGACATCAAGATGCTGGAAAGATAGGAAAGGGTTTTGACTAAGCCATCCCAGAAGACTGAGAGTAGATCAAAGAATTTTGTCTTTATTTCTCTCAAATCTGCTTTGTTTTGAAATTTTTTGCAATGCTAGAACTATTTTTTTTATTTGGAAGTATATATATCATTGACAAAGTTTCTGACTTGTTCAAATAGGGGGAGATTATTGGGTACATTATCCAATATCTCTGATTTGAAGAAGCAACTCATGACAATAATATACATAAGTATGTATTTGATTTATATCTTTACTTACTGTGCAGGAGTATAACTGAAAGCTATCTTTCAGTCATGAAAAATGTTTATATTGAAAGTTTATTTAACTAAGTACAAATGCGTAGAGACAACACACTTCACTCGGCGCATGTGGAAAAATGCGATGAGACACTTCAACTCACTCAACTCATTATTTCTAGAACTCAGAAATTCTTCTAAGTCAAACGCATTGAGTAAACTTGTATCACTCGACGCATTTATCATTGTTGAAACTGGAAACCGACTTCTTGTGGAGTCTGAACCCTTGGGGAAGGGGTGATCGCACACTTACTTCTCTCTCATAAGCTTAGACAACCAAATATATAGAACAGAGAACAACCCAAGACGTCAACACAGAGGTCCCACCATACACCCGGAAGATCTTAAAGCGATACCCCTCCTCAGCCAAGTGTTGAGCTAAGGATACCTCAGAAAGCACAAGAAGACCAGGACACAAGTAAGCATGTCTTCTAAGGTACCCCCTTGGGTTTATTTATTGTTTTCTTAAAATGGTCTGTCAATAGCCAACCTCCGCTGTTTTGAAAGACTATGGGCAGGCCAGCGGGGGTGGAATGGTAAAAAAATACATCACAGAACACTGGGCAAGTGACCCTCAAAAACCTCCACTCGCCTGGGCGGCGAGTGCTCGATGGAGCTGGCACTCGCCGCCTCCCCAGGGCCCTGGGCGAGTGCAGGCCCAACCTGCCCCACTCGACCGTTGTTGCTGAGAGCCAGGGCGAGTGCGAGCCCACTTGCTCTACTCACCCTACACATGTTCTACCCCGCCTAGGCAAGTCAGTGAGGTTGCATAGCTCTCGCCTCCCTTCCGACTCGCATGAGACTTGGACTGCCTGCTTTGGCTGATCTTCTCCTATCGACCCTACTCGCCGGATATATGGTTGTATACAATCCCGCTCTTTGCGAGGTTGTCCCAAGCTAGGAAAGAATCACCCAACCTCGCAATATGCGGCAAGTGCGGCAGGAGCCAGAGAATCTTTTGGTGGTATCCACCAGCAACTATATATATGCCCGCGTACCTGGGCGACCTTTGCCATTCCCCTTACTATGAACTTTTCAAGATGTCTTTTTCTAAGGAGCTCCAAGATAGTCTTAGCCGTGCCCGCGAGCTCAATGTCGCTCGCGCTGCCAGCTTGGCCGCTGTATCTCCCAGCGTTGTGCCACGTAAGTCTCCACAACCTCATCCTGCCAAAAAGGCCAAGCCAACTCCAAAGGCTGTTGAGTCTCTCTATCGTGATTTGGCCTCCACCCCAGTTCATAGACTCGCTTCTTCCTCTGAGCCAATCCCCGAACCAAAAGAAAAGAGAGCATTGATATTCCTGCCGACCCGGACAATCATCAGACTGGCGGTGAAGCCTCCACGCCGCGATTCGACTCCCCTCACGATGACTCGCGACCTTGAACTCATTCTGATACTCGCCCGCGAGACCCATCCCCCCCATTCAGGACTATAGGGTTGGACTCGCTGAGGTTGAAGTTGCTAGTTTGCGCACCTTCTCGGCAACCCACACTCGCTCCTGTACTCGCGGGGGGAGATGCCAGAGTCATCCCCATTCCGAACTTTGAGCTGATCTCCCCCGACTCTCAAGCTCCAGGTCGCGGCAAGACCCTCCATTTTCCTCTCGCCCACCCCTTTCAGGGAGATCTAAGTTCTTCTCGTCGGCTCCACCTCGGCGGGACCACCTCGCATGGTTACTTCTGAAGCATCCATCTTTTCTACGACCCCAATCTCATTTGAATTTGTTGTTCGCGTAGGCCTTCCCGACTAATCCGAGGCTGAAGACTCTTCCGAACCAGCTCGCCACTCGCCACCTCCTTCCCCCAACGCAATGGAGGACTTCCTGGATGCTGGACTGGACCCTGCCGAGCTGAGAAGGCGTACTATTGAAATATTCAGGAAGCAGGGACTCGCGCTGCGCCGGGTCCAGGAGGAGAGAGCACTTTGCGAATGGAGGATGCATGAACTAGAGCAGGGCTATGTGCTGCTGGCGGACGAAGTGTGGTGCGATTCAGCGAGTGGGATGACTTCCCCCAGCCCTCTCATGGATAGAATCAACGAAAACCTGCGGTTCGTCCACCAGTATCTGAGCTGGTCCGCGAGTTCAACAACCTGCACTCGCATATGACGGGGACGTGAGGCTGGGGTAGATGAAATGTCTCCCTAGCTGAGCCCACCGGCACTCGCCTACCACCCCCAGCTCGCGTATGTTGGAATAATTCTTCTGCTTGTTGTTGTACTTTTTTTTCTGAACTGCGAGAACTAATGTCTGTAATAACTTGAACAATCTCTTTAAATTTGATTCTCATTGATTCTGCGTGATACTATGTTTCTTAGATTCAGCTCGCCATAGGACAGAATAGGTCGCAAGGGTTGGCGAGTCGGGGTCGGCAAGTCGTACTGACCGGTCAGCTCGGCCATAAATTTCAATTTCTATAAATAGGTCACCTCATCAACCCCCGACCATTTCCTTTACTACAGATACAACCCCCTCCTTCTTTCTCTTCTCGCCACTTACTCTCGCGCTGAGACTTTTAGAGACAATGGGCAAAACGCGAGTCGATGCGGATGGGAGGTCCAAGTGTGCTAGGTAATTTACGGATTACAACTTCTTTGAAGGGAACACCACCAAGTCGGAGCTCGCGAAATTCATTGTTGACTACGTTCCCTCCAGCTTCTCTGCCATAGAGGTGGGGTTGCGCTTGACCCTCTGGACAGAGATTCGTCAGATACTGAAGTACTTTGTGACGGTCTCGACCTAGCTGAACCCAAATGCAGTTGTCATGATGGTTGCATTCACCTGCATCCTCTGCCCGGAGCGAATAAAGTTCAACCTAACGGTCTTCAGGAAACTCTTCATCTACCGCGCGACCAATGATGAGGTCACCTTCCTCGCCGGCTCGTACTTCAAGGTCCATGAGACCGCCAACAAAAATCATAACTGGGTCTCCAAAGTTGTCTTCATCAAGGGAGATCTCGACACCATACCCATCTCGCCTCGGCAGAGGAACGAGGTGTACCGACCACCGATGGTGACGGGGAATGATGCCGAGCTGCACAAGCTCTTCCTCGGCAAGAACTTCGAGGTCGCCTTCCTTCGAAGGAGCCTAGACTCGCTCCCCCCGGTTCTTCTTGGCGAAGGTATACTTCTTTTCCCTTTCTCTTTATTAGGGCTCGCCAAAAAATGAAAATCTAAAAGACAAGTTATTTTCTGCAGGGGAGCGACTGATTCCTGAGCACTGCCTTTTGCCGACTCAGGCCTTTATCCTGACCCACTCAAACGCGAGCAGACAGCCGCAATGGCTTGCCAGAGCGAGTCGGAATCTGCCAAGCTTCTGTCAACCAAGAAGCGACCAGACTTTGAGAACTCCAACTCGCCTCCCTGCCCCCTGCCGCTGAAAAAGATGAAGGCGGTGGTAATCTCCAAGGGGAAGGAGAAGTACATAAGCTCGCCGAAGGCGACGCTGGAAAAGTCGCTAGAGAAGGACCAGAGCGGCGGCGACCCGCCTACTCCCCTAGCTGGCGACGAGTTTGCAGTCCGCGAGCCGGGCCTGCTGAAGAACCATAGGCTCTTTGGTCTTGGGGGGAAGTCCAAGGACCAGCTCAGCGAGCCGATGGTCCAATGGGATGATAAGGCTCACCAAGTCTCCATCTCACCCCTCCACCCCACCTGGTCTGGCGTCGTCCCACTACTGGGCACGCTTACGCACTCGCCTTCAGCCTATATTGCCACGAGAACGCTGAGGCCTACAGAAACATGACCCTCCATCAGCTCGGCCATGAGAGCTCGCGAGCCCAGATGCGGGCCCTAGAGTTGTCACATATGGCGGTTCGTGGCGGCTTTGGCCTCAGCCACAAGCTGGTGAAGACCGAGACAGAGCAAGATGTCGCCAAGGACAACGCCGCCGACTCAGAGAGGCGGATTGGAATTGCGGAGGACATCCTCACAAAATTTGTCGGCGGGGTGGTAAGTGTCGTCGAGCTCGAGGAGAAGAATAAGAAACTGGAGGAGCAACACAAAGGACTCCAGGGCGAGCTCGCTTGATGGACATCATCATTCCCCCGTACTGCAGCGAGCTGGGCGTTACTTCGCTGATGCAAAAGATCTTCACCGAGGTGGAGGTTGTCGAGAAGCTGTGTGCTAACTCTATCAACACCGTATACTACGCCCTGCAGATCATGCGGTACATGCAGGTGTTGATAGAGGGTTGCGAGGACATGATGGTGAAGGACCTGGTGCCGGAGTTGTTCCCCGCTTCCCCTCCTGGAGAAAAGGAGGATAGCTTCAACTCGCTCTTCAAGGACGTCTCATCTTCAAGGATGGTAATTCTGGAGGGGAGGGGGAGAGCTAGCTCGCCTACCCCTCTCTCTTTTTCTTTTTGCTTTACCTTTGTAATGATCTTTCCCCCTCTTTTTTTTGTAACCTCTCCAAGGCGATCCCCTTGTAATCAGTGAATTCAATGAAAAACTACTTAGCAAAATTTTCTTCTCTATGCTGTGTTTACTTCCTGTATTGCACTCGCACGTGTGTTGCCCCTTCACTGCGCGACCTCACTAGGATAGCACTTGCCTCTAGAATGTGTTGAGTTAGGATACATACCCGTGCCGAGACCTCAAGATCTCGTCATCCCTTGATAGTATGGCTAGCCTACTTGCCGAGCTGGACCCGCAACCATCCATCTCACCGACGAGATTCCTTCCCTTTAGAGACTTGTTCCAAACCAAAATTTCCCAAGTAAAATCTTGATAGGGTGGAAGATAGTGGCCGAGGATAGGCTTGGCTTGCCCTTTTCTGGTAGCTGTCGAGATCTCGGATCGCCATATCTGATCTTGCCTTGCTTAGATAGTGTCATCCCTCAATAGTTGTCGAGGTCCCGACTCGCCACACCTGGCCTTGTCTTGACTTGATAGTGCAACCCCTCAATAGTTGTCGAGGTCCCGGCTCGCCACTCCTGGCCTTGCCTTGCTTTGATAGTGTAACCCCTCAATAGTTGTTGAGGTCCCGGCTCGCCACTCCTGGCCTTGTCAGGGGGTTGCTGGACCCATCCTTTGGTTTTCCCTTGTGATCTTTACCTCGGCCTCCTTCTCCAAGTTTAGCTTCGAATGCCTTATGTTGATTGACAAGAGCAGCCCGGGACCTGATTTTGGAGTGGCAACAATGTCCATCGAGGACCCATGCCCTGCCAGCCAGATAAGAGCCTGACAGCGGCAGAAAACCCGAGACTTAGCTCCAAAGCAACAATAATGTCCACTGCAGACCCCTGCCCTGCCAGCTAGGTGAGAGCTGACAATAGGAGAAAGCTCAGGAATTAGCTCTAGTTCAACAACCATGTCCACCGAGGACCCCTGCCCTACCAGCTAGGTGAGAGCTTGACAGCGGGAGAAAGGTCGGGTCTTAGCTTCAGAGCAAGAATCATGTCCACCGAGGACCCCTGCCCTACCAGCTAGGTGAGAGCCTAATAGTGGAGAAAGCTTAGGACATACCTCCAGAGCAACAACCATGTCCACCGAGGACCCCTGCCCTGCCAGCTAGGTGAGAGCCTAACAACGGGAAAAAGATCGGGACTTTGCTCCAGAGCAACGACCATGTCCATCGAGGACCACTGCCCTGTCATTTAGATGAGAGCCTAACAGCGGGAGAAAGCTCGGGACTTAGCTCTAGGGCAGCGACCATGTCCACGTTGGACCTCTGCCCTGCCAGCTAGATGAAAGCCTGACAGTGGGAGAAAGGTCGAGACTTATCTCCAGAGAAGCGACCATGTCCACTGAGGACCCCTACTCTGCCAGTTAGATGAGTGCCTGACAGCGGGAGAAAGCTCAGGACTTAGCTCCAGAGCAGCGACCATGTCCACCGAGGACCCCTGCCCTGTCAGCTAGATGAGAGCCTGACATCGGGAGAAAGCTCGGGACTTAGCTCCAGAGTAGCGACCATGTCCACCGAGTACCCCTGCACTGCCAGCTAGATGAGAGCCTGACAGTGGGAGAAAGCTCGGGACTTAGCTCCAGAGCAGCGACCATGTCCACCGAGGACCCCTGCCCTGCGAGCTAGATGAGAGCCTGACAGCGGGAGAAAGCTCGGGACTTAGCTCCAGAGCAGCGACAATGTCCACCGAGGACCCCTGCCCTGCCAGCTAGATGATAGTCTGACAGCGGGAGAAAACTCGGGACTTATCTCCAGAGAAGCGACCATGTCCACCGAGGACCCTGCCCTGCCAGCTAGATGAGAGCCTGACAACGGGAGAAAGCTCAGGACTTAGATCCCAAGCAGCAACCATGTCAATCGAGGACCCCTGCCCTGCCAGCTAGGTGAGAGCCTGTCAGCGGGAGAAAGCTCGGGACTTATCTCCAGAGCAGCAACCATGTCCACCGAGGACCCCTGCCCTGCCAACTAGGTGAGAGCCTGACAGTGGGAAAAAGCTTGAGACTTAGCTCTAGAGCAACAACCATGTCCACCGAGGACCCATACCCTGGCAGCTAGGTGTGAACCTGACAGCGAGAGAAAACTCGGGACTTGGGTAGACTTTCTCATCTATTCACACTTCATTGTGAGAGATTAAGAGTGTCAAGAAAATTCATATTAGAAAAAGGGGTGTTACGTACAGAATTTAGGAGCAGAAGCACTTCAAGTCGTCACCAATAACTTAAGGCACACCCACTCTTCCTTCCTACCTCCTCCTCGGGTGGTTCTCCTCCTCCTCCCCAGGGCTATCGCTATAGTATGATGCTGATCGAGGAGAGGGGGCCTCTGGCCCTGCCTCCCGCCGAGAGGGTTGAAATGACCCTGGCCCCCTGACGGTTATCTCCTCCATGGAACCTCTCTGCTTCCCCTGGTCATGCCACTCCTGCTGCCTCCACCGAGCCGATTGTCTGGCTCCCGGCGCCCCCACCTCGGCTGCTGCTGCTGCTCCCTCCGCCTGGGCTCAGCTCTCTGCACTTACTGGCCTCTCCCACCTCCTGACACCTCCTCCTCTGTGGCCCACCTAGCCAACTCCCTTGAGAACTCCGGGTTCGATGCTTCCTCGTCGACCTCCCTAGCAGCCCTCTCCATCAACTCCTCGAAGGAGAGAGGCGACGCCCTCTTCATCTCCATTCTGAAGAAGCCCTATTGCAGCCCCAGGGTGAAGGACATCATCAGGGTATGTCCTGACATCTCATGGACTTGGAGGACCTCCTCCTGGAACTGATCCACGTAGCTCCCCAGGATCTTGTCCACTCCCTGCTTGATATGGAATAGAGATTCAGACTCTTTCTTCTTCTTGGACGTGGTGAACCTCAGCATGAACCGCCGACACAGGTCCTCGAAGCAGTAGATGGAGCTGGTCGAAAGCTGGTGGAATTAATATCTTGCCTTCTCTCTGAGGGTGATCACGAAGATCCTGCACTTGAATGCATCTGACATCTGTCGTATTGAAACCGCATCCTCGAACCATTGGATGTGTTGGACCGGGTCATCCTTACCGGTGCAGTAGGACATCTCCGGCTCCCGAAATCCCGCTGGAACTGGGGAGGATGAAACCAATTCTCTAAACGGGCTGCCATCCCCTGCTAGGCGAGCGGGGAGATCTCGCCCCCACCCCCATCTCGCCGATCCGGCCTACACTCTCCGAACCGGGGAACATAACTCGTGTCGGGAGATCTCGCTCCCTCCCCTCCTCTGCTACCTCCATCCTAGGTCGCCTATCGGGGGCATTCTCGCCCAGGCTTGGGGCGGCGACAACTGGGACTACTAGTGTCGAGCACTCGGCATGCACACCGAGTGCGAACAGTGCGAACTGACGAGGCTAAGCACCTCTTGCCTTAAATCTTCAAACATCCTGACGGTGGCGAGAGGGGGAAGGGGTGGCGAGTCGGCATGGCCCAAACCTTGTCCTTCTCCTCTAGTCATCGAGCTCACCAAAGATTTTCGGTGTTGATCACTCTCCATGTTCACCACAGTAAAATGTTTGAAACTGGAAACCAGCTTCTTGTGGAGTACGAACCCTTAGGAAAGGGGTGATCGCACACTTACTTCTTTCTCACAAGCTTAGACAACCAAAGATCTAGAATAAGGAATATACCTAAGGCTCCAACACAGAGGTCCTACCACACACCCGAAAGATCTTAGAGCGCTTCCCCTCCTTAGCCAAGTGCTGAGCTAAGGATACCTCAGAAAGTGCAAGAAGAGCAAAACACAAGTACCTTCTGAGGTACCCCCTGTGTCTATTTATAGTTTTCTGAAAACGTCTGCCAACAACCAACCTCCGCTGTTTTGAAAGGCTATGGGCAGGCCAGCGGGGGTGGAATGGTAAAAAAATACATCACAAAATACTGGGCGAGTGGCACTCAAAAACGTCCACTCGCTTGGGGCGGCGAGTGCTCGATGGAGCTGGCACACGCCACCTCCACGGGCCCTGGGCGAGTGCAGGCCCAACCTACCCTACTCGCCCGCTGTTGCCAAGAGCCAGGGCGAGTGCGAGCTCACTTGCTCTACTCGCCCTACACATGTTCCACCTCCTGCCTGGGCGAGTCAGTGAGGCTGCAGGGCTCTCGCCTCCCTTCCGACTCGCCTAGGACTTGGATTGTCTGCTTTGGCTGATCTTGCTCCTATAGATCCTACTCGCCAGGTATGGGGTTGTACAATCAGGAGTCAGAAATTCAACCAAGTAAAATGCACTGAGTAAACTTACCTCACTTAACAAATTTCTCAGGACTCAAATTTTCTACCAAAGAAAATACGCTGAGTAACTTCAACTCACTCGACGCATTTTGCTGCTGAAACAAGATTTTTGCCAAGTCTCAGACACTGAGTTAGCAAATCTTTATTTGAAATGTGTTAACTACTCAATACAAGGTTTCTATATCAAAGCAAGCCGCATGAATGTGCTGCGTCATCAGAATCAAATGATATGCCACATTAACAGACAAAGACAGAAACTGACGGATTTCTAGAAACGTGTTCTTAACATAACTGTCGTCGCTTTCCAAAACAGAATATAGCCGTTGGGAACTTGCTATATATAGATGGAGATGAATCAAATCATAGACAGACACACGAAGAATTCGGGGATAACAAAAATGAGGAGGAGTTTTCAGATTTCATATCGATTGATCAAGTGTGTGAGCAATAATATGAAGAACAAAAAAACTCGCTCAGTTCGTCTCCGACAGATATTCTCCAAAAGATTATCAAGAAAATCTTCCTTGATCTTCAAATTCTAAATCTGAATTTTTCGCTATTTGAAGAAGGGAAAATTGGGTTTTCATTGATCTACATCAACAACACAGTCCCAAAGCCTATTGAAGAATTGTCTCATATATGTGATGTTGCTGAGTTTGAGACACCAAAGAAGACTCAAATTGTTTCATTTTCCTGAGTCTATAAGTTGTAACAAAAACCATACAACCATTTCTTGTAGGATCTCTTTAGATCTGAGTGTAAGACTGTCTTGGCCTGAGGTAGGATTTGTGCAGATCCGAGTTTGTAAGCCTAAGTTATAAGGGTTGAGAGGTAGGGCTGGTTTATAGCGTGAGTGTAGTGTCCTTGTGTGAACCTGACATAGGAGATTTGTCTTCATCTATGAGGTAGGACTGTGTTGTAGTTTGAGTGTAGGATCCATGTGGGATCTGAATTGTAAGATTAGTTTTGATATGAGTTTCTGGAGAGATAACCGAATCTAGTTCTCTGCTAGATAGGCGAAGGGGGAAAGTAGATATACCCATGATTGGGTAACCACTATAAAATTCTTGTGTGATGTGTCTGTGCTCTTTACTGTTCTATCAATCTGTGCTAACATCAAGAGAACTGTTCCTAAGTAAAAATAATTTAAAATATCCTATTCACCCCCTCTTAAGTGTTTTTTACCTTATATTAATCTTTTGGCCAACCAACGAAGTGACCCAACGAGTTATAAAAATACAGTCAAGCTCCCAAGGTGAACTTTTCCTATTTTCTTAGAGTCGTCAACCTTCCCGCACTGGTACGTACAGTCTACGGGCATGGCCGACCCACCACTTTTTTTTCGCAAGCAATTCACAAGCATTTCATAAGGTAAACAACCAGCACCTTTCGAGTTTGCAATGTCTTACCCTACTTGAAAAAATAATTCAAGCAGGCGACCATTTTAAATGTATCATGATCATACCGCTTCAACTCTTGACGAGGGGCGTTGTGATCGAGGGAGTCCGTTACTTGGAGGAATACATCTTCAAATTAACCCTAAACTTGGGCTCAACCAAATAACCGCCTACTAGAGCAGGTGAAAGAAATGTGACCTAATCACCTAGAGGGGGGGGGGTGAATAGGTGACTAAATCTTTTTAAACTTTTTAGGCAGAATTCAGATTATATCACAGAGTTATAACTAATTCTTCACAGCAATCAATCAGCAATCACAGAATCAAACATGCACACAGTGAACACACAGATTTATAGTGATTCCTCAAGATTTGGGTACATCCACTTTCCCCCTTCGCCTATCTAGTAGTGTACTAGATTCGGCCAAACTCCTCCACTATCTCAGATCCTCAAATCTTACACTCAGAACCCCAAAACAGGTTCCTACAGCTCAGGCCCAAGGCCCTACAACTCAGTCTTCTCCAAAGACCTACACTCAGCCACAAGGCCTACACTCAGAGAAATAGTTCTCCTACACTCAGGCACACAGGCCCTACCACTCAGCCTTTATAATTGCAGGCTTACAACTCAGATCCCTAAGGATCCTACAAGAAATAAGAATACAAAGAATATACCTACAACTCAGTGAAAAGAGAGATGAGTTGATAGGTTCTGGATGAGTTCTTGGAAGAACTCTGCTGAGAACAATCTCACTTGACTTTTCTTCAAAGCTTCTTGAATGTAGAACACAATAAGATTGATTCTCTACAGCTGATCTTCAATCACTGCAACTTAAGATTCAGAACTAGTTCTGAACCCTTCTTCACAGCCTGGTTCCAACGGCTGTCTTCTTGGAAGGAGCTTTCTCTCTCCAATTTCTTAGATCTTCAGATCACTTCAACTGATTTGTGTTAATCTGTGTTGAATCATCTTCTTCTGTTGACAGAATAAGTCTATATATAGGCCTTCTTCATGGTGACCGGCTGATCCGGTTCCTAACAGCTTTCTGACAACTCTGACAGGTGCAGTAGATCGGCTGGAATGGCAGCTGTCAAGTCATCCAGTCAGTTC
The DNA here is from genome assembly GCA_039583875.1 of Platanthera guangdongensis. NCBI lineage: Eukaryota > Viridiplantae > Streptophyta > Magnoliopsida > Asparagales > Orchidaceae > Platanthera > Platanthera guangdongensis. Next base: position 2,692,617 of record CM077149.1, on the reverse strand, counting down.
TTGAAATAACTGTAACTGTCTGAAAGTGTCGAGACAATCTGTCTTTAAGTGTCGACACTTGTAGACTAAGTGTCGACACAAGTAGACTAAGTGTCGACACTTGCCTTCAAGGTGTCGACACAACTCCTTGTATTGTAGATTTTACTTCTCGACCAGATTCTTCAATATGTGTCGACACTGATATTGTTGTGTCGACACAACTCCTTGTTCTTCAGTACTTTGTTGAATTCTTGTAAGTGTCGACACAACTCCTTTGTGTCGACACATCTCATGTGTTGAACTTGTTCAGTGTCGACACATCTTCTTGGTGTCGACACATGCCTTCTGTGTTGATACTTGCTGAGTGTCGACACTGCTCCTTGTGTCGACACATTCTACTTCTGTTGAGACTTTGGCTGAGTGTCGACACATCTCCTTTGTGTCGACACTTGTACTTAGAATTTTTGTTGAACTTTGCTGAGTGTCGACACAGCCTCCTAGTGTCGACACTTTCTTCATGTGTTGAGTCTTCAGCTGAGTGTCGACACATTGTCTTCATGTGTTGAGTCTTCAGCTGAGTGTCGACACATTCTTTCTTGTGTCGACACTTTCTTCAAGTGTTGAGTCTTCTGCTGAGTGTCGACACATTCTTTATTATGTCGACACTTATACTTAGATTCTGGTGAAATTTGCTGAGTGTCGACACAGCCTCCAAGTGTCGACACTTTCTGATGTAGACTCAGTTCCTCTAGGTGTCGACACTGCTGTTAAGTGTCGACACAGCTTCACTGGACTTTTCTTCATTGAGTGTCGACACAACATGTATGTGTCGACACTTTCTGTCTGGCATCGACTCTGCATCCCTGGTGTCGACACAATTACTCCAAGTGTCGACACTGCTTGCCTGGGTGTCGACACAAGTCTTCTTAAGTGTCGACACTTTTGCTCCTGGGTGTCGACACATGCACTTAGAAAACTTTCAGCTTTTCCTGCAAATACTTAACTTGCACAAGGCAACTCAAAATACATCAAAATATATTTGATGTATATCATTGAGTAGGGTGAGGCTTCTTCAAATCAGGTACATTTAAACCAATGTACCAAACAGCAGGATTTATAATAAAGCGCAGAAAAAAGCATTAGTATATTACAATAAAAAAAAAGCGCTGTAAATGAAAGACTACTAAAGTAAAGTTCAGGAATTGAATATACTGGAAAAACAGTAGTAAATAAAATGACAGTTTCTAGCTGTTTTTTTTGACAAATCTATAGAGCAATGTTAAACACATGTCAAAAATGGCTATGTACACGCCAGATTCCATTAAATCCTTATTTTTTGATACTACTGATTTTTTTATGCGCACACGATTTTATTTTTCCTCCAAGCCACGACATCTGTTTTTTCATTTCTTGTCTGAAGACACCGGAAGCTGCGACATCTAGATTTCGCAGTCGAGATTGCGCCGGAAGACGTCAAAAGACGCGTCGATGCCCCCATCAACATCTAGGTTTCCATTTTCTTACTGGAAGACGCCAAAAGCCACGACATTTCGGGACTTCGACGTCTAGATCTCGCCGGAACACGCTTGATGACTACGAGGAGTCATTGTCGTTGAAAGTAGACTACGCAGAGTAGAGCTGTCATGGTTCCGGTTCAGTTCCAGTTTCTACTAAAATCATGAACCGAACCACTAAGGTAACCGTTCTTCATATTAGAACCAAAACCTTATTTGGTTTGACCGGTTCCGGTTCTGGTTCCGGTTCCAGCTTAATTATTGGAACCGTCGTGCCAACGATTTCAGTTACGGTTCAACAAGAACCAAAACCAAACCGGCCACAATCGGTTCGGTCCGGTTCCATGCGGTTCGGTCCGGTTCCATGCGGTTCGGTCCGGTTCCATGCGGTTCGGTCCGGTTCCAATCGGTTCCAACTAAAAGCAAAATCAAACTTGGCGGAATGAAATAAAAGCGGCTGCAAATAGTAAAACTCAAAACAATATCGAAATAGAAATAATTTTGTTGCGCACTTCTCGACGGTCTTTCCACGATCGGTGAGATAATATCAATTGTCTTCCTACGCGTGTAGACTTGCCATGAATTCTAGTTGGCTTACGCACGTATCGTCGGCATGCTCAACCGTAACAAATGCCTACAATTAGTTGTCTTTCATGATTACTAATAAATAGTAGTTGTATATCTTCTATATTTTTTAAATAAAATATTTCAAAAAAATATGTAATAAAATTTAAAATATATTATATAACTGTATAAAAATAAAATATACGCGAAAATTGGTTCCAAACACACCAATGTCAAAGCAATCAAACAGTTTTGATGCGGTAAGTTTTTTTCGTTCCAAATCGCTCCATTTAATTGCGATTAGCGGTTTGAGTTCAAACGCAACATCTTCACTCTTGATATTAAAGTATAATATTCAGATAAATTATAAAATAATAACAATATATAATAATAATAATAATAATAATAATAATAATAATAAACGATTGCGGTTCGGTTCTACTTCGGTTCGATTCGGATCGGGTCTAAAAATCTTGAAACCGCCTGCGACTTGTATGTTGCGGTTCAGGTTCCGGTTTCGGTGCGGATAATAAAATGTAAGAACCACACTCAGACCAATGTTGTTCACGGTTCCAAAATTCAAACCGGAACACGAATAATTCTCGAACGGTTCGGTCCGGTTCTTTGCGATTCCGATTCGGTTTCGGTTCGGTTTGCGATTTTCGGTTTTAAGTGACAGCTCTAATGCAGAGTCATTATCTTTGTACGGTTATCTCTGTAAATTGATATTGTCATCGGTTCCCAAGTAAATTCAACTCTTTATTTTCAAAAATATTTTATAAGTGATTTCAAAAATGTTTTATAAATTTCAGGACATGTTAAGTTTTTTTAACGGTACTTCTTAATTTGGTTGCATTTTGATGTGCGCATAAAAATTTTGCTTTAAAATTAAATAAAATTTGCATATTAATGGGCACATAAAAATGACTATTGATATCCGCACTACACTTTTGGATATTCGCACTATTTTTACTTCTAATTATCCGCGTCTTTTAAAAATACTTCTTGTACATGTATTTTTAGGAAAATTGTTCAACACGAAATTTATAGATCTCGACGAGATCTACAACTTTCGTGTTGAACACTTTTCCTGAAAATGCATGTATAAAACGTACATTAGGAAATACCCTTAGATTTTGCGCATTTTAGAAATACGTCTTATACATGCATTTTAGAAAAAGTGTTCAGATCCACAACTTTCATGTTGAACATTTTTTCTAAAAATGCATGTACAAAAAATATTTTTAAAAGACATGAAAAAATAAAAATAAACATGGTGGAAGATCCAAATTGCAAATAACTCTTTCCGATGGCCGTACAAGCTCTAAAGTCTAATAACCCTAAACCCTAAAGTTTTGTTTCGTCGCTGTTCCCCTACACGCTAACACGCCGGCGAGCTGCTCCTGGTTTCCTTCTCTCTTGAATCGGCAATAATATAATATGGTAAAGCTTGCTTCTATAATTTAGTAAGAAATCCTCCCTCGTGTTTTCCTTTGACTGTGTGAAATCATTTGGGTGAGGACAGGCTTTTGAGGTAGATGGAAGAATATATATTAAGCTGGGCGCAAGGGGAGAATTTTGTTCAAATGATGAAATTTGGGATGATGGAGCCGAGGGACAGATGAAGCAGATCTTATTATGGCATGATACGCATTTTATTTCTGGGATCCAGACTATCTGTGAGAGGAACGGGGTTAAGCAGATCTCCAAGAAGCATGGAGGCACACAAGGAAATTTCGAAATGGTAAACATCCCAATTCCCAATTTTATTTTATGTCCGGCTACTTAAATTACTAAGCTTCCAATATATTTTCAATTTAGATGACTGAACAATAACTTGTCTTTTTTATAAGTGTTATTTAAAGTGCTAGTTGAAGTGTAATCTTTAGTCATACTGTCAAAGTTTTCATCCCACAGATCTTGTACAGAGGTCAGTTCACACTATAACAGAATCACTGCAAAAAGCTTTCTTAACGAATTGACATTCTAAAACATCTTGCTTCAGCCAGGCAATCTCGAATGCTATTGTCCTCTTCAAGAAATCCGTGTTGCTCTGTAGCCTGTTTAAAGGTTGTATATTGAACACCGCCCATACACTTTAGATCATCAAACGATTTTGGACCATTAACATGATTAAGTAGCAGTCGTAAGTAAAACCTTTCGCCTTCAATTGGATTGACTGCATATATTCTACCAATAACCTTTAGATTTGATACTCTCGGTATCCACTTGCGCTTGGCAGGTAGATATCTGTAGTATTTTGGAAAATCTTTATATAAGTATTTCTCACGCTCTTGGTCGTCATTATACACACGAAAAAATTCAGTCAGCATCGATTTGGAGTCCTCTCATTTGCCAAGACACTTGAAATCGTTTCCTCACTACCGAAGTGAACCTGATGTTGATTTGGTAAATGAATTTGCAGTCTCGAAACAGAAGGATACATTCTCGTCATCTCAAACTTAAATATTTTCGACAATGCCTCTGATGCACAAACCCAGCGACTGTCAACGTACTGACTCACCTCATCATAATTAGGGGCAGAGCGAACTTCGACACGCAATCGTGTCCCTTGTATACATACTTATACAAATACTTAATACTCTTAATACTAATACATATCTCCACATTGATGTGACAATCATACCTTAAGAGTAACCACGGGTTGTATGGAACGACCCATCTATTATCGAGTTGTGTGTATCAAGGATATCTTTGATCTCATTCAATATTTCCATATCGAGTCCATTATTTTCCGTCAAACGATGCGATGTCTCATGTTCAGTGTCGTAGATGAACATTTGTAAAAATCGTGGTCTGTCCCCCGGAGTAGGAAGAAGAGATCCAATCTTGCGATATATAACCCCATGTGCTCTGAAAGTGTACAAACCCTGGTTGAAAGCTGGAAGTGTTTCGTCAAGTGTAACGCCCATGCATGGATGTGAAAGAGAATACGTGGTTGTATGTACATATATTTTGCTTAAAATGACGCACTTTTGTGGTTGATCGATGTAAAGAGCCAACAACTGTGGGGGGACAAGAATGACAAGTAAAATTACTTTGTCAAGTTTACAGCATAAGTTTTTTGTTTTTTTGTGGAATAATCGAGCTGCATAGTGAGGGAAAATGGTTGGTTGTGGGAGCTGGAAGACACGGACGTTGTCGGAGGAACGGTAATTTCTTGCAATATTACGACGTCCTGTCCACGAAGTGGGCGCAGAACTGTCATCTTCAATTTCATTCGGTTGATTTGGAGGTTTTGGATGTGTTGGTTGGACTTCCACGGCCGATGGTAAAGTCAACGTTGAGCGTGATTGTGTTCGTCTTGCATTCAGTGCACTCTGTTGTTCTGCAGTCAATGATCGTCTCCAATTACTAACACGTACTCGGGTTGACTCTCGAGTTTGCTCAACGGTTGCCGCCGAAGTTGAAGGTCTCCCTCTTTTACGTTGGACTGGCCCACCCTGATTTGGCAACGACGACGACACCTCAGCATGATTTTGGTTGGCCATCTCCAAGTGTCTGCGATGCGATGTAATTAAGTCATGAATTATCTGTTTTTTGCCAGACATGTAATCGTTTTTTGTGTTTGATGAAGTATCACTTGGTTAAAAGTAAACTAATTTATTTGCATAGAGGGTACACGGGGCAACGCCCCTATGGCCAAGCTCGACCGTACCAGACCCGCAAGGGAAATTACTAATCGACCTCTAAAGCTGAAATGGCGAGCGCGTGAGATCGTCGGAGCAGTTGGCGCGACAGAGCCAGAAGTCGAGCGGAAATGACCAGCGCGTGAGAGGCGTAGAAAAATAAAAAGAAATCGATCCATGACCCTCCGCTTTTTGATGCGTGACTGTTGATTTTAAAAGATCGTGCGGTTGTAAGAATCATTTATTTGCAATCTTGTGATTTGAATGACAAGTTAGATAAGTGTTAATATGATATTTGTTCAAACACTAAGTTGTCATGGAAGTGTGGGAAGTGTGGGAAGTATAAGTTGCCCATACACCTCACTTTCAAGTTAAACATTTCTCCTCCTAAAGAAGCACACTTAAACCTAACCCTTAGAATCATGTAATGAAATAAATAACAGTTAGAACATGTAATTAAGAAGCTAGTTTTCCCTATGGGGCATTCATTAATATCCTTCAATCAGACATTGCAACATTAAAATACATGGATTAATGTTGCTAATGAACAATGCAACTATTAATTAATATCTCATAATAATCAAAACTGTAATTTATATAAAAACTACAGCAGACAGCAATATTTAAAGCTAGTCATAAGAACAGAATCCTGACGTGCATAGCTCTGCAAAATGTTTTCAAATCATGTGAATGGAGATAACAACAAACATAATTTTAATTGTTAGGAAAATCATTAATAAAGGTAGACGCAAGAACAAAATCCCGACATGCATGCCAACACAAACATTTTTAAAAAGAACGGTTAGATGTTTAGAAAATAAAAAATAAAGTACCTGAAACTTATGATTTCAGTTTGCCTCAAGCCTCTCTTTAAGAAGCCCTTTGATCCGTATGAAATTTATGCTTTGAAATAGAACAATGCGAGAAGATCCTGAAACCTGAAATATAAATATAAAAAGTCATACCAACTATGATAAATAGCATGCAAGAAATTGGGTGTATCATTAGTTTGATCAATTAAGAAAACACTGTCAGTTATGATCAATCAGAAATGCTTTTCCAAATGAACAAAAATAAATGAGCATAAAATGAGCTACCTGCGATAAGAGAGCATTATAGATCCAGTCAAGCTTTGGGCCCTGTTTGGGGGAACTGAGGTCTGGGCAACCGTCAGAACACCAACGACGGCTGCATTATATGATTCGGGTGCTTGATTCAAGAACATACGAAATTCAGGGTAAATATTCTGATCTGAAGAGTAATTGGCTTATCACTCAATTTCTATATGTACTGGACCTTTTTCACCTAGAAAATCTGAAAGCAATTGGAACCCAAGTATCCAATCTGAAACCCATCTATTTAAAGACTATTCTGATTTGAGCAAATAGGTGAAAAGGACTATTCTGATTTCAATGCTTAAAATGAGAGAGATATAAGTCCAATTAATTTTACAATGACATTGGGTTCTCCAATTAATTTTAAAATTCAAGCACACTGGAAAAAAACGGAATTGATATTTACACCAAAAAAATTCCACATTCAACAAAAGTCAATTCAGGTGCTTGATTCAAGAACATACAAAATTTCACATTCAACAAAAGTTCATAAACACAAACAAAAATAGATTCTCTAAGATGTATAGCTTTTATGGTCGACCGTCCTGACATGAATCCAAATTGATTCTCTAAGATGTATAGCTTTCATGGTGATTTTTGCTCAATTGAAGAAAAAGATTTGGATGATGAAGAGAAAGAAGTTGTGATGATGATTTCATGGAAGATCTGGAGTTCTCTTGATAACTCATGCTGAGATATTTCTCCTGAGAAATACTCAAATTGATGAATATTTCAAAGACAGATGAACGGCAAATGCTTTTCAACTTCATATCGAATCATACCAAATAGTCTAAATCCCAGTGATAGATTCCGGTTTTGCAAGGCTTAACAGGGCCTGACCAGCCATAGATTCATCAAAATTTAAGTTGTGCAAATGTGATTGGAGAAAACAGGCAGTCATTTAAATGAAATGTATCTTGTTAGATCGCGTTCGTTTGTTTAAATTTCAATTTCTAACCTAGGTTTAAAGTTGTTTCATGATATTTTAATTTTGTCGCTGTTTTGAATGTAAAATTTTAATTCCATCTACTGAATTTTAACATCCAGCTGAACAGAGGAACTACTAATTCATTCCAGCGAGAATTGGAATTCGGCCAAATCTAATTCTCGCATCCCATTTCTTGCCAAACTAACGGAGCCTTAGAGAATACATAATTAGTCTTTATTGAACTTTAAATCATGGCATTGTCCCCTATCATCACTCTCCGCCAAATGTAGGCTGATCAGGCAATAAGAAGTACTTCACCTTCACCAATATTCAGTTGTAAATCTTATTAGATATTTTACTAATATAATAGAACATTTGGTGTAAAAATTTGGGAAAACCATTTAGGGCGTTTGGCGCGGTTTATCGTCTGCCTGGTTTTTGTCTGTGTCGCACAACTGCGACCACAGTTTCGCGGCACGGATGAAAAGCGTGCGGACGCCACGGTTTTTAGGGGGCAGGGAAGATCCACGCCACTCGGCCTTGGCCCCACCAAATGGCGCGGGGCGCGGCTGGGTGGTGCGTTCGCCCGACCGCGGCGGATCAGCCCCGCCAATTGCAGTCTTAGTCTAACGTTACTTGTGTAGTCTATTATTTGGTAGTTTATAATGAAACTTTGTGTGCCCTTAGCTAATGAGGTGATAGTTAAGCTATGGACTACCACACATGTGCGCGCCTTGGACTTGGGAACAATTGTGCTACCCGTGGACACGGATGTTATTCCGAATTGGTTAAGCCATGAGAACCTACATGATAGTTTCTCTTCTTCTACCTTTCATTGGGTTTCAGACTGCAATGACTGTTCTTTGATTGTAAATTGCTTCTAGCAATCCCTTATTGATTGTGCTTAGGGTGTTCTCTTCCGCGTTCAATGTGTTAGGGAACGCGAAACGATTCTCACAAGCAAAGATGCAAATATAAGGTAACAAGAATACAAATAATATGTAAAATAACAAATTATCGGCAATCCCACTGACACTCACGCAATTTATATAAACACAAAAATGAGATACAAAATATAAGAGAAATTATATGGTCCGATAAAGGGCACCATGGGTGGAATCAGACACCTCCACCCGCTTAGTAATGAAAATCTTGTTGCGATTCGTTGAAGAACGGACACACAAAATTCACACACGAATCATCATCGTTGTCAAACGTCTAACCCTCGCCGCCACCAGAGAAGGAACTATGTCAGATCAAAGCCTTGTTGCATCAAGACAACCCACCTCTAACTTGATTCCCTTCTACCCGAGTCACACGCAATCTGCGAGAACACTCAACCCTCTGCCCAACTTCGCTCTTACACACATGCTCAGTCGATTTCACCGTGTGACCATCGTCGCTGCAAATGCCTCACTCATAGATGATCAACAACTCGCGCCGCCTCTTGCTCGCTCCTCTTGCTCACTCTGCCTCCGTCTCGCTTCACCCCCTGCTCGCACCGCATCCTGCTTGCACCGCCTCCTGCTGTCGACCTAGAGCCCACAATAGCCACATACACCAGCTTGCCTCGTACACAAGCTTGTCGCCGACCCGTCTTAAGCGTCGTCGCTGAATTGATCTGGAAGAGGGGAGGGAAAATAAGCGCAACATACCTCTCCTTGCGGTTTCGTGGGTGTCAGGGTAATTCGAGAGCAGTTCTCGTCGAGACTTTAGAGGGAAAATGGCCCGGGCTAGGGTCGGATCCGAACCATAACCGCTCAACAAACCATGACCTTGGTTTGAGATTTAGAGCCACCACATGCACAAAGCACTCTTTACACAAAGAACCAATTGCACTAAGCATCATTTGCACATAGCATCAACTATACGAAGCACCATCCCTGCCCTAGCTCATATATGTGATGTCGATGCAAGAGGATCGCAGAATCTGACTCGCCGAACTCGAGTCACGGGAGGGCGATCTACCGTACCTTCTTTACTATCCATCATGTTGCCAACATAAATCATGGGTCCGCCACCTCGTACTGTGGTCCCTATCAGTCAGTGCAGACTACCAATCTACATAGCTCGCATGATCACAACACACCCTTGTGACACAGTGAAAAGTCCACCTTTTACTACAAAACTATAGCTTCTCGAGTCCAATCTGCCAAAAAATATCAAATTTCCGTGTAGCTTGGAAACCTGATGTACTTGCTCTAGCTTACGCACTATTCCATCATGCGTCCAAATGTCCACTGCCTCTGTCCCCGTGACCTCACATGCCGAGCTATCAACTAGAAAGACTAGCTAAATTGTCACCTCCAATCAACTGAACATCGTCACATCTGAGTAGCTGTGTTGCAAAGCACCAAAATACAATATTCAACTATCACAATGACAACGACTCTTTATGATAATAAGAGCATCATCACTCTTCACTCCTAAGTCTAACGACGCCTTCCCCGCACTCTGAGCATCCACAGAACTCTGCGCAAGCTGTGAACAGTTCTCGCCACTTTGCTAGTAGATGTTATCGCCACTTTGCTTGTAGTGATAAAAAGTGTTTTCTTCTACGATGTTGATCGAGGTCATGCACCTATCGATCCCTTTTCGAATGATCTTCATCGTCTTCATACAACAAAAACAATGCTCACCTCTAGGAACATGGTTCGCCAATATATGATTGGACAACAACACTGATGTGACCTGCTCCAGCCCCACTATATGCTTCTCATACAAGAGCATAGTAACCATATGCTCGCGGTGAGGTAAACAATAAGGACTTGTTTTTTCCCTTCACTTTCACACCAAACACATGTAATTGGTTGAGAAGTCCGCTGAACACATTGAATTGTTCCTATAAGTTACTTTCCTCCTACATATTCAAGTCATACAGTCACTGCTTCAGCAAAAGCCTTGTGGTCAACGACTTGCACAAGTACAATCTTTCAAGCTCTCCCAAAACTTGATTGCAGACTCTAAGACGTCAATGTTGAAGAGCGCCTTGTCATTGATGGACATCCTGATGGAGCTGGTGGCGCGTTTATCCAAGTCAAGCCATTTATGACTCCTTCACTGGTACGGGTAATGTATTATGCCCCTACAACACTCATCAAACCCCGTTCAACCAACATGTTCTTGACCCAAATCTGCCATAGACAAAAATTTTCGCTATTGTCAAATTTTTCATAGTGTCAAGCAACTCTCCATTCTTCCTATCCATAGCTGCCCTCGGTACCTCTAGGATATCTGATTAATTTACGGATCAAATTTGGGAAGGTAGGGAGTGAACTAATGTCATCACCTACCGTTGGCCCAAATTTAAACCGAAATGCCCAATCAGTCACGTACCGAAAGCTTGCGCCATGATACCATTTGTTAGGGAACTGGGAATGCTTCACACAGGAGCAGTCATGTTATCAGGATCACGATCCGGATCGTAGGATCTTACGATTCTACGATCCAGATTTTGTAAATCGATCCGGATCTTATTTAAGATCTAAATCGACACATCCACGGCTGTGATTGCGATCCAGATCTTTAGGATCGTGATCCCGACCCGATTCTACCGGTCCGACCAAAGGTAACTAAAAACATCTCCAACCCTATCCCGACGCCATTCAACCGGTCCAACGCCCATAACCCGTATCCCAATCCCGCCCCCATACCCCATCTTAGAATCATATCATGCTACTTTACCATATCCCAAATGTCGATTGCTGATTGCAAACGGAGGCCAAGAACAACGTCTTTGGTCGCTTCCAGCCCAAACAATGTCTTCCTTTCCTTCCTTAACAAGTTCCATTTCAAGTGGTGTCGGTGTCTTATCTTATATTTCTACGTATGAGCAATTCAGTGGTTGGTTATCCAGTGGCTTCCTGCTTCCTACTTTCAGGTTGACGTCTTCTTTTCCTTTCTTATTATACGCGTAATCTAGCGGTTTGAAATCTAGTATACGAGCAATTCAAGCTTCATGCTTCTTGCTTTCAGCATACGAGCAATCCAGTAGTCTGGGTTCATCTTCCTGCTTTTAGGCTTTCACCAATCCATCCATCCAGATTTGTTTTTGCCTTTCTCTACAGTTTTTATTGTTAGTAGACATTGGGTGTCGTAACTAAAACTGAATGTGAACTTTGTATGACTTTGTATGATGATATAATTATTCATATACTGCTCAATTTATTGATTTTTTGTTAATTGAGCATGTAATTGGACGATGCAAAAATTAATTTTATATTTTTAGTCTTAATTTATGAATGTTGTATGATCTTGCGATTCTCAATCCGATCTGATCCAACTTAAAACGATCTTATGTAGGATCTCGATCCTGACAACCTCGCGCAGCTACAAATATTGGGTAACAAGAATACATGTAATATGCAAAATAATAAACAATTGACAATCTCACTGATATCCACACAGTTTACATAAACACATAAATGTGATACAAAATATATACGAAACTATATGATCTGATAAAGGGCTTCACAGATGGAATCAGACACCTCCACCCGCTGAGTAAAAGAGCACTTACTGCAATTTATTTGAACAACGGACTAACACAGTGCACACCTGAATTTTCATTGTAGTCAGAACACCAACCTTCACCACCACTGGAGGAGTCAACACCGAATCGAAGCCTTGCCGTATGAAGGCATCTCTCCTTTAAACCAATTCCCTTTTGCCCGAGCACACACAAGCCGCTGCCTGTGCACACTCAACCCGCTGCCCAGCTTTCTTCTTGCTCACCTGGTCAATCGGCCAACTGCACCATCACTGCAAATTCCTTATGCACAGACGACCAACAGCTCGCTCCGCCTCCCACTCACACCGTATCCTTCTGTTGACCTAGAGCTCACGGCCGCCTACACCAACTTGTCTCCTACAAAAGCTCTCTGCCCACCAGACTTAAGCGTCTCCATCGGATCGATCAGGAAGAGGGGAGGGATAAGTAGCATAGCAGACCGCTCCTTGCGGTTTTGTGGGTGTCGGGGTGGGGTGGGGTGGATGGTGAGTCGATAGCAGGGTATCGTTGTGTCCTAAGAAAGAAATCGGGTTCAGATCCGAATCCAAACCAAAACCGCTTAACACAAGAAACAATTATAAACCGCCATTGTGTTTCATATCCTTTCCTTTTTCTACTTATTGAGCGTCTACGAACCAATTTCTTCTATTGGAATTTGTCGGCCTGTTCTAGTCGAAGATCTAAATTAGCTAGATCGGGAACATTGTACCTCGGGGGTCGATTTTTTTTGTAGTTAACCTTTCCAGGAGGGAGGTAAATTCATCTTAGAAAACCATAAATTTTCTCTTCCCATTGCATGCTTTAATCTATTTCCCAACTTAAGTTTTAATTAATTTTTATATTACTCTTTATTCTAGAATTATTTCAATGTGTATTGGCCGCAACCTTACCCCCTTAGTTCTAAAATGACAAAATTTGTGGGTCGCTCATTCATTAAGGTTGAATACATATCTGATAAAGGGCTTCACAGATGGAATCAGACACCTCCACCCGCTGAGTATAAGAGAACTTACTGCAATTTATTTTAACAACGGACTAACACAGTGCACGCATGAATTTTCATCGTAGTCAGAACACCAACTTCACCACCACCGGAGAAGGAGTCAACGCCAGATTTTTATATTACTCTTTATTCATAAATTCATTCTAGAATATCATAATTATTTTGTCTCTTCCCATTGCATGCTTTAATCTATTTCCGAACTTAGGTTTTAATTAATTGTTATATTACTCTTTATTCTAGAATTATTTCAATGTATATTGGACGCAACCTTACCTCCTTAGTTCTAAAATGACAAAATTTGTGGGTCTCTCATTCATTAAGTTTGAATACATATCTGATAGTTTCTCTTCTTCTGTCCGCCTTGAGATTTAGACAGTAGTGAGTGCTCCTGGGTTTTCAACTATGTTTGGCGATCACTTTCTTGTTATTCTTCTGGTGTTTTCTCTTGCGTTCGCCGACTCTGTATTGCTTCTCATCGAGTGCCCTCCCCCTTTACAAACCGCCACGATAATTCATATTATTTCCTATTTTCTTCTAGCTTGCTGGGCATCCATTGAATTATTTCAATATATCTTGGACCCCAAGAGTGCTAATAACACTTTATGAGTCGTTCCACCATTGAAGTTGAATACATATATATTGATCATCATTCTACCCCAACAACTGATAATGTATTATGATAATGTTGGTTCAATGAATATATGCTACAATTTGATCATTCTCCCTCGGTTGAAATATGTAATTGTTTGATTATCACTTCATTTGTTAACAAGTTCAAATTGGAATAATTGGAGTAAATAGTGTGTTATGTCAAATATCTAGTTGATGCTCTTATGAAACCTCTCATATCAGCTCAATTTGATATCATCGAGAAGGTTACTCTGCTTTAGAAGCTTCATCTTGTGGGGCATAATAAATATGCCTATAATAGAAAATACATAATAAATATTTAATTTGAAATAGTCCTTTTTATTAATGAGATTATGACAAAAGATAGGGCACAATGGCGACAAAGGATCCATATAGCCGACCCTACTATTGTGAGATAAAGGCTTGAATGTTGTTGTTGTTGTAGTCCTTTTTATTAATATTTGAATTTCTAGAATTCATTTATAGTTGATATTTATCTAGATTAATCATGTATATCCGAAACATGTTTCTCTAGAGTACTTCTATTCTTCAATTTTCCTACAACATGCATGCACCTCTCGATACCAATTTATTAATGTATGCACAAGAATTTAACAAATTTCTGTCTGTATTTAAATTAGTCACTACAGGCGATAACGATATAATATATCGATCATTAAAACTCTTGGGGTAGCAAGAGTGATCCATCTCAATTCTCAAATCTCGTGAAATCATTTTTACCCTCGAAGCTCTCAAATATCTTGCACCAGGCCCTGAGGTTTGTTTTAGTCAAAGTAAAATTCTCTTCAACATGGATACAAAGCCATTTTTTGGTACTCCACAACATTGACGTCGTCTTATGTAGAAGTCTCTCCCCAAGTAATGCTGGACTGGTACGGTTCAGGATTCAGATGTGGGGGTGCCGGAAGGGAATGGTTATTGACTTCCGTGGAAGTGTCTGGTTGTGGACAACTGGTGGGTTGTTTGTTGTTGTTCAGGAGAGTGGGGAAGTGGTCTAGTGGGGCTGAATGAAGTTTTAGAGGAGTGAGGCTGCAAGAAGAAGTTCCAGTGGTTGTAGTTTAATTCCAGGGGATTTCTGGTTGCTGGACAGAAGTTTCAGGTCATGTATTTAAGGCTCTATTTTGGTTCGGCGTTTCGCCGCTCCGTTTGGGTCAAACGCCGCCGGAAGGCGGGTAAACAAATGAACCTCCGGCGGCGTTTGCTCCGTTTCCACCCGCCCGCCTTGAGAAACACCCCAAAAAGCTCAGTTTGGAGCAGCCACCTCTCCCCTCCGGTTTGAACACTCTGTTTCCACCCGCCGGATCGACCCGCCACCGCCGAACCAAATGAAGCCCAAGTTTCATGGGCTGTCCAGGACTGGAATAAAAAGTAAATGTAGAGCCAGCAGTGAAAGGGAAACGAAGGTGGTGGGAGGTGTATTGTGGCAGTTAAAAGCTTGGGAGTGGAGGTCCGGGAGTTTCCTAGGTTGGGATGATTTCTAGTAGGCAGCAGACAGTGAATGGGATGAGTTGGTTACAAGGGAAGTGGATGGTAGAGAGGTACGGTGAAGAGATCGATTGTAGGCAGGGTAAGTTTCATTTGATGAGGGACTAGATGGTTTCTCAATTTGGGTGTAAAATGAGTGGGCTCTTTATATGGGGACACAAGCAGTTCCAGCAGGAGTTAAGTGGTCACAGCAACAATTAAGTGGTAACTGCCCTAGTCTTGGGATCAAGAATCCACGGAATAAGCTCTGTGGAACAACTGCGAAAGCCCGAAATTTATATCCAAAATCTCCGATATCTGGAAATCAGCCCCTAGACCCATATTTGTTGTCTTAAAACTCACTACGAGCGACCAAGGTTGTCCAGAACATAATGCTACTAAATTTACATGAATTAAAAATATAATAAATAAATAAATATACATACAAAATATTTTATCGTTGCTCTGAATGCGACCATCGGCTTGGATCGTCAATCTCACGATCCTATCTCTGCCTCTAGCCAGGGGCGGATCTAGGGGCAAGCTGGGGCCCAATTGCAAAAGGGATGGTGTATTCAGATTCCTCCCATCGAGAAAATGAATTTTGATTACATAAACGTCAAAAAGAGTGTCTGAATGATGAAGAAACGACTTCAGAAAGGTGGAGACGTTTATATATATTTTTGGTTGGACTTTGGAGGAAGACGATGACATGACAGTTGACAGGTTTAAGTTATTTATGTGGGGCTGCCATCTAGTTGAGATGACTGCAACTATTATGCTGGCTGGACGGTCACAATATAGGGTCAGAAAATCAAAATAAAAAACTGATTTAAATGACATAAATCAAAGGTGCAGAGTTAATTGCTGCTTGGTGGTAGGTCAAATGAGCTCGAAACATTTCAGAAAAAATATAAGAAAATAAAAAATTATTTATAGAATTTTGTATTAAAATTTCAAAATATTTTGACTGATTAATATTTTTGCTCTATCATTCTATGTACTATTTCAATTTGAAAATTTTCAAATTTCTTTTTTTAAAATTTTTTTGCATAGCCTTATGTCTGGCCCCCTTGTTGAAATTCTTGGATCCGTCCTTGCCTTTAGCGTATGCAGACTTATGCGGGCTCCGGTTAGTGTCGGCACACCTTCTGTAACACCATCATCCGTCACATAGGATATAACAGAAGGTCCGGCCGGGGCCCCACTCCATTTTCTATGGACAGTTAATGGAGTTACGTATTGAAATCATAATCCATAAACGCGCATCCTAACTCAGAGTGCATTCTAGCGGAAGTAAATTAATTGCTTAGAACCCAACCATTTGAATGTCCACTAAACCAAATAGGAATGATAAGACAAATACACGAAATAGTTATGGCAGACCTTACAAAAGTTTCCTCAAATAAAAGTGTATTACATACTTCGGCACGCAGATCGGGCACACATGAGCAATAAAAGAAAACGCACTTCGCTTTGGCCTTCGAGGGCTGACTTAACTACCAAGGGCTGCAATTCGCTATTTCGCGCTCGGATCAGCTACACCTGCACGAAACCATTCCACCCCAAAGGTGGCAAACAAAACAACGGTCAGTATTAGCTGACCAAATTATAACGACTCCACCCCTCACTCGGGGTGGCAGTGCTCCTTCCATGCAGACATTAGCATATTTATACATTGGCAATCAGAACGTGCAACTTAAGCACCATTTGTCACAGACGTTGGCACGGCCGTCCAACGCCTCGTGCTTTCAGTGCACATTCTCAGTGCACATGATTAAAGGGTCACACCTCCGTTCTCTGCGATGGAAAACAACGTTTGAGCATTCTAGTCTTTTCAGACCGCAGCCAAAGACAACGCCCATATTGCTACGACAAAGTCAAGGTGATCCCCGTGAACCACACAATGACTCACTCCAAGTCGATCATCATAGAGTTGGGTACAGTTCAGCTCTTTCACGGTGCTCAAATCGTCGGGCGCAACAAGCCACGACGCGGGTCAGCATCCGCTTTCCCGTCCGTACGATTCATAACTCTGTTATGATCTTAGGCCAGCACTCACGACCGCCTAAGATGGGCCCCTTAGGCTCTCAGCCCCACGCAATGGCACCCAGGTCTCCAAGAGACAAGCCTCACAAACAATGGCCCTCAGGTCTCCACGAGACAGGCCTCACAAAACAATAGCCCCCAGGTCTCCACGAGACAGGACTCACAAACAATGGCCCCCAGGTCTTCACGAGACAGGCCTCACAAAACAATGACCCTCAGGTCTCCATGAGACAGGCCTCACAAAACATATGCTCACTGGGAGCTACCGCCGGCGGTATAGCTAGCGTCGCGCGGTATGGGACAGACTATCTTTTCTTCTCCTGAATGGGTGTTTTCCTGGAGACCTATTCCAGTACTCTCACTGCAGCCATCTGCGCACCCCTTGACTCCGAAATTTATACACTACCACAGAGTCTTCTCCGACATACAAATAATCATCACCAATCCATACCAACCCGTCCGGATGGGCTTCACACAACATGCCTATTCCGTACTTCGATTCCGGATTCTAAATGCAAAGCTAACGGGGATACACGGATCAACCCGTCGGGAGATTCACTTCCACGAGTTTGTGGAGCGTCTACCCTCACATGCCAAAACAAAAGACTTCACATGTCCAAGGAAGAGGATCGTTTTCCTTGAAGTTTTTTTCGGCGCCATGAGAGAGATTCTAGCCGGATGGAAATGACCGCTACGACTTTGCCTCCGTAGATCCAGACTCATCTCGCGAATCAGAGCTCCGAAACTCCAACGACGGAGAGATCTCCTTCGTCCGACTCTCCTCCTCCCCGCTCCAGCCGCTCAGAACTAAGCCTCAAAATAAATGAAGTGAAAACGCCACTTCCTAGCCTTTAAACCGAGCTACCGCCGCACGGTAGCTAGCTACCGCCGCGCGGTACCTTCAAATGTCGGCTTGATTCACGCAACCGCCGCCCAAAATCTCCAATCACAGGCCGACACGTGGCCACGCCGTTACAGCCCTACTACCCCTCCGCGATAACAACCTACCGCCGCGCGGTAGACAATGTGTCGCATCAACGTGACGCTCTCGACGAACTGACACTACCGCCACGCGATACCCACTACCGTCGCGCGGTAACTCACCGAGCGCCATGCCAAATAAAATGGCTGCGCTAATGCCAGCGGTATTGCTACCGCCGAGCGGTAGCTCACAGAACCCTACTCTGACTCCGGGAAACTTGGGGCGTTACACCTTCAATCCTACTTACATTCATCTACAAATTAAATAATCATGCTTCAAATGTACATTGCTTAAAGAGGTTGACTTCTGGAGCATACTTTAAATGTCGCCCAATATGTTAGATATGTTAGTTTTGAGGGAAATGATTTTTATTTCCACGTGATCATCTAATTTTTTCCTATAAATTAGCTCACAATAATTTTGAAAATATTGTTCGCTATTTGATTTTAGGTTTAGTTATTAGTATTTAAATTTAAATCATATATCTTTGTGTATTGCATTATATATTCATAAATCAATAGACTTGTTATTTTATTCTTTTTCATAGGTGTTATTCTATTAATTAATTTTAGACTATTAATTCAGGCTATCGTTTAATGTGGATATTATTTGAAGGGGTAAAGTTTTTGGGGTAAACTGAATTCGTAATAGAATCTTAACTCTTTAATTGTTAATAGAAAAAGGAAACTATTAATGTGATCTATGCTTATGCATCACAAGTAGGATTAAGTGAAGCTATTTAAGTGCAATTTTGGAAAGACTTGGATGATTTAGTAGGGAAATCTTACAAAAAGAGAAGATTTTCATAGGAGGATATTTAAATAGATATATAAGAAAGGAAAATATAAATTATACGACCGTTGATAAAAGATTTGGGTATAGAGAAAAAAATGAAGAAGGAAGAACCATTTTTGACTGTCATAGCACATGAGCTAATTATTACAAATATGTTTTCATGAATAGAGAAGAACATTTAATTACATTTAAATACGGACCAAATAAGTCACAAACTGATTATTTTATGACTCGCAAATTGGATAAAATGATTTGTAAGGATTGCAGAGCCATATCAGAAGAAAGTTTGACAACACAATATAGGTTAGTAGAATTCTCTATTTCTCTTCAACATGGATACAAAGCCTTTTTTTGGTACTCCAAAACCTTGAGGTCGTCTGTTACGCCCCCGAACATGACACAGTTCTCTGGGCGTCAGTATGCCCGCAGGCAGAAGGAGAAGACAAGCAGCAACGGGGCTGAACCAACCGGTTCAGCCTCCACTCATTAAGATCGGGCGGCTTGGGGCTGAACCACTCGGTTCAGCCCTGTATGGGGAGGGGCCGACCGGCCCCTCTTGGGCCCGAGTATATTTATACCCGAGACTCTCTCTTGGAAGGCAAGCAAGTCTATGATCAGGTATTTCTCTCCTTCTCATAACCCTAGTTTCTCTTTATCTTCTTCTCTAGTCTTCTCTCCCTCTCTAGTTCTCTATCATTTGGTATCAGAGCATCGTTCCTACGACCATGGTTACCACTCACTCGCAAGAGGAAATCAACCGATTGGAAACCCTAGAGGAAAACTACGTCAGATTGACGAATTTGGTAGCCGCCATCGAGGAAAAGATGAGGGCTTCCACGCAAAGGTTGGAGGAACGGATCGACGCCCGTATGGAATAAATCAAAGCCTTGTTGTCCCAAAATCGGAAAAGGAAGGCGACAGCGAGCGAGGAGGTCGACGGTTCACAAAATCCCGTCCTAGAGATGGTCGGGTCTCATCCACTCACACCGCAAGTGGGCGAGGCGTCCGGATCGGCGGAATCAGCGCGTGCCAGGGCGGGATCCACCAGAGCAGTTGGCGTAGTAGCAGGATGGGGGAATTGCGGGGCTTCGCTGGGCGCGGGTTCAGCCCAGTTCGGGGCAGACGACATCGGATTTGGGCGCGCGCCTTGGAGGCGTCTCAGACGGGGAGACTAGGGAGGACTTTGACAGGCGTCCTTCCCCTCCCGCGTGGCAGCGGGCCCCCAGGGGGCTACAGAGACGGCGTTCCTTGGAGCAGTCAGCCTCTACCGACTCATGCTTCACCAAGGATACCCGGGGCCACATTTTGATCCTACTGATATGGGTAAGAACCAGAGTGGCACGGTCAGGCCACTCCGCGACCTTACGTCCCCGAAATTGACATGCATGAATTTGGCAAATAGAGTGCACTGGGAAGAAAGTTTAAGGGTCAAAGATTATGTGGCCTGGACTGATTTCGTGGAGTGGTTCACCGCCAAATTTGGGTCATTAAGTACGAGGACTTTGAGGCCCTCCTTCAGAAATTGCGGCAGACGGGGACAATGATGGAGTATCACACGGAGTTCAAAAATTTGGCAAATAGAGTGCACTGGGAAGAAAGAATGTTGCTCAACTGTTTTGTGTAGGGACTCAAGAAACATCTGCGTGACGAGATTCACTTATATATGCCCCGTAGTTTAAATCATGTCATTAGCCCAGCCCGCATTCAGGAGTAACGCTTCAACAAGCAACAAACCCGCACCACGGGGAGAACCACGACCACCCCAGCGGTCACCAGGAGAGAGCCACCGGCGGCCGACAAACCAACTATGACACGACTATCATGGGTCGAGCTTCAGGCAAGGAAGGAGAAGGGTCTATGTTTCAATTGCGACGACAAGTACACACCCCGACACAAATGTCAAAAGATACAGGTTTATATGTTACATGAGGATTTGGAGGACGAGCTCACTCCCGAACGAAGATTGGACGAGGACTTGAATTTGACCGAGTTTGGCGTGTCCATACAGGCGATGGAGGGATGCAACACCCCTTTCACTATGCGGATTGCATGGAAGGTTAGCCAGGAGCTGGTGACGATTTTGGTGGATAGTGGGAGCACCCACAACTTCATCCATCCCGATGTGGCTCACTGTGTGGGACATGTGATTGATCGGGCACCCGCCTTCCATATCATGGTGGCGGATGGAAGCAAACTTCTTTGCGAGGGAGTTATGAAGGGGGTGGAGCTACAGATACAAGGGTATTCAGTTCGCACTGACGTGTACCTCCTGCCTATTAGAGGCTCTGACATGGTGCTTGAGGTACAATGGCTACGACAATTGAGGCAGGTGACCTTTGGCTGGGATCTGATGACGATGGAGTTCTCACAACACGGGAAGCAGTATTGTCCGGGGGCCCTCAAATCCTCCCCGATGAAGGAGATCTCCTTTCGAAGTTTGGAGTGACTAAGGAATCAGGGCAGCACGATGGCGGTGATCTTGGAGGTTACATTGGCCCTCACAGCCCCTCCAGTAGTAGCAGTTCAGATGCAGACGATACTGGCACAGTATGCAGACATATTCCAGGCACCTCGTACACTTCCATCGTCGAGGTTCAGATACCATCAGATCCAACTCAAGCCAGGGGCCGAGCCCACCAACATCCGGCCGTACCATTGCCCGTACATACAGAAGACTGAGATTGAGTGCAGCGTCAGAGAAATGTTTGTCGCTGGAATTATCCATCTCAGTACTGGACTACTAGTTCCTTCTCTTCTCCCATCATCCTAGTAAATAAGAAGGGTGGATCGTGACAATTCTGTGTGGATTACCGCGGCTTGAACAACTAGACTATCAAGGACAAGTTTCTCATTTCTTTGATCGAAGAAATGTTAGACGATTTGCACGGCCTATTCTATTCACCAAGCTCGAACTCTGGTCGGGCTATCACCAGATTCAAATGCGAGAGGACATACACAAAACAACATTCCACACTCATGATGGGCACTATAAGTTCCTCGTGATGCCTTTTGGGCTCACCAACGCCCTGTCCACGTTGCAGACCGTCATGAACGAGATCTTTTACCCTCTTCTCCGCCACTCAATGTTGATATATTTTGATGACATCCGCATATACAACACCAGTTGGGAAGAGCACCTGATCCACGTCGAGCACGTTTTCACCATCCTCCGCCAGCACCAACTCTACGCCAAGCAGTCCAAGTGTTCGTTTGGACAGGAAGAGGTCGAGTACCTAGGGCATTTGGTCTCCACTCGCGGTGTCAAAGCCAACCCAAATAAGATCGAGAGCATGTTATCGTGGCCTCGTCCTCATACAGTCTGGGCCTTGCGGGGCTTCTTGGAACTTACGGGATATTACAGGCGATTTGTGAAAGATTATGACAAGAGTGCACGGTCGTTGACTCAGCTATTACAGAAGGACGCCTTCCTTTGGTAGGAAGAGGCGGAGGCGGCATTCCAAGCCCTCAAGGGGGTCATGGCGACCACACCGGTTCTCGCTCTTCCCGATTTCAATAAGGAGTTTGTGCTTAAAACCGATGCATCAGGTGTGGGCATTGGCGCGGTATTGATGCTGGAGGGCTGGCCATTAGCCTTCTACATCAAGGCATTGGCCCCCCGTACTTTGGGGCTATCCACATACGAGAAAGAGATGTTGACAATCATCCATGTAGTGGCCGTGTGACGGCCTTACTTGTCGCGACGACACTTCAAAATCCGTACGGACCACCAGAGCTTGAAGCACTTCTTGGAACAGCGGGTCTCCTCTCTAGCAGAAATGAGTGACGAAACTGTTGGGGTATGATTATGAGATCCTCTACAGGCAGGGCAAAGAGAACGTGGTTGCCGGCGCCTTGTCCCGCTTACCAGAGAGCACCTTCGCCCAAATTTTGGGTCCCCTGTTTAACTCGTTAGATGATATACAGGAGGAGGTCATGCGGGACCCCGCACTACGAGCCCTCGTGGAAGCTCTTCGGCAGGGGCAGGTTACGACACCGGGCTATCAATTATAGAGTGGAAGACTTTATTATCACAGCCGAGTGGTCATTCCTCCCAACTCAACGTGGAAGACAGTCATGATGGACGAGTTCCGCTCATCCCCGACTGGCGGTCATGCGGGCATCCTCCGTACTCTTCAACGGACGCGGGCAAATGTTTTTTTGGAAGGGATTACGACGCAACATCCAGCGGTTTGTGCAGCAGTGCGAGATGTGCCAGTGACAAAATTATGAGACGACCACCCCTGCCAGCCTACTTACACCTCTGGAGATTCCACATCACATTTGGGATACAGTATCTATGGATTTCATCGACGGACTACCCAAGTCTCAGGGCAAGTCGGTTATATTGGCCTTGGTTGATAAGCTCTCCAAATATGGACACTTTTTGGCATTGAGCCACCCGTACACAGGCGAGTCAATCGCCGATCTCTTTGCTCGAGAAATTATCCGCCTTCACGGCCTTCCGCGTGCCATCATTTCTGACCGGGATCCGACGTTTGTGAGTAATTTATGGGGGGGGGGGGGGCTCTTTCGACTATAGTGGACTTGCTTACGCCTCAGCACGGCTAATCACCCACAAACGGATGGCCAGACAGAGGTTCTCAATCGGGGAGAGGAAACATACCTCCATTGTTTTGTGATGGACGAGCCTCGGACATGGACCCGCTGGTTGCACTGGGCCGAATATTGTTATAACACCTCCTACCATTCGAAGTCGTTTACGGCTGCCCCTCCATCCTTGGGCAGCTATGAACTGGGCAGCACGGCCTCGCCAGTCGTTGAACGGGCGCTCCGCAACCGGGACCGCACTTTAGCCACTTTGCGTGAGAACCTCCAAACCGCGCAAGATCGCATGAAGGTCCAAGCGGTTAAACATCACAAGGAATGAGAATTCACAGTCGGTGATGACGTCTTTCTCAAGCTCCAACCTTACCGGCAGTTGTCAGCTGCCTGCAGGACGAACCAAAAATTGGCTCCACGTTACTATGGGCCCTTTCGTATTATCCGCTGTGGGGCCAGTGGCTTGCACCTTGGCGCTACCTGAAGGGTCGTGCATTCATCCTTCCTTTCATGTGTCCTTACTTAAACAGAAGATCGACAATACAATTCAGGCTAGCCCATTCCTGCCAGAAGCGACAACAGCGGGCGAACTACGACCGATGCTTGAGGAGATCCTGATGATCAAATGGAAACAGAGGGGCACCAAAGTATCGCCCCGAGATCCTTGTCAAATGGAAACACTTGCCAGAAGCACACAATACTTGAGTCGATCTACAGGAGTTCAAGAAGCTCTATTTGGACTACCATCTTGGGGACAAGCTGGTTCTTGATGGGAAGGGGAATGTTACGCTCCCGAACATGACACGGTTCTCTGGGCGTCAGTATGCCCGCAGGCGGAAGGAGAAGACAAGCGGCAACGGGGCTGAACCAACCGTTTAGCCCCCACTCATTAAGATCGGGCGCTTGGGACTGAACCACCCGGTTCAGCCCCGTATGGGGAGGGGCCCATCGGCCCCTCTTGGGCCCGGGTATATTTATACCCGGGACTCTCTCTTGGAAGGCAAGCAAGACTATTATGAGGTATTTCTCTTCTTCTCCTAACCCTAGTTTCTCTCTATCTTCTTCCCTAGTCTTCTCTCCCTCTCTAGTTCTCTATCATCGTCTTATGTAGAAGTCTCTCCCCAAGCAATGCTGGACTGGTACGGTTTAGATATCGGGGTGCCGGAAGGGAATGGTTATTGACATCCGTGGAAGTGTCTGGTTGTGGACAATTGGTGGGTTGTTTGTTGTTCAGGAGGGTGGGGAAGTGGTCTAGTGGGGCTAAGTTTTAGAGGAGGAGGGGGGCTGCAAGTAGAAGTTCCAGTGGTTGTAGTTAAATTCCAGGGGATTTCTGGTTGCTGGACAGAAGTTTCAGGTCATGTATTTGAGTTTCATGTGCTGTCCAGGACTGGAATAGAGAAGAAATGTAGAGCCAGCAGATTCAGAAGCACTGGAAGGGAAACGAAGGTGGTGGGAGGTGTATTGTGGCAGTTAAAAGCTTGGGAGTGGAGGTCCGGGAGTTTCCTAGGTTGGGATGATTTCTAGTAGGCAGCAGACAGTGAATGGGATGACTTGGTTACAAGTGTGGAAGTGGATGGTAAAGGGGCCGGGTGCGGTGAAGAGATTGTAGGCAGGGCAAGTTTCGTTTGATGAGGGACTAGATGGTTTCTCAATTTGGGTGTAAAATGAATGGGCTCTTTATAGGGGGACACAAGCAGTTCCTGCAGGAATGAAGTGGTCACAGCAACAATTAAGTGGTAACTGCCCTAGTCTTGGCATCAAGAATCCACGGAATCAGCTCCGTGGAACGACTGTGAAAGCCCGAAATTTATATCCAAAATCTCCGATATCTGGAAATCAGCCCCTAGACCCATATTTGTTGTCTTAAAACTGTCCACGAGCACCCAAGGTTGTCCAGAACATACAACAACACTCAAGCCTTTATCCCACAATAGTGGGGTCGGCTATATGGATCCTTTGTCGCCGTTGTGCCCTATTTTTTGTCATACTCTCACTAATGCCTAAGTACATCATGTCTTTCCTTATAGTTTCATTCCAAGTCTTTATTGGTCTACCCCTCCCTCGTTTAACATGCCTAGTGACTAGACTCTCACAACGCCAACGCCTAATAGGTGCCTCTAATGGTCTACTTTGTACGTGTTCAAACCATCTTAGTCGAGCTTATCACATCTTCTCTGCAATTGGTGTTACTCCAGTCTTATTCCTGATACATTCATTTCTAATTTTATCCAATCTCGTGTGTCCACACATCCACCTAAGCATTCTCATCTCCGCAACTCCCATTTTTGCTCATGTACACAATTCACTGCCCAACACTCAGAACCATAGAGCATCACTGGTCTAATTGCAGTACGGTAAAACTTTCCCTTAAGTTTTAATGATACTTTATGATCACATAAGATCCCTGACGCGTCTCTCCACTTCAACCAACCCGCTTGGATTCTATAAATTTACATGACATAAAAATATAATAAATATACAAAAAAAATATTTTGTCGTTGCTCTCAATGCGGCTATCAGCTCGGATCGTCTATCTGACGATCCTATCTCTGCCTCTAACCAGGGGCGGATCTAGGGGCAAGCTGGGGCCTAATTGCAAAAGGGACGGTGTATTCGGATTCCTCCCGTCGAGACAATGAATTTTGACTACGTGCACGTCAAAAAGAGTGTCTGAATGACGGAGAAACGACTTCAGAAAGGTGGAGACGTTCATATATATATTTTTGGATGTGGACTTTGGAGGAAGACGATGACATGGCAATTGACTGGTTTAAGTGATTTATGTGGGACTCCCATCTAGTTGAGATTACTGCAACTATTATGCTGACTGGACGACACAAAACAAGGTCAGAAAATTAGAATAAAAAAATCTGATTTAAATGGCATAAATCAAGGTGTAGAGTTAATTGTTACTTGATGACGTGTTGAATGAGCTTGAAACATTTTAGAAAAAATATAAGAAAATCATAAATCATTTATAGAATTTTGTATTAAAATTTCCAAATATTTTGACTAATTCATATTTTTGTTCTATCATTCTATGTACTATTTCAATTTGAAAATTTTCATATTTCTTTATTTTATTTTTTTGCTTAGCCTTATGTCAGACCCTCCTTGTTGAAATTCTTGGATCCATTCTTGCCTTTAGCGTATGCAAACTTATGTGGGCTCCAGTAAGTGTCGACACACCTTCAATCTGATAGCTTGTAATTGTATCAAGATCGAGAACAAATAACTTGCACTGCATTAAACCGAAATAAAGATACTATCAGGAGAGTACTCCTACCAAGCATCTGGATACTGGGTCCTGCTTGACACTCCACTCTCCAAGAGAGCCATACACTCAAGACTCAAAAGATAAGTAATACTCCACCCCTAGGGCTCCTTATATAGATGGAGCCCCCTATTTCAAGACAAAACACAAATAATGTAATAAAGAAATAAGTCATTGCGTAACTCCTGCAAGGCGAGGCCGAACGTCTGAGTCTAAGCATGAGACGTGTTCTCCAATGCAAATATGTATAAACACCCACGGTTTGAAAATTGGCCTTGTCCTCAAGGTCGAGCGGTAAGGATCCCATGTGCGCCATGTGGAGACTCAGGCAGCTCCTCTGGTGGGAGGTTTTGGTGAAATATCAAAAACTGAGAGGCGTCGTGGCGGGCTGGTTGCTGCAGAGCTGCCATGGGACTGCCCGAGAGGAGAATCAATGTCGTGCTGGTAATATATCTCAGTCTCAAGGTCGAGCGAGGTGCACACCAAGTGGGACAGGGCCTCGGTCGTAGGCTGGATGCTGTGAAGACGGAGGGCAGAGCTCAATCCAAATCCTGAACCATGGTTGTGGGGTCAGAGATTAGGTCGATGAGGTGGGGGTAGTGATGAGTGTGAAGGAAACCTGATGGGAAGTATGGTCGAAGTGGGAGAGTGACCAGAGGTGAGGGTAGAGTAATAGTGGGTTCGAGGGATGTTGGAGGTGAGGACATGCGGTTGGGGGTCTCCAAGAAATGATGGAGAGCAAAAAACGTGTGGCAACATGTGAAAGGTTGGCAAAGCGTCAGGTGGAGCCTCTATCCCAGATATGTTGGAGGCAAGCGAATGGGAGGGCAACTGGTGGGAAGCGAAGGGTGGGAGGAAATTATGGGGGTGTGTGCCGCGGTCGGTAGCGGGAAAGTGAAGAGGGCGTCGGACAAGGAGGAAGTGGTGGCTATATTAATTGACCAAGGCCCGCAGAGGGGTTGGCGATGGGATGGATGGAGGAGGCTCGTCGGGAAGTAAAGTGGCGGGCCGGGGCTATAAGGGGGCCTGTGGAAGAAGACGATGACAAAGCTCAAGCACCATGGCGAGAAGAGTATCCGGGGCAGCTTCAACGCGATCGCAGCTAGCATGCACTGAGTCCCGAAGGAGAGTCATGGTGAAAAAAGGGAAATAAAAATAAGTTTTAATGACACTTTACGATCACATAAGATCCCTGACGCGCCTCTCCACTTCAACCAACCCGCTGGGATGCTATAAATTTACATGAAATGAAAATATAATAAATATACATAAAAATATTTCGTCGTTGCTCTCAATGCGGCTATCGGCTCGAATCGTCTATCTGATGATCCTATCTCTGCCTCTAGCCAGGGGCGGATCTAGTGGCAAGCTGGGGCCCAATTGCAAAAGGGACGGTGTATTCGGATTCCTCCCGTCGAGATAATGAATTTTGACTACTTACACGTCAAAAAGAGTGTCTGAATGACAGAGAAACGACTTCAGAAAGGTGGGGACGTTCATATATATTTTTGGTTGGACTTTGGAGGAAGACGATGACATGGCAGTTGACTGGCTTAAGTGATTTATGTGGGGCTGCCATCTAGTTGAGATTACTGCAACTATTATGCTGACTGGACGACACAAAACAGGGTCAAAAAATCAGAATAAAAAAAAAATCCTATTTAAATGACATAAATCAAGGTGTAGAGTTAATTGCTGCTTGATGGCGAGTCGAATGAGCTCGAAACATTTCGGAAAAAATATAAGAAAATCAAAAATTATTTATAGAATTTTGTATTAAAATTTCAAAATATTTTGACTATTTCATATTTTTGTTCCATCATTCTATGTACTATTTCAATTTGAAAATTTTCAAATTTCTTTATTTTATTTTTTTGCTTAGCCTTATGTCTGGCACTCTTTGTTGAAATTCCTGGATCTGTTCTTGCCTATAGCTTATGCAAACTTATGTGGGCTCCAGTAAGTGTCGACACACCTTCAATTTGATAGCTCGTAATTGTATCAAGATCGAGAACAAATAACTTGCACTGCATTAAACGAAAATAAAGATACAATCAGGAGAGTTCTCTTACCAAGCATCCGAAGGCTGGGTCCTCCTTGGCTCTCCACTCTCCAAGAGAGCCATACACTCAAGACTCAAAAGATAAGTAAGACTCCACCTCTAGGGCTCCTTATATAGATGAAAGCATACATTTTACCCGAACACATTTTTGTTAGCTCATAAAGTACCACTAAAACTTAAGGGCAAGTTTTACCGTACTGCAGTTGGACCCGCGATGATCTATGATTCTGAGTGTTGGGCAGTGAATTGTGTACATGAGCAAAAAATGTGAGTTGCGGAGATGAGAATGCTTACGTAGATGTGTAGACACACGAGATTG
Organism: Platanthera guangdongensis; assembly: GCA_039583875.1. NCBI lineage: Eukaryota > Viridiplantae > Streptophyta > Magnoliopsida > Asparagales > Orchidaceae > Platanthera > Platanthera guangdongensis. The sequence continues at coordinate 2,663,198 of CM077149.1, read as the reverse complement.
GATAAAATTAGGAATGGAAGTATCAGGGATAAGACAGGATTAGCATCAATTGCAGAGAAGATGCGAGAAGCTCGGCTAAGATGGTTTGGACATGTACAAAGGAGACCATTAGAGGCACCTGTTGGGCGTTGTGAGAGTCTAGTCACTAGGCATATTAAACGAGGGAGGGGTAGACCGATAAAGACTTGAAATGAAACTATAAGAAAAGACATGATGTACTTAGGCATTAGTGAGATTATGACAAAAGATGGGCACAATGACGACAAAGGATCCATATAGACGACCCCACTATAGTGGGATAAAGGCTTGAATGTTGTTGTTGTTGAAGTGTAAATACAAATTCTCAAATGATCCATATTCATAAGGATGACTAAATTTTACATTGGCCGTCTACTTAACACAACCCGCACCATTTTTCATCCGGGCTTGAGAATGACATATGTTGGTTTAAACATGATGTACTTAGGCATTGATGAGATTATTTCAAAAGATTGGGCACGATGGCGACAAAGGATCTATATAACTGACCCCACCATAGTGGGATAAAGGCTTGAGTGTTTTTGTTGTTGTAAGTATAAATACAAATTCATATGAGAAAATTAAACTACTAACAAGTGTTTAATCGTATTTGATTGATGTCATTTGGAGTCACATTCTCACCAAATGCCCAACACGAATCTCGACCTAATATGGATTAAGTGCTAGGAATCTTGTTGGAACCTTATAATGAATTTATTTTATAAAAAAAAATTTATAAATTTTTTTGAATAAATTTTAAAAAAACCGCAATATTGGGCCACCATTAGCCGCAATATTGGACCGACATGTCCGACATGCCGGCTGGAATACTGGTAAACGCCAGAATGATCAAATGCGGCGAAAACGTGTCAATTTGCCATCAAAAATGACATATCAGACATGCCGGCTGCAATCTACAAGCTTGATCATAGTTGTCTCATGCAATCACATGAAATGATTAGAACTTCTGCGGTCTCGGAGAAATAGAAAAACTGTATATAGTATACTATGCACATTCATTGCGAGCGTGTTGATTCTGTCCGCACTGATCTTCATATTCAATATTGTTAGAGTTAGTATTTTACTATTAGTGAGTTTAGTCCCACACCGCCTATCGGTCGTGGGTGTCTTATTGTAATCCTATATATTGCCCCTATGTGGATGAATAAAACTTGCACTTTACATTTCTCTTCTCTTTTCTACATGGTATCAGAGCCAAAGTTCTGAAGACCTAAATTTTTTTTCCGCTTCCGGCCACTGTTTCCCCCCCCTCCCGAATCCCGACCCGTGCTCCATATTTACGCGTCCTGCTAGGGCTCACGCCCGCCGCTCCTGTCGACGGAGTCGACCGCTAATCCCGTCGACAGGAGCGACCCCTGTTCTGCTGCTGCTACAGCTCTGCTCCCGACGGCTCTGCCGCTCACCGACGCGGCTGCCCTGCTCTGCTTCCTGCGCGACATCGACGACGCCGACGCCTGGCGATTCTTCTCCAGATGGCTTCGCTGCTCCTCGACGACGACCCCATCGTCGGCTTCTCACGACGTCTTCGTCGTCTGTTTTCTGTGCGTCTGCGACGACATCCACGATCCCGTCGGCTCTCGGCTTCCGTCTGCGACTTCGTCTTCTCCCGACGGCTATATCTCTCCTCTCCGCCTGCGACATCGACGACGTCCCTGACTTCTTCGATCGACGCCGGCATCGGGCAAGTCTTGCTGCCCAGATCTCCCCTCTTCCAGATCTCCCGTCGGCACTCTTCGACGACTGTTCCGGATGGCTTATTGCCGGCTGCTCCTCTGTGCGCTGCGCCTATCTTCTGCGCCCAATCTATGCCTCTTCCAGACCGCTCCAGGGACGACACGACTCTTTCACCTGTCGTTTGCTGCTCCTGTCTTCTGGCCTAGTCCAGTTGGCCGTCCTCTGCTGATCCCGTTGGGTTGCTGCTACTCTTAGTTTCCGGTGCTGCTGTAGTTTTTATATTTTGAGTTTATTGTTTCTGTTAGGCTGCTGCGTTTGTCTGTCTGCATCTTTTCGATTTCGACCTTCTTCCGCGTGATCTGGGTTCATGTACCCGACGAGGGTCCCACACGCGCACGTGGTCTACGTGAGGGGGAGTGTACGTCACGGCCTCCAGGCATAGTCTATGCCTTCATGCACGTATTCCACATGAGGGGGAGTGTTTGTGATAACGGCGACTCGGATGCCTCTTTCCCGACTCCTGCCTTTGTCACTCATGGCCCCCAGGTCGATTTCATATGTTGTTTGTGTCTCCTCGTTGTTTTCTCTGGATTTGGTAGGGTTGGTTTGGTCTTTCGTGGTTGACCTTGTTTCCGCTCCGAGTGTATCCAGCGTTGTCATGGTCGGTTTGCGGACCAACGTCGTGTGGCCTTTGCCCGGTTGGAGTATCCCCGGTGACACGCGGTTGGGCCTCGGTGGCTGTTGTTTTGTCTCACGTTCCCAACCTTCTTTTACCTTCCATTTTATATTGTGTTCAAGCTGTAGGGTTCCCCTTCAGCTTGACGGGAGTGTTAGAGTTAGTATTTTACTATTAGTGAGTTTAGTCCCACACCGCCTATCGGTGTTGGGTGTCTTATTGTAATCCTATATATTGCCCCTATGTGGATGAATAAAACTTGCACTTTACATTTCTCTTCTCTTTTCTACAAATATTAATAAGACGTCAAACTGACAGTTTTAATACGAGTGTTGTCTTTGAGATTGTCTCAAGAAGAGTCTTATATTGTAAGAAAGAAGACAAGTGTGATTGGATAAACGCGGCTTGCACCTACTGATAATACCATAGTTTTAAATTTATCATGACCATAAGCTGACCACAAATTGGTTCTGTTGGAAAAGCACATATAACAAAGGCCCAATGACCCATTCCTTTGTATTTTATTATTATTTTTTTCTCTCCTCTCTTTAGTCCCACATCTTGTATAGGACTTTCCTCTCTCTTTCTCCCTCCTATAAATATGTACTCATACTTTGTATTTGATACTGGAGAAATTACATATAAGGTTCACGTTTTCCTACACGATATCAGAGGGAGCGGTCTCCCAGTCCGGCTAAATTTTTTTAGCCGCCTCTATCCGCAGTCTCCGCGGCCTCCTTGCGGCCTGCCTTTCCCTCATCCCGCGACCTCCTCACGGTCTTCTTTTTCTACCCGGACACCTGCTTGCGGTCTCGTTTCTTTCTACTCCGTGGCTCCACCTCTTCCATTCTCCTCCCACTTATAGACTTCTCCATTCTCTTACGTGGGCCCACTCCTCTTTGACCAGCGACCTCTTCCGGTTTTGTCCACGTGGCCTTCTGCTTCCCGCGGATTTATCTTGCTCTGCGGTGTTCCCGGCGGTCTCCCTTTTCTATCCGCTGCGGTCTCTTCTTCTTGGTCGTGGTGTCTCTTGCCGCTGGTGCTTTGTCGCCGTGACCGCTGCAGAGTTCTCCTGTCTGCTCTGCAGTCTCCTCTTACCATTACGGACCTCCTCTGTCCGCTTGGCTTGTCCTCTATCCGCTGCGGTCTCTTCGCGCGGCCTGCCTCTATCCGCTGCGGTCTCTTTGCGCGGGTTGTCTTTGTCCGTCACGGTCTCTTCCCGCGGATTGTCTCTGTCCGCTGCGGTCTCTTCGCGCGGATTGTCTCTGTCCGCTGCGGTCTCTTCGCGCGGCTTGTCTCTGTCCGCTGCGGTCTCAAAGCGCGACTTGTCTCTGTCTGTTGCGCTCTCCTCGCTGTGGCCTCCTTTCCTTTCGGGCTCTGCACTTCGGTCGCGACTTCTTTCTTGCCGCTGGTGCGACCACACCGTGACCGTGCGACCTACGAACTTCTGCCCCGGCCTTCTCCTTCTCGTCGTGACCTCTCTCTGGTCGTCGTGCCTTCGTTCTGTTCCTCTAGGATCCGCATTTTGGTCGCGGCCTCATCCTTGCTGCTGGTGTGTTCACAACGTGACCGTGCGGTCTCGCCTCTGTTCGCGATGTCTCCCCTACTCACGCGGCCTTCTCTGGGCTCCGCATTTTGGTCGCGGCTTCCTCCTTGCCGCTGGTGTGTTCACACCGTGACCGTGCGGCCTCGCCTCTGTTCGCGTGGTCTCCCCTACACACGCGACCTCCTTTCTGTCTGGGGTTCTTGCTCGTCTGGGTTGTTCACGCGACCTTCTTCTTTTGTTCGCTGGTCTTCTCGCCTAGCCGTTGTTTGTCTCCATGGATTCTTCGTCTGACTCTCGGGGACAAGGCCGGGGTTGCTGGCTGCGACCTAAGTGTTCCTTCTGTTTCAAGGACGGGCGCCTTGCAGCTACGTGCTATCGTAAGCATGGTCGTCCTCCTCGTCCGCTGGCCTCTGTTGCTGCTACCGACTCCTCTACCCCTCGTAGTGACCTTGATGAGGTTCGCCTTCAGCTCCAGTATCTCCAAGGCCTGCTCAGCCGCCTGCCTCGATTGCCTCTGCTGGCTCCATCTCCAATGAAGGTACCGCCTGTCTCCCCACTGGCATGCTATGGATTGTGGATTCTGGTGCCACTCATCACATCATCTTTGTTCGACCGCCTCAATACTTGTCCTCTCCTCATCCGAAGTACATTACTGTTTCCAATGGGGCAGCTGTCCCTATCTTTGGCTGTGTTGATATTTCTCTCACCCCCTCGCTTTCCCTGCGCTCGATTCTTCATGTTCCGGGCTCTCCATTCAATTTAATTTCTGTTGCTCGTCTCACTGCCGACTTATATTGCTCTGTGATATTTACTTCTTCTTCTTTTCTGATACAGGATCAGCAGATGCGGACTATCATTGGTAGGGGGCGACTGCAGAACGGGCTCTACCTTCTTGATGACTCTCATACTCTCCTCGCATCTGTCTCCTCCAAGGATTGACATCGGCGTCTTGGTCATGCTCCTCTCCATGTCCTCCAGAACGCCCTCCCCGATATCTCTCTTCCTGTTTTTCAGTGTTAAACATGTATTTTTGACAAACAACCTCTTTCATCTTTTCCATCTCATTGTACTTGAAGCTCTGCTCCTTTTGTTTTGGTACACTCTGATATATGAGGTCCGTACAAGATTCCTAGTATTTCTGGCTACCGTTATTTTCTTACTTTATAGATGACTATTCCCGCATGACATGGTTGTATCTCCTTCGTGATCGTTCCGAGCTTCCCTGCGTATTCCGGGCCTTCTTGCTTGAGACTCGCACTCAATTCTCCGTGCCAATCAAAACTCTTCGCATTGATAATGCGCGCGAGTACACTGACCATGATTTTGCGACCCTCTGCTCTGAGTTTGGGGTCATTCACCAAACGTCTTGTGCTTAAACCCCTCAACAAAACGGTGTCGCGGAGCGTAAAAATCGTCATCTCCTTGATGTGGCTCGCTCTCTTATGCTTCAAATGCGGGTTCCTAAACCCTATTGGCACTTTGCGCTTTCCACGACATGTTTTCTCATCAACCGTCTCGCGTCCTCCGTCCTCCGTTCTCCACAATGCTACTCCGTTCAGCCTCCTATTTCCCTCCACTCCGACCTTCTCTCTTACTCCCCGCATCTTTGGGTGTACGTGCTACGTTCACACCCTAGGCCCGTCTACAGACAAGTTGGATCCTCGTGCGCCCAAATATGTTTTTGTGGGCTATTCGCGCACTCAAAAAGGCTACGTGTGCTATTCGCCCGTTACCCGCAAGGTGACTATTTCTGCTGATGTCACCTTCCGGGAGGATCTTCCTTTCTTCTCTGCTCCGGATCCAACACCTTTTCCTGAGGCCATTGTGCGCCCTGTCATACTTGTTACTGAGCCCGTCGTGCATCTTTCTCCACCATCTCTCCCTCCTGCCCAGCCTCCAGCTCTTCCCAAGCCGTCTGTCATCCAGGTCTATTCTCGCCTCTCTTCTCGTCCTGTTGCCCCACTACAGTTGGCTTCAATCTCTGACGCTCCGTGGCCTGCTGCTCCGGCTCCAGTCTCCACCGCTCATCCCATGATGCATTATGTCTTTCTTCATCGCCTCTCCCCTCCACTTCGTCACTTTGCCACATTATTATCCTCTATTTCTGTGCCTAATTCTGTGCAGGAGACTCTTCAACATCCCGGCTGGCGGGCCGCTGTGGAAGAAGAAATGACGGCCCTTTGGGCTAACCAAACCTGGGTCCTCGTCCCTTTACCTTCCGATCAGACGCCCGTTGGGTGTAAGTGAGTTTTCGTCATCAAACACGCTCCTGATGGCACCATTGACCGTCTGAAGGCCTGCCTGGTGGTCCGTGGCTTCACTCAACAACAGGTCCTTGACTATGAGGAAACCTTCTCTCCGGTGGCCAAGCTCAACACCGTTCGTGTCCTTCTCTCAGTGGTCATGCATCGCCACTGGCCCCTTCATCTGCTGGATATCAAGAATGCGTTCCTGAATGTCGATCTTCAGAAAATCGTCTACATGCACCAACCTCCCGGGTTTGAGACCACGGTGGAGTCTCGTGTGTGTCTTCTGAAGAAATCCATCTATGGTCTCAAACAATCCTCTCAGACATGGTTTGACAATTTCAGTAAGGTTATTCGGGACATGGGTTTCACTCGGAGCTCAGCAGACTTCTCCGTATTTACTCTACACCGGGCAACAAGAACTGTTCTTCTGTTAGTTTATGTTGATGACATCGTACTTATTGGGGATGAGTCGAAGGGGGTTCAAGCGGTCAAACAACACCTTAGCACCGTGTTTCAGACAAAAGACCTGGGGCATCTTCGCTACTTCCTCGGTTTTGAGGTCGCAAGACGCCCGGATGGACTTGTCCTCCCCCAACGGAAGTATTGTCTTGACCTCCTCAAAGATGCTGGCCAGTACGGATGCAAGCCGACAATTACTCTGATGGATGCAAATCACAAGCTATGTGCTCATGCCTCTGATGTTGATCTGCTTCTCCAAAATCCGGAATACTATCGACGCCTTGTGGGAAAATTGATCTACATAACGGTCACAAGGCCGGATATATCGTTCACTGTTGGGGTTGTCAGTCGGTTCATGCATGCTCCCCGAGTCTCTCATCTTCAAGCTGTTGAACGTATTTTTCGATACCTTAAAGCAGCTCCGGGTCAAGGACTGGTTTACAAAACCTCCACCTCTACTCCAACATTGGTTGCAAATTCAGATGCCGATTATGCTGGCTCATTGGACGATCGGCGGTCAACCAGTGGTTTTTGTACATATTTTGGAGGTCATCTCATTACATGGAAAAGTAAGAAACAAGCAGTGGTTCCTCGATCTTCAGTGGAAGCAGAATACCGATCGATGACATCAGTTGTCTCAGAACTCACATGGCTTGAAAGCCTCCTTGCTGATCTGGGGGTCAAACTTCCCTCTTCTGTTGTTCTGTTTTGTGACAGTCAAGCAGCCATACACATAGCAAAGAATCCGGTCTTCCACGAACGCACGAAACATATCGAAGTAGAATGTCATTTTATTCGGGAGATAGTTCAAATGAAGAAACTAGACTTAAAGCATGTTTTGGGCACTGATCAAGTTGCTGATATTCTCACAAAGGCCTTATCGAGTACCTTATTTTATCAGTGTCTGTCCAAACTGGATGCATATGACTTGTCCGCTCCAGCTTGCGGAGGAGTGTTGGAAAAGCACATATAACAAAGGCCCAATGACACATTCCTTTGTATTTTATTGTTATTTTTTTCTCTCCTCTCTTTAGTCTCACATCTTGTATGAGACTTTCATCTCTCTTTCTCCCTCCTATAAATATGTACTCGTACTTTGTATTTGATACTGGATAAATTACATATAAGGTTCCATAATTTATATACCGAGCAAGTCATGCAGTATTTCTGATTGCAGGAGAAGTCAATATATAGGCGTGCAAGTCAGGCAGTATTTTTCGGTGTCTACTCGCCCCAAGCGACCCTCAAAACGTTTGCATTGGTCGAATTAGTTGATTGAAAATGATTTATTCCATTCCTTGGATGGATTGAGCTTTTGCATGTTGTCCTATTATTTTACCATTGCAAAATCCATTTGAGCCGTGCACCATACCATTTGATTTACCTCTACTTCATTATCACCAAAGCCTAAGAGCTATTTCCATTTTCACGCTTAAATTCGAGCTTTTATTGTAAAAAAATCCTTGATTTTTGTGTTATGGATCCGTTCTGATTGGGTAGCCATTCCCTGTTTATCTTATTGGTGATTGTTTTGATAAAGTTGAAAAGAAAAGAAAATTGTTTTACGAAAAAAAGGTAGAAGAAAGAAGGATGAAGGAAAAAACATAAAAGAAAAAAATCAGTGGTTATAAGAAAATTCATGTATGACTTAGTGAGCGTGAACCCATGTGCAAACGTCCAGGTCTGGGGGTGTCACGTCTTCATCTTGTTTGCTTAGTTTATATTTTTGATTGCGAGCTCTTCTTTGAGTTTAAGCGTGAATCAGCCCTCTTGTTTATCCTTGCTTATCCTCACCTTAAACCCAAGCATAATGTTTCGTCCAAAGTGAATTCCTAAAGATTCTTCCGCTAGTTAGACTTGTGTAGTGGAGAGGGTGTGACCAGATGAGCCTATGACCATCAACATTGATGGAATTCTTTGGAGACTACCTCGTAGCTTTGTGACCATAATATCGATCTTAGTAGCTTAGTCGCTATCTCCTCTCACTAAATCTAGGACGAGTTCTTTATTCTCTTTTAGAAGTGTTGAGTACACATTATACAAGTTTCGAAAAGTCATAAAATTTTTTTACGCATAGAGATATTTGTTAATAATTTTCCTACTCCCTACGGGCATATCACTTCTCTGTTCACTCATAACATCCACTTTCAGTTTAGTTTATCTTTTCTTTTATCCCGGATCGTAGTGTGGTTTGCTCGGGACTAGCAAACATCTAAGTCTGAGTGTATTTGATGTGTGTTGTTTATATCATGTTTTCACCCTGTATTTCTTATTGTTTTCATCTATGTATGTGCTAGATGTATAAGATTATAGCTCATATTGTTGTCTGTTGCTCATTTGGACTGATCGATGAATCCCTTTTAGCATGTTTGGATTTTGTGTTAATAGAAATTGGCTCACATAGGCTTGTGCGAAATTTTTGCACGCACGTGCGCCCTCCTTCTTCCCTAACAACATAGGATTTATCGATCCGAATTTTTGGTTGCGCTAATTTATCATGCGCGTGCGTGCACTAATTTCGCATGCGCGTGTGTGCACATGCAACTGCCAGCGTACGGTCATTCTGTGCTTTCCACTGTTTATGGCAATCTGAATTTGGGTGTGCCGTATTTCTGCACGCCCGTCCGTGTGAGCGCGTGTGCATGATTTAGACACCTAGATTTTCTCGTCATTAACCTTGCGCATGCGCATGCGCCCTGTTTTACTATATTAGCGCAACTTGCAGATTTTTCGCGGATCGAACGGGGGAGTGCGCCATTTTTGGCCATTTTTGGCCATTTTAGGGTTGGAGCTCCTCCCCAAGCCCGGGGGATTCATTCCCTTGTAGTTTCTCATCATCCAGAGCATTCAAGAGGTGATTTTCTCTCTATCTTCTCCGCAAAACAAGAGCTAGGGATTGACATGGACGGTGTAGACTCTCGAGAAGACATGAAGCTTTGTAATTGGTGACAACCTTTCCAGGCCCCGAACGCAACCGATGAATGCGTGAAGGACACAGATTGACACCCCGGTGGTTTCCTCTCTTCTCTACGCAAGAGTCTCGATCATCGTTTGTATCTATTTCCTTCTCCTTCGGCTCCATAGGATTTGTGGTTGGGATTTCCCTTTAATTTGGCGATGAACCTTATTTGAATTCATTTTAAACGTTATTAGCTTGCATTAATTCTCAATGGAAGTTATTATATGTTCTTGCTTGGTGTGTGAAATCATTATGCTTGTAAATGTGTTGTTTGCATAGGGTGTGGTTAAGAGGTTTGTGTGAAATCAAAGGGTGAAGGCGACCCACGCTTGTTCTTGCGATTGCGACACGATGCCGACCCACATTTTTTTATTGCATTTAGTCTTAGAACAAAACAATTCAAATCGACGTTTTTATTATTTCTTGTCTTTACTACTAAATTTCTCAAATTGTGAAGCATCCAACACTGTATTTTTTTAGAGATTGATACTTGAGGATTTACTCCCAATTTTACATTATTTGAACGATCCGACTTCTCATGTACCCCGGGTAGTTGGCTTTTATTGAGCGAGATATAAACCTGATTAAACCTGCCATACTTCCTCCCTAACCGTTGAACTTCCTTTGGTGATTTTGGAGGTAACATGTCGAGGATTGCATTTACGTTATCTGGATTAGGCTCAAGCCCTTGGGGAGTAAGGAGGTGTCCCAAAAACTTTTCCTTACTCACCCCCAAAGATACATTTTGAAGGGTTGAGTTTCATCTTAAAAGTTTGCAGCGTAGCGAACATTTCTACGAGATCTACAACATGAGCAGAAAATGTTTTGTTTTTAATTAAGAGATCATTAACTTAAACTTTAAGGTTCCTATCTTTCTTCTTTTTGAAAACTAAATACATCATTCGTTGATAAGTCGTGCCTGTATTTTTAAGCTCGAAAGACATCACGCAATGACAAAAAGAATCATCGTTCGTGATAAAAGTATAAGGAATGTCAGACTTATGCATTCTTATTTGGTGATAACCGGAGAATACATCCAAAAAAATTCATGCAATAATTTCCTATCGCAGAATTAACTAAATAATCTATCTGAGGCAAGGGGTAGTAATCTTTGAGATAAGTTTTATTGAGTTTTGTGAAGTCCACACACATACCCCATTTATCATTGGTCTTTTTGACCATTACAACATTTGATACCCACTCAGGATATTGAATTTCTTGGATAAAGTTTGCTTTGAGGAGCTTGACAACTTCCTCCCGGATGGGTTCGACGTGCATCACAACAACAACTCGCTTCTTTTGTTTGTTTGGCTTGAAACTTGGATCGATGTTGAGATGATGACAGATAATATTGGGGACTACCCCATGCATGTCATATACTGACCAAGCAAACATATCTAAATTCTAGAGGAGGCAGGTGGTCAACTTAACTTTTTCTTCTTCAGATAGCTCCGCATTGATGGAGAGCACTCTATCTTCCAAAACTGGAACACTTTGGATGACCAGGGCAGGTTGCAGGTGAGCACCATCCTTTTCTTTCTGGGCAGGTTCTTATTCAGCTTGCTTTATCTCTGCAGCGTCGGCACACTTATGAGTGGGAATCAAAGAAAGTTTTGGGATACCTTCAGCATGGGGAGGAAAAGATTCAATGGCATTGATAATCTTGATATAACACTCCCTTACAATCTTTGAATCACTTCTGACCCTGAACTGTTATCCTCCCATGGAAAACTTGATCACTTGATGGAAGGTTGAGACGACGGCTTGGTATTCATTGAGAATCTGTCGGCCGAAGATCGCATTGTTGCTGCTTGGAGAATCTACAACTATAAACAAGATTTTTCTGGTCACACCTCATATTGTCACTGAGCGGATGACATTTCCTTCGACCTCCTTTCTCTCTCTGTAAAATCTGTAAAGAGGTCCATCATTTACCAGAAGAGCCTTCCCGGTCCTCATTGCCTCAAAGGTTGGCTTAAAAAGAGATTTATAGAACTACTGGTATCTATCAAATTTTTTTGGTACAATGTAGTTTTCTAAGATCGCTTTAGTACGACGGCGTCATTGAAGGGATTGGCGGTCTGAAGATGATCATCTTGATTGAAGACAACACTTGCTAGAAGAGGAGCCGAAGAAGAGGTTGCCGCAACATCTGAACCAAGAACTCTTGCCACGCTAGCCTTCTAGGAGGACTCGAGCTCAGTACCCCCGTGGATGTAGAACAGATGGCTTAGCTGGCCTTCATCATTAGCTTTGATACATACATTGATGTAATTGATACTCCCGAGAGGACCAATGTCATCTACTTCCACACACTCCCACTAAACCTTGGAGGTCATCTTTAGCTTGTCACCTTCTTTCCTGAAGACTAAATATTGAAGTTTACCCTCCTTCAACAGTCTCTCAATGAGGACTCGAAGAGCCCGAAAACTTTCTGTTAGATGACCTCTTTCGTTGTGATACTCGTAGTAACGTTGGATTCCGATTTCTCATGTCATACATGAGGGGTACTGGCTGTAAGACCCCCTCTCCCGGAACACAAGACACGACCGAGGGTAGTCTTATGCCCAGAACAGTCGCCTTGCGGTAACGCCGACATACTGGTCGACCGATACTACAAGACGCATATCTTGTCGGCTAAGATCAATATCATCCATGCCAACCCAACATAAAGAATATAAACATAAGTCAAAATCCATACAAGTATAAAAGTCCAACAAGTACATCAATAAAAAGAAACATCAACAGAGCTTTTATAATATCAGAGTACAAAAATGACCAAAAGGCTACAACTTGAATGTCTCAAAAACTCACATCCATTATTGACGACAGCGATGGTAACGTCACATCAGGCCCTGTCACCCTGGCCTAGCTTCCCTCCTGCAAAACCTGCTCTTGCTGCGGCTCCATCCGCTGGGTGTCCTCCTAAAATGGTAGTCGTAGCAACCGTTAGTCATAAACTAAGCGGCTATCTCGTCCTCTAACCCCGACGGCTCTTAGGCACCGAGCGGGAGAAAGAAAATGTACAATATATATATATACATACATATATATGCAGTAGTACAAGCAGGTGGAAAATCTCTACGTATCATGAATAGTAGCAGCATCAGTGTATAACAATATTATCAATGTTCTACTCTAGCAATTCTACACAAGTAATATCAATTCCATAAGCATGTAGATCTACAACAGGAAGTTAACTTAACTTATATGAATGCCGCTCATTCAGACTTATAAGTTAAGGATCAACTTAACAGTAAAGTAACTCATCATGTAAGAGTGCACATACAAACTTATATGATAAGGATCTTATGCGGTGCAATGTTATGAATGCAATATGATGACTCACTCATGCTCACACACATGCATACTGTCATGTCAACACAGACTTGTAGTTACCACTTTTCGAGCAGGTAACTAACCTCTCAGGCATCATCCGTCGTGGCCAAATGGTGACAGTAGAGCGGGCTTCTCCACAACTAGGCAGACATCCACACTACCAAGCCTAGGCCTCTGTACGCCTCCACGCTAAGAACACAACTGCGGAGCCCATGCGTACTATGACTCAGAAGGGGTCTCGGGTAGATGTGCACCAAGATCTCATCCCAACCTGGCCTATCATCGTGGCACGGAAGGAGCCCCGGGAGTACCGAGGACCAAAGCCCAACCGTCCATTGGCACAGAAGGTGCCTCGGGATTGAGCACCGAGGACCAAAGCCGCACTGTGCAAGTTTATCTGCTAACTCCCGTTGGTGTGACGACTGGCGAGCCCGTAGACCTGCCACACTATCCTTAACCCAGGATTATGACACCGCGTGTCAACTCACACCGCATGCAATTTCACATCTAAGGGCTCCACACTGAATCCCTTTTTCATTATTCACATCTCGTGCTCAACAGCACGCAAGGGCTTCACACCGAGCCCCTTTTCATTATTCACATCCCGTGCTCAATAACACGTAAGAGCTCCACACCGAGTCCCTTTTCATTATGCACATCCCGTGCTCAACAGCACGCAAGAGCTCCACACTGAGTCCCTTCTTGTCATTCCCCTCTAGTGCGGCAAACACACACGCACTTTCAACCCTTCACATTTCCGAGCTCCCAAGCACACAAGGGTCCTTTATTAACACAAGTGGAAAGCCACCTTTCACAACACAATTAACTCCACACTGCTACCCGTAGAGAGTCACGACTCTAAGCAGTGGGCCTCTATACTCGTTCCATCAATCAACATATCACATGGTCATAAATTAACCTCATCCAATTCCTTTCCAAATTATATTCAACGCCTTGCTTTCACCAAGCGCATCCCTACCGGTTCCCATAGGTAATTTATTTGTACAACCCGAACTCATCAAATCATTTGTTCACTAAATTCCTCCAAACCGTTTGTACAACACATTTCATCGGTCCATTTGTTTACTTAAAGATCTATCAACCAAATCCCATGGATCATTTGTTTATCACGGTTACACTTGCAAGGTTCAACCAACCTCAATGTTATTTTGCTACGATATTTCTACCAAGTCCAAACCCGGTTCTACACTAACCCGGGAACAACATGTACCTAAGACATGACTGCACCACAACTTCGGCCGAGGATTCCCGAGGCTACAGGACTACTATGAAAACGTGTAACTGTGTAACCATCCGTTGGAAATGTCTTTCCGAGGGCTACAACTTTCGTGTTCAGCCCAAGACCTAGATATGGCTGTAACATACTCAAAACGGCCTCGAAGTTCGCTGCTCACAGAAAACAGATTTCTGCATGCATCTTAAAGCAAGATGAACGACATCGGTTCATCTTCTTCCTCTAGCCATTTGTTCAAAACTTTATTCAGACTTTCCTCCTCCCTTATTCACTCTCAATAAACCATTCCTCTTCACGATACCAAGTCCACCATCTTCACAAAGAAGAGGAGAGGTTGAAGACATCAAATCCCTAGGACAAGGTCCTAGCATGGTCTCTTCCTAGGAGATTTTCATCTCACAAGTCAAACTTCTTTTAGTCGACATCTCTCCTCGATAATAACTAGAGATCTAGCACCAAGGGAGAGGGTAGGAATGTCACCTCATTTCCAGTCATGGATCTTGTTATCCTTCTCGGCATCTTCTTCCCCGTTGGTGTTATTCACGGAAAGGAAAGATCGGCTCCGACGACTTCTTCTCTCCTGACGGTTTCGGCACAGGTAACGGCTCGGTAAGGGATGAAGTGACGGCCAGGGTTTTCCTTAAGTCTCCTTTTATAAGAAGGATTAGGGTTAGATTGCTTTGCCACGTGTCACTTTAACATTGGACTTCCTATTATTACCTAAAATAAGTCATGTTGAAAGGACCGGGTCCAAATGAGTCATTTGGCGCATTTCCCGAAAATCCGGTTCAGCCCGCCTATATGAATCAACAAACGTAGTCAGGGCCAAAAATACCCTAAGTCAAAATCGTCGAGTGTACATACACTCACTCGACGAATCGCCGCGATCACTTGACGCCTCGTTGAGTCCCATAAGTCTCCAAGTCAAAAATCGCCGAGTATACTTATACACACTCGACGAATCGTCGAGATTCGTCGTGATCACTCGACGCCTATAAAGTCCAGTACAATTTTCTAAGTCAATTTGTCATTCGTCGAGTATTACTTGACGATGACGTCGAGTTTACTCAACGCACTCGACGCTTCGTCGAATGGCGTCGAGTTCACTCAACGCCTATAGCATCCGGAATAATTCTAAGTTAAAATTCGTCGAGTGGCGTTGAGACCACTCAACACACTCGACACTTTGTCGAATGGCGTCGAGTTCACTCAACGCCTATAGCATCCCGAATAATTCTAAGTTAAAATTCGTCGAGTGGCGTTGAGAGCACTCAATGCACTCGACGCTTTGTCGAATGACGTCGAGTTCACTCAACGCCTATAGCATCCTGAATAATTCTAAGTTAAAATTCATCGAGTGGCGTTGAGACCACTCCTCACACTCGACGCTTCGTCGAATGGCGTCGAGTTCACTCAACGCCTATGACAAGTCATATTTGCCCTATTTGTCGAGTATCACTCGACGCCTGTTACCAGTGCACCCCGAGCTTGAGTCAACTTTCTTGTCTCAAAACACGCGCTAGGGGTCTAGCACGAAATGGGACGTTACATTGGCTTTCTGTATTAAGGCTAATTCTGCAAAATCTGAACAATTTTATTCATTGGAAGGATAAGATCAGTATATGATTCCTGAGAATCATCATACCGAGGCTAGGAGTTGTAGACAGGGAGAGGAGGTTGATTGACAGAGGTAGATGGTTGGAGATAGAGAGGGGTTGGTTGAGGTGGAGTAGGCCTCTGAGGCCTCATCTGATTGAACGGTTGGTGACTATAGTGAGGGCAGTGATGACAGAAGTTCCTTTCCCTTTGTGTTGGTGGGAAGAATTCTTGATGAGGAGGCCTAGGAGGATGCTGAGGAGTAGTAGAGATTGAGGCTGAAGGAGGTCCTCCTTATTTCTTCTGAACAAGCTGGAACAAAGAAGAGAAGAAATATGGGTTGGTGATCACTCATTCTATGAAGCGGTTTGCCATACTGATCAACTTTTGATAGGAGTCTGGAACTTTGTTGTTAACTTCAAATTTAAAGAGGCCTTCCTGAAAATCACAAGCAAGAACGATACACATCGTGAATCCCTAAGATCTCCTTTTGAAATTTATCAACATAGTGACCCAAAGTCTCATTGTCACCTTGCCTAATTTGGAAGAGGGATATCAGACCACTCTTCCTCTTCTTGGAGGTAGCAAAACCTCAAAAGGACTTCTATTCAGAGATAAAAAAAAGAAGCCACTGACTGAGGGGGGAGCTTATAGAACCATTCTTTTGCCTTGTCATCGAAGGCCGTGACAAGAAACTTGCATCTGATCCTATCAGAAAGGGTCCTCATTGAAACAACAGGTTTGAAGGCTTGGAGGTGGTAGATTGAATCTTCTCGTCCAGTGAAGATGAGGATACGAGGCTCTCTAAGTCCATTGGGAACAGATTCTCAACAGACTCGATGAGAAAAGGGAGAAGTCTCCTCTTCCTCCTCGATGGGAGGATTGCCATTGCTTTTCTGGAAATTCAGAACCCTGGCTAGGCCTCCTTAAGTGGATGCTCAAAAAAAATTACGACGGGCAACGAAGAACTCTTAGTCCTGAGGTTGCAGAGGAGGCACGGTCAAATTGAGCTGGAGAACAGGAGGAGCTTGCTGGCTGGCTAGAGGGGCTAGAGCGCCGGTTAGAGGAACTTGTGGACCGACCGAGGGGTCGCAGCTACAACGATCTGGGGAGTTAGTCACCGAGTTATCTGAACGAGCGCCGACATCATTGCTTCAATATGTTGTGCGGTCTTGCGGAGAGCTTGCTCAAATCTGATCTCTAGGGCTTCCATGGGGGTCGCACTACCCCACTGGTTTTGGGTCCTGCTGGCGGACACTGCTGGATAATGCGGTCAGATATCTTAGCCAAACTGTTCGCCGAACAACTCAGATCTGAAGGCCACATGTTTGTTCTGTTGTGGCACAAAATACACCTCCACAAACTCACGCTGAGAGGAATGAGGAAAACTTTGAGTTGTCGGTTACTTTTTGTCTGTCAGGGACGAACCAAAGAGAAAAGAACAGAGGCCGCAGAGCTGCGAGACTAGATTTGCCCGCAACGACAAATACCACTTGTTGGGGACGATCTTATTAATCACTTCAAAAGAGGTTACAAAGATCGCCTAGATGGGAAGCTGCAAAGATCACCGAAAAGAGAGGAATTTGAGTCAGCAGCAGCGAGAAACATCACTTTGGGAACTGTGCACCCATATTTATACTATTAAGGGAGGAGGGCTTGCCTGTACGGACAAGTTCATATGACAAAATTGCCCAGGATACAGGAGAACTGAGAAAGGATGAGATGTTACATAGTGTGCAAATAGTACTTGGAGAAATCTAAAGCTGACTGCACGGTACGACGGTAAAAGGATGAAGAGCTGCTCCTCTTCTGTAGGCGAATAGGGTGGATTACATGGGACTGTCCGCCCAGACCGCATGAAACGAATCATACAGGGATTTTCTGACATAGCAGGATTTCGGGCAAACAACCTAAATCTTTAAATTGTCTAATTTCCTTTAAATCTTAGAATTATTTAAATATCATTCTTGTATAATACTAAATATATTTCACAATACAACTATTTATTATTATTTTTGAATATTTCTTAGTAGTAGTTGTAATGTGTTAGTAATATTCATTTCTTATACCATTCGACTTTATTTTGGATGTACATGATTAATTATTTGTCTACTTATTATGCTAATTTATTTATTTCTAAGACATAAGTATACTTACTATATATGAGAATAATATTTATGAGATGAAAATTCAATATTTTAAAATATCAACATGACTCTGACATCTGAAATCTGTTAGTTTAAAATTGAGGGTTCGTTTGGGAGGGCGGTGTCATTCTGGCGACGTCCGGGAAGGGAGCGGGAACCACCGCCGATCTCGACTGGAGGGAGAGGGTTGGATTCCGGAACGGAGCGTTTAAGACGTTTTCCTTGCTGAATCGGGTGCAAACGCCGCACGCTGCCTCCCGAACACGTAATCGCGTTTGTTTTTCTGCCTTCCGGCGGGGTCTGCTCCCGCAGCGTTGGCTCGCCGCCCTCCCAAACGAAGCCTGAATCTAACATGTTGTCGACATATGAATTTATTGCCTTGTTTTTTAGTCATGTTAAGTTCGCATCGGGCAATCCTCCGCACCTCTGTTTTTTTCTTATTCAAAACTTTCCAAAGAGAAGTCCCCAGAAAGAACTCATATAACAGTTATGAACCTTGATTCCATCTAACTTGCAGATTGATCTTAGGAGACCTCTCACTTGGGTGAGTGGGCATTATGGATCCTACTGCATGGACCCTGAACTATTTCTGGATGAGGAAGAGGCTCCATGGGACTACTGCAAAGTCATCACTTCCTTGAAGTTTGGCAATGAAGAAGAGACTTATGGTCCTTTTGGTCTCCAGAATGGCACATCATTCGTCTTCCGTACAGGATCCGAGATCACAGGCTTTCATGGGTCTAGCGGCGGTGATGCGATTGAATTTGGTTACATCAGTAAAATTGGAGTTTATTTCAGAACTGAGGCTGTTAGCGCGGTTGGAGAGCCTTCCAAATCTTCAACTGATTTAATTGAGGATCAAGGTACCCTGATTGAAGGTGAAAACTAACAAGACCTTATGTCTGGAGGCTAAATGTGATTGGGCGTTTGTGGAACTACTTTGGATGACCATGAAATTGATGCTGTTTATTTTGGATCTTTAAGTGCTTGCTTGTTTCTATGTTTGAATATGCCTTCCATTTGATTGTTGGGAAGCAAGGACAGCACGGTTTTCATGTAGACTTGAGTTTCGTTTGGTGTGGTGGCAGCGGTCGTGAACACCCGACCTCACCTAAAAAAATTCATGCATTTTATGCTCAAAACTAGTTTATTTTCTTAATAGCGGTCATAACCTTTGCCTTGCCAAACATACATTCTATGATAATTGTGTTTTTGACCAAACTCACTGGAGCAAATAAGCCGCCCCAAACGGCACATTAAAACCAAAAATTGTAAACCGAACCGGAACCGCAAAGAATCAAGCTGAACCGTTTGCGGATTATTTGTGTTCCGGTTTGAATTTTGGAATAATGAACATTTGTTCCGTTGTGGTTCTTTCATTTTATTAGTCAGAATTGGAATCGGAATTGTAATATACAAGTCTCAAGCGGTTACAGAATTTTTAGACTTGATTAAGATCGGATTGAAGTAGAATCGAACTGCAACTTATTTATTATTATTATTTTTTTGTAAAATTATTATTATTATTATTTAGTAACATTATTATTATATTATTTTTTATAATCTATTTATAATATTTATATCACCAATTTATGGGTGAAATTGATGCGGTTTGACCCTAAACCGAATCATACGAAAGAGGGTTGATTTTGAACTAAGAAAAATCACGCCGCACCAAAACTTTGTGGTGTGATATTGGTGCGGTTTGAAGTCTGTTTTTGCAGTGCGGTTTTGGTTTTTACACAGTTATATAATGTATTTTCAATTTTACTCGTATAATTTTTTATTTTTTACCTCTCATATTCATTCTGCAAGTTTCATTTTGATTTTGGTTGTAGTCAGACCAAACCGCATAGAATCAGACCAAACTATTAGTGGTTGGTTTATTCTTGGTTTCCGTTGAACTATAATTGAAACCGTTGACACAGCGGTTCTAAAAATTATGCTGGAACCGGAATTGATCAAATCAAATAAGATTTTGTTTCTAATTTAAAGAATCATTAACAGGAATCGTGACAAATCTATGTAGACTTTGTAAATAAAAATGTTATTATTTTGGTTGTTAAATGATAACATTATAAAATAATGCTAAATAGTAATCATTTAGAAATTGTGTATTTAATATTATTAATTGCTATTTTAAAATATTTTATTATTCATTGTTCTGCATTAAAAAAACTTCTCAAGAACTTTCCATGTTTTCAATACAGTTTGTTATAGTTTATTTATTCATCCATATTTTAGAACCATTGTTTTTTTTTGGGCGTTTATATTGACAGCCCCTATATGAATATTGACAGTCCAAAGATAATAATAGCCTCAAAAAAGACTATTGGTACCCCGATGGATATTGACAGCCCCAAAATTATATTTTTAAAAGATAATTTTAGGAAAAAAGCGTTCAACATGAAAGTTGTAGATCTCGAAAAGATCTATAACTTTTATGTTGAACAGCTTTTCTAAAAATGTCATATAGTAGGAGTATTTTCAAAAGACGCAGAATCCGGGCGGAATACTTTTTTAGAAATAGTGTATGGCATTTTTAGAAATAGTGTTCAACATAAAAGTTGAAGATCTCGTCGAGATCTACAACTTTTATGCTGAACACTTTTTCTAAAAAATGTCATTATAGTAGATCGTTTGCAAAGCCGCGTGTTCCGCGTTTTGGGTTGCTCTTAGCGGCCATTATATGGTGTTTTTTATTATTTTGTCGGGCTGCTAATATTCAAAGCTGAGCTGCCAATATAAGTGCCTTTTTTTGGTGCTACAGCTAACCAAATATACCCTATGTCCCTCAAATTAATTACACCATGCTTGTTGAGCATTCTCCATATAATTGGAATGCAAAAAAAATTGTGATTCAAAGTTGTGGTTTATTAAGTTATCATTCTTTAGTTATTAGGGGAATATTTATTATGACATGAAGTTCTAATTTAACCATCAATCACTTCATCTAATAAGCAACATGTGTCTCTATATGATAATGCTTAATTACATCATGTATGGATCCTTTGTCGGCATTGTGTCTTATCTTTAGTCATAATCTCGATAATGTTTAATTACATCATGTCTTTTCTCATAGCTTCATTCCAAGTCGTTATTGGTCTACTACCCCTCCTCTATTTAACATGCTCAGTGACTAACATGCGTCTAACATGTGTCTCTAAAGGTCTCCTTTGTACGTGTTCAAATCATCTTAGTCGAGTTTCTTGCATCTTCTTTGCAATTGGTGTCACTCATGTCTTATTTCTAATACATTTATTTCTATTTTTATCTAGCCTTGTGTGCCCACACATCCACCTACGCCCAAGTTTCGCGCCTTATAGAAATACGTCTTGTACATGCTTTTTTAGGAAAAGTATTCAACACTAAAGTTGTGGATATCGTCGATATCTACAACTTTCGTGTTGAACACTTTTCCTAAAAATGCATGTACTAGACGTATTTTTAAAAGACGCGAAAAATTAGGAAAAAATACGGTGCTACTAACCAAAACTGCGGTGCTAATAATAATCATCTAACATAAAGGCCGATCAAAATAATAAGCAAAATAAAGATGTGCAAATCTTTACATTGAAAATACCTGGGTGAAATCAGAAAATCAAAGAAAGAAGAAACGTAGGAGAAGACATAGCCCACAAGGAGATTCCTTCAATTGCCAATGGAAATCCTGCTAGTAGCCGGAGGAATAGATGAATACCCGGTGGAGATTCTGCTGCCAGTTGTCGTCGCTTGTCTGGAGGACCAGAGAGGTAGAGATTTATATAAAAGGGGTTGAAATGGAGAATCCAGTCGTCGTTCTGTGCTCCCGCAGTCCAATGCCGCCCGCTCCTAGTCGTTTTGCTGAGGAAGCTTGGGCACAACGAACAGAGAAAAGGTTCCAGATTTATTTGTGAAAAGAGCTCGGTAGCTTCCGATAAAATTCGCAAAAATCTGAACCCGGGCACGTGCCTGGGTGTGCCCATACGTGGGTAAATATGAAATCAATAATTTGCAAATTAAAGGTAAATTGATATTTTTCATCAAAGTTTATAGAAAAGAAAATTACATAATTAATTTACTAAAGAGATCATCTCATAAGATGCTAATAAAAATTAGCTATACATGTTTAAATGAAAAGGATAATTTTATAAATAAAAGAGACATGGATATAAAGAGCAAGGATTACACTAGAATTGAAATGCTAGAAAAGTAGAATTACACTTGACGTTGAAATTGTAAGAAACATAAAAATTACATTAGGAATTGAAATTGCAAGAAAAGTAAATTGCAAATAAAAAATAAAAGTGCAGAAAATGAGCTAAAATATAGGGGTGGGCATAAGGCCTGGCAGACCTAGGCCGGGGCCGGGCCTGCCAAGCACGGGCTTTTTCAAAATAGCCTAGGCCCGGGCCTGGTTTTTGCCAGGCCCAGGCCGGGCTCAGGCCTCCTCCTCAGGAGGAGGCCTGTCTAGGCCCTGTAGGCCGGGCCAGGCCCAGCCGGGCCTGGGTCTGGCCCGGCTAAATAAATATATAATTATTTTAATTAAATATTTATTTCTAAAATAAAACTAACATTATTAATTTAGTCCAAAATAAAAAAAAAAAACAATTGGATTATTATTTAAAAAAATAATTACAAATTTACAATAACCTCAAAAAATTTTATAATGAAATTTAAAAAAATACAAATCTAAAAATACAAAAAAATTGTACTCTCAATCACTCAAAACTCGAAGGTGTCATTCTGGTTTGATCTACACCGGCCAAATTTTGCCCGCTAAGCTCTTCTTCAACCTCGGACGAGCTATCTTCGATTGATGCAACGTGTTATCTACTCTTCATAGCATCCAGGTGATCCTTATAACATATGCAAATTTCCAAAGACTCGTCGCTCAGGCGGCTCCTTTGCTGGTTCAGAATCCTGCAACTTAAAGAAAACACAGACTCCGAATCTACTGTACTTGCTTGAATTGTTAGTAAATCTTGGGCCATGAAAGCCATAACAAGATACGTAATAATTTTATTTTTCCACCATTCTAAAATATCAAAATTTTCTATTTCATTTGAACTCATAAAATCTTGAAATTGTGTTTTCGTATATAATCCTAATTCATTTAAAGTACTTGACGTTCTTTGTTTTTTCCGGGCTGCTAATTCTAAAATTTTATTTTTAAAACTATCTTTTGTTTTAGGTTGTGTGCTTTCTTCTCTAGGTCGCGATCCATATAGCTGATCGTAATAATTATAAAATTCGGTAAAATCATTATTAAATTTTGAAACGCTTACATTATCATAATACATCGATGTATGATTTAAATTCAAATTGCTATTTATTTCTTCTATAAGATTTTCTACGCCATCTACACATATTAAAAGATTTAAAGCCGCGGTGTTGATGCGCGAAAATGGCACCGGACAGCTAACACAGAGGGGAGTGTTCGATCTCACGAGCTAGGGGAGGAAGAGGATGAAGGTTGCAGGGAAGAGGAAGGAATGAAGCTTCTGAGTGCTCGAGAGTGGAGCAAACACTTGTCAAAGAGGGTTGCGGGGATAGATGAGAGGCTTGATCAACAGAGAAGGTTGATCAAGAGAGGAGGAGGTTGATCAGGAGCTGTCGAGCATACGGGTACTTGGACGGTTGTGCTTGCAGGTTGACACCGAGAGGGAGCTGAAAGTTATGGTACCTAAACACCTAGAGGGGGGGGGGGGTGAATAGGTGACCTAAACCTTTTTAAAACTTTGTTGGCAGCACAACAGTTATTTCACAGAATTCTACAGTTAACATCAATCACAGAATATAAACAGTTAATCTACAGCACAGCACAGCAGACACACTAATTTATAGTGGTTCCCCAATCTTTGGGTACATCCACTTTCCCCCTTCGCCTATCTAGCAGTGTACTAGATTCGGCCAAACTTCTCCACTATCTCAGAACCCAACAAGGTTCCTACACCTCAGGCCCAAAGCCTTACACTCAGCCACCAAGGCCTACACTCAGCCACCCAGGCCTACACTCAGCCAATTAAGGCCTACACTCAGAGTTCTTCAACTCCTACACTCAGGCAACCAAGCCCTACCCTCAGCCTTTATAATATAGGCTTACAATTCTCTCAGATCCAATGGATCCTACAAGTTAAAATAGAAATACAATAGCTAACTCTACAACTCAGAAAATAAGAGAGAAGTTGAGAGTTTCTTGAAGAGTTCTTGGAAGAACTCAGTTAGATCCAAACTGACTTAGCTTCCTTCAAAGCTTCTTGAGTTAGAACTGAATTAGTCTGAATCTTCTGCAGTTGATCCTTGACCTCTGCTTCTTGAGATCCAGATGATTCTGAATCCTTCTTCTCAGCCTTAGTTCCAAAGACTGAATTCTTGATTGGAGCTCTCTCTCTCCAACTTCTTAGATCTGCAGTTGGACTGCCAGATCTTCTTTTGTTGATCCTCTGTGTATCACTTTTCTGATGATCTGATCAACCACTTTAATTATTCTCACTACTTGAAAGAACAATCTTTACTACTTGTAACAACAACAATCAATCAGTTTCTGTAAACTATGGGTGCCTATTTATAGGCTTCCTTCATGGTAACCGGCTGGTCCGGTTCATAACAGACTTCTGATTTCTCTGACAGTTGCTGTAGACCCCGGCTGGATCGGCAGCTGTCATGTCAACCAGTCACTTCTTGAAATTCTCTAACTGTCAGATAGTGTCGAGACTTTCTGTTCTTAAGTGTCGACACTTATAGATCAAGTGTCGACACATGTTGTGTAAGTGTCGACACAAGTCTACAAGGTGTCGACACAATTCCTTGTATGTCTCGACACAGATACTTCTGCATGTGTCGACACTGAAATTGAGTGTCGACACAAGTACTTGTCCTTCATTCTTTAACTGTATTCTTCTAAGTGTCGACACATGTTCTTTGTGTCGACACATCTTCATGTGTTGAAACTGTCAAGTGTCGACACTGCTTCTTGGTGTCGACACAAGTCTTCAATCTTGTTTCTTCAGCTGAGTGTCGACACATTCCCTTAGTGTCGACACTTGTACTTAGAATATTTTGTAAACTTTTCTGTTCTTTGCTAAGTGTCGACACAGCTCCTTGTGTCGACACTTTCTTCAAGTGTAGAGTCTTCAACTAAGTGTCGACACATTGTGCTGGGTGTCGACACTTTCTTCAAGTGTAGACTCTTCTGGTTGTGTGTCGACACATTGTGCTGAGTGTCGACACATACTTCAAGTGTTGACTCCTTTGTGTGTGTCGACACATTGTGTTGAGTGTCGACACATTCTTCATATGTTGACTCTGCTGTTTGAGTGTCGACACATTGTGTTGAGTGTCGACACTTGTACTTAGACTCTGCAGATTTTTGCTGAGTGTCGACACAACTCCAAGTGTCGACACTTTCTGGTGTAGACTCAGCTCTTCTAGGTGTCGACACTTCTGCTAAGTGTCGACACAGCTTTTCTGCATACTTCTTCACTGAGTGTCGACACAGCTCCAAGTGTCGACACTTTCTGTCTCGGTGTCGACACAATGACTCCAAGTGTCGACACTGCTTGTCTGGGTGTCGACACAAGCTTTCTCAAGTGTCGACACTTTCCCTCTGGGTGTCGACACATGGACTTAGAAACTTTTAGCTTCAGTCCAGTGTATACCTAACCTGCACAAGTAACTCAAACAAACATCAAATACATTATGATGTATATCATTGAGTTAGGTGAGGCTTCTTCAAATCAGGTACATTTGACCAATGTACCCAACAATCTCCCCCTATTTGGAGAAGTCATAACCCTTAGTCAATGATATACACCACTCATAATTAAAAATTACAAAATGATGAAAAGCAGATTATAATCAACAGGGTTAACATGAACATGTAAAAACTTCACACATACACATTCAACATTCCAGAACAAATAAGAAACATACACATTTCAGAACAATCATACTATATTTTATCAACATATTGTTCTAACATTGTTCCTTATACATTTTCAATGTTGTACAAAAATGTTTTTCATTTAAAAGATTACAACAAGCTTCAAGTTTAATTCCTAATCTATTTCTGATCAGGTTCTTTGATAACAATTCCTTTTCCAGCTTTATCTTGAGCTTTGACAGCAGCAGCAGCAGCAGGCTCAGCATCAGCAGGCTTCTTGCCTTTTGAGTCTTTCTTCTTTTGTTCTTCAGCCTTGATTTTCTGCCTCTCAAAGTAATGATAGGGCTTAGGAAAGTACTTGCTAGGCTCCACAGCTGTAGGAGGTAGCTTTCCTAACTTAGCCTTCCTTCTATGCTGGACAATGGCTTCCTGCCTGATCTCATGCTTCCTCCATTCAGCTTCTGAGAACCACTTGTTTCTATCAGTAGCATTGTCCTTGGCTGCTTTCCAGGCTGTGAGAATGATGTTCCTAGAAGTAGGGCTCCACTGTTCAAAATCTGGTTTTTGCTCAGCCAGTTCCCTGAACTTCTTCTTTGACAGCCTTGTCTCTTCTTCTTTGTCCAAAGCCTCTTGCATAGCTGCTGTAATAGGTTGAACAACCTTTTCTAAATGGACATTGTCCTTGCCCCCAGATGGGACTATACATTGTTACTCACTTCTGCATGAATCATTTCAAAATCTGGAGGTGGATAAATGACTTGAGCTACTTCTTGTGGCTCACCTCCAAAATAGGCAGGGTTCAGTCCAGATTCAGCAACTTCATTGTCATCACACAGGGGAGGATATCCAAGTGTAGCCCTGATTGAATTTGAAATCCATTTTGCATGCTCAGAACTGGCCTTGACTAACACTCTCTCCCCCTTTATGACTTCTTGGGCTACATGGTCTCTTACATCATCTTTCTGGAACCTGATTTGGCTGTCCAAATACCTTATGCCATCCTTAAAGAAAGGTCTAAGCTTGGTAAGCTGTTCAGAAATGACCTTCTGGGAATCCTTGATTGCAGTCTTGACAGCAGCAATTTCTTCTTGAAAAGCTACTTATCAAATTCAGCTTTGGCAGCAGCAATGATGTTGAAGGTTCAGCAGACTTACTCTTCAGTTCAGTGACTATTGCATTGTGGGATGCAGTCAAATTATCATTCATTCTTAGTTGATTCTCCAGCACATAGCCTTGCTTTAGTGCTATATCATCTACTTGAGTCTTAATCTTTTCCTGATGAGTTGCCAGAAATACCACTGCATTTCCACCCTTGTGGAAGCATTCAGTCATCTCTTTCTTATTCAGGTTCATTTCAAACCTTATTGACTTGATATCTCTGAGCAAGATCAAACTGTAGGGACTTGTGCCCTTCATCAATATACTTCTCTATAGCCCTCCTTTGCTCATCCAGCTTAACTTGCATTGCTACCATTAGGCACTGTAATCAGTTGATGGAGCTTGTTGGACTAAGGAGTGTTGAGCAACAGTTTGTAGAGCCTTCTTGTAGCTCTGGCTCCTTCTTTTGAATACAAAGAATTTCTTCTTTTTAGCTTGTTCAGTCTCATCATCCTCAGATTCTGAAGTACTTGCTATATTCACCCTATCCTTAGGGCTTGAGGGTTTGTCATCTTTGCACATCAAGTGCTTTCTCTCACTTTCCTGCCTATAGGCTCTTCCTGATCTTCCAAGATCTCCCCCTCAACAGCAGCACCTTCTCTTCATCAGCAGCAGTCTTGTCCATGTCAAAATCCTCTTGATCTAGATTCAGAAAGAGGTCTTCCATTGTGTATTCCGCGGTGACTGTGCAGGAGAAGTACTGGGTTCATCAACTACTTTATCAGGAACAACTTCATGTACTACTGATGTGTCTTGGAGAACAACATCTGGTACTTGATTTGCTTGCTGAGTTTGCTGATGGACATCAGACAAATCAGAATCTATTATAGAAAAATCTAAAGTATTGAGGTCAGAAAGTACCTCTTGGATAATGAGTGTAGCTTGCTCACTCTCCAGTGTAGATGGTTCTTCTACACCTGGAAGCTCCCCCTGGCTTAGATCCCTAGGGATGGACTAGTGTGAGGCAGCTCCCCCTGAGTCTCAGCCACATCTTTAGCAGCAGGGGTCTTTTCTACTATCTCCTCCTCTTGCTCATCAGGTGTGAACACCACCTGTTCTTCACTTCCTGAACTGCTTGAGGACACTTGGGCCACAACAGCAGTATCTTTTCCTCTTCTTCCTTGGAGGGGAATCTTCTTAGAAACCTGCTTCTCTGGAGTAGGAACTTCCTTAGACAGCACTCTTTCCCATCTTGAGAGTATTCTCATATCCATCCTCCTCATATGATTGATTTTAGCACCAGCAGCATTGCTCATGACCTCTGGTATTGTACCAGCCAGGTAGAGACTTAGTATCCTGCCCAGATTGGGCTTCTTCAGACTTTCCTTAACTTTGTCAAACACAACCATTGACCAGTCTGTTTTGATGTTGAAGATGATTCTGGTCATAACACTGAACATGGAGGCTGACACCCTGTCATGCCCTCCAGGTTTACTGAGGATAACCTTTCCCACTATTTCTGACAGGAATTTTCCTTGAGTATTCATTCCTCTCCTGTTGAATACTGAGCCTATCTTCAGCTTAGGATCTAGACCACACCAGGTAAGTGCTTCTCTGGTCTTAGATGTAGTCACTTCCTCTTCATCTTGAACTTTAGGTAGCTGAAGTACCTTTCTCAGAGATTTGGGTGAAATCTTGACCTTGGTGCCATGCACCCTTGATTTGATTCTGTAACCTGAGTCATCTACAGACCTCCAGTAAGGAATTCAATAACTTCCTTCTTCCAAATTTTGGTTGGTTCTGAAACCAAGAACTCCAATCCTGAATCGTGACTAGGGTTACCACCGACTTGATTTCTTGATCGCCATCGTCGAAAAGCACCTCGCACGAGCTCATACCCTTCGTTAACATTCTCCTCGAGCTTGGGAGCCATTAGGGTTTGAAGATTTAGTCTTGAGAAGAGAGAAATGTCGACACAAGAGTTTTGGTCTCGAAACTTTTGAAAGCGTGTCGACAAACAAAGACAGAATCCTATTTATACCTTTCTGGTTTGAAGACGAACAGGCGGGATGGATTACTAAAGATGTGTCGACACTGGCAATAAGTGTCGACACTGACTTATAATGTCTCGACACTCATGTGTCGACACAAGTTTAAGTCAACAGATTTTATGTGTCGACACTTGGTTAAGTGTCGACACCACACTACTCGACATGTAGTCGAGACTTTACTTAGAAAATTCTGAGTAAAACTTAAGTGTCGACACCTTATTGAATGTGTCGACACCAACTCGACATGTGTCGACACTAACATTCTGAAGTGTCGACACCAACTTCCTAGATGTGTCGACACCATTTTCCTGAAGTGTCGACACTTACTATTCTGTGTCGACATAGACTTGTCTATGTGTCGACACCTTTTTACTTAGCCAATTTTTAGTTCTGTAAACTTAGTCTAAGTTTATCATACCTAGTTCAATTTTGAACCTATTGAACTTAGCTTCTTCTAAGGGCTTAGTAAACATATCTGCTATCTGATTATTATTAGTTTTAACATATTCAAGTGCAATATCATTTCTTTCTACATGCTCCCTAAGAAAGTGATATTTAATCTCAATATGTTTAGTTCTACTATGTGATACAGGATTATTAGCTATTGAAATAGCACTTGTAGAATCACAGTAAAGTGGAGTTCTACTTACCTGAAATCCATAGTCTTCTAGCTGATGTTGAATCCACAGAAGTTGAGCACAGCAACTTCCTGCAGCTACATATTCTGACTCAGCTGTGGAAATAGCCACACTAGTTTGCTTTTTACTGCTCCATGAAATGAGTCTTCCACCTAGGAATTGACAGGATCCAGTAGTGCTCTTTCTATCTTCTTTGCATCCTGCAAAGTCTGCATCTGAATAGCCTGTTAGATCAAAATCTCCATTCCTAGGGTACCAGAGGCCTAGATAGGGAGTGCCCTTTAGATATCTCAAGATTCTCTTGACTGCAGTCAAGTGAGATTCTTTGGGGCAGGCTTGATACCTGGCACAAACACATGTAGCATACATAATGTCAGGCCTACTTGCAGTCAAGTATAGTAGGGAGCCAACTATCCCTCTATACAAGGTTTCATCTACAGGTTTCCCTGCATCATCCTTGCTTAGAGACATACTTGACCCCATAGGAGTCTTCATGGTACTGGATGAATCCATACCATATTTCCTTATGAGTTCTAGGGTGAACTTGGACTGACATATGGATAGACCACTTTCAGTCTGTTTAACTTGGAGACCCAAGAAAAACTTCAGTTCTCCCATACTACTCATCTCAAATTGACTTTGCATAAGCTTTGCAAACTTTTTGCAAAGGCTACTTTCAGTAGACCCAAATATAATGTCATCTACATATATTTGGACAAGTATGACTTTGCCTCTAGATTCCCTAAGGAATAGAGTCTTATCTATTTTCCCCCTTGAGAACTTGTTCTCAATGAGGAAACTAGATAGGGTTTCATACCAAGCTCTAGGTGCTTGTTTTAACCCATATAATGCTTTCCTAAGTCTATAGACATAATGTGGAAGAGTAGGATCAACAAAACCTGAAGGCTGCTCCACATATACTTCTTCTTTTAGATTACCATTTAGGAATGCTGACTTCACATCCATTTGGTATACTTGAATCCTTGATAGGTTGCATAGGCCAAGAACATCCTTATGGCCTCCAGTCTGGCTACTGGGCAAAGGTTTGATCAAAATCAATACCTTCTTCTTGCCTATATCCTTTTGCAACCAGTCTTGCTTTATTCTTTATGATGACCCCTTGTTCATCTAACTTATTTCTGTAGATCCACTTAGTTCCTATAACATTGTGGTCTTTAGGCTTTGGAACCAACTCCCAAACCTTGCACCTTTTGAACTGATTAAGTTCTTCTTGCATAGCTTCAGTCCACTGTGGATCTTGTATAGCTTCTTCAAATTTCTTTGGTTCTATTTGAGACAGAAAACTTGAATATACTACAGCATTCTGATTTCTGCTCCTTGTCTGAACACCTTGTCTTGGATCTCCAATAATCAGCTCTACTGGATGATCTCTTAGATGCCTGTTGGCTGGAGGCATCCTTACTTCTGGTTGAACTTCTACAGCATCTTCATCATGCTGAGTTCCTTGTACTTCTTCAGCTCCTGGTACATGTAGTTCTCCCCCTGGACATAAGCCATCTTCTTCTACTTGCTGTCTTGCAGCAGGTACATCTTCTATGGTTAGCTTGTCCATCTTCTTAGTAAGACCTGTGGGGCTGCACACACTACTAGACAACTCATTGTTAATTAGTTGTGTTTCATCAAAAACTACATGCACAGACTCCTCTACAACTTGTGTAGTCAAGTTGTAGACTCTATAAGCCTTACTATTATTGCTGTACCCAACAAACACTCCCTCTTGGGACTTGGCAGCAAACTTAGTTAGGTAAGACTTTCCATTGTTAAGTATGTAGCATTTACAACCAAAGATCCTAAAGTAGGATAATTTGGTTTCCTTACCTGCCTTTCACAACTTCATAGGGGGTCTTATTTAACCTTTTAGTGATGGTAGCCCTATTTATCACATGGCATGCAGTGTTAACTGCTTCAGCCCAGAAATACTCTGGCAGTGATGAATCACTTAATAGGGTTCTACCAGCCTCTATCAAGGTCCTATTTTTCCTTTCAGCAATGCCATTTTGCTGAGGTGTTCTAGGTGAAGAGAATTCTTGAAATATCCCATAGTCTTCACACAGCTTTGTCATGCTTTCAGACTGAAACTCAGTACCATGGTCACTTCTAATTTTGACCACTGTACAGTT
The DNA here is from genome assembly GCA_039583875.1 of Platanthera guangdongensis. Lineage (NCBI taxonomy): Eukaryota > Viridiplantae > Streptophyta > Magnoliopsida > Asparagales > Orchidaceae > Platanthera > Platanthera guangdongensis. The sequence goes on along the minus strand of CM077149.1, from coordinate 2,631,467 downwards.
CAATTCATTCTGAATTTGCTTAACAAAACTATAGAAGACACTAGGTGTTTCAGATTTCTGCTTTAAGAAGAACACCCAGGAAAACCTTGAGTAGTCATCAACAACTACAAAGGTGTAGACCTTCCTACCTAAGCTGTGAACTGGCATTGGACCAAATAGATCCATATGCAAGAGGTATAAACACCTCACAGCATCTTTGTTGTCTAAGCTTCTAAAGGTGGATTTAGTCTGCTTGCCCTTTTGACAAGCTGAGCAAATGTCATCTTTGACACACTTAACTTGAGGACCATTCCTCACTAACTCTTTGCTAAAGAGTTTGCTAATAGTCTTATAGTTAAGATGAGCTAGCCTCTTGTGCCACTTGACACATGAGAGACTGTCTCATCAGCTACAAGACAAACAGGAGAACCATTGTTCTCAATCATGATGTCTAAGACAGTAGACATTCCTCTTTCTATATCCTGTCAAAATGATCTCTTGATCACTTGACCTCTTGATATGACAACCATTTTTAACAAATGAGATGTCATACCCTACATCACTTAACTGACTTATACTAATGAGGTTGTGTTTCAACCCTTTAACATAAGCCACTTGAGTAATGGTAACAAGGTTTGAAGAAATGTTACCAAACCCTTTGATGATTCCTTTTTCAGAACCACCAAAGGTCACTTTAGGACCATTTTTGATTGGAATGTAGTCCTTCAGTAGTCCCCTTGTTCCAGTCATGTGTCTGGAACATCCACTATCCAAGTACCATGTTGGGGTATGGCCACTTGGATTCACCTGCAAAACAAATTAATGAACCTTAGAACCCAAAGTAAACTTGGGTCCTTGGTGATTGTTAGTTTGCAACTTGACATAGCTACCTGCTGGCTTTCCACCAGGTAACTTGCTACTCAACTTGGCACTGGCATTGTGCCAACAATCCAAGGCAAAGTGGCCAACCTTGCCACAGCACCAGCATTCAAACTTGTTGTACCTTTGCTTAGGTACAACCTTTGCTGTCTTGACTACAGCAGGCTTGTTGAATGTTGGGGCTTTGCCCTTGGACTTGAACTTGGACTGAACAGTCCCTGCAGGTCTAACAAAACCTAGTCCAGCTTTGCCTTTTGATGAACAAATTCATCAATTTTGGTATACTGATTTAGGTTTTGAAAACCTGGCAGCAAGTTCTTTTTCCTTCTGGAGATTGATCTCCAGTCTCTTAATTTGATCATTCTTAAATGTAAAAGAGTACCCATCTGAATCACTGTAATGTGTTTCAGCCTGGCTACTTCATTCAGTTTTTGATCATACTTTTTTCAAAATCTGTTGCAGCTGCCTTGAGATCAGCAATCTCCTTTGCCTGACTTTTGGCTAGGATCTTGCTTTTCTTATAGGCTTGCAACAGTACTTTATATTCATCTAAGAGCTGATGAATATCTCCCTCAGATTCAGAAACACTTCCATCACTTGATGAAGATGAATCTGACTCTGAACTAGAACTGAAATCTGAACTTTGAGTTGGACTTTGTACCTGACTAGGTCCTGGCTGCTCCAGGATTTTGGTACTTTCAGTCAATGCCATCAGTCCTTGGCACTGACACTCTTCTTGTTCATAGATTGATTCCATGATCTGCATAAACTCTTCTTCTTCTTCAGCAAATAGCCCTATGTAGGCTTCAGCATCTGTCTCAGTGTCTGAAGAAGAAATGTCTGAAAGAGTCTTCTCATTCTTTGCAACAAAGGACTTCTCCTTCTTTCCTTTGAAGTGAGTCTTCTTTTTGTCACTGGATTCTTTTCTTCTCTCAGGACAATCTGCAATAACATGACCCTGTCTATTGCAGCAGTAACACACTATCTTAGACCCAGTTGCCTTGCTAGTCTTTGTCTTTTCTTGTCCTTCTTTGAAGGCTTCTTCTCCTGATACTGAACTTCTTTCCCTTTGGAAAATGAAGGTCTGGACCTCCACTGTTTCTTCTTCAGGAATTTCTGAAAATGTCTGGTGAATGCAGCAAAATCTTCATCACTTTCACTGCTTGTAGACTTTGTGCTAACAGACTCATCAGATTCTGATTCAACTACCTCTGGAGGAGGAGTTGATGACTTAGTCCTGCCTTTCTAGGTACTTCTGACTTGAAGGCAACAGTCCTTTCCCTGTGCTCAGTCCTTGTTGATTTTTCCTCCTCTTTTCTCACTGACAGCTGCATCTCATAAGACAACAACTTGCCAAACAGTGTGGGAGGAGGAATTTCTCCCAACTTTGCCATTTCTCTGATGGCACAGATCTTAGTGTCCCAATCTTTGGTTAGGGACCTTAAGAACTTATCATTCAATTCATAGTTAGTGAACTCTCTTCCATAGGACATGAGTTCATTAACAATTCTATAGAACTTTTTGTAGCATTCAGTGATGCTATCTCCTCTTCCTTGCCTAAAGCTCTCATACTCTTGATTAAGCAAGGACTTTCTATCTTGCCTTACTTCTTCTTCAGAACCTTCCATATAGACAATGAGAGTATCCCACATCTCTTTTGCTGTTTTACAGTGAATTAAGTTCTGGAAGGTGGCATCATCAATGGCACTTACTATATGTTTTGTGCCCTTTTGTCCATAGTGGCTAGGACAATTTCATCCTTGGTCATCTCAGAGAAATCCTTTGGAGTCCTCTGATTTGCATCCAGTACTGAAATCTTCATTGGCACATAAGGCCCTTCCTTGACTGTGATGTAGATTCTTGGGTCTGAGGCCTCCATAAATAGCCTAACCCTTTCTTTCCAGATTCCAAAAATCTCCTTCTGCATATGGGTAACTTCATGAACCCAACTCTTTGTGATTCTCATAAGAACCCATGTTTCTTGAAGTTCTTGAATTTCTTGAATCTGTTTGCTGACTTAGACTGTTTCTGCCAAACAGGATCTCCTTAGACTGTTAGTCCTTGTTTTGAGGAACCTCCCTCTGATACCACTTGAAAGATATGGTACCTAAACACCTAGAGGGGGGGGGGGGTGAATAGGTGACCTAAACCTTTTTAAAACTTTGTTGGCAGCACAACAGTTATTTCACAGAATTCTACAGCTTAACAGCAATCACAGATATAAACAGTTAATCACAGCACAGCACAGCAGACACACTAATTTATAGTGGTTCCCCAATCTTTGGGTACATCCACTTTCCCCCTTCGCCTATCTAGCAGTGTACTAGATTCGGCCAAACTTCTCCACTATCTCAGAACCCAACTAGGTTCCTACACCTCAGGCCCAAAGCCTTACACTCAGCCACCAAGGCCTACACTCAGCCACCCAGGCCTACACTCAGCCAATTAAGGCCTACACTCAGAGTTCTTCAACTCCTACACTCAGGCAACCAAGCCCTACCCTCAGCCTTTATAATATAGGCTTACAATTCTCTCAGATCCAATGGATCCTACAAGTTAAAATAGAAATACAATAGCTAACTCTACAACTCAGAAAATAAGAGAGAAGTTGAGAGTTTCTTGAAGAGTTCTTGGAAGAACTCAGTTAGATCCAAACTGACTTAGCTTCCTTCAAAGCTTCTTGAGTTAGAACTGAATTAGTCTGAATCTTCTGCAGTTGATCCTTGACCTCTGCTTCTTGAGATACGGTGTTTGGCGCTTCTCAGCGACAAAGGGAGTAACACGTAGCCTCTCTATTTCCACTATTACGCTCACACAATAACTAAACGCAGCACACCCCGAACAACGTTATCAACTATCGCTAACATACGGTAGCCACGCCGATTAAGATCGAACAAACGCTAGAGGCCGATGTTCTCTCAAGCTAAAAGGACCCAATCTTGGGTCCTTCCGAGCGATGGTCCGGACCATAAAGAGACTTCTAACCGAAAGGTTCGGTTCGGAATGGTAGATGTCCCCCAACAAAAAACGAAAGCGAGGCTCGCCAAGACCTCTCTTAAAATAAACATTAGAAAGAACAACACATGTTGATCGAAAGATAAGCCACGAACGAAAAAACATTCCAAAGTAACGCAAAGGTATTCCACCAATTAAAAATCTAAAGAGATAAGAATCACACAAGAGGTAGAAGATCTCGTTACCCAACCAGAATATATGATTCCGTTCACTTTCAAGGATCGTTCTTCCACGACTCCGCCGGAGTGTCCGGTGGAGAGAAAGTTGTCCGCTTCCTTTGCTTCACGCCGGAGGAGGGAAGAGGAGGGAGGCCAAGCAAGAAGAGGGGAGAGGAAGGGCGGCCGGCGGCCAAAGGAAGGGAGGAAGAGGGGGCCGAATTTTGCCTAAGGGGGAAAAGAAAGTTGAGGGGAAATTCAAATTTTGAATTCAAGTCTTAATTTTTTCATTCTCTAAGTAAAACCCATGAAAGTCCATGCCTATATATAGGCTTTACAAGATGCATAGGCTATGTGCAGCCCACTAAATAAAAATAAATCAACACATAAAATACTTAAACATTACATGATAAAAATAAAAATGCAAATAAAAATAAACTAAATAATATTTAAAAGCCTTCATCTCATGTAGCTCCACATCATGTAGTCATCATCTTCAACATGAAGGAGAACGCCGTCGTCGCCGTCATCATCATCTTCAACTTTAACACGTTGGGGGTTGCCGCCATCGGCCATCGCCGTCGCCCTCATCATCTTCAACTTTAACTTGGGGGGTTGCCCGCCATCGCCGTCGCCGTCAATCATCTTCAACTTAACACGTTGGGGGTTGCCGCCATCAATCCTCCCCTGCTCAAAATAACTCATCACCGATGAGTTGGCATGGCGGTGCTGGCGTCGAAGAACATCATCCAAAAGAACCATCGCCGAGTCTGGAATCCAAGGGTCACCGGAGACCGGGCGAGCACACCATCGTATCACATAACGCTGATTACCACCGCTGGAGATTTGAGCAAAACACCAAATGTGAACCTGTCTAGCAAAAAGATTGTCCTGGGGAAACTGGGAAAAGCATTAGGCAAATAAAGAGGACACATTCTTCATCAACAGTCAACGTACCTCCGTTGGAGACCAATGGAGAGAACGATCCAAGAACAAGCTCACCCCCCAACCCAAATGAAAATATAGTGGCACCAAACGTAGAGTTAGATATTTCAAAAGGTGGAAAAACACAATGCGTGAAAGTGGAAACATTTAAACTAGGGGAATTACCCCATTCAGTGGTTAACTTCAACAAATATGTTGTTTCTCCTAACTGATTAAAAATCCGAAAAGTTCTAACTCGCCGACTCGCCAATGTTTCTATAGTGCCCGTAGGCATCCGTTCAGGGACGAGTCGCACCAAGACTAAACCGAAAACCTTATAGGGAGATGCCCTCTTATGTAAGTTAGCGATATATTGATAAGAAGACATGTGTGTGACTAGCGCTTCCTTACTGTGCTTATGTAAAATAAAAGCGTGAGAGGCAAATACTATTGCAGGCAGACTTGACATGTAAAATAGCGATAACGGAACTACTTGAGATGAAACCAAGGGAACTAGATATGGGGGCGCCAATGGAAAGTAATAGGGTGGCACTAGCGGAACTACATATGGTGGCACCAACCCAATGAGATCTGGTGGTACCAACAGAATGCGATCCGGTGGAACAAAAGATGGCCACATCATTAACGTACTCTCAGAGATTTGGTTAGTTTCAGAAAGTCGAGTGGATACCAAATTAATGAGACATTCATCATGACCAAACACGAAATCTGTTATCACACTACAAGACATGTCCCAAGGAGGGTCCAACATGGATGGTAAAATAACATAACTCAAATCAGGAAAAATAAATTCAAGTCCGAAAGGATCCGCTGGTCGGGTCAACATATCAGGAGGGAGAGTCGGTAAAGCTAAAACCGGGAGAGAGTTAAGATCGCATTTAAATTCACGCAACGGAGTTAGCATCAGGGGACGCTCATCCGTGTCTACTTCTGTGTCGTCTTCCAAAAATATAACTCTCTCGCTAGGACATTCTTCCAACTCATGAATCACGACATTAGTAGCAGTACAGATCTCAGGAATGGGAGCATCGATAGATTCCGGAGGAGGGGCTAAGTCATGCCCAATGTCAAAATACGGATTTATCGTCCAAGTAAAATCCTCCATGTGCAAGCCATCAAAATCAAACGAAAAATCAAACAGAAGATTTTCCCTCACAGAAAACTCAACTGGCTCGTCATCACCAAACTCACGATCAGAGAAACATTCGCCACAGGGTGACTCTATCACCTCACTAGAAACTTCACTCAAATCAGACTCAGTAATGGTTTCAGAAACATCGACGAAGGGAAGTGGAGATGATCCCTCGGGGAGAAATCCTCATCTAGGTCACTAGGGTAACCAATCTCTTCAACGTCAATACAATCGTCAGTAATATCACCTCGCCCTCGGTGACGGGCACAGTCTTAGACACTACCGCAGACTCATCAGGAGAGTCAACGACTAGATCAGGCAGCTCAGGAGGAGACTCAAAAAGAACTACGGGCGTATTCGGAATAGGACGCACAATAGAGCAAGATCAGATACGCCACTAAACTCACATGTCGTATCATTTGTCTGCTCTACAGATAGGACTACTCTCACCATGTAGGCTCATGGAAGTCCTAGCAGTCGCTTGTACAGAACTAGGGATAGGGGACCTCACCTTTCCTTTCCTTCATAGGTGGGTGCATGTATGTTATGGGTAGCTCTACCAACCTGGGGAAAGGGTCTATACTGAGGGACTGTGTCACTCCAATCATCAGATATGGGTCTAGTGCCCTGGCGTAACGTAGTCACTTCATCAAACATCCATGCAGGAGCATACTGATCGTGAGGAGGCTCTTCATGATCGGCCAGCCTATAGAAGACCCAATACGTCTTTCCTCGTTGAACCAAAAAGTCTGGGCTCGACCCACTAACTGCTTGCTTGCCACTGGGACCTTGTGGATCCCATAGACAAAGACACTCGAAATAACGTTCCATCCCAACAACCCAATTAAGGAAGATCTGAGGACCTCCCAATCCATCGTAGGTGGGTGCAACATTCCTAGATGACCTAAAAACATAACTTCTCGCTCAGGGCGACAGTTCAGATGATAGTGGGGTTGACTAGGGGGTGGTGGTGCCGCTTGGTTAGCCTTTAGTTGCCTAAACAAGTCCTTACTCTCATCCATTATAGGTGAATGAACATGTTTCCTAACATTCGACATGGATCCAGAATATTTGAATCGGGAAACGTTAACATCATGGGCATTTTTAGTGGTGACGGGACAGAAAATTTTCTACTCGAATCTGGTGCACATGCGCAATGGAATAATGACTCTGATCCTATATAATTATAATAGATGGAATTGTTCTCGCTAAACCACTAAGGCAATGATAATTTTTTTTTATTTTCTTGCTCAAAAAAAATATGAGGTTGATTAAAATTTTTTTTTTTTAAATTTGACTGAAAAATAAGAATTTACACCGCTATTGGCAGACCACAAATATATTTTTTTTGGTAAATTTTCAAAATAAACGAACTAGAAACATACGTGCCGACGTGCAAATAAAAGGGGGAGGGTGTCAATTAAGAAATTGACGTGAACCTCCCTCTGATACCAAATTGATGTAGGCTACGGTGTTTTGGCGCTATAACGACAAAGGGAGTAACACGTACGCCTCTCTATTTCCACTATTACGCTCACACAATAACTAAACGCAGCACACCCACGAACAACGTTATCAACTATCGCTAACATACGGTAGCCACGCCGATTAAAGATCGAACAAACGACTAGAGGCCGATGTTCTCTCAAGCTAAAAGGACCAATCTTGGGTCCGACCGAGCGATGGTTGTACCAAAAGAGATCTACCGAAAGGTTCGTTCGGAAATGGTAGATCTCCCCCAACAAAACGAAAGCGAGGCTCGCCAAACCTCTCGGAAAATTAAACAATTAGAAAGAACAACACATGCGATCGGAAAGATAAGCCACGAACGAAAAAACGATTCCAAAGTAACGCAAAGGTATTCCACCAATTAAAAATCTAAAGAGATAAGAATCACACAAGAGGTAGAAGATCTCGTTACCCAACCAGAATAGATGATTCCGGTTCACTTTCAAGGATCGTTCTTCCACGACTCCGCCGGAGTGTTGCCGGATGGAGAGAAAGTTGTCCGCTTCCTTTGCTTCACGCCGGAGGAGGGAAGAGGAGGGAGGCCAAGCAAGAAGAGGGGAGAGGAAGGGCGCCGGCGGCCAAGAGGAAGGGAGGAAGAGGGGGCCGAATTTTGCCTAAGGGGGAAAAGAAAGTTGAGGGGGAAATTCAAATTTTGAATTCAAGTCTTAATTTTTTCATTCTCTAAGTAAAACCATGAAGTCCATGCCTATATATAGGCTTTACAAGATGCATAGGCTATGTGCAGCCCACTAAATAAAAAAATAAATCAACACATAAAATACTTAAACATTACATGATAAAAATAAAAATGCAAATAAAAATAAACTAAATAATATTTAAAAGCCTTCATCTCATGTAGCTCCACATCATGTAGTCATCATCTTCAACATGAAGGAGAACGCCGTCGTCGCCGTCATCATCATCTTCAACTTTAACACGTTGGGGGTTGCCGCCATCGCCATCGCCGTCGCCATCATCATCTTCAACTTTAACTTGGGGTTGCCGCCATCGCCGTCGCCGTCATCATCTTCAACTTTAACACGTTGGGGGTTGCCCAGCCATCACTTCTGCTTCTTGAGATCCAGATGATTCTGAATCTTCTTCTCTCAGCCTTAGTTCCAAAGACCTGAATTCCTTGATGGAAGCTCTCTCTCTCCAACTTCTTAATCTGCAGTTGGACTGCCAGATCTTCTTTTGTTGATCCCTCTTGTACACTTTTCCTAGGTATATCTATCAACCACTTTTAATTATTCTCACTACTTGAAAGAACAATCTTTACTACTTGTAACAACAACAATCAATCATTTCTGTATACTATGGAGTGCCTATTTATAGGCTTCCTTCATGGTAACCGGCTGGTCCGGTTCATAACAGACTTCTGATTTCTCTGACAGTTGCTGTAGACCGGCTGGATCGCAGTTGTCATGTCAACCAGTCACTTCTTGAAATTCTCTAACTGTCAGATAGTGTCGAGACTTTCTGTTCTTAAGTGTCGACACTTATAGATCAATGTCGACACATGTTGTGTAAGTGTCGACACAAGTCTACAAGGTGTCGACACAATTCCTTATGTCTCGACACAGATACTTCTGCATGTGTCGACACTGAAATGAGTGTCGACACAAGTACTTGTCCTTCATTCTTTTAACTGTATTCTCTAAGTGTCGACACATGTTCTTTGTGTCGACACATCTTCATGTGTTGAAACTGTCAAGTGTCGACACTGCTTCTTGGTGTCGACACAAGTCTTCAATCTTGTTTCTTCAGCTGAGTGTCGACACATTCCCTTAGTGTCGACACTTGTACTTAGAATATTTTGTAAACTTTCTGTTCTTTGCTAAGTGTCGACACAGCTCCTGTGTCGACACTTTCTTCAAGTGTAGAGTCTTCAACTAAGTGTTGACACATTGTGCTGGGTGTCGACACTTTCTTCAAGTGTAGACTCTTCTGGTTGTGTTCGACATATTGTGCTGAGTGTCGACACATACTTCAGTGTGACTCCTTTGTGTGTGTGTCGACACATTGTGTTGAGTGTCGACACATTTACTTCATATGTTGACTCTGCTATTTGAGTGTCGACACATTGTGTGAGTGTCGACACTTGTACTTAGACTCTGCAGATTTTTGCTGAGTGTTGACACAACTCCAAGTGTCACGACACTTTCTGGTGTAGACTCAGCTCTTCTAGGTGTCGACACTTCTGCTAAGTGTCGACACAGCTTTTCTGTGCATACTTCTTCACTGAGTGTCGACACAGCTCAAGTGTCGACACTTTCTGTCTGGTGTCGACTCTTCATCCCAGGGCTGTCGACACAATGACTCCAAGTGTCGACACTGCTTGTCTGGGTGTCGACACAAGCTTTCTCAAGTGTCGACACTTTCCCTCTGGGTGTCGACACACATGGACTTAGAAACTTTTTTAGCTTCAATCCAGTGTATACCTAACCTGCACAAGTAACTCAAACAAACATCAAATACATTATGATGTATATCATTGAGTTAGGTGAGGCTTCTTCAAATCAGGTACATTTGACCAATGTACCCAACAGGAGCTGAGCTGAGAGGAAGAGAGGGGGCCGCTAGCAGCGGCAACAACAGACTTCGCCCGCCGCGGCTTAAATGTCACTCTTGCGACGGGCTTTTCTTTGATTAATATTGAGAGTTACAGCTTGTTAGTACACCTTTTCAAGAAAGCAATAAAAAGGGGTACAAAGGGAAGCTGGCGGCTAAGGAAGAAGTGCCAGAAGAGGTCGCGCGGACTGAGCTTTAGAGACCGGCAGTCCGCGCGGCTAAGCAAAGGAAGCAGACCGTGCGGCTAGTGACAGAAGCTGGTGCAGATTGAGAAAATGAGTCCACAAGGGTTGACTGGTTGAGCTTGCTGTGGGCTGCCTTCGGGCACGAGAGCGGTGTCCCCTCCCTAATGTGAGAGGCATGGGGGTTATATTTATAGGCCCGAGGAGGTAACGGCTTGCGGTGACGTTACTCCCGGTGAGACGGTAACTTGAGCGAGATGGAGACGGAGTCCGCCGATTCCGCAACAGACCACGCAGACTGGGGCTTGATACTGAAGCCGGTGTTGTTGACGGCGAGCTGGGAGACTAAGTGGCGGACTGCGATGCGAGTCCGCAGAGTCCGTCACTGCTGAGCTGGGACTGTTCGCCTACTGCAGGGGTGGAAGACACTGGAGGCTAAGTGGCGGACTGCAGGGGGAGACCGCTGAGTCCGCCCCTGTCGTGTTGAGGGACTGCCCGCTGCTGGAAAGCGGGACCTGGAAGCTATGTGGCGGGCTGCGAGGCGAATCCGCGGAGTCCGCCACAGTTGAACTGAATGAGCAAAGGGGATGCGAGCTGAGGAGCGCCCGCTGAGTCCGCTGAGTCCGCAGGCCTGGGATTGCTTTGAGGGAGTTCTGGCTGTTGTTGTTGGGGTTCATCGGTGAAGGCGGACTGCAAGCCTCGACAACACTTTGAGTCCGCCGAGCTCGCGATGAACGTGACGCTGCTGGTCTTAGTGGGCAGCCAGAGTTGGAATCCGCGCTCTGTAGGCGGGCTGGAGGAGTCGGCTGCCCGTGTCGCTGGGTGACTAAGGGATATACGACCTGTTGCCGGCCTGGGTGGATTGGTAGTTGAGTCCGACAGAGAGAGTCCTGCGGAAACAACCTGCGGTTAAGCTGAAGGGGAGCGGCTTGCAGAGGGGACTGCAGCAGCAGTCCGCGACCCCTGCCGACCAGGAGAAGGCGCGCGACCTAGCCGGTCAGACCGCTGAGACCGGGCAAGCCGCGCGGCCTGAGCGGACAAAGAATTCTGTCCGCCTACCCTAGAGCATCACGACCTCCTGGAGGATCCTGGGCAGGCCGCGACGAGCGAGCTCGCTGTCTTGGGAAGGATCGCCGATTTCGGGGTTAACATAATCCACGCACTTTTTAAGTTCGGAAATGAACTTCGAAAAAGTTGGAGACCCGCTAAAATCGTGATCCACCGCAAAGGAAATGGAGGGGGGCAAGGAGAGACAGAACCTGATGCCTCTCCTTAGGAGTTTGCTAATGTCTGTCCTTTTCCTGCAAGGGGAAAGTTAGTATAGGCATGAATGGGAGGTACACCTTGCGCGTACCTGGGTTTGCCTTTGCAAAACGAAGAAGGTATATCTTCTACTGAGTTTTGCAAAATGATGGTGAGGAAAACATAGGAGCATAATAACTTGCAAGTACTTGAGAATAGACTTGCAAGTGTCTGCTGATCTCTGCAAATAGAAGAGTTAGAGACAAACATATGTATGAAGGGAGCTTGCAAGTACCTGGGAGAGGGCTTGCAAGTGTTTGTTAATCTCTGCAAGGAGAAGAGTTAGAAGCAAACATATAAATGAAAGAAGCTTGCAAGTACCTGTGAAGAAGGCTTGCAAGTGCTTGCTAATCTCTACAAAGAGAAGAGTTAGAAGCAAACATGTATATGAAAGAAGCTTGCAAGTACCTGTGAAGAAGGCTTGCAAGTGTTTGCTAATCTCTGCAAAGAGAAGAGTTAGAAACAAATATATATATGATAGAAGCTTGCAAGTACCTGGGAGAGGGCTTGCAAGTGCTTGCTAATCTCTACAAAGAGAAGAGTTAGAAGCAAACATGTATATGAAAGAAGCTTGCAAGTACCTGTGAAGAAGGCTTGCAAGTGTTTGCTAATCTCTACAAGGAGAAGAGTTAGAAGCAAATATGTATATGATAGAAGCTTGCAAGTACCTGAGAGAGGGCTTGCAAGTGCTTGCTAATCTCTGCAAAGAGAAGAGTTAGAAGCAAACATGTATATGAAAGAAGCTTGCAAGTACCTGTGAAGAAGGCTTGCAAGTGTTTGCTAATCTCTGCAAGGAGAAGAGTTAGAAGCAAATATGTATATGATAGAAGCTTGCAAGTACCTGGGAGAGGGCTTGCAAGTGCTTGCTAATCTCTGCAAAGAGAAGAGTTAGAAGCAAACATGTATATGAAAGAAGCTTGCAAGTACCTGTGAAGAAGGCTTGCAAGTGTTAACTATTGATAGGATAAGGTCGATATGACCAAATAGCAGAGGAAATGCCTGATATACTCTGCTGACAATTAAATGAAGATCCAACAAGAATAATAATCTTCTTGTTATATTAGAGATGTTACGAAGTCAAGATCAATGAGTCAAACGCGAATTGTTGATAGATATGACCATATTGGCAGAGAAGAAGCTTGACGAATTCTGCCAATCTTAACTAAATTGCAATAACGTGACTTGATGATCAAGGAGAGTAAGATTCTTTGATCAATGTTTGATGTCATTAGATTTTGATAAGAGTAACGAATAGCTCTGTGAATCATCATCTGATAGAGCTTGAGCAAGAAATGTATATGAAATGAGCAAAGTGAATGCTGGAAATCCTTTTGGTAAGTCGGATTAACCTGTTCATCTGTGAAAGAAGGCAGTTGACAAAAAGAGGTCTATACTCGGAAGTGACTAAAGAAGGCTGGATGCTGCCACAGGTGTTCCCCGTGGGCCTTATGCATCTCTTGCCTGAGAATGGTCATCCCGATTATAGTCCTACTCAAAGCGAGCTGGCCGCACATCCTCAAGGAGGGAACAAAAAAGAAAAGCAAGGAGAATCCTGAGAAGGATCGCTAGATGCACTGCTCTCTTGCCTCGGGTACAATCATCACTGATCAATGAGACTAGTTGCGCCAAGTGGCCTATTGCTTGTCTGTGGATTGATCAGTGGAGTTGTGGGATCCCGCGAAGGCACAGATTGAGAGTATCAGAGAGTGTTCGACCATTACAGTTGTGAGATGATCAAAGAGACAAGGCTACACTTGATCGTCATTGCTTGCCAAGCAAAGATCACCGTAACTGTAATGTATCCTTTGCGAAGTACATCAGAGCTAACACATGAGACTCCACTAGCACACACTCTGTGTAAAATGTCGGCTAGGATCCAAAGTCTGAAGCCCAACATCGTACACTAAACGACTCCCACTACACATATAGGTATACTCCCGCCATATGTGGTCGAAGCGGTCGTGCCAGAGAACAACCTACGGAGGGAGCATTCCAGACTTGGCGATATCTCATTGGTGTAGTGATCTCTTTGGCAAAGAGAAAAGATAGAGGAGGAAGCATCACACGAGGGGAACTGTGTCAGTATGGGATCTCTGATAAAAGCTATATTGAAAAACAATAACGAACACTTAGAAGTGTTTTGCAAAGAGAATGTTTGAAAGGGTAAGAGTAGAGATAACCCATCACGGTTGTGAGAGAATCTGGAGGACTATGAAGTCCTTTGCTGGCTTAGAATAGCCTCCTAAGCACACCCTCGTCGTCGGCATCAAAACATTCAACAGTGTTGTTAACAACGAGGAGAGGGGGTTCTTCGACTAGGTTCACTCCTTTTGAGGAGCAAGGAACATCTGCAACTTCTTTGCCCTTTGAGGTTGCTGGATCAGGGCGATCTTCTTTGGGAAGCAGGTCACGCATCTTACCCTGCCGGAGCATCCTTTACACAAGCTGGCGGAGTGCTCGACAGTTCTCAGTCAGGTGACCTGGCTCTTTGTGGAATTCACAGTAAGGCTCTGAATCCCTAGGCCTTTGATCGGCTGGACGATAGGGCTTCTTGTAGCTAGCCCTATCTTTCATAATCTGGATTACTTCTTGCATGGCCTCGTCGAGATCAGACTCATGCAAGTCATTGTCTTGCTGCTGATGAACTGCAGCTGTTTGCGAAGAAGCTAGTGGTAGCAATGAATCTTGAGCACAATCACGGCTCAGGAAAGGGTATCGATGGCGTTGAAACCTTCTCTCTTTTCTTGAGTGAGTTGGAAAATGATTGTGAGGAGACCTCGGAGGCCGTTTGTAAAAAGGATCTTTCTCTGATATGAGCTTGGAGACGAAGCCTGGGTTGCTTTTCTCGCCTCTGATGTACGAGTTGGCCAAGGCAATCAATTCTTGGTATGTTCTCGGCGCTCGGACATTGGCTTCAAACTTGAGCGGCCCTTCACGAAGACCGTGAATAAGAGCTACTCTGTACATTTCTTGATCGACAATCTCGATGTCCAAAATTTCTTTCTGAAATCGATCAACGAACTAAGACCAAGTTTCATTCCCGCGCTGTTTGATCTCAAAGAGGGCTTCAGGACCGCCCTTTCTCTTGGTTGAAGTAGAGAACCTGAGCAGGAACTCCCTTCGCAGATCAACGAAGGAAGTGATGGAGTGAGGGAGAATACCATAAAACCAGTCCCTCACTTGCCCATCAAAAGTAGTGACAAGGAGCTTGCACTTAGTCGCATCTGTAAGGGTTTTGAGAGCAACAGCCGATTCAAAGGCTTGAAGGTGCTTTACTGGATCAGTCTCTCCAGTGTAGATTGACAGTCGAGGCTCTCTGAAGTCAGCTGGAGTTGGTTCATGGCGAACGTTCTCTGTGAACGGTGAAGGTTCTTCTTGATCTCCTACAACATAAGGAAAAAAGGGGGCATAAGCTGCAGCTGCAAAAGAAGCAGGAGGATAAAAAGGGAAAGTTATTGCAGGAGGAGCAGAGGCAGGAGCTGAAGGGTAGGGATGACTTCTCTGAAAGTTGAGAAATCTAGCAGGACTTCCCCGGGCTGCTTCCCGGAAGAAGTTTTGGCGAGCAGCGAAAACTTCATCTTGAGTTCGCAAAGGAGCTGTAGGACCTTGCGGGAAGGTTGCTGTGAAAGGAGGAGGATAGACTGGCGGGCAAGCTGGAGGATAAGCTTACTGATGCTCCAAAGTTGGTGCTGGATTGATCGGAGCAGCTGGAGGAGCTGGGGTTGTTGTTGATTGAGAGTCTAGCCGCTGTGTGATCACATCAAGCATTTGGTTGATCGCTTGGAACTGTTGAGCATTCTCACGGCGCGACTGCTCAAAGGCTTCCTAGAGAGGATCATCTCTAGGACTTGGAGCAAAGTTCTCGGCTGGTTGACGATTTGACATGGTTAACTATCGCTGTTCACCGTTTGAACGGATCTGAAGGTCGCGTGTTAACTGTTGATGCGCAAAAATGGCACCGGGAAGCTAATACGGAGGGGAGTGTTCGATCTCACGAGCTAGGATAAGAAGAGGATGAAGGTTGCGGGGGAAGAGGAAGGAAGGAAGCTTCTGAGTGCTCAAGAGTGGAGCAAACTCTTGCCAAAGAGGGTTACGGGGATAGAGGAGAGGCTTGATCAACAGAGAAGGTTGATCAAGAGAGGAGGAGGTTGATTAGGAGCTATCGAGCAGACGGGTACTTGGACGGTTTTGCTTGCAGGTTGACGCTGAGAGGGAGCTGAGCAGAGAGGAAGAGAGGGGGCCGCTAGCAGCGACTTAAATGTCACTCTTGCGACGGGCTTTTCTTTGATTAATATTGAGAGTTACAGCTTGTTAGTACACCTTTTCAGGAAAGCAATAAAAAGGGGTACAAAGGGAAGCTAGCGGCTAAGGAAGAAGTGCCAGAAGAGGTCGCACGGACTGAGCTTTGGAGGCCGGCAGTTCGCGCGGCTAAGCAAAGGAAGCAGACCGCGTGGACTGGAGATCCAGGCCGGCAGGCCGCGCAACTAGTGATAGAAGCTGGTGCGGATTGAGAAAATGAGTCCGCAGGGGTTGACTGGTTGAGCTTGCTGTGGGCTGCCTTCGGGCGCGACAGCGATGTCCCCTCCCTAATGTGAGAGGCATGGGGGTATATTTATAGTCCCGAGGAGGTAACGACTTGCGGTGACGTTACCCCCGATGAGACGGTAACTTGAGCGAGATGGAGACGGAGTCCGCCGAGTCCGCAACAGACCGTGCGGACTGGGGCTTGATACTGAAGCCAGTGTTGCTGACGACGAGCTGGGATACTAAGTGGCGGACTGCGATGCGAGTCCGCGGAGGCCGTCACTGCTGAGCTGGGACTGTTCGCCTACTGCAGGGGTGGCAGACACTGGAGGCTAAGTGGCGGACTGCAGGGGGAGACCGCTGAGTCCGCCCCTGTCGAGTTGAGGGATTGCCCGCTGCTGGAAAGTGGGAGCTGGAAGCTATGCGGCAGACTGCGAGGCGAATCCGCGGACTCCGCCACAGCTGAACTGAATGAGCAAAGGGGATGCGAGCTGAGGAGCACCCGCTGAGTCCGCCGAGTCCGCAGGAGACTGGGCGGTCTGGGACTGCTTTGAGGGAGTTCTGGCTGTTGTTGTTGGGGTTCATCGGTGAAGGCGGATTGCAAGCCTCGACCACACTTTGAGTCCGCCGAGCTCGCGATGAACGAGACACTGCTGGTCTTAGTGGGCAGCCAGAGTTGGAATCCGCGCTCTGTAGGCAGGTTGGAGGAGTCGGCTGCCCGTGTCGCTGGGTGACTAAGGGATATGCGACCTGTTGCCGGCCTGGGCGGATTGGTAGTTGAGTCCGGCAGAGAGAGTCCTGCGGAAACAACCTGCGGTTAAGCTAAAAGGGGAGCGGCCAGCAGAGGCAGACTACAGCAGCAGTCCGCGACCCCTGCCGAACATGAGAAGGCGCGCGGCCTGGCCGGTCAGACCGCTGAGACCGGGCAAGCCGCGCGGCCTGAGCGGACAGAGAATTCTGTCCGCCCACCCTAGAGCATCATGGCCTCCAGGAGGAACCCGGGGCAGGCCGCGACGAGCGAGCTGGCTGCCTTGGGAAGGATCGCCAATTTTGGGGTTACACGCGGCACATGAAAACATAGCAGACATTTCTCTATAATATTTTAAAAATTTTTCTTCCATTATTTTAATTAACGGACGCCAACTTTCATATTTTTTATAAACACTAAATTTTTCTGCAATTAATACAAAATTTTCGATAACCAGTGGACTCGTCGGATAATAAACGCCGAATAAAATAATTGTTGATTTATAAAAAACTTCTAGCAAATTCATATAACTTTCAATCACATCCCAATCAGAATCTTGAAGATCGTGCATTTCGGACATACTATAAAATTCCATTAGTTGTGTTTTTTATCGCACGACTCGTTTTAATATTTTATAGGTTGAATTTCATCTTATAGGCATATCAAATTCAAGTTTTAAAAATTTATGACCTTGTGCAGTTACAAATTTTTTAAAATCTTGTTTTTGTTTTTTAGAACTATAAATGTATTTTTACATAATACGAATTTTATTAATAAAATGTTCTATATATGTTAAACTATCCTGCAAAACTAGATTTAAAACATGACATACGCAATGAGTATGAAAAAAAATTATGTTTAATATTGGTTTCAAATCTCATTTTAAATACTCGATTGCTACTATAATTTTATCTTTATTTTTAAATTCATGAATACATTTAGTAATTACGTGATAAATAACTTGACCTGTATGTGGATATTCAAAACATTCAAAACATATAATACGTTTATTTAGCTCCCATGAATCAGAATCGATCCAATGACACGTAATACATATATACGATAATCCTGATTTAATATTGCTACTCCAGACATCACTCGTTAGACTAACTCTACCGTCGAAAGTTTCAAAATAATTAATTAAATATTGTTTTGACTATAAATAAGCTTTACATGCATCACGCTTAAGAGTAGATCTACTTACCTGCTGATATTTTGGTTGAAGTCCAGCGTGTATATTGTATGTCTCGTCCTCGTTGTCGTAGTGTCTGAACGGTAATCCTCGTTTGATGATGTTCTCCATTTACAGCTCTCGTTGATGCATTTGATTGTACGTCCAAATTTGCCCGTCTGCCGCAATTTGTGCTTGACTTGTCTCCGGGGCTTGTTTAGCGAGACACGATTTGATATGTCGCGTGAAAGTCGAATTCCCTCTAACGGTCAGAAGTTTGAAGCAGTGTTTGCACTTCGCCTTAAATTCTGCGCCCACACACACTTTTTCAAAGTGCTCCCAGACTGGAGCCGTGTGCTTGTGCTCCACAATTTCATGTGCGACGGATGTCGAGGACACTGACATCGAAGAGGAAGACGCCATCGAAGAGGAAGAAAAAATTGAGAATTTAGAGAGAGAGTATGAGAGAGAGAGAGAGTATGAGAGATTGAGGGGGTGTGGGGGGGGGGGGGGGGGGGGGTTAGAGGTGGTTATATATAATTTAAAATAAATATATAAATATATAATTTAAAATAAAATATATTTAATTGAAAATAAAAATCATTTTTTTAATAAAAGTCAGCCTAGGCACCCTAGTGGCTGCCTAGGCTGCGGCTTTTATCTGGCATCTTGGCAGGAAATGACATTTCCTGGAGCCTTAACGACTCTTTAAAAAGAGCCGTTAAGGCTCTTTTGCTCTTAAAGAGCCGTTAAGAGCAACAGGGCGTGGGCCAGGCTTTTTCAAGCCTGGCCCAGGCTTTGCCCGGCCTGGTCCCAGGCCAGGCTAAAGCCCGGGCTTAGCCCGGGCTGGGCACCAGGCCGGGCTAAAGGCTAAAAACTGGGCACGGTTAGGGCCTTAAAGACCGGGCCTGGGCCTGAATCGGGCCTGCCCGGGCCCGGGCCTTTCAGGCTCTTTCCAGGCCGACCCGACAAGCCCGATTTTTATGCCCACCTCTAGCTAAAAATGATCCAACCTAAGGAAGGACTGAATGGTCGACTCTTGGCAGAAACAGACTTTTTATAGTTGAAATTTTTTGATTACATGCCCTAGGTCCACGATCTGACATAGGGGCCTCACTTGGTGAAAACTGCCAAATTAATCCAAGAAATGTTCTGAAGGAAATCGCCAAATCTGCAATAAATCGATGTTACACGCTCTAGTCTGCGGCCCGGGCCCAGGGCGTGTCCTGTGCGAATCTGGAACGGTAGATCCGGGCGTGTCTATCCATCTTCTGCAGTTACTAAAGCGGTTATGCCCTCAGGTCACACCCTGAACTAGGGGAGTGTTACATTAAATCGAGCTGGAACGCGTTCGGCTTGTTGGAGCAGCGCTAGGGCGTGATTGGTTTACACAGCCTCATGTCATGTCATGATATGAGGGCGCGTAATATTGAAAATGCGCCGGAGGGATTCACGACCACGAGGAGAGCAATGGGAGCGTGACTGAATTACACAAGGGTGTGTAAGGTTTTGCTACCCATAGACCAATTATTGGAATTTCTCCAAATCTTTTTCTGATCACGGCCAAGGGCTTTAATATGCTATTAGCAGCCCAATTATTCCTAACAAAAAGTAAAAATAGAAGGTAGTGGAGAGGCCACAAGTTGGGCTTGATCAAAAGAATGAAGTGGAGAGTGTAAAGTATCATATGGAGAAATAGGGGAAGAAGAATCCAAAGGTTGATGAGAAGTGGAAACTTTGAATCTGGGAATTTTCCTAGCCCATTTATAGCAAAGAGCTTTATGGACAGCCTCTTTCTAGGAGGTATATGAATTACAACTAAAATAATTGGGTATATGAATTTCAACAAGCAACTGCTCTAATTAGTTTCCTTTTTCAAAATCAGAATTCTTATAATCTGCAATTGAGCCTAGGGAGTAACATCTTGGCTGATATTTTACATAGCATGGCCTTGCCAACCAGGTCAACTAGAAACCCGTATTCTTCCAAAACCTCAACCTTCTTCAGGTTGGATACTATGTGATGCGGAACAGAGACAAACTCGAGCTTTGGGCCCGTTTGAGGCTGATTTGATGACTTACCATATATGGTGTGCTCGGATCGACGATCGGACTCCGCAGATGTGTCCGTATCCGCGCCGCAAGTCAAAAACATATATTAGTTTATTTTTATGTATTTAGTGGCCGACCTCATCGGCCAATCATAATCGTTGATGGTGAAACTCTAGTTTGTTCTCTTCTAATAAATAGGTGTTTTAGGGACCGAATTCAGGCATTGCAAAATTTGGTGACTTCTATTCCTGGATTTCAGCGATCACTCCTCGGTGCCAACGCCATGGAACCCTAGGTGACGACTCATAGACTCTCAAACTCCCCCCAAAGGTACTACCAATCCATAGCCTTCTTATTCCCCCTATGAAACCCACATCCGCAGCCTCGACAGCCCCCAAATCCCAACCCCCTACCGTTGTCCAGGAAGTCCGATCGTTGGCTACCGATTACTGTTCACCGATCACTGTTCACGAATTATTGTTCACGAGTTATTGTTCATGTCAACACTGTTCACGCCGATCACTGTTCACGCCGGCTCCCCACTTCTTCCCTCCCTTGAATCCACCCCCTTTTAGCCCTAATTTCTTGGATCAATTCAGATCTAGGAATTTCAGTTTCGATCCGTTATTTCCACCTTTCATTCATCACCGCTCCACTTGGATCCGACCCTAAATAGCAGATCCACCCTTCCCAGCTCGGATCTACTTATACGTGGCCGAATCTACCCATTTCTCGTCTGATCTCATCATTTACCGCCGAGGACAGCCACCGCCATCATTTTCACGCCGTCGGTTCCACTTCCGATTGCCGATCTACACATCCGGACCCAAATTCTTCAGTGCCTCGGTTCAGCCCATTACTTTGTGAGTTTCTTGTGGTCTTAACTTATTTGATTTGACATTTTCATTGGTGAATTAATATATGTGATGTGATTTTTGCTAGTAGAAATTGTCTTTAGTACGCTAATAATTTGCTGTAGTAGACATTCGCCGCGCGCTTTGTTTTGGCCCTCCGAGCGGAGAAAGCCATTATAATTTTGCAAAATTAATCAACTGTTTTCAATTTCAAATATTTGCGCGGAGTTAGAATTCTCATTGCTAAATTTATTTGTCGAGTTATCGACGATTACATTGCATTTAGGTTCAGATTAGTGTGTCACTCTTACACTACTACCTAGCGTCGTAGGTTTTGTGCACCCGTAGCCTACCCCTACATCACTTTGCCTCCTAAAAACTGCATCTTCTTCAATACAATATCTATTTCTTCCTCAGAGAGATTTTCATCATCAATCCCGACTAAAAGGTCAAATGTCGTAGAATGTTTTTGCCAAGTGACCTTAACTAGGGTACCATTCGTTGCCCCATAGATAGAATCATTTTAGCAAGATTAATAAAAGTGTGAAAATAGTTAGCTTTGCAGCAAGAAGTAGACATCTAGAAGAGATGAGTTTAATCAACCCTTGGTCTGAAAATAATTACAATATGTCATTGTTGCAGCATGGAGACCGGGGGGTCTGGCGGTTTGTCTGGCGGTCTGGCGGCTTCTCCCAGCGGCTTGATAGCCGGGCTGTTGCTGGTTGGTGTCTGGCGGTCTGGCGGCTTATCCCAGCGGCTTGGTAGCCGGGCTGTTGCTGATTGGTGTCTGGCGGTTTGGCGGCTTAATCTATGACGACTTGTAGATATTGTCGGGTTGTCTTCTGCACATTGTAGTTGTCGTGGGGGTAATCTAACCGCGCGACTTATGCGGCTTGTATAGGTGCTTGTTCCTGTAATTATTAGTCTCACATTGCTTATTTGTAATCTCTCTTCTCTCCTTCATTCTATAAAAGGGAGGTCATACCTTTGTAATAGATACCTTTTTGAATAATAAAATTTTGTTACTCCAAATTTTTCGATCTATTTGTTTTCTGTTCGCACATGGTATCAGAGGACTCGATCTTTTCCTCCTGATTCTGTGATTCTCTGAGCCCTCTTTGTCCGCGCGGCTTGATTCTTCTTCTCGCAACCTGTCTTCCCGACTTGTTTCTTCCGTCGGCTTTCGCCCTGTTCGCGCGGTTTCTTTCGCTCCTTGTTGTTGCCCTATGTATGCGCGACCTCTTTGATTTCTCTTTCTTCTCGCCGCGACCTGTTATTAAGTCGCCGCGACCTGTCTGTTCGCCTATTTGAGCACTGTTCGTGCAACTTCTTTCTCTCCTTGTCATTTCCCTTGGTGTGTGTGCCCTCTATGATTCCCCTTTCTTCTCGCCGCGACCTGTTCTTAAGTCGCCGCGACCTGTTCTTCTTGCCGCAACCTGTGCTTAGTCGCCGCACCCTCCTTTTCTAGTTCTCTTTTTCTCAAGTCGTTGCGACCTGTTGTTAAGTCGCCGCGACCTGTTCTTATTGCTGCGACCTGTGCTTCGTCACCACGACCTGCTCTTCTTGCTGCGCCATGTGCTTAGTCGCCGCGCCCTCCTTTACAACCCGCGACTTGTTCTTCTCTTTGCTCTCTTCTATGGCCACTTCTTCCTCGAAGTCGTCCGCCTCCGTGGTCATGTTTTCAGGTAGTGCCCACGTCGCTACTCAAGGTAAATGGCTGATCGACTATGGTGCTACCAATCATATGACCGGCAATCCGCAATGTTTTTCTCTCCTAGAACAGCATGATCGGTTGCCCTGGTCCTTATTGCGGACGGCTCTCCCTCACCGGTAAATGGAACAGGGGTGGTTCAGGTCACTCCGTCTCTTCGCTTGGCGGACACCCTCAACGTGCCCACTTTCCCTTGCAATTTGTTATCTGTTACTTCTCTTTGCAAGCAACTACAGTGCTCTGTCACATTCACTTCTACTACTTGTTCTTTTCAGGATCCGGGCTCCAAACGGACGATTGCTATTGGGACTGGGAGCTGCTACCTCTACTTCCTCGACAACATTTCCGCATTGTCCGCCTTCTCCTCCTCTTCTACTGATCTTCTCCAATGGCACCTTCGTCTTGGTCATGCTCCTCCAAGACTTCTTTGTCAGCTTCTGCCCCACCTTCCTTCGCAGAGTCCTCTCAACTGTGATGCATGTCAGCTTGACAAGCATCACCGCTCCTCCTTCCCACCGAAGCAAGGTCGTGGATCTTCCCTACTGTTTGATCTAGTGCACTCCGACATCTGGGGTCCTGATCCTACCCTCACCATAGATCAGGGTAGTTCATATTTTGTAACCTTTATTGATGATTTCTCTCGATGTACGTGAGTGTATCTTTTAAAGGATCGCTTCAAACTATTTTCTGTATGGACATCGTTCTATAATATGATTAAGAATCAGTTTGATCAATCTATTAAAATCTTTCGCTCTGACAATGCTAAGGAATATCTTAGTAATGATTTCTCTTCTTTCTGTCTGCAACATGGTATTATTCATCAAACTAGCTGTGTCTATACCTCAAAGCAAAATGGGGTCGCGGAACGTAAAAACTGTCACCTCCTCGATGTTGCTCGCACTCTGATGACACAGATGTAGGTTCCTCGCTCCTATTGGGGCTACACCATCCTCATCTCCTGCCATCTCATTAATCGAATTCCTTCCACGGTTCTCCATGGTCAAACCCCATTCTCCATTCTCTATCCGGGCAAAGATCCATTTCCTCTCCCTCTGCGTATCTTTGGGTGCACGTCTTTTGTGCACGCTCCTTCTACCACTCATGACAAACTCGCCCCACGTGCCACCAAGTGTGTCTTTTGGGTTACTCTACTACTCAGAAAGACTATTGTTGCTTTGACCCATTCTTCGTAAACAATACGTATCCGTAGATGTGACCTTCTTCGAGAATGCGTCTTATTTCTCTTCTGATTCCTCTCCCTCTCCAGATATTTCTGCTCCTCCTACCGTCCCCACCACCACGTCTACTCCCATCAAGCTTTCTCCACCGTCGTCTCCAACGTCTCCTCCTTCTCTCTCTTCCTCTCCACCGCTGCTCTCTCCCTCCTCTCTGTGGCCGTATCTATCCTCTCCCGGGCCAGCTCTCTCCGCCACAGATGCTCCGGTTACTGAGTAACATGCCGACTTGGATCTTCCCATTACTCTTCGTAAAGGGGTGAGGTCGTGTACCCAACACCCTCTGGCTGCTATTGTTTCCTATTATCATCTCACTCCTTCTCGCAGGGCGTTTGCATTGGCTATCTCTGTAACTGCCACTCCCCGCACCTACCAGTAAGCTCTTGTTGTTCCTCATTGGAAGGCTGCCATGGATGAGAAAATTGCTACCCTCACTGAAAGGGGTACCTGGACCCTTGTTCCTCCCCCTTTGGGAACTGATGTAGTTGGATGTCGCTGGGTATTTGTTGTAAAGTTCCGTCCAGACGGCAGCGTGGATCGATACAAGGTCCACTTGGTCGCCAAAGGCTTCACTCAGACTTATGGTGTTGATTACTTTGACACCTTCTCTCCCGTTGCTCATCTCAGCACCATTCGGGTCCTTCTCTCTGTGGCTGTCAATAGGGATTGGCCCATTTCATAGTTGTATGTCAAGAATGTCTTTCTCTATGGTGATCTTCAGGAAGTGTATACATGGAGCAACCTCCTGGGTATGTTGCTCAAGGGGAGACACGAGTATGCCGGCTGAAGAAGTCCATCTATGGCCTAAAGCAAAACCCTCAGGCTTGGTTTGACAAGTTTAGCGGCATTGTTGCGGCCATTGGTTTTGCAAGAAGTTCTGTCGATTACTCCTTATTCATTCGCAAAACCTCCTCGGGTCTAGTGGTTATTGCTGTATATGTGGATGACATTCTTCTTACTGGCGATGACCAAGGAGGGGTAGCTTTGACAAAGAAACACCTCCGTCAACACCTGGTCACGCAGGATATGGGCTCCCCCAAATACTTTCTGGGGATTGAAATCTCTCGAAAGCCCAACTCTTTGGTCCTCTCCCAATGGAAGTATGCTCTTGATTTACTAAAAGAGGCAGGGTTGACTGGTGTTAAACCTGCCCGATGTCTCATGGCTACTGGAGAAGACAAAACTTGGACAGATGACTCGCCTCCTCTATCTGATCCTACGAGGTACCGGCGTCTGGTGGGAAAACTCATTTATCTCACGGTGACCAGACCCGACATCTCCTATGTTGTAGGCAAGGTTAGCTAATTCATGCAAGCTCCTAGGGAGTGGCATCTATAGTCTGCTCTGAGGATATTGGAGTATGTCAAAGCAGCACTAGGGAAAGGATTGCTTTTTCAGAAGAATGGTCACTTGAGGGTTGAAGCGTACTCAGATTCGAGCTATGCTGATGATAAAGGAGACCGCAAGTCAACATCGGGCTTTTGCATATTTGTTGGAGGAAATCTTGTGAGCTGGAAGAGTAAGAAATAGTCTGTTGTCTCCCGGTCTAGTGCAGAAGCAGAATATCATAGTATGGCGTCGACCATATGTGAGTTAAAGTGGTTACGAGCTCGCATGCTTGACTTAGGAGAGGTCTACAATTACCCTCTTCCTATGTTCTGCGACAACAAGGCCGCGATATACATCTCCAAAAATCCGGTCTTTCATGAGAGACAAAACACATAGAAGTCGACTGTCATTTTATTCGAGAAGAGATTTTGAAGAAACAGATTTGTACTCCATTTGTCACTTCTGACAACGAATTGACAGATATCTTCACCAAGCCGGTGTCCGCTTCCTTGTTTCACATTTGCAACAAGCTGGGCATGATTGATATCTATGCTCCAGCTTGAGGGGGAATGTTGCAGCATGGAGACCGGGCGGTCTGGCAGTTTGTCTGGCGGTCTGGCGGCTTCTCCCAGCGGCTTGATAGCCGGGCTGTTGCTGGTTGGTGTCTGGCGGTCTGGCGGATTATCCCAACGGCTTGGTAGCCGGGCTGTTGCTGATTGGTGTCTGGCAGTTTGGCGGCTTATCTATGGCGACTTGTAGATATTGTCGGGTTGTCTTCTACACATTGTAGTTGCTGTGCGAGTAGTCTAACCGCGCGGCTTATGCGGCTTGTATAGGTGCTTGTTCTTGTAATTATTAGTCTCATATTGCTTATTTGTAATATCTCTTCTCTCCTCCATTCTATAAAAGGGAGGTCATACCTTTGTAATGATACCTTTTTGGATAATAAAATTTTGTTACTCCAATTTTTCGGTCTACTTGTTTTCTGTTCGCACAGTCATTAAGCATTTGATTAGCAATAAAAAATGATTCTAGATTCACATCAAAACCACTGATTATATTAAAGGTCAAGGGGAGTACCTGCAAAAATAGTTTGAGAGAGATGAAAAATGAGGGAAGAATAAAGGTTTGTAGCATCAAAACCTAGGGCGCGCATTAAAAGGAGTTAGACGCATGAAGAATTAGAATTCAACACACACAATGTTTCAATATCACCTTGAGATTTCGATGTGTACTCATATAACAATAAACATATGCACTGAGTATTCGACGTGAGTTGAGTAGACTTTTTAATGTACGTTGAATTCTTTCATACTAAGCTGAATTCTTACGTTTTTCTTAGCTTGCTCCATCAAGAATTCCTAAGGCATGAATGAAATATTTATGTTTCACTTCATCAAGAGGTTTTGTGAAAAGATTAGTCTTCTGTTCATTATTAGAAACATATTCTAAGGTAATTTTACCATTCTCTACATTATCCCTAATGAAAGGATGTTTTATTTCAATATGTTAGTTCTGATGTAAAATGCTGGATCAGTTTACATCTACAATAATTGAGAACAACTCCCAATTAAGATATATTCAGCCTCAGTTGTGCATGTGGACACGGTAGTTTGTTTTTTGCTAAACCAAGAAATTAATCTTTCAACAAGGAATTGACATGTTCCCGAGGTACTTTTTTAATCCAATCTATAGCCAACATAATCAACATCAAAATATCCAGTCAAAGCAAATCTTGATTCTGCTGGATACCATAAGCATAACTTAAGTGTTCCCTTAAGATGCCTCAAGATCCTTTTAATAGAGGTAATTTGAGATTCTTTGCAGGTAACCTAAAATATATCACATACATAACTGGAGAACATTATATCTGGTCAACTAGTTGTGAGATATAAAGGAGAAGCAATGATAGACCTATAGGTCTTTTGATCCTCAAGCTTGATCCATCCATATCTATGTCATTATTGGTAGTAATACGAGTCTTTATGGTGGAGGCAGTCTCCATTCCATTTTTTATTAGATCTTCTTTATATTTATATTGAGAGATAAGCATACCTTCTCTATCTCGCTTCACTTGAAGACCAAGGAAGTAAGATAGTTCATTCATGCTACTCATTTTAAATTTATGTTGCATGATGACAACAAACCTCTTGCAAAGTTTGTTGTCAGTAGATCTAAAAATAATATCATATGCATATATTTGTACTTGAAGAAGCTTATCCTTATGATTTCTAGTGAATGGGGTCTAGTCTATTTCTCTTTGAAATGAATTTTCAAGAAGTAATGTAGAGAGAGTATTATACCATGCTCTTGGATATTATTTGTGACCATATAAAACTTTTTTAGTTTGTAAACATAAAACATTTTTGACATCCATCTGAAATACTTTGATCCTTTTATAAGCAACATAAGCAAGAAACATCCTTATTAATTCCAACCTTGTAACAGGAGTAGAGGTCTGATCTTAGTTGTACAACCCCGTATTCGCGAAGAGAGGGCCCCAAAAAAGGCGTGAGACTTGTTGCACGTTTTTTAAGCTTTTTGAGAGGTTTGACACTCTTGGTGGCCAATTTAGGCTCAACCTGCATAATATACTAGTAGGGGGATGAAATATTTATCAACCCCCCCGGCCCCTTTGAGGAGTCGCCCAGGCCGCAGCTCGCCAGGCCGCAGCCCGCCCAGGCCGCCATCTCGCCAGGCCGCAGCTCGCCAGGTCGCAGCCTGCCTAGGCCGCCGTCTCGCCCAGGCCGCCGTCCCGCCCAGGCCACAGCTCGCCAGGCCGCAGCTTGTCAGGCCGCTGTCTCTCCAAGCCGCATCCCGCCCAGGCCGTAGCTCGACAGGGCACCGTCTCACCCAGACTGCTGTCTCGTCCAGGCCGCAGCTCAACAGGCCACAGCTCGCCAGGCCGCCATCTCGCCAGGCCGCAGCCCACCCAGGCCGCAGCCCGCAGCTCGCCAGGCCGCCTACTCGCCCGGCTTGGACTTCACTCCTGGCTCGAGGGTCTGCCCCTGGTGGACTGCGATTAGATGCTTAGAACAGCGGGATTTGGATGTTGGCAGGCCAACCTGGGGGCATTTCGGTAATTTTTGGGGCTGCGGAGATTGGTTATTTGCAGGCCATTCCCAGAAAACTATAAATAGACCCTTGAGGGTGCCTTGGAGGGCATTGCTTCTTAGCCACTTGAATCCCTCTTTCTTCATCCTCCAAGGCATCTAGCTCAACATTGGCTAGGGAGGGGAAGATCACCAAGGTCTTCCGGGTGTGAGGTGAGACCTCCACGCTAGAGCCGAGGGTCTGTTCCTAGTTTCTTGAGCCTTTCGTCTGTGACATTCCCCTGAGTGCAGTAAGTGTGAGGTCACCCCTTTCAAGGGACCCCGAACTCCACAGAGACCGATTTCTCAGTTTCAACATCTTGGTGCAGTGAGCGTGGAGAGTGACCAGCACAGAAGATCTCAGGAGAGTGTCATGGATGGAGGTCAAGGAGGTAGTGATGATCTCGGCGAGATCCCCGACCCATGTGGGGAGGGAAGAGTTCATGGCATCCATCCAAGGCATCATGGAGATGCTGCGAAGTATTGCTCCTCGAGGGCGAGGTGACCCCAGCAGGGGAGAAGGAAGTGTACCAGGAAGACGGCCCGGGAAGGAGAGGATGAGAGATGGGATCGAGCGAGACCTCACCGGCCGGGAGTTGTTCTCCAGCCCGGCGAGTGCCAGCCTTCCACGCGAGCAGGTTGTGCGAGTAGAGGTTGCGAGACCACCCCTCAGGGGGTCACCCTCCAGCAAGCTGATCATCTCAGCTCCCATTCCAGAGGGGTTAAGAGAGCCCGACATGGCTTACTATATCAGGAAGGATGACCCCGTCCAACACCTACAGTGGTTTGAGAATGTCGTCTCCATCAGGCCGATGACAGATGTCTTCAAGTATTGCCTCTTCACGATCACGTTGAAGGACAAGGCAAGAGACTGGTTACACCAACTCCCACCGAGATCGATTTATTGGTTCGAGGACTTGATCTGGAGCTTTCAGCTTCGCTTCTCCACCTCCAAGAAGAGAAAGAAGAGTCCTGAGTCCATCTTCTTGATAAGGCAGGGGTCCGAGGAGTCGTTGGACCATTACATTGACAGGTTCCAAGAGGATATCCTGGATATCCAGGAGATGTCGGGGTATGCCCTCCAGATGACGTTCACGGTGGGGTTGCGCGAGGGGTTCTTCAAGATGAGCCTGACTCGAAAGGCCCCCCTTTCCTTCGAGGAGCTGATGGAAAGGGCAACAGAAAAGATAGCAACTGAGGCGGCCAACCCGACATTTGTCAAGAAGTTGGCAAGATTGACAGAGGCAGAGTCGAAGGAGCAAGGTGGCTCGAGGCATCAGGAGGGGAGAAGGAGAGAGGAGCAGAGAGCTCAGGGGCTCCAAGGAGCTCAAGAAGGTCAGGAGCCAGGTTGGAGGAGACATGGAGGACCCGTTCAGGGTCCAGGAAGAGGTCTCATCCAAGGTGGGGGGGGGGGTGGTGGTTCATGGAGGCCAAGGGAGGTTCAACTTACAAAGGCAAGCCCCTAGACAGCTCCTACCCCCACCGCAGCAAGCGATGGAGATTGGTCGAAGGGAGAGGAGGAACCGTACGGGAAAGAGAAGAGTCAGAGTAGAGTTACCCTACTATGAGTTCCACAAGGAGGAGGGCCATGCAACAGCTACTTGCCCCGAATTCCTAGAGTTGAGAAGGGCGAGAGCTCCGGAACCACAACCTCAACAACTGCAAGATCCGGTGTGGATTGAAGAAGTCCAACCCAAGGCGGCAGAGGAGAGATATAAGGACATGGTTGATGTGGGCACCCGGGGAGGGATCCGATGATGTACAAAAGAAGAGGGAGGTAGGGAAGAAGTGAATCATCTCTTGTAATAATTTGGCTTGCATTGTATCAACTATGATTGATGACAGGGACCACCGGAAAACATTTGTGATCCATGAAATGCTTTACCCCGAGATGATTCCGCTGACCAGGCTCCCACTAGCTGGCAGGGCAGGTTGATCTCTCGGATGGGTGAGTAGGCCCTACCCTGAGATGATTCTGCTGGCCAGGCTCCCACTAGCTGGCAGGGCAGGTTGATCTCTCGGAGGGGTGAGTAGGCCTTACCCCAAGATGATTCCGCTGACCAGCTTCCCACTAGCTGGCAGGGCAGGTTGATCTCTCGGAGGGGTGAGTATGCCTTACCCCGAGATGATTCCGATGATTAGGCTCCCATTAGCTGGCAGGGCAGGTTGATCTCTTGGAGGGGTGAGTAGGCCTTACCCCGAGATGATTCCGCTGACCAGGCTCCCACTAGCTGACATGGCAGGTTGATCTCTCGGAGGGTTAAGTAGGTCTTACCTCGAGATAATTCCGCTGACCAGGCTCCACTAGTTAGCAGGGCAGGTTGATCTCTCGGAGGAGTGAGTAGGCCTTACTCTAAGATGATCCCGCTGACCAGGCTCCCACTAGTTGGCAGGGCAGGTTGATCTCTCAGAGGGGTGAGTATGCCTTTCCCCGAGATGATCCCACTGACCAGGCTCCCACTAGCTGGCAGGGCAAGGTTATCTCTCAGAGGGGTGAGTAGGCCTTACCCCAAGATGATTCCACTGACCAGGCTCCCACTAGGTGGCATGGCAGGTTGATCTCTCGAAGGGGTGATTACGCCTTATCCCGAGATGATTCTGCTGACCAGACTCTCATTAGCTGGCAGGGCAGGTTGATCTATCGGAGGGGTGAGTAGGCCTTACCCCAAGATGATTCCGCTGACCAGGCTCCCACTAGCTGGCAGGGCAGGTTGATCTCTCAGAGGGGTGAGTCGGCCTTACCCCGAGATGATTCCGCAGACCAGGCTCCCACTAGGTGGCAGGGCAGGTTGATATCTCAGAGGGGTGAGTAGGCCTTACCCCGAGATGATTCCGCTGTCCAGGCTCCCACTAGGTGGCAGAGAAGGTTGATCTCTCGGAGGGATGAGTAGGTCTTACCCCGAGATGATTCCGCTGACCAGGTTCACACTAGCTGGCAGGGCAGGTTGATCTCTCAGAGGGGTGAGTAGGCCTTACCCTGAGATGATTCCACTGACCAGGCTCCCACTAGCTGGCAGGGCAGGTTGATCTATCGTATGGGTAAGTAGGCCTTACCCGAGATGATTCCGCTGACCAGGCTCCTACTAGCTGGCAGGGCAGGTTGATCTCTCGGAGGGTTGAGTAGGCTTTACCCCGAGATGATTCCGCAGACCAGGCTCCCACTAGCTGGCAGGGTAGGTTGATCTCTCGGAGGGGTGAGTAGGCTTTACCCCGAGATGATTCCGCTGAACAGTCTCCCACTAGCTGGCAGGGCAGGTTGATCTCTCGGAAGGTTGAGTAGGACTTACCCCGAGTTGATTCTGCTGACCAGGCTCCCACTAGCTCGCAGGGCAGGTTGATCTCTCGGAGGGGTGAGTAGGCCTTACCCCGAGATGATTCCGCTGACTAGACTCCCACTAGTTGGCAGGGCAGGTTGATCTCTCGGAGGGGTGAGTATGCCTTACCCCGAGGTGATTCCACTGACCAGGCTCCCACTACCTGGCAGGGCAGGTTGATCTTTTGGATGGGTGAGTAGGCATTACCCCGAGATTATTGCGCTGACCAGGCTCCCACTAGCTGGTAGGGCAGGTTGATCACTCGGAGGGGTGAGTAGGACTTACCCCGAGATGATTCCGCTGACTATGCTCCCACTAGCTGACAGGGCAGGTTGATCTCTCGGAGGGGTGAGTAGGCCTTACCCCAAGATAATTCTGCTTACCAGGCTCCCACTAGCTGGCAGGGCAGGTTGATCTCTCGGAGGGGTGAGTAGGCCTTATCCCGAGATGATTTCGCTGGCCAGTCTCCCACTAGCTGGCAGGGCAGGTTGATCTCTCGGAGGGGTGAGTAGGCCTTACCCCGAGTTGATTCCGCTGACCAGGCTCCCACTAGCTGGCAGGGCAGGTTGATCTCTCGGAGGGGTGAGTAGGTTTTACCCCGAGATGATTCCGCTGACCAGGCTCCCACTAGCTGGCAGGGCAGGTTGATCTCTCGGAGGGGTGAGTAGGCCTTACCCCGAGATGATTCCGCTGACCAGGCTCTCACTAGCTTGCAGGGTAGGTTGATCACTCGGAGGGGTGAGTAGGCCTTACCCCGAGATGATTCCGTTGACCAGTCTCCCACTAGCTGGCAGGGCAGGTTGATCTCTCGGAGGGGTGAGTAGGCCTTACCCCGAGATGATTCCGCTGACCAGGCTCCCACTAGATGGCAGGGCAGGTTGATCTCTCGAGGGGTGAGTAGGCCTTATCCCGAGATGATTCCGCTGACCAGGCTCTCACTAGCTGGCAGGACAGGTTGATCTATCGGAAAGGCCAAGTATTTTCTACCCTGAGGCTGTCTCGTCACCCAGGCTCCCATTAGCTGGCTTGACAGGTTGACCCCTCGGGGAGGCCAAGTATTTTCTACCCCGAGGCCGTCTCGTCACCCAGGCTCCCATTAGCTGGCTTGACAGGTTGACCCCCCGGGAGGCCAAGTGTTTTTGTCTCCAAGAAGGCTACACAGCGAATACATTGGGTTGGACGTTTCTTTCCGAGCGTGGAACCCGCTCGAAAAGAGCGGGGATTGTGTACAACTCCGTATTTGCGAAGAGAGGGCCCCAAAAAAGACGTGAGACTTGCTGCACGTTTTTTAAGCTTTTTGAGAGGTTTGACACTCTTGGTGGCCAATTTAGGCTCAACCTGCATAATATACTAGTAGGGGGATGAAATATTTGTCAACTCCCCGACCCCTTTGAGGAGTCGCCCAGGACGCAGCTCGTCAGGCCGCAGCCCGCTCAGGTCGCCGTCTCGCCAGGCCGCAGTTCGCCAGGCCGCAGCCTGTCCAGGCCGCCGTCTCGCCCAGGCCTCCGTCCCGCCCAGGCCGCAGCTCGTCAGA
Source organism: Platanthera guangdongensis (assembly GCA_039583875.1). Classification (NCBI taxonomy): domain Eukaryota; kingdom Viridiplantae; phylum Streptophyta; class Magnoliopsida; order Asparagales; family Orchidaceae; genus Platanthera; species Platanthera guangdongensis. The sequence goes on along the minus strand of CM077149.1, from coordinate 2,598,235 downwards.
CCGCCGTCTCGCCAGGCCGCAGCTCGCCAGGCTGCCGTCTCGCCAGGCCGCAGCTAGCCCGGGCCGCAGCCCGCCCAGGCCGCAGCTCGCCAGACCACCTTCTCTCTCAGGCTGCCATCTTGCCCAGGCCGCAGCTCGCCAGGCCGCCGTCTCGCCAAGCCGCAGCCCGCCCAGGTCGCAGCCCGCCCAGGCCGCAGCTCGCCAGGCCGCCTACTCGCCCGACTTGGACTTCTCGCCCGACTTGGACTTCTCGCCCGGATCTACGGTCTGCCCCTGGTGGACTGTGATTAGCTGCTTAGAACAGCGGGATTTGGCTGTTGGCAGGCCAACCCGGGGGCATTTCGGTAATTTTTGGGCAGCGGAGATTGGTTATTTGCAATTCATTCCCAGAAAACTATAAATAGACCCTTGAGGGTGCCTTGGAGGGCATTGCTTCTTAGTCACTTGAATCCCTCTTTCTTCATCCTCCAAGGCACCTAGCTCAGCATTGGCTAGGGAGGGGGAGATCACCAAGGTCTTCCGAGTGTGAGGTGGGACCTCCACGCTAGAGCCGAGGGTCTGTTCCTAGTTTCCTGAGCCTTTGGTCCGTGACATTCCAATGAGTGCAGTAAGTGTGAGTTCACCCCTTTCAAGGGACCCCGAACTCCACAGAGACCGATTTATCGGTTTCAACATTAGTATATCTCTTCTTTGTTTATATAGCCATTAGCCACTAGACTTGAATTATTTTTGGAAATAACTCCACCAGCATCAAGTTTGTTTTTGAACATATATTTTGTTCCAATAATAGGGTAGTTCTTTGTTTTTTTTAACCAAGGTCCAAACATTGTTTCTTTCAAATTGAGCATGTTTTTATTACATGACAACAATATATTAGAGATAATTATTAGCATCTTCAAACTTCTTTGACTAATATTTGGATAGGACACAGGAAATTGTCTTAATTTAGAACTTTATTCCTTGTTTGAACTCCAATAAATATATCCCCAATTATTTGTGAGAGAAGATGATCTCTTAGACTTACAAATTCAGAAGGTGGAGTAGCTAACTCATTATGAGGAGAGTTACGGTCTTCTTTAGGAGCTTCTTCTTTTAATCTAAGTGGTTGATTATTAGAAACTTAATGAGAGTCTTCATCCATAAACATAATTTCTTCAGCTTCATTGTCTTCATCTTTCAAAATATTATCATTTGGAGCTAATTCAGATACATTATTAGGGTAGAGCATGTAGCTTCACTTATGACCAATTGATCCATTTGTTTGATAATATCTTCAATTTGCATAGTATGACTTACAGACAAATTTGTCCCTCAAGAAAAATGTTAGTCTCATCAAAAATAACATGCACAGATTCTTCAATTTTTATCATTGTTTTATTATAGCATATGTAGGCTTTGCTGGTGAAATAGTATCAGATAAAGATACCTTCATCATCATGCTTGTCAAATTTGGTAAAATGGCTTTTACCATTGATTATGATATAGAAAATGCTTCCAAACACTATGAAGTAGGAGATATTTAGAGTTTTCCCTTTCAGTAACTCATAAGGAGTATTTTTCTTTGCCTTGTCAATTAAAATCCTATTAAGAACATAGCAAGTTGTGTTAACTTCATTTGCCAAAAAGTGCATAAGTGAAAATGTTTAAGTTGTCTACCTAAATCACCTAAAGTGGGTGAATATGTGAGTTGTGCGTCTTTTTGTGGAATAAAAATTTAGCAAGCGATGCACAGAAAAATAACCAAACATTCACAGACGACGCCAAGAGTTATAGTGGTTCCCCAACCTTGGGTACATCCACTTTCCACCTCACCGATCTAGCAACGCACTAGACTAGGTGTTGGGTATTACATCCACATTAACCCAGATTTGATGAAGTCACCCTGGAACTAAGATGAATTAAGTTGTATTTGATGCTTGGTTTGAGTTACATGTTTGCAGGAATTTCACTGGGAAGTGTAGACCAATGTCAGTCCACAGTGGGTCACCAAACACAGGAACTGTGCAATGTAATCCCTCATTGCATATTCCAAGGTGTTGTCTCATGTGTGGTCTCTCTATTGAGATACACTTCATATTCAAGTTATTGGACTATGGGAAAGGAATTGGAAGTTGACTACTCTAGAAGAAACAGTTTTCTAACATCAAAAAATTTCTCTAAGTCTTTTACTCGAGTAGGTCTATAACTACTCGAGTAGTTTGAGTATAATTTACTCTGAGTAAAGGAACCTTGTACTCGAGTACTTAAGTGTATCTCTCGTGTAGCTAAGTCACCTACTCGAGCAGACATAGTCATATACTCGAGTAGCATGCTTATATACTCGAGTAGATTACTCTTTATACCCGAGTATTAAAGGGTTCACTTATCAAAATTTTTCTAAGTCATGGACTCGAATAAGTATACTCACATACTCGAGTAGATAGAATCATACTCGAGTAGTTCATTATACCTACTCGAGTAGATCATGTTTCACTCGTGTACCTTGATAATTTCCTAATCCAGAATTTTCTAAGTCTTTTACTCGAGTAGAACTTTCACCTACTCGAGTAGATTACTTCCTCTCGAGTAGTTTGGTTCAACTACTCGAGTAGCTGTTGCTGAGATCTTCAGAATTCTTTCTAAGTATCCCACTCGAGTAATCCTTCATGTACTCGAGTAGTTTATGTAATATACTCGAGTAGTTTTTCCAGTACTCGAGTAGATCCTTTATGTACTCGAGTAAGTCACTCTACATACTCGAGTAGTTCTGTCTGCTTACTCGAGTAGTTGATTTCTACCTACTCGAGTAGCCTATCTTTATATACCCGAGTATGTTCTCCTTCATGTACTCGAGTAGTTATTCAACTACTCGAGTAGCTATTCACTTACTCGTGTAGTTGGCTGAACCTTTCTAAAATTTTGCTAAGTCCTTTTTCTGACGGGATTTTAAAATCACGCGACATGATTGGTCCACGTGTACATCATTATGACCGATTATGACCGTTAGTCTCTCCTATATAAGGTCTTATCAGAAAATGACAAACCCTAAGTATTCTCCAAGCTTTCTTGTCATTTTATTTCGAGAAACATTCTTCAGCCGACTCCTCCCTGTTTTCCCGAAACGGAAGCCGCCGCCGCCACCATCTTCTCCGGCCACTGCTTCTAAGGTCAGAGGATTCATTCTGAAGAAAGTTACAGATCGAGATCGACATCACCATTCATCTTCTCTCTCTGATTCTATAAAGGCAAGAAGATCCAGATCTGGGCCGAGACTCTCTTCACCGATTTCTGATAGTGCTGCAAAGTCCATAAGAAGAAGTTTTCTGGCCGATTCATCAGATCTGATTGGATTTACTGGTTGTATAATTTTCCAACTTTATTAATCTTGTAGGAGAAAGTTTCTCCGAGTGTAGGAGTTTTTCACTCCGAGTTTGTAGGAAGTGTTATCTTCCGAGGTGTAGATCCCCTTGTTTGGATCGAGTTTGTAGGAACTTTATTCCGAGGGTAGGATCGATTTTTGATCCGATATAGTGGAGTAGCCGAGTCTAGTTGATTGCTAGATCGGTGAGGGAAAGTGGATGTACCCAAGGTTGGGGAACCACTATAAATCTTGTGTCGTCTGTGATATTGGTAGATAGTTCTGTGTTATGCTCTAATTATTTTTTATTCCGCAAAAGACGCACAACTCACCTATTCACCCCCTCTAGGTGATTTAGGTTGACAACCGTTTTCTTTCAATTGGTATCAGAGCTAGGTTGATCGTCAAAAGGTTAACACCTTGATCAGATCCAAATCTGTTGTCTGAAAGATTCTACCATAGAATGGACAAGGGCAAAGATTTCGCCAAGCTTCCACTGTGCAACAAAAATAACTTTCCCAAGTGGAAAGAAAGGATAAAATTTTTCATGGAAGCTGTGGATCCAAGGATCTTCATGATCGTTGAAGAAGGTCCTTACGTTCCCATGATTGTGTCCACTATCGACCCTACCAAGAAAGTTCCCAAAAAGCTAATGGATCTCGACAAAGACGAGATTGCACTTGTCTCTCTCGACAAGAAAGCTAAGAACATTATAGCAAGTGCAGTCAATGACTCGATGCTGCAGAATTTGATTCACTGTCAATCAGCTAAGGAGATGTGGCATTCCTTAGTCACTTTGATGGAAGGGATTGAAGAAGTAAGGGATGATCGGAGATCTCTTCTCAATCAAAAATATGAAGCGTTCCGACAAGGGAACAAGGAAACAATTGCTGACACCTTTGAGAACTTCTTCAAAATTGTAAATGGCCTAAGGGTGTACGACCGTGTCTTCACCAACGGAGAACTGAACGACAAATTCTTGAGATCCCTAACCAAGGAATGGGATAACAAGGTATGCGCCATCAGGGAGTTCGGGAAGCTAGCTGAAACAGACCCGCAAAATCTCTTTGGAAAGCTTATGTCTTATGAACTCCAAATCAATACAAGAAAAGCTGAAGAAAAGAAAGGCATGTGTGTACTAAAGGAGAAATCTGTCGCTCTGAGGGCAGACACCTCCAGAAAGACTAAGGCTGCCTCCCCCGCTCCAGCTCCAGAAGTTGATGAAGAAGAAGAAACATCAGAGCCTAGCACCTCATGCTCTGAACTATCTGAAGGAGAGTTCTCCTTACTCTCAAGGCAGTTCAAGAAGTTTCTCAATAAAAAGAAACAATGGAAAGTCAAGGATGCCTCATACAGAAGATCGCGGCGCGATGACGATCGACAAAGAAAAGACTCAAGCAGCCACGAAAGGTATAATACTAAACAGAACAAATACATTTCAACTGGCATCATTTGCTATTGCTGTAATAAACCAGGTCACGTCATTGCTGACTGCCCTCACAAGAAGAAGGAGTGTGGTAGAAGAGAAGACAAGAAATCCTCACACAACAAGAAAAGGAAAGAGAAGAGCCTCATAGAAAAAAGGAGCAAGACTCTTAGCGACTCCGACTCATCTGAGTCAAGCGAAGAAGAAGAAGCTTACTTTGGGCTAATGACTCAAACATATGATGAACAAGAGCCCCAGTTCTCTGGGAAGGTAAACTCTCATACCCCTCTTTCAGAGTCTGAAGTCTCTGAACATGATTGCGAGGGTAGCTCCTCTGACGATGAGTCAGAATTGATGGCCCAGTATAAGGAGTTAATCATGGATTACGATAAATGTCGTCGAGTCGTGAAGACTCAGGCTAAAGAGATCAAATCTCTAAAAGCCGAAGAGAGCAACTTGAGAGAGAAAGTCGCAAAGACTGACTCCCTCGAGGAAAACTTCAATAATACTATTGAAGAATATAACAAGGCTCTTGAGCACCTTGACCTGAAGGAGAAGATCATCAAAGGATTGAAAGCCGAACTTGCGGCTGAAAGGAAACTTGTTGAGAGTTTCTCGAAGCCCAAAACAGTTCTTCCATTCGTTGCTGAATTCTCAGCAAAGGCCAAGGGAGCTGGACTAGGCCATGAAGAAGCTCCTAGTAAATCCTCTAGGAGAAACAAGAATCAACGGAAAAATAAGGCCGCCAAAAAGGCCTCAGCCGAAGAAAAGGGAAAAGCCCCTCAAAATCAAACCACATTCAAAAAGGTCATCTTTCCATCAAATGAGTTTGATTTTGACTCATCATACGGGCACTTTGCTAGGCCTACTTATGTAGAGCCAAAGTCCCGCTATCAAGGATGGGCTCGACCCCGAAACTTTAGCGAAGGTGTCTTTAAGGCACCTTATGAAGAAGTTATTCTTTAGAGCTATGGCTCTTTCAATCATGGGAATAACTTCAAGAAAGCACCAAAGACAAAGCATGTTGTAGAGAAGCCCATAAAGGAGAAGAAGCCATGTGATTGCCATCATCATGAGGCATCTTCCTCCAAGAATGCTACCACTGCTAGACCAAAGTTCCAAAAGGTCAAGCAGGAGATCTTGAGGCAAAGGTACAACAGATTTGACTGTTGGTGCTGTGGCAAGGTTGGTCACTTCGCCATAGATTGCTGGTTCAATTCCAGAAATGCTGCTACCCCTCAAGTCAGCAATATGAGAAAGACCGCTCATAATGCTAACACTCGTAGGGGGAGCACTCTAACCCGAGACCAAGGACCCAAACGTGTTGGGTTCCTAAGGAAAATTGATTGTGATTGCAGGGATGTCTAAAGGCCAGCAAAACGCCTATCTGGTACTTGGACAGCGGATGCTCTCGACATATGACCGGGACGAGAAGCCTCATTCAGAACTTTAATCCAGTCGTGAACGGACCAAAGGTCATCTTTGGAGGTTCAGACCGTGGAATTACTAGAGGCTATAGTATGATTACTAACGGCAATGTATCCTTCTCGGATGTGGCCTATGTCGAAGGATTGGAACACAATCTCATTAGCATAAGCCAACTCTGCGATAAAGGATACATAGTTGAGTTCCATGCTGATAAGTGCTTGATAAAATCCGTTGACAATATGGAAACGATTCTATCCGGCACTCGAAGCAGGAATATTTTCTGTTTAAATTTCATATGTATAGATTCCTCTACACTAGTGTGTCTTTTAGCAAAAGATAGTGCGTCTCTTGGTGACCAATGACACAAGAGACTAGCACATATTAATTTCAAAACAATTAATAAAATATTTTCAATGAACTTAGTACGTGATGCCCCAAATGTCAAATACGTCAAAGACAGATCTTGTCATGCATGCATAAAAGGCAAGCAAACAATGGCTACCTTTAAAAGAATTATTGGCAAAGACTCTAACATATGTCTTCATCTATTGCACATGGACTTGTTTGGTCCACTGCAGATTAGAAGTTTGGGAGGTAAGGACTATACATTGGTAATTGTTGATGACTACTCGCGCTTTGCGTGGGTGTTCTTTCTGAAACACAAGTCAGACACCTTCGACATCTTTACTAATTTTGTCAGGCAAGTCCAGAATGAATACAACTGCTCCATAGTCAAAATCAGAAGTGACAACGGAACAGAGTTCAAATCTGGGGCCATGACAGAATTCTGTGAAAGCTTAGATATCTTTCATGAGTTTTCCTCTCCTCGTACTCCACAACAAAATGGAGTGGCTGAGAGAAGGAACAGAAAACTCATAGAGGCCTGTAGGACCATGTTGAGTGATGCTTCACTACCGGAGTACTTCTGGGCTGAGGCCGTTAACACTGCATGCCACGTGTAAAATCGAGCACTCATAAACAAAGACCACAATAAGACACCTTACGAACTTCTGAAAGGCAGGAAACCAACAGTCTCTTACTTTAGAATCTTTGGTTGTAAATGCTTCGTACTTAACAATGGTAAGTATCATACCACCAAGTTCAGCGAAAAGAGCTTTGAAGGTATTTTGTAGGATATAGTAGCCATAGTAAGACATATAGGATATTTAATAGAAAAACCCTGGTGGTGGAAGAATCGATACATTTTGTATTTGATGAGACGAGCTTGCTACAAAGCAATCCATCTAGTGTGCTCACTGAAGATGCAGGTGAAAAGCTGAAAGAAACTAGCTTAGATGATCCGTCCGAAGACAAAGGCGAGAAGTTCATTAAGATCACCACTCCAACTCCTATTGGAGAGGCTGATGATCAAAATGAAGAAGTCATCCAGGATGAAGAAATCACTCCGGTGCTTGAAGATAATCCAGATGCAAGAACTCTAGATATCAGACATCTGAAGGATCACCCCATGGACCAGATCATAGGAGATCCTCGGGATGGTGTCAGAACTCGGAGAGGTACAACTAATGAGAATCTTCATTTGAGTTTTCTCTCACAGGTTGAACCAAAGAAATTTGAAGAAGCAAACTCAGACGCATCATGGATAATGGCAATGGAAGAAGAGCTAAATCAGTTCAAGCGCTGCAATGTGTGTATGCTGGTTCCAAGACCCAAAGGAAAGAACATCATTGAAAAAAAATGGGTCTACAGGAACAAGATGGATGAAGATAGAACTATCATAAAGAACAAGACCAGAATCGTCGCTAAAGACTATCATCAAGAAGAAGGAATCGACTTCGACTAGACATATGCTCCAGTGGCGAGGCTGGAGGCAATAAGGTTGTTCCTAGCATATGCTGCTTTCGAAGGCTTCACCGTCTATTAGATGGACGTGAAGTCGGCCTTCCTGAATGGTAACACAAAGGAGGAAGTGTATGTGGAACAACCTCCAGGTTTCGTTGATTCTAACTTTCCTGATCATGTCTATTTTCTGCACAAGGCCCTATATGGTCTGAAACAAGCTCCTAGAGCTTGGTATGAAACGCTGTCTACCTTTCTACTTGAGAACAAGTTCACAAGGGGAAAAATAGACAAGACATTATTTCTTAGGGAAATAAAAGACAAGATTTTGCTAGTGCAAATCTATGTCGACGACATTATTTTTGGCTTTACAGATGACAACCTCTGCAAAAAGTTCTCAAAACTTATGCAAGGGAAGTTTGAAATGAGCAGTATGGGCGAGCTGAAGTATTTCTTAGGGCTTCAGGTGAAACAATCTGAAGATGGAATTTTCATCTCACAGACCAAGTTCACCAAAGAACTAATTAAGAAATTCGGAATGGAGAACGCAACCTCAATGAAGACTCCAATGGGCTCAACTATGTCTCTGGATAAGGATGAAAAAGGGAAACCTTTTGATGAAACCAAGTACATAAGCATAATTGGATCCTTGCTCTACCTTACTGCCAGTAGGCCTGACATAATGTTCTCAACATGTGTCTATGCTAGATTTCAGGTGAACTCTAAGGAATCTCATTACGCTGCTGCAAAGTGGATCCTGAGATACCTTAAAGGCACACGAAATCTTAGCTTATGGTACCCAAGAAGTAATGACAGCGAACTAATTGGATTTTCAGATGCAGATTTTGCAGGTAGCAAAGACGACCAGAAAATCACCTCAGGGACTTGCCAATTCTTCGGAAGAAGGCTAATCTCCTGGAGTAGCAAGAGGCAGAACTGTGTCGCAATCTCAACGTCCGAGTCAGAGTATATCTCTGCAGGCAGTTGTTGAGCACAGTTGCTATGGATAAAGAATCAGTTCGAGGACTACAACCTGCAGTTCAAGGATATTCCCTTGTACTGTGACTCCTCCAGCGCAATTGCAATAGCCAACAATCCAGTCTCCCACAGCCGGACAAAGCATATCGAGCTAAGGTATCACTTCATCCGGGAACATGTGGAGCATGGAGACATAGATCTCCAATATGTGCCTACAGATAGGCAAGTTGCAGATATCTTCACAAAGCCGCTGGACGAGACCAAGTTCTCGTTCTTCAAGACAGAGCTTGGGATGCTCAACAAAGAGGACTAACGAAGGCTGGATGACTAAGAGGCAAGTAATTGCAAGGGGTTAGTCAAAATCTACTTTTTCTCAACTTTTTCAAAATTCAACTCGAGAAGCATGAGACATACTCGAGTATGTGACTTCCCTATGCGAGTCAAGGCAGACCTACTTGAGTAACAACTAACATACTCGAGTACTCTTCTCTACTTACTCGAGTATAAGAATGTGCCTACTCGAGTATCTACTGACCTACTCGAGTAAGTCACTAACCTACTCGAGTAAGTCACCTATCTACTCGAGTCCTTTTCTCCACCTACTCGAGTACTCTCTGCAGACCTACTCGAGTAACTCCTGATGACCTACTTGAGTAACTCCTGACGACCTACTCGAGTAACTCACTTACCTACTCGAGTAGTCTATCTCTTTCTCGTGTCTTGTTTCCCAGATTTTGAAATTTGTTCTATTCGCCACCCAAGGCTAAATGCCGCCTCTTCCTTTAAATTAATTAGCGGTAATTTAAGAATTATATATATGAAATTCCGAAAACCCAAACCTACACGACATTATTTCTTTCTCTCGAGTACCCTCTGCCGCTTCGTCTACTCGGCCGCTTCGCCTACTCTCCTCCGCCGCTGTTGCAGAGCCGCCTCTCTCACTTCTTCCAGTCAATCGCATCCATGGAGACTTCTTCCAAGATCGGTGTCTACTCAGAACTAGTCACCGCAGGTATTGCAGTGCTCTCCGATGACTTCCAAAACCTCCTCATCCTTCTCGACACTGCCGGCCTCTCCTTCATTCTCCAGGAACCCTGTCGCGTTCTATTCCCCGAAGTTGTTGAATTCTTCTCCAATCTCAAGGTCAGAAGAAATGTAAAAGTCCTAAAATCCAAAGTGAAGGGTTTGAAACTTAAGTTCACCAAGACCTATGTATCTCAACTTCTCCGTTTGCCGATTGTCGATGAAGAAGATGATTTAGATGATGAAGACTCTGACCGAACAGCCCTTTTCTGTGGCATTTCTCCTGAAGCTCAGTATATTAAAAGGTCAGACATGAATGCTGAAGGAAAAATTCTAGTTGACATTATTGGCAAAATTCTTCTCTGCAAGACACACTCCATCAGAGACATTTCATCCTATTTCTTCGACATGATGCAAGCAATTGTCTGCCGCAAGAAATATCAATTTGGTATGCTGATTCTGGATAAAATAAAGGACAGCTCGAAATCCCCCAACTACGCCAGAATCATCTCTCTGCTCCTCCATGAAACAGATCCTGAAGTCTTCAACTTCTCCAAAGGGATCCCACTTCACCACATGAAGAAGGTCTCCATCTCTTCCATTCAGAGATGGGATCTCAAGCTAAAGAATTCCGCCCAAGCTGCAAAGGCTTCATAAATTCCAGAAGTTCCAGCTGTAGAGGGCAGGACTCCATCTCCCTCTCCTCATCATGTGGCCAGCTCCTCTGGTGCACCAAGTGAGGGGGAGCCTGCTCCTTCTAGCCAAGTCAGGCAGCCCTCTCCTCAGCCAGAAATTCCATCCCTACCTCATACTCCACAGAGTTCAGCCACTCCTTCAGATCAAATACCTCAAGACACTCTTCTGTCCACAGCTGCTGCTATAGATGCTATGATTGCAGAGCTCTCTGAAGAAGTGCTCCCCCCTCCTCCTCTATCTCCTCCGGCTCCAACCTCTGAAGGTCACAAGGACTTGTCTCCAGCACAGACTCCTGCCCATTCTCCAGCCAGGACTCCAACACCATCTCCAAATCCTCCACCAGACAAGCCAGACACCATTCTTATTTCTGATGAGCCTTCTCCTGAGCCAGCTGAGGCCCCTCTCAGAAATCTAGACTTCTCTCTTCCTCAGGATACAGAAGAAGGGGTTGCTCTATCTCCTACCACCAGAGCTCACAGCTCTGTGATAATTGAAGAACTAGCTCCTTGGGTAACTCCTTCTCTCCCTACTGCTGCTACCTCTACTGCTGCTATTACAGTCTCCTCCTTAGATTTGCTGCAACACATCACAATTCTTCTTCAAGAACAACGACATCATTTTGACACCTCTCTAAAGGTGGTCACTTACAAGATAACTACTCTTGAGTCTGAGATGAGCAGAGGCTTTGCTGAAATTCAGCATAACACTGACAAGCTCAAGTACTTATTCCAACTTGGTGGCAAAGCCCTTGACCATACTTTCACTAGTGTGGGCAATGTTATGGAACAATGTGTCACCCTGACCAACAATCAGATGGAGCTAGACAAGAGGAATAAAGCCAACAAGATGAAGATCTGTGAAGAAATGGGCCTTTTCAAAGATGATGCCATAGCCCAGCTATCTGTTGAAATCAGAAAGGGGGAGGGTTTGATAACAGAACTCAAAGAACAGGTAGAAAAATCTACTGCTCAGAAGACAGATGAATGGCAAGCTCATGTGAAGACCATTCATGCTAATGTGCTAGCCCAAATACAGAGTGTCAAATTTCACACATATGACACTGTTTTCTGGATGCACAATCAGATCTTGCCAGATCTTGCAGTTGACCCAAACATCATTCCCCATCATCTCCACCTTCTAGCTACAGATGTCTCTGCCCCAGCTGTTCCTCTGCAACCTACCTTCTCTCCCAAGCATGGAGACTCAGTTGCCCCTCTAGATACTTATGTTCCAGGCTGGGAAGAAGATCCTGCTGATATATTCCTTCAAGCTCCTCCAGAGATTAGAATCCACAAGAAGAAAAGGAAGTATGGTGAAGGCCCCTCTGCTAGCTGGACTGCTCCTTCCAAAGCCACTGAACATGCTGAAGCTTGGTCTCCAACCTCCAAGTCTCTAATTTTGGACACACTCAGACTAGTTTTGGATCTTAATGAGAACAGGAACATTCATTACAGTTCCCAGGAATGGGAGTTATATGAGAAATCTATGCTAAAAAGGAGGATCCATGACAGAGAGTTTGGGAGAAATAACCCTGCTGCTCCTCCAAGGCCTCCTAAATATTTCCCTAAGCCTTTCAGTTATCTAAGAAGACAACAAGAAAAGATGGATAAGCAGCAATCCCAAGCCTAAACCTAAAAGATGTTGAGAGATTGAAATGACAAGCTGTAGACTTGATGTTTTTGGAAATTTACATATATACAATTCTTCATTCCTGTCTAATTATCCTTTTCATTGTCTATTGCTTACCTGCTCATGTTTTTCTACTTAGTTTCTTTTATGTCCATAATTCACCTTAGTGTAAAGGGTTCTGACTTCAACAAATAGGGGAGATTGTTGGGTATTACATCCACATTAACCCAGATTTGATGAAGTCACACTGGAACTAAGATGAATTAAGTTGTATTTGATGCTTGGTTTGAGTTACATTTTTGCAGGAATTTCACTGAGAAGTGTGGACCAATGTCAGTCCACAGTGGGTCACCAAACACAGGAACTGTGCAATGTAATCCCTCATTACATATTCCAAGGTGTTGCCTCATGTGTGGTCTCTCTATTGGGATACACTTCATATTCAAGCTATTGGACTATGGGAAAGGAATTGGAAGTTGACTACTCTAGAAGAAACAGTTTTCCAACATCAAAAAATTTCTCTAAGTCTTTTACTCGAGTAGGTCTATAACTACTCGAGTAGTTTGGGTATAATTTACTCGAGTAAAGGAACCTTGTACTCGAGTACTTAAGTGTATCTCTCGTGTAGCTAAGTCACCTACTCGAGTAGACATAGTCATATACTCGAGTAGCATGCTTATATACTCGAGTAGATTACTCTTTATACCCGAGCATTAAAGGGTTCACTTATCAAAAATTTTATAAGTCATGTACTCGAGTAAGTATACTCACATACTCGAGTAGATAGAATCATACTCGAGTAGTTCATTATACCTACTCGAGTAGATCATGTTTCACTCGTGTACCTTGATATTTTCCTACTCCAAAATTTTCTAAGTCTTTTACTCGAGTAGAACTTTCACCTACTCGAGTAGATTACTTCCTCTCGAGTAGTTTGGTTCAACTACTCGAGTAGCTCTTGCTGACATCTTCAGAATTCTTTCTAAGTATCCCACTCAAGTAATCCTTCATGTACTCGAGTAGTTTATGTAATATACTCGAGTAGTTTTTCTAGTACTCGAGTAGATCCTTTATGTACTCGAGTAAGTCACTCTACATACTCGAGTAGTTCTGTCTGCTTACTCGAGTAGTTGATTTCTACCTACTCGAGTAGCCTATCTTTATATACCCGAGTATGTTCTCCTTCATGTACTCGAGTAGTTATTCAACTACTCGAGTAGCTATTCACTTACTCGTGTAGTTGGCTGAACCTTTCTGAAATTTTGCTAAGTCCTTTTTCTGACGGGATTTTAAAATCACGCGACATGATTGGTCCACGTGTACATCATTATGACCGATTATGACCGTTAGTATCTCCTATATAAGGTCTTATCAGAAAATGACAAACCCTAAGTATTCTCCAAGCTTTCTTGTCATTTTATTTCGAGAAAAATTCTTCAGCCGACTCCTCCCTGTTTTCTCGAAACGGAAGCCGCCGCCGCCACCATCTTCTCCGGCCACTGCTTCTAAGGTCAGAGGATTCATTCTGAAGAAAGTTACAGATCGAGATCGACATCACCGTTCATCTTCTCTCTCTGATTCTGTAAAGGCAAGAAGATCCAGATCTGGGCCGAGACTCTCTTCACCGATTTCTGATAGTGCTGCAAAGTCCATAAGAAGAAGTTTTCTGGCCGATTCATCAGATCTGATTGGATTTACTGGTTGTATAATTTTCCAACTTTATTAATCTTGTAGGAGAAAGTTTCTCCGAGTGTAGGAGTTTTTCACTCCGAGTTTGTAGGAAGTGTTATCTTCCGAGGTGTAGATCCCCTTGTTTGGATCGAGTTTGTAGGAACTTTGTTCCGAGGGTAGGATCGATTTTTGAACTGAGATAGTGGAGTAGCCGAGTCTAGTTGATTGCTAGATCGGTGAGGGAAAGTGGATGTACCCAAGGTTGGGGAACCACTATAAATCTTGTGTCGTCTGTGATATTGGTAGATAGTTCTGTGCTGTGCTCTAATTATTTTTTATTACGCAAAAGACGCACAAATCACCTATTCACCCCCCTCTAGGTGATTTAGGTTGACAACCGTTTTATTTCACTACGCTACTCCACTAATCTCGGATTGAAAACAATCCTACCACTCGGAGCAACGCCCCTACAACTTGGAGTAAAAACTCCTACAACTCGGAGAAGAATCTCCTACAACTCGATCCTGAACCGGGATCTACACTCGGAAGAAAAACTTCCTACAAAACTCGGAGACAAAATCTCCTACAAGAATTGAAATAAATTTACAATAACAGTAAAACAAACTTCACTTCAGATCTGAGAACTTTAGATTTCTTCCTTCTTGAAAGTTGAAACTCTGTCAGGAATAGATCGAGGAAGACTGCCAAAATCTCTAGATCCAAAACTCTTAAGATCAACACGATCAAGAAAGAGATCTGTAGAAATTGAACCCCTTGATCTATTGATCGATTCTTGTTCTGAACTTCTTGAATCGGAGAAGAGCAGCGGCAAGAACGACGATGAGGAGCGACGACTTTCCCAATTTAGAATGAAGGAACAATTCAGAAAACTTATTTTTTTCGTGTTAGGGTTAGTCGAAATTGATAAGACCTTTTATAGGACAAGCCTAATGGTCATAATCATAAATGACTGCACACGTGGACCAATAAGAATCGAGGTTAGTTTGAAATCACTTCGGTTGGGACTTGGCGAAAATTTCAGCAATTTTGATCTTCAGTTCTCGAGTGAAGGAGTGACTACTCGAGAACAGCTTCTGATTCTCGAGACAAAAGTATGAAGTTTTCGAGAACAAGTACTAAAGGAAAATTAATTAAAGTGTCTAGATAACTAAAGGACTTTACTCGAGAACTAGATTTGCCCTTCTTGAGAACCAAAGGACTTTACTCGATAACTAGATTATGTTACTCAAGAAATAGATTTGGCCTTCTCGAGTGATGAATTCTGCTTCTCGAGAACTGGCTTGCCTACTCAAGTACTGGACTTAGCATATCTGCTTACTCGAGTAATAGGCTAAACATACTCGAGTACTAGACTTAAACTACTCGAGAACTATAGTAAGACTTCCCGAGAACTACCATGACTTCTCGAGAACAAGACTTCTTCTTACTCGAGTAGTGGTCCACTAACTTCTCAAGACAGGGCATGGCCTTCTCGAGTACTGGATTTTGTTACTCGAGTACAAAACTTAGAAAATTTTTGAGTACTCGAGATATAGATAAGTAGTACTCGAGTACTCCAAGGCTTACTCGAGTATTGGACTAAGCCTTCTCGAGAAGGATTTCTATTACTCGAGAACTGTACTTAGTATACTCAAGAATTCATTCCAGCACTACTCGAGTACAATATATACTACTCGAGTAATGGACTAGGAAAATTTTAATTTCTCAAAATTATTTTCTTCAAGGTATACAACAACTATTCTTTCTTCCATTGCTTTAGTTCTTGAAAATGAAGTGTGTCCCAATAGAGAGGCTACACATGAGTCAACACCATGGATCACACAATGAGCGATTACATTGTATGGTCCTGTCTTTGGTGACTCATTGTAGACTGGCATTAGTCTACACTTGACAATTATAACCTGCAAGCACATTTAAACAAACACCATCAAATACAACTACAATTCACCTTAGTTTTCGGGAGACTTCTTCAAATCAAGGTTATTGTGGTAACAAAACTCAACAATCTCCCCCTATTTGAAGAAGCCAGAACCCATATACTAAGTTGAATTGCATAGGTGAAAAAAATGAAAAGTGAATAAAAAAATGCATAGCCTTACTTTTCTTAAGGGGATACCGATGCATTTCTCCGCCCTTTCTGACAGCTTCATTCAGCCTTGCATTTTTCTCCTCCATTTTCTTTTCATCTCTCTCTCTCCCTTTCTGACATCTTCAATAGGGGACAGGGCAGAGGTCTCACTCATAGCCTCTTCTTAACTTAGAGCTTAATCACCTCAGAGGTCCTTTTGGAGAGAATTTTCAGCTAGAAGCTCTCCCTCAACCAATTCAGGAGAAACTCTTCTTCAGTTGCTTTGTTGTCAAACTTGCAACAGCATAGATTAAATCTTCTAATTCCAAGAGATTTCCTGGAACTTCTTCTTGTCCATTTGCCAGGTAGGAGTTTTTGTTGGCCTATGGACATACCTATATCCACAAGTTTAGAATCCCTTAGGAATCAAAACAAGCTTGGGTCCTAGGTCTCTGGTTAGCATACTCCCCCTACGAGTGTTAACATTATGAGTTGTCTTTCTCACATTATTAACTTGAGGAGTTTCATAATTTCTAGGATTATGCCAACAATCCAGAGCAACGTGACCAACTTTTCCACAACACCAACAGTCAAATCTGTTGTATCTTTTTTTTTATATTCTCCTGCTTGACCTTTTGAGAGTGTGGTCTAGCAGGGGCAGCAGTTTTGGAGGTAGAAGCTTCGTGGTTATGACACTCACATGACTTCTTCTCCATAATAGGATTTTCCACAATGAGTTTGGCTTTTGGAGCTTTCTTGATGTTTTGACCATGATTATAACGGTCATAGCTCTGAAGAGTAATCTCCTCATAAGGTGCATTAAAGACACTTTCGCCAAAGTTTCAGGGACGGGTCCATCCGTGGTACCGAGACTTGGGCTCTACATAAGTAGGCCTAGCAAAGTGATTATAGGACGAGTCAAGATCAAACTTGTTCGTTGGAAAGATAACCTTGTTAAACAGAGTTTGTTCTTGAGAAGCTTTCCCCTTCTCCTTGGCTAAAGCCTTCTTGGCTGCCTTATTCTTCCTTTGAGCCTTATTTCTCCTAGAGGATTTACTAGGAGCATCAACATGGCCTAAGCCAGTACCTTTGGCCTGAGCTGATAATTCAGTAACAAAAGGAAGGACAGTCTTGGGCTTGGAGAACCTTTATACAAGTTTTTTTTCCGCAGCAAGTTGTTCTTCCAATTCTTTGATGATCCTCTCCCTCAGATCTAGGTGCTCGAGAGTCTTATTATACTCTTCAATAACAGCATTGAAATTCTCTCTGAGCGAGTTCGTCTTGGTGACTTCCTCTCTCAGAGTGCTCTCTTCATCCTTGAGAGATTTAATCTCTTTGGCCTGAGTTTTCACGACTTTTCGACATTTGTCGTAAGCCTTGATTAACTATTTATATTGGGCCATGAGTTCAGACTCATCATCAGAAGAGCAGTCCTCATGATCATGGTCAAAAGCATCTAATTCAGAGAGAGGAGTATGAGAGTTTACCTTCCCAGTGTACTGGGGTTATTCTTCATCATCTATTTGTGTCATGAGCCCAAAGTAGGCTTCCTCCTCATCGCTGGACTCAGATGAGTCTGTGTCACTGAGGGTCTTGCCCTTTTTGGCTACCAGGCTTCTTTCAGTCTTCTTCTTATTATAAGCAGTTTTCTTCTCCTCTATTCTTCCACCCTCCTTCTCCGTGTGAGGGTAGTCAGTACTTATATGCCCTAACTTATTACAACAGTAGCAAACAACGTTAGATGAAACATGTTTATTTGGTTTAGATTTATACCTGTCAGAAGTGTGACTTTTCTTTTGATAGTCACCGTCGTGACGTGATCTTCTGAATGACGAACAATTTCCTCTCATTCGTTTCTTCTTGCTGAGAAACTTCTTGAATTGTCAGGAGAGTAGGAAGAACTCTCCATCAGATAGATCTGTGTCTGAGGTGCTTGGCTCTGAGTCTTCTTCTTCATAGTCTTCTTGAGTGGAAGCAGAAGATGCATCTTTGGACTTTCTTGAGTTGTCTGCCTTCAGTGCAATAGACTTATCTTTTGACGAAGATCTGTTGCCCTCTTCTTCAGCTTTTCTTGTATTGATTTGAAGCTCATATGACATAAGCTTCCCGAAGAGGTTCTGAGGGTCGGTTTCTGCTAATCTACTGAACTCCCCGATGGCACATATTTTGTTTTCCCATTCCTTTGTCAAGGATCTCAGGAACTTGTCATTTAGTTCACCATTTGTGAATACCCGGTCATAGTTCCTTAGGCCATTGACAATTTTGAAAAAGTTTTCATATGTGTTGGCAATTGCTTCCTTGGGGTATTGCTTGAAGGCCTCATACTTATGATTCAGAAGGGATCTTCTGTCATCCCTTACTTCTTCTGTGCCTTCCATCAGATGATTAGAGACCGCCACATCTCCTTGGCAGAATTGCAGTGAATGAGGTTCTGCAACATAGAGTCACCGACTGCGCTTGTGATGGTGTTTTTGGCTTTCTTGTCAAGAGAGACAAGCGCAATCTCGTCTTTGTCGAGGTCCATCAATTTATTTGGCACCTTCTTAGCAGGATCAATAGTGGAGGCAGTCATACGAATATAAGGACCTTCTTCAACAATCATGACGATCCTTGGATCCACTGCTTCCATGAAAAATTTAATCCTTTCTTTCCACATGGGAAAGTTGGTCTTTGTGCACAAAGAAAGTTTAGCAAAATCCTTGGCTTTGTCCATGCTTGTATAACTCAAAAGTCAACTTGGGGCAAATCTATTTAAGGTGTTAACCTATTTGTGAACAACCTGTCTCTGATACCAATTGAAAATGTTGAAGTTGTCTACCTAAATCACCTAGAGGCTGTGAATAAGTGAGTTGTGCGTCTTTTTGCGGAATAAAAATTTAGCGAGCGATGCACAAAAAAATAACCAAGCATTCACAGATGACACCAAGAGTTATAGTGGTTCCCCAACCTTGGGTACATCCACTTTCCACCTTAACAATATAGTAACGCACTAGACTAAGCCACTCCACTAATATTAGATTGAAATCAATCCTACCACTCGGAGCAACGCCCCTACAACTCGGAGTAAAAACTCATACAACTTGGAGAAGAATCTCCTACAACTCGATCCTGAACCGGGATCTACACTCGGAAGAAAAACTTCCTACAAAACTCGGAGACAAAATCTCCTGCAAGAATTGAAATAGATTTACAATAACAGTAAAACAAACTTCACTTCAGATCTGAGAACTTCAGATTTATTCCTTGAAAGTTAAAACTCTGTCAGGAATAGATCGAGGAAGACTGCCGAAATCTCTGGATCTGAAACTCTTAAAATCAACACGATCAAGAAAGAGATCTGTAGAAATTGAACCCCTTGATCTGTTGATCGATTCTTGTTCTGAACTTCTTGAATTAGAGAAGAGCAGTGGCGAGAACGACGATGAGGAGCGGTGGCTTTCCCGATTTGGAATGAAGGAACGATTCCGAAAACTTATTTTTTTTTCGTGTTAGGGTTAGTCGAAATTGATGAGACCTTTTATAGGACAAGCCTAACGGTCATAATCATAAATGACTACACACGTGGACCAATAAGAATCAAGGTTAGTTTGAAATCACTTTGGTCGGGACTTGGCGAAAATTTCAGCAATTTTGATCTTCAGTTCTCGAGTGAAGGAGTGACAACTCGAGAACAGCTTCTGATTCTCGAGACAAAAGTATGAAGTTCTCGAGAACAAGTACTAAAGGAAAATTTATTCAGGTGTCTCGAGAACTAAAGGACTTTACTCGAGAACTAGATTTGCCCTTCTCGAGAACCAAAGGACTTTACTCGAGAACTAGATTATGTTACTCGAGAACTAGATTTGTCCTTCTCGAGTGATGAATTCTGCTTCTCGAGAACTGGCTTGGCCTACTTGAGTACTGGACTTAGCATATCTGCTTACTCGAGTAATAGGCTAAACATACTCGAGTACTAGACTTAAACTACTCGAGACGTATAGTAAGACTTCTCGAGAACTACCATGACTTCTCGAGAAAAAGACTTCTTCTTACTCGAGTACTGGTCCACTGACTTCTCGAGACAGGGCATGACCTTATCGAGCACCAGCTTCTGTTACTCGAGTACAACACCTAGAAAATTTATGAGTACTCGAGACATAGATAAGTAGTACTTGAGTACTCCAAGGCTTACTCGAGTATTGGACTAAGCCTTCTCGAGAAGGATTTCTATTACTCGAGAACTGTACTTAGTATACTCGAGAATTCATTCCAACACTACTCGAGTACAATATATACTACTCGAGTAATGGACTAGGAAAATTTTACTTTCTCAAAATTATTTTCTTCAAGGTATACAACAACTATTCTTTCTTCCATTGCTTTAGTACTTGAGAATGAAGTGTGTCCCAATAGAGAGGCTACACATGAGTCAACATCATGGATCAGACAATGGGGATTATATTGTATGGTCATGTGTTTGGTGACTCATTGTAGACTGACATTGGTCTACACTTGGCAATTATAACTTGCAAGCACATCTAAACAAACACCATCAAATACAACTACAATTCACATTAGTTTTAGGGGGACTTCTTCAAAACAAGGTTATTGTGGTAAAAAAACCCAACAATCTCCCCTTATTTGGATAAGTCAGAACCCCATATACTAAGTTGAATTGCATAGGTGAAAAAAATGAAAAGTGAATAAAAACATGTATAGCCTTACTTTTCTTAAGGGGATACCGATGCATTTCTCCCCCTTTCTGACAGCTTCATTCAGCATTGCATTTTTCTCCTCCTTTTTCTTTTCATCTCTCTCTCTCTCTCCCTTTCTGACATCTTCAATAAGGGACGGGGCAGAGGTCTCACTCATAGCCTCTTCTTCATTGAGAGCTCAATCACCTTAGAGGTCCTTTTGGAGAGAATTTTCAGCTAGAAGCTCCCCCTCAACCATGAACGATCCTTCTTAATCAGAAACCTTAAGACCAATGGATTTCTCCTTTGAGAAGGATTAAATTTTCTCCATGGCTTCATTCTTAGCTCTAATCTTTAGTAGCAATTCATATGACTTGAGATTTCCAAGGAGTACATCTATAGCAATCTCCTTATTGTATCTGGATTCTCTAATAGCCCAGATTCTAAAATCTCGTGAGCTTGGGAAGCAAATTAGAATTTTATCATTTATCTTAGTTAATAAGATTTCCTTGTCTATCCCTCTTAGTGCACTAACTATTATGTTGAATCTTTGGCACATTTTTTCATAGATTCTTCTTCACTTTTATTGAAGTTATCATATCGAGAGATTAAGAGTAATCACTTATCATTTCTTTCATTTGTTCCCCCTTCAACAATTATGGTAAGAGAATATATGATCTCTTTTGTTGACTCGTAGTGTAAGACTCCCTCCTCCAAACAACAGCTTGGGTCGGAGAAGGATCTCACTACCTAAGACGGACACCATACACTTTTCAAGCGGGAACGAGCCTACTTTCCAAGCATAGAATGATCGTTTTGTCAGGTTATGGAAAATTATCACATTAGACCAATTGTGCAGAAGGAAATCAAAAACCAATATATATATATATCGAGAGAGAAATTTTAGGGAAAGAAGCGGGATAAAAACGTCCAAATATATCTTATTTCAAAAAGTGAACATGAAAGTTATGGATCTCGATGAGCAATTTTTGATTTAAAGCCGCTAGGCCCCCGATTTGGGCCCCGAAAATAGTCATGCCAAATATGTGTGTGTGTGTGTGTGTGTGTATCAAAGGGTACAACTAACTGTTTATACATAAGCCCACTGGGCTAAACAAAATGACATCTGCTCTCTTTTTTCTAAGCTCTACATGATCACATCTCTAAAGTCGGGAGACGAGACTGACGAGTCAGCTTGAGCGGGCTCTATCGCGAGTACTCTCTTACGTTGTGGCTGGGTCTCTCGCTGCTCCATCTCCTAAAAGAGTGTATGATGACACATTAGTCATAAGACTAGTGGATTCACACCTCCACCCCAAGATCCCTAAGGTTTGGGGACGATAGTGAGCCTCTACAATAACAATAGACGAAGCAAATAATTTTAACTATATATATATTGTCAGAACCTGAGCAGTCCTGGCGGTTAGGCGAACAGGACTGGCAGATAGGATAAGCGGTTTGGCGGCTAGTATTGGTGGACATGTTTGGAAGTCTAGTGGACGGGAGAGGCAGACAAGTTTGGTGGTCTTCTTATCTGGTAGCCCTAGCAGAGTTACTGCTGTGCGGTTTAAGCACTACTAGCGATCAAGCAACTTGACTTGTCGATCCAAGAAGTTGTCCTTTGTAAACTGCACTAGTTAATCGTGGTGCGGTATGGTGCTCAGGGGTTATTACAGTGTGGTTTGCTAAGATCAATTGATGGTCAGGCGGTTAGGACCTGCCTAATCGCTCAACATGCTTTATTTTTCCTGCACCTGTGCTATTTAATGATCATCAGAGTCCTAACAGCCAGTTGGAGATCAACTACTCTCAAGCATGGACACTGGTGCGGTCTGGCGATTAGACTCAGTCTAACCGCAGCTATTTCTCCTAGAGTTTTTCTCTTGGGTTTGACAGATAGAGACCAGAGCAACCATAGTGCCTTTACCATCTGTGTAGTCATGCAGTTAAGCATGTTTAACTGCAAAACCCGCGCATCTAGTGTTTTATCTATCCACTAGTTATATGTGACAGGCGTTATATATTCTCTCTCTTATTTTTTCTCTCTCTTCCCCTTTTTTATAAAAAAGGGCATACTCATATATTATGTAATTTTTTGGAAAAATAAAGTTCTATTATTAGCTCTTTTCGCACATGGTATTAGAGCTAATCGGTCATTTGCTCTGTTTTCTACTTTCTCAGTCGTGGCATAGTGCAAGCGGTCTTTAATTTTTTTTAATCGTCTGCTCCCCTCTTCTCTTGTTGCGGTTCTCTTTCTTAACCACGCATTTCCGCCGTTTCTTCTCTTTTTTGCAGTCTTCTCTTCAACAAGGGTGGTTTTCCTTTTCGTTGTTTTTTGCTGCCCTCCCTTCCTCCCTTTGCTATTCGCACCTGCTGCAAATAGATCTCTTCTTGTGGTCTCTGTTCACGTAGTTTCTCTCTGTTTGTGTGATTTCTCTTTGTTCGCACTTTGCACAGGTAGCCAATGGGGACTCCGACTTCTTCTTCCTCCATTTTATATGCGCTATCAGTTTCTACCGTTGCCTTTATCTCACTTCTGATAATCTTGGAACATCGTACAAGCTGACTGATCCTAATTATTCGAACTGGAGTGTTTCATTCACTTTTTTTATTACGGTCACAACACAAACATCATCACCTTACTAACGACCCTCCTCGCGGCTCTACTTTATTTGATGACTGGGATGCAAGTGATGTTCTAGTTCGTACATGGCTTGCAAATAGCCTTTTTGATGAGTGCCTTCCTGTCATATGACCTGATGAGACAGTTAAGGCCGCTTGGACGCATTTGGCTGCTTTATGCTCCAAGGGAGCTCAAACTTCCTGCATATATGCGTTATATGCTGATCTTTTTGCACGTCCCACCATGACTCCTGCTACTGCTTAATAAGAGGTGTAAGCTCTTGGTGTTGAGCTTGTTCTACATCGTTCTTTCTCTGTTGATCTTGATGAACAACACAAGTACTTCTAGGAACTTCTGGTCGTGTGTTATCTCCTTCATTTGCCAGAATCTTATGATATGATTTGGCAGCAGATTCTTGGAGAGACTGATACTCTCACTCTGGATGCTACTATTGCGCGCATTTTGGCTATTGCTACTCTTCTTCAGCATCCTCTACTTGCTTCTCTGCCTCCTCCTGACATTATTGCTCATCCAGCTCATAATGCCATTCCTAGTGGTCATGGAGGTCGCTCAAGTTGACGCGCTTCCTCTAGATTTCTTTGCTCTCATTGTGGAAAGATCCGTCACCTTATTGATCTTTACTGGGTCAAGCATCCTCATCTTCAACATGCTACCGCTGATACTACCTTAAAGAAGTCCACTTCTCTTGCCACCTCTTCGTACTACTCATATAGCCACTACGGGTAGACGACTCATTGATTATGGTGCTACTAGTCATATGACAGTCAATCCTCACATTTTCTCGAGTATAGAAAAACATAACCAGTTACCTCTGTTTTTTATTGTGGATGGTTCTCCATCCCCTATATGTGGATCTGGAACAATGCATGTTACTCAGCCTCTCTACCTTGAGGAAACTCTCTTCATCCCAACCTTTCTGTGCAACTTACTTTCTATTCCTTATCTGTATAAGCAATTAAATTGTATGACTACTTTTACCTCATTTACTTGTTCTTTTCAGGATCCTCACTCCAAGTAGATGATTGATACTGGTACTGAAAGCGGTGGCTTGTTCTAGATTGACAATGTGTCTGCCATTTTTAATTTTTTTTCTCTTATATAGTGGCATTTTTACCTTGGGCATCCTCCTCGTGTTCTTTTCCAGCTTCTACCTAATCTATCTTGAGGAGATTCTTCTTTCAATTGTGAAGCTTGCCAACTTGCCAAATACCACTGTTCGACCTTTCCGACAAACCTAGGATATAGTTATTCTCGTCCTTTTGAAATTATTCATTCTGATATTTGGGGTCATGCTCATACTAAAGTTTTTGGTAGGGGTAGACTATATTTTGTTACGTTTATTGATGATTTTTCAAGATGTACTTAGTTGTACTTGCTCAAAGAATGTTCTAAATTTTTTTTTTATTTTCACCACGTTCTATAATGAGGTGTGTACTCAGTTTGATGTTTTCATTAAAGTGTTTCACACGGATAATGTCAAAGAATACCTTAAATATCAATTTTCAGTCTTTTGTATGCATCATGACATTATACATCAGACTAGTTGTCCTTACACCTCTCAACAGAATGAGGTTGTTGAAAGCAAGAACCGACATCTCCTTGATGTGGCTTGCACTCTTCTCACTCAAATCAGTGTTCCTCAATCCTATCGGGGTCATGCCGTTCTTATTTCTTATTACCTTATCAACCGAGTTCCTTCTTCAGTTCTCAATGACAAAACTCCGTTCTCCATTCTGTATGATGATGTAACAACATTTCATTTACCTCCATGTATTTCTGGATGCACAATGTTTGTTCACTCTCCTTCTCCTGGACGTGACAAATTATCTCCTCGCTCAATTAAGTGCATTTTGTGCTACTATCCGACACAAAAAGGATATCAGTGATACGATCCTCTTCTCTGAAAACAGTATGTTTCTGCGAATATTACTTTCTTTGAGAATGCTCCGTACTTTTCTTGCACCTCTACTCTCTTATCTTTTGATGAAATATCTTCTCTACCTTTTATCTGTGCACCTTTACCTGACCTTGTATCTCTTCCTCGTACACCGGTCTCTGATTCTACTTCTCTTTCTCCTGATTTTGCTTCTCTTTCTCCTGATTTTGCTTCTCTCCTTGAGCCGTTGCTGCCAGTTCCCGGGCTAGCAGTATCTCCGACGGATGGATCTAAAACTACAGACGAGTCAGACCATGATCTTCTGATTGCTCTTCGGAAAGGAGTTTGTACATACACTCTACATCCTATACATTATGTTATTTCTTATACTAGGCTATTTTCTTCCTACAAAAGTTTTACTCTCGCTCTCTCCGCTTATGTCATCCCGGTTACCTATGAATAAGCTCTTGTTATTCCTCATTGGAAAGCCATTATGGATGAAGAGATAAACTCTAACTGAACGAGGTACTTGAACTCTTGTCCCTACCCCTCCAGGAGCTTATGTGGTTGGTTGTTGATGGGTCTTTGTGATCAAAGTTCTTCATAATGGTATCATTAATCGTTATAAGGCTTGGCTTGTTGCCAAAGATTTTACAAAGACCTATGGTATGGACTTTTTTGATACCTTCTCTCCATTTTCTTGGATTACGACGATCTGTGTTCTCTTTTTTTGACCTTTAACAGAAACTGGGAGATATCTCAGTTGGATGTCAAGAATATCTTCCTTTATGGAGATCTATAGGAGATAGTATATAAAGAGCAACCTCCTAGGTATGTTGCTCAGGGGGGGTCTCAGTTGGGTAGGTTGAAGAAGGCAATCTATGGACTAAAGCAAAGCCCGCAGGCCTGGTTTGAAAAGTTCAGTGAAGTTATCTCTGTTATTGGGTTTGCATGAAGTGTTGCAGGTCACTCTTTGTTCATACACAAGACTTCTACATGGCTAGTTGTTCTTGCTATTTCTGTGGATGATATTCTTCTTATACGTGATGATAAGAAGGAGATTGAGCTAACCAAAAACATCTTCTTTAACATTTTTTTGAAAAATATATGAGGTCTCTCAAGTACTTCCTGAGAATTGAGATCTCCCGGAAGCCTGGTTCTATTGTACTCTCGTAGCAGAAGTATGTCTTAAATCTTTTAAAAGAAACAAGTCTTCTTGGGGTTAAACCTGCTTCGTGTCCAATGGCTATTGGTGATGATAAGTGATGGAGTGAAGACTCCCCTCTCCTTACAAATGTCACCAGGTATAGACGACTTTTGAGAAAACTCATTTATCTAACAATCATAAGGCCAGATATTTGTTATGTAGTATGAAGGGTGAGGCAGTTTTTGTAAGCTCCCAAAAAATGTCATCTTCAATCAGCTCTAAAGATCTTGGAATATGTGAAAGGGTCTCCGAGAAAGGGACTTTTGTTTCAGAAGAATAATCATTTGAGGATTAAAGCATATTCTGATGTCAGCTATGCAGATTATAAGGAGGATATAAAATTTACGTTTGGTTTTTACACTTTCGTAGGAGGAAATTTGGTCCGCTGGAAGAGCAAGAAACAGTTTGTAGTCTCCAGGTCAAGTGATGAAGCTAAATATAGAAGAATGACTTTGACTATCTGTGAGCTGAAGCGGTTACAGGAACTGATGCTTGATTTGAGAGAAGTCTATGATCATCCTCTGTCAATGTTCTGTGATAACAAGACATCTATACATATTTCGAAGAATCTAGTGTTTCATGAAATGATGAAGCACATTGAAGTAAACTGTCACTTTATTAGAGAAGATGTGTTGAAGAATCAGATCTGCACTCCGTCGGTCACTTCTAACAAAGTGCTAGCCGATGTTTTTACCAAACTAGTGTCCTCCTTTTCATATGTTTGTAACAAGCTGAGCATGATTGACGTATACACTCCAGCTTGAGAGGGAGTGTCAGAAACTGAGCAGTCCTGGCGGTTAGGCGAATAGGACTGGTGGATAGGATAAGCGGTCTGGAGGCTTGTATTGGCGGACAGGTCTGGCGGACTGGAGAGGCAGACATGTTTGGCGGTCTTCCTATCTGGTAGTCCTAGTAAAGTTACTGCGGTGCGGATTAAGCAGTCCTGGCGGTTAAGCGACTTGACTTGGCGATCTAAGAAGTTGTCCTTTGTAAATTGCATCGGTTAACCGTAGTGCGGTCTGGTGCTCAGGGGTTATTGCAGTACGGTCTGCTGAGATTAGTTACAATTAACGGTCATGCGGTTAAGACCTACCTAACCGCTTAATATGCTTTTGTATTTTTCCCGCAACCATGTTATTTAATGATCATCAGGGTCTTAACCGCCTGTTGGAGATCGACTACTCTCAAGCATGGACATTGGTGCGGTCTGATAGTTAGACTCAGTCTAACTGCAGTTATTTCTCCTAGAGCTATTCTCTTAGGTTTGATGGATAGAGACCAGAGCAACCACAGTGTATTTATCACTTGTGTAGTCGTGCAGTTAAGCCTTTTTAACCGCACAACCCGTGCGACCTGTGTTTTATTTATCCGTATAGTCGCATGTGACATGTGTTGTGTATTCTCTCTCTTATTTTTTCTCCCTTTTTTCTATAAATAGTGGGTCATACTCATGTATTGTGTAACTTTTTGCAGCAATAAAGTTCTATTATTTAGCTCTTTTTACACATATATATTTATATATATATATATGAACATGAAATAAGCTAGGAGCAAAAGCTGGAAGCAATACAGTAGTAAATAACTGAAATGCAACACATATATAATAGTTATTTAAATAAAACTCTACTAGTTAGTGCGCAATCATGTAAGTGTTCACAACCTGTAACAATACCATATGTCGACATAGTTTAGTCATTTCTATTCCAGCAGGGTAGCAAACTCTATGGGCCTCACCGATGTGGCAATTGGTGATAATGGTCTGTCTTGCCACTTCTGGGTGTGGTCGTGTCGTACTACCCAAGTCCCAAATTACAATAAAGTGTACTCATGGATGTGAGAGATATCCTACGATAATGAAAATCGGCTAACCAACAGAGGGACCCAATATGGAATAAAATATGGTCAAGCTCTCGGGTACACTCTTTCCGTAGTACCTAGTGTAGGACCCCCCCCCCCCAACTTTGATATGGGTCGGGCAGGAGGGGATACTACTCGCCCAAGATGTCCACACAGATACTCCTTAGTGGAAAGGATCCACCCTATCTAAGCACTAGTTGGCCGTCTTGCTCGGCTCGAATCACAATATTCACAACCCATCAGAGTATAGCGGAAGCATTATCAGGAAACCACATCAGATATATATAACACATCATATAATAATACAGAGGTTCTAGGGCCGAAGCCTAAGTGTTTATATAAGCCTGTGGGCTATACACGTACTACATATAACCCTCACACTCACTCTCCCTATGCTGCTCAGTGGTACTCACGTCTCTAAACTCCGAGGACGTCGGGGGTGCATCTGCTCGAGTAGTCCTAACCGCTGGCGTAATCTCCTGCGGCAGCGGGTCACTACGAAGCTCCATTTCCTGTGAATGGTTATTTAGATAACTGTTAATCACAGAACTAAGTGGAAATAAATCTTCTCCCAGGATCCATATCCTGAGGACGAGCACACGCCCACCCAATAGAAGTAAATAACCGAAGCAAGAGAGGGTTACCACAACATTTCATATATGTATAGCTAGGAGCAACTATAAAAGAGTGCAGGATAGTATAACTTGGAAAAGCAGCAAACATATAAATCAGTTATAACAAGGCTCCACTAGCACATCAACACATCGGGTTTTCACATCTTGTATTATATCGCAAGCATTCATAGCCGCGCACACACCACAGGCATTCATAGCCGCGCACACACCACAGGCATTCATAGCCACACACACACACCACATGCATTCATAGTCGCGCACACAACGCATGCATTCATAGCCGCGCACACAAACCCTATGTAGACATAGTTTGGACCGCTTTTGTTCTAGCAGGGTATCGAGCCCCGCGGGCCTCACTGAGGTGGCCGTCGGTGACAGTGGCCAGTCCTGCCACTTCTGGGGGTGGTCGTACTGCACATCCCCAGGCCCTAACGTACAACCTTGTGTACTACTGGATGTGAGCGACATCCAGCGAATCGTTTTGGCCGACCAGCGGAGGAAAACCCAACGGGGAATAATATAGCGACCGGTCACCCGTGGTACCCATCTCCCTGTCATATTGAGTCGTCGACCTTCCCACACCGGTACGAATGGTCTACAGGATGGACTGACCCGCCACTATTTCACCATAAGTAATTTACAATAATCAAACAAATGACAATCATAAAACACATAGGGTCTACGTCGGCCTGCCCTACTCGGCTTAAACTTCGGGAGGCGGTGCTCAGCTCTACTTTTGTCAACGAGCGTGTGAGCATATTATTTGGGGCTAGACCTAGAGGACTACTTCAACTCCAGTTATACCCAACTAAGGCTCAACTTTAACAACGACTGCTCGTCATAGCAGGAGCTGGGATTATAATATTAAATCGCAATGAGGACTAGTGCGGTGATTATGCTACTTATTTAAAGTGTTGGAATGAAATGTGACAAGTACGACACTGGAGTAGTACTGAATAGAAAGTACTGAGATAAACTTGACCAGTACGAGACTGGAGGAGTACTGAATAGAAAGTACTAAAATAAGCTTGACCAGTGCGAGACTGGAGTATTACTGAATTGAAAGTATTGAAATAAGCTTAACCAGAGCGAGACTGGAGTAGTACTGAACCAAAAGTACTGAAATAAGCTTGACCAGTGCGAGACTGGAGTAGTACTGAACCGAAAGTACTAAAATAAGCTTGACCAGTGCAAGACTGGATTACTACTGAACTGAAAGTACTGAAATAAATTTGACCAGTGCAAGACTGGAGTAGTACTGAACCGAAAGTACTGAAATAAGCTTGACCAGTGCGAGATTTGAGTAGTACTGAATTGAAAGTATTGAAATAAGCTTGACTAGTGCGAGACTGGAGTAGTACTGAACCGAATATACTAAAATAAGCTTGACCAGTGCGAGACTGGAGTAGTACTGAACCGAAAGTACTGAAATAAGCTTGACCAGTGCGAGACTAGAGTAGTACTGAACCGAAAGTACTGAAATAACCTTGACCAGTGCGAGACTGGAGTAGTACTGAACCGAAAGTACTGAAATAAGCTTGACCAGTGCGAGACTAGAGTAGTACTGAATTGAAAGTATTGAAATAATCTTGACCAGTGCGAGACTGGAGAAAACACAAAGAAAATGGTTAGTAGTCCAATCACTCCTAATCAGGAGGCTTCAATTCCATCTCAGATTTAAAGGAGATTTCATTGGGTTACACCAATTATTGGGATCAAATTAATTTGGTTGCGCCATATTTATTACGGCTTAATCAGATCAAGGGCTTGTTAGGAGTCACATTCTTGTTATTCGTCGAGAACAACTCCTAACTCATCACTCGTACTCCCACCTTCCGAGCGTGCCCAATTCATCCGAGAGTAGAGGCACTCGACATTTTTATGAATTCTCAGAATTCCCGGAGCTTAGTCACTTGCCTCGGCCACTCTCGTCGATAAGATAGTTTGAATTACTTATTTGATTATAAAGGGGTGGTCGCGCGCTCCAATTTTCACCTTCGAGGGAAAATGAGCGGAAAACGTTCCGAGCGCGACCCTATGCTTCCAAATTTTAGGAAAAATATCAAAACCTATCTCCATGATCCCAAATTTTGATACAACCTTAGGAGGGTCTAAAATGAGCCTACTAATTTTTTTATAATCTTCCCAAGTATTTTGGGCTTTTAATTTAGCCAAACAAATTTTATTTTGGCATTTAAAAATACTAATTCAACTCCAAAAATTCTCAAAATTTTTGTGGAGGAAGCTCTCATCATGGGAAACATTTTTCATGTTGATCAATTTTCCCCTAGGGGCCTAAGTTTGGCCCAGAAATTTCTACAAATTTCTGATAATGAAATGGTCTGCAATTAGCAGATCAAATAGGATCCTGCGGCTGAGATCGAGCCGCACAACGCAAAAGGCCAGTGCTTCCCCACAGCGGATCGACCACGGATTCGTTGTGAGGGGCACAGAAGAGGAGTCGGGGGGGGGGGGATTAAGATAAACAGGGTCTTCCGATCTCATCTTGAGATCAGACTGCTGTTGTGCTTCCTGGTGGTGTGGAGGGTGGCAGCCTCCACCACCACCGGACAGCCTCTGCCAGCCGCCGTCGCCATCCCCGATTGACTCGTCGGGGGCCGGCGACCTTTGGGCGGTGGTCTGGCGGCCTGGCACAACCGGACGCCGCCGGAAAACCTTACTCGAGAGCCTAGGGTGGCAGGGGCTCTGCTCCCGGCGCCACCGCGCCTCCCCCGCTCCCCGGGTGGTTGGCCGCCTACCGCTCCACCCCCGGCCGGCGCGCCGGGGGTCGGGCTGTTGGAGCATGCATTCCACGCTTCCTGGTTTGCTAATAACAAATCTGGTTTGTATTTGATTTTTGGGTGTTTTTGGTGTGCAGATAACACAGGTCTATCTCTAATATCTTTTTGGTGCTGAGTCAGATCAGAATTGAGCTCGGGAGATATCGCCAGGCGATATCGAATATCGCCGACAGGCGATAGCACCACTCGACGCATTTCCGTTCGACGCTCGACGAAGACGTGACTCGCTATCGCCAGACGGCGATATTCAGTATCACCAGGCGATAGTGTACGATTCGGCGCTCGACGTAGGTGCGATGTGAAAATGAGGAGTTCGTGGGCCACGTGGCAACGGTTACCGCTATCGCCGGGTGGCGATACCCAGTATCGCCAGGTGATAGAGCCAGAATATAAAAGTCATTCATTTCTTGTGGAAATCACGAGTTTGATTACCTGGAGTGTACTTTCCTGCATAGACGATTCAGAGAGCTCCAGATCTTAGAGATACTCCATACTCTCAAAAAGGCCAAAGCGCGGAAGATTGACAGCACGTTCATTGCATTCGAAGTAACTCTAGCAAGGATTCGTCGGCATCTTCAGCGCGTTGTTTGAAGGGAGTATCTAGCCTAAAGTGTTCAATTTGTTTTTGTTCTTTCTTTTATTTTATCATTGTAATTGAGAGAGGAATTCGCCTCCTTGTGCGTGGCGTCTAGGTCCTTGTGTGACTTTGGAGAGAATCACCGCCTTGTGAGTGGCATCCAAGTCCTTGTGCGGCTTAGGGAGAAATTGTTGCCTTGTGTGCAGCGTCTAGATCGTGGTTAGATCTAGGGGGAGGCTAGTAACTAGATCTAGGAAGAGATACGTTTTAGCCTGCCGGTTCTTGGTAGAAGAACCGACAAAAACACTAGCAAATTATTTATTTCATGAGCCTTTGTATCTAGCTCTATAGAGACTCTTTGTATTCAATATATCTCTTTTGAAATATATCGTTGTTGTTTTAGCTTGTATACATTGGCATTGTTCAATTATATTGTTGTTATTCATCAAGTCAATATTTTTAAGAAAAATTTAAAGAACCCTTATTCACCCCCCCCCCCTCTAAGGGCGCCGCACGATCCAACACTTGGTATCAGAGCTAAGTTTCTCCAAAATCGGTTTCACCACCAGGAGTAATGGCGCAAAACACTCACGCATTTTCTGAGGGGCAAGGTATTAGTAGACCTCCCTTATTCACGGGCACCGACTACAAATATTGGAAAGCACGAATGTGATGCTTTCTAATAGCACTAGACATCGACGTTTGGGGCATGGTAGAAACATGCTACACTGCTCCTATAACTATAGTAGGAAATGTCTCTATGGAAAAACCCAAGGATAAATGGGATGAAGCTGAGAAGCTTCGCTGTAAAAATAACGCTAAGGTAATGAACGCCTTATTTTATGCGTTAGATAGGACTGAATTTAATCATGTTTGTGCATGTGATACTGCATATGATATATGGAATCTTCTTGAAGTTACTCATGAAGGTACAATGCAGGTGAAAGAATCCAAACTTTTCCAGTTAGAATCAGAGTTTGAGAAGTTCAAAATGGAGATGGATGAGGATGTAGACTCCATGTACACAAGGTTCAGCAAGATAGTGAACGACTCATGGATTCTAGGGAAGAATTTCTCAAATGGAGATTTGGTGAGAAAAATACCTAGATCGCTTCCCCCGAAGTTTAATCCAAAAGTGACTGTCATCTCAGAGTCACACGATCTAAAGTCTCTCCAAATTGAGAATCTAATAGGCAACTTAAAAACCCATGAAGTAGAGTTGAGGATTCAACAACAAGAGTATAGCCTGGAGCCAAGAAAGAAAGCTTTGGCATTGAAGTCCAAGAAGGAAGAGAAAAGCGAGTCCGATGAAAGTGATGATGGAGATGAAGAAAGCTTGTTTGTGAAGAAATTCAGGGGATTCATGAGAAATCCTGAAAGAAGAAATTCTTTCAGGAAATTTTTCAAGAAGCAAGAATCTGGGAATAGGAAAGGAAAAGCCCAAGCTGATGGAGAAGATGACGAAGATAGACCACCACCTGAGTGCTATCACTGCAGGAGAATTGGCCACATAAAGAGCAAGTGCCCAAAGTATCTGAAAGAGCTGAAGGAGAAGCGGCACAGAAAGAAAGATAAGAAGAAAGTTCTGAAGGCAGAGACATGGGATGAAGCCACTTCTGAGGAGTCAAGTAGCTCAGGGTCAGAAACAGAAGAGGAGGCCAACATGTGCTTGATGGGAAAGAGCGCTTCATCACATGATGAAGGAAGCAGTATCCAGAGCGACACTGAGGTAACTCCTGAAACTTATGATGATTTATATTCTGAATTTTTGAGAACTTGCAAGTATTTAGACAAAAAACTACATGAAATTAAATTGATTAAATCTGAAAATAAAATGTTAGTAAAAGAAAATAAAAAATTAAAAAATGAAGTAAAAGTTCTTGGAAAGGAGAAAGCGACTTGTCAAGAGGATTATCCCTCATTGACAAAGATAGTAGAGCTTGAGAAAGATCTCTCTAAGACTCAGACTCGGGTTGAAACTCTTACAAGAGAGAAAGAGGCCTTAGAGAGATCTCTAAAGTTTTCTCAATCTCAAGTGGAAGGCAGCAGGAAGTCCTTCGCAAACCGATGCGGCACCATTGTTGCCGAAAATAATGTATTAAGGGGACAAGTTCGTGATTTATAAATGACCACGAACAAATTTGGATGGGCTAAAAATCACTAAATATGATTTTGGGAAACCAGTACTATGGTTCTGAAAAATTCAGACTTGGATACTCACCTGAACACTATCGCCCGGCGACATCCACTGTCGCCGGCGATAAGAAAAAGTCCAGAAAATTATATTTCCAAATTAAAAATGATAAAAATACTTTCCCTGTAGCTTCCAGCAAAGGGTCAAAAGTTATTTTAAAAAACCCGTCAACTTCTTTCATCAAGTGTGCCAAATGTTATAAGTTTGGTCACACAACACACACTTATAAGAAGACGGGACACTATTCTATTAAACAAATTTGGGTACCTAAGACTTCCACCTATTCTATGAGAGGAACCACTTGGGTAACTGGATCTTTACTCTCACCCTCTTTCTAGGTGTGTTGGTAGGCTAGGGACAAAGAAGACGTGTGGTACTTGGACTCAGGGTATTCCAAGCACATGACGGGCAATAAATCAAAGTTCATTAGCCTGGAGATGAAGAAAGGAAGAGTAGTTACTTTTGGTGACAACGGGAAGGGAAAAATCATCAGCATTGGAGTAGTAGGTAACAAATCATTTACTATGTCAAATGTTTTGTATGTTAAAGGTTTGAAGCATAATTTAATCTCGATAAGCCAGTTATGTGATATTGGCTTAAATGTCATATTTGACTCGTCTTCAAACTTATGCAAAATTATTAAGTCCAAAACAAATGATACTGTTATTACTACTCCTAGATTTCAGAATGTCTATATGATTAGATTTAATGATTTGTCACATTCTTCATTAAAGTGTTTTATATCTAAAAATGAGGAGTTAGATCTGTGGTATAGACGTCTTGGACATTTTAGTTCCAAGCTAATTTTAAAATTGTCTCAAAACAAACTTGTTAAAGGTTTACCTTTTTTCCATGGAAATTTATCATCTTTATGTTCACCATGTCAAAAAGGCAAATTTACAAAGTCTTCTTTTAAATGCAAAAATGTCGTTTCCACCACTAGGCCTTTAGAATTGATACATATGGATTTGTTTGGTCATGTTAATACACTGAGTCTAGGTGGTAGAAAATACACTTTTGTTTTGATTGATGATTTCTCTCGCTTTAGTTGGATAATTTTTTTAACGTCTAAATCTGATGCGTTTTTAGAATTTTCCAAATTATGTTTACGTGTTCAAAACGAACTAGAATTAAAAATAAAATGCATTCGTTCAGATCATGGTGGTGAATTTGATAATGAAAAATTTGTTTCTTTTTTTCAATGAGTTAGGAATTAAACATGAATTTTCCGCTCCTCCTACACGTTAACAAAATGGTGTGGTAGAGAGGAAAAATAGAACTTTGTAAGAACTAGCTCGCACTATGCTATATGAATACAAATTACCTTGATTATTTTGGGCTGAAGCTGTTAGTACTACTTGTTATGTTATCAATCGTGTTATGCTTCGACCTCACTTAAAATTAACACCTTATGAGCTTTATTTTCAAAAGAAACCAAATATATCTTATTTTAAAGTTTTTGGTTGTAAATATTTTATTTTGAACACTAAGGATAATTTAGGAAAATTTGATGAAAAGTGTGATGAAAGCTTTTTTTATTAGCTATTCTTCAACAAGTAAAGCTTATAGAGTTTACAACAAGAGGTCTAAAATTGTTAAAGAATCTGTACATGTTAAATTTGATGAGTTTTTCTCTTGTGTAGAAGCTAATAATACAGGTAAAGATGAAGAGTTCTTGCCTCCATAAAGTTTGGATGATGATGAAATCCTTGGAGACAAAGAGAAAGAAAAAGGAGTCGAACAACAATAAGAAGAAGAAGAGCAAGAATATGTGCCTCCAAATGAACTAAGATTCTTAAAAGATCATCCCCAAGATTTGGTTATTGGAGAACTGTTAAGAGGGGTAAGTACTTGTTCATCTTTACGTGAGTTATTCTCTAATATGTGCTTTATTTCTAATATAGAACCTAAAAGCATTGAAGCTGCTTTAAATGATAATTCTTGGTTTTTAGCTATGAATGACGAGCTTAATCAGTTTGAACCCAATAAGGTTTGGAAGTTAGTATAAAGACCGTCAAATCATCCTGTTGTAGGGGTTAAGTGGATTTTTAAAAATAAGCTAGATAGTGAATATAGGGTCACTAGGAACAAAACTAGACACATAGCAAAAGGTTATTCACAAATAGAAGGAATAAATTTTGATGAAACATTTGCACCCGTAGCACGTTTAGAAGCAGTTAGAATATTTCTTGCATTTGCTAGTTTTAAAAAGTTTAAATTATTTCAGATGGATGTTAAAACGGCTTTTCTTAACGTGTATATTAAGGGGAAGGTTTATGTAAAACAACCTCCAGGCTTTGTTGATGTTAGATTTCCTGATCATGTTTTTAAATTAGAAAAAGCCCTTTATGATTTGAAATAAGCACCCCGAGCATGGTATGATAGATTGACTATTTATTTATTAAAGAATGATTACAAAATGGGCAGTGCTGATTGTACTTTATTTGTTAAACATGTTAGTGATGATCTTATCGTTTTACAAATATATGTTGATGATATTATTTTTGGATCCACAAATGAAAAATTATGTTAAAGTGTTATTGAAATTATCAAGAATGAAGTTGAAATGAGCATGGTAGGAGAACTCACTTATTTTCTTGGTTTTCAAATTATTCAAAAGCATGATGACATTTTTATTTGTCAGTCTAAATATATTCATGATGTTTTAAAAAGATTTGAGTTTGAAAATCTAAAACAAGCAAATACCACCATGAGTGTCTCATTAAAGTTAGGAAAGGATGAAAGTGGAATATTCATAGATCAAACACTTTATAGAGGAATGATAGGATCACTATTGTATTTGACTGCCTCTAG
This sequence comes from Platanthera guangdongensis, assembly GCA_039583875.1. Classification (NCBI taxonomy): domain Eukaryota; kingdom Viridiplantae; phylum Streptophyta; class Magnoliopsida; order Asparagales; family Orchidaceae; genus Platanthera; species Platanthera guangdongensis. The sequence goes on along the minus strand of CM077149.1, from coordinate 2,560,880 downwards.
GCCTGACATTATGTTCGTTGTATGTTTATGAGTTAGATTTCAAGCTAATCCCAAAGAGTCTCATTTAAAAGTAGTTAAACGCATTTTTAGATATCTTATTGGCACATCTAAATTAGGTTTGTGGTATCCTCATAACGATACCTTTATATTACATGGCTTTTCTGATTCTGATTATGTTGGTTGTTCATTAGATCGTAAAAGCACCAGTGGCACCTGTCACTTTCTTGGCCCTTCACTCATCTCATGGTCGAGTAGGAAACAGAATTTTGTTGCTTTATCCACCATTGAGGCCGAGTATATGACACTAGGCAGTTATTGTGCACAAGCTTTATGGATGAAGCAAACTTTAGAAGACTTTGGAATAGTTTATGAAACAATTGAATTAAAGTGTGATAATAAAAGTGCAATGGACTTGACATATAATCCAGTTCATCATTCTAGGTCCAAACACATTGACGTGCGCCACCATTTCATAAGAGACCACATAAAGCAAAATACGATCAAAGTCAGTTTTATAAGCACTGATTCACAGCTTGCGGATATTTTCATGAAACCACTTCCAGATTCCTGTTTTTCATTGTTAAGATTAGAAATAGGAATCCTAGACATTTCAAACTAATAAATTGCCATAGAAAGCCAAAAAAGGAAAATAATTAAATTGCTAAAAACATGAACATTAAATCAAAATAAAATTACATGAACCATGAAAGTAAACATCACATACTGAGTCTTATATTATTACAGCAGCACAATACCACATACTAAGTCCCACATAATATTACATCATAAATAATTTTTGAAAATTAAGAAACTTCACTGTCGCCGGCGACAGTCACTGTCGCCGGGTGATAGCGCTAACTTGTCCAGCCATCCCGAAATTCTTCAGAAATTTCTGTTGTCACCTGCACTTGTCTCCCCTTAGTCATCTTCCGAACTATGCTCATTGCTCCTCGTCTGACGTGCTCGACGAGTAGATGTACGGGGAGGCTCCAAGACCAGATTCTCCTATTTTGCCGCCTCTGATGGAGTGGGCTTCAACTTTAGACTTTTTGTCAGAAATTTAAAAAAATTCTAAATTCCCAAGAAGTTTTTCTTCACTTCCCTCTTGTGTTCTTCGAACGACTCTCGCAAGTCGTCCAACCCTTCTCGCAACGATCCACCTCTTGGAATGGCGGGTTATGGATAGTGGACATAGGTTCACTCCTCCTTGATGACACTCCTCGTATTGATCGGCCGATGGAAGGCGTTCCACTCATCGAATATATAGATGGAATACAATCGTTGAAGTATAAATCTGGGTCTATCCAAGTGTATTTCTTATATAAAATACGTTGGATGACGGCTCCAAGTGGTAGTGTGTTCAGTTTCTTCGAATTAGGACTCTTTAATCTAAATGAATAGTGTATTATCGAAAGGATAAAATCCGTCATGTCAAACGTCTCTCGCTCCAAAATCATGTATGTCACATAACTCAGTTGAGCCGTTATTTTCCGTGTATCTCCGAATTTCAGTAGGACAGTATGCCTCAATATTTCTTGCACTAATCATGCATCCTCAATAAGCGTGGCCGTAGATTGAATAAGTGTTTTGATAGAATTTCCATGCAAAACCAAATTCAATAGTGTCTAATCTCTATCCTTCTGATAGTTCTCTACTACATCTAAGGTGTTCTCATGCTCGATTAACCCAAACTCATCTCTAAGGTCGTAGTGGGTTATCTCTACCGTCTGTCCTTGTATCTTAGATCGTACTCTGCCATTCAGTTCCGTGAACCGCGGATCTTTGAGATAATTATAAAACTCTTTAATCAGTACAGAGGAAAATGTATCTGGAATAATAATCGACATTATTTCCTCCATTGCTAACAAATCATGGATGTGTGCATGATGGGTCGGGTCGAATTCGATCACCCGTCCGATTCCTATGTTAGCATTTTCAATTCCCGGAAATGTTTGATAAGATAAATATGAATCACTCCCTGTGCTTCTACGGGCTTTGGAACTGGAAGCCATTGCTGCAAATGAAAATATTTTTTTTAATAAACAGGAAAAATCATTTTTTTTGCTATCGCCGTCCGGCGACACCCACTGTCGTCGGGCGACAGCGAAAAATGGTTTTCCTCCATTTCCGGCTTCAGATCTGGTTTTTCCCTCATCCAAAATACCAGATCTGCAAGTTATTTTTTCACAAAAATCATTTACAAAGACTTAGATCTCTAAATCTATGCACATTTTAACTTACACAATCTCAATTTCTTATGATCCACAAACGCAATCTATGCACTTTAAAACTTGGAAATTTCTCATCTAAGTTTATATGCTACACTATCCTAACACTTAGATTCACAAAACTCTAAAGCATTAAAGCAAAAATCCAAGTTACTTACCTAGGTCTTAGGTTTTCGTCGTCTTCTGCTCCCACTTCCGCGACCTGGCTTCAGGAAAAAGTGCTAGTTTTGATGTCTTTGACTGAATGCGCCCAGTTTTATATTTATTACACTATCGTCGATCGGAGATACCCGGTATCGCCCAGCGATAGTGAAAATTCACTATTCCTCCAATTTTTCTTCGTGACTCAGATTTAGGCATGGTGTAATGTTTTTTTGAGTTCCCAATAGCTTGGTTCCATAGTTCAACATTCTTATATCCGTTTTACATACTTACGTGCTAGTGTTCTTACACTCGTGAAATTGTTTTTGTATGCCTATAAGTATGAGAAATCTTTTAGTTATGATAATGTTTTTTCACTCACAGTTGTGCAAATCTTCATATGCATTCATCTTACTACATGTGTGAATTGTGAATGTTCTACCATAACCACTAGTGTTGCATGTTCATGCTAATGCCTCATCCTAGTTTGTACAATGCACCACTAATATTTAATTATCTTGTATGCTCTCACAAGTGAATTCGGACTCCTTTGTTCAGCCAAAGAAAAATGTGATAAAAAATTGTATGATCCCAAAAGTACAAACCTTTGGTGATATGTTTCACACAAAACAAAAAAAACAAATAATACAGGGCTGACAAGGAACCTCCACCAAGCACTACTTACCCTCCTGATAAGTCTTCATAAGCATTGTGAGGTTGAGCACCTTGGAAAAAATTGTAAAGTGTCTTGTGCAAATCTTTAACTGGATAATTTCTTTACTGTGTGCTCTGAACTCTTGGGTACGAGTATAGCTCCGCATGTCCAACTTTATGTTATGTTATTTTTTTAACATTCCCGTGTTCATGTATTTGTAAGAGTCTGCATAAGTGTTTCTAATAGCATATCACATGTACACAAGATTATCCTCTCTAAACGTTTTTCTTATGAGAATTGGACTGAAAAGTTTTTACAAAATATTATTCACTAGTGTATGTATTTGTGATATAGTTCGCTGAACATTACCAATGTTAGTGTTTACTCATTTCTTTATTTATTATGCATTGCTCACCTGTCCTATCCAGAGTTTCTCCTTTGTGTTTTTCCTTCTTTCGCTTCCGCCACACTCTTATCTATCTTTTAATAATACCAAAGGCTGAGAGAATTTTCAAAGGAAATCACTCATATATACTCATAAGCATTTTCATATACACTCATAATCCTTATAATTAACAACCATGAAAAGTTCACTATGCTTCAATTTAGGGGGAGATCACATGTAGGGGGAGTGTTTCATCCAAGGGCAATTTGTGCACATACACATGCTTCGTCTTGATACTCAAATTGGAAGGACCTTTTAACATTCATGATTTCTTTCTTAATGGATTTGTTATTATCAAAAGGGGGAGATTGTTGGAGCATGCATTCCACGCTTCCTGGTTTGCTAAAAACAAATCTGGTTTTTATTTGATTTTTGGGTGTTTTTGGTGTGCAGATAACACAGGTCTATCTCTAATATCTTTTTGGTGCTGAATCGGATCAGAATTGAGCTCGGGAGATATCGCCAGACGATATCGAGTATCGTCGACAAGCGATAGCACCACTCAACGCATTCCCGTTTGACGCTCGACAAAGACGTGGCTCGCTATTGCCATACGGCGATATTCAGTATTGCCAGGCGATAGTGCACGATTCGGCACTCGACGTAGGTCCGATGCAAAAATGAGGAGTTCGTGGGCCACGTGGCAGCGGTTAACGTTATAGCCGGGTGGCGATACCCAGTATCGCCAGGCGATAGCGCCAGCATATAAAAGTCATTCATTTCTTGTGGAAATCACGAATTTGATTTCCTAGAGTGTACTTTCCTGCATAGACGATTTAGAGTGCTCTAGATCTTAGAGATACTTCATACTCTCAAGAAGGCCAAAGCGCGGAATATTGACGACACGATCGTAGCATTCGAAGCAACTCTAGCAAGGATTTGTCGGCATCTTCAGCGCATTGTTTGAAGGGAGTGTCTAGCCTAAAGTGTTCAATTTGTTTTTATTCTTTCTTTTATTTTCTCATTGTAATTGAGAGGGGAAATCGCCGCCTTGTGCATGGCGTCTAGGTCCTTGTGTGGCTTAGGAGAGAATCGTCGCCTTGTGAGTGACGTCCAAGTCCTTATGTGGCTTAGGGAGAAATCGTTGCCTTGTGTGCAACGCCTAGATCGTGGTTAGATTTAGGGGGAGGCTAGTAACTAGATCTAGGAAGAGATACGCTTTACCCTGTCAGTTCTTGGTAGAAGAACTGGCAAAAACACAAACAAATTATTTATTTCATGAGCCTTTGTCTTTAGCTCTATAGAGACACTTTGTATTCAATATATCTCTTTTGAAATATATCATTGTTATTTTAGCTTGTATACATTGGCATTCTTCAATTATATTGTTGTTATTCATCAAGTCAATATTTTTAAGAAAAATTTAAAGAACCCTTATTCACCCCCCCCCCCTCTAAGGGCGCCGCACGATCCAACACGGCCTTCTCGATGGCGGTGGCCCGGCGGCCTTACGCCGCTGCAGCCAGCTCTAAATAGAGCATTACTCTATTTTGCGGGTGCCGCCAGAGCCTCATTTTCTGGCGGCACTACTGCTCTCCTCTGCTGGGGATCACCGCCTCCAGTAGTCTAGCACTCCCCCAGTGCCACCGTCGGCGCTGTGGGAGGAGCTTTCCTCCTTGGGCACCACCCGGCCTGGAGCATGGCTCGGGTGGCGCTGACGGCGCTCCGGTCGTCGGGAGGCGCATGCAAGTCATCCAGAATAGGGAAGGGGGAGGGAGAAGGTCTCCACCTGAGTTTGGTGGGCTCGGGAGGGGCCTGCCTGGTCGGTAATGCCAAAGGTAGCAGTGGTGGAAGGGGAGGCCCTTGGATTGCCTTTTCCGGCCGTCTGGGCTCCGGTAGGGAGTTGGGCAGGGGGGAGGGGGTTGCTCAGAGAGCTTGAGGGGGAAGAGGAGGAGGGGGTCTTTTATAGGCTTGGGGAGGAGGGGCTCTCCTCCCCTAGCCAATGTGGGATTAATCCCTCCTTAGGGAGGGATTAATCCCCACCCTCCAGCTGTCCAAGAATAGCTGGAGGCCCCAACATTTCCCCCATGTGGGGAAAAATGGCTAAGCCCTTATGGGATTGGGCTTTTAAATAAGAGGGAGAAAGAAAGGAGAGGAGAGGTAGTGGTGGGCCTTCACTTGTAGTGGGATGTTTGCTAGTTGGGGGGCCCAAAGTGGGTGAGGGGCAAGACCCTAAGTGGTCATGAAGAGGGGGTGGGGGCCCCATTTGGAGAAAAATCCAAAAAATGGGTTTAAGGAGGGTTTGACCAAGTCAACCCTATGATGGGTCCCCCTTGCTGGTCAAAGTCAAAGTGGGTCCAAGTCATCGGAGTCGGGTCAAAGTTCGGGTGTCGTGTCTCAATTATTGTGTGCACGTTTTTCGGTGCACGACTATGCTTGATTTGTCCTTGTGTTGACGGATTGTCGTCGAAATTGACTGGGACAACTTTCGTTGACTTCATATTGACCACACGAGTCCAACGCCACTGACTGGGGTTAAATCAGAGTCCGTTTGGCGAAAGTCCAAAATTTGCGCGTCGCAGCGCGCTAAAGCGGTCAAAGTGTCTAAATCTATCGTTAGATCTCGGATTGTGATGCGACGGGTTCTGATGCACCCATCTAGGTTATATGAGGTCACCATAATCGACAAAACTCAATTCGGAGCTCTCTAGCTCGATATCCAAAATCTTGCTCTCATTGAGTTTTACGAGGAATAGTCACATCCACCATATGACCTCGGGGTCCAACTGAACGAGTTCCGGTGCACTCGTATCGACTATACGAGGTCATAGGAACTGACAGAACTCAATTTGGAGTTCTCTAACTCTATTTCTTGCCTAGGGTTATCTCCCACTGGGTCATGGGTAGGGTTCGGGTCACTTTTATAGGGCCCACTAGGGCTCTGGTGGCCCAATAAAAGTCAGGATGTCACAATCCAATAAAAATAAAAGGGTTTTCGTCCCTGAAAATTTGCTTGAAGTAGGGGAAAAAGTAATATACCACTTAGGGTTCTCGGAGGAGTGCTTCAGGTTCCCACGTGAACTCCTCTCGTCCGTAGTTTGACCACAGTATCTTAACCATCGGGATGGTCTTGTTACGTAGTGTCTTCACCTTGTAATCTACTACTCTGACGGGTTCGTGCTGGACGAATCTATCTGACTGTAGTTGCACCGGTGGGGTAGGAAGGTGCTACTCTAGTTGCTGGAGGACTCATCTCAAGGAAGAGACATGAAACACATCGTGAATATTCCCCAACTCTGGGGGCAAGGCTAAACAAAAGGAGACGGGGCCAACACGCTCTATCACAGGATAGGGGCCCAAGTAGCGGGGATCTAACTTTTTCTGCCAGACTGATTTCACGATCTGCGTAGAAGTCAGAATAATGCGCGAGACAGATGACACACCTGTCAACGTGACGCTCTGGCCATTTGGATTCTGTAGCCGGACTTCTCGTGTGGAACGGTTTATCTGTGCTTGGTGCTCGGCCAGCCAGTCCATCCCCAGAATAATGTCAAATTAGGTTATTGTTAGGATGGTTGCGTAGATCTAAAATTCTACTTCTCCATGTACAGCCTGGAACGAGCACTTTTCCGTAGATGTCATATCCGACTCGTCTGGTAAACGGATTCGTATAGATAGTTTGGTTGAACGAATAACGTTCTCTTTTGTTGTGATGAATTCATGGGAAATGAAAGAATGTGTCGCTCCTGTGTCGAAAAGGGTCTTGGCATGGTGTCCTTCTACCAACAAGATTCCTGATGATAAGGGAAGTATATACATATATATCATCTAACTAATACAGAAGATGTAAGCACATATATACAAGTAATATACAACATCAGTAGTAAGATCTGGTATCTCCCAATCGCCTAAAATATATACATATAACTACGTCAGGGGCTGGTCCGTGCTGCAAGTCCAGTGCGTAGGCCTCCAGGGGCGCTGCTCGGCCCTACTGGCCTCTCCTGCCAGCTCTGTCTCTGCGGCCTCTCTGACCTTGTCCCCGTGCTGGTTGTCCACCCTGAACTGCTCCTAATCCCGGTCTCCCTATCGCATGTGGGCAGAAAGCTCTCATATGTCCTGGCTGCTGACATAAGAAGCAGTTCCTTGCGAAGGGAACATCTCGTCAAGCCACTGGTGCGGGTTGTGGTGCTGGAGCTGGTCTGATGTCTGGCTGCGCAGCTGGGGGTGTTCGGGGTACTGGTGGGCGCCTATAGGGCTATTTGCGGCGTCGCTGCCTACGCTCTCTATCCTGTCTGTGGGGAGCGACTCCTCCGTCTCGCCTCTGGTCTCGAGGAATCTCTACCTGGCCTCTGCGCTACTGAGCCACTGTCTGCTGGTCCAACTCCAATGCTGTCGCATGGGTGGCTATGGTGTGAAAGGTGGCCTGAGAGAGCATGATCAGGGCCTGCCTCTGGTCTTCTCGTAGTACTCGGTAGAACCGAGAAGCTCTATCTCTGTCGGAGGCAGCCAGATTCTTGGCGAAGCATGCCGGGTGTATAAACTCTCTCTCATACTCTGCCACTGTTCGGTTGCCCTGTCGAATGAGCAATAACCTCTCCTGCAGTGCGGCTTGGTCTGCATCTGTGATGAAGAACTCTAGTAGAGCCTTGGAGAATTCCCCCCAAAGAATCGCGCTCAACGGCCGACCTCGAAAAGTAGAGCGACTAGCCGCTCTCCACCAATCCCTCGTGTATCCCTCCAAAAGGGTCACCACTTAAGAGACTGCAGCCATAGCTGGGCACATCATTCCCACTAATAGCTCCTCCACCCGCTCCACCCACTCCACTATCTGGATGGCCGTCTCCGTACCTCTGAAAGGGGGAGGCCTTAGTCCTCAGAAAGTCGATAGCAGATCGGTGGGTGCTGTCATCTCTCACGGTGGCTGTGCCACGGCAGCCCGGAAAGTTGCTAGAATAGCCGTCAGTGTCTGCCCCATATCTGTCTCGGCAAACGGTACGGCCACGGGAGCGACCGGGTCTGGAAGTGGGGTAGCTGGAACATATCCTCTGGACGAGGATCCCTCATTACTGTACTCCTATATCTGGAGAAGTAACAGGAAAGAGTGTCAGTATTTTGCAAAAATAGAGCAATTTGCAAAAACGACAAACAAAGTGGAAACAACGGTGTATGGGTATACTATCGTACAGTCTAGAATCTCTAAGCCTCTACACTAGGGTCCACCAGGCTTCCGCTGCAAGGTTCGTCCCGAACGCAGGACAAAGCGAGGGACGGAGGGATCCTGAGACTGCTCCACAAGGACGAATCGTGATGGCTCTAATCCATTTATAGTACCAACCCCCCCCCCCCCAACTTTGATCCGGGTCGGGCCGGAGGGGATTCTACTGGCCTAAGACGTCCACCCAGATGCTCCTTAAGGGAAAGGATCCACCATATCTAATCACTAGTTGGCCGCCTTGCTCGGCTCGAATCACAACATTCACAACCCATCAGAGTATAGCGGAAGCATTATCAAGAAACCACTGCGGATATATATAACACATCATATAATAATACATAGGTTCTAGGGCCGAAGCCTAAGTGTTTATATAAGCCTGTGGGCTATACACGTACTACATATAACCCTCACACTCACTCTCCTTATGCTGTTTGGCGGTACTCACGTCTCTAAACTCCGAGGACGTCGGGGGTGCATCGACTCGAGTAGTCCTAACCGCTGGCGTAATCTCCGACGACAGCGGGTCACTACGATGCTCCATTTCCTTTGAATGGTTATTTAGATAACCGTTAGTCACAGAACTAAGTGGAAATAATTCTCCTCCACGGATCCATATCCTGGGGACGAGCACACACCCACCCAATAGAAGTAAATAGCTGAAGTAAGAGAGGGTTAGCACAACATTTCATATATTTATAGCTAGGAGCAACTATAAAATAATGCATGATAGTATAACTGGTAAAAGCAGCAGACATATAAATCAGTTATAACAAGGCTCCACTAGCACATCAGCACATCAGGTTTTCACATCTTGTATTCTATCGCAAGCATTCATAGCCGCACACACACCGCAGACATTCATAGTCGCACACACACCGCAGACATTCATAGCCGCGCACATACCACAAGCATCCATAGCCGCGCACACACCGCAGACATTCATAGCCGCACACAAACCGCAAACATTCATAGCCGCGCACATAAACCCTATGTCGACATAGTTTGGATCGCTTCTGTTCTAGTAGGGTAGCAAGCCCCGCGGGCCTCACCAAGGTGGCCGTTGGTGACAGTGGCCAGACCTGCCACTTCTGGGGGTGGTCATACCGCACATCCCAAGGCCCTAACGTACAACCTTGTGCACTCCTGGATGTGAGCAACATCCGGCGAATCGTTTTGGCCGACCAGCGGAGGAAAACCCGATGGGGAATAATATAGCGGTCGGTCACCAATGGTACTCATCTCCCTGTCGCCTTGAGTCGTCGACCTTCCCACACCAGTACGAACGGTCTGCAGGAGGTACTGACCCGCCAATATTTCACCACAAGCAATTTACAACAATCAAAGAAATGTCAATCATAAAACACACCGGGTCTACGTCGGTCTACCCTGCTAGGCTTAAACTTCGGGCAGCGGCGCTCAGCTCTACTTTCGTCAAGGAGCGTGGGAGCACATTATTTGGGGCTAGACCTGGAGGACTACTTCAACTCCGGTTATCCCCAACTAAGGCTCAACTTTAACAACGACTGCTCGTCAGAGCAGGACCCGGGATTATAATAGTAAATTGCAATGAGGAATAGTGCGGTGATTATGCTTCTTATTTAAAGTGCTGGAATGAAATGAGACCAGTACGAGACTGGAGTAGTACTGTATAGAAAGAACTGAGATAAGCTTGACCAGTATGAGATTGGAGGAGTACTGAATAGAAAGTATTGAAATAAGCTTGACTAGTGCGAGACTGGTGTAGTACTGAATTTAAAGTATTGAAATAAGCTTGACTAGTGCGAGACTGGAGTAGTACTGAACCGAAAGTACTAAAATAAGCTTGACCAGTGCGAGACTGGAGTAGTACTGAACCGAAAGTACTGAAATAAGCTTGACCAGTGCGAGACTGGAGTAGTACTGAACCGAAAGTACTGAAATAAGCTTGACCAGTGCGAGACTGGAGTAGTACTGAACCGAAAGTACTGAAATAAGCTTGACCACTACGAGACTGGAGTAGTACTGAACCGAATGTACTGAAATAAGCTAGACCAGTGCGAGACTGGAGTAGTATTGAATAGAAAGTATTGAAATAAGCTTGACCAGTGCGAGACTGGAGTAGTACTGAACTGAAAGTACTGAAATAAGCTTGACCAGTGCGAGACTGAAGTAGTACTGAACCGAAAGTACTGAAATAAGCTTGACCAGTGCAAGACTGGAGTAGTACTGAACTGAAAGTACTGAAATAAGCTTGACCAGTGCAAGAGTAGGGTAGTACTGAACCAAAAGTACCGAAATAAGCTTGACCAGTGCGAGCCTGGAGTAGTACTGAATTGAAAGTATTGAAATAAGCTTGACCAGTGCGAGACTGGAGAAAACACAAAGAAAATAGTTAGTAGTCCAATCACTCATAATCAGGAGGCTTCAATTCCATCTCAGATTTAAAGGAGATTTCATTAGGTTACACCAATTATTAGGATCCAATTAATTTGGTTGCGCCATATTTATTACGGCTTAATCAGATCAAGGGCTTGTTATGAGTCACATTCTTATTATTCGTCGAGAACAACTCCTAACTCATCACTCGTACTCTCACCTTCCGAGCGTGCCCAATTCACCCTAGAGTCGAGACACTCGATGGTTTTACGAAATCTCGGAATTCCCGAAGTTTAGTCACTTGCCTCGGCCACTCTCGTCGATAAGATAGTTTGAATTACTTATTTGATTATAAAAGGGTGGTCGCGCGCTCCAATTTTTACCTTCGAGGGAAAATGATCGGAAAACGTTCCGAGCGTGACCCTAGGCTTCCAAAATTAAGGAAAAATATCAAAATTTATCCCCATGACCCCAAATTTTGATACAACCCTTAGGATGGTCTAAAATGAGCCAAGTAATTTTTTTATAATCTACCCAAGTATTTTGGGCTTTTAATTTGGCCAAACAAATTTTATTTTGGCTTTTACAAATACTAATTCAACTTCAAAAATTCTCAAAATTTTTGTGAAGGAAGTCCTCATCATGGGGAATATTTTTCATGTTGATCATTTTTCCCCTAGGGTCCCAGGTTTGGCCCAGAAATTTCTACAAATTTCTGATAATGAAATGGTCTGCAATTAGCAGATCAAATAGGATCATGCGGCTGAGATCGAGCTGCACAGCGCAAAAGGCCAGCGCTTCCCCATAGAGGATCGACCACAGATCGGCTGTGGGGGGCACAGAAGAGGAGGCGGGGGGATTAAGGTAAACATGGCCGTCTGATCTCATCCTCAGATCGGGCGGCTGCTTCCCGACGGTGTGGAGGGTGGCAGCCTTCACCACCGCCGGCCAGCCTCTGCCAGCTGCCGTCGTCGGCCCCGATTGACTCGTCGGGGGTCGGCTCCCTTCTAGGCGGTGGTCCGGCGGCCTGGCTCTGCCGGCCGCCACCGAAAAACCTAACCCGAGAGCCTGGGGTGGCAGGGGCTCTGCTGTCGGTGCCACCGCGCCACCCCCGCTCCCCGGGTGGTTGGCCGCCTACCGCTCTACCCCCAGCCGGTGCGCCGGGGGTCGGGCTTCTCTACGGCGGTGGCCCGGCTGCCTTATGCCGCCGCTGCTAGCTCTAAACAGAGCATTGCTCTATTTTGCGGGTGCCGCCGGAGCCGCATTTTCCGGCGGCACTGCTGCTCTCCTCCGCTGGGGGTCACCGCCCCTAGTGGTCTAGCACTCCCCGATCGCCACCACCGGCACTGGGGGGAGGAGCTTTCCTCCTTGGGCACCACCCGGCCTGGAGCATGGCTCGGGTGGCGCCGGCGGCACTCCGGCCGTCGGGAGGCGCATGCAAGTCGTCCAGAATAGGGAAGGTGGAGGGAGAAGGTCTCCACCTTAGTTTGGTTGGCTCGGGACGGGCGGCCTGGTCGGCCATGCCAAAGGTGGTGGTGGTGGAGGGGGAGGCCCCTTGGCTTGCCTTTTCCGACCGCCTGGGCTCCGGCAAGGGATTGGGCATGTGGGGGGAGGGGGTTGCTCAGAGAGCTTGAGGGGGAAGAGGAGGAGGGGGGGTCTTTTATAGGCTTGGGGAGGAGGGGCTCTCCTCCCCTAGCCAATGTGGGATTAATCCCTCCTTAGGGAGGGATTAATCCTCACCCTCGAGCTGTCCAAGGACAGCTGGAGGTCCCAACATTTCCCCCATGTGGGGAAAAAGGGCTAAGCCCGTATGTGCTTGGGCTTTTAAATAAGAGAGGGAGAAAGAGAGGAGAGGAGAGGTAGTGGTGGGCCTCCACTTGTAGTGGGCTGTTTGCTGGTTGGGGTAGGCCCAAAGTGGGTGAGGGGCAAGACCCTAAGTGGTCATGAAGAGGGGGTGGGCCCCCCATTTGGAGAAAAATCCAAAAAATGGGTTTTTATGGGGGTTTGACCAAGTCAACCCTAGGGTGGGTCCCCCTTGCTGGTCAAAGTTAAAGTGGGTCCAATTCATCGGGGTAGGTCAAAGTTCGGGTGTCGTGTCTCAATTGGTGTGCACATGTTTTTTGGTGCACGACTATTTTTGATTTGACCTCGGGTTGACCGATTGTCGTCGAAATTGACTGGGACAACTTTTGTTGACTTCGTATTGACCTCACGAGTCCAACGCCACTGACTGGGGTTGAATCGGAGTCCGTTTGGCGAAAATCCAAAATTTGCGCGTCGCAGCGCGCTAAAGCGGTCAAAGTGTCTAAATCTGTCGTTAAATCTCGGATTGTGACGCGATGGGTTCCGATGCACCCGTCTAGGTTATATGAGGTCACCAGAATCGACATAAATCAATTCAGAGTTCTCTAGCTCGATATCCAAAATCTTACTCTCATTGCGTTTTACGAGGAATAGTCACATCCACCATATGACCTCAGGGTCCAACTGAACGAGTTATGGTGCACTCGTATCGACTATACAAGGTCACGGGAACTAACAGAACTAAATTCGGAGTTCTCTAGCTCTATTTCATGCCTAGGGTTATCTCCCACCGGGTCATGGGTAGGGTTCAGACTACTTTTATTGGGCCCACTAGGGCTCTGGTGGCTCAATAAAAGTCGGGATGTCACACCTAGAGCTGTCAACCTTCCCGTACTGATATGAACGGACTACGGGCATAACCGATCCGCCACTTTTCACCGCAAGCAATTTACAAGCATTTCAATAAAGTAAACAACTGTCACCTTTTGGGTTTGCGGTGGTTGCCCTACTTGACATGAAATAATTCAGGAAGGCGACCGTTTTACAAGTGACTTGATCGTACCATTCAACTTTAGACAAGGAGCGTGACGATCGAGTGAGCCCATTATTTAGGGTTAGCCTTGGAGGAATACCTCATCTCCAAGTTAACCATAACTAAATATCCAATAAGATAAAACGCTTTTCAGAGCGGGACCCGGAATAAAGGTGAAGAAACGAAAGCATTAATAAATTGCAGTAATTAGATTGCGGTAAAAAAATGTTGTTGTAAATAAGAATAGAGTGGAAATGCAATAATAAAAGGAGTAATAAAAATAGAAATAAGAGAACAAGTAAACATGCAATAAGTAAAGTTCTCATGTCCACAGTTCCATCTCGATTCCATGGAGGCATCTCCTTTACAAGGAGGCATCTCCGTTACAAGGAGGCTTCCATGTTTCAAGGAGGCTTCTCCATTTCAATGATGCATCTTCATTCCTAGGAGGCATCTCTATTTCAAGGAGGCATCCCCGTTTCAAGCAGGCGTGTTTTACAATTCTACGATGAGTTTTTCGTATTTACCATATTAGGGTCCACCAATTATTTGAGTCTAATAATTACTTTAGTTGCACCTATTATGATGTCTTATCAGATTCACGTTGATATGAGATTTGTTGATCGATGTAATTTCTTCTAATTTTCAATCTCTTTTATTTAATAAATCCCAAAAAGAATTGGAAAATTATAAAACTTGACCCAAAGTTTGGGTTATCCCCAACATAATCCCCATAATTTTCTCGAATCATTTTGAGCTTGAGTTGACTTCCAATAAATTATTTGTCTTGAATAAACTCTTATATAAAAATTTCAAAAATATTTTTATTGATCTAAAAATTACCAAACTATTACAGAGGGTTTATATTGACACCAAGGGCTTCCTCTAAATTCCTCAGAAACATTTGAGATCTTATATAGCCTTTATTAATTATTTAAATATATATATATATATATATATATATATATATATATATATATATATATATATATATATATATATATATGTTATTTAAATAATTTCCAAAATACAAGGGGAGCCTCCAAAATTTCCAAATATTTTCCATTGCATGTATTCGGCAATTTATGACCTCTCATAAATATTTAACAGATTTTCATTTGAGAATTTAACTTCTATTAATTTTCAAGGCATCCTTGAACATAATTTGAAAAGTCAAAATACTAAGAATGCTTATAAAATTCATAAACTCTCTGACAGAATGCCTTTAGCTATTGTAAATTAACTCTAAAAATTTAGAGGATTTTAAAAGGGGAATTTGACCTCTACTAATTTCCAAATTTAAACACCAATACTTTTAATTGCTTGAAAAATATCAGAGTTCAACCAAAAATTTCCCAATATTTAATGAGCATGTATACAGGCTCTGTGCATCACCTCAATTTTCTCTGGAATTTTACAAACCATCTATAGACCTCTGATTAGGAAAATACCACTTATTATAATTATAAAAAAATACTAAATGATATTAGAAAATTCCCATTTTTATGAGGGGTGGCTGTCATCATCGAAAACAACTTTCATGTTCAACAATTTTCCATTAGAGTCACAGACCAACCTCAAAAATATCAAAAACCCATTATGCAATTGAAAACCCTAATTGCACTAATCCAGAAGATCAAGGCCCGACAGAGATTGAGCAGGATCACGCAAAGCAGAGCCTCCACATCGAATTAGGTATGGATCCAGTGTGGAGTAGCCAATTTTTATTCGATATTTTTAATAATATCTAGGACATCTCGGATCTGAATGAAATGAAGTTCCGTTGCACTCATATCAACTATATGAGTCTAATACAACTAACGAAAGCCGATTCGGAACACGCATGCTCAATATACTAATTCGACATCGTAGTGACGCACAACGATACTTAAAATGGAAATTTTTATCCAAATGACCTCAAATTGAAACAAAACGAGTTCAATTGCACTCATATTAACAATTCGAGTCTAATGCAACTGACAGAAGTCGATTCGGAAAACGTATGCTCAATATACTAATTCGACATCGTCGTGATCCACAACGATACTCAAAATGATCATTTTCTCCAAAAGACCTTGAATTAGAACGAAATGAGTTATGTTGCACTCGTATCAACTATACAAGTCTAATGCAACTGACGAAAGTCGATTCAGAGCATGTATGCTTAGTATACTAATTTGACGTCGTCGTGACACACAACGATACTCAAAATAATCATTTTTTCCAAATGACCTCGGATCGGAGCGAAATGAGTTATGTTGCCCTCGTATCGACTGTACGAGTCTAATGCAACAAACAGAAGTCAGTTCGGAGTACATATGCTTACTATACTAACTCGAGTCACCTCCTAACCTCAACGGTACCCTATAGGTGATCGAGTCATTTTTATTGGGTCATCTAGGTTCCTAGTGACCCAATAAAAGTTAGGATATTACATGCTGACAACTATCTTTTGGAAGATATCATCTGTCATTATTGAAACCAAAATATTCATGGCCTTTGCATCATGGTATTTGACCCTGTTTTCAGCTTCAGTCCAATCTTTTTTAGGTTTTGGAATAGGAAGCCCCTTACCATCTGTGAAGGTAGAAGTTATTGGACCAATAATAAAAAAAATTATCTTCATCTATTGAATTCATATATAACTTAATTCTGGATTTCCATAATGAAAACTTATCATACTTATACATAGGAGGACTTGTAGTTGCATATTCTTTAAACTGCGTTGAACTCATGATTGTGATATTAATCTCACAAGTAATGCTCAATCCCTTAGACCTTGATTAATCAAGGTGTTAGCCTTTTAATTATTAACATTCCTTTGATACCAATTAAAAGTGAGGGTAAAGTGTTGAGAATTACTCTAGATGTGGGTAAATAGAAATTTAAAGATTTTCAGCCACAATCATTCACAGTTAAGCCACAGTTAATTTATCAAGTAGTGGAATTAATAAATAAATAAAAGGAAATAAAGCTATAACGATCTATGCAACCAGAAGAATCAGGATTTATATAAGTTTCTTTTAAAAACTTTGGTACATCCTCTCTTCTACTCCTTAGTAGGAATTCCACTAAATAGTATTGAGTCTTTTGATAAGGAGACTCTTAGAACCATTTTATTAAATATTTTGATAAGGAGAATCATAAAAAATAGATCTTTTGATCAAGTGATCAACACAACTAATTGAATCCTTTGATAAGATGATTCTTAGGACCATCAAAGTCTTTTGATAAGGAGACTCTTGGAACAAACTGAAATTTTTCAAGAGACCTTCTAAAAACTCTTTTTTGAAATAGTGAATGTAGAAGCAAAATCTGTGTGGATTCTTATTTTATTAGGAGCAACAAGTCGCAAAAACTCTTAAGTAGGGTAGAGTAGATTCAATGGAGACAAGATGAATCCAGTCTTGAGAGGAATCCTGACAAGATGAATCCAGCCTTAAATCTGAGAGAAGAGATCTTGTCGGCTGGGGTGTTGGAAAGATCTTCTAGAGGGAAGGATAATTCTGAATCTTGGAGAGAAGAAGAGCCGATTCAGAATGAGTGCATGACTATCTCCTATTCAAAATCTTTTGGCATATATATGAGTGATGCATAATTGATGCCTTCCTTTTTAATGTCAATCAGCAGAGCTTAACATGCCCGTTGAAGAAAAATGTGTAGCCGGCACACCGCAGAACCTGAAACCCCGCTTAAAGGAATCCCTCTAAGATCATGATGTAGCCCTTTGGGGGCAACCTGGGCACGCTTATCAAGGAGCGGAATCTTCACATCCAAGCTCATAGGGGAGCCAAAACAATTCTGCCACACGTCAATCCTCTCGTCGGTCAAATTCGAGCAAAAATACATAGATTTCGCTGATGCAGTGCGTCGGAAGCCCGAACAACGCACGTGTGTGCAAGCCCTTATGCGGGCAGCATGTGTAATACGCCCCCTGGAAAGGAGTATACTGGGGTCGAACACCATTCTCGACACATAACGCAGAAATGATTAGCGAGAGAGTGGAAGCGTGACCATCTCCAACCCCTCCCATTGGTCACCTTGATGCCATGCATCATAGTGATGCTAAGCGAATATCATCACACGATAACAGAGTGAGGAAGCAGGTTTTATAGGGGAAGGCATAATAAGCGGTTGTGCTTAATAATAGATTAGCATAAGACATAATCATCCTAGCAAAAGTCTACTTATCACGGAAACTAAATATATGCTCAGTATGGGTAGTTGCATGTGTACTAACGAGCTAGCAGTCAACTGCTAAGATAATATATCAAGTTCTATCAATAATGAATTCACAAGGCTCGATGTAATTCAATTATACCTGAATCGACTGGTCTGAAGCCCCCTTCTAAAAATGTCGCCAGTGTTCATATTTGTTGTAATGGCCCCACCTTCACCTGTCATACTAAAATCTCAAACATAGCCTCCACCTTGACATATCCACATCGATCAATTGTACGTGTCACCTACTACGCTCATAACAAGGACAATAGACTTACCATGGGTGATAAGTGTCGTAAAGTAAATATAAAGGAGGTGATATATGGATGTCTATTGGGTCATGACAGTCTTCCCACAACCACCATCTACGTATTTCATATCAACAATCTGCATACGGCCTCAGACCCATGTAGTTCTATTTGTTTCGCACGGGTTGTCCTTCCGGACCGTACATCATGTGAGTTGCCTCGAAAAATAACTCGTCGGACATCCGATATTCACCCCAAGGCACATTTCTTAAAGTCATATTTAATTATGAAAGTCTTTGATTTCAAGGATAACTAAATCACCTAGAGGGGGGAGGGGGTGAATATGTTTCTTAGACTTTATGACTATCTTTTGCTTTTATCTGTTTTAGGGTTTGTAGTGATTTAGTTACTTCTGCTTTCAAGACAATCACACAAATAACATAGTAATTTTATAGTGGTTTCTCAGATTATGGGTACGTCCACTTTCCCTCCCACCTTTATAAAAGCTTGTTAGACAAGACACTTCTCTAATCTCGGCTCCTAAGAGCTTACAACACGATCCTGTAGGACCACTCAGTATCCTCCAAGACCTACATCTCAGGCACAAAGCTCTGCAACTCAATGATCCAAAGATCACCTACCTCGGTCCCAAAGGCCCTACAACTCAGGCTAGGAGTACAGCCCTACCTCAGGGAGAATTACTCTCCTACAACTCAGGCACAAAGGTCCTACCTTAGATCCAAAGGATCCTACAGCTCAGGCATAAGTGCCCTACAACTCAGAGAGAATGACTCTCCTACCTCAGGCCCAAAATACCTACCTCAGATCCAAACTGGATCCTATTCTCAGGTCAAAGCCTCACCTCAGGAACACAGACCCTGCACTCAGATCTACAACCAGATCCTACACTCGACCTTTATATATTCAGGCCTACAGCTCAGATCCAAAAGGATCCTACATGATGAAAGTGGGTAGGTGAAATATGACTACAAAGATATGATCTTTGAATCTACCTTCCTGGACTGAGTGAACTCAGCCCAACTTTGACTCCAGGAAAATAGTCCATAAGTCTTCTGCTTCCTGAACTGAGAAAATCTCAGCACTATCTTCTTCATCACAACACCAGAAATTGATCTTCAGGATTTACTCTACTTGGTCTATGAAGTGTTACAGCTAGGGTTGGCCCTTTGCTGCTTCTTCTTCCTCAAATATTTCCTCTAAACTTGCTGGTGCATGTGTGAATGCTACCAACTATCTTTCTTCAGCTTCCACATGCTGCAGCTAGGGATATACCTTGCTGCTTCCTGAGCTAAGATAAACTCAGCCATAACTTCTTCTCAGCAATAAGAATAGATCTTCAATGAACAGTTGCTTGTGCTGGAAGTACCTTGCAGAACTCTTCTTTTCCTAAACTGAGCCAGAATCTTAGTCATATCTTCTTCTCAGCTCAAGAAGTTGATCTTCAGGATTAGGCTTGGTTGAGCTGAGAAGTCACATCCACTTAGGTTTGCTCGTTTTCTTCTTACCTCAATGAGAGAAAGCTCACTGAACTAGCTTGTTTGAAATTATTAAATTTGCACTGCTGCATCTAGGATTAGCCCTTTGTTGTTACCTCTTTCTCTCTAAGAAATTACTCTGATCTTGTCATTGATGGTGAAGATGTCAACAGCTAACTTTGCTGAACTTTAAGATCAACTGATTTGAACTTTATTCTTCTGGCTCTATAATAATGGGGAGGAAGAAGACGAAGTCCAACTGTTTTTCCAAAAGCTAATTTCTTTGATCTGATCTTCGCCTTTTCTATTCCGCCGATCAACGGCTCTTTGACCTGCGAGATCCACACAATGAGTTGACATCTGCAACCTTGCTTTAACAACAAAAGTCGTATAGTAGGCCTGTGGCACTGTTTGTCACATACCGTAGCCTTCCCACAACATTTTGAATTTTGCCGACATCAACACTTCTGGACTTAGTCGAATTCAAACACTTTAGTATAGGCGTTGAGTGAACAAGCTTCACTTAACGACAAAACACTTAGACAGATTTCTGTCTTACTCAGCCATTGAGAGCATTGAGTGAACACGCTTCACTCAACACTTTTGGCCTTAGCCAATCTTTCTACATCTCAGGCATTGAGAGTGTTGAGTGAGCCTTCATCACTCAACATTTTTTGCCTTAGCCAATCTTTCTTCATCTCAGACATTGAGAGCGTTTAGTGAGCCTTCATCACACAACGCTTTTTGCCTTAGCCAATCTTTTTGTACCAGTAGGCGTTGAGTGAGCCTTCATCACTCAACGCCAAAGTACTTAGACAGTTTTCTGTCACTAGGCATTAAGTGATCCTTCATCACTCAACGACAAAACACTTAGTCGCATTCCTGAATGAAAGCGTTGTGTGTAGCTTCTTCACTCAACGATTTTTGCTTTAGTCTATTATTTTGATGAGGCGTTGAGTGAACTGCCTTCACTCAACGTGTATGTCCTTAGCCACTTTTCTGCCTTGCAAGTAGTCAGGCTTTGACTAACTTGACTTTACTCAACCCTTCTTGTTGTATGGCGTTGAGTGAACTGGCTTCACTCAACTCCTGTGAACTTAGCCACTTTCCTGCCTTGCCAATACTGAAAGGCTTTGATTGTCATGTCTTCTCTCAGCGCTTTTTTGGCATCTAGCATTGAGTGAGTTTGCTTTACTCAATGCCTGTGGACTTAACCACATTTCTTTATATCTGGCATTGAGTGAGTTGTCCTCACTCAACGCCTATGGACTTAGACAGATCTTCTGTCTCTCCACCTTCCTACCTTGTGACCACCTGTCACCATCACTTAGACAACCTGTCTAAACTTGTTCTGAGGAACATCCTGCACATATTGAACTTGAACAATATCAAATATAATTATGTTCTTAGTATTGATTGTGATGACTCTTCAAATCTAGGGAACATTGAGGGGGAAATTTCCAATAATCTTCCACTATTTGAAGAAGTCAGAACACACAGCAATATTGAGAAGCATTAACACACAAAGAATATTAATTTAGTGTAGTCGTAAGCTAGTAGATGTAGCTTGCTTATACCACTTGAATTACCAGCATGACAATTCAATCTTCGCCATGTAATTACATTGACTCAACATGTCAAGTCATTGCAATCTCATATCACTTGAACAACTGCTCAAGTAATATGCACTTTCCTTATATCACTTAAAGCTTAACTTAAAACTTAAATGGAGCACTTTTCTCATACCACTAGAAGCACTTTCCTCATGCTACTTGGAGGTGTGAGAGTAATATGCAATGGCTCAACTTGTAGTCATTGCATTCCTTATATTACTTGTAATTTTGCAAGTAATATGCAACATGATCTAGTCATGTTAAGTGATGCTTCCATATCTCCCCATTGCTTCCACATCTCTCCCCTTCCAAGTATTGCCTCTACGTCTCCCCCTTTTTGGCTTCTTCAATATGCATATATCTATTGAGGGAGGAGAAGGATCATGAGAGAACTTTACTTTTGGTCCTTTTGACCATCATACTCAGGAAGAGTTGATTCCTCAGCCAACTTAGATACCACTGTATCAATACTCTATTTCAATGAAACCAACATTATTTTAGCTGATCTCAGTAAAATTTAACCTAGCAATTTAAGGTGATTAACTGCAAACTATCTATCTAACCTTGCTAAAAATACATTTTAACAAGTAGGCAGATAGATTTTCTTATGAATTAAAAACAAAAATGTAGTCATGTAGATCTATAACTGAAACACTTAATGTACATGAGTCATTCAACAATAAGCATTCCTAACTCAACTTTGAAAGAGTTGAACTTAGCCTCATCCAATGACTTAGTGAAGATATCGGCAACTTGATTGTCAAGGGAGACAAATTCAAGGCAATGTCTTCACTTTCTACATGTTCTCTATTAAAATGTTATTTAATTTCTAGAAGCTTAGCACTATAAATTGCACTGGATGAGTCATATTTTTAAGGGTGAATGACTTACCTTGAGATTGAAGTCTTCTAGCTGATGGTGTATCTACAGAAGTTGTATACAACAGCTCCCTTGCACCCTGCAAAGTCGCTTCTTATTGAGCCTGATCTTTTCCTTTTCTTTAGCAACAGACTTACCTCTGGCTCTAACTTTCTGATCGGCAGCACAGGAGGGTTCAGTCCACTGAACACCATCTTGATCATCACATCGATCTGCCATCTGATCACCTTACTGTTTTATCATACAGTCCTTCTTGAATAGTAGGAATGTTGTTTGCATGTTGTTCAAGCCCTAATGTACTTCAGATTTCATTGGCAACCAGATAGCCTACTTCCCCTTGATCATTGCCTTCTAGTATTGAAACCACTTATACAACACATCACTGCAACCACTTGACACTTGAGTGGTCCATTGATCCATTTGAGCTAGTTGCTGTCATTAAACCACTCCTCCTCCCCCTTCTATGACTCAGGGAGGTGTCGGTTGTTCCTCTTCTCCTGTATCAGCATTGTCTTCTCAGCAGCAGCAATCCACTTGTGTTGATCTCCCCCTCAGTCTGTGCATTGTCCTGAGGACATACAAATCAACAATATTGATCTTTGATCCACTATTGCAGCTGCTAGACTTGCTTCCCCTCAACAGGAGCATCTTGACTTGCTCCCCCTCAACAAGAGCATCTTGACTTGCTCCCCCTCAACAGGAGCATCTTCTGTCATCATCTCTAATGGACACATGAGTCCATTTAAGTCTTTATACCAATTGAAGGACTTTGATAGTCTTGATACCACATCATAGACTAATCTACCTGCAATAAAAGTAAATCTTGCAACATAAAATACAATTAGGAGCAACTGAAGCTATATCAAGTTCAACATACCCAACTCAACCTTGAAGGTGTTGAACTTTGCTTCGTCCAGTGGCTTGGTGAAGATGTCAGCCACTTGCTTGTCTGTGAGGATAAACTCAAGACTGAGTTCTTCATTTTCCACATGCTCCCTATCTAACTGATACTTAATCTCAATATGCATAGTCCTGCTATGAGAGATAGGAATCCTAGCAATTGAGATAACACTAGTATAATCTTAATATAAATGAATTCTACTTATCTGGAGGTTATGGTCATGAAGCTGATGCTGGATCCACAACAGTTGAGCACAGCAGCTCCCAACAGATATTTTATCTGATTCTGCAGTTGAGATTGCAAGACTGGTTTGTTTCTTACTGCTCCAAGTATTCAGTATTTTTCCTAGGATTTGTCATGTTCCACCCTTGCTTTTTCCTATCTTCCTTGATAATAGCTTGATACCACTCTAATAGTGATCATATCACTTGAGTAGATACCACTTGAACCTTGAATAGTCCTTCCTTGATCCATCTTTCTCTGATTATTTTCTCCCCCTTTTTGATTTCAGATAATAAACTTGAAAGTCTTTAGTTACCCTGTTATTCCCCATAGGAATTTGCTGACATGTATCAAAAATAGCTGGAGCAATCCAGCTATTCTTGAACTGATTGTACTTGTACAACCCCAATTCGCTGGGTGAGACCAAGATGCCCCAAGGACCCGGATTGGGCCAGCTTGGACCCAGATTGGGCTAGCTTTGAGCTTAAAATTGGATCAGATAGGAAAGCGAGCAGGAGGATTCTCGCCGTGAGTTGGTGGGAAGGCTCTCGCCCAGGGGTCAAGTAACGTCAGTTCATCGAGCTCAATTTTTCGAGCTGCGAACGTTATTCGTCGAACGCAAATTCATTGAGTTGTGCCTTTGACTTAAAGTTATTTTCGTCGAGCAAATTTTAGGTTTAGGTCATAACAGAACCAGGGCGGGCGGGAAGGCTCCCCCGCCTTGGGCGGGCGAAAGGGCTCGCACCTCTCGTTGGTGGAAGCTTATTCGGCCCTCAGTGTTGAGTGATGTTTCCCCACTCAATGCCCCTTCAGTCTTTTGGTTCCCGCCCGGGGTAGGAGGTGTTGGGTACATTGATCAAATGTACCTGATTTGAAGAATCCTCACCCAACTCAATGATACACATCATAATATATTTGATGTATATTGAGTTTACTTGTGCAGGTTAAGTAATCACTGGACTGAAGCAAAAAGTTTCTAAGTCCATGTGTCGACACCCAGAGGGAAAGTGTCGACACTTAAGAAGACATGTGTCGACACCCAGACAAGAAGTGTCGACACTTGGAGTCATTGTGTCGACACCTGGGATGCAGAGTCGACACCAGACAGAAAGTGTCGACACTTGGAGCTGTGTCGACACTCAGTGAAGAAAAGTGCAGACAGAAAGTGTCGACACAAGGAGCTGTGTCGACACCCAGTAAAGCTGTGTCTACACCAGAAAGTGTCGACACTTGGAGTTGTGTCGACACTCAGCAAAAGTCTGCAGAGACTAAGTTAAAGTGTCGACACTCAGAACAATGTGTCGACACTCAACAGAAGAGTCAGCATTTGAAGTATGTGTCGACACCCAGCACAATGTGTCGACACACAACCAGAAGAGTCAACACATGAAGTAAGTGTCGACACCCAGCACAATGTGTCGACACTCAGCTAAAAACTCTACACTTGAAGAACGTGTCGACACAAGGAGCTGTGTCGACACTTAGCAAAGATCAGAAAGATCAACAAAAATATTCTAAGTACAAGTGTCGACACTAAGGGAATGTGTCGACACTCAGCTGAAGTCTCAACAAGAAGAAAGTGTGTCGACACAAGGAGCTGTGTCGACACTCAGCAAGTATCGACATTGAAGACTATGTGTCGACACCAAGAAGCAGTGTCGACACTTGACAGATTCAACACAAGAAGTTGTGTCGACACAAAGGAGATGTGTCGACACTTAGAAGAATTCAGCAAAAGCTAGAAGAACAAGTACTTGTGTCGACACTCAATTTCAGTATCGACACATGCAGAAGAATCTGTGTCGAGACATACAAGGAGTTGTGTCGACACCTTGTAGACTTGTGTCGACACTTACACAACATGTGTCGACACTTGGACTATAAGTGTCGACACTTAAAGACAGAAAGTCTCGACACTTACAGACAGTTAGAGATTTTCAAGAAGTGACTGGATGACTTGACAGCTGCCGTTCCAGCCGGTCTACAGCACCTGTCAGAGATATCAGAAGTCAGTTATGGACCGGACCAGCCGGTTACCATGAAGAAGGCCTATAAATAGGCACCTACAGTTTACAGAAACCAGTAGTTCAAGAGTGGTTCAGATAGTTGATCAAGTGGATCACATTGTTGAAGAACAAGTTATCAAAGTGGTACCAAGAGTATCAACACAAGAAGATCTTGCAGTCCAAGTGCAGATCTAAGAAGTTGGAGAGAGAGGGCTTCATCCAAGAAATCAGCCTCTGGAACTAGGCTGATAAGAAGGATTCAGATTCAATTCTGGATCTTAAGTGGTAGAGGTCAAGGAACAACTGCAGGAGGATTCAGTCTTATTCAGTTCTACTCAAGAAGCTTTGAAGAAAGCTAAGTCGGAGTGAATCCAGCTGAGTTATTCCAAGAACTCATCAAGAAACTCTCAACTCCACTCTTTATTTCTGAGTTGTAGAGTTAATATCTGTAGTACATTTTTAACTTGTAGGATCCTTTGGATCTGAGAGAATTGTAAGCCTATAATTATAAAGGCTGAGGGTAGGAGATTGAGATCTCTGAGTGTAGGCCCTTGTTGGCTGAGTGTAGGCCTTGATTGGCTGAGTGTAGGCCTTGATTGGCTGAGTGTAGGCCTTGATTGGCTGAGTGTAGGCCTTGGTTGGCTGAGTGTAGGCCTTGATTGGCTGAGTGTAGGCTTTGGGATAAAGCTGAGTTGAAAGGCTTTGGACCTGAGGTGTAGGAACCAATTTGGGTTCTGAGACAGTGGAGGAGTTTGGCCGAATCTAGTACACTGCTAGATAGGCGAATGGGGAAAGTGGATGTACCCAAAGATTGGGGAACCACTATAAAACCTTGTGTATGCTGTGCTGTGATTGTGCTGTGACTGTGTATGCTGTGTTATTGCTGTGCAAAAGTAAAGTAGATTTTGTGATAGAACTGTTTGCTGCCATTAAAGTGTAAAAAGGATTAGGTCACCTATTCACCCCCCCCCCCCCTCTAGGTGTTTAGGTACCATATCTTTCAAGTGGTATCAGAGGGAGGTTCCTCAAAAAGGACTAACAGTCTGAGGAGATCCTGTTTGGCAGATTCAGTGTAAGGCAAAACACAGATTCAAGAAATTCAAGAAAATCAAGAAACATGGGTTCTTTTGAGAATCACAAGGAATTGGGTTCCATGAAATTACCAATATGCAGAAAGGAAATTTTTGGGATCTAGAAGGAAAGGGTGAGGTTGTTTATGGAGGCCTCAGACCCTAGAATCTACATCACAGTAAAGGAAGGGCCTTATGTGCCCATGAAGATTTCAGTTTTGGATGCAAATCAGAGAACTCCAAAGGATTTCTCTGAGATGACTAAGGATGAGATTGTCCTAGCCACAATGGACAAGAGGGCACAAAACATAATAGTGAGTGTCATTGATGATGCTACTTTTCAGAATCTTATACACCGCAAGACAGCTAAAGAGATGTGGGACACTCTTATAGTGTATATGGAAGGATCTGAAGAAGTTAGGCAAGATAGAAAATCCTTGCTAAATCAGGAGTATGAGAGTTTTAGACAAGGTAAAGGTGATAGCATAACTGAGTGCTACAAGAAGTTCTACAGAATAGTTAATGAACTCATGTCTTATGGAAGAGAGTTCAGTAACTATGAACTTAATGACAAGTTCCTAAGGTCCCTAACCAAAGATTGGGACACCAAGATCTGTGCCATTAGAGAAATGGCTAAGTTGGGAGAAATTCCTCCTCCTACACTGTTTGGCAAGTTGTTGTCATATGAGATGCAGTTGACAGTGAGAAAAGAGGAGGAGAAATCAACAAGGACTGAGCACAAGGAAAGAACTGTTGCTTTCAAGACAGATGTTCCCAGGAAGTGCAGGAATAAATCACCAACTCCACCTCCAAAGATTGCTGAATCAAAGTCAGATGAAACAGTCAGCACCAAGTCAGAAAGCAGTGAAAGTGATGAAAACTTTGTTGCTTTCACTAGACACTTTCAGAAGTTTTTGAAAAAGAAACAGTGGAGGTCAAGGCCTTCTACATCACATGGAAAGGAAGACTCTTATCAGAAAAAGAGGTCTTCAAAGAATGACAAGAAAAGGACAAAATCTAGCAAGACAACTAGTTCAAAGATAGTGTGTTATTGCTGCAATAGATAGGGCCATATTATTGCAGACTGTCTTGAGAAGAGGAAAGAATCTGGTGACAGGAAAACGACTCATTTCAAAGGCAAGAAAGAGAAGTCTTTTGTAGCCAAGAAAGAGAAGACTCTATCAGATATTTCTTCTTCAGAATCTGAGTCTGATGCTGAAGCCTACATAGGGCTGTTTGCTGAAGAAGAAGAGGAAGAATTCATGCAGATCATGGAGTCTATTTATGAACAAGAAGACAGTCAATGCCAAGGGCTAATGGCTTTGACAGAGAGTGCCAAAATCCTGGAGCAGCCAGGACCCAGTCAGGTACAAAGTTCAAGTTTAAATTCAGTTTTTTGTTCTAGTTCAGATTCAGATTCTTCTTCATCAAGTGATGAGAATGTATCTGAGTCTGAGGATGATATCCATCAGCTTATAGATGAATATAAGGTGTTGTTGCAGGCTTACAAGAAAAGCAAGACCCTAGCCAAAAGTCAGGCAAAAGAAATTGCTATTCTTAAAGCTGCAGCAACAGATTTTGAGAAGTCTTTTGATCAAAAACTGAATGAGATAGACAGGTTGAAGCACATAACAGTGATTCAAATGGGTACTATATCATTTAAAAATGAGCAAATCAAGAGTCTGGAGATCAATCTTCAGAAAGAGAGAGAGCTTGTTGCTAGGTTTTCTAAACCTAAGTCAGTGTTACCTTTAATTGATGAATTTGTTCATCATAAAGGCAAGGCTGGACTTGGCTTTATTAGAGCTGCAGGGATTGAGCAGTCCAAGTCTAAGTCCAAGGGCAAAGCCCCAACATTCAACAAGGCTGCTGTAGACAAGACAGCCAAGGTTGTACCTAAGCAAAGGTACAATAAGTTTGAATGTTGGTGCTGTGGCAAAGTTGGCCACTTTGCAGTAGACTGTTGGCACAATGTTAGTGCCAAAGTGAGTAGCAAACTACCTGGTGGAAAGCCAGTATGTAGTTTTGTCAAGTTACAGACTAACAAGTACCAAGGACCCAAGAATTCTTTGGGTTCTAAGGTTCATTAATCTGTTTTGCAGGTGAGTCCAAGTGGTCATACCCCTACATGGTACTTGGACAGTGGATGTTCCAGACATATGACTGGAACTAGAAGATTACTAAAGGACTACATTCCAGTAAAAGATGGTCCAAAAGTAACCTTTGGTGGTTCTGAAAAAGGAATCATCAAAGGATTTGGTAACATTTCTACAAACTTAGTTACCATTACTCAAGTGGCTTATGTTAAAGGGTTGAAACACAACCTAATAAGTATAAGTCAATTAAGTGATGTAGGGTATGACATCTCATTTGTTAAAAATGGTTGTCATATCAAGAGGTCAAGTGATCAAGAGATCATTTTGACAGGTTATAGGAAGAGGAATGTCTACTTCCTAGACATTATGATTGAGAACAATGGTTCTCCAGTTTGTCTTGTAGCTGATGAGAAGGTCTCTCATTGTGTCAAATGGCACAAGAGGCTTGCCCATCTTAACTACAAGACTATTAGCAAACTCTTTAGTAAAGAGTTAGTGAGGAATGGTCCTCAAGTTAAGTGTGTTAAAGATGGTATTTGCTCAGCTTGTCAAAAGGGCAAGCAGACTAAATCCACCTTTAGAAGCATAGAGAACAAAGATGCTGTGAGGTGTTTATACCTCTTGCATATGGATCTCTTTGGTCCAATACCAGTTCACAGCTTAGGTAGGAAGGTCTATACCTTTGTAGTTATAGATGACTACTCAAGGTTTTCCTGGGTGTTCTTCTTAAGACAGAAATCTGAAACACCTAGTGTCTTCTACAGCTTTGTCAAGCAAATTCAGAATGAACTAAATAGTACAGTGGTCAAAATTAGAAGTGACCATGGTACTGAATTTCAGTCTGATAGCATGACAAAAATGTGTGAAGACTTTGGGATATTTCAAGAATTCTCTTCACCTAGAACACCTCAGCAAAATGGCATTGCTGAGAGAAAGAATAGAACCTTGATAGAGGCTGGTAGGACCCTACTAAGTGATACATCACTGCCAGAATATTTCTGGGCTGAAGTAGTTAACACTGCATGCCATGTTATAAATAGGGCCACCATCACTAAAGGGCTAAACAAGACCCCATATGAAGTTGTGAAAGGCAGGAAACCAAACCTATCCTATTTTAGGATCTTTGGTTGTAAATGCTTCATACTTAACAATGGAAAGTCTTACTTAACTAAGTTTGCTGCCAAGTCCCAAGAGGAAATTTTTGTTGGGTACAGCAATAATAGTAAGGCTTATAGAGTCTACAACTTGACTACACAAGTTGTAGAAGAATCAGTGCATGTAGTTTTTGATGAGACTAAACTTATTAATAATGAGTTGTCTAGCAGTGTATGCAGCCCCACAGGTTTGACAAAGAAAATGGACAAGCTTACTATAGAAGAAGTGCCTGCTGCAAGACAGTAAGTAGAAGAAAGTAGCTGTTGTCCAGGGGGAGAACTACATGTGCCAGTTGCTGAAGAAATCCAAGGTATACAGCATGATGCAGATGTTGAAGTGGTTCAACCAGAAGTTAGGATGCCTCCAGCCCACAGGCATCTTAGAGATCATCCAGTAGAGCTGATTATTGGAGATCCAAGACAAGGAGTTCAAACAAGGAGCAGAAATCAGAATGCTGCAATCTATTCCAGCTTTCTGTCACAAGTTGAACCCAAGAAGTTTGAAGAAGCAATACAAGATCCACAATGGACTGAAGCAATGCAGGAAGAGCTTAATCAGTTCAAGAGGTGCAAGGTCTGGGAATTAGTTCCTAAACCTAAAGACCACAATGTGATAGGAACTAAGTGGATCTACAGGAATAAGATGGATGAACAATGGGTCATCATTAAGAATAAGGCTAGACTGGTTGCTAAAGGATATAGGCAAGAAGAAGGTATTGATTTTGATCAAACCTTTGCTCCAGTAGCCAGACTGGAAGCCATAAGGATGTTCTTGGCCTATGCAACCTATCAAGGATTCAAGGTATACCAAATGGATGTCAAGTCAGCATTCCTAAATGGTAATCTTAAAGAAGAAGTCTATGTGGAGCAGCCTTCAGGTTTTGTTGATCCAACTCTACCTCATCATGTTTATAGACTTAAGAAAGCTTTATATGGGTTAAAGCAAGCCCCTAGGGCTTGGTATGAAACCCTATCTTGTTTCCTCATTAAGAACAAATTCTCAAGGGGGAAAATAGATAAGACTCTATTCCTTAGGGAATCTAGAGGCAAAGTAATTCTAGTCCAAATATATGTAGATGACATTATATTTGGGTCTACTGAAAGCAGCCTTTGCAAAAAGTTTGCAAAACTTATGCAAGGTCAGTTTGAGATGAGTAGTATGGGAGAGCTGAAGTTTTTCTTGGGTCTCCAAGTTAAACAGACTGAAAGTGGTTTATCCATATGTCAGTCCAAGTTCACCCTAGAACTCATAAGGAAGTATGGTATGGATTCATCCAGCACCATGAAGACTCCTATGGGGTCAAGTATGTCTCTTAGCAAGGATGATGCAGGGAAACCTGTAGATGAAACCTTGTATAGAGGGATAGTTGGCTCCCTATTATACTTGACTGCTAGTAGACCTGACATCATGTATGCTACATGTGTTTGTGCCAGGTATCAAGCCTGCCCTAAAGAGTCTCATTTGACAGCAGTCAAAAGAATATTGAGATATCTAAAGGGCACTCCCTATCTAGGCCTCTGGTACCCTAGGAATGGAGATTTTGAACTAACAGGTTATTTAGATGCAGACTTTGCAGGATGCAAAGAGGATAGAAAAAGCACTACTGGAACCTGTCAATTCCTAGGTGTGAGACTAATTTCATGGAGTAGCAAGAAGCAAACCAGTGTGGCTATCTCCACAGCTGAGTCAGAGTATGTGGCTGCAGGAAGTTGCTGTACTCAACTTCTGTGGATACAACATCAGCTAGAGGACTATGGATTTCAGGTAAGTAGAACTCCACTTTTCTGTGATTCTACAAGTGCTATTTCAATAGATAATAACCCTGTATCTCATAGTAGAACTAAACATATTGAAATTAAATATCATTTTCTTAGGGAGCATGTAGAAAGAGAAGATATTTTACTTGAATATGTTAAAACTGATAATCAGATAGCTGATATGTTTACTAAGCCCCTAGAAGAAGCTAAGTTCAATAGATTCAAAATTGAACTAGGAATGATAAACTTAGAATAAGTTTACAGAATTAAAATTGGCTAAGTAAAAAGGTGTCGACACATAGACAAGTCTATGTCGACACAGAATAGTGGTGTCGACACTTCAGGAAAAAGGTGTCGACACATCCAGGATGTTGGTGTCGACACTTCAGAATGTTTGTGTCGGCACATGTCAAGTAGGTGTCGACACATCAAATGTGGTGTCGACACTTAAGTTTTACTCAGTATTTACTAAGTAAAGTCTCGACACTGTGTCGAGTTATGTTGTGTCGACACATAAACAAGTGTCGAAACATAAAATCTGTTGACTAAACTTGTGTCGACACATGTGTGTCGAGACATTATAAGTCAGTGTCGACACTTATTGCCAGTGTCGACACATTTTAAGTTAGCTGTCCCGCCTGTTCATCTTCAAAATCAGAAAGGTATAAATAGGGTTCTGTCTTTGTTTGTCGACACGCTTTCAAAGTTTCGAGACCAAAACTACTGTGTCGACACCTCTCTTTTCTAAAGACAAATTCTACAAACCCTAATGGCTCCTAAGCTTGAGGAGAACGTTAACGAAGGTTATGAGCTTGTGCGCGGCGCGTTCGATGATGCTGATCCAGAACTCAAGGCAGTAGTAACCCTAGTCGCCGATTCAGGGTTAGAATACTTAGTTTCTGAGCCAACTAAGATTTGGAAGAAGGAAGTACTTGAATTCCTTAATGGAGCTGCAGTAGATGAATCTGGATTCAGAATCAAATCCAGAGTTCATGGAACTAAGGTCAAGGTTTCACCAAAGAGTCTGAGGAAGGTACTCCAGCTACCAAAAATTCAAGATGAAGAAGAGGTTACTGCTTCAAAGACCAGGGAAGCTTTAACCTGGTGTGGATTTGATCCTAAGATGAAGATAGGATCTGTTTTCAACAGAAAAGGCATGAATAATCAAGGGAAGTTCATGTCTGAGATAGTGGGAAAAGTCTTACTCAGCAAGCCTGGAGGGCATGACAGAGTGTTTGTCTATATGTTTGGAATTATGACTAGAATTATATTTGCTCTAAGAACTGACTGGTCTATAGTGATTTATGAGAAGATTAAGGAGAGCTTGAAGAAGCCCAATCTGGGCAGAATTATTAGTCTATACCTAGCTGGTGTGATACCAGAGGTAATGAATACTGCTGCAAGAAACAAGATCAACCATATGAGAAAAATGGATCTAAGGATATTTTCAAGATGGGACAGGGTATTGTCCAAGGAAATACCAACCCCAGAGAAGACAGTAACTGAGAAGGAGATTCCTCCAAAGAAAAAGAGAAAAACTGCTTCAGTGGAACAAGAGTCCTCCAGTAGTTCTGGGAGTGAAGAACATGTTGTCTTCACTCCTGATGATCATGAGGAAGAGGCTGTAGAGAAGACCCCTGCTGCTCAAGAAATTGCTGAGATCCAGGGGGAGCTACCACAAGCTAGCCCCATCCACAGGGATCAAAGCCAGGGGGAGCCTCCAGTTGTAGAAGAACCATCTACACTGGCCAGTGAGCAAGCCACCACCATTATACAAGAGGTACTCACTGACCTAAATACTTTAGAATATCTTAAAGAAGATGCTGATTTGTCTGATGTTTCTCAGCAAACTCAGCTGCATAGTCCAGTTCCAGATGTTGTTAGAGAAGACACATCTGCTGTACAAGAAGTGATTCCTAATCAAGTGGTTGAAGACCCAAGAACTTCCCCTGCACAGTCTCCACAAGAGTTTACAATAGAAGACTTATTCCTTAATCTAGACCAGCAAGATTTTGACATGGACAAGGATGCTGATGCAAGAGATAATGCTGCTGCTGAGGGGGAGCAAGTGCAAGTTATGGAAGAGTCTGTGAGACAAGATAATGAGAAGGCACCTGAAGTACAGGAAGAGAAGCCTCAAAGCCCTAAGGATAGGGTTGACATAGCCAGCACTTCTGCCTCTGAAGATGAGGAGAGTGCTAGGGCAAAGAAGAAGAAACTATATGTCTTCAAAAGGAGAAGTCAAAGTTATAAGAAAGCTCTGCAATCTATAGCCCCACAGCCTATAGTTCAACAAGCTCCAACAGTTGATTATAGTGCTTTACTGATTGCAATGCAGATTAAAATGGATGAACAAAGAAAAGCTATTGAAGCTTATGTAGATGAAGGGCACAAAGCTTTACAGTTTGATCTTGCCCAAGATATAAAGTCTATAAGGTTTGAAATGAACCTTAACAAGAAGGAGATGAATGAATGCTTCCACAAAGGTGGAAATGCAGTGGTGTATTTGGCAACACCCCAGGAGAAAATCAAAGCCCAAGTTGATGATATAGCATTGACACAAGGATATGTTCTTGAGAATCAGTTAAGAATGAATGACAATTTGACTGCCTCCCATAATACTATAGTCACTGAGTTGAAGACCAAGGCTGCTGCTGAACCTTCTACATCAACTGCTGCTAAAGCTGACTTTGACAAAGCCTTTCAAGAGGAAATTTCTGCTGTGAAGACTGCAATCCAAGCCTCCCAGAAAGCTATCTCTGAACAACTTCAAAAGCTGAAACCTTACTTTAAAGATGGAATCAGATACTTGGATAGTCAGATCAGATTTCAAAAGGATGATGTCAGAGATCACATGGCTAGAGAAGTCATAAAGGGGGAGAGAGTACTAGTCAAGGCATGCTCTGAACATGCTAAGTGGATATCAAATTCAATCAGGGCTACCCTTGGATATCCTCCTCTGTGTGATGACCAAGATGTTGTTGAATCAGGCATTAACCCTGCTTATTTTGGAGGTGAGCCACCAGAAGTAGCTCAAGTCATTTATCCACCTCCAGACTTTGAAATGATTCAAGCAGATGTGAGCACCATGTATAGCCCACCTAAGGGCAAGGACAATATCCATATTGAAAAGGTTGTTCAACCTATTACTGAAGCCATGCAAGAGGCATTACAGAAGGAAGAAGAGACAAGGTTGTCCAAAAAGAGGTTTAGGGAACAAGCAGAACAAAGGCCAGATTTTGAATAGTGGAGCCCTACCTCTAGGAATATAATTTTAACTGCCTGGAAAGCTGCCAAGGACAATACTCATGACAGAAACAAATGGTTTTCTGAAGCTGAATGGAGAAAGCATGAGATCAGGCAGGAAGCAATAGTTCAGTATAGAAGGAAGGCTAAGATGGGAAAGCTACCTCCTACTACAGTGGAGCCGAGCAAGTACTTCCCTAAGCCATATCATTATTTTGAGAGGCAGAAGATCAAGGCAGAAGAACTTAAAAAGAAATATCTAAAAGGCAAGAAGCCCGCTGATGCTGAAACTGTTGAAGCCCCTGTCAAAGCTAAAGTCCAAGCTGGCAAAGGGATAGTTATCAAGGAACCAGACCAGAAATAGATTAAGAAATTACTTGAAGATTATTTTGTAATCTTTTAAATGTAAAACATTTTTGTAAACCATTGAAGATGTATAAGAAAAATGTTAGAACAATATATGATAAATATATTTCATGATTGTTCTGTGAATGTGTCTATTTCTAGTTTGTTCTGAAATGATGAATGTGTATACATGTGTGAATTATTATATGTTTATGTTTACTCTGCTGTAAATAATCTGCTTTACATCATTTTGTAATTTTTAATTATGAATGGTGTATATCATTGACTAAGGGTTATGACTTCTCCAAATAGGGGGAGATTGTTGGGTACATTGATCAAATGTACCTGATTTGAAGAAGCCTCACCCAACTCAATAATATACATCATAATGTATTTGATGTATATTGAGTTTACTTGTGCAGGTTAAGTAATCACTGGACTGAAGCAAAAAGTTTCTAAGTCCATGTGTCGACACCCAGAGGGAAAGTGTCGACACTTAAGAAGACATGTGTCGACACCCAGACAAGAAGTGTCGACACTTGGAGTCATTGTGTCGACACCTGGGATGCAGAGTCGACACCAGACAGAAAGTGTCGACACTTGGAGCTGTGTCGACACTCAGTGAAGAAAAGTGCAGATAGAAAGTGTCGACACAAGGAGCTGTGTCGACACCCAGTAAAGCTGTGTCTACACCAGAAAGTGTCGACACTTGTAGCTGTGTCGACACTCAGCAAAAGTCTGCAGAGACTAAGTTAAAGTGTCGACACTCAGAACAATGTGTCGACACTCAACAGAAGAGTCAGCATTTGAAGTATGTGTCGACACCCAGCACAATGTGTCGACACACAACCAGAAGAGTCAACACATGAAGTAAGTGTCGACACCCAGCACAATGTGTCGACACTCAGCTAAAGACTCTACACTTGAAGAAAGTGTCGACACAAGGAGCTGTGTCGACACTTAGCAAAGATCAGAAAGATCAACAAAAATATTCTAAGTACAAGTGTCGACACTAAGGGAATGTGTCGACACTCAGCTGAAGTCTCAACAAGAAGAAGGTGTGTCGACACAAAGAGCTGTGTCGACACTCAGCAAGTATCGACATTGAAGACTATGTGTCGACACCAAGAAGCAGTGTCGACACTTGACAGATTCAACACAAGAAGTTGTGTCGACACAAAGGAGATGTGTCGGCACTTAGAAAAATTCAGCAAAAGCTAGAAGAACAAGTACTTGTGTCGACACTCAATTTCAGTGTCGACACATGCAGAAGAATCTGTGTCGAGACATACAAGGAGTTGTGTCGACACCTTGTAGACTTGTGTCGACACTTACACAACATGTGTCGACACTTGGACTATAAGTGTCGACACTTAAAGACAGAAAGTCTCGACACTTACAGACAGTTAGAGATTTTCAAGAAGTGACTGGATGACTTGACAGCTGCCGTTCCAGCCGGTCTACAGCACCTGTCAGAGATATCAGAAGTCAGTTATGGACCGGACCAGCCGGTTACCATGAAGAAGGCCTATAAATAGGCACCTACAGTTTACAGAAACCAGTAGTTCAAGAGTGGTTCAGATAGTTGATCAAGTGGATCACATTGTTGAAGAACAAGTTATCAAAGTGGTACCAAGAGTATCAACACAAGAAGATCTTGCAGTCCAAGTGCAGATCTAAGAAGTTGGAGAGAGAGGGCTCCATCCAAGAAATCAGCCTCTGGAACTAGGCTGAGAAGAAGGATTCAGATTCAATTCTGGATCTTAAGTGACAGAGGTCAAGGAACAACTGCAGGAGGATTCAGTCTTATTCAGTTCTACTCAAGAAGCTTTGAAGAAAGCTAAGTCAGAGTGAATCCAGCTGAGTTCTTCCAAGAACTCATCAAGAAACTCTCAACTCCACTCTTTATTTCTGAGTTGTAGAGTTAATATCTGTAGTACATTTTTAACTTGTAGGATCCTTTGGATCTGAGAGAATTGTAAGCCTATAATTATAAAGGCTGAGGGTAGGAGATTGAGATCTCTGAGTGTAGGCCCTTGTTGGCTGAGTGTAGGCCTTGATTGGCTTGAGTGTAGGCCTTGATTGGCTGAGTGTAGGCCTTGATTGGCTGAGTGTAGGCCTTGGTTGGCTGAGTGTAGGCCTTGATTGGCTGAGTGTAGGCTTTGGGATAAAGCTGAGGTGTAGGAACCAATTTGGGTTCTGAGACAGTGGAGGAGTTTGGCCGAATCTAGTACACTGCTAGATAGGCGAAGGGGGAAAGTGGATGTACCCAAAGATTGGGGAACCACTATAAAACCTTGTGTATGCTGTGCTGTGATTGTGCTGTGACTGTGTATGCTGTGTTATTGCTGTGCAAAAGTAAAGTAGATTTTGTGATAGAACTGTTTGCTGCCATTAAAGTGTAAAAAGGATTAGGTCACATATTCACCCCCCCCCCTGTAGGTGTTTAGGTACCATATCTTTCAAGTGGTATCAGAGGGAGGTTCCTCAAAAAGGACTAACAGTCTGAGGAGATCCTGTTTGGCAGATTCAGTGTAAGGCAAAACACAGATTCAAGAAATTCAAGAAAATCAAGAAACATGGGTTCCTCTGAGAATCACAAGGAATTGGGTTCCATGAAATTACCAATATGCAGAAAGGAAATTTTTGGGATCTAGAAGGAAAGGGTGAGGTTGTTTATGGAGGCCTCAGACCCTAGAATCTACATCACAGTAAAGGAAGGGCCTTATGTGCCCATGAAGATTTCAGTTTTGGATGCAAATCAGAGAACTCCAAAGGATTTATATGAGATGACTAAGGATGAGATTGTCCTAGCCACAATGGACAAGAGGGCACAAAACATAATAGTGAGTGTCATTGATGATGCTACTTTTCAGAATCTTATACACTGCAAGACAGCTAAAGAGATGTGGGACACTCTTATAGTGTATATGGAAGGATCTGAAGAAGTTAGGCAAGATAGAAAATCCTTGTTAAATCAGGAGTATGAGAGTTTTAGACAAGGTAAAGGTGATTGCATAACTGAGTGCTACAAGAAGTTCTACAGAATAGTTAATGAACTCATGTCTTATGGAAGAGAGTTCAGTAACTATGAACTTAATGACAAGTTCCTAAGGTCCCTAACCAAAGATTGGGACACCAAGATCTGTGTCATTAGAGAAATGGCTAAGTTGGGGGAAATTCCTCCTCCTACAATGTTTGGCAAGTTGTTGTCATATGAGATGCAGTTGACAGTGAGAAAAGAGGAGGAGAAATCAACAAGGACTGAGCACAAGGAAAGAACTGTTGCTTTCAAGACAGATGTCCCCAGGAAGTGCAGGAATAAATCACCAACTCCACCTCCAAAGATTGCTGAATCAAAGTCAGATGAAACAGTCAGCACCAAGTCAGAAAGCAGTGAAAGTGATGAAGACTTTGCTGCTTTCACTAGACACTTTCAGAAGTTTTTGAAAAAGAAACAGTGGAGGTCAAGGCCTTCTACATCACATGGAAAGGAAGACTCTTATCAGAAAAAGAGGTCTTCAAAGAATGACAAAAAAAGGACAAAATCTAGCAAGGCAACTAGTTCAAAGATAGTGTGCTATTGCTGCAATAGACAGGGCCATGTTATTGCAGACTGTCCTGAGAAGAGGAAAGAATCTGGTGACAGGAAAAAGACTCATTTCAAAGGCAAGAAAGAGAAGTCTTTTGTAGCCAAGAAAGAGAAGACTCTATCAGATATTTCTTCTTCAGAATCTGAGTCAAATGCTGAAGCCTACATAGGGTTGTTTGCTGAAGAAGAAGAGGAAGAATTCATGCAGATCATGGAGTCTATTTATGAACAAGAAGACAGTCAATGCCAAGGGCTAATGGCTTTGACAGAGAGTGCCAAAATCCTGGAGCAGCCAGGACCCAGTCAGGTACAAAGTTCAAGTTTAAATTCAGTTTCTTATTCTAGTTCAGATTCAGATTCTTCTTCATCAAGTGATGAGAATGTATCTGAGTCTGAGGATGATATTCATCAGCTTATAGATGAATATAAGGTGCTGTTGCAGGCTTACAAGAAAAGCAAGACCCTAGCCAAAAGTCAGGCAAAGGAAATTGCTATTCTTAAAGCTGCAGCAACAGATTTTGAGAAGTCTTTTGATCAAAAACTGAATGAGATAGCCAGGTTGAAGCACATAACAGTGATTCAAATGGGTACTATATCATTTAAAAATGACCAAATCAAGAGTCTGGAGATCAATCTTCAGAAAGAGAGAGAGCTTGTTGCTAGGTTTTCTAAACCTAAGTCAGTGTTACCTTTAATTGATGAATTTGTTCATCATAAAGGCAAGGCTGGACTGGGCTTTATTAGAGCTGCAGGGACTGAGCAGTCCAAGTCTAAGTCCAAGGGCAAAGCCCCAACATTCAACAAGGCTGCTGTAGACAAGACAGCCAAGGCTGTACCTAAGCAAAGGTACAATAAGTTTGAATGTTGGTGCTGTGGCAAAGTTGGCCACTTTGCAGTAGACTGTTGGCACAATGTTAGTGCCAAAGTGAGTAGCAAACTACCTGGTGGAAAGCCAGTAGGTTGTTTTGTCAAGTTACAGACTAACAAGTACCAAGGACCCAAGAATTCTTTGGGTTCTAAGGTTCATTAATCTGTTTTGCAGGTGAGTCCAAGTGGCCATACCCCTACATGGTACTTGGACAGTGGATGTTCCAGACATATGACTGGAACTAGAAGATTACTAAAGGACTACATTCCAATAAAAGATGGTCCAAAAGTAACCTTTGGTGGTTCTGAAAAAGGAATCATCAAAGGATTTGGTAACATTTCTACAAACTTAGTTACCATTACTCAAGTGGCTTATGTTAAAGGGTTGAAACACAACCTAATAAGTATAAGTCAATTAAGTGATGTAGGGTATGACACCTCATTTGTTAAAAATGGTTGTCATATCAAGAGGTCAAGTGATCAAGAGATCATTTTGACAGGTTATAGGAAGAGGAATGTCTACTGCCTAGACATTATGATTGAGAACAATGGTTCTCCAGTTTGTCTTGTAGCTGATGAGAAGGTCTCTCATTGTGTCAAATGGCACAAGAGGCTTGCCCATCTTAACTACAAGACTATTAGCAAACTCTTTAGTAAAGAGTTAGTGAGTAATGGTCCTCAAGTTAAGTGTGTTAAAGATGGTATTTGCTCAGCTTGTCAAAAGGGCAAGCAGACTAAATCCACATTTAGAAGCATAGAGAACAAAGATGTTGTGAGGTGTTTATACCTCTTGCATATGGATCTCTTTGGTCCAATGCCAGTTCACAGCTTAGGTAGGAAGGTCTATACCTTTGTAGTTGTAGATGACTACTCAAGGTTTTCCTGGGTGTTCTTCTTAAGACAGAAATCTGAAACACCTAGTGTCTTCTACAGCTTTGTCAAGCAAATTCAGAATGAACTAAATAGTACAGTGGTCAAAATTAGAAGTGACCATGGTCTACATTTAGCTCCTCAGAACAACAGAGTTTGGTTATTGGCA
This sequence comes from Platanthera guangdongensis, assembly GCA_039583875.1. NCBI lineage: Eukaryota > Viridiplantae > Streptophyta > Magnoliopsida > Asparagales > Orchidaceae > Platanthera > Platanthera guangdongensis. Next base: position 2,520,309 of record CM077149.1, on the reverse strand, counting down.
GGCCAGCCCAGGGGCATTTTAGTAATTCTAGGGAAGCAAAAGTATACTTTTTGCAGACCATATATTGAAAATCTATAAATTGACTCACAGGATACCTTAGAAGCCAGATTTTTCTCATAATCTGATTTTTTCCTTCTAGGGCTTTCTAAGGTAATCCTAGCTCAGCAATTGGCTTTGGAGGGGAAGCGCTCAGAGAACTTCCGGGTTAGAGGAGGGACCTCCCAGCTGAGGCTTTGGGTCAGTTCTTAGTCCTTTATCACTAGTTTGGGGTCGAGGTTTGGGAGAAATAGGTGTTGGTTACACCCCAAGGTCTGAACTCTCATTGAGGCCAGTTTTTGGCCTCAACATTTTTGGTGCGTTGAGCGTGGACCATTGCTGGCATAGGAAAATCCCAAGTTAAGTCTCCTAGTTGAGGATGATGGAGAAGGAGCAGGCTCGGGGGGTTCTCCCTCTCAGGAAAGTGGGGTGACTTTGGGGATGCTGGAAGACTTTAGGCGGGAGGTCCTCCAGACCATCCACTTGGCCTTCTCGGCAAGGAGTGAGTGGGCAATGCCTCAGGTCTCGGTGGCTCCCGCCCCGTCACTGGGCGAGAATGCTCCCGGGTAGCGCCCGAGGAAGTAGATTATAGCAGAGGTTGCAGAAAGGGATGTCCGCGGGCGGGAGCTATTCCCGGGAAAGACCAGTGCGGACAGAGCAAGTGAGCTGAGGTCACGCAATGATCCCTCTTGGCAGGTAGGGGGCGGGAGCCCCTTCAGGGAGCTTATCATCTCATTTCCAGTTCCGGAGGGGTTCCGGGAGCCAGACATGCCCTACTGTATGGGGAGGGACGACCCCACACAGCATGTGCATTGGTTTGAAGATGTCATCTCCATAAGGCAAATGTCGAATGCCTTTAATTGTAGGCTCTTCGCCATCACTCCGAAGTAGAAGGCCAGGGATTGGTTCCACCAATTTCCTACGAGTTCGATCTACTGCTTTGAAGATTTGCGACGTTGGTTCTTGCTGAGGTTCTCAATGTCCAAAAAGAGGAAGAATGGAGCAGAGTGCTTGTTTGGCATCAAGCAGAGGCCGGAGGAGATGCTGGAACGCTATATTGATAGGTTCCAGGCGGTGATTCTGTAAGTTTAGGAGATGTCGGGGTACACGGTGATGCTTGCCTTCACCCGGGAGTTGAGGCCCAGCTTCTTTAGTATGGAGCTGAAGAGAGTCCCCCCCCCTCCTTCGAGGAGTTGATGGAGAGGGCGGAGAAGGAAATCGAGATCGAGGCAGTCAATCCGATGTTTGCAAAGAAGTTGGCCAAGTTGGCGGAAGATGATGGGAAGGAGTCGGGAGTGGGGGGGGCAGAGAGAGCAGAGAGAGGAGAGAAGGAGAGAGGAACCCCGAGGGCAGGGGCAGCAGCAAGGTTGGGGGCCGCAAGAGCCAAACAACAGGGTGGGTTGGAGGCACCAGGAAGGTCTCCTATAGGGACAGGGTGGTGGTTTCCAAAATAGGGACAACCACTGTGAGCAAAGGAGATTCAACCAGCCGTCCTGAAGGCAGGGACAGAGGGTCCCTCTCCCGCCACAACAGGAAGCTATGGAGTTAGTGAGGGGAAGAGGAGGAAGGAGAGGAGCTCGGGGAGGAGCGAGGAGGAGAGATGGTAGGGTGGCGTTGCCCTTCTGTGACTTTCATCAGGAGGTGGGTCATGCAACAACCACCTGCCCGGAATTTCTGTAGATGAGAGCGGCCAGGGGGCAAGTCCAGCAGCAACCACCCGTGAGGATTGAGGAAGTTCTGCAAGGAGGAGGAGAGGATAGATGTGAAGACCGAATGGACGTGTGAGCCCGAGGAGGGATCAGGGTGATCCATGGGGGCGTGGGGATTGAAGCCACTCGTAAGGGGAGCTTCCAAACCATGTATCGAAGGAGCATTGCCTTAACCTCCTAGACCCCCCCCCCCCCACAGGAGGAAAAAATCACTTTATCATTGAAGGACATGCCCGACTACGAAGACCCGTTCTGTGACACCTTTGTGATCCAGACGGCAGTAGAGAATTTCACGGTCTCCAGGATTCTGGTAGACAACGGGAGCTGCGTGAATGTAATTTTCAAGAAAGCCTTTGACGAGATGAAGGTGGAAGCTCGGAGGGTTCTAGACTCGGATGGACCATTATTTGTGTTCTCGGGGGAGCGGAAGGAAGTTGAAGGAGGGGTAGGGTTGCATGTGACGTTGTTGGTTGACCTGATTTCTGGTTTGCACACCAGCTGAGATTTCTCCAATTATTTGGGAAATTGGATGGTCTCTTGATGTTACTAAATCAACAGGGGGTGTTGATTGTTCACCAACCTGTGTTATTGTTTCCTCTTGTGGTACAACAATTGGCTCTTCAGGTTGTGCTTCAATGTGTTGAGCATTCCTTTCATCTTCACTGCTTTCATCCTCTTGAGTAACCTGTAACATGTTCAAGTCTTCAACTAGAGAATGTTCCTGCAAAGGTTCTATGGTATAAGAAATCTTCTTCTTGAAAGACATGTTAGATTCATCAAAAGAAATGTGAACAGATTCCTCAATTTTCAAAGATGATTTATTATAGACCCTATAGGCCTTGCTGATCATGGAGTATCCCAGAAACACTCCTTCATCAGCTTTGTCTTGAAATTTTGCTAAATATCTCTTGTCATTATTGTGAATATAGCAAATACAACCAAAGATTCTAAAATAGTCAACTTTAGGTTTCTTCCATTTGAGTAATTCATAGGGAGTCTTTCCCTTTAGTTTATGTATCAGACTTCTGTTCAGCACATAGTTGGAGGTGTTCACTGCCTCTGCCCAAAAGGATAGAGCTAGATGAGCATCTGACAACAATGTAGTGGCAGATTCAATAAGGGTTCTATTTTTCCTTTCAGCTACCCCATTTTGCTGAGGAGTTCTAGGAGCTGAGAAAGTATGTCTGATCCCTTCACTCTGACAGAACTCTTGCATAAGAAGAGAATCAAACTCTATCCCATGATCACTTCTGATCAGGGCAATGTGAGTATTGAACTCAATCTGTATACATTTGAGAAACTCTGTCAGACACTTAAAGTTATCAGACTTCTTCCTTAGAAAGAACACCCAAGTGAATCTAGAGAAGTCATCTACAACTACTAAAGTGTAGGATTTCCCTCCTAGGCTTTGTACTGTGATGGGTCCAAAGAGATCCATGTGTAACAGATACAATATCCTAGGTGAATCACTCTTATTAAGTGACTTAAAACTGTTTTTAGTTTGCTTGCCTAATTGACAAGCCTTGCAGAGTCCTTCCTTCTTGTAGGGGCCAGAAGGTAGTCCTCTAACAAGGTTGTCCTTGGATAGCCTAGCAATAGTTCTAAGGTTTAGGTGTCCTAATCTCTTATGCCATAAAACATTTGGTTTACAGACAGAGTTAAACAAGCAAATATCTACATTAGTTGAAAGAAAGTCTACTAGATAGATGTTACCTTTCCTTTTACCTGTCAACACTGTTGTGTTGTCCTCTGACTTGATTTTGCATAAGGCTTTGCTGAAGGTCACCTGGTAGCCTTCATCACACAGCTGACTGATGCTAATTAGGTTGTGCTTCAGTCCTTCTACATAAGCTACCTTCTTGAAAGTTACTGAACCAATCTGGACTGCACCATGTCCTTTAGTCTGTCCAAAGTTTGAATCACCAAAGATAACTTTGGGTCCAAGCTTGGCTCTGAAGGATGTGAGGCTGTCCTTGTTCCCTGTCATGTGCTTAGAGCACCCACTATCCAAGTACCATTGCTGGTTAGATGTTGGATAGGTCTTCACCTGCACATAAGACAATTTATTTGTTTTTGACCCAGTTTACCTTGGGCCTAGGTTGATAACCTTTAAATTCAGAAATGAAAGACATCCCAGGTTGACTCTTATATCCTTCAGGATGATATCTCCTTGGAGGTAAAATCCATTCAGTATAAGGGTTATAGATTTGGGATGAAGAACTCTTAGGATTCAATTTTGATTTGTCGTTGAAAAATTTTCCAGAGCTCTGACCTGTGTTCGACGATCTTGGAGCTGCGTTCGACGATCTTGGGTCAGATCGTCGAGCTCCGTTCGACGGTCGACTATGGGTGAGATCAGGCACTTGAGATCGTCGACCTGCGTTCGACGACTTTGGCTGAGATCGTCGATCAGCATTCGACGATTTTTCCTGAGATCGTCGAGCTGCGTTCGGCGATCGTCGATCTTCATTCGGCGATCGTCGATCTCTGTTCGACGATTTCTGCTGGGACTTGGTTTTCTGAGCCAGATCAGAATTTTTCCTAGCAACCTCTACAACTCCCTTTCCTTTGTCAGAAATGAATTTGATGGGAGTTGTTAGGACTATAGGTTGGCTGGATGATGCACCCAAGCCCAGTGTACTGTTAAATCTAGAGTTCACTGTGCTTGTGATGTCCATCAGCTTGATGCTTCTCCCATTAAGGGATTCTTCAAGCTTCTTGGCCTCAGAGAGCTCACTTTTCAGTGAAGCTATCTGTTCCCTACAGCACTCCAACTCCTGAGAGAGTTTGAGGTTTTCTGACTTTAGAGCATTGTGTTCAGATAATTGATTTCTGAGAGAGATAATCTCTTTCTCAGACTTTAGCAGGTCTAAACACAGTGCTTTAAATTCAGATTTAAAATCTTCTGAACTAAAATCAAAAGAACCAATTACCTGATCTTCTTCAGGTTGAGTCTCTGAGTCTGACTCTGACTCCTCTTCTTCTGAGTTATGCTGTGAGGCATTTATTGCCATCATGCAGAACTCCTTTTCTTCTGCATCATCCTCATCATCACTGGAGCTGGATGAGGCTTCTGACTCCTCTTCTGTCTCACTCCAGGATTCAGCAACAAACCCTTTTCTTGTATGCTTATTTTTTGCTTGAGGAAGGTTTGCCATTTCCATTCATTTTGGAGTCTTTCTCCTTTCTTCTTTCTTTTCTGTCCCTTCTGTCCTTGTTCTTGTTCTCTGGACAGTCTGGAACTATGTGCCCTGGTTTCCTGCAACCAAAGCAAATAATGTCTTTATTATTACCAATGGACTTGTCATACCTTGGCTTATCCTGCTCCTTGTATGATCTTCTTCTGAAATCCTTTCTGGCCATTTTGTAGAATCTTTTGGCCAACAAGCTGAGTAGTTCATCATTGCCTGTGGCTTTATCTTCAGGCAGATCCTCAGTTGCCTTGAAGGCTATGGTCTTCTCTTTCCTTGTGGCTGGTGAAGCAGCCTTTTGTTCTTCCTATCTATTCTTGATGAGTAGCTCATAAGATTTGAGCTTACCCAACAAAGCTTTAGTGGTGATCTCATTCAGACTTCTGGCATCCTTAATTGGCCAGATTCTTGAATCCCAAGTGCTGGGGAAGCACATTAGGATCTTGTCATTGAGTTCAGTTAGAGAGATCTCTTTGTCCAATGTCCTTAGTTCACTGACAATTAGACTTAGTCTGTTGTACATGTCTCCCACTGACTCAGTCTCTCCCTTCTTGAAATTCTCATATTGGGAGATGAGATGAGATCTTCTGTCCTTTCTCTCATCAGCTGAGCCTGAGACTATTTCTGAGAGCTTGTCCCAAATTTCCTTGGCTGAATTGCATTCAGCTACCTTTTGAAATATGCCATCTGACATTGTCTGGGCTAGGATGTTCATAGGCTTAGCATCAGCTACCTTCCATCTCTTGATGTCAGCATCTGTTCCTGATGGAGGTGGCACAGCATTTGTGCTTGTGTTCTCTGGGGGTCTTGGACACACTGTCAAAACAGAATTAAAGATATCTTCGCCAATAGAATTCATGTAAAGTCTGATCCTTGCCTTCCAAAGTGCAAACTTGGAAAGATTGCACACTGGAGGTCTGGTGCTAGCATAATCTTTGTTTTGGGCCATGATTTATGCAAACAAAATCTAATAATACACTACAAAAGAAAACCAGATCTAGTTTGGGATCTTTGGGTTCAGGTGTTAGCCTGTACAACCAATCAGGTATGGTATAACCAACCTCGCTTTGATACCAATTGAAAGTGCAACTAGATCTGATATACTCTAGAGGGGGTGAATAGAGTATATGGTGCTTTAAAAACTTTTACAAACTTTTACAACAATTGTTGTAATATGTGTGAGTAGGGAAGCAAAAATAAATCTAATCACAGCACTAAGCAAAGCAAAAACTAAGCACAGAAAAATCAAGGCCAGAAACAAACATAAACACAAGCAAAACCATAAGACACAAGGAAATATAGTGGTTCCCCAAACTTGGGTACATCCACTCTTCTACCACCCTAGGTAGGAATCCACTGCAGGATGAGTTGATCAGGTGTCCTGGGCACCAATGAGCTTTTGATAAGGTACTCAAAAACCAAAGCAGATTTTTTGATCAGGTGTCTTGCCACCAATGAGCTTTTGACAAGGTGCTCAAAAACCAAGCTCAAACTTTTGAAGGGAGTTTGAAAAACCCTTTACAGAGTGGGGGTGAGAGAGTGATGGAAGTCTTCTCTTTCTCAAACAACTGAGAAGACTATGTGGATTGATGTCAAAGCTCCCCCTGAATTCTTGAAATCTTCAGGAAGAAAAGCTTTGCTGAGGGTGATAGGCCTTCAAAGATTGAACTCCAGCAATGGATGATTTCAGCAATAGCTGAAATGTTGAGTGTCTGGAGTCTTGAAAATATGTTGGCCTTGAACACTTTGAAAACTAAAGAGATCTGAAGATTTGAAAACTTGGTCTCCTTGGATGAGTGTTCTTCAGAATTCTTTGAGACAGAAGATTTTTGAGAGTATCTCTGTAGTCTGTATATTCTCTCTATGTATTGTGTGTTCTCTTCTATGTGAGAGATTCAAAAATCCTGTCTTTTATTCTCTGGTCAGAATAGAATATCATTCTCTGTCAAGTATAGCCGTTGGCCTGCATTAATTGCATCCTTAATTGCATAATCTCTTCTGGAGGAAAGTCCACAGAAACATTCCTTGAAAAATCCCTTGAAACTTGGTCCAGAATTGAATGAAAACGGCTAGCAAATCTCTGAATTAATTGCAGAATAACTCCTAACTGATTTTGAATTTGAATTCTGGAAGTTATCTGAAATCGTCGAACTGAGCTCTGCTATCGTCGAGCTGAGCTCAGCGACCTGGAAACACACAGCAGCAAAATATCGTCGATCTGAGCTCAAAGATCGTCGAACTAAGCTCAGAGATAAAGATCCAATGCAGAGTCAAAATCGTCGACCTGAGCTCACCGATCGTCGAATGGAGTTCGACGATATTATGAAGTTGAGCTCAGCGATCGTCGAATGGAGTTCGACGATCTGTCGAAGTTGAGCTAGACGATCGTCGACCGGAGTTCGACGAATCGTCGTGCTGAGCTCGACGATATGACTTAGTCTTCAGACAGAGAATCCTGGTCTTTAGGGCAGCTTCCAAACCTAGACTTCTAACCCTTAGACTCAATTCTAATTGACCTATTAAGCTATACAGAAGGTCAAGCAAAGGTTCCTAGAGACATAGTGATCCTGACCCAAATTAGTAATAGGGTGTTCCAACAATCTCCCCCTATTTGGGTTAGGATTACTATTTACAGACTTTGGAAAAGCTTTAAATAACAACATACAATCAGAAAAACATAAAAGCAACAGCTAGACATGCAGAAACATCACAGAGATATATATATTGCATCCAGATAATCAGAAATTCACAGAAACTGTCACCTTACAATGTCATTTCTTCTCTTTGTCTTTGACAAGCTTAATTTCTCTGTTTGGATTTAGGGCTTCCTTGTTGGACCTAGTGTCATCTGCTGCACCCAAATAAGTTTGCTTTGTAGGCCTGGGAACCATAGCTGCAGGATGTAATTCCATGTATCTCTCAGCATCAAAGAATTTACTGGAAGCATATCTCTCTAATTCTTTCTATCTTTGCTCAGACATTGTTGAAATGTTGGAAGAATCTATTCCTTGTTCTCTGGCCTTTTTAATCTGATCCAGTGCAGCCAATTCCTTCATCCTGGCAGTCCAAGCAGATGGATTATTTTCAGGGTCCTCAAAAGGTACAGGTGGCTCATACCTGTTGGAAGGATTGTCTTGAGGAGGCCTGGCAGATACAGTCTCTTTCAGCTTGTAAGGGAAAGGACCTGATGATGTATCAGACGAAATATGTCCTCCCCTAGAATATGGGTGCTGCCTGGAGTACCCTTTAGAATATACTTGCATATCTCTCTGATTGCCTCTATATCCTCCTCTCCTAGAATATGAACCCCTGGATTAGCTTTCCCTTTGATAGGATCTGGCATGAGGTTGATAGGGAGCCTGGCTTCTGGCTGGGGGTTGACTTGCAGAGCTTCCACCTGCACCTGTATCAGGAGGAGGTGGTGGAGGAGGATGAGAGTGCTTAAATGGGGATGAACCCTTCTCATATTTTCTCTTTTTCTTCATGGCTTTCAGCTGGTTCTTGGAATACTGCATCCAGTGCTCAGTAATTTGGCAGTTATGAAGGATATAGTATGAAATGTCATTGTTATCTTTAACTTTAGCAGGAGGAACCCTTTTCATAGCCTTGCTCCTTGCCTTCCTTTTTCTGGCAATGGTAGCAGATGAGTCATCAGAGTCTGTTTTGAATTCATCAGATTCAGAACTCTGATCATCATATAGAGCATCTATTTTCTTCATAAGATCTTTCTTCAGTTGTACAGCAGCAGATGAGGCAGAAGGTGAAGTAGTAACAGCAACAGCAGCAGTAGATTCTGGACAGGTGACAACAGCAGCAACTGTCTCACTAACATCAGCAGAAACAACAGATACACTATCAGCAATAGAAACTGAAGAGTTGATAGCAGCAACAACTTCACTGACAATAGCAGAAACAGCATCAAAATCTGCAGCAGGCTCAATTTCAGTGGCCTTTGACATCAGAATGTCCTTGGATATTGGCTCATCAGAAGCAGTGTCAACAGTCCTTTCTTCAGAAGCAGCAGCAGTGACTGAATGTACAAAGGAAGAGAGGATGCTAGGGTCACAGCCAGAAAAAGGCACAAGTGCCTTGGATAAGTCTTCTAGGGGCTGGACAGCATTACCCTCTGGCAGACAGCTGAAAAAGGCAGAATCAAACACAGATAGCAAAGACCTGAGGTCAATTGCAAAGACTGCAGTAGGAGGCACAGCAGCAGCAGCAAGAGGAGCAGCAGACACAGAAACAGCAGCAGCATGAAGATTCTCTTCATATGGCATCTCCCCCTGCCTAGATGCAGATACAGCTGGATCAAGGCACACTGCTGTAGGTGCTGCCTGAGGAAGGAGGGAAGAGAGCCTGGCAGAAAGGGCTGCCACAGACAGGTGTAGAGGAGCCAAGGAGGTCTCCAATAGTAGAGAGAGCCTGGGGGCAATCAGCTCATACAGCCTGTCAGCTAGGGCTGAGAGGTCTACTTGCTCAAGAGCTGGAGTAGAGGTAGATGGAATGGGAGCAGCTAAAGTTTCTGGAAGGGGAGAGCTGGGGAATGATGGAATGGATGGCTGAGGTGTAGGTAGGGTAGAGATGGAGGACAGGGGAATTGATATGGGTGGAGTGAATGTGGGCTGGTCTATGATGTGGTGTAGGAGGTCTTGGAATGAAGTGGAGGAGGAGGGTAACTCAGGAGGAGATGATGGGGAATCATCCATAAAGGAGTCATCCAGTAAGGTGAAGGATGGAAGAGAGGGTGAGGAGGTTACATCTGGTGGAGGATAGGAGAACAGTGGGTGGAATTGGTCTTCTGGTGGAGGTGGAATGGGTTCTGGGGATGGTGTTGATGTTGGAGATGGGCTAGAGATGGTGATGGTGGAGGGAGCTGGAATGGTGGATGGTGGGGGAAGGGATGGAATAGGAGGGGGAGTAGGAGCAACAGCAGCAGCCAGGTCATCTGCAGGAGCAGAGACCTGTGGGGGAGTGACTCTTTGAGTCCTTGTGCCTGAAGGGGCACTGGAGGAGGGTCTGCTAGGCTTGCTGATTTGCCTGTCCCACTTTCCAAATAGGGCACAGGTTAGTCTCTTGGAGGCATTGATATGAACTCCAGAGGAGACCAGCAAGGCAGGGCACCTGGTCTGCAGAAAAACTCCAATAATTCTACCAAAATTAACAAAACTCTTGTTTATTTTCTTTTTGATTAGGTCAAAGAAGACCTCTCCCCAGTTCAGAGTTTTCTTATCCACAAGAGCTCCCATGAGACAGAGCTGATATCTGGATATTGTATCATGGGCTGAGTGCTTTGCTAGTAGCACTTTCCCTACCACATCTGCCAGGAACCTATATTCAACAGACAGATTCCTCTTGAAGAGCTTGCTAGGGTTTCCCTCTGGATGACCCATCCTGACAAGCAGGTCAGAATACTCTTCTCCAGATAACTCAGCAGATTCTTCTCCATTTCTCAACTCAAAAACCTCTGAAAGAATGGTTGGGGCCAAGGGTACCTGATTTCCAGCTATTGACCCAACTATAGTGCTGTTATCTTGACTATGAGCAGTAAAAACTCATTCCTTGATTTCATCAGAAGCCAACTTGATCCTGGTGGTCATGAGGGCAGTCAGATTCTGATCCTGGAACAAGCCCAGTATATCTTGGAAAACCTGGTCAGTGGTGCTGAAAGATTCTATATCAATGTCAAAACCTGCATCAAACTTCATGGCAGTAAGAACAGCAACTGACACAGCCATTGTACCTGCAAAGACTTAACAAACAAAACGACCAAGCGTAGAACTATTTGGAGGGAAAGGAAAAATCTTGCAGAGAAATCGAAAGCGCAAATGAGAACGACGGCGAAAAAAGAGTTTTATATTAGGGTTCGACGCAGAATTGGAAAGATCGTTGAATTTAGTTCGACGATCGAGGCTTCTAAGGAATCTGAAGAGACTTCAACATCGTCGATCTCCGTTCGATGATATTGGAGAGCGTCGAGCTCCGTTCGACGATCGTTCAGAGAACAAAATCATCGAGCGCCGTTCGACGATCGTTGACCAGAAGAGATAGTTCATACTATCTGAGAGACGCTGAACTCAGTTCGACGATTTTGGAAATCGTCGATCTCCGTTCGACGATCCTGGGGCAAATCGTCGAGCGCAGTTCAGAGATCAGAAAAATTCTAGACACTAAGAAAAATCAGAATGTTTGCCTAGTCTTGGTCAAATTTTGAGCTTTCAAAATCTTGGATATTATATAAGACTTCCTCCATCTAACATTCCTAACTGATTTAGGAAGAAGGTGTGTTTCTTTTCATCCAAAGGCTTGGTGAAAATATCTCCCCTTTGTAAATCAGTTGGGATATATTGTAATTCAATTCTATTCTTTTCAACATTATCCCTTAAGAAATGATGCATAATCTCTATGTGTTTTGTCCTACTATGGAGGACTGGATTTTGAGCTATGGAAATAGCACTTGTGTTGTCACAAAAGATTTTAGACTTCTCTAAGTTGTAGCCATAGTCTAGGAGTTGGTTTTGAATCCACAAGATTTGTGAACAACAACTGCCAGCAGCCATATATTCAGCTTCAGCAGTTGAAGTTGACACAGATGTTTGTTTCTTACAAAACCAAGAGACAAGTCTGTCACCAAGGAACTGACAAGTTCCACTGGTGCTTTTCCTGTCAATTCTGCATCCAGCATAATCAGCATCAGAGAATCCAGTTAACTCAAATGCTGAATCTTTTGGATACCAGAGACCTAGATTTGGACAACTTTTAACATACCTGAGAATCCTCTTTACTAAAGTAAGGTGTGACTCTCTAGGGCTTACTTGGAACCTAGCACATATACATGTAGCAAACATTATATCTGGTCTACTAGCTGTAAGATACAGTAGAGAGCCAATCATTGCTCTATATGTTGTCTGATCAACAGGTTTCCCATGTTCATCAGCATCCAATACAGCATTGGTAGGCATGGGTGTTTTCATACAAGATGCCTCAGACATACCAAATTTCTTAACCAATTCATTTGCATATTTGGTTTGAGAAATAAAGATGCCTTCAGCATGTTGCTTGACTTGCAATCCTAGGAAGAAGGATAGCTCACTCATGCTACTCATCTCAAATTTAGAATGCATTAGGTTAGAAAACCTTCTGCACAATTTTGAGTCAGTAGAACTAAAAATGATATCGTCTACATAAATTTGTACTAGTAGGGTATGGGACTTTTGAGTTCTAATAAAAAGAGTTTGGTCTACTCTACCCCTTATAAAACTATTTTCCAAAAGAAAGCATGCTAGGGTCTCATACCATGCTCTAGGGGCTTGCTTGAGACCATATAATGCTTTGTTCAGTCTAAAAACATAATCAGGATAAGTTGGAGAGATAAAACCTGGAGGTTGTCTGACATAAACTTCCTCTTTGATGTCTCCATTTAAGAAAGCACTTTTGACATCCATTTGATATACTTTGAAGCCTTTGTGAGCTGCATAAGCTAGAAATATTCCGATGGCTTCTAATCTTGCAACAGGTGCAAAAGTCTGGTCGTAGTCGATTCCTTCTTCTTGAGAGTATCCCTGAGCAACTAGCCTTGCCTTGTTCCTTATAATTACTCCTTGATCATCCAGTTTGTTTTTGAATACTCATTTTGTTCCAACAATGGAATGATCCTTAGGCTTTGACACTAGTTCCCATACTTTGTTCCTCTCAAATTGATGCAACTCCTCTTGCATTGCAATGATCCAGTGTGGATCTTGCTCTGCATCTTGAATGGACTGAGGTTCAATTTGAGATAGGAAGTAGGTGTGCAACAGGTTTTGGTTGACCTGATTTCTGGTTTGCACACCAGCTGAGATTTCTCCAATTATTTGGGAAATTGGATGGTCTCTTGATGTTACTAAATCAACAGGGGGTGTTGATTGTTCACCAACCTGTGTTGTTGTTTCCTCTTGTGGTACAACAACTGGCTCTTCAGGTTGTGCTTCAATGTGTTGAGCATTCCCTTCATCTTCACTGCTTTCATCCTCTTGAGTAACCTATAACCTGTTCAAGTCTTCAACTAGAGAATGTTCCAGCAAAGGTTCTATGGTAGAAGAAATCTTCTCCTTGAAAGACATGTTAGATTCATCAAAAGAAATGTGAACAGATTCCTCAATTTTCAAAGATGATTTATTATAGACCCTATAGGTCTTGCTGATCATGGAGTATCCCAGAAACACTCCTTCATCAGCTTTGGCTTGAAATTTTGCTAAATATCTCTTGTCATTATTGTGAATGTAGCAAATACAACCAAAGACTCTAAAATTATCAACTTTAGGTTTCTTCCCTTTGAGTAATTCATAGGGAGTCTTTCTCTTTAGTTTATGTATCAGACTTCTGTTCAGCACATAGTTGGAGGTGTTCACTGCCTCTACCCAAAAGGATAGAGGTAGATGAGCATCTGACAATAATGTAGTGGCAGATTCAATAAGGGTTCTATTTTTCCTTTCAGATACCCCATTTTGCTGAGGAGTTCTAAGAGCTGAGAAAGTATGTCTGATCCCTTCACTCTGACAGAACTCTTGCATAAGAAGAGAATCAAACTCTGTCCCATGATCACTTCTGATCAGGGCAATGTGAGTATTGAACTCAATCTGTATACATTTGAGAAACTCTGTCAGACACTTAAAGTTATCAGACTTCTTCCTTAAAAAGAACACCCAAGTGAATCTAGAGAAGTCATCTACAACTACTAAAGTGTAGGATTTCCCTCCTAGGCTTTGTACTATTATGGGTCCAAAGAGATCCATGTGTAACAGATACAATATCCTAGGTGAATCACTCTTATTAAGTGACTTAAAACTGTTTTTAGTTTGCTTGCCTAATTGACAAGCCCTACAGAGTCCTTCCTTCTTGTAGGGGCTAGAAGGTAGTCCTCTAACAAGGTTGTCCTTGGATAGCCTAGCAATAGTTCTAAGGTTTAGGTGTCCTAATCTCTTATGTCATAAAACATTTGGTTTACAGACAGAGTTAAACAAGCAAATATCTACATTAGTTGAAAGAAAGTCTACTAGATAGATGTTACCTTTCCTTTTACCTGTCAACACTGTTGTGTTGTCCTCTGACTTGATTTTGCATAAGGCTTTGCTGAAGGTCACCTGGTAGCCTTCATCACACAGCTGACTGATGCTAATTAGGTTGTGCTTCAGTCCTTCTACATAAGCTACCTTCTTGAAAGTTACTGAACCAATCTGGACTGCACCATATCCTTTAGTCTGTCCAAAGTTTGAATCACCAAAGATAACTTTGGGTCCAAGCTTGGCTCTGAAGGATGTGAGGCTGTCCTTGTTCCCTGTCATGTGCTTAGAGCACCCACTATCCAAGTACCATTGCTGGTTAGATGTTGGATAGGTCTTCACCTGCACATAAGACAATTTATTTGTTTTTGACCCAGTTTACCTTGGGCCTAGGTTGATAACCTTTAAATTCAGAAATGAAAGACATCCCAGGTTGACTCTTATATCCTTCAGGATGATATCTCCTTGGAGGTAAAATCCATTCAGTATAAGGGTTATAGATTTGGGATGAAGAACTCTTAGGATTCAATTTTGATTTGCCGTTGAAAAATTTTCCAGAGCTCTGACCTCTGTTCGACGATCTTGGAGCTGCGTTCGACGATCTTGGGTCAGATCGTCGAGCTCCGTTCGACGGTCGACTATGGGTGAGATCAGACACTTGAGATCGTCGACCTGCGTTCGACGACTTTGGCTGAGATCGTCGATCAGCGTTCGACGATTTTTCCTGAGATCGTCGAGCTGCGTTCGGCGATCGTCGATCTTCATTCGGCGATCGTCGATCTCTGTTCGACGATTTCTGCTGGGACTTGGTTTTCTGAGGCAGATCAGAATTTTTCCTAGCAACCTCTACAACTCCCTTTCCTTTGTCAGAAATGAATTTGATGGGAGTTGTTAGGACTATAGGTTGGCTGGATGATGCACCCAAGCCCAGTGTACTGTTAAATCTAGAGTTCACTGTGCTTGTGATGTCCATCAGCTTGATGCTTCTCCCATTAAGGGATTCTTCAAGCTTCTTGGCCTCAGAGAGCTCACTTTTCAGTGAAGCTATCTGTTCCCTACAGCACTCCAACTCCTGAGAGAGTTTGAGGTTTTCTGACTTTAGAGCATTGTGTTCAGATAATTGATTTTTGAGAGAGATAATCTCTTTCTCAGACTTTAGCAGGTCTAAACACAGTGCTTTAAATTCAGATTTAAAATCTTCTGAACTAAAATCAAAAGAACCAATTACCTGATCTTCTTCAGGTTGAGTCTCTGAGTCTGACTCTGACTCCTCTTCTTCTGAGTTATGCTATGAGGCATTGATTGCCATCATGCAGAACTCCTTTTCTTCTGCATCATCCTCATCATCACTGGAGCTGGATAAGGCTTATGACTCCTCTTCTGTCTCACTCCAGGATTCAGCAACAAACTCTTTTCTTGTATGCTTATTTTTGCTTGAGGAAGGTTTGCCATTTCCATTCCTTTTGGAGTCTTTCTCCTTTCTTCTTTCTTTTTTGTCCCTTCTGTCCTTGTTCTTGTTCTCTGGACAGTCAGGAACTATGTGCCCTGGTTTCCTGCAACCAAAGCAAATAATGTCTTTATTATTACCAATGGACTTGTCATACCTTGGCTTATCCTACTCCTTGTATGATCTTCTTCTGAAATCCTTTCTGGCCATTTTGTAGAATCTTTTGGCCAACAAGCTGAGTAGTTCATCATTGTCTGTGGCTTTATCTTCAGGCAGATCCTCAGTTGCCTTGAAGGCTATGGTCTTCTCTTTCCTTGTGGCTGGTGAAGCAGCCTTCTGTTCTTCCTCTCTATTCTTGATGAGTAGCTCATAAGATTTGAGCTTACCCAACAAAGCTTCAGTGGTGATCTCATTCAGACTTCTGGCATCCTTAATTGGCCAGATTCTTGAATCACAAGTGCTGGGGAAGCACATTAGGATCTTGTCATTGAGTTCAGTTAGAGAGATCTCTTTGTCCAATGTCCTTAGTTCACTGACAATTAGACTTAGTCTGTTGTACATATCTCCCACTGACTCAGTCTCTCCCTTCTTGAAATTCTCATATTGGGAGATGAGATGGGATCTTCTGTCCTTTCTCTCATCAGCTGAGCCTGAGACTATTTCTGAGAGCTTGTCCCAAATTTCCTTGGCTGAATTGCATTCAGCTACCTTTTGAAATATGTCATCTGACATTGTCTGGGCTAGGATGTTCATAGCCTTAGCATCAGCTACCTTCCATCTCTTGATGTCAGCATCTGTTCCTGATGGAGGTGGCACAGCATTTGTGCTTGTGTTCTCTGGGGGTCTTGGACACACTGTCAAAACAGAATTAAAGATATCTTCGTCAATAGAATTCATGTAAAGTATGATCCTTGCCTTCCAAAGTGCAAACTTGGAAAGATTGCACACTGGAGGTCTGGTGCTAGCATAATCTTTGTTTTGGGACATGATTTGTGCAAACAAAATCTAATAATACACTACAAAAGAAAACCAGATCTAGTTTGGGATCTTTGGGTTCAAGTGTTAGCCTATACAACCAATCAGGTATGGTATAACCAACCTCGCTTTGATACCAATTGAAAGTGCAACTAGATCTGATATACTCTAGAGGGGGGTGAATAGAGTATATGGTGCTTTAAAAACTTTTACAAACTTTTACAACAATTGTTGTAATATGTGTGAGCAGGGAAGCAAAAATAAATCTAATCACAACACTAAGCAAAACAAAAACTAAGCACAGAAAAATCAAGGCCAGAAACAAACATAAACACAAGCAAAACCAGAAGACACAAGGAAATATAGTGGTTCCCCAAACTT
Organism: Platanthera guangdongensis; assembly: GCA_039583875.1. Taxonomy (NCBI): domain Eukaryota; kingdom Viridiplantae; phylum Streptophyta; class Magnoliopsida; order Asparagales; family Orchidaceae; genus Platanthera; species Platanthera guangdongensis. The sequence continues at coordinate 2,503,532 of CM077149.1, read as the reverse complement.
GGGTACATCCACTCTTCTACCACCCTAGGTAGGAATCCACTGCAGGATGAGTTGATCAGGTGTCCTGGGCACCAATGAGCTTTTGATAAGGTACTCAAAAACCAAAGCAGATTTTTTGATCAGGTGTCTTGCCACCAATGAGCTTTTGACAAGGTGCTCAAAAACCAAGCTCAAACTTTTGAAGGGAGTTTGAAAAACCCTTTACAGAGTGGGGGTGAGAGAGTGATGGAAGTCTTCTCTTTCTCAAACAACTGAGAAGACTATGTGGATTGATGTCAAAGCTCCCCCTGAATCCTTGAAATCTTCAGGAAGAAAAGCTTTACTGAGGGTGATAGGTCTTCAAAGATTGAACTCCAGCAATAGATGATTTCAGCAATAGCTGAAATGTTGAGTGTCTGGAGTCTTGAAAATATGTTGGCCTTGAACACTTTGAAAACTAAAGAGATCTGAAGATTTGAAAACTTGGTCTCCTTGGATGAGTGTTCTTCAGAATTCTTTGAGACAGAAGATTTTTGAGAGTATCTCTGTAGTCTGTATCTTCTCTCTCTGTATTGTGTGTTCTCTTCTATGTGAGAGATTCAAAAATCCTGTCTTTTATTCTCTGGTCAGAATAGAATATCATTCTCTGTCAAGTATAGCCGTTGGCCTGCATTAATTGCATCCTTAATTGCATAATCTCTTCTGGAGGAAAGTCCACAGAAACATTCCTTGAAAAATCCCTTGAAACTTGGTCCAGAATTGAATGAAAACGGCTAGCAAATCTCTGAATTAATTGCAGAATAACTTCTAACTGATTTTGAATTTGAATTCTGAAAGTTATCTGAAATCGTCGAACTGAGCTCTGCTATCGTCGAGCTGAGCTTAGCGACCTGGAAACACACAGTAGCAAAATATCGTCGATCTGAGCTCAAAGATCGTCGAACTGAGCTCAGAGATAAAGATCCAATGCAGAGTCAAAACGTCGACCTGAGCTCACCGATCGTCGAATGGAGTTCGACGATATTATGAAGTTGAGCTCAGCGATCATCGAATGGAGTTCGACGATCTGTCGAAGTTGAGCTAGACGATCGTCGACCGGAGTTCGACGAATCGTCGTGCTGAGCTCGACGATATGACTTAGTCTTCAGACAGAGAATCCTGGTCTTTAGGGCAGCTTCCAAACCTAGACTTCTAACCCTTAGACTCAATTCTAATTGACCTATTAAGCTATACAGAAGGTCAAGCAAAGGTTCCTAGAGACATAGTGATCCTGACCCAAATTAGTAATAGGGTGTTCCAACAATTGTTGACGCTCCAAGCAGCTATAACGCAATCTTTGGGCGGCCCCTTATCAGCGTCTTTCGTTGTGTCCCCTCCTTGTTTCATCAGTGCCTAAAGTTCAGCAGTGGAGGAGTGCAGGTCAGGATCAGGGGGATCCGAAGGTGGCGAGGCACTGCTACGTGACTGTCGTCAATACCATTTCTTGGATGGTGGAGGCAAAGGAGCTAGAAAAGGAGATGGCGATGGAGGAGGAAGCTACGGGGGAAAGAGTGGTGAGCCTAGGTGAGGCTAGAGAGAAGACTGCAGTGAAGCAAGGGGTAGAAGGTGAAGCTGGGGGATAGACCCGGAGGGGTGAAGAAGTGCAGTTGTCTGGGGAAGGCTTGTTGGAGGTGATGGAGGTTGAGTGGGCAGAAGGTGAGGAGTTGAGAGAAGAGGAGGAAGGAGTTGGCAGGGATCAATCCCGGCTAGAGCCGGCGGAGGAAGTCGTCGAGATGGAGGTCATCAGCAGGGCAGGGAGGGCAGAGAAGGTAAGGGTCAGCGGGGTCTTGCTCCCAGAAGAGCAGACAAGGATGCAGGAGTGCATCCAAAAGAATGTTGACATCTTTGCCTGGAGTGCGGCGGACATGCCGGGCATCGACACTGATGTGGCTTGCCACCGTCTGAACTTGGATCCCAAGACGCATCTCATGCGCCAGAAGATGAGGATCATCGTCACCAAGCTGGAGGAGCCCATCCGCAAAGAGGTCAAGAAGCTTCTCGATGCAGGTTTCATCTTGGAGATCTAGTACCCATGCTGGGTCTCTAATGTGGTAATGATAAAAAAGGGTGATGGGAAGTGGCACATGTGTGTAGACTTCTCTTTATTGAATAAATTATGCCCTAAGGATTGCTACCTCTTGCCTCGGATCGACGCGCTGGTTGATTAAGCCGTCTGTTTTTTTTATTATGAGTTTTTTGGATGCTTTTCAGGTTATCACCAGATCCGCATGCATCCTCCCAATGTTAAGGATGTCTCCTTCATCACAAGGGAGGGATGTTTCATCTATAAAATGATGTCCTTCGGGCTAAAGAACTTGGGAGCTACGTACCAACGAATTATGGATCGGGTGTTTAAAAATCATAGGGGTAGGAACCTGGAGGTCTATGTATATGAACACATGGTAAAGAGCGAGGATGTGGATTCACACTACTTGACTTGGAAGAGACATTCGCGACCCTGCAAAAGTTCAAGATGAAACTAAACCCCCAGAAGTGTGTCTTCGAGGCAAGTCGAGGCAAGTTCCTCAGACGCCTTCTAACCCCAGCGGGGGTCGAGCCTAACCCGGATAAGGTGAAATCCATCGTGGAATTGGAATTGCCTCGCAACGCCAAGGAGGTTCAGCGCTTGACGGGTAAGCTGACCGGGCTGAGTCGATTTCTCTCCCGTGTCGGGGAGAAGTGCTCACCCTTCTTCAAAACGCTTCGGGGGAACAAAAAGTTTGAGTGGACGGAGGAATGTGAGGAGGCTTTTTGGGCATTGAAGGCTTAACTATCCCAAGAGCCTCTCTTACAGAGCCCGAAGGAAGGGGAGGATCTAGTCTTGTACCTTGGTAGGAGCAGAGGCAGTGAGTTTTGTTTTGGTAAGGGAAGAAGGAAAGAGACAGTTACTCATCTACTATGTTAGTAGGATCTTAAATAAGGCTGAGCTACGCTACCCCATATTAGAGAAGTTGGCTTTCTCTCTGATCGTCTCGGCCAGAAAGCTCAGACCATACTTTCAAGCCCACTCAATCAAGGTGGTGACCGACCACCCACAGCGTAAGATTTTTGAGGGGGTGGAACACTCGGGGCGGTTGGCCAAGTGGTCCATTTAGCTCATCGAGTTCGATGTCTCCTTCGTGCCAAGGCTCTCCATCAAGGCACAGTCAGTGGTTGACTTCTTGGCCGACTACGTCATAGAGATGGTGGGGGAGGAAGCACTGCCAAGAGAAGCGTGGAAGATGTTCGTTGACGGATCCTCGGGGAAGAATTCTCTTAGGGGAGGCATAGTGTTGGTAAGCCCTTAAGGGGTCATCATAGAGCAAGCATTGGAGCTACACTTCTCGATCACAAACAATCAGGCGGAGTATGAGACAGTCATAGCCGGGTTACGGTTAGCTAAGGAGCTCAGGGTTCACGACGTGGAAGTGCTCACAGATTCACTGGTGGTGGTGTCACAGATCAGGAGAGAATATGAAGCTCGGGAGCCCACCCTCTAGAAGTACTTGTACAAGGCTAGGGTGATCATTGGTGGGTTCCGAGCGTTCTCAATTCAACATGTCCCTAGGGAGGATAATGAAGCAGCAGACTGATTGGGCAAGTTTGGACCCCGGGGAGGGGGAACCCTGACCGAGTAATTTCATCTAGCGATCGAGGAGGGGGAGCTGATGGAAGTGGATCAACGACCCTCATGGGTGGATCCCTTCGTGACCTTTTTCACTACGGGCAGTCTCCCCGAAGGGATTAAGGAAGCAAAGGGCATTCGACACAAAGCGGCTCTTATACATTAAGGGGGATTGCATTAGAAGATGCTATCGAGCCTTTTGGCGCGATGTCTGGCGGAGGAAGTGATCCCAAGAATTTTGGATGAAGTGCACTCCGGAGAATGTGGTAGCCATTCGGGAGGTAAAACGTTGGAAGCAAGGGTGGTCAGGCAGGGATACTTCTGGCCCACTATGAGGAAGGATGCTACAGAGTTTGTGAGGAGGTGCCAAAAATGTCAGCTTTATGCCCCCCTCCAACTCCTGCCCGATCAACGGATTCGAATCATCACGCCGTCATGGCCTTTCGCCATTTGGGGGATGGACCTAGTTGGGTTGTTTTATCCGGCGAGCGGGCAGAGAAAGTTTCACTTGGTCATGATCGACTACTTCTCGAAGTGGTTGGAGGTCATGACATTGGCCAAACTAACCTCCTAGATCATCAGGAACTTCGTTTGGGGAGAGATCATCTGTAGGCACGGGTTGCCTCAAGACATTGTCACAGACAATGGACCACAGTTCGCAAGCGAGGAGTTCATTAGCTTCTGCACTCAGTTGGGAATCGACCTCAGGTTTGCCTTCGTCCACCACCCTAGGAGCAACGGTCGGGTGGAGGCGGCAAATAAAATCATAATGAATCTGCTGAAGAAAAAGGTGGAGAATTTGATGGGGGGTTGGGTGGAGCAACTCCCCTCGGTGTTGTAGGCTCTGCGAACAACCCCAAACACGGCCACTAGCGAAACCCCCTTCAAACTCTCACATGGGTATGAGGCGATTCTACCTGTGGAGTTTGAGGTCCAATCCCCAAGGGTTGCGGCCGCAGACAAAGGAGGCGAGGCATGGAGGGAAGGAAATGAAGAGGAGCTACAGCTCTCATTGGACATGGTGGAGGAACTTCGTGACGTGGCCGCGGTCAGGCAAAAGGAGGTCAAGTGGCGGATGGAAAAGTACTTTGACAACCACGTACGGATCAAACAATTCGCCGAAGTAGATCTAGTCCTAAAGAAAGTTGACGCTGCTGGAAGATCGGCCCCTGTAAGTAAACTCAACCCCAATTGGGATGGGCCTTACATTGTGGAAAAAGTCCTGGGGTCAGGGGGATACCACCTCCAGAATATGGAAGGGGTATCCATGAGTCACACATGGAGTGACGACTACCTGAAGCGTTTTTATCCTTAGTATGGGTAAGATTGTATGTTTTGTTATGATAGTTATTCTAAAAGTTGTTTCTTCACAGGTTTTGAAGTGTTTGTGATTTTGGGCGGCACCGAGTAGACCCGTTGTCCAGTCTCTCATTAGCTGGCAGGGCTAGAAGGCGCACTCGGCCCTAGGTAGACCCGCTGTCCAGGCTCTCACTAGCTGGCAGGTCTGTAGGCTCGCATGGGGGGTAATGAAAGACCCCGAGAGGATCCCGCTGCTCAGACTCTCATCAGCTGGCAGGGCTGGAAGGCGTACTAGGCCCCGCGTAGACCCGCAATCCAGGCTCTCACTAACTGGCAGGTCCATAGGCTCGCTATGGGGGTGGGTAAGGGAAGATCCTGAGAGGATACCGCTGCTCAGGCTCTCATTAGTTGGCAGTGCTGGAAGGCGCACTCGGCCCCGGGTAGACCTATTGTCCAGGCTCTCACTAGCTGGCAAGTCCGTAAGCTCGCCTGGGAGTAAGGGAAGACCCCGAGAGGATCCCACTACTCAGGCTCTCATTAGCTAGCAGGGCTAGAAGGCGCACTCAGCCCCAGGTAGACCCACTATCCAGGCTCTCACTAGTTGGCAGGTCCGTAGGCTCTCCTGGGGGGAAAGGAAAGGGATATGGACGTTTGCAAGACCCCGAGAGGATCCCGCTGCTCGGGCTCTCATTAGCTGGCAGGGCTGGAAAGCGCATTCGACCCCGGGTAGACCCTCTGTCTAGGATCTCACTAGCTGGCAGGTCCGTAGGCTCGCCTCGGGTGGTAAGGGAAGACCCCGAGAGGATCTCGCTGCTCAGGCTCGCATTAGCTGACAGTTAGAAGGCACAGTCAGCCCCGGGTAGTCCCGTTGTCCAGGATCTCACTAGCCGGCAGGTCCGTAGGCTCTCCTGGGGGGAAAGGAAAGGGAGATAGAAGTTTACAATATCCTGAGAGGATCCCGCTGCTCAGGCTCTCATTAGCTGGCAGGGCTGGATGGCGCACTCGGCCCCGGGTAGACCCGCTATCCAGGCTCTCACTAGTTAGCAGGTCCATAGGCTCGCCTAGGGCGAAAGGAAAGGGAGGAAGGATTGTGGTAATATCTTGCAAGGACCCAAGTAGACCCACTGTCAGGCTCTCACTAGCTGACAGGGCGGTGGGATTTCTTGGAGGGGGGAGAAGGAAAAAGGGGATTTTTTGTTTAAGTGGTCCCAGGTGGACCCAATGACCAGGCTCACTCAAGTAGATAGAGCTGTTGAAATCATGATGGAGTCACGAAGCTCTTGATAACTGTTGTTGTATGGAGACCGGGCGGTCTGGCGGTCTGAATCTGACGGATTAGAGACAGAGCGATCTGTCGGTTTCTCTCCAGCTGTTTGGTGGCCAGACTGTTGTTGTTGGTGTCCGGGCAATCTGTTGGTTTATCTCAGACGACTTGGAGACCGGACGGTCTGGCGGTCTCCCATGGCGGCTTGTTCTCTCCTTCTGGTGGTTGTCGGGCGGTTATCCTATTCGTCTAACCGCGCGGCCTGTTTGGCTTGTTTTTATGTTAAACCGCTTACACCTGTAATTATTTAGTCCCACATTTCTTAATTGTAATCTCTTTCATCTCCTCCATTCTATAAAAGAGAGGTCATACCTTTGTAATAGATACTCTTTTTGTGTAAGAACCGAACAAAAACAAACCGAAATGGTTTTAATCTGAAACTTTATTATCCGAAAAAGGTATCTATTACAAAGGTATGCCCTCCCTTATATAGAATGGAGGAGAGATGAGAGAATACAATTAAGAGATGTGGGACTAAAAATTTACAGGACTAAGCGGACTATACAAAACAAACCGCACAAGCCGCGCGGTTAGACAGAAGGGATAACCGCACGGCTACCACAAGAGAAGAAGAGAGATTGCCAGGGAAGACCGCTAGACCGCCCGGTCTCCAAGCCGGCTGAGACAAACTGCCAGAACGCGCGGTCTTCAACCCGCCAAGACAGACCGCCCGGTCACCAACTTCAACACTCCCCCTCAAGCTGGAGCATATATATCGATCATGTCCAGCTTGTCGCAAACATGAAGAAACGAGGCGGAAACTGGCTTGGTGAAGATGTCAGCCAGCTCTTTATCAGAAGTGACAAAGGGAGTGCAAATTTGTTCCTTTAAGATCTCTTCACGAATGAAATGACAGTCGACCTCAATGTGCTTTGTTCTTTCATGAAAGACCGGATTTTTGGAGATGTATATGGCGGCCTTGTTATCACAGAACATAGGTAGAGGATGGTTGTAGACCTCTCCTAAATCTAGCATGAGAGCCCGCAGCCATTTTAACTCACAAGTGGTTGATGTCATACTGTGATACTCAGCTTCTGCACTGGACCTGGAGACAACATACTGCTTCTTGCTCTTCCAGCTCACCAGATTTCCCCCAACAAAGGTGCAAAAACCTGAGGTTGACTTGCGATCCCCTTTGTCATCAGCATAACTTGCATCTGAGTAGGCTTCAATCCTCAGATGACCATTCTTCTGAAAAAGTAATCCTTTCCCAGGTGCTGCTTTAACATACTCCAAGATCCGCAAGGCGGACTGTAGATGACACTCCCTAGGTGCTTGCATGAATTGACTCACCTTGCCCACAACATAGGAAATGTCGGGTCTGGTCACTGTGAGATATATGAGCTTACCAACCAGACTCCTGTACCGCGAACTATCTGAAAGAGGAGGCGAATCATCTGTCCAGGTTTTGTCTTCTCCAGTTGCCATGGGGCATCGGGCAGGTTTTGCTCCAGTCAATCCTGCCTCTTTTAAAAGATCAAGGGCATACTTACGCTGAGAGAGAACTAAGGAGTCGGGCTTCCGAGAGATTTCGATCCCCAGAAAGTACTTTGGAGAGCCCATATCTTTCGTGATCAGATGTTGGCGAAGATGTCGCTTTGTCAGGGCTACCCCTTCCTGGTCATCGCTAGTGAGAAGAATATCATCGACGTACACAGCAAGAACAACCAGCCCCGAAGGAGTTTTGCGAATAAATAGAGAGTGATCAGCAGAGCTTCGCGCAAAACCAACGGCCGCCACGATGCCGTTGAACTTGTCAAACCAAGCTCGAGGGCTCTGCTTGAGGCCATAAATTGCCTTCTGCAGCCGGCATACTCGTGTCTCCCCCTGAGCAACATACCCAGGAGGTTGCTCCATGTAAACGGCCTCGTGAAGATCACCATAAAGAAAGGCATTCTTGACATCCAGCTGAGAAATCGGCCAATCCCTATTGACCGCCACAGAGAGAAGGACCCGGATAGTGCTGAGACGAGCCACGGGGGAGAAGGTGTCGAAGTAATCAACCCCATAGGTCTGAGTAAAGTCCTTAGCAACAAGGCGAGCCTTATACCGATCCACAGTGCCGTCTGGACCAAATTTGACCACAAATACCCAGCGACAGCCAACAACATCAGTACCGAAGGGAGGAGGAACAAGAGTCCATGTACCCCGCTCCGTGAGGGCCGCCATTTCCTCATCTATGGCCAGCTTCCAGTGGGGAATAGCAAGGGCCTCCTGATAGGAACGAGGCGTGGCAGTGGCAGAGATAGCCAGCGCAAAGGCCCTGCGAGAAGGTGTAAGACGATCATATGAAACAACAGCAGCAAGGGGGTGTAGGGTACATGTTCGCACCCCTTTGCGAAGAGCCACAGGGAGATCCAGGTCGGCGGCCCCCTCGGGATCCGGAGCGTCCGTGGCAGAGAGAGCTGGCCCGGGAGAAGAGAGCGACGGCGGCAGAGAGGATGGAGACGGAGGTGGAGAAGTGGGAGAGAGAGGTGGAGCGAGAGGAGGGGACGGAGATGGCGGAGGGGTGGATATCTCGGTAGGAGACGATGGAACGAAGGGAATAGCAGGAGAGTCAAAAGCCGGGGAAGGAGGAGAGGTAGCGGGGGAAAGAGAGGAGGAGTCAGTCGAGAAGTAGGAGGCATTCTCGAAGAAGGTAACGTCAGCAGAGACGAACTGCTGACGAAGAACAGGGTTAAAGCAACAATAGTCTTTCTGAGTGGTGGAGTACCCCAGAAAGACACATTTGGTGGAGCGAGGGGATAGCTTGTCACGGGTGGCAGATGGGGTATGCACAAAAGCAGTGCATCCAAAGATGCGGAGAGGGAGAGGAAAAGGCTCCTTGCCCGGATACAGAATGGAGAAGGGTGTTTTCCTGTGGAGAATGGTGGATGGAATGCGATTGATGAGGTAGCAGGCAAGGAGAACGGCATAGCCCCAATACGAGCGAGGGACATGCATCTGGGTCATCAATGTGCGAGCCACATCGAGGAGGTGATGGTTTTTGCGTTCCGCCACCCCATTTTGTTGGGAGGTGTAAACACAGCTAGTCTGATGAATAATGTCATGTTGCACACAAAAAGAGGTAAAAGCATGACTCAGATACTCTTTAGCATTGTCGGAGCGAAATGTTTTAATACAAACATTGAACTGAGTTTTAATCAACTGATAAAAAGATATCCATACATCTAAAAGTTCAGAGCGATCTCGGAGGAGATACACCCAAGTATATCGAGAAAAATCATCTATAAAGGTTACAAAATAAGAACTACCTCGGCCAATGGTGAGGGTAGGAGCAGGTCCCCAGATATCGGAGTGGACAAGATCAAAAGGACGAGTAGAGCCCCATCCGTGCTTCGGCGGGAAGGAGGAACGGTGATGCTTGCCGAGTTGACAGGCGTCGCATTGGAGAGGAGTACTAGACGGAGGGAGGTGCGGCAGAAGCTGATGTAGAAGACGTAGTGGAGGATGATCGAGGCGGAGATGCCACTGGAGAAGATCCGTACAGGAAGACGAGAAGGCGGACAAGGCGGAAACATTGTCGAGAAAGTAGAGGCTGCCGCTCTCAGTCCCAGTAGCAATCGTCTGGTGGGAGCTCGGATCCTGAAAATAACAAGAAGTTGGTGTAAATGTCACAGAACACTGAAGTTGTTTGCATAAAGAGGTAACAGACAACAGATTGCACGGAAACTTGGGTACATAGAGAGTGTCCGCTATTCGTAGTGACGGAGTAACATGAACCACTCCCGTCCCATGAACCGGGGAGGGAGAACCATCCGCAACTAGGACCGGGGGCAACCGATCATGTTGTTCGAGCAAAGAGAAGCACTGAGGATTGCCCGTCATGTGATTAGTGGCACCAGAGTCGATGAGCCATTTACCTTGAGTCACCATGTGGGCACTACCTGAGGATGTTACAACAGAGGCAGACGGCTTGGAAGAGTCACCGGAGGGGCGAAGATGGGGATGCTTCGTCCAGCAGCGTTCGAAAGTGTGGCCGGTTCGGCCATAATGAGAACAGAGGTATCGGGAAGAAGCACGGCCTCCGGACTGGTGACTGCGGCTACCAGAGCCACTCCGCTGAGTGTGATGAGAATAGTTGTCCGGTGGTGGAGAAGGAGCGGGCAAAAGTGGGCGCTGAAGGAGAGAGGTGACAGCAGCGATGCGGGCAGCGGTGGCATCTAAGGTAGGAGATTCGGCCTCACCCAGAATTTGCTGGCGGATCATGTCATAAGTATCAGGAAGCCGGAGCAAATAACACACAACCAGAAGCTCCTGGAAGTGCTTGTGTTGTTGAGCCAAATCCGCAGAAAAGGGGCGATTCTGAAGAATATCAGCCCCAAGAGCCTGAACCTGTTGCTAGGCAGCAGCAGGAGACAAGGTAGGACGGGCAAAGAGGTCCGCATACAATGTATAGATGCGGGATGTCTGAGCCCCCTTGGAGTACAGAGCGGCAAGATGAAGCCAAGCGGCCTTGACCGTCTCATCATGACATATGACGGGAAGGCACTCATCGGAAAGACTGTTCGCGAGCCAAGTACGCACAAGCGCGTCACTTGCATCCCAGTCATCAAAGAGAGGTGAAGTGATAGGAGGTGGGTCATCAACGAGATGGTGGCGTTTGCATTGTGAGCGAAGAAGAAAGGTGAAAGAGACGCTCCAATCCGGGTAGTTGGAGCCAACAAGCTTGGAAACGGTCCCAAGGTTCCCGGAAGGAGTAAGTGGAAGAGGCGAAGCCGGATGGGTGACAGGGGTGGTGGCAGTAGAGGCATGAGAAAGAGCCATATGAGCAGGAAAAAGGAAACCGGGCAGTTAGGAAACAACCTGCGCGGATAGGAAAAAGAAGGGCTGCAGCGGTCACAAGGGGAGGAAACCAGCGGCCAGAAAAGCCACGACCAAGCTGCAGACACAAGCAGAGGGGAAGAAGTCGAACGGCTACAGGACAGGCCGCGCGAACAGAAACAGGACAAAACAGGTCGCTGCGACAAGAGGTGGCGACTTAGAACAGGAAACAAAAAAGTCGCGCATACAGAGGGCAGCAACAAGGAGAGGAAGAGGTCGCGCGGACAGGGTGCAAGCCGGCGCGACAAGCCGCGCGGACAGGAAGACACAGAATCAGGAGGAGTAGATTGAGTCCTCTGATACCATGTAAGAACCGAACAAAAACAAACCGAAATGGTTTTAATCTGAAATTTTATTATCCGAAAAAGGTATCTATTACAAAGATATGCCCTCCCTTATATAGAATGGAGGAGAGATGAGAGAATACAAATAAGAGATGTGGGACTAAAAATTTACAGGACTAAGCGGACTATACAAAACAAACTGCACAAGCCGCGCGGTTAGACAGAAGGGCTAACCGCACGGCTACCACAAGAGAAGAAGAGAGATTGCCAGGGAAGACCGCTAGACCGCCCGGGAAGACCGCTAGCGGCGGCCACATACACCTAGAGAAATCATCAATAAATGTGACAAAATATGAACTACCCCGATCGATGGTGAGGGTAGGAGCAGGAGCCCATACGTTAGAGTGAACGAGGTCGAACGGACGGGAAGAGCCACGACTTTGCGTTGGTGGGAAGGAGGAGCGGTGATGCTTGCCAAACTGACATGCATCACAGTTGAGAGGAGGATGATGAGGAGGGAGGTGGGGCAGAAGCTGGCGCAGAAGCCGGGGAGGAGCATGTCCAAGGCGAAGATGTCATTAGAGAAGATCTAGAGAGGAGGAGGAGAAGGCGGATAGAGCAGAAATGTTGTCGAGGAAGTAGAGGCCGCCGCTCTTAGTCCCAGTAACAATCATCTGTTGGGAGTCTGAATCCTGAAAAGAACAAGAAGTAGGAGTGAATGTGACGGAACATCGTAGTTGCTTGCATAGAGAAGTAACTGATAATAAATTGCAAGGGAACTTGGGCACATAGAGGGTATCTAGCAGACGAAGAGACGGAGTGACTTGAACCACTCCTGTCCCATTGACCGATGAGGAAGAGCCATCCGCAACAAAGACTGGGGGTAACCGATCATGTGTTTCTAGAAGAGAAAAACACTGAGGATTGTCTGTCATATGATTGGTAGCACCAGAGTCGATCAACCATCTGCCGTGAGTAACAACGTGAGCACTACCGGAAGATGTGACCACCAAGGCAGACTGCATGGAGGAGGTCGAGGCCATAGAAGAGAGGTCGCACGATCAAACAAGAGGTCGCGCGAACAAACAGGAGGCAGAGAGAAAAAGGTCGCGGCGACAAGGGAAGAAACACCAAGCCGGGCGAACAGCAAGCAGGACGTGCGGCTAGGAAGGCCGCAGCCAAGAAGCAGAGCAAAGCAGAGGGAACGAAGCCGCATGGCTAGCGAGAAGGCCGCTCGAACAGGAGAGAGAGAAGACCACACGAATTGGGAGGAGTTAGCGAGAAAGGCAAACAGGTCGTGCGAACAGAGTAGAAACCGCACGAACAGAAACTGACCGCGCAAAAAAAGGAAGATCGCGGGGAGAGAAGAGGCAAAGAAATCGCGAAAACAGGTCGCGGATACAAAGAAAGAGACAGGCCGCGCACACAAAGGGCAGCGACTAAGAGGAGACAAAAACAAGTCGTGCAGAAGAAACAAGTCGCGAGAAGAAGGAGCAAGCCGCGCAGACAAGTCACGCGGAAGAGGAAGCTCATAGAATCAGGAGAAAAAGATCGAGCGCTCTGATACCATGTGCGAACAGAAAATAAGAGACCGAAAAATTGGAGTGACAAAATTTTTATTATCCAAAAAGGTATCTATTACAAAGGTATAGCCTCCCTTTTATAGAATGGAGGAGATGAGAGAGATTACAATTAAGCAATGTGAGACTAAATAATTACAGGTGTAAGCAGTTTAACATAAAAATAAGCCGAACAGGCGGCGCGGTTAGACGAATAGGCTAACCGCCCGGCCACCACAAGAAACAGAGAACAAGTCGTCATAGGAGATCGCCTGGTCTCTAAGCCGCCTGAGACAAACCGTCAGACCGCCCAGATAACTACAACAACAGTCCAGCCACCAAACCGCAGGAGAGAGACCGCCAGATCGCTCGGTCTCTAAACCGTCAGAATCAGACCGCCAGACCGCCCGGTCTCCATACAACAACATACCAAGTTAGAACCCGCCAACCCATTAGTTCATCTCAAAACCTAGGTATTGAGATGAAGGGTGGAGGGGTACATGAACACAAAGGGGAGAAGTCTGCATGCGGTGTGGGATTAACCCCAACCACAGGACCGCGGGGATATTCCGCCACAAGGGGGCCCACCGGGGTCAACATCCAGACCTGGAACGCGATGGGGAAGCCAAATACACGGTCCCACACACATGTATCCTGCTGGCTAATATAATCTCAACACACCCCCGCAGCAGGACAACCTGACTCTGATACCAAGTTAGAACCCGCTAACCCATTAGTTCATCTCAAAACCCAGGTATTGAGATGAAGGGTGGCTGGGTACATGAACATAAAAGGGGAGAAGTCTACAGGCGGTGTGGGATTAACCCCAACCACAGGACCGCGGGGATATTCCGCCACAAGGGGGCCCACCGGGGTCAACACCCAGACCTGAAACCCGATGGAGAAGCCAAATACGTGGTCTCACACACACGTGCCCTGCTGGCTAATATAATCTCAACAGTTCGGGCAATCTTTCTTTTCTCGAGAAAGAAAGCTTTTTTTCTCGAGAAACATTGTTGTTTCGTTGTTTCTCGAGAAACATTGTTGTTTCTCGAGAAACAAAGCTGTTTCTCGAGAAAACAATGCTGTTTCTCGAGAAAACAATGCTATTTCTCGAGAAAACAATGCTGTTTCTCGAGAAATGACCTATTTTCTCGAGAAATGACCTTATTTCTCGAGAAATCAATATTATTTCTCGAGAAATCAATGTTATTTCTCGAGAAATCAGTTTTGTCTCATACTTCTGAATAAAATGACGATACGGGGGCTAAACGTACCCCGATTTGAACGAAATTCTCAATGTAAGTGAATGTCAGCGCTACGAATCTAACGGCGAAGACAAAACTAAAATTTGACGAGCCGTTCTCGAGATATTAATTTTTCAAGTCTACGACGAACATAAATTTTACAAAACTTCGGAAATTCGCCGAGGCTCGAATATCGCTCGGATCGCGACGAAACTTGACGAGCATGTCAAAAATTAATTAATTTAATTTCCTAACGTGAAATTTTCCGTTTTCTACAAGGATTCACGAATTTGGCCGACTCGACCGAACAGACGCGAAAACGCACTAACGGCGACACGCCGTCAACTGCACGTTAACGTAACGCCCCTTACGTCATTATGATGTCAACAAGAGGATTAAATAATTGCCGGAATATTAGGGGCGCTACAGTCACATCCACTCCAACTTCTTATTCTTTTTAGGATCCGCGCTCCCAACGGACGATTGCTATTGGGACTGAGATAGGCGGGCTCTACTTCCTCGACAACGTTTCTACTCTGTCCGCCTTCTCCTACTCTACAGATCTTCTACAGCGGCATCTCCGTCTTGGTCATCCTCCTCCAAGCCTTCTTCGCCAGCTTCTGCCCCACCTCCCTCCCCACAATTCTTCTCTCTACTGCGATGTCTGTCAGCTTGGCAAGCATCACCGTTCCTCCTTCCCGTCGAAGCAAGGTCATGGATCTACACGTCCGTTTGATCTCATACACTCCGATATCTGGGGTCCTGCTCCTACCCTCACCGTTGGTCGGGGTACTTCGTATTTTGTTACCTTCATTAATGACTTTTCTAGATGTACTTGGGTGTATCTCTTACGAGATCGCTCTGAATTATTCGATGTATGGACATCCTTTTATCATTTAATAAAAAATCAGTTTGGTGTTTCAATTAAAGTCTTACACTCTGATAATGCTAAGGAATATATTAGTCAAGCTTTTTCATCCTTCTGTATACAACGTGTAATTGTTCATCAAACTAGTTGTGTCTATTCCTCACAACAAAATGGGGTGGCAGAACGCAAACACCGTCACCTCCTTGATGTCGTTCGCACTCTACTAACACAGATGCATGTCCCTCACTCCTATTGGGGCTATGCAGTTCTCATTTCCTGCTATCTCATCAATCGCATTCCCTCCACGGTTCTCCATGGTCAAACCCCATTCTTCATTCTCTATCCGGGTAAGATTCTTTTCCTCTCCCTCTACGTATCTTTGGGTGCACCGCCTTTGTGCACGCTCCCTCCGCCACCCATGACAAACTCTCCCCTCGCTCCACCAAATGTGTCTTTTTGGGGTACTCCAACACTCAGAAAGGCTATTGTTGTTTTGACCCCATTTTACGCAAGCAGTTCGTCTCCGTCGACGTTACCTTCTTTGAGAATGCTCCATATTTATCTGACGACTCCTCTCCTCTTCCTGTGGCTTTTGATACTCCTCTTGTTCCCTCCAGCCCATCTACACTTACCGATGTTTTTCCACCTTCCCCATCTCCATTGTCTCCTCCTCTCTCTTCACCTCCGTTATCTCCCTCTTCTCCGCCGCCGCCGTCGCTCTCTACTCCCGGGCCAGCTCTCTCCACCACGGATGCTCTGGATGTTGAGGAATCCACTGACCTGGATCTCCCCATTGCTCTTCACAAAGGGGTTCGGGCATGTACCCAACACCCGCTTGCTGCTGTTGTTTTCTATGATCGTCTTACCCCTTCTCGCAGAGCTTTTGCACTTGCCATCTCGGCCACTGCCAGCCCCTGTTCCTACCAGGAGGCTCTTACTGTTCCTCATTGAAAGGCTACCATGGATGAGGAGATTGCTACTCTTACTGAAATGGGTACATGGACCCTTTGCCCTCCTCCCTTCGACACAGATGTTGTTGGATGTCGCTGGGTCTTTGAGGTGAAGTTCCGACCAGACGACAGTGTGGATCGTTACAAGGCCTGTCTTATTGCCAAAGGCTTTACCCAGACTTATGGAGTTGACTATTTTGACACCTTCTCTCCAGTTGCTCGTCTCAGCACTATCCGGGTCCTACTCTCTGTGGCTGTCAACAAGGATTGGCTCATTTCTCAACTGGATGTTAAGAATGCCTTTATATATGGGGATTTTCAGGAGGACGTCTACATGGAGCAACCTCCAGGGTATGTTGCTCAGGGGGAGACACAGGTATGCTGACTAAAGAAGGCTATCTATGGCCTAAAGCAAAGCCCTCGTGCATGGTTTGATAAGTTCAGCGGGATTGTGCTGGTTGTGGGTTTTACGAGAAGTTATGTCAATCACTCTTTATTTATTCGCAAAACCTCCCTGGGTCTCGTGGTGCTTGCAGTCTATGTGGATGATATTCTTCTCACTGGAGATGATCAGGCTGAGATAACTTTGACAAAGAAGCATCTTCGCCAACATCTGGTCACAAAGGATATGGGCTCTCCAAAATACTTTCTGAGGATAGAAATCTCTCGGAAGCACAATTCTCTTGTCCTCTCCCAACGCAAGTATGCTCTTGACTTGCTAAAAGAGGCAGTGTTGACTGGGGCTAAACCTACTTGATGCCCCATGGCGACTAGAGAAGATAAGACATGGACGAATAACTCTCCTCTTCTTTTAGATGTTACGAGGTACAGACGTCTGGTTGGTAAACTTATATATCTCATGGTGACCAGACCCGACATCGCCTATGTTGTAGGCAAGGTTAGCCAATTCATGCAAGCTCCTAGGAAGTGTCATCTACAGTCTGCCCTAAGGATATTGGAGTATGTTAAATCAGCGCCTGGGAAAGGACTACTTTTTCAGAAGAATGATCATTTGAGGGTTGAAGCGTACTCAGATTCGAGCTATGTTGATGGCAAAGGAGACTGCAAGTCAACGTCGAGGTTTTGCACCTTTGTAGGGGGAAATCATGTGAGCTAGAAGAGCAAGAAATAGTCGGTCGTCTCCAGGTCCAGCGCAGAAGCAGAATATCAAAGTATGGCGTCGAGCACATGTGAATTGAAGTGGTTATGAGCTCTCATGCTTGACTTAGAAGAGGTCTACAACCATCCTCTACCTATGTTTTGTGACTACAAGGCCGCTATATACATCTCCAAAAATCTGGTCTTCCATGAGAGAACAAAACACATTGAAGTCGACTGCCACTTTATTCGGGAAGAGATTTTGAAGAAACAAATTTGTACTCCATTCGTCACCTCCGATAAAGAATTGACAGATATTTTCACCAAGTCAGTGTCTGCCTCCTTTCTTCACATTTGCGACAAGCTAGGCATGATCGATATATATGCTCCAGCTTGAGGGAGAGTGTTGTTGTATGGAGACCGTGCGGTCTGGCGGTCTGAATCTGGCATATTAGAGACCGAGCGGTCTGTCAGTTTCTCTCCAGCGGTTTGGTAGCCAGACTGTTGTTGTTGTTGTCCGAGCGATCTGTCGGTTTATCTCAGGCGACTTGGAGACCGGGCGGTCTGGCAGTCTCCCATGGAGGCTTGTTCTCTCCTTCTGGTGGTTGTCGGTCGGTTAGCCTATTCATCTAACCGCGCGGCCTGTTCGGCTTATTTTTATGTTAAACCGCTTACACCTGTAATTATTTAGTCCCACATTGCTTAATTGTAATCTCTCTCATCTCCCCCATTCTATAAAAGGGAGGTCATACCTTTGTAATAGATACCCTTTTTGGATAATAAAATTTGTTACTCCAAATTTTCGATCTTTTTTTTTTGTTCGCACAATAGCAAGTTTCCAAAATGCTAACATCTATCCTAAGTAAGGATGGGATAACTCAGACCCCACTCGGCAGGGCTCTTGGCATAACCCTCCCAACAGGGCTCTCGGCATAACCCTCTTAGCAGGGCTCTCGCCATAGCCATCTCGCCGAGGATCCAGGCAAGCACCTCTCGGCAGGTTCCCGGCACGGTCCTTTTGGCAAGACTCTCGACAAGTTATTTATAGCGGGTTTTTACTTAGCCAACTCTTCAAATGGGAGGCGGTCATCACCTAAGATCCTAGGGTTCGCGCAAAGGTAATAAACATTCCAGCAAAAGGGCAGAGTTTTCAATGCAATATAAAAGTTGTAGCATCGGTTTGAGGAATATCACCCCTTACAAAAAGTTACAAAAATAAGTTTACAAAAGTGAATTTACAAAAACAAGGGTAAGATTACAATGAAAAAAGCAAAATGTGGGGGCTAGTGGGAAGGCCCGCTGAAGATCCCGTCGGAGGTCTCGCTGGAGGTCCCACTGGAGGTTCCGCTGGGGGAGTAGCAGGAGGTCTTGCTGGATGAGCTTCCGCCAGTCTCCTCGTTCAAGCCAAGCTCCGTCGCGTCATTGGTCGGAGAGTCGCCCTCTCCTGCGGGCTTAGGGATGGGCTCAAACAAACAGGGCAAGATCCCTCGCGTCGTGAGAGTCTCGCCTTCTTCGTTCAAAAGCGCCGACTCCTGAAGCACATCGATGACCATCTTGGCGGTGGCTTGCACATTCTCCTGAACTATCATGTCGATCTCGTACGTGGAATAATGACGACGCTCGACTCTCTCCTCCAGCGATGGCCGGGCCTGGGCTAGGGCTAGGGCCTCCTCCAAGCGCTTCACCTTAGCTTGCAGTAGCGGGTTCTCGCACTCGACGTCGGCCACCCTCGCGCGAGACAGCTAGGCTTGCGCGGAGTCCTGCGAAACGGTCTGATTAAGCAATATATATATATTAAGAAGACAATAAATATTGAAGGGTCCCGCTTACCTAGGTGGTTGGGCGAGAGGAGAGAAGTTGTTGGGAGGCTGCCAATTCGGCCTTTAGGGTGACCACTTCGGCTGCAGCGGTATCCCTCTCCTTGAGCATGTCGACGAGGTTGCGCTCGATGGTGAGGGTACGACGCCCAGCCATATGCGAGAGCTGGACCGCGCGAAGTTGGGCATGGACGGCATCGTAGACGAGGGCCCGGGTATTCGTTCGGTCGAACGTGTCGACGTCCTCCCAACCGTAGAGCCCATAGCCCAGCACGAAGGCATCGTCGGTGCTTGGGTCCCGCTCCCTCCAGGAGTGGAGAAGAGTGGAGAATGCGATGCGGTTGGTGGTATGGTCCCACTGGATCAAGGGATGGCCCTCTGCATCTAGGTACTTCTCGCCGAAGCCAAAATTCTGGTGCCCTTTCGGCACCGGCTTGAGTGGGGTCTCCGTAGGGGTCTCTGAGGCAGGCCTAGTGGTACCTGTCTCGCCTGCAACTAATGGGGTCTTGGCGGAAGCTGGCACAATGGACTTTCCCTTGTCCGCCGCTGACAGTTTCGATTTTTTGATGGGGGGCAGGTAGGGAGCAGTGTTTCCGCTTCTAGACACTTGGTTCTGAAAAGGATCTCGGCTCCTCCCGGCAGGCGGCGACGGCAGACTTGGCGAGAGCCAAGGGGTCGGTGAGCGCCCTAGTCTCGTCAAAAGGTTGGTGGACGGGGATCTCTCGTTCACCTGCGAGACCCGTGGCTAAATAACCCTGCATCTCAAAAAAAACAAAAGGTCGCGAGAATAGACTGAAATAATACCTTCGCCGGGAGGAACAAGCTGGAGGTAGTCCAGATCTCGCCGAAGTAAGGGGACGTTGAAAATCTTAGTCCCGAAGAATTCGACGAGGGCGACCCCCCCCCCCCCAAGAGCGGGAGGCTTGTAGGTCGCGTCGTCGTACTGGACTGGCCCGAGCGGAATGTTTCCAAAGTCACCAGAGACAAAAACGAATCTCTGTCCCCGGTGATGGTTCTTGTTGGCGAGACCGCTTGTCTTCACCAACTTCCCCGAGAAGAATACCACACCGCCTTTCGCGCAGAAGTTGAACAGCTTCCGGAAGATGGGCAGGCTGAATTTGATCCTTTCCGCCCGCATATAGCAGATGAATGCCACCAAGATCGCGACGGAATTTGGGTTGAGCTGTGTCGGCACCACCCCATAGTACCGAAGGGCCTGGCGCACTTCCGGCCAAAGGGGGAGACGGAAGCCCACCTCGAAGTGCTCCAGAGGAATGACGAGCTCCCCGACCGATGCGAGGTTAACCCTATCGTCGTTCCCGGGGTTCCGCGCAATGAACCCGGTGGGGATGAAGTTGGCGACTATCATGTCGAACTCCTCCAGGGTCAGCCAGCAAGGAGGGAAATTGTGTTCAAGGAAGGATTGCGCACACTTGGAGCGGCCATCGCCCTCGCCATGCATTTTGAAGAGAAGGCGAGAGGGGAGAAAAGATCGGAGAGGTGAGAGCCTTTGCGCTGCAAAGATCGGCGAGAGCAGTCGGGAGGAGGACGAAGGCTTGGAATCTAAGAAATAAATCCAGAGAAGTAAAAGTGGTAGGTGGATCGGCCTATTTATAGAAGATTCGGTAATTATGAGTTTTTCCTAAAAGCGGCGGGAGTATGGTCAACAAGTCAGCAAATCCTGATGTTCTGACTCCTCGATTTCCATCCTGCCTCGTTGGCTCTCCTTGGACCTGCAGAAAGCGAGAACCTCCAGGAAAGGCTAGGGAAAAAGCAAACGTCCGCAGCATGCGAGAAGTGTTGAGCAGGGCACAAGAGTCAAGCATTCGCAAAGCATTAGATGTGAAAGCATAAAACACAGACAGAAAAAGCACAGGCATAGATGGGCTCTCGCTGGGCGAGAGTCGCGAAATAACAATGATAAAAAATAATAATCGTTTAACTCTCGTGAGATGCAAAGGGTATAAAGCGGTAAGGGTATGCTAAAGGGGAGGGTAAAGAAGAAGCTGGCCCCACAGGGCTCAGTACGACTCCCACCGCCAACGACCCAGACCTCGCCTGCCAGACCTTGGAGGCACTCGCGGATTGAAGAAGGCCGTCAGAGCAGTCAGCCCCTGGTTGGCCAGGCGGAGCTGATCTCGAACCCATGCGACGTATCTTCCTGGGGAGGTATCGGCGGAAAGCATGTCCTGGGATTCCGCCCCGCCAATGAGGTAGGCGCAGTCCCGTTCGACGATCGCCAGCCGCCGCTCCATCATCCTGTGGATTCTCTTCACCACCGCTGAGTTGGCTCGCTGCCGCCGCGCGAGCTTCGACAAGACTGCCGCAATCCTCTACCTTTGCGCCTTGCCACTCCCGAAGGCCTTGAGAAAGTCCTCCATCTCGCCAGAAGAGGGGAGGGGTGAGTCCTCCCCGTCTTCTTCTTCATCATCTTCTTCACCTTCCGCCTCCTGCTCCTTCGGACCTGGAGGGAGGACTTTAGTCAAAATGGGAGGGGAGCGAAATAAAAGCTGGAAGGTTCTCGCATACCTAAAGAGCGAGGGATACCCTCTCCCGATGGCTGGCGAGAAGAGCCGGGCTGGCTCTCTGAACTTTTTCCAAAAGCAGATGGAGCGGCTTGCCCCGGCCCGGACGAAACGTCCTGCGCTCCAGGGTCTCGGTCTCGCCCAGTGGGGGAACAGAGACGCCCTCTCTCGCCAAGGGACGGGATCCCAGCGCAGGAGCAGATGGCTCCGAGACGACCCCTCTGGCGGGAAGGGCGGCATAGGGCACTAAATTGGTAAGATCTTTGGGAGGAGAAACCCTGGGCCCCTGACCAACGAGGTTTGGGATCCCACGAATAGGTGTTGTGAGAGGTCAGGTCAGCGAAAAGGAGGAACAGATCATGTAAAGCGGAAGCCAAGCCAGCAAAAGGGATAAATACCAGGAGAGCTAGGGGGATCGGCCGGGTTAGTCGGAGGGGCGGGCCCCGAGACTGGCGGTGCTGCCCCCGAGGCTGACGGCGGATCCTCATTCAAAAGGTGGGTTGCCTCTGTATCCGCCAGTAGGAAGTCGGCGACATCTTTTGGCATCGTCCCCTGCGAGAAGAGCGGTGCATCAGTACGCAACCTCGTTCCAACTCTTTAATAGTTCGCGCTAATGGGTAAGGCGAGAAGAGTACCTCCGACAGGGAAGAAGGGATCTCATCGCGGTTAGGAGTCGGGGTAGGCGAGGCTTGGTTCTCATTTGAAAGGTCTCGCCTGACTGACTTGTCATTCTTCTTCTTCTTTGGGCGGGAGCTCTCGCCGGCTGGCTTCTCGCCAGCTGACGTCTCGTCGGCTAGCTTCTCGCCAGCTGACTTCTCGCCCGCTGGCTTCTCGCCAGCTGGCCTGTTTCCAATCAGCCAAGGGGCAACTTTGGCGCAGTTGGCGCGAGCTCGCGCCTGGGCTGCGGCAAGGCGGGCCTGAAGTTCTTCCGAGAGTAGTTTCTTGATGCATTTGGTACGCATTTTCATGGCCTTGCAGAGGCTCAAGCAGAGAGTAATGACGATAGAGATGGTCTGAGAGATAAACTCAGCGGTGTATTTATAAGACAAATGTGGGGTACGAATAAAGATTCTCTGCCAGGTCAACAAGCACCCACCGAATATTAAGGGTTGGATGTATCTTTCCGAGCGCAAGGCTAGCTCGTAAAGAGCGGGGATTGTGTACAACCTCATATTCGCTGGGTTGGACCAAGACGCCCCAAGGACCCAGATTGGGCCAGCTTGGACCCGGATTGGGCTAGCTTTGGGCTTAAAATTGGATTAGATAAGAAAGCGAGCGTGAGGGTTCTCGCTGTGAGTAGGCGGGAAGGTTCTCGCCCAGGGGTCAAGTAACGCCAGTTCGTCGAGCTCAATTTTTCGAGCTGCGAACATTATTCATCAAACGCAAATTCATTGAGCTGAGCCTTCGACTTAAAGTTATTTTCATCGAGCAGATTTTAGGTTTAGTTCATGGTAGAAACAGGGCGGGTGGGAAGGCTCCCGCCCTGGGCGGACGAAAGGGCTCGCGCCTCTTGTTGGTGGAAGCTTATTCGACCCTCGGAGTTGAGTGATGTTTCCCCACTCAACGCCCCTTCAGTCTTTTGGTTCCCGCCTGGGGTAGGCGGGAAGGCTCATGATCAGCGCGAGCAGGGTTCCCGCATAGCTCAGCAGGAAGAGCTTCCGCCAGATGGGACCCAGACCTGAAATTACCTAATTACCCCTGGGTCTGCATTTAGCTCCTCAGAATAACGGAGTTTGGCTATTGACAGACCAGCCCAGGGACATTTTAGTAATTCTAGGGCAGCAAAAGTACGCATTTTGCAGACTAGATATTTAAAATCTATAAATAGACACACAGGATACCTTAGAAAGCAGATTTTTCTCATACTCTGATTTTTTCCTTCTAGAGCTTTCTGAGGTACTACTAGCTCCGCAATTGGCTTTGGAGTGGAAGCGCTTAGAGAACTTTCGGGTTAGAGGAGGGACCTCCCAGCTGAGGCTTTGGATCAGTTCTTAGTCCTTTATCACCAATTTGGGGTCGAGATTTGGGAGAAATATGTGTCAGTTACAGCCCAAGATCTGAACTCTCGTTGAGGCCAGTTTTTGGCATTAACAGTACTTGCCCTCTTTCAGCAGGTGCAACCATCTGGGTAGTCTCCCTTTTAGCCTCAACATTATCCATAGGGACTTCTGAACTTCAGAAGTATTCTTCTGATCTATTTGGTGTAAGAGATTCTCTGACACCAATTCTCTAGGCAAGACTTAAGCTTTCCAGCTTACTAGACTGTACTAGCTTTCCCTTAGTATTTGCACAAATCTTGTACAAATTTACTTTCAATTACCATTTCTGCTACCTCAGCTAGATTGTTTTCTGATTGGTAGCCACTGACATGGACAGTCCTTGCAACATGTTAAGATGATACTGAAGCCTGAGCATACATTTCTCTTCTTGTTTCTTCAAACAACTGAGGGTCAAGTGTCTCTTCCTTACTACTCTTATAAGAGCTGCTTCTTATGCATTCCTTTGTGATGAGCACAAACTTTATTTTCTTCCTCTAATTAGACTGCTGAAGTGGCAGCAGTACTTTGTCCCACCACTCAGACATCTTGAACTTGAATGGATGGATCCAGCTGGTCTTTATGCATTGCTTGTGTAGTTTGTCCCTCTTTAGGAATGCTCACAACATCATTTTCATCTTGGGAAGTAGGAGGTACTTGATGGTCAATTTATCCATCTCCAACTTCTCAACTACATATCTTAGGTCCATTTCTCAATAGAGTATGGTCCTTGAGATAACTTCCTTGTTCTAGTCCTAAGTTTGGAACATCCTCTGTCCAAATACCATATAGGGGATGGACACTTGGACTACCCTACAAAACATATTACTTTATCTTAGGACCCCAATTTTTATTGGGTCTTAGGTTCTTGTTAGCTTTAAATTGAACTTGTCTTCCTGCAGATTTTCTGATAGGAAGACTAACTTTTGCTCTAGGCATAGATGGATTGTGCCCTCAATCTAGGGCAAAATACCCCACTTTCCCACAGCACCAACACTCATGAATGTTATATCTTCTTTTCTGAGCAGGTCCTACAGTTTGGTTAACTGCTTATTGAACAGAAAGAAGAGGTGCATCAGCCTTCTTCAAGTTCCTCTCATCAAGGATCTGACTGAAGTTGAGTCTTTCAGTAGACTTCATTGGCTTGCTCTGAATGTCATTTATAGCAGTCTTCTTTGCAGAGGACATGCTATATATAGTATTAGAGATAGCTAGATCTGGACTACTGATAGACTTATCCTTTGTTTGAGTCCTTACTGGAAGGTCTTGAGTGAAGACCACTTCCTTGTTCTTGAGAGTGGAGGTTGGGGTACCAAAAATAAATGGTTCATGATGGGTCATTTGAATTTCCTCATGGGGAGCCTTAAAGGCAATCATTCCCCTACTATATCTTCCACCAAGGCAATGAACAATTTTGTTCATGCTTATGGATCTTTCATTCTTCCAGTTACCATAGATACTCTCTTGGTCATACCTGTTTGATGGTAACATCACCTTCCTAAAAGGGATGCGAGGTAGTGATGTCAGCGGCTGAACTGGAGCCTTGCCTTTTCCTTTAGGAAGGGCAACTCTTGTGCTTCCCTTGAATCTCAACCCCTTCTTGCCCTTTTGAGAGGAGAAGGAGTCTATCAAGGGCAACACTGACTTGGGCTTTGAGAATTCAGCCACACGCTTTTTCTCCTTAAGGAGCTTCTCTTCAAGATCCAAGATGATCTTATTCTTTTGGCTTATTGTCTTAATCTGAATGATTGTGATGGTATTTAGTTGGCTAACTTCCATAGCCTTCTGATCTAGCAGGGTTTCTGTCTCAGCCTGCTAGGAAGCAGCTAACTGAAGAGAGGTAGTCTCCTCAACTTGCTTCTTGGCCAACTTCTTACTTCTGTTGAAAGCCTCCAGAAGTGCACCATATTGGTACATCAATTGATTGACATCATCCTCTGATTCAGATCCATCATCAGCACTTGATGTGGAAGCATCAGAGTTTGGACTAGTCTCATAACTAGATTCTGAGGATGAGCTAGATAGGGAATGTACCTGATCTGGACCAAGCTGATCTTGTCAGGATTCTTCATCTGACATAGCCATCAGCCCATAGCAGCAGTTGGCATCTTCTTCCTCATCATCCTGCTCCTCTGAATCACTGTCTGAATGTGACAGAGGGGACCTGATCTCTATTCTTTCATATAGATAGACATCATCTTTGTCACTGTCACTAAACACAGAGGACAGTGGGGCTCTAATTCTGATCCTAGCAGCAGGATAGTCTTTATCTTCTACAACAGGTTCCAACAGTACAATGTAGGCCTTTTCCTTTCTGCAGACTTGAAGCTTCATTGAGCTTCATTCCTTATGGTTCACTCCTGAACCCATAAGTACAAACCTTTTAGCTATCCTTGAGGATTTACTCAGACTGTTATGTCCTTTTTGAGGAACCTCCCTCTAATACCACTTAAAAATTTTTGATTTCAAGAATAGCTAAATCACGTAGAGGGGGATGAATATGTTTCTTAGTCTCTGTGAATATATTTTGCTTTTATTTGTTTTAGGGTTTGTAGGGATTTAGTTATTTTTTGCTTTCAAGAAAGTCACACGGACAACACAATAATTTTATTGTGGTTCTCCAGATTATGGGTACGTCCACTTTCCCTCATCTTTTTAACAGCTTGTTAGACAAGACACTTCTCCAATCTCGGCTCCTAAGAGCTTACAACACGATCCTGCAGGACCACTCAGTCTCCTCCAAGACCTACAGCTCGGCCACAAAGAACTACAACTCAGTGATCCAAAGATTACCTACCTCAGGCCCAAAGGCCCTACAACTCAGGCTGGGAGGACAACCCTACCTCAGAGAGAATGACTCTCTTACAGCTCAGGCACAAAGTCCCTACCTCAAATCCAATGGATCCTACAACTCAGGCACAAGTGTCCTACAACTCAGAGAGAATGACTCTCCTACCTCTGGCCCAAAAGCCCTCACTCAGATCCAAAGTGGATCCTACTCTCAGGCCAAAGCCCTACCTCAGGCACACAGGCCCTACACTCAGATCTGCAACCACATCGTACACTCGGTCTTTATATATTCAGGCCTACACAACAGATACAAAAGGATCCTACAGGATGAAAGTGGGTTGGTGAAATATTACTACAGATATATGATCTCTGATTCTACCTTCTTGGACGGAGTGAACTCTGCCCAACTTTGACTCCAGGGAAATAGTCCCCGAGCCTTCTACTTCTTGAACTGAGAAAATCTCAATGTTATCTTCTTCTTCACAACACCAGAAATTGATCTTCAGGATTTACTCTGCTTGGGTTGTGAAGTGTTGTAGCTAGGGTTGGCCCTTTGCTGCTTCTTCTTCCTCAGAGATTTCCTCTGAACTTGCTGGTGCAGGTGTGAATGCCACCAACTATCTTTCTTCAGCTTCCAGCTACTACAGTTAGGGTTAGACCTTGCTACTTTATGAGCTAAGATAAACCCAGCTCTAACTTCTTCTCAGCAATAAGAGTAGATATTCAATGAATAGCTGCTTGTGCTGGAAGTACCTTGCAGAACTCTACTTCTTCCTGAACTGAACCAGAAACTCAGTCATATCTTCTTCTCAGCTCCAAAAGTTTATCTTCGGGATTAGGCTTGTTTGAGCTGAGAAGTCACAGCCACTTAGGCTTGCTCTTTTTCTTCTTCTTACCTCATTGAGAGAAAGCTCACTGAACTGGCTTGTCTGAAGTTATCAGACTTGCACTACTACAGTTAGGGTTAGCCCTTTTCTGCTACCTCTTTCTCTTTCAGAAATTACTCTGATCTTGTCGTTGATGGTGAAAATGTCAACAGCTAACTTTGCTGAACTTTCAGATCAGCTGATTTGAACTTTGTTCTTCAGGCTTTGCAACAATGGCGAGGAAGAAGATGAAGTCCAGTTGGTTTTCCAAAAGCTAATTTCTTCGATCTGATCTCCGCCTTTTTTTATTCCGCCAATCAACGGCTCTTTGACCTGCAGGACTCACACAATGAGTTGGCATCTGTAACCTTGCTTTAACAGCAAAAGTCGTACAGTAGGCCTGCGGCGTCGTTTGTTGCGTACTGTAGGCTTCCTGCGACATTTTGAATTTTGCTGACGTCAGCACCTTTGGACTTAATCAAATTCAAACACTTTAGTATAGGCGTTGAGTGAACAAGCTTCTCTCAACGCCAAAACACTTAGACAAATTTCTGTCTTACTCAACCGTTGAGAGCATTAAGTGAACACGATTCACTTAACGCTTTTGGTCTTAGCCAATCTTTCTACATCTCAGGCGTTGAGAGCGTTGAGTGAGCCTTCATCAGTCAACACATTTTGTCTCAGCCAATCTTTCTGCATCTCAGACATTGAGAGCGTTGAGTGAGCTTTCAACACTCAACGCTTTTTTCCTTAACCAATTTTCCTGTACTAGTAGGCGTTGAGTAAGCCTTCATCACTCAATGTCAAAGTACTTAGACAGTTTTCTGTCACTAGGCATTGAGTGATCCCACTCAATGCCAAAAACACTTAGTCACATTACTGAATGAAAGCATTGAGTGAAGCTTCTTCACTCAACGCTTTCTGCTTTAGCCTATTATTTTGATGGTGCGTTGAGTGAGCCTTCATCACTCATCGCCATCTAGACTTTTGTAGTCTTAACTGTTTAGGAGTCGAGTGAGCCTTCATCACTCGACACTTCTGGACTTAACTAGATTTCTTCACTGTCAAAGCTAAAACTTTGACTATCTGAGTTTTGCTCAACACTTTTTATAGTATGACGTTGAGTAAACTGTCTTCACTCAACGCATGTGGACTTAGTCACTTTTCTGTCTTACAAATAGTCAGACTTTAACCGACTTGACTTTACTCAACCCTTCTTGTTGTATGGCATTGAGTGAAATGGATCACTCAACGTCTGTGGAGTTAGTCACTTTCCTGCCTTGCCAATGCTGAAGGGCTTTGACTGTCCTGTCTTCTCTCAGTGCTTTTTGGCATCTGGCGTTGCGTGAGCTTGCTTTACTCAACACATATGGACTTAACCACATTTCTTTGCATCTGACGTTGAGTGAGTTGTCCTCACTCAACGCCTATGGACTTAGACAGATTTTTTGTCTCTCCACCTGCCTACCTTGTGACCACCTGTCACCATCACTTAGATAATCTGTCTAAACTTGTTTCAAGAAACATCCTGCACATATTGAACTTGAACAATATCAAATACAATTATGTTTTTTTATTGATTGTGATGCATCTTCAAATCTAGGGAACATTGAGGGCAAAATTCCCGAAAAATTCTTGTAGGAATCATTTCTCGAAGGCAAAATTTATATCCATAGGAATTATTTCTCGAAAACACATTTTATTCCCGTAGAAATTATTTCTCGAAGACACTAAAGATAGAAATCATGTCGTTTTTTATAAAACCATTATATAAACATAATGAAACCCAAAAAAAAGAGAACTTAGAAATTGAGTCCAAGGATGAAACCTCATCCTACCCAACCAAGATCGTAAGCCTCATTTAAACCATTACAACTTTGGCAAGCCCTAATCCTTGACTCGGCTTAAAAGCTTCATGGCCTCTTAGTTTATGAACGGGTGTCTGCTCATAATATCATGCCATCAATTTACTAAAATGATTAACAAAAGAAATGAGCTCCATTTATGATAGCATATGAAATTGAGGCTGACACTACTCATTATAGGGTTTAGTGTTTAGGTTAAGCAACCCCATAGAAATATAAATTTCAAGTGCTTTCCTCGCTTGAGGAAAGGAACCAAACCCTAAAAAGTCTTCGCTCCCACGGACATAAATGGGTTTATAACAGCAGAGCAGAGCAGGGGAGAGGCAACGAGAGAGAAAAAGAGTAAGAGAGATTTTATATGCGACCATTTTATATATATATTCGTAACCATGCTCATGATTCCCTCTATGATGATGAAGTGAATGAGATAAAATTCATAGCAACCAAAATTCATCCAACCCATGTTTGTAAAACATGTAGAGACATGCACAAGGGTCTTGTCTTATTATTCTACTTTCCTTTAAAAACCAAAGTTTTAAAATATTAAAGGCTCCGTTTGGGAGGACTTATTTTTCCCGGTCAAGCGGTTACAACCGCATGAATCGGACCTTAATTATGGTCTGATTCATGTGGTTGTAACCGCTTGACCTGTGAAAATAAGTCCTCCCAAACGGGGCCTAGAGATTGTTTCTGATGCTGGATTATAATTGGGTGTGTGATTATTTGGGAGAGCCGCGGACATTGTTATCATTTTACACTTCATGTTGATAATGTGGGGGGCAAAGACCAAGATTTCTTTGAGAAAATATAGAGCAAAGATATATCCAAATTCCACAAATATAAGACAAAGCAAATGCAGTACTATCCATCTATCTTTATAGATAAATATACTAGTACAAACCTATTTTTTATCTATATGTAGGGCAAAAATCCAACCCCATTATAGTGGGATAAAAGCTTGAGTGTTGTTGTTGATGTAGGGCAAAAATCATGAATTGCTTTAAGAGAAAACAAATCAAAAACATTGCTAGGGCGCGCTCAAAAGTTAGCTTTCTTTCAATGAAGGGCTTATCATCATTGGCTGCACATGAATAATTATGGTTCTTCCTACCATTGGTCTTCCTCATCAAGAGAATCTCAAAACAAAGGTTTATCACCATTTGAGTCAAGTAAATAACAATGGCTTTTCTTCCCATAGCTTCCAGATTAGTCCACTGGAGCTGAGCAAAGAGTGGCTGTCAACACTTTGTCGTGCGAACATCAGCGTGAAAAAAGAACTCGAACAAAGTCAAAATGACAGAGACTACTCAACTATATTTGTGCCGAAGATGAGGATGTTTGAGAGTGAATGTATGAAAATGCAATGACATGAGCCGATCAACAAAGAGAAATGATGAAAAAAGTCAACAGTAATCTCTGCTAGATATGTTCAAAGCAAGAAGTGAATTAGATTCTCATTTGGATAATAATATATCAAGCATGTTCAGTGCAGGGATTGAATAAAAATATATAGCTGAAGGAAATATGACCAATATGTAGTAATTTGTATCAGACAACAACAAGCATGATTCAAACAATAACAACTACAAAAAACAGAGCTTCAGGTTGAGGTCTTGCATACAAGATCGGCAATTATATGTTTCGAATCACACTAAGGCTTCGTTTGGGAGGACTTATTTTCACCGGTCAAGCGGTTACGACCGCATGAACCGGACCTTAATAAGTCCGGTTCATGCGGTCGTAACCGCTTGACCGGTGAAAATAAGTCCTCCCAAACCTAAGGCAATATACAATGTCCTTATGGTTATATCCTTGCACAATATCCATATGCACACTGAGTGATTGTCAATGGGTGATGCAAAATGTTAATGGGCAAGGTGATGTCCTTGCACAATATCGAGGAAGAAGAAGTTTCACCTTAACTCCTATTGGACAATCCTTGCGACTCTAGTAGACTTCAGAGGTTGGATCTTGTCGATGTTGTGTTGATGGATGGCGACAAGGACAGTGTTGTGGAGCCATGGCAACTTGAGACTGCCGAATAGCTAGGCAGATGCGTGTGGGTTTCATGCAATGGAGGCAAAGGGACCTTCGATCAATATTATCACTTCCCATGGACGGGGGTTTGAATGCGGCTGGGCAATGTTGTGACTTTTATCTTTTATTAAGTTAAATTAGCATGAGGGGTAATGTTGTAATTGACCATGCAGTACAAATGGCTTTGTGTTAGGGTTTTGTGGTCTGTCTTGTGTTTGATGTTGTGTGCGTTGTTCTTGCAATAGAACTGGGAGTTCCCCTTCTTCGTGTAGATTGATGCATTCAGGGTGTGGCACTTGGGAGAGATCTCTATCTTGTATCAGGGTGTTTGAATAGTAAGCCTTCTGTTCTTGGTGTTGCTGCTATTAACCTTTGTATATCTGAAAACCTCACAACAAAGGTATCAAAGCCTCGACTTGGAGTGGGTAATGGCGCCGGCAGATTTGACTCGATCGCATGACCTACCGCAGGAGGTGGCGGCTATGCGTGAGGACCAAGCGCTGCTCCAGCGCAACCAGGCCGCGATGCAAGTCCAGCTATAGACTCTGACGGACCAACAAAGTCGCACCCTGGAAGAGGTACGCGAGCTAGTCTCTTGTTGGAACTCAGTTCGGGCGGTTAGCTGTTCTAGCCGTAGCGGTCTGTCTGGTCGGCCTTATGGCGGTTTGGCACAGCGAGCTGTTGGGTTGGATGTAGAGCGGACTAGTTTGAGACCGCAGTTATTCCTTGGTTGATTACTCGCAACGGTCTGGATGATAAGTCGCAGCGGTCTGGTGAAACCGCAGCAACATATACGAAGCCGCAACAGTGATCTGTCAGTGGTTGCAGCTATGGTTTAAGTGTTAGCCGCATCGGTCTTGTGAAGTCACAGCGGTCTGATTGTAGCCACTACTGTGCGTGATGTGGTTTGCCTCAACTGCGGTCGGGTGGCAGCCCGCAGTTTGTAGTCAGGAGGATTGCAGAAGCTTCGGTTTGATGGATAGCCGCACTGGGGTCTGGTGGCAACCCGCAGGTGCGGCCTGGCGACTTGTCTCGCGGTCCATCATAGATTATGGCGGTCTCCTATAGTGGCCGCAAGATGTATTATTGTATTTTATGTAGTGTGCGGTTTGTGTATGTCAAACCGCACAAGCCGCCCGACTTAAGTTTAGTCTCACATCGTGTATTGTACTCTCTCACCTCCCCGTTTTCTATAAATAAGGGGACATACCTATGTATTACTTATTTTTTTGAATCAATAAAATTTGCGGTTATTTACCTCTTGTCCGTTTTTCTTCTCATTTTTCACTTGGTATCAGAGGAATATCGGTACTTTGCTCCAAAATTGTTGCTCCGTGTTCCTTGCGGTTTGTCCATTGAGACCGCGTGGGTTGGTTTTTTGCCCTCCCTTCTTTCGACTTCATCTGGCTTCTTCCCTCCCTTTCTTTCTTTCTGGTCGCGCGGTTTCCGCCTTGTTCACACGCTCTCTTGCTCTTCTTTCCTTTCGCGCGGCTTCTCCGCCTTTGGGTCGTAGTTTTTTTCTGCTGTTGGTGTGTTCACACCGAGACAGGGCGGCATGTTCTTCTTGTTCGCGCGGGTTCTGCACTTGTTGTCTGTCGCGCGGTTTTCGTCTTGACCGTGCGGCTTGCTTTCTTTCTTCATGGACACTCTGTCGTCCTCTGCTACTTTCTCTGTCTCTCTCTCTCATTCTTCTCCTTCTGTATCTACTTCGGGTAATTTGAGTACTGTGTCTAAGCTTACCGGCCCAAATTAGCCTGACTGGAGTGTGTCTTTGTCTTCCTTTTACGTTCTCAGCGTAAGCGCTCTCACTTGACTGATGACCCCCCTCCCGTTGGCTCTGCTGCTTACGACGATTGGGATGCTTCTGATGTCTTGGTCCGCACCTAGTTGGCAAACAGTTTATCTGATGAGTGTCTTCCTGTCATCCGGCATGATCAAACAGTCAAAGCTGCGTGGAATCATCTGGCTGCTTTATATTCTAAAGGGGCTCAGACTTCGCGCATCTATACTCAGTATGCGGACCTCTTTGCTTGTCCTGTTATGACCCTTGTTACTGCTTATCAGGAGGTCCAGAGTCATGGGGCTGAACTTCTTCAACACCGTCCATTTTCTGCTGATCTTGCTAAGCAACAGAAACATTTTCAGTAGTTTCTTGTGGTTTGCTACTTGCTTCGTCTTCCTGACTCCTATGACATGATTCGTTAACAGATTCTAGGAGAGGCGGACACTCCGACTCTCGATACTACTGCTGCCCGTATTTCTACTGTTACTACTCTACTTCAGCGTCCTTTGCTTCTCTCTCCTGATATTGTCGCTCATCCTGCCCGTCATGATAATTCTAGTGGTCGGGGTGGTCGTACTAGCGACCGTGGTTATTCGAAATTTCTCTGTTCTCATTGTGGCAAGACTAGCCACTTGATTGATCGTTGTTGGGTCAAACACCCCCATCTTCGTCCTGCTTCTGTTGATTCTGCCAAGAAATCTACTACTTCTCTTGCTACTTCTGGTGTTGCTCAGTTAGCTATCACGGGTAGGTGGCTTATTCACTCGGGTGCTACCAATCATATGACAGGGAATTCTCGGTTTTTTTCTTCTCTTACTAAGAGTAACCAATTACCTCCTATTCTTTTTGATGATGGTTCTCCGTCCCCGGTTCACGGGTCTGACACTGTGCATGTTATTCCTCTTCAGCTTCGGGACACTCTATGTCCCCAACTTTCCATGCAATATTCTTTCTGTTACTACTCTTTGTAAGCGGTTGGGCTGTGAAGCGATATTTACTGCGTCTACTTGTGCTTTTCAGGTTCCTCTGTCCAAGGAGACGGTTGCTACTGGGACTGAGAGCGGCGGCTTGTTCTATCTTAATACTTCTTCTGCCTTTTCTGCCTCTTCTCCTTTACTTCAGTGACATCTTCGGCTTAGACATCCTCCTCCTCGGATCCTTCATCAGCTTCTGCCTGATTTACCTCGGGGAGATTCTTCTCTTCATTATGAAACTTGTCAGTTTGTAAAACACCATCGCTCTACTTTTCCTGCACGCAATGGACGTAGTTCTTCTCGTCCGTTTGATATTGTTCATTCTGATATATGGGGCTCTGCTCCTACTCAAACTGTTGGTAGGGGTAGGTTAAATTTTGTGACATTTATTGATGATTTTTCCCATTGTACATGGTTATATTTGTTGCGTGAACGTTCTGAACTTTATTCTATTTTCACTGTTTTTTACAATGAGATTCATACACAGTTTGATACTTCTATTAAAATCCTTAGATCTGATAATGCTAAGAAATATCTTAGTCATCAATTTACATCGTTTTGTATGGATCATGGTATTGTTCATCAAACCACTTGCCCTTATACATCGCAACAAAATGGTGTTGCTGAACGAAAGAATCGTCATCTGCTAGATGTGGCTCGGAGTCTTCTTACTCATATGCATGTTCCCAAGTCTTATTGGGGGCATGCAGTTCTTCTCTCCTGTTTTCTTATTAATCGTGTTCCGTCCTTTGTTATCGGTGGGAAGACTCCATTTTCTATTCTGCATCCTGATGCAAACCCTTTTCCTTTGTCTCCTCGTGTCTTTGGGTGCACTGCATTTTTTTCATTTTGCTTCTTCTAGTCGTGACAAACTGTCACCACGCTCGATTAAATGTATCTTTTTGGGCTATTGTCTGACTCAGAAAGGATACAAGTGTTATGATCATGTTCTCCGCCGGCAGTATGTTTCTGCCGATGTCACTTTCTTTGAGAATGTTTCATTCTTTTCCCCTTCCTCTATCCTTCCTTCTTCTGATGATTCAGTTCTTTTTCCTCTTATTTCTGCACCTTGTCCTGAGCCTACTATTTCTTCTTCTTCTTCTGACTCTCCTACTCTTCCTGATTCCTCTGTTGAGCCACTGCCCATGGTTCCTAGTTTGCTTGTCTCTCCTTCGGATGGACCTAAGCAAGTAGACAGGACTGATCTTGATCTTCCAATTACTCTCAGGAAAGGTGTTCGTTCGTGCACTCAGCATCCTCTTGCTGGTGTGGTATCTTACACCGGACTGTCTCCTCGGGCGCAGAGTTTTGCTTTTGCCCTCTCGGCCAATGTTCTTCCTGCGTCTTATCATGATGTTCTGATTATTCCACATTGGAAAACTGTTATGAATGAGGAGATGAAAACTCTAACTGAACGGGGTACTTGGTCTCTTGTTCCCACTCCTCCTGGTGCTGATGTGGTTGGCTGTTGTTGGGTCTTTGTTATCAAGTATCTTCTTGATGGTACAGTTGATCGTTACAAAGCCCGTCTTGTGGCCAAAGGATTTACGCAAACTTATGATGCGGATTTATTTGATACATTCTCTCATGTTGCCCGGATTACTACGATCTGTGTTCTCTTTTTTTGTGGCTGTGAACAGAGATTGGGAAATGTCTCTGTTGGATGTCAAGAATGCTTTTCTTTGTGGGGATTTGAACGAGACAGTTTATATGGAGCAACCTCCTGGGTATGTTGCTCAGGGGGAGTCTTAGGTGTATAAGTTGAAGAAAGTCATTTATGGTCCTAAGCAGAGTCCAAGAGCGTGGTTTGAAAAGTTTAACAAGGTTATTTATATTGCTGGATTTGTTCGAAGCGCTGCAGATCACTCTTTGTTTATTCGGAAGGCCTCGTCTGAGCTGATAATTCTTGCGGTGTATGTGAATGATATCCTTCTTACTGGGGATGATAGGAAAGGCATTGATATGACAAAACAACATCTGCTCCAGCATTTTGTTACGAAGGATATGTGGTCTCCTAAGTACTTTCTGTGGATTGAGATATCTCGAAAACCTGGTTCTATCGTTCTTTCATAGAGGAAGTATGCTCTTGATCTTTTACAAGAGACAGGTCTTCTTGGAGCTAAACCTGCTCGGTCTCTTATGTATGTTGGAGACGACAAATGCTGGAGTGAGTCCTATCCTCTCCTTGAAGATATCACCAGGTACAGACGTCTTGTTGGTAAACTCATCTATCTGACTGTTACAAGACCAGACATTTGTTATGTGATTGGGAAAGTAAGTCAGTTTATGCAAGCTCCCAGAGAGTGTCATATGCAGTCAGCTCTAAAGATTCTCGAGTATGTGAAAGGTGCACCAGGGAAAGGGTTCTTATTCCTGAAAATGAGACATTTAAAAGTAGAGGTTTATTCTGACGCAAACTATGCAGATGACAAGGACGACAGGAAGTCAACATCTGGTTTTTGCACCTTCGTTGGAGGAAAGCTAGAAAGTTGGAAGAGCAAGAAGCAGGTTGTAGTTGCCAGATCGAGTGCAGAAGTAGAGTATAAAAGCATGACTCTGACTGCTTGTGAGCTGAAGTGGCTTCGGACTCTTTTACTGGATCTGGGAGAGTTTTATGATCACCCCCTACCGATGTTCTGTGACAATAAAGCAGCTATATACATTTCGAAGAATCTGGTATTTCATGAGAGAACGAAACATATCGAGGTTGATTGTCACTTTATTAGAGAAGAGATTCTGAAGAATCAGATATGTACGTTCGTTACTTCTGATAGAGAGCTGGCGGATTTCTTCACGAAACTGGTTACTTCGTTCACAGAAGTTTGTAGCAAGCTATGCATGATTGACATACATGCTCCAGCTTGAGAGGGAGTGTTAGAACTCAATTCGGGCGGTTAATTGTTCTAGCCGCAACGGTCTGTCTGGTCGGCCTTATGGCGGTTTGGCATAGCGAGCTGTTAGGTTAGATGTCCAGCGGACTAGTTTGAGACCACAGTTATTCCTTGGTTGATTACTCGCAGCGGTTTGGGTGATAAGTCGCAGCGGTCTGGTGAAACCGCAGCAGCATATATGAAGCCGCAGCAGTGATCTGCCAGTGGTTGCAGTTGTGGTTTAAGTGTTAGCTGCAGCGGTCTGATTGTAGCCGCTACTGTGCGTGATGGTTTGCCTCAACTGCGGTCAGGTGGCAGACCGCAGTTTATAGTCAGGAGGATTGCAGAAGCTTCGGTTTGATGGATAGCCGCACTGCGGTCTGGTGGCAACCCGCAGGTGCGGCCTGGCGACTTGTCTGGCGGTCTATCATAGATTATGGCGGTCTCCTCTAGTGGCCGCAAGATGTATTATTGTATTTTATGTAGTGTGTGGTTTGTGTATGTCAAACCGCACAAGCCGCCCGACTTAAGTTTAGTCTCACATCGTGTATTGTACTCTCCCACCTCCCCAGTTTTCTATAGATAAGGGGGCATACATATGTATTACTTACTTTTTTGGTGCAATAAAATTTGTTGTTATTTACCTCTTGTCTGTTTTTCTTCTCATTTTTCACTTCTCTGTAGTTCGTGCAGATCGCGGTCCTGAACCGGCGGTGGGGGTTCATCTTCAGAGTTCTGCTCGTCCCCTGTTTCCACCACACCGTTGGTCACCCGCCTTCCATGGATCGATTTTCCCCGCTTCAACAGTGATGCCCTCCACGAATGGTTTTTTCGTTGAGCCCAGTTCTTTGAGATCGATGGCAGCACACCTTATTTGAAGTCCGACAGACTTTAATGCACCTTGAGGGGAAGGCCCTGTTTTGGCATCAAGCCTTCATGAACGCTCGCCACTCAACTCAAAGTCCTACCTGGGAGGAATAATGCAGCGCCATATCGAATCGGTTTGGCTCTCTCATTGTTGATGACCCGATGTTTGAACTGAAAAACCTCCGTCAGAAAGGCTCTGTTCAACAATATTTGGAAGAGTTCAGTGTGCTGCGGCGCCAGGTACAAATCTTCGAAGACCATGTCGTCAGCTTTTATCATGTCGGGTTGAAGGATGAAATCGACTATTTAATCTGCATGTTCAACCGAAATCTATGTCTGAGGTTGCCTCCCTTGCCCGCCTCCGGGAGCAAAAGCTCCTCTTGCGGCAGCGGAAAGGTTTTCATCCATCTGCGGACACTATACCAGGGGGGCATTCTACAAGTAGCAGCCCCGCAGCCTTCAACGGAGTAGATCGGCCAGCCCCCCCCCCCCCCCCCCCCCCCCCCGAGGCACGCCAGCCAGGAACCCGCCACTACCGTCTACCGCCCCCACCACCACAACTGTCAAGCAAGGGCAACGCTTCACGTCAGCTGAGCAGGATAACAAGCGCAACCGAGGGATGTGCTTTTGGTGCGACGAAAAATATGTTTCGGGCCACCACTGCCCCAGCCGGAGACACTCTTATGTCTGGGAGCTCATATGGTCACACCCAAACTAGATGAGGAGGTGGAGAAACTTAATGAGGGGACGGACTTGGGCTTACTCCCCGACCATGAGAAGCGGCATGAGATGTCACAGGTCTCCCTGCATGCGCTGATCGACGCCCCACATTTCAACACCATGCGCATCACCGCGTCGTATCAGGGGCAACCACTCCATGTCTTGGTAGACTCTGATTGCACGCACAATTTTTTGGATAGTGAAACGACCAAACGACTGCAATGCGAGCTCACACCGAGCCCACAGTTTACGTCATTGTGGCCAATGGCAAATTCATTTCTAGTTCTTACAAATTGACAGCTTTCAAGTGGCGCTTACAGGGGCTGTTCTTTACGCTTGAAATGCTGGTGTTGCCATTGGGGGGGTGCGAGATGGTGTTGGGCGTGCAATGGCTTGTCACCCTAGGGTTGTTATAATGGGATTTTCTGAACCTAAAAATGGACTTTATGTATCAAGGCAAGAAAATGTCCTTACGTGGCTCCAAAACCATGGTGGGTACGTGGATGAAGCAAAAGCGGCATGAGGCAGCACACGCACAACATGGGCGGTTACACATGTTGGCCATATGTCCCGCCCCCACACCAGGGGAGGAGGGTGAGCAGTGACAGCAGGCCAGCAACTCCACGTCCTTACAAATGGAGCTACTTCTGAACCCCATTCAACAAGAGCACGACAGGCGTTGTTGGAGGAGTTCCATGACCTCTTTGCGAACCCCATCGGGCTACCACCTATTCGAGAGCATGAGCACCACATCCTCTTGAAAGATGACAAGGTGGACATCAACTTGCGCCCCTACAGGTATCCACCACTACAGAAGTCGGTGATTGAACACTTAGTGCGGGAAATGTTACAAACCGGCGTCATCCGCCATAGCTCAATCACATATGCTTCGCCAGTGATACTAGTGAAGAAGGCTGAAAGTACACGGAGGTTATCCATCGATTACCGCCAACTCAACAAGTATACGGTGAAGGATACGTTTCCAATTCCCATCATTGAGGAGTTGATAGATGAGTTGCATGGTGCGGCGTTCTTCTCCAAATTGGATTTACGTGCGGGATACCACCAAATGTGAATGATAGAAGCTGACATACACAAGACGGCCTTCCGAACGCATCAAGTGCCACCAAAATGACACCCTATGAAGTTGATAGATGAGTTGCATGGTGCTACATGTGTCATACATTTTCGGGACAGCACAAGTGGAGGAAATTGATCGTTCACTCAAAGCACGGGGGCGGGTGATCTCCTTGTTGAAGTTCAACCTAGCGCGGGCACAAAACCGGATGTGAGTAATGGCAGATAGGAAGAGGCGGGAGATGGCACCTGAGGTTGGATCATGGGCCTACATCTGCATTCAACCATACAAGCAAACTAGCATCTGAGTACATGACTACCATAAATTGTCTCCGAGATTCTTTGGACCCTTCCAAATTCAGGAACGAGTGAGACCGATCGCCTACCGACTGCAGCTGCAGGAGGAGGCAAAGATTCACAACACGTTTCATGTGTCACAGTTGCGGGAACAAAAGGGGGAGAGGCCGACACAACAAATAACGCTTCCATACACGGTCAACCACGATGGCAACTTAATGGTCAAGTCGTTGCTTATATTGAATCGCCGCACATCCCGCGACAGGGTCGGGTGGTTACTCAGTTATTGGTACAATGGCTCAACAGATACGAGGTGGAGGCGACTTGGGAAGACTTGGGGGTGTTCAAAAGGCGTTGCCCACACTTTGTCATTCCTTGAGGACAAGGAAGTTTGGGAGGAGGATGCAGTGTTGTCGAATTTATCTTTTATTAAATTAAATTAGTATGAGGGGTAATGTTGTAATTTTCCATGTAGTATAAATGGCTTTGTGTTAGGGTTTTGTGGTTTTTCTTGTGCCTGATGTTGTGTGCGTTGTTCTCACGATAGAACCGGGAGTTCCCCTACTTTGCGTCGATTGATATGTGATCTCTATCTTGTATTGGGGTGTTTGAATAGTAAGCCTTATGTTCTTGGTGTTGCTGATGTTAACCTTTGCATATCTGAAAACATCACAACGGGCAACCAGGCCACATTTGTGAGGTCGATTAAAATTAGGGACGATGAAACCATAATACCTCGTTTTGCAGGCTGCCTGACCGTGGAAGAGCACAGCCACTCGATGTTTGGAGCAGGCAATACCCTAACCTTTAGAGGGAAGAATGAAGAATGTCCTAACCTTCAGAGATAAGAAATGACAAATTGAGAAAACAGAGGAAGAATGGCAAAGCGCTGAGAACACCGCGATCCTCGAGGGAAGGAAGCGCTGAGAACACCGCGAGCCCTGATCTCGTTCGATGAGAGATTCTATGTCTGTCGTTATTTCCTGTGCAGGCGAAGAAGGAGAAGTGAATCAGTGGGATTTAGAAAAGTAAAATGTGATGGATTGGTCGAACATGAAGGGGATGGAGAACAGAGGATGTGCAGGGGATGAGTAGCCAGAACTGAGCAGGGAAGGATGCCTAATAGCAATGGCAAGTCATTGTATAAATCATGGGCCACATAAGAAATCTGAAGAATACAACATTATCATTTTTTGCATTTAATTAAAATGTTTTAAGACAATTCAATATACCTAGGCATTAGTGAGATTATGACAAAAGATAGGGCACAATGGCGACAAAGGATCCATATAGCCGACCCCACTATAGTGGGATAAAGGCTTGAGTGTTGTTGTAATTAAAATGTTTTAAGAGAATTCAATGTACAAAATCACTCATCTAAAATACATGATGTTCAATCCAAAAATTACAGAATTGAAATCCATGCTAGAAAACCCTAAGTTGGTCTGTGCAAAAAATAAGCTCAATGTAGGTTTGTTAAACCAGAGTAATTTTTAGCAAATGATTCTTTTCCTATCCTTGGAGAAAACATTTTACCAAACTTGGGCGGAAAAAATACATCTGAAGCATAGACAATAATATCTCGCTAAGGGGCAATAATTATTTCCTTCACTTACATCATGGTAATTGAAGACACCTCAATCCAAATGAAACCTGAGAGTAAGTAGCTAAATGAGGGAGACGAATGCTAAAGTGAAAACTAATTCTACAGTGAGAAGCTTTAAAACCAGAGACTGTGTCAAGCTGAGATATGTAACTAAATAAATAAAAACTAGGTAGAGTTGAACACAAATTTGGGATAATCCTCCTAACAAAGACGATTTAACACAAATTTTTGCACATCACTCTAGGCTTCCAGGTTAGCTCCACTCTTAAAAGCTTGAAAACAGTTTGCAGAATGCACGAACGCCCTCAATGGACTCCATCATAAACAGACAAACTTACAAGATCCATAAGGGTAGAATACAAGGTCTCGAGAGAAAGATTTCCCAGAAATTTACGGCTTCTGCGCTCGCCGTCATCTGTTGCTCCTAGCTTTCCTTCTTCCATTGAACTATCGTCGAAAACCAACCACCAGGAGATACATCCTCTGATATCACCAGCATTCACATTAGCAACAAGCCCCAGTTTATCTCCCTGGTCTAAACTGAACCACAAGCATAGGAAATCCCTGCTGACCTTCAAGCCAATGATCAAAGCTTCCTCATGAAGCCAGTGAATGACCTGTCCTGCAACCTGCTATATTGATTAGGCTTACTTTGGGTATGAAGTTATGTGAAAAAAATAAGATAGCCCCCATTGTCTGAGTAAAAGAAGCAGGCAAAAAACTTGAGTTATCCAAATGGCCATTAATAACTGGCGTTGATGAGGTCCAACAGAAAGTTATATGAACATGATATAAAAGGCATGGAAATGAATGCTCTACTCCTCTAATTCTCACTTCTTCCTGAATCTATCTAACTTCTCTCTCCTTCCATCTACTTGATATACAAGAATCCCAAATTTTCCCTAACAAACACAAGCAAGTTCATGCATCTTAACGCTGTTACATTAGTTAGAGTAAGGAAAGAGTAAGAAAATATATCTTTAAGGTTTTGGAAGATGACGAAACTTGAAGTTGTAAAAGAGTGGAAAAGACAACCAGGTATGCAGACATTAGAGATTCCATCTAGTCAGAATTATTCAGATTTATTATATACTGCCTGAATAAGAAGGATGTTTAGAAACCCTACACAAAGTATTGCCTAGCAAGGCAAAACCGCAAAAGGACCAGATAGATTTTGACATTCGTATAAGTCAAAACAAAATGTAAGTCACATGCAATTTTCCAAATTTCCAAAAACAAATTAAGGCAATACTCAGAAATGGGCCCAATTTTTGTAAACTGAACCTAAGATCAGAGACGTGTGTTGAATGAGCTCAAAACTTGTATGTATTACTTGTGTATCAAAATACAAGGAGAGAATACAAATATATAGGAGAGAGAAGGAGAGAAGAAATCCTATACAATGATGTGGGACTAATAGGAGGAGAAGAAAATAGAAAATACATGGGTCCAATACTGGGTCATTTACATGGGCTTTTCTAACACTCCCCCGCAAGCTGGAGCGTACAAATCGTATGCACCAAGCTTGGACAAGCACTGATAGAAGAGTGTACTAGGAATAGCTTTAGTGAGTACATCCACCACTTGTTCTGTCCCGGGAGCATGCTTCAGGTCAATCTTCTTCATTTGAACCTTTTCTCTGATGAAGTGGCAATCAACTTCAATATGTTTAGTTCTCTCGTGGAATACCGGGTTCCTGGCAATATGTATCGTCGCTTGGCTATCACAAAGGAAAAGAGCTAGGGAAGGAAGTTTTATACCCAGATTGGTAAGAAGACTCCAGCCATGTTAGTTCAGAAACTACAGATGTCATTGCCCAGTATTCAGCCTCGGCAGATGATCGAGCCACAACTGCATGTTTCTTGCTCCGCCACGTAATCAAGTGTCCTCCAAAATATGTGCAAAAGCCACTGGTTGACCGTCGATCATCAAGAGAACCAGCAAAATCAGCATCAGAGTAAGCTATCAATGTAGGAGCTGACGATGAGGTCTTGTAGACCAATCCTTGACCAGAGGCTGTTTTGAGGTATCTGAGAATGCGTTCAACGGCGTGAAGATGAGATTTCCGCGGGGAATGCATATATCGGCTGACAATACCAACTGCGAAAGATATATCCGGTCTAGTTACCGTGAGTTAGATCAATTTTCCAACTAGATGACGATAGTATTCAGGATTCTCAAATAAGAGATCTGAGTCGGAAGCCTGAGCACATAACTTGTGATTCACATCCATTGGGGTATTGATCGGCTTACAACCCGAGTAACCTGCATCATGAAGAAGGTCGAGACAATACTTTCGCTGGGAAAGGACGACACCATCTGGTCGTTTAGCAACCTCAAGGCCCAAAAAATACCGGAGGGGTCCCAGATCCTTTGTTTGAAAAATTTTAACGAGATGTCGTTTGACCTCCTGTATTCCATGTGAGTCATTTCTCGTAATTATGATGTCGTCAACATATACCAACAAAAGAACCGTCCCCACTGTACGGTGGCGAGTGAACATCGAGAAGTCTGCCGTGCTTCGAGAAAAACCAACCTCCCGAAGAACTTTGTTGAACCTGTCGAACCATGCCCGTGGTGATTGTTTGAGGCCATACAGAACTTTCTTAAGGCGACAAACCTGA
Source organism: Platanthera guangdongensis (assembly GCA_039583875.1). Lineage (NCBI taxonomy): Eukaryota > Viridiplantae > Streptophyta > Magnoliopsida > Asparagales > Orchidaceae > Platanthera > Platanthera guangdongensis. The sequence goes on along the minus strand of CM077149.1, from coordinate 2,459,703 downwards.
GACTCCCTCGTGGTCGCACACCCGGGAGGTTGTTGCATATAGACAGTTTCTTGCAAGTCGCCATTCAAAAATGCATTTTTAATATCCAGTTGCAGTAAGGGCCACCGGCGATGGACAGCCACCGAGATAAGAACCCGAACGGTGTTGAGTTTGGCCACCGGAGAGAAGGTTTCCTCATAGTCCATCCCGTGTTGTTGGGTGAAGCCCCGGGCGACCAGCCGAGCTTTCAGACGGTCAATCGTCCCATCAACGGCATGTTTGACGACGAAGACCCACTTACACCCAACCGGTTTCTGACCCGGGGGAAGTGGTGCGAGAGTCCAGGTCTGGTTGGCCCAGAGAGCAGTAATTTCCTCCTCCATGGCAGCCTTCCAGTCGGGATGTTGTATCGCTTCCTGCACAGTGTTAGGAACCAAAATGGAGGAAATAGAAGTGACAAATGTGTGTAGTTGGGAATAGAGGCGATGCAGGGAGACATAATTTGCCAGAGGATGAGCGGTAGAGAGAGATACCTGATCAGTAGGGCGCGGGGTAGCCGAGGAAGAGGCCAACTGCAGAGGGGTAGCGGAACGAGGACGGCGGCGAGAGTAAACCTGGATAACTGGTGTCTTGGAGGGAGCAGGAGCAGGGGTAGAAGGACGTAGGGGAACAGGCGCAGTAGTAGGGATGACGGGTCGGGGTATAGGCAGTGGTGAAGATGTCGTCGGGGAGGAAGGAGCATGAGGTGGGGAAAAGAAAGGTTGATCTTCCCAGAAAGTAACATCGGCGAAGACGATGACCTTCCGGGTGACTGGTGAGTAACACAAGTAGCCCTTCTGAGTGCGAGAATAGCCGACGAAAATAGATTTAGCTGCTCGGGGATCAAACTTATCCGAGGAGGGACCCAGGAGGTGAACGAAGCAAATGTAGCCAAAGACCCTTGGTGCAATAGGGAAGGTCGGAGTGGAGGGGAAGAGGAGACTGAATGGAGTGGCAGAGTTGAGAACCGAGGAAGGGAGGCGGTTGATGAGGAAACATGCAGTGGATACCGCAAAGTTCCAGTAAATTTTTGGAACATTCATTTGAAGCATGAGGGAGCGGGCAACGTCGAGGAGTTGGCGGTTCTTTCGTTCGGCCACGCCATTTTGTTGGGGGGTGTAGGCACAGGAGGTTTGATGAAGAATACCAAATTCTGCACAGAGATTGACAAATTCATGGCCTGTGTATTCGCGAGCATTATCGGTGCGCACGGTTTTAATAGTTTTGGAGAATTGCGTGCGAGTTTCTTGTATAAAGGCGCGAAATATGCGAGGGAGCTCGGAGCGATCATGAAGTAGGTAAAGTCATGTGGTGCGAGAATAATCATCAATGAAGGTTATAAAATAACGGTATCCAGAGATACTGGTAACTTTAAAAGGACCCCAGACATCGGAGTGTAGTAAATCAAATGGAGCAGCGCTCCTAGTACAATGAGCAGGAAAAGAAGTACGCGGTTGTTTGCCGTAAACACAAAAATCACATTTGAAAGCAGGAAAAGATACATCAGGCAGCGCCTTTTGGAGAACGGGAAGGGGGGCATGCCCAAGACGTCGGTGCTAGTCAACAACGGAGACAGAGGAGAGAATAGTGGGAGAGGCATCAAGAAGGTAGAGCTCGTTCTGCAGTCGTCCCCTACCAATGGTAGTCTGCGTCCGCTGATCCTGTATCAAAAAGGAAGAGGGAGTAAATGTGACAGAGCAATTCATATCACGAGTGAGGCGGCCAACAGAAAGCAAATTAAAAGGAGAGCCCGGAACATAAAGAGCCGAGCGAAGAGAGATGGATGGGGCAAGAGAGATGTCGGCGCAGCCGGAGACCGGAACAGTCGCCCCATTAGCGACGGTGATAGATTTCGGATGAGGAACATCCGAGTACTGGAGGGGCCACGTCGAGGTGATGTGATGAGTAGCCCCTGAGTCCAAAATCCAACGCGGACCGGAGGAAAGACAAGTAATACCTGCAGTAGAGATGGAAGAAACAGAAGCAGGAGGAGGGCTAAGAAGCCCCTGGAGTTGCTGTAGCTGGAGGCGAACAACCTCAAGGTCGGTACCAGTGGAAGAGGAGCCATCAATAGCAGTCGCAGTGGGGCGAGGAGGATAGCCATGTTTCTTGTAGCAAACAGCATCCGTGTGGCCATCCCGGCTGCAGTATGAACACTTGGAGCGGCCCGGACCCCCACGTCCCCTTCCGCGAGAGCCGGAACGTCCACCGCGAGCAGAAGGCGGTGGGGGAAGTAAGGGGGGAAGGGTATGCTGAAGGAGAGCCGGAGAGGAGGGTGTCGGAGAATCCAAGGATGGTGAAACTCGAAGGAGCATAGAGCAGACATCAGAGAGGGAGGGAGTAGAAGCCGAGGCCAACACCTGAGTCCGGATGCTCTGAAGGTGAGGTGGGACACGAGCCATCATCAAGGCAATGCATACGGCCTCCTTTTGCACGCGCTGAGCAACAAGGTCGGTGGTAGAAGGCTGATGTTGGATCCAGGCCTCTGCCAGAGTCTTGGCACGAGCAACAAAAGAGGTCATGTCAGCCGCCCCGCCAGCATCAAGAGACTGAAGGTCGGTAATAATGTCGTAGAGGTGCTGAAGACTATCCTTTCCAGAGTATAAGGAGTGAAGCTCCTCCCACATGGCTTTGGCGGTCTCATGGTACATGACCATTTGGTATGGCTCACCCTCCAGCGAATTAAGGAATCATGTTTGAACTCGGCCGTCATTTCGTAGCCAGTCCTCCGTATTAGGGGAAGGAGGTGCGTTAGTAAGGTGAAGCACAAGGCCCTTGGCCTGAAGAACACGTCGAACCGAGTGGACCCATGGAACAAAGTTCTTCCCAGATAATGAGATAGTGGTGATCCGCAGCTCATCTCGAAGGTCAGAAAGAGAATTCGGGCGGTCAGCAGGAGGATTAGTCGCCTGTCCGGTAGAGTCGATGGAAGAGCACATGGAGCCGGGGAAGGCCGCCGCGAATAGAAGAGCTCGCGGTTAGAGAAGAGGCCGCAGCGGATAGGCACGCCGACAAGGACAGGGGAGAGAGCGACAGGAGGCCGCAACCAGGTGCGGGAGAGAGCAAGTACAACCCGCACGGTTACTGAGAGACCACCAGCGGCGAAGCAAGAGCGAGAAGAAAGACGCCTTGAAAGAGAAAAGGAGAATTCGCAGCGGTTAGAAATAGAGGCCGCGCGACCAGCAGAGGCAGAGAATTCACGCGACCAGCAGAGAATTCGCGCGACCAGCAGAGGCAGAGACCGCGAGTAGGAAATCGAGCGGCTAGAGAGAGAACCCGCGAGGAGGAAGTCGAGCGGCAAGAAAAGAAACCGCGAGTAGGAACTCGAGCGGCAAGAAGAGAGAGACCGCGAGTAAGAACTCGAGCGGCAATAAGAGAGAGAAAGCGAGTAAGAACTCGAGCGGCTAGAAAGGAGAACGCGAGTAAGAACTCGAGCGACAAGAAGAAAGACCGCGAGTAAGAACTCGAGCGGTAAGAGAGATAAACCGCAAGCGGCAAGAGAAGTCTCAGGAGGAGGTCGCGCGGTAAGAGGAAAACAGAGTAGGCAGCGGGAAGTGGGAAGTGGGGCCCACGGGTTGAGAGGAGAGACTATAAAAGTCACTGAGGGGTGGATCCACGGGAGGGAGGAAGAGCAGAGAGGGCAGAGGTTTAGCAAGGGAGAAGCCGCGGAGAGAACTGGCGGGTAGAATAGTCCGCTACCCGGTGCGAGTAGAGGAACAGGTCGCAGAGGAATAGCGGACAGGAGAGGAAGACAAGCCGGGCGGTTAGAGAAAGTGAAGCCGCGAGGTCGGAATCATTCCATCTGATACCATGTTGAATGAGCTCAAAACTTGTATGTATTACTTGTGTATCAAAATACAAGGAGAGAATACAAATATATAGAAGAGAGAAGGAGAGAAGAAATCCTATACAATGATGTGGGAATAATAGGAGGAGAAGAAAATAGAAAATACATGGGCCCAATACTGGGCCATTTACATGGGCTTTTCTAACAACGTGAAAGCTTCATATCCAGTAAATATAAATATACCTGCTGCAAAATCACCATAGGAAGATCAACTAAATCACAACTGTAACAGTTTATTAAGCAACCGGCTGCGAAATCTCCTCTTAATGAACCGACTTCATGAGTACCTTCTCCACTCACATTAATCTGGTCACCATTCAGTACTACCTTAGTATGAAAGTGGGACCTAAACCCTCTTTTTAAATCATTACTCTCTGAGGGCTTAATCCTTCGTCTGGAATGGAGAATCGACAGAGGAACCTTCAAAGATAGACACCATGAAGATATCCGAGAGTGCCAGGTAGGATGATAATGCAGATGGAGATATGGAACTCTTGCTACCTATGTGTTGAGGAAGAACCACAGTACGTTTTAGTTTCCTTCCAGATGATGTATGGAGAAGGAGCAATGAGGTAAAGGGGACATACCAGACCTTCAAGCATAGACATTACTCTCATAGAAAAGATTGTGTGAAATTGTCATACAGAAATGACCTAAGAAATTGCATCCATCACTTGTAGGCTGACTAGGCATTACAAGTCGAGGGGCATAAGTGCGTCTTTCTTTGAATTTTAAAAAGACACCTTCATGAAAAAGATACTGCAAGAAAATTTCTAAACTGGCTGGATCAGGAAAGTTGAGATAATCCATTGGATAACTCTTTTCATCCACTGTCTCTGAACCTAATGAACTAGTACTTCGAATACCACTCTCCCTGTTCTGAGGCTGATTATTTGAGTTCATCTTTTCATTGGGCTCTTCTTCAAGAGATGGCAAGAGGCGAAAAGAAACATAAGTGCCGTGACCAATAGACAATTGTAAGCAATCATCTTGCATTGATATCACATTAACTCCTGGTAAATAATTGTAGCTCTTCTGATTTACCAGATTAAATACCTAAAAATTAAATCCAGTTAATTGATATAAAGAAGCACATTAACTACAAAACTTATTCTGAAGGAAATCACCTGCTCTTGAAAGATTGATCGATGCATCTCACGGAGAATTAAATGTGAATCTTTGACATGTTCGTTCACATCTTCACCAGCCAAGGCCATCTTCTCGTCTTCTCGAGTGTGAAGGACTGACTCCACTTTTCCCTTTTGAAAGCTCTTTTGTTCATGATTTGAATGGAAACCTGGAAATTCAATTGATAAACGACGGCATAATCTCAAGGGAAATTTCACGGTGAGAACCCCGGCATGGTCCTGATCAATATGGACTGTAGATAAAATTGACGAACGAGATGATAAAACCAAGTCCGTCATGGAGTTATGAAGAAGATCAATTGTGAAACAGCTCTCACTGCCTGGAACAGATATCCCTACATGCTGCCTTTTCACCTTCCAGTTTTGTTGCAATCTATTATTTCATGAAAGGCAAGTTATAACTTATTAGTAAATAAGAAATATATTTGCAAGGCGTAAGCAAACACCTTATTAATGAGTCATAAAATCTGGTTTCTCTTGTGACCTGCTGCTCCAAAGCTTTAGAATTTTGGGGGAAACAACTTATGCTCCATGATGACGATCTTGGATGGAGGGTGGGAAATAGGGCAGAATTTTTTGAGAGCAGCGACAATGGCGAGTTCCACACCATCGGCCTCCCTCCTTTTTCCATTCCTTGGAAGCCTGTGGTTTTCACTTGAAAGGGCTCAGAGAGGAGTCGTGGGCTGACGTCGGCCTGCCAGAAGTTGATATATGGGTAAGGAGGATCTGGGCAGGTTGGCCGACGAACTGCGAAGAGAGGCTGCATGTGAATGGGAGTAGATCAGGCAAAGGGAGGAGGATCCTCGTTGGATAGGGCGTGAGTATGAAGGATCTCGTGGGTATCAGGATTTCGAGGGGGGAGGCACCGATGTTGGTTGTAAATAAGATAGGAACGGGACAGATGAGATTTTTTGGATTAGAAATGAAAAGTCCAAATCAATTTAATGGTGAAATGGCTCTTAAAACTTTATATATAGTGCATATATAGATATATATATAAATACACACAGAAACCCATTATCTTCACATGCTAAACAAAACAATGAATACAAAAGAACAATTACAGTTTCTACACATCTGACATAAATTTCAATCGAGGCACTAATGAGAAAGCACAAAGAAATGACAGCTTTAAAATGATCAACAAATGATACAAAATAAACATTTTGAGCTTCTGTCCCAATTCTATCATTTTCCCTTTTTTTATCACAAATGATTCTTTTCCTATCCTTGGAGAAAACATTTTACCAGACTTGGGCGGAAAAAATACATCTGAAGCATAGACAATAATATCTCGCTAAGGGGCAATAATTATTTCCTTCACTTACATCATGGTAATTGAAGACACCTCCATCCAAATGAAACCTGAGAGTAAGTAGCTAAATGAGGGAGACGAATGCTAAAGTGAAAACTAATTCTACAGTGAGAAGCTTTAAAACCAGAGACTGTGTCAGCTGAGATATGTAACTAAATAAATAAAAACTAGGTAGAGTTGAACACAAATTTGGGATAATCCTCCTAACACAAAGACGATTTAACACAAATTTTTGCACATCACTCTAGGCTTCCAGGTTAGCTCCACTCTTAAAAGCTTGAAAACAGTTTGCAGGATGCACGAACGCCCTCAATGGCCTCCACCATAAACAGACAAACTTACAAGATCCATAAGGGTAGAATACAAGGTCTCGAGAGAAAGATTTCCCAGAAATTTATGGCTTCTGCGCTCGCCGTCATCTGTTGCTCCTAGCTTTCCTTCTTCCATTGAACTATCGTCGAAAACCAACCACCAGGAGATACATCCTCTGATATCACCAGCATTCACATTAGCAACAAGCCCCAGTTTATCTCCCTGGTCTAAACTGAACCACAAGCATAGGAAATCCCTGCTGACCTTCAAGCCAATGATCAAAGCTTCCTCATGAAGCCAGTGAATGACCTGTCCTGCAACCTGCTATATTGATTAGGCTTACTTTGGGTATGAAGTTATGTGAAAAAAATAAGATAGCCCCCATTGTCTGAGTAAAAGAAGCAGGCAAAAAACTTGAGTTATCCAAATGGCCATTAATAACTGGCGTTGATGAGGTCCAACAGAAAGTTATATGAACATGATATAAAAGGCATGGAAATGAATGCTCTACTCCTCTAATTCTCACTTCTTCCTGAATCTATCTAACTTCTCTCTCCTTCCATCTACTTGATATACAAGAATCCCAAATTTTCCCTAACAAACACAAGCAAGTTCATGCATCTTAACGCTGTTACATTAGTTAGAGTAAGGAAAGAGTAAGAAAATATATCTTTAAGGTTTTGGAAGATGACGAAACTTGAAGTTGTAAAAGAGTGGAAAAGACAACCAGGTATGCAGACATTAGAGATTCCATCTAGTCAGAATTATTCAGATTTATTATATACTGCCTGAATAAGAAGGATGTTTAGAAACCCTACACAAAGTATTGCCTAGCAAGGCAAAACCGCAAAAGGACCAGATAGATTTTGACATTCGTATAAGTCAAAACAAAATGTAAGTCACATGCAATTTTCCAAATTTCCAAAAACAAATTAAGGCAATACTCAGAAATGGGCCCAATTTTTTGTAAACTGAACCTAAGATCAGAGACGTGAAAGCTTCATATCCAGTAAATATAAATATACCTGCTGCAAAATCACCATAGGAAGATCAACTAAATCACAACTGTAACAGTTTATTAAGCAACCGGCTGCGAAATCTCCTCTTAATGAACCGACTTCATGAGTACCTTCTCCACTCACATTAATCTGGTCACCATTCAGTACTACCTTAGTATGAAAGTGGGACCTAAACCCTCTTTTTAAATCATTACTCTCTGAGGGCTTAATCCTTCGTCTGGAATGGAGAATCGACAGAGGAACCTTCAAAGATAGACACCATGAAGATATCCGAGAGTGCCAGGTAGGATGATAATGCAGATGGAGATATGGAACTCTTGCTACCTATGTGTTGAGGAAGAACCACAGTACGTTTTAGTTTCCTTCCAGATGATGTATGGAGAAGGAGCAATGAGGTAAAGGGGACATACCAGACCTTCAAGCATAGACATTACTCTCATAGAAAAGATTCTGTGTGAAATTGTCATACAGAAATGACCTAAGAAATTGCATCCATCACTTGTAGGCTGACTAGGCATTACAAGTCGAGGGGCATAAGTGCGTCTTTCTTTGAATTTTAAAAAGACACCTTCATGAAAAAGATACTGCAAGAAAATTTCTAAACTGGCTGGATCAGGAAAGTTGAGATAATCCATTGGATAACTCTTTTCATCCACTGTCTCTGAACCTAATGAACTAGTACTTCGAATACCACTCTCCCTGTTCTGAGGCTGATTATTTGAGTTCATCTTTTCATTGGGCTCTTCTTCAAGAGATGGCAAGAGGCGAAAAGAAACATAAGTGCCGTGACCAATAGACAATTGTAAGCAATCATCTTGCATTGATATCACATTAACTCCTGGTAAATAATTGTAGCTCTTCTGATTTACCAGATTAAATACCTAAAAATTAAATCCAGTTAATTGATATAAAGAAGCACATTAACTACAAAACTTATTCTGAAGGAAATCACCTGCTCTTGAAAGATTGATCGATGCATCTCACGGAGAATTAAATGTGAATCTTTGACATGTTCGTTCACATCTTCACCAGCCAAGGCCATCTTCTCGTCTTCTCGAGTGTGAAGGACTGACTCCACTTTTCCCTTTTGAAAGCTCTTTTGTTCATGATTTGAATGGAAACCTGGAAATTCAATTGATAAACGACGGCATAATCTCAAGGGAAATTTCACTGTGAGAACCCCGGCATGGTCCTGATCAATATGGACTGTAGATAAAATTGACGAACGAGATGATAAAACCAAGTCCGTCATGGAGTTATGAAGAAGATCAATTGTGAAACAGCTCTCACTGCCTGGAACAGATATCCCTACATGCTGCCTTTTCACCTTCCAGTTTTGTTGCAATCTATTATTTCATGAAAGGCAAGTTATAACTTATTAGTAAATAAGAAATATATTTGCAAGGCGTAAGCAAACACCTTATTAATGAGTCATAAAATCTGGTTTCTCTTGTGACCTGCTGCTCCAAAGCTTTAGAAGATTGCTTAAAGTACCTCCCAAGATGCTGTATGGAAGACCATTAATTCAAATATTTATTGAAATATTAAATAAATATTATTTCAAAATATCTAAACATTATATGGGAGCTCCCCTCTTTATATAGAGTAGAGAATGAAGAAGAATTAACACTTGGAGATGTGTGACTAAATACAAGAAAGAGAAATTGTACAATAAACCTCTTTTTAGGTTTTATCACTCCCCTCAAGCTGGAGCATACATATAGATCATTCACAGCGTTGGACAAATATCTGAAAAGATGAAATTAGTTTGAGAAAAATACCGTCAACTCTTTACCTGATGAAACAAACAAAGTGCATATTTGATACGACGCTGGCCTCCGCACATATTTATTATTTTATGTAGCTCTAGGGGCATAGTCGTAGTTTGTATCCTTCCCATTCTATATATATGAGCGGAAGTGTCTCTTTAACATTCTCCTTGGAGTAATGTTTTGAGCTCTCTTGGAGAGTGGAGTGTCAAGGAGGACCCAGCTTCCGGATGCTTGGCAGGAGTCATCTCCTGATTGTATCTTTAAGTTTGTTTAATGCAATGCTCCCCTCGCTTGGCTCCCTTGCCCCCACATGAACCCAGTTGCTAGGCCCACCTCCACTGTCAATGTTGTCAAGATCGATATCTTACCTAAGATCGATCGGAAGTGGTAAGATCGTAAAACGTGGGATCGACACGAAACGGTAAGATCTTACTTATTATACAAAATTAAAAAAAATCTAATTTATATATAAAAATATCTAGTAGATCAATAATCATAAAGCAGTATATATATATAAAAAAGTTCAACTGCATAGTAAATAATAATAGTACATTTAACTCATTCAAAATAAGTCATCTAAGCTAAAGTCCAAATTGTCTAATGAAACATCTTCGTCGCCTTCATCTATCCCGAGATCTTGTTCTCCTCCTCCTATGTGAGCAGCTATCTCTTCAACATCCGGAGGCTCTATCTCAAGATATTCTTCATCATCTTCATCGGCAACAATCCACTCATTATTGGATGAAATATCATCAAAATTATGTTTCTGAGTTTTCTTCAACTTGCTATTGGTCAAACGAGAATTCGCCATCACAAAGATAACATCATTCATTGTCTTTTGCTTCAAACGATTTCTTCTTTTTGTGTGTACGTAGAAAAAATTAATTAGTATACAATAATTTTGGTGATTAAAATATTGAATAAATTGTAATTATACCCTTTCAAATGCATTCCAGTTTCGCTCACATTCAGAAGAACTACATGTCAAGCTCAATACACGTTTTGCAAAATTTTGTAGTTCTGGATGTTCTTCTCCATAAGAATCTCATCACGCCGCCGGAGTTTTGATATTAATACCAGTTTTGGCTACTATAGAGCCAAAAAAAATTTTGATTCTTAAAATCCTCCAATTGGCCATCAATCTTTGAAATTTCATCAATATCTCCCTCAGTCATTCTTTCTAAACAGTCATATAGTCCTCGCTTCACCTCATAATCAGCTTTAAATGACGGACTATAATGAAATTGAGGGTTTAGATAATAGCCTACAACATGTAATGGTCTGCGCAATTGTTTGTCCCATCGAGCATCAATCACATCCCAAACTGGTTGATAACTAATGATCACAAATAATAGAATTAGTATATAAGGAAAAAAATCTCATACTTATAATACTTTAAAAAAACTAATTGACTTACAATTTTTGCACACCATTAAAGGCAATGCGTTCTTTTGCTCGATCCATTTCCTCATATATATCTCATAGCAGGCTTCTCATCAGAATCAACCAAACGAAGCACCTTCATTAAGAGATAATCACTCTTCAAGCAAATGACAATATTCTTCCAAAAATCTTTATCCATCACCACCTCCTCAATTAGCTTTCCTTCACTTGAACATGCAGATCGGCTAGCTTTCCATTCATCTGAATTGAACATTCTTATCAAAGCAAGTTTGTTCTCATTAAGGCAGCCCAAAGTTAAGTATTGTTAGAAAGTAGAGACAAGAAGCGAAAAGACTAGAACAAGAGAATAAACTTTTGAATAATTGAAATTTTATTATCCAAAAAAGATATCATTTACAAAGGTATGGCCTCCCTTATATAGAATGGAGGAGATAAGAAAGAGAGTATACAAACAATGTGGGACTAAACATTTACAGGCTGAGCGGCTAGAATAATGGAGACCGATCAGGCCGCGCGGTTAGACAGATGGGATAACCGCTCGGCAACTCCAGCAGGATAGAACAAGCCGTAGAGTGAGACCGCCAGACCGCCCGGTCTACAACCCGCTGGATCAGACCGCTAAGCCGCTCGGTCTACAAACCGATGGATCAGACCGCTAAGCCGCCCGGTCTAATACTTCAACACTCCCCCTCAAGCTGGAGCATAGATATCAATCATGCCCAGCTTGTCACAAATGCGGAAGAAGGAAGTAGAAATCGGCTTGGTGAAGATATCTGCCAACTCCTTGTCAGAGGTGACAAAAGGAGTACAAATCTGTTTCTTCAAAATCTCCTCCCGAATGAAGTGACAGTCAACCTCTATATGCTTCGTTCTCTCATGGAAGACCGGATTTCTGGATATGTGTATAGCGGCCTTGTTGTCACAGAACATAGGGAGAGGACAATCATATACCTCGCCCAGGTCAAGCATGAGAGCCCGCAACCACTTTAACTCACACGTAGTTGACGCCATACTCCGGTATTCTGCTTCGGCACTGGATCTGGAAACAACAGACTGTTTCTTGCTTTTCCAACTCACGAGATTACCTCCAACAAAGGTACAGAAACCTGACGTGGATTTACGATCGCCTTTGTCATCCGCATAACTTGAGTCTGAGTATGCCTCAACTCTCAGATGGCCATTCTTCTGGAAGAGTAACCCTCTGCCCGGTGCTGCTTTGATATACTCTAAAATCTTCAGGGCGGACTGAAGATGACACTCCCTGGGAGCTTGCATAAACTGACTGACCTTTCCTACAGCGTAGGCGATGTCGGGTCTAGTCACTGTGAGATAGATGAGTTTGCCTACCAAACGTCTGTACCGTGTGACATCAGATAGAGGAGGCGATTCATCCGTCCACGTTTTGTCTTCTCCAACAGCCATGGAAGATGAGCTGGTTTGGCACCTGTCAAGCCTGCTTCTCGAAGAAGATCAAGGGCATACTTCCGTTGAGAGAGGACCAAGGAGTCAGGTTTCCGCGAGATTTCTATCCCCAAAAAGTATTTTGGGGGGCCCATATCCTTCGTGACCAAGTGCTGACGGAGGTGCTTCTTCGTCAAGTCCACCCCATCTCGGTCATCACCAGTAAGGAGAATATCATCCACATATACGGCCAAAACCACCAGTCCCGAGGCCGTTTTGCGAATGAATAAGGAGTGATCGGCCGAACTCCTTTGAAAACCGATGGTTGCCACAATACCACTAAACTTTTCGAACCATGCCCGAGGGCTCTGCTTGAGGCCATAAATGGCCTTCTTCAAATGACAGACACGTGTCTCCCCCTGAGCAACATACCCAGGAGGTTGCTCCATATAGACGTCCTCCTGAAGATCGCCATAAAGAAAGGCATTCTTCACATCCAGCTGAGAAATAGCTCAAGCCCGGTTAACAGCCACAGAAAAGAGAACCCGGATGGTGCTGAGGCGAGCAACTGGAGAGAAGGTATCGAAGTAATCAACGCCATAAGTCTGAGTAAAGCCCTTGGCCACCAGCCGGGCTTTGTAGCGATCCACAGTGCCGTCGGGGCGAAACTTCACAACAAAGACCCAGCGACAGCCAACCACATCAGTGCCCACGGGAGGAGGAACCAGGGTCCAGGTACCCCGTTCAGTAAGAGTAGCCATCTCCTCATCCATGGCAGACTTCCAATGAGGGAGAGAGAGAGCCTCCTGGTAGGTACGGGGAGTAGAAGTGGCAGAGATAGCCAAGGCAAAACACCTGCGAGAAGGAGAAAGCTGATCATAAGAAACAACAGCCGTGAGCGGGTGTTGAGTACACGCCCGCACCCCTTTGCGAAGGGCAATGGGAACATCCAGATCATCGGAGCGGCGGCGACGGGAGCGTCAGCGACCGGAGCGTCCGTGGCGGAGAAGGCTGGCCCGGGACTAGAGAGAGACGGCAGCGGAGAGGAGGGTGGAGGGGTAGGTGGGGAGACGGACTGGGAAGGAGTGGGTGGAGGAGGAGACGAAGGTGGGAAAACGGGGAGGGGTGTGGAATGAACGGAGATATCAGAAGGAAGAGAAGGAAGAGAAGAGGAAGGAGAGAAATAGGAAGCATTTTCAAAAAAGGTCACGTCTGCGGAGACAAACTGCTTGCGAAGAAGGGGTCAAAGCAGCAATAGCCTTTTTGAGTGGTAGAGTACCCCAAAAAGACACACTTAGTGGAACGGGGGGAAAGCTTGTCGCGGGTAGCGGAGGGAGCGTGAACAAAGGCCGTACAGCCAAAGACACGGAGAGGAAGAGGAAAAGGTTCCTGGTGGGGGTAGAGAAGGGAGAAGGGAGTCCGGCCGTGGAGGACCGTGGAGGGAATGCGATTGATGAGATAGCAAGCGAGGAGCACAGCGTAGCCCCAGTAGGAGCGAGGGACGTGCATCTGCGTCATGAGAGTACGCGCAACATCAAGCAGGTGACGGTTTTTACGCTCCGCCACCCCATTCTGTTGGGAGGTGTAAACACAAGTCGTTTGATGAATGAGGCCGTGTTGGTGAAAGAACGCGGAGAACTCATGAGACAGGTATTCCTTGGCATTATCAGAACGTAAGACTTTAATCGAAATAGCAAACTGAGTCTTAATCATAAAGTAAAAAGATTGCCAAACAGAGAATAGTTCAGAGCGATCCTTTAAGAGATACACCCAGGTACAGCGAGTAAAATCATCGATAAAAGTTACAAAATAAGAACTGCCCCGACCAACAGTGATGGTAGGAGCAGGACCCCATACATCAGAATGAACAATATCAAAAATGCGAGAGGAGCCACGGCCTTGCTTCGGTGGGAAGGAGGAGCGATGATGTTTGCCAAGCTGACACGCATCACAGTTGAGCGGAGAACTGGTGGGAGGTAAGTGGGGCAGAAGCTGACGAATAAGCCGGGGAGGAGGATGTCCAAGACGAAGATGCCACTGAAGGAGATCAGCAGAGGAGGAGTAGGCAGAAAGAGCAGAAACATCGTCGAGGAAGTAGAGGCCGCCGCTCTCAGTCCCAGTAGCAATCGTCCGCTGGGTCCTCGGGTCCTGAAAAGAACAAGTAGTGGGAGTGAATAAAACGGAGCACTGAAGTTGCCGGCATAAAGTGGTAACTGATAACAAATTGCACGGGAACTTAGGGACATAGAGGGTATCCTCCAAGCAAAGCGATGGAGTGAGTTGAACCATGCCCGTCCCATGAACCGGAGACGGGGAACCATCCGCCACACGAACTGGGGGTAAGCGGTCATGGGTCTCCAGACGGGAGAAGCAATGAGGGTTGCCCGTCATATGATTGGTGGCACCGGAGTCAATCAGCCATTTACCTTGGGTAACGACGTGGGCACTACCTGACGTCGTGGCCACAGAGGCAGACGGCCTAGAAGAGGCGGAGGCCGAAGGAGCATCACCGGAAGGGCGAAGATGAGGATGTTTCTGCCAGCAGCGATCAACAGTATGGCCAGTACGACCACAGTGAGAGCAGAAGAACCGGGAGGAACCCCGTCCGCCGGAGGAGCCACGGCCACTCGGGCCCCCCCGCTGAGCCTGGTGTGCAAAGGAGTCCTGCGAAGGGGGGGAGGCCAGCAGAGGCCGCTGGAGGAGAGAAGTAACGGCGGCAATGCGGGCCGCAGTGGCATCCAAAGTAGGAGATTCCGCCTCACCCAAGATCTGCTGGCGGATCATATCATAAGAGTCCGGAAGACGAAGAAGGTAACAAACAACCAGGAGTTCCTGGAAGTGTTTGTGCTGGTCGGCCAAGTCCGCAGAGAAGGGGCGATTCTGGAGGATTTCAGCCCCAAGAGCCTGGACCTGCTGATAAGCCGCAGCGGGGGACATGGAAGGGCGGGCGAAGAGGTCCGCATAGAGAGTATAAATGCGGGACGTCTGGCCCCCCTTAGAATAGAGAGCAGCGAGGTGAAGCCATGCGGCCTTGACCGTCTCATCATGGCGAATGACGGGAAGGCACTCATCAGAAAGGCTGTTGGCCAGCCAGGTGCGAACAAGAGCATCACTCGCATCCCAGTCATCAAACTCAGGAGAGGTGCGAGGAGGAGGGTCATCGGTGAGGTGATGACGCTTGCGTTGAGAACGAAGGAGAAAGGTGAAAGAAACGCTCCAATCGGGATAGTTGGAGCCCACAAGCTTGGAAAGGGTGCCAAGGTTACCCGAAGGAGGAGGAGGAGAAGGAGCTGCAGGAGTAGTGGTGAGACCGGAGGTAGTCATAGAACCCGGAAGCAGAAGAAGCCGCACGAACAGAGGCGGTTAGAAAAACAGAGGAAGCCGCGCGAACAGGAGCGGCTAGAAAGAGGCACTGCGGGGAAGAGGTCGCGCGGACTGAAAAGGCCGAGCGAACAGAAGAGAGGAGAAGAGCAGGTGACCGCGACCAAGATGCGGGTAAGAAAGAGACAACCCGCACGGTCAGGCAGATCACAGCAGCGGCAAGAAGGCGGGCAAAGGCACGGCGGGGAAGAAGTCGCACGAACTGAGAAGCCCGAGCGAACAGAAAAGAGGAGAAGAGCTGGCGACCGCGACCAAGATGCGGGTGAGAAAGGAACAACCCGCACGGTCAGGCAGATCACAGCAGCAAACCGCGTGGAGAGAGACACACACGCGGACAGGGACAGACCGCAGCGACTAGGAAGTCGGAGAGGCAAGAAAGAACAAGAGGCGCGGCGACAACTAAACAGGTCGGCGCGACAAAGAGAAGAAGGAGAGAGCCGCGCGAACAGGTCTGCGGACAAAAAACAAGCCGCGCGGATAGAAACAAGCCGCGCGGATAGAAGAGAGGGCAAGCCGCGAAGCAAGTCGCAGAACGCCGAAAAGAAGCCGCGAACAACAGAGGGCGCACAGAATCAGGAGGAAATGACCGTGGCCTCTGATACCATGTTAGAAAGTAGAGACAAGAAGCGAAAAGACTAGAACAAGAGAATAACTTTTGAATAATTGAAATTTTATTATCCAAAAAAGATATCATTTACAAAGGTATGGCCTCCCTTATATAGAATGGAGGAGATAAGAAAGAGAGTATACAAACAATGTGGGACTAAACATTTACAGGCTGAGCGGCTAGAATAATGGAGACCGATCAGGCCGCGCGGTTAGACAGATGGGATAACCGCTCGGCAACTCCAGCAGGATAGAACAAGCCGTAGAGTGAGACCGCCAGACCGCCCGGTCTACAACCCGCTGGATCAGACCGCTAAGCCGCTCGGTCTACAAACCGATGGATCAGACCGCTAAGCCGCCCGGTCTAATACTTCAACAAGTATGAAGTGGTGAAACGTGTTATTGCAGGTCTCACCAAATCTCTGTCTTTAGTGAAGGTTTTCAATAAAGATATGAGGGATGTTCTTGAATAAATATATGTCGTGATTCTCTTTGCTTTAGGAATTGTATCATGATACACTTGTATCTTTTTCTCAAAATCCTCTAGCATCAAATCAATACAATGAGCAGCACATGAAGTCCAATATAATCTTTTCCTCTTTAACATTAACATTTCTCCAGCGGCTTTGTAATTTCTAGCGTTGTCCGTCACCACCTGGACAACATTCTCTTCACCCACCTCATCAACAATATCATCAATCATCTTGAAGACATTTTTTGTTGTTTTGTATATATGAGATGCATCAATGGACTTTAGAAATATAGTTCTCATTGAACTATTCACTAAGAAATTGATCAATGTTCTCCTTCTTTTATCAGTCCATCCATCTGTCATTATAGTGCATCACATTTTCTTCCAATGAGCTCTATGTTCTGAAATATTCTTCATAGTCTGTTGATATTGTTGCTTCAGATATTTCACTTTGATATCATTAAATGATGGAGGCTTAAAACCCAAGTCATGCCTTAATATAGATTCACACATCTTATGAAATTCTTCACTTTTTATCACCATTGAATGGTAAATCATTGTGGTAGATGAATGATGATATATCATTGCATGCTTTTTCATGCAATCCCTTCTTGAAAATTGAATTGATGGTAGTTTGAGTTGTACTTGCTCCACTTCTCTTAAAAAGTCCAGTTGAGCTTTTATCTTCCCTTTTCCTTTTCAAATCTCCAACATCCTCTTCTTCTTCCACATGGGGGATTGTTTTCTTCAATAACTTTTCTTGTAACCCAACAACAATCTCTCATATCTCTTTCTTCACTTCCTCAGGAACAATTCTACATGCTCCAACATCTTTCTTCAATCATCTTGAACTGGGATGTCATACTTCCATCCAATATCACTCTTACTTCCAGGAGCATTTTTGCCCGTTTTAGACTCTTTGCTAGCGGTGGCAGGAGCATTGCTACTCCCAACTGCACTACCTGAAGCACCACTTGAAGCCATTTTTTAACTACCTACTCAATACAAATCAAAGCATAAGGACATGAAACAAAAAAAATTCAAGCATACACTAACATGCATTTTTAAACTTTATTTAAACATTGAATGATTAGAAATTACAACAATTCATGCTAAAGAAAAACAAAATTTTAGATGTTTAGCACTCAGGTTTAGCAGTTGCAATGCAACCTAGGTTTAGCAGTTTACAACAATCCATACTAACTGTCAGGTATTTCTTTATGGTGATTTGCACTAAGTTTTGACAGTTGCAATGTAACCTAGGCTTCCCTTGAACAAAACTATGAATGAGAAAACAATCATGATAGGAAGGAACAAAACTATGTCTGAGATAAAACTGCAGATAGCAGATGTGGTGTCGTATGATACCTTACCGGAAGTAGGAGGTATTGACGGGCCTCTCCGATGTTCGCGTTGGTGGCCTGGTGGGAGACTGAATGGGATCAATTGGGTTGCACCATTGTGAGAGAAAGAGAGAGACGCACAAAAATGCAGTAGAGAAAAAGACGGGCGGCGTCGACCCCTTCAGCAGCCAGCGGCGGTTTCCAAACTTGCTCTCTCTCTCTCGGCATTGACCCCTTCAGCAGCCGGCGGCGCGAGCAAAATGACTGATCGAGAGCAGCGAGACGACGAACGGAGGAGCAGAACGGACGGGTGCGGGGATTTTTCTGCGATTAGAGTTTGTGTTAGGGATTTGCGAGTTATTATAAGACTCTTCCGTGGAAACGGTAGGATCGGTTGTGATCGTAGGATCGTACGATCCTACGATCATAAACGGCGATCCTACCGTTTCTACGGAACGTGCGATCCAAGTTCGCACGGGGATCGTTTCCCCCGTAAAAAACGTAAGATCATACGATCTTACGTGCAAAATCGCGATCTTAACAACATTGTTCACTGCCACCAATTTCGCTAGTCTGCTTCCACAGGCACCCCGGCGACCCCGGCGCTTGTCTCATTAGCAGAACCTCGAGCTTCACCGCAAGGGCCTCTACTCTCGCTGCGAGCATCCATACTCGCCCAACCACATCTGCTCTCTCAAAAACCTATGTATGTTGACTGAATTTGAAGATGAAGGCCTTGATTTTGGGGACTTGGATCCGCTGACGCTGCCTGATGACCCCTACGGACCTTGACCTTGAGGACAAAGTCGCTTTTTGTGCAGGGCGCGTTGATACGACGCTGGCCGCCACGAATATCATTATCATTCTATGTATCTCTAGGGGCATGGTCGTACATTGTATCCTTCCCACTCTATATATATGTGCGGAAGTGTTTTTTTATCATTATCCTTGGAGTAGTGTTTTGGGCTCTCTTCGAGAGTGGAGTGTCAAGGAGGATCCAGCCCATGGATGCTTAGCAGGAGTCATCTCCTGATTGTATCTTTAAGTTTGTTTAATGCAATGCAAGTTTCTTGTTCTCATTCTTGATACGACTAAGAAGTATCAATATTTGTTTTTTGATTACTTCCTCCCTGATGAAGTGGAAATCAACTTCAATATGTCTTATTCTTTCATGGAATACTGGATTTTTAGATATATAGATGACAATTTTATTATCACAAAACATCAGTAGAAGAAAATCGTATATTTCTCTTAAGTCTTTTAGAAGTGTTCTCAACCACTTTAACTTACAAGCAGTCTAAGTCATACTTATGTATTCAACTTCTGAATTTGACCTGGACATCACTATTTGTTTCTTGCTTTTCTAAGTGACCAGATTTCCTGACATGCGTGCAGAATCCAGAAGTGAATTTTTGATCTCCTTTACCATCTGCATAGCTTGCATCATAATATGTTTCAATGCGTACATGATTATTTCTATGAAACAATAGTCCTTTTCTCAGAGATCCTTTGATGTAATCGAATATTTTAAAGACAACTTCCATATGACATTCTGATGGGGATCGGCGCGCGGACCTGCGGTGGAGCACAAATTTTGGGCCCGTTCGGGGCCGATTGGCTATCTGCCATATTTGGCGTCTCCAGATCGACGATCTGACTTTGCGGATGAGTTCAGATTTTCATTTACTTGCATTTTCAGATATTACATTGTATCTGTTTTTATTTGTTGTAATAGGGTCTGTTACATTAACGATCAATCATAGTCGCTGATGTGATGGATGCCCTAGGGTAGCTTATTATAAATATGAGTGAGGGGCAGCCACCATCAATTGTAGATTTTGAAGAAAGAGAACTTCCCGGAATCCGGCGATCCACTAACGGTGATGATTCCATGAAGATCTAGGTGACTACTCCTAGGTTTGTTCTTCTATCCCCTTGTATCCTTCTCCACCACCGCCCCATCTCCTTCCCAAACCCCACACAAATATTTTTGGTTTTCCCCTAGAAATCCATGTACCATACAGAGGAACCCTCTTTCTCCCTCCCGGAAGCCAATCTGCATCCATTTATCCTCAAAAAACAGGCCGCCCAACATCCACTAAAAAACTCCGCCCACTCCATCTACCCAATGCAGAACCTTCCAGAAAACTGCCTTGTAAGATAAAAATCCCCCTTCGCCCGTTTCCTGATACCATCAACAGATCCCACCCCACTTTAGCCTCCAAACAGCAACCACATAAACCCACCTTAGCCACCATCTTGCAATCTTAAGCCCACCTCTAGCAAAATATTCAGCCTCAGGAGCCTGTTTGACCCTCTTCTTGTTCCCAGGAACCTTGGTCAATTCTCCCCAATACCCCCATCCAAACCCCACCTCTCCAATACCCCAAACCAGCTACTCAATGTCAAAAAGCAACCACCTTTCCTTATGCAGCCCACTAGCACTTTCCTCATCATCCGGGACAGTCACCGCCACAACAACCACCGGCCCTACCACGCCACGCCCCATTTACTTGGTGAGTGTTATCTTGTTGCATGTAACTTTAATTCTCATTATTAATGTCTTGCCGATGAGCAACATAACGAGGAGGTTGCTACATATAGACTTCTTCGTGCTAGTTACCATAGAGGAAGACATTTTTGACATCAAACTTAGGCATTTTCCAATTCATGTTAACAACAAAAAAGAGTACCCAGATAATACTAATAAAGACAACCGAAGAGTAGGTATCAAAGAAATTAACACCATATGACTGATTGACTGGGTGAACCCTTTGGCAACCAGATGAGCCTTTTATCGATCCATAGTGTCACCATTGAGAAACTTGATGACAAAGAGCCAGCAACAGCCAACAAAATCGTCTCCATATGATGTAGGAGTAAGAGTACATGTACCATGTGATGTCAAGGCAAAGATTTTCCCATCCATAGCAACTTTCAAGCAAGTTATATAAAAAGCTTCATGATATGTAGTAGGTGCAGTGGTGGTAGAGAGTACCCAGGCAAACTTACTGCATGAAGGACTAAGATTAGCATATAATACAACATTAGTAAAAGCATGTAGTGTACTCCGACTTACCCCTTCCATGGAGCAATGGGAACATTCAGGTCAGAGTCTGCTAAGGTGAAGGAACCTCCCAAAGAGTATAGATGTCCTAGGAGCGAAGTGTTTTGTCACCCTTAGAGTAAAGGGTAGCAAGATGATCCCATGTCGCCTACACAGTGTCATCCTGACGGGTGATTGACAAACATTCATCAAAAAGACTATCTGCAAGCCAGATATGAACAAGAGTATCATTGGTGTCCCAATCAGCAAAAGTAAGAGACATGGGGTCAGACGGAGCGTCGGTGGGATGACGTCATTTGCATTGAGAGCGCAAAAGAAGGGTGAATGAGACACTCCAATCAGGATAATTTGGTTGGGTTAATTTGGAAGTCGTCCCGAGATTTCCAGACGCACTGGAAATAATTGCAGCTGTAGGAGCAATTCAGCAATAGGAGAGGGTAGCAGTGGAATCTCCATACTCCAATTCAAGTAACAATTGTGGGATGAGGACACGAGAACTCACGCGGAGACTGAGAACTTGCGGATATAACCAGATCGTGGGATTTGCGAGCTTACAAGCTAGGATCAGCAAACTTTCAAGATGGGATCGGCGAACACACAACAGGCAGGGATCGACTCGCAACACGAGCACACCAAGATCAGCGAGTTAGCGATAATAGAGAGTCGTAGACGGCGGGAAGAGATCAGAGGAGGTGCCCGCAGGAGGAATGGCAGGCGCTTCGCAGGAGGTGCTCGTAGGAGAAATGGCAGGAGCTTCTCAAGAGGCGCTTGCAGGAGTTATAGGAGAACTCACATAGATCGTGGGAAGAATCGCAGAGATCACAGAAAGGACTCGCATAAATTCGCAAGAGGACTCAGAAAGATTCACAGTCGCAAGACTCGTAGGAGGTGCTCACTGGAAAGAGTGAAGGTTGCACGCAGGGAAGGTCCTTTTTTGTCAAGCAAAAATCTATAAATATCCACCGAGAGGGAGGGATTGAGTGAGTGTTGATTAGGCAAAAATGGAAAGTTCCGCGATAGTATTGATCGAGAGAACAGGCTCTGTGAGATCTAAAACAGGAACGTTCTGTGAGAGATGAAACTTCGCACGAGATAGTTGCTGAGACGAATGATCAAAAAGGAGCTTTTGTGTGAGGCTAGGAGTCTTTACAAGAGACCGGAAAGGTTCGTGCGAGACCGAAAGTATTCACATAAGAGGAGAGCAGAGAGAGATTTCACCTTGCTATGATACCATGTGAGAGTTTAAAATATTAAATAAATATTACTCCAGAATATCTAAATATTACAAAAGAGCTCTCATCTTTGCATACAGTAGAGGATGAAGAATTTACACTTGAAAATGTGAGAAATATAAGAAAGAGAAAATGTACAATGGGCCCCTTTTGGGACTTCTAATCTTGGGCTTCAGCATTTTAGAAGATCACTTAAAGTACCTCCAAAATGCTGTACATAAGACAATTAATTCAAAGTAAAATAAAATATGGTCAGCAGGTGCACAAAGATGAATCGGACATGTTTTAGGGGAAAACTGAAAAGAACGCAATCTAAGGAGAATCAGAAAATCCTAAGAAAAAGGCAAACTAACCTAGAACCATTTACTAAACTTATTACCCAGTTCACATATAAAAATCATATGTTATTTCAATTGGTACTTGATGTGCTTTCCTCTTCCTTTTCACTCTCTTCTCAGTCTCCTATCATACGATATCATATTATAAGATTTTTTGGGTCATATTGACTCTTACTGTAGACTTGTATCAACAGTAACATATGTCCTTTCTAGTAATACATCTTCTACGAAATTCAGCTTGCATTAATAATGTGAACTAAGGGATCAATATAACATCACACCAAACATTAAACCATAGAAAATTCAAAAAATAAGTATAAACCGAAAGAAAAACAAATTATTGAAATGATTAAGAATCAACAACAACACTCAAGCCTTTATTCCACTATAGTGGGGTCGGCTATATGGATCCTTTGTCGCCATTGTGCCATATCTTTAGTCATAATCTCACTAATACCGAAAGAAAAACAAATTACTGAAATGATTAAGCACAAACAAGATAAAATACAAAAGAAAAATATTTTGTTCTTTTAAAAGCTAAATTATGATATAAATCTTTCATGTACAATCACACAAGTTTAGCAATGTTAAGAGTTCAAAACCTAGAGGAATGTAAGTCGGCTTTGACCAAAATAAATAAAATATGGAATAAATCAATTCGGAGGAATTAGGTTAATTTAGCAAATGCAAAAATTTTCAGGGCCTTTGCATAACAAAGTAAAATGAAAATAAAAGCGATAAAAACTTACACGAAGGCGTTGTAATTTTGTTGCTGAAGAAACTACAATATCTGACAACGATTCATGAGGCAATTGCTTTGGCCTTTGCATCCCAGCCACTGTAACAGCATCATTTGCTTCAACCTAAAATAATACCATCAAACAGAGGTAATATGAGTGCTGACAAAGATTAAGTAGCCATTACATAAAATAACAATGGGTTTACCTATTTAACAGAAAGCATAACAATACTGCATGGATACCTCTTCAAAAGAACTACTAGAACCGATGATGAGGATCAGATCGCAAGACTTGATTATTGTGCACCGCGGCCGGCTCCACACTCTCAACAAACAGAGCTAAAGTTGTCGTTTGGACAATCGGAGCCCACAGTCATGCCTGGATCGACTGTAGGATGATTTTTTGTATTTTTATTTTTTCCTGTATTTTATTTATGTGCATATGACGATACGAAGACGGAGACGGGCAAGGACGAGGTGATGAGGACACGACGCATATGTCGAAGTCGGGACCGAGACGACGACATGAATCCCAATACGACGGACATTGGCTAGTAGTGTGCACCAGCTTAGCGCACCATTCAGCTTTTTATGTTCATAACACATTTGTATTTCGAGTCGTGAGTTATTTATTGTTTGCCCATTGGTATCTCAGAACTAGGCACTTATATATTCTTATGCGTGTATCTCATTAGGATTATCAAGGAGTAAGATCACTTTTGCGGAAGCGCTAGGAGCTGAAATCCTTCTCTCGTCTTCTTCCTCCTTCTCAACTCCTCGTCCTCTTCAACCCTAGCACTTAACATTTGGTCTGACATGCCGGTTTTACGGCCACGGTTTCCGTCACTCTAAATCATTCTACCGGAAGTATGCTCCGCTCATTCACGCACGTCCAGCCGGATTGATCCGCCCGCGCACGCTCCCGTCCATGCCTCCCGCGATTGCCGCCCGCAAAAAGCGTCGACGGCATCTCAAGCTGCTCCCGCACCTACGTATCTTGCTTCTCCCGCGCCTGTGATCCGGCTGCTCCCACGACTGCATCGCTGCTCCTGACTGGCATCTCCTGCTGCTCCTGTGCATGGCTCCAGCTGCTCTCGTGTGTGGCTTCCCTTGCTGCTCCCACACCTGACATCTCCCCTACTCCCGCGCCTGCGTCTCCAGCGACTCCAGCGGTTGCCTCCCCGCTCCCGCAACTGCCCTTGCGTCGCTATTGCAGCGCCCTTCCAGTCTTCCCAGACAACGCCTCCCTCTCTCGTCCAACTGTGCACTATCCTTCCACACACGTGCATGCCCCATGACTACAATCTATATCGCACTCCGACACACCATGCCTCAGCCTCCTGTGGATTCGGCCATCTCCCGTCGTCTTGATGCTCATGAGTCGTCCATTGCAGCTACATGCCTTAATGATGTGGATGGATGCTAAGTTCGACGTCGTACAGGCCGGTCGGCCATGTACTTCATTATATTCCAATATGAAGTCCCCGTCACTTCTCGGGGCACAACCGGGCCCTCCTCGGGACCCTATTCCACCGCCAGCAGGCTTTCCTCCACTCCATTCGTTCGACAACTCATCCTTCAACGACATCAACCTCATAGGATGGATTGTCTGTGCGGAAAAAAAATTTGACATTCATTTGACATCGGAGTCACAAAAGGTTGTTACGTCTCTCAACGACATGGAGGGTTCAGCACTCCATTGGGTCTACTGGCTATGACAACAACCCCTCGCTCCCCTGAGCAGAACTTCAACGGGACCTCAACCTTTGTTATGATGTTCGATATTTCGGGACAGCGGTTGAACGTTTGTGTGGTGCCCACAAATTAGGTTTCCTTAACAACTACATTGATGAGTTCATTGCCCTGGTAACGCATGTTCATGGCTTACCGTCAGACCATTACTTGAGCTTTTTCATGCAGGGGCTCCTCCCCCACATTTGATGTCGCCTTCACACCCACCACCCCCGGACAATTACTGATGACATGGATATAGCCCGCTTGGTGGAAGCGGACTTCAAGGTCACCTCCGTCGATAAGGCCAACCACCGGGAGTTCTACACCCCCACTGGTTGCCTACCCGCTCCCAACCTTCAGAACACCACAACAGGTGCATACCACGGCTCCCCCGCGTCTCAGACCACCTCCTCGATTGCCCCAGCCACAGAACGGCTCCCGTGTTACCATACCACGAGTACCACGATCTTCGCACCAGAGGCATCTGTTTTCGTTGTAAACAACCCAACTCCCCCGATTCATGACTGCTTCTGAAGGAGCTCTGCATCACCATCGGCGAGGACCCAGAAAACACCTCGGGAATTTTAGAGCCTTGGGCTCTCTTTGGCAGGGCGTTTTTGGAGTGGGGTGCCGCGATTTTTCGGATTGTCCCGCCAAACAGAAATTTTGGGCACTGCGGTGGGAGTCAACATCGTTGTTTAAGAGATGTTTTTGGCATTTTCCGAGTCACAAAATATATGCGTGACTCCAAAAACCGCGACGGAAGCTTTCCGTTGTTTTCCTTCTGGAGCAAAATCCGCGACTCCTCCGCAGCCATAGCGACACTCCGTCGTAGCCCTTCTTCTCGGGCGACTGCCGCCGCCGACCTTCCTTCTCCGGCGACTGACACCCCACAATTCATCGGCGAGTCCTCTCTGCAACTGAAGGTTCTAGCCTCTCCATTTCTTTCTGTTTCTGAACTTCTCCTCTCTGATTTCTTCTTTGCTAACCATTGTTTTTCTGCAGCCTATTTTTGTCGTCCTTCTCTGGCGATAGACCGTCGCCGACCCTCCTTGTCCATTACAGGTAGCAATCGGTCCTCATTTTGTGGATTTTTCCTCTTTGTTTCAAGTGCAAGACGGAGCACGTTTTTTATTTTTATTTTTTGTAACCTTAAAAAGATAATCAGTTATTTTTTTATTTATAATATTTTTGTTTCTGTTATTGTTGGTTTAATCTTGAGAAGGCTTATGATAGAGTTCCAAGAGAGATCTTATGGAGAGACTTAGAAAAGAAATGTGTAAATGTATCATATATTGACATAATCAAAGATATGTATACAAATTCAGTGACAATGGTGAGGACATCTGGAGGATTAACACATGAATTTCCTATTACTGTTGGATTACATCAAGGTTCAGCTTTAAGCCTTATCTCTTTACCCTTATCTTAGATGAACTCACTAGACATATCCAACAAGCAATACCTTGGTGTTTATTATTTGCGGATGATATCGTTTTGGTTGATGAGACGTGTGAGGGTGTAAACGCAAAACTTGAATCTTGGCGAGATACTTTAGAAAAGAAGGGTTTTAGGTTGAGCAGAGCAAAGACAGAGTATATGGAGCTTAAATGTAGCAGTACAAAGAAGGACAGATGACTTCGTTATTAAGTTAGGTGATCAAGATATTTCCCGTAGTGAGTGTTTTAAATATCTTGGATCGATAGTTCAAAAAGATGGAGGTATTGATAAAGATGTGACACATAAAATCCAAGCGGGATGGTTGAAGTGGAGACGCGCGTCAGGAATCTTATGTGATCGTAAAGTACCACTAAAACTTAAGGGCAAGTTTTACCATACTGCAATTAGACCCGCGATGCTCTATGGTTCTGAGTGTTGGGCAGTGAATTGTGTACATGAGCAAAAATGGGAGTTGCGGAGATGAGAATGCTTAGGTGGATGTGTGGACACACGAGATTGGATAAAATTAAGAATGAAAGAATAAGGGATAAGTGATGGACAGGAGTACCTGCACCACATCACCACCGGGGACCTGGAGTCAGACCAGAAAGATGCGAGAAGCTTGTCTAAGATGGTTTGGACACGTACAAAGGGGACCATTAGAGGCACCTGTTAGGCGTTGTGAAAGTCTAGTCAGTAGGCATGTTCGACGAGGGAGGGGTAGGCCAATAAAGGCTTGGGATGAAACAATAAAGAAAAACATGATGTACTTAGGCATTAGTGAGATTATGACAAAAGATATGGCACAATGGCGACAAAGAATCCATATAGTCGACCCCACTATAGTGGGATAAAGGCTTGTGTTGCTGTTGTTGTATATTATTGTTGTTTAACTTTATTTACAAAAAAATAGACTGCACACCACATAGTTGTTTTGCCAAACAGCTTAAACTGCTTCTCCGTTTGAAACAGCACTACAAAAACTGTATTTTCAAACAGTTTCACAGATTCTGCCACATTCTGCAAAACAACTGATTATTCCACCACTACTTTCCACCACTGCTTCTCCAGTCGCTGCAGTCGAGCCAAAC
Organism: Platanthera guangdongensis; assembly: GCA_039583875.1. Lineage (NCBI taxonomy): Eukaryota > Viridiplantae > Streptophyta > Magnoliopsida > Asparagales > Orchidaceae > Platanthera > Platanthera guangdongensis. Next base: position 2,432,024 of record CM077149.1, on the reverse strand, counting down.
TAAGCATTAGAGGGCGTTGATTCACCTGCTGAAATGGGTCCCCCTGCACCTATGGATCGTCTAGAACTTTTGTGCTCTGTGGGTGGCGGAACTTCTAGCCCCCTCACTATGACGTTCGCGGGTTCCCTTGCTGACACTCCCTTAACGGTGCAGATTGATAGTGGGGTTAGCCACCATTTTATCTCTCTGCGCCCGGCACTATAGCTCGACATTCGCACATCTCCTTTCTTTTCTCATTGCTTGCATAGGTGACGGTCGCCGCACTACCACTAGGGGACTTTGTATGGGCATGCACATGACTGTGGGCCCCATCCCTCTCTGTGCAAATTTCTACTCTTGTGATCTCGATGGTCTTGACACCATACTAGGTGTCGCGTGGCCCGATGTGCTTTTCTCATGAGGGAGTCCTTTTCCTCTTAGCAGGGGAGGCATCCTTTTCCCATCTGTCGACGGCACCCCATCCTCCTCAGCAGCATGTGACAGTAGATTATGTCGCATATCTATGGCGCAATGTCGAGCCGACCAGGTCACCCCCCCCCCCCACCATCCCAATTGCAGTGTGTCCCGGTAGTTGCTTCTGCCATGAGGACAAGGCGAATTTTCGAGAAGGCGACACTGTTACAAAGACGAAAATGGGCAAGGCATAAGGTGACGAGGACTTGACGCATATGTGGAAGTCGGGACCGAGGTGACGATGATTCAGATCCCAATATGACGACGAGTGTTCGCCAATAGCGCGCACGAGCTTAGCGCATCTATCAACTTTATATATTATTATCATATTTGTATTACGGGTAGTGGGTTATTTACTGTTTTCCCTTGCGTATCTTAGAACTAGGTACTATATATACATGTGTGTATCTCATTGATTGTTTTAGAGTAAGATCCCTTTTGGGGAAGCCCTATGGGCTGAAATTCTTCTCTTCTTTCACCTCCTTCTTGACTCCTCTTCAACCCTAGCACCTAACAGATGACCATTATGATCTGACGGTCACGAAATAATTAAATGTCCTCCGACATGTGGGTTTTTAGGTAAAAATGATATTTTTCTCTTCAAAAAATAGACTATATTACTTGGCAAAATATGTCGGCATGACCAATTTTTTCCAACATATGGCTGACACGACTATAAAAATATTGCTAGTTGTTTTATTTTAAGCTATATAAGTAGTATACATGCTTAAATTATCTCTATTTATTGCATATGTATACTTAACTAGATAAGGCTTATTGTTTAATTGTCTTTCATATGTGTTATTCTTACAATCAAGTTGGCATAAATATTTCACATTATATATTTGTTAGCTTATATTAAAAAAATAATAAAATATTCTACACATCTATAGTTCTATACTATATTAAAAGGGGAAAACACCCTTTGGTTAAACATTCACTTTCCGATTTTATCCCTCCTTATTAAAAAAGTTCCACTTTTTAAATTGTGTTTTTTGTTTTATTTTAAAAATGTGCTCTCATATAGAAAAAGTCCCCTATCTGCAATATAAAATGTGTTCACCCAGTCACTCGCAAACCCCCGTGCACACGGCAAAAATAAGCGACGGGCGGAGTATAACGCTCGGGGGTTTGCAAATTGATGTAATCCGATATTACAAACTCAGTGGCGATTGAGAAGAAAATCAACTCGTAGTCGTTATGCTCTCAAACTCAGAGCAGGAGAATTTTCTTTAGAATTATTATTCAAAAATTAAGAGGGAAATTCACTTGTGCTCGCGGGTTAAACCTTACACGAATCGAAAGTTCTACAAACAATATTTGTATAAAATATTTAACAAAAAAATAACAAAAATTTTGAATAATTAGGAAGATTTAGCAAAGCTTAGCATTATTTAAGCAACTGAATAAAAATATTATAATGGAAATAGAGTAAAGATGGTGGAGTTTACCAAGCACGCACTCGGCCACAATTAAGGAGTTGACTCACTCAAGCTCGAAGAGTCACTGTGAGATATGGGCTAGATTCAACAGAGCACTTTGGAGGACTTCACGAGAGTCCACGATGCCTCTGGGACGAACATCGACCAAAGCATGGAGTATCGTTGTGGTTGACAGAGCTTATAGGGGTCAACGACGTCGAGAGTAGGAGGGTTGGAGCTCGCGATTTCGGCAGGTTACTGCTGTGCTTCACGGGAAATCGGAACTGAAGCATCGGGCTCGCAAAAGCGTCATCGCAAGGGAGTCTATCGGCGGAAAGATTGTCGAGGTCGGCGACGATAGAATCGCGTGTGAGGCACGTCGACGGACGTCGTCGTTCGCAAGAGAACTGGAGGAAACTTCGCCTGCAAAGCTGGTGTCGTCGGAAGGTCGGGAATGAGTGTGTCAATCGGCCGACGGAGGGGAATGAGAAGGGTCTCATTTCCTCTGTAATGTTGGCCTCCCTTTTTGTTTTCTTTTTGACTAATTTATAACCTAAATAGGCTCCTACTCTTTTTAGGCAGAATTTGATTTGCTAGTCCATTGATTGCTAAAATGATTCTTCTTTTCCAAAGTTAGATTATTTTCCTTGATTATCAGTTGATATCCTCCATCTTTATTTTTATTTGTTATTTAAGTAATTAGAGTTTGCCTTTTCTCTGAAACTATCCTAAATTATCAGACCTCTTTATTCATGATCTTACTGGACAGTCAACCCAGTAAGTCGTCGTCAAACGAAAAAATATGCGCGCACGCAAAAACAACATAATAATATAATGCGAACAATAATATAATATGAAAATACTAAGGTTTATCGTCGGATGAGACCTAGGTTGCATCACACATCCTATGAGTTTGCTGACATCATGTCAGACGAATTCCTTGATCAACTACCACCATTGCGGGCCATCCAACATGATATAGATCTTGTCTGGGAGTTTTGTTGTCGAACATCCCACACTATCGTATGATTCCATATGAGCATGCAAAACTAAAACGGTAAATTGAAGAATTGCTTATAATGAATCATTTTCAAAGAGTTTAAGCGCATAGAGATTTTCTCTCTTCCTACCATAAGAAGGATGGAAGGGAATAAAATTACTGTAAAGTATCTATTTCCCATCTCATAGCTCGATGCATATTGGATATAATGGCAGGTGTCTAGATCTTCTAGAAGATCAACTTATATAATAAGAACCATCAGAATAGTGTCAGAGAGGGGGATGAGCGGAAGACAGTGCTTAAGAACAAGTATAAGTTCTGCGAGTGGTTTGTGATGTCATTTGGTCTCTGCAACAGCATGAAAATGTTTATCTATGTTACGACCAAGATTGTGTGCCCCCTACATAGGCAAGTTCCTTGTCATATATTTCACTGACATCATTATATACGGCCATACAGGTGAATCATCTTCGCCACTTACGACAGTATTTTGATATCCTATGCAAGTAGCACCTTTATATCCACTTCAAGTGCATAATATTGTTTAGGTGTGTCCTCTAGGGTCTCTTTTGACTCAAACAAGGTCAGATCCATTCGAGTGTGGCCCATTTTCACAAATATTCACAAGGCTTATAGTGTGCATGGTGACGCAAGAGGGGTCAAGTAAAAGTATAGGTCGGCTATATGAATGAGTCATGTAACAGATAATTATACATGCAACAAATGAAAATTATAAATAATATAACACAATAATCAAAAGTAGACAAGATTATTCATGAATTGGATAAGATTTGGAGTGTCTTATGGCTGGTGGGATACTGTCATACTGTAGGAAAAAGTTGATATAATGATAGTTGAGTAGATATTCCCTTTGACCCTTGTAATAAGAAGGGTTCGAGTGGTTTTTTAAATTACCGCTGATTGTTACAATATTCATATTTGACGTATTATGATCTCATGTGTTTACTGCTTTGCATATTAGGTACTTGCTGCCATTGCTGGTGGTGTGGGAGCTGTAGTTGGTTTCCTTGGGAACTCCCCTGGATCTTGAGAGTGTGGAGGCTTTGCAGATTTGATTGATCTCATTTTAAATGGATTTGTAGATGTTGAAGTTACAATGCTGGCCCGAAAAACCAAGTGGGGTTGCATTGTGCTATAGAATTCAAATTGTACCTTCTATGTAACGTGTGTCCTTCTCTTGTAATGGGGACTATTTGTACAGCTTGAGTTTGTGTCATGATGTAGCAGGCTCTATGATCATTTCCAGTACAATTTCTGATGTTCACTCTAATGCTCGAGGCTTTTACTCAAAATTAATTTCATTCTAGAGTTTCGTGATACTTTAGTCACTATGAAATGTAATGGGTACTGTCCGGACAAGCCATAACATGAATTAGCGACGAAATGCAACAATTCTAATCCTTTTACATTCACTATAGAAACCCCAAGACACTCGTACATGTATTTATACATGTATTCCTCCTCCCTTCATCAACCTTTGTGGTTGTCACTTGTGGATGATGTCTTAACATTTGTTTCCTATAGTATTCTCAACTCTTGTAGCAAATTTTTTCTTTGTAATTCCTCGTCATATAGCACGGATGCTTTTTTTCCCAACACGCAATACTCAAACTATCGTAACGCCTACAAGGATTAATAAACATTGTTTTCTCATGGACACCTATAACAATATACAATTCATGAGATGATTTAATTTCTAGCATCGTCAATCTCCAAATGGGACTAAATTCATCAAGCCTAAAAGGATTCATAAGCAATTGTCATCTCACGGACACCAACTACAGTAGAAAATGACTTAGGCTTCGTTTGGAGGGACTAATTGTCATCAAGCCTTAATTAAGGTCGGGTTCATGGCTAACCGCTTGACCAATGAAAATAAGTCCTCCCAAACGGAACCTTAATTTGTGACATCAAATTACTTTCAAATATGGACCATTTGTTCTTATCGTTCATCCTCTACATGCTACTAACTCTCCAAGAGATTTTGGGAGAATGAGTGAAGTAGCATTGGAAAGATTGAGACTGATGAACAAAAATTGGATGAAATTTTAAGCAGATAAGCTAGAATCATTAACCCAGAAATAGTGGTGCCGTAATCATCAGACAGTTCAATATAACTTAACAAATATGCATAAAGAAGGCAAAAAATGGCAAGTCCGAAGGAGAAAAGGAAAACCAACCGTGTTGATCAGATCAAGAATTATTGAGAGCTCCTGTTGGGCGACCTGCAGATTCTCCACTAAGCTCTGCCACGGCCATGGCTGCGTCCCCGCCGCCTCCTTGGAGTTTTTCTGCTTCTTCGCGTCTCTCTCCTCCACCACTGAAGAGAAATCAATGCGCCGAACCATATTGAGCCGCTTCTCCTCATACCCGATGTCTCTGCGCGGAATAATGGAAGAAATATATAAAACAGCAAGCTTTTTATGGAGAAAGTTGCAGACGGAGGGGAAAGGGAGAAGTTTAATTTTCAATCGAACAGAGGGAATTGCTCGTTTCCGGCCTCGTCGATGGCTTCTAGGCGCTTGAGGGGGAGTTTGTCGAGGTCAATCTCCATGTTCATGTCCGACTCTGGCAGTCAGAGAAGCAACCCTGAAACCCTGAAACCCTGAAACTCTGAAACTCTCGAGCTCTCGAGCAACGCCACTGATGATTCAGGCTCTCTTTGTGTGGTGAGCAGTGTTAGTGTTACCGCGGGCGATAGCGCTACAGGTGGCCACAAAAGAATGGGTGGTTAGGACGGTGGCTGGCAGAAGAAGTCGTTTTGGGATACGTCCGGCGGTAGTACCCTCAGGACATCGCGCACACCTTCAAAGAAGCGGTTAGTGTTACACTCCTCATCGCACGCTCCTCATCGCTACAGGCTCCTTGCTTCAATAGGTGCTCTCCGCGATTGCGGACGTTCCGACTGTCCAGCACTGCTTCTAGTCTCCTATAATAGCAAAAACTTTCAATTAGGAGATATACAGATTGTTAAAAGCAATAATTGGAACACTCGGGTTACTCAAAACAAGTGTATTTTCATTCTTAAGTGGACATTCATGTGTTCTTTTTATGTTATAACGATGATGCACATACATGTGTTCACCACCCCTTAAAAGAATTCGCCCACGAATTCAAATAAACAAGACCGAAACCGGTAGTCTGATACCAAATTGTAACACCCTTATCCGTCACATAGCATATAGCAGTAGGTCCGACCGGGGCCCGACGTCATACAATACAGATAGACCGAAGAGTTACTAAATGAAACCATCCATCCAATAACACACGTCCTACATAGAGCACATTCTAGTTGAAACATTTTAAATGTTGCAAAGAAAAGAACCCAAACCACAGCATGAATGTCCACTAAAACCCAAAGTAGGAATGAGCGTACAAATACACAAAGTATTTGGCTTTATGACCTTACAGGAGTTTACTTAAATAATAAATGTCTTCCATACAACGACACGCAGGTCGGTCACACATGAGCATAAAAAGTAAACTATTCACTTTGGCCTTCAAGGGCCAGCTCAGCATCAGGGCTTCAGCCCGCTACTTGCCACTAGGCTCTGCAGCACCTGCAATCAATATTCCACCGCAGCGGTGGCAAACAAAAGCAACGGTCAGCTAAAGCTGAGCAAATTATAACGATCCCGCCCCTTTACTCAGGGCGGCGATGCTCCTTCCCTGCACTTTATTAGCATTGCCAAACAGTATAGTGAAAGTACAACATAAGCACACTTCACCACAGGTGTAGGCCCGCACGGCCACACAGCCCGTGCTCTCAGGGCACTTACACGGTGAAGCCGGTCCGAACTCGGTCCATCCCGCACTCCACCACCGCCCTCAGGACGGCATACATCGTGAGCATTAGTCCTTTCAGCCGAAGCCTAGACTCGCTCTCCAAATTATCGGTAAGTCTCATGTACCTTCGGTCGCTTTAACCGAAGCAAGTGGAGTGGGTAGGGTTCCACCTGGCTATTGCTCACTTTGCCACGACAATTTAGCCATCGGCGCGGGCCAAGTTTCCCCCAGTCCCAAAGTATCGATCATACAACATTACATAACTCGATTATGTACAAGGTTGGCTCCCAGGCCACCAAAATGGCAGAACTTCGCTTCTACCCAGATTTTTGGATGCACCTTGGAGTTAATCCCCAGGACTCTCTGTTGAAATCTACCACGCAGAAAACCCGAAAACAACCATCGGCACACAGTCTTCTCCGGCTATTCATGCATAATGAAACATCACCGATCCAGACCAACTTGTTCGGGTAGGCTTCGCACACCATGCATATGTCTGTACTTCGATTCCGGACTCTACATGCAAAACTAGGGGGACTATTCATATCCACCCGAAGGAACACCACACACTCACCGCATACTCGCGGGAGCGGGTTTCCTATGCAGAAAGAAAGAGGACGTCACATGTCCAAGAAGAGAATCGTTACCCTAGAGGTTCGCTTTGGCGCCATGGAAAACGAGCCGGATGAAAAGCACTACAACGGCCTTGCCTCCAAGGATCTGGACTCGGTTCGCGATTTGGGGCTCCGAAGCACCATCGGTGGCCGGATCTCTCCTTATCCTTCTTCCTTGCTCTCCCCTCTCTCTAACACTTTAGAAAGAGAAAACCTAATGAGAAATGAGGGTTTCACCCCTATTCCCGACCTTATAACATCAAGGGTAAATCTGGACCCTTGGATCCCATTTGAAGGAAAAGAACGACCACGATTCACACTTAAAATCAACTTCCTGGGCCGAACATGGCTTGTGACACGCCCGTGTCCCAGGCCGTATCTCACGATCTGAACAAGATCGTCGAATGCAGAACAGGACACGGGCTCAGACACGCCCATATACTGCTTGACACGCCCGTGTCTGCCTATGACACGCCCGTGTCATAGGGCGTGTTCCTCAAGAGATACAGGAAACAGTCGCGTCTCTACCAGGACACGGTTTCTCGACACGCCCGTGTCAACTTTTGACATGCCCGTGTCGACCAGTACACGTCTGTGTTCCAGGCCGTGTTCCACACCCGACACAGCCCGGCAAACACAGAGAAGGACACGGCCCTGGACATACCCGTGTCCCGGGCCATCTGCCTCACTCGACACCACCCTGCCGACACAGAGCAGGACACGGCCCTGGACACGCCCGTGTCTCAGGTCGTGTGCCCGACCTCCAAGGATCGTCGAATGCATTTCATCGACACACGGAAAATCATCAAACTCGTAGCATGACACGGCGATGGACACGCCCATGTCCCGGGCCGTGTGACCCTTATTAGGCCTCAGATTGGCCTTAAGGCACTACCAGATCATTTTCGAGTTTTGGGGCGTTACAATTCTCTCCCCCTTAAATGAATGTCGTCCCGAAATTATGGAATAAAAAGTACTCAAACAAAAACGGTACCTGAGTGGAAGAGCTTAAGATAGTCCTCAAGCATGGTCTGCTCTTGCTCCCACGAAAGCTCCTCACGACCGCAGTTGTCCCAACGGACTTTGACCATCCTGATGTCTTTGTTACGAAGTCGCTTGACTTCAACGTCCTCAATACGAACGGGCTTGACCTTCGTCGTCAACCCATTATCAACTGGTACATGATCGACCGCAATCACTTGCGAAGGCTGTTGCACCGCCTTCCGCAACACCAATATGTGGAATACGTCGTGTAGACCACTTAGTTTCACTGATAACTTCAGTCGATAAAGCGCTTCACCAATTCTCTCCGGTATCTCAAACGGACCAAGGTATCTCGGACTCAGCTTCTTCAAGCGTCGTACCCGTGAGACACCCTTGAACGGATTAATTTTCAAACATACCCAGTCACCAACAGCGAACTCAACGTTCCTATGCTTGACATTATAGTATTTAGCATGCCTGTCCTGAGAGATCAGCAATCGTTCTCGAATTGTTTGCACCAACAAAGTGGCTCCTTGCACTTCTTGTCGTTTGTACAGCTTCGACTCACCCATCTCCAACCATGACAATGACGTGCGACATTTTCTACCGTAAAGGGCCTCGAAGGGCGTCATTTGAATACTCGCTTGGTAGCTATTGTTATAAGCAAACTCCACCATGTACAAGTGATCTTCCCACGGCTTTCCGAAATCCAAGACGCATATGCGAAGCATGTACTCCAACATCCTGTTAACCCTCTCGGTCTGACCATCCATCTGCGGATAAAAGGCCGTGCTGAAACTCAGTTTGGTCCCCAACATTTGTTGCACCAACCTCCAGTCATTGGACATGAAGCGCCCATCTCGGTCACTCCTATTCGGAATGAAGTGCGACACTTTCGTCAATCGATCTACGACCACCCAGATGGCGTCGTTTCCCTTCTGCGACCTTGGCAACCCATGCACGAAATCCATTGAAATATCGTCGAACTTTCACTCTGGGATAGGCAAGGGCTTCAAGAAACCTCTAGGCTTTGGCACTCCGCCTTCACCAAGGCGCATGTTTGACACTTCGCCACATAAAGTGCCACGTCCTTCTGAAGTCCTGGCCACCAGAATAACTTTTTCATATCACAATACATTTTCGTGCTCCCTGGGTGAATCGAGTACTTGGTATGATGAGCCTCATACATCAATTCCTCTCATAGTTTACCCACATTTGGGAAGCACAGATGACTGTCCCTCCATAATAGTCCATCAACAACACCAAATTGGGAATTTGACCCATCCAAAGCCTCATCCATGATCTGCTTCATGTTGTTATCCAAATCCAGAGCCTGTCGAATCCTATCAGCAAGGTCATATTGCACCTCTGTCTAGTTCAATTGCGCTTTGGCACTAGTCTGCTTGTCAACACAAGAGATCTCTAATGCCTCCAAATCCCGAATCAAATGCTCGTCATGTATCGACAACCAGTTGGCCTGCGCGGGAGCCCTGCGAATCAACGCATTCGCAATCGCGTTGCCTTTCTCAGACACATAATGTATCTTGAATGTGTAGTCACCCAGGAACTCCATCCACCTCCGCTGACACATGTTTAGGTCCTTTTGATCCAACAAGTACTTCAGGATCTTGTGATCGGTATAGATATCGACTTTCACATCGTATAGGTAATGCCTCCACAGCTTCAGGGCAAATATCACGGCTGCTAACTCCAAGTCATGAAACGGATAATTCCTCTCGTGTACCTTCAGCTGACGCGAGCCATAAGCTATTACACTCCCATGCTGCAGGAGAACACAACCTAAGCCACTGCCTGAAGCATCACTGTAAATGTCAAATCCTTCGGTCCCACTCGACGAACATAGAATAGGCGTCGTGGTCAACCGACTTTTCAGTTCTTCGAAAGCTTACGCGCACTCCAGCGACCACACAAACTTTTGATCTTTCCTCGTCAAAGTCGTGAGGGGTAACACTATCCGCGAGAAGTTCTCTACGAAGCGCGTGTAGTAGCCGACAAGTCCTAGGAAACTCCGGACTTCCGCCACTGTAGATAACACAGACCACTCTCGTATCGCTACTATCTTCGCCGGATCTACCGCAATCCCTTCTCCACTAACTATATGACCAAGGAATGCTACCGAGGATAACCAGAATTCACATTTGGAGAATTTGGCATAAAGTTGATTCTTCCTCAACGTCTCCAACACCATATGTAGATGCTTGAAATGATCATCCACGCACTGCGAGTACATCAATATATCGTCGATAAAGACTATCACGAATTGGTCCAGGTACTCTCTAAACGTTTTGTTCATCAAATCCATAAATACGGATGACGCATTAGTCAGCCCATACGGCATGTCGGTGAACTCATAATGTCCATACCGCGTACTAAAAGCTGTCTTGGGGATGTCACTTTCTCTTATCTTCAACTGATAGTATCCAGATTTAAGATCCAATTTCGAGTACACCGTTGACCCAACTAACTGATCGAATAGATCATCGATCCTTGGAATCAGATACTTATAATTTTTTGTTAGCTTATTCAACTCTCGGTAATCAATACAGAGTCGAAAGCTTCCGTCCTTCTTCTTAACAAAGAGGACCAGTGCGCTCCAAGGCAACAAACTTGAACGCACATACCCCTGTTCTAACAGCTCTTGAAGTTGAACTTTCAGTTCCGTCGTATCCTTAGGCGCTAACCGATACAGAGAGCGTGACACATGTTTGGCACCTAGCACAAGCTCGATGGTGAAGTTAATCTCTCGCTAAGGTGGGGCTCTATGGAGATTGTCAGTGAACACGTCAGGATACTCAGATACAATAGTGAAAGAATTGGTTTCAAGAGATCCTATACACCTAGAGGGGGGGTGAATAGGTTCAATTCCTTTTTATTAAGGCAGATAAAATATATTACTGTTAGACATCTTATTCAGCAATTATCACAACACAGTTTAAAAAATAAGCACAACCAACACAGAATGTACACAGATTTATAGTGGTTTCCCAAGTGATGGGTACATCCACTTTTCCCCATTCGCATATCTAGCAGTATACTAGATTCGGCCTAACTCCCTTCTTTCTTCTCAGATCCTCAGATCTTACAACTCAAAACCCTGAAAGGTTCCGACAGCTCACATTTCACCAAGTGCTACAACTCAGATTCTTCCAGAGAATCCTACCTCAGAGTGAGTCCACACTCCTACAACTCAGGCAATCCAACCCTACCTTAGCCTCTTTCACCAGGCCTACAGCTCAGATAAATTAATCCCCTACCTCAGGCACTCAGCCCTACCTCAGCCTCTATAAACTTAGGCTTACAACTCAGAGAGATAACTCTCTTACACTCAGATCTATAAAAGATCCTATAGAGAAAATTGATTATAAAAAGAATAAATCCTTCACCCACGTAGAGAGAGAAAGGGGTGAAGGCTTCTTGATCAGTTCTTGAATAGATCTGACTGCTTAAGATTCAACCTGTCTTAGCTTCTTCAAAGCTTCTTGAATCTGAACAAAGTAAGGTTGATCTTCTTATGAAGTTGGAGATGATCCTCAATCCAGCTTCCTCTTCTTTCAGATGTAGATCTGAATTCTTCTTGCAGACTTGTTCAGAATCTGCCCTTAGAGACTTATTGATCTCTGGATCAGAACTTCTCTCTTGTTAGATCTCTGGATCAGAACTTCTCTCTCTTGTTGGATTTCTCAATCTGAACTTCTCTCTCTTGTTGGATCTCTCGATCAGAACTTCTCTCTCTTGTTGGATCTCTGGATCAGAACTTATCTCTCTTGTTTGATCTCTGGATCAGAACTTCTATCTCTTATTTGATCTCGCTTTGTTTGATGATAGAACATATCTTTATATAGATCCATCTGAGGTTACCGGCTGATCCGGTTTATAACGGTCTTCTGACAGCTCTGACAGATGCAACAGCTTTGTTAGTTATGACAGTTGTCAAGTCTTCAGCCGTGACACCTGATACTTCTTTGTATTCTATCTCAACAGAAAAGTGTCGAGACAATACTTCAAATGTGTCAACACAAATAGACCATGTTGTTGGGTATTGTATCCACAATTACCTGGATTTGAGGAAGCCACCTGTCAATCTAAGATGAATTCACAATATATTTGATAAAATCTTTCAAGTTGTGCTTGCATTTTTTCCACGCTAAGTGCACACCAATGTCAGGGTGCAGTAGGTCAATATACACGGGTCTGCATGACGTAATCCCTCGTTGAGCAGATCAGTGTGTTGGCCTACGTGTACTCTCTCTATTGGAGTGTACTTATTTTCAAGTACAGGGCTGTGTTAACTCAAAAGCAGACAAGGAGCAAGGATGGGTCAAGGAGCACCTCATGGGTGGAAAGACGAAAAATCGTCTAAGTGTAAATCGACGAGAATCACCAGTGATTCTCGCCGATTCGGCGAGAATCACTAGTCTCGAGTCGAATCATTGGCTGATTCTCGCCGACTCGATCCAGCTACTTCAAATCGAGCAACTCTGATGCTAAGTAATAATCGACGAGAATCACCAAGTGATTCTGGCCGATTCGGCGAGAATCACTAGTGATTCTCGCCGAATCGTCGAGAATCACTGGCTGATTCTCGCCGACTCGACCCGGCTAAATCAGAGCGTGCAATCAAGTCAACATCGACGAGAATCATCTTTGATTCTCGCCGAATCGACGAGAATCACCTTTGATTCTCGCCGATTCGACGAGAATCACCTTTGATTCTCGCCGATTTTGACTTGGGCAATTTTCCGGAAACAGCTGGACCGGATTCTGCCGCTGGCACTGTTTTGAACCGGAATTAGGGTTTCTTCTGGTGGGACCCATAACGGTCATAAAAGAGTATTTTACTGTATAAATACACGCGTATTTTTGAACAGTAGTTTGGCTAAGAAGATTTGAAAAAGACGAGCCGCGACGTGACCTAGATCGCGATTTCCGCCGCCGCCGCCGCCGCCGCACGAGCAAGTTGATCGCCGGTCTTGATCGTTGTTTCTTCCAGATCTCCCGTCGACAGAAGCTTAGCCAAGCATAGCGTCTCACGTGTCTAACCGGAGATCCTTTGTCTCTTGATTTGTTGATCGGGAAAACCTTCCCCGTCCGAATCGATTAAGACGATCGATCCTAGTGTGACCGTTGGAAGACCTAGCTAGCTTTGCTACGAAGTTTGGATCTCCAAAGTACAGCAGCCGCACACCGTTGTCGCCGCCGATCCCGTGAACCAAGCCGCCGCCCATCTTGCCGCCGCCGGTTCCGGGGAGATTCTCTCCAAGAGAGATCTAGGGTTGTGGACTCTTTGTGGACTTCAAGAACATGTCGTCAACGAAGAGGGACATCTTAGTCTCCAAAAGTAGTTTGTATCTCTTGTACATTCTAGTTTTACTTTTGTTGTAAAGGAACGTTGGTTCCTAGTTGTAAGGGTTGGGTGCAACCCGTGTTGTGGGAGTGTTGACTCCTACGTGTGGAAGGGTTCCTTCCGATAGTGTAAGGATTGGATTTCAATCCTGTTGGTGAAGAGACCGAGTCGTCCCTTGTTGGGAGATAGGTCGAAGGGGGAAAGTGGATGTACCCAAATCGGGGAACCACTATAAATTGCTTGTGTACTCTGTTTGTTGTGCTGTTTTATTTTCGTGTGCAGGTACAATTTTAATTCCGCAAAAACGCTGCACGTCACCTATTCCCCCCCCCCCCCCTAGGTGAAGGTAGTTGACACTAGGTGGACTTTCAAGTGGTATCAAAGCGAGGTTGCTCATCAAAAAGGTTTACACCTTGAGTAGAATCCTGCCACCAGTGTCAGAAGCATGGAGCTGGATCATGAGATCTCTCCACTAAGACTTCCAACATGCACAAAGGAGTATTATCCAGTCTGGAAGATGAGAGTGTCATATCACTTGGAGGCTATCGATCCTCGAGCATCTTTCATCATGGAAGAGGGTCCTTTTATTCTTATGAAGACTTCCGGCTCTGGAAAGAATATCCAAGTGCCCAAGTGTATTGCTGAAATGTCGGAGACGGAACTCTCATTATTTAATCTGGACAAGATGATTCGTCAGATTATCTTGGATGTCTGGTCTGGGCCTTCTTGCTCTAGATTGGAAAAATGTGGGACGGCCAAATCTATGTGGGTAATGATCTCAGAGCTGATGGGGGATCAAAGAAAGCTGGGATCTGCTGTCAACTAGAGGATGAAGCCTATGTGGGGGTCCTCGCCTCTGAAGATGAAGACAAGGATCAATCGGACAGCATTAGAGCTCCAGTGTCCTTGTCAGAGACTGAAGAAGAAATTGAGGAAAGCAGTTCTGATGAGGATGACACAACGATCACTGACGCTAGTGACAATAACACTGAAGAGCAGGTAACTTCTTCATCTTGCCCCGTCTCTCTTGAAGTTCCTGAAGACAGGAACTGTTTCCCTTCAGAAAATCCTGATTCCCTGAAGAGTGCTCTTTAGAAAAGCAATCTACTTGTTGAGGAGCAAGCTCAGGAGATTGCTCGTCTGAAGATCTTGTTGGTTCTCCAACTGGCATCCAACAAGGTCAAGGACTCTAAAATCTCAGATCTAGAGAGTAGTCTAGAGAATGAGAAAAGGATAGTCTCTAACTTTTCCAAGGTTGATGCTATGAAGCGAAAGGAAGAAAATGGGTGGATCTCCCGAATTATAAATTCCTAGAGAAATGGGGAAACGGTATTCCGACCCCCCACTCCGAGCAGGAAGGGTACTCATCATGCCTTCAGGTATGATCACAGGAACAATCGTGGTCACTGCAAGGGTGATCTGTCCTCATGTGGAGACACCCATAGTGCAAGGGCCGTCATGACCACCCATGAGAGAATACCTAAGGCTCATTCTGAGCCCTTTGTATTCTCGGCCACTGCCCCTACTCGGCATGAATCGGCTGGTATCGGCTCTCAAAACTCTTCTCTCCACCCAAGGACACAGGAAAGGGGGGTTAGAAGTCATGCTGTAAGTTCTCATGGGGCCTCAGGAAGGGGGCTGACTGAAAGGAAGACACCACCTCCCAGGCCTCATGATGCTCGCTGCATGCATTCATTCCACCCTTCCACGTGTCACGGTGGGAGAGGCAGTTCTGAGAGCAGATCCAGATCTATCCCGTTTGGACCTAGGCTCATGACTACCTCAGTCACTAGATCAGGTCAGAAACAGAGATACAACATTCACGCGTGTTGGTGCTGTGGCAAGGTGGGACACTTTGCCATAGACTGTTGACACAACCCCTCTGTGTCAAGGGCAAGGGCCTATCCACATCTCCTGGGCAGAGGTAGTTTTTCTGACAGGATTTCTGAAGGAAGGCAGTCGAGTGTTTATGCTAACAAGAACCTAGGACCCAATATGTATTGGGTTCCTAAGGTAAAGTAACTCTCTTTTGCAGGGTAGTCTAGGTTCCCGTAAACATGATGAGAACTAGACAGTAGATGTTTCAAGACTAAATTGGAACAAATATATGGAATATCAGAAGTACCATTTGCAATGGGATACTCGCACTGAACACCTGGTCTGTCTCAAACTGAGGGGGTAAATTATGAATCTCATAATCCCAGGTATTTTTGTTCAGCTCATATACTTGAGTCATATTGTATTGACATATACATATATATATTTATATATACATATATACACATATATGAGTGTACACCTAAGGATAGGTTAACACGATAAATATAAACCTTAGATACATCAATAAAGATTTATCGGAAGTTTCACTGGTAGATTCAAGAACTAACATCTACAAGCGTAAATCAGTTCACTGAAAACTAACGAAGATACGTCATTGGAAATCTTGACAACTTACAATTGACATCAAGAAGTATATGGAAACGCCCCACTCAAACCCTAAATAGATTGGCTTTAAGAAATATATATATATTTAGAGGATTTTTTTTTAATCAGAAGACTTCGAGAATCCGGCATGGCTCTTAACCCGTAGATTCCTATCAAAGAATCCCTCCGATTTTGACTTAGACAAACTGGAAACCCTCTAACACCCGCATAACCCGAAGACTTCCGCCGAACCTTTGTGTTTCACTCTTCACACGGAAATCCTTTTTAAACTCGTCGATATCGCATAGTATCCCGTCGACCCTTCATATTCCACAGGAAGCTCACCGAAGGAAACTCGCCGATTGACCGCAGGAATCCCGCCTCTTTCGTCGACAACCACAGGAATCCCGCCTCTTCCCCTTCCGACGACAACCGAAGGACTCTCGCCGATTATCCCGCAAGATTCCCGCAACTCGTGAAGAATTCCATCGATCTCGACGTGCAAGAATCCCGCAACTCGTGAAGAATCCCGTCGATCTCGCCGATTGCCTTCCGTGGATCTCTCCTCTCTCTCGTCCAGGGATTTCTCCGCAGTTTCGATCAATCCCAGTCGCGTGCACCTCTCGGGTGTCCGTCGTCTTTGTCAAACTAACTCACCGTCTACGCTTTTGGGTAACCACATCCTCATCCTTATAAGGACTTTATTACTAGTGTCGCTTCCCTTTTTACTTTTGATTAAGCATAGAGTAGGGATTCTCTCCCTAGGTTTGCAATGGCTCCAAGGACAACCGCTGGACTGATCACTGGTTGTGAGCTGGTTCGAACAGGGTTCTCCCATGCATCAGATGAATTCAGAAACATCATCCTTATGCTTGAAGAGGCTGGACTCTCATTCATACTGGAGCACCCCTGTAAAATCCTGGACAAGGAAGTGATGGAGTTCTTCGCAACCGCAAAACTCCGGAATGACGACTCTCTCATCAAGAGCAAGGTTGCAGGGGCAAAGATCAAGATGTCTGTCAGCAAGCTGACCCACTTCTTGCAGCTCACTAGCTCGGCGCCCGAGGATTATCTGGAGGAACGGGATAAAACCAGGACTTTATTATTCTGTGGACTCGCTCGAGGAACTAAATCGATAAAGCGAAAGGATATGAATGAGGAGGGGAAACTTCTGTCAGACATCATTGGGAAGGTACTCATATGCAAACCGGGTTCACATGACCACATCTCTGCGGACATGTTCAAGATACTTGTGGCAATTGTCTGCAAAAAAAGATTCAACTGGGGGGGCATTGCTTTTTGAGAAGATAAAGGACACTATCAGATCTCCTAGCTTTGGCCGAATCATCAGTCTATATCTCAATCAGTTAAACGGAGATAAGTATGACATGAGTAAAGGCGTTCCTCTACATTACTTGAAGAAAATGGACTCGAGTGTCTTTGACAGATGGGAGAGACGCATTGGGCAGGCTGCCGTGGTAGAACAACAAGAAGTATCTCCAGCCGAGGACGGAACTGTGGCTGATTCCTTAGTAATCCCCAGTGAAATTCCTGATGGACTGACTGCAGGAATTGAGGGGGAGCCTCTACCCGCTCATACTAATATCGTATCTGACATCTCTCAGATAGCCAGAGATGCAGTGGCGGATATACAAGAAGAAAGTGAAGCTGTGATGGAGAATGATGCGGCCCTGACCGTGCATGATCAAGGAGCCGAAGCTAATGTAGAGGAAAATGATGAGAGAAGTTTGAAAGATGATGCTGATGAGAATGATCTCATGGATGATGAAGATGAGGAAGAAGGCAATGAGGGACAGGAAGTATTGGAGACTCAGGATATCACTGAAGTTCCATCTGACAAGCACGCTCCTGAGATCGTTCCTGAGACAATTGGTACAACAGTGGAGGGGGAGTCCTCTCAGCAGAGACTGCCTAGTACTTCCGAGAAATCTACAGAGGCAGCAAGTATTCCCCCCTTAGAGACTGTGCTCGTGTCCAGCTCTATAGGTGCATCTGCTGAAGCGCAAGGCCAAGGAGTGCCTCAGGCTCATCCACTATGAGATGATCTAGCCAATCACACCGTGAATGTCGTTCAGGGTATAGTGGATGAGATCAAAGCATCTTTTGAGAAAGCTCAAAATAAAATGTTGAAACGAATTAAGAAATCAGAGAATCTCATGCTCAAGAACATGGTGGAGATCAATCACAAACTGGACGTGATGGAAAAGAAGTTTGAAGATAAGTATACAGCGGCCGGCCAAGCCGTCACTCTTCTTATGGACGGATTAAAAAGGAACACTGATACTCTCACAATCGTAAATCAGAATGCTCATGTCGTAGCAAATAACATTCAAAAGTTTGATGGCAATATGGTAACTCTTAACACCAATCAACAAGCCTTGGTCACTGAATTCTCCAGGACTACAAAAAACATTGATGAGTCACTACATTCTTATGCAAACTCCATTGCAGTCGAAGCCAAAAAGGGGGAGAAAGAATATATAGCTAAGATGGCCGAGCTTCAAGAAATCATGATCAAAAATTTTGAGCAATCAAACATATATGTTTATGACAGTTGCTGGTGGATGCTCAAACAAGCGTTAGGCGCTAACATCCCTGAAAATCCTGAGGGTGCTCCTGCTCCTGAAGATAATACTGTGGCTGATGAGGGCGCCAGTGTTGAAGAAGTTCCTGTAAGTGAAGCTGATGTTCATAGGGCTGCTAGGGCCTCCTCCAAGGCAAAACTGATGGCAATGTTTGACCAAGGAGCCCTAGCAAAAGCCAGGGACAAGAGGAAATCGCAAGAAGGGACATCTAAGGAAACACAAGCTGAAAAGAGAATCAGACTGAAGGAGGAGGAAGTAAGAAACGAAAAGTGGAGTCCAGTATCAAAGAGTATCATCTTGGACACATTCTGGCTACAAAAAAGGGGGAAATCAATCAGAACGATGTATATAGCCAACATGAGTGGGAGCTGCACAAAACTTATGAAGCTAAACGGAACATCTTCTTCAGGACCAACACTGCGGCAGATAAAGCTCCTCCTCCCAGATACTATCCAAAGCCCAAGGAGTATGTTGAAAGGCAAAGAAAGAAGTTTTTGGCTCAGAAGCATAAGGATGACCTAGCCAAAAATCCATAGACAGAAATTCATAGATTGTCATTGTCTCTTGAACACTTTTATCTTGTCTTATTGATATATGAACAATCCTGATTATACTTATATATATATATATATATATATATATATATATATATATATATATATATATATATATATATATATATATATATATGTATATGAATTTATGATTGACTCAAGCCTTGATCTGTTTGCCTATATTTTCTTGTGCCGCATCTTTATATTCTCTATGTTGTATATATTATCTGGTTGGTGGTATTCATCTTAGCTAGTAGGATTTTGGCTTTGTCAAATAGGGGGAGATTGTTGGGTATTGTATCCACAATTACCTGGATTTGAGGAAGCCACCTGTCAAGCTAAGATGAATTCACAATGTATTTGATAAAATCTTTCAAGTTGTGCTTGCAGTTTTTCCACGCTAAGTGCACACCAATGTCAGGGTGCAGTAGGTCAATATACACGGGTCTGCACGACGTAATCCCTCGTTGAGCAGATCAGTGTGTTGGCCTACGTGTACTCTCTCTATTGAAGTGTACTTATTTTCAAGTACAGGGCTGTGTTAACTCAAGAGCAGACAAGGAGCAAGGATGGGTCAAGGAGCACCTCATGGGTGGAAAGATGAAAAATCGTCTAAGTGTAAATCAACGAGAATCACTCGTGATTCTCGCCGAATCGTCGAGAATCATTGGCTGATTCTCGCCGAGTCGATCCAGCTACTTCAAAGCGAGCAACTCTGATGCTAAGTAATAATCGACGAGAATCACCAAGTGATTCTCGCCGATTCGGCGAGAATCACTTGGTGATTCTCGCCGAATCGTCGAGAATCACTGGCTGATTCTCGCCGACTCGACCCGGCTAAATCAGAGCGTGCAATCAAGTCAATATCGACGAGAATCGTCTTTGATTCTCGCCGAATCGACGAGAATCACCTTTGATTCTCGCCGATTCGACGAGAATCACCTTCGATTCTCGCCGATTTTGACTTGGGCAATTTTCTGGAAACAGCTGGACCGGATTCTGCCGCTGGCACTGTTTTGAACCGGAATTAGGGTTTCTTCTGGTGGGACCCATAACGGTCATAAAAGAGTATTTTACTGTATAAATACACGCGTATTTTTGAACAGTAGTTTGGCGAAGAAGATTTGAAAAAGACGAGCCGCGACGTGACCTAGATCGCGATTTCCGCCGTCGCCGCCGTCGTCGCACGAGCAAGTTGATCGCCGGTCTTGATCGTGGTTTCTTCCAGATCTCCCGTCGACAGAAGCTTAGCCAAGCATAGCGTCTCACGTGTCTAACCGGAGATCCTTTGTCTCTTGATTTGTTGATCGGGAAAACCTTCCCCGTCCGAATCGATTGAGACGATCGATCCTAGTGTGACCGTTGGAAGACCTAGCTAGCTTTGCTACGAAGTTTGGATCTCCAAAGTACAGCAGCCGCACACCGTTGTCGCCGCCGATCCCGTGAACCAAGCCGCCGCCCATCTTGCCGTCGCCGGTTCCGGGGAGACTCTCTCCAAGAGAGATCTAGGGTTGTGGACTCTTTGTGGACTTCAAGAACACGTCGTCAACGAAGAGGGACATCTTAGTCTCCAAAAGTAGTTTGTATCTCTTGTACATTCTAGTTTTACTTTTGTTGTAAAGGAACGTTGGTTCCTAGTTGTAAGGGTTGGGTGCAACCCGTGTTGTGGGAGTGTTGACTCCTACGTGTGGAAGGGTTCCTTCCGATAGTGTAAGGATTGGATTTCAATCCTGTTGGTGAAGAGACCGAGTCGTCCCTTGTTGGGAGATAGGTCAAAGGGGGAAAGTGGATGTACTCAAATCGGGGAACCACTATAAATTGCTTGTGTACTCTGTTTGTTGTGCTGTTTTATTTTCGTGTGCATGTACAATTTTAATTCCGCAAAAACGCTGCACGTCACCTATTCCCCCCCCCCCCATAGGTGAAGGTAGTTGACACTAGGTGGACTTTCACATGTGTCGACACAACTCTTGATGATGTCGACACAGCTCTCATAATGTCGACATAGCCCTTCTTCATCTTCTCAACACAGCTTCTGTGGAATGTGTCGACACAAGTCCTGTGTGTCGACACAATAGCTTCTAGTCTCGACAAAGTTAGTGTTGACAAAATTCTGGTGTGTGTCGACACAAGTCCTGTGTGTCGACACAATTGTTGTCGATAGAATTCTGTTATGTGTCGACACAAGTCCTGTGTGTCGACACAATTGTTGTCGATAGAATTTCTGTGTGTCGACACAAGTCCTGTGTGTCGACACAATCTGGCTCCTGGTGTCGACACCATTCTTCTCAAGTGTCGACACTTGTACTTAGAAACTTTTTTTGCATTTCCTTAACCTGCACATTGAAACTCAACAACCCATCAAATACACATTGATGAATATCATTTTGTTAGGTGAGGCTTCTCCAAATCAGGTACACAGTTTCCAATGTACCCAATAATCTCTCCCTATTTGGAGAAGTCATAACTCTTAGTCAATGCTATACATCACTTATAATAAAATAAAGATTATGATGTAAATATTTATTTCAAAGTCAAGATTAACCATCAGCAGTCATATCATGTAACAGTATCATCATAGAATATGTTAAAACATATTAATCATACTTCACAAAACTTCAAGTATACCATATTAAATTAATGCTAAACCAAGGAATTTATTAATATATGTTCAACAATACAGAATAACCAGAATTTAGACCAAAATTTTACATAGACCTAAGCCTAGTCCATCTAACTCTAGAATTGATCATGCTCCTAGATGACAATTCCTTTGCCAGACTGAATCCTAGCTTGCACATTAGTTTTTGTGTCATCAGCTGGCTTCTTTCCTTTCAGATCCTTCTTCTTGAGCTCTTCATCCTTGACCCTTTGCCTTTCAAAGTAATGATAAGGCTTTGGAAAGTATTTGCTAGGCTCCACAGAGGTTTCAGGTATTTTTCTAGTTTGAGATCTCTTCTGAACTGATATATGACATCTTGTCGCTTCTGATATTTACTCCATTCTTGTTCAGAATATCACTTGCATCTATCATGCATATTGTCTTTAACAGTTTGCCAGACAGTGAGAATAATGTTTCTGGAAGTAGGACTCCATTATTTAAAATCATGCTTTAATTCTGCCTGCTCTCTGAACCTTTTCTTAGATAATTGAGCTTCTTTCTGAGCATCCCTAGCTCTTTGTGCTTCTTGATCTCTTTGCAAAGCAGCTCCAGACATTTCAACCATTTTAATAATCACATTCTGTACCTTATGTGGAGGATTGTACATTTGTTATACTGTATAGTGAATTTCATCAAAATCTGGAGGTGGATAGATAATTTGGGCTACTTCCTGCTGAACCCATTCATTGTAATCAGGTTGAATTCCTGATTTAGCAGTGTTATCATCATCACAGAGAGGTGGATAACCAAGAGTTGCCCTGATGACATTGGT
Source organism: Platanthera guangdongensis (assembly GCA_039583875.1). Classification (NCBI taxonomy): domain Eukaryota; kingdom Viridiplantae; phylum Streptophyta; class Magnoliopsida; order Asparagales; family Orchidaceae; genus Platanthera; species Platanthera guangdongensis. Next base: position 2,409,362 of record CM077149.1, on the reverse strand, counting down.
TATCCATTTAGCATGTTCTGAGCCTACATTGACTACGACTCTCTCCCCCTTTATGACTTCTCTTTCAATATGGTCTCTTAGGTCATCCTTTTGAAATCTTATTTGATTAGCTAGGTAATTGGTTCCTTATTTATAATAGGCTTTGAACTTCTGTAGTTGATCAGCAAGTACCTTTTGAGAGTCCTGAATAGCAGTGTGGACATTAGCCAAATCTGCTTTGAGTTGTGTATCAAACTCAGACTTTTCTTTAACCATGTTGTCAGTGAAAGCAGTGGCTTTATTCTGGAGTTCTGTGACAATAACATTATGAGATTCTTATGAGATTGTCATTCATTCTAATTTGATTCTCCAGAACGTATCCTTGTTTTATTGCAATGTCATCTATCTGAGTCTTGGCCTCCTGTTGTTGCTTAGCCAAGTAGACAACATCATGGCCTCCCTTTTGGAAGCATTCAGTCATTTCCATTTTGTGCAGATTGACTTCAAATCTGATGGATTTGATGTCTTGGGCCAAGGTAGATTGTACTTCTTTAAGACTCTCATCCACATATTTCTCAAGAGCTACTCTTTGCTCATCCAATTTCATTTGCAGTGACACTAAAAGGGAACTGAAGTCAACTGCGGGTACTTGTATTTGTGGGGCAGTTTGCAAGGTTTTCTTATGGCTTGAGCTCCTCTTTTTGAGCTCCACAAGTTTTCTCTTCTTATCCCTGGAGGCCTATTCATCTTCTGAGGAATCAAATGAAGTATCTATGTTCACTATGTCTTTTGGACTAGTGGCAACAATGGATAGCTCCTTCTTAGTTCTTGGCTTCTCCCCATCATTCCTTGCTCCTAGTAAATCAGGAAATAGTTCTTCTAAAGTGACCTCCTGTTGCAGTTGAACTGGAGGAATAACTTGTTCTTTCTCAGCAGATGGTCCTCCTTCAAATTCAAAAGTTTCTTCCCTGGTAATTTCATGCTCAGGGACAGTGTCTTGATTAGTTTTATCAGCTTCATTCATATGCATGTCCAGTGCATCACTCTCAGTGTCTATAACAGCTTAATTTATATCATGTATTACCTCAAAGATAGATTGAGTGGCTGCTTCACTGTCCAATGCAGTTGTTTGGACATTTGGCTCTTGCTCATTAGCTCCCCTATAAGGTGATTGCACTTGTTGAGCTGAAACTTGAAGTGGCTCATTAGCTCCCCCTTGAAGTGGGTCTTCCTGGACCTGATCCACTGGGATGTTGGTTGCAGGAATCTGCTCCCCCTGCATCTGACCATCAGTCACAGTTTCTAGAGCAGGTGATTTTCTAGTACTCTCTGGTCCTTCTCCATCTGAGCTGAAAATAACTTCTTCTGAATCACTGGAAGATTCAGCTGGCTTATGTTGAGTTTGCTTCTTTTTTTGAACCAATTTCTGGTGTTTTTGAGGTGTAGAGACATCCTTTGTCAATACTCTATCCCATCTGGACAGTATTCTTATGTCCATTCTCCTCATATGATTAATCTTAGAGCCTGTAGTTTGATTCATCACCTCTGGAATATTCAAAGCTAAATACAAGCTTAGTATTCTGCCCAGATTAGGTTTCTTGATACTTTTTTTGATCTTTTTAAAAACAACTGCAGACCAATTTGTTTTCACCTTAAATACAACCCTGATCATGAGATTGAACATATAGGCAGAAATCCTATCATGTCCTCCTGACTTGCATAGAATAACCTTGCATATAATCTCAGACAGAAATTTGTCCTGGGAATTCATTCCCTTCCTGTTCATTGATGATCCAATCTTGGTAGTGGGATCCAGTCCACACCATTGGAGAGCATCTTTTGTCATGAAAGATGTTATGTCATCTTTTTCCTTAACCTTGGGAAGCTGAAGTGTCTTACTTAAACTCTTCTGTGTGAGTTTTACCTTAGTTCTTTGGACATATGATTTAGTTTTGATGCCCTTCGAATCCAGTGATGCCGACGAGTAGAATTCAAGAACCTCCTTCTTCCATATCCTGGTAGGTTCTGAGACCAAGTACTCCAATCCATTATAGGTGATTAGGGTAATCACGGCTTGGATTTCTGGCATTGCACTCTCAAATGCATTGCGAACTAGTTCATATTCCTCGTTGATGTTTTCTTCCATTTTTGGCGACATTAGGGATGAGAGATTGAGGAGAAGAGAGATGAAGGTCTTGTTGACACAAATGGTTTGTCGAGAATTCTGAGAGCGTGGTCAACAAGGTCTTGTTTCCACCTATTTATACATTTCTAAAAGAAGGCCAAAAGGCGGGCAGAAATTTGCTTATTGTGTCGACATAGTTGGGATATTGTCGACACATACTACTAAAGTCTTGACAGAGAATGTAAAGGTATTACAAGATTATGTGTCGACATCAATTGTGATATTTCGACACAGACAACCTTAAGAGTATACACTAATTTCTACTTGTCGACATAGACGACTGTATGTGTCGAAACCAATATCTAAGTGTCAGGAGAGCTATGTGTCGACACCAAATTCTAAGTGTCGACACAAATTTTTTGATGTGTCGACAAAATTTTCCTTATGTGTCGACACCAACTACTAAGTGTCGACACATTTATTTATGTGTCGACACAGAATTACTTAGTCAATTTTACCATTCTTATTCTAAGTTCAGCATGTCTAATTCAATTTTAAAGTAATTGAATTTAGTTTCATCCAATGGTTTGGTGAACATGTCAGCAATTTGAAAATTAGTGTTGACAAATTTTAAGCTTATGTCTTCTTTTTCAACATGATTTCTAATAAAATGAAATCTGATTTCTATGTGTTTAGTTCTACTATGAGAAACAAGATTTGTAGCAATAGAAATATCACAGTAGAATTACAATATAATGAGGTTCTACTTACCTTGATGCCATAATCTTCAAGTTGATGTTGTATCCATAACAGCTGAGCACAGCAACTGCCTGCAGCTACATATTCAGACTCAGCAGTGGATATAGCCACACCTGTCTGCTTTTTGTTGCTCCATGACACCAATCTTCCATCTTGGAACTGACATGTGCCAGTGGTGCTTTTCTATCTTCTTTGCATCCTGCAAAGTTTGCATCCTGCAAAGTTTGCATCTGAATAACCTATTAGTAGAAAATCTATATTCTTAGGGTACCAAAGGCCAAGATTTGGTGTTCCCTTAAGATATCTCAAAATTCTTTTGACAGCAGTATAATGAGATTCTTTAGGGCAAGCTTGATACCTAGCACAGACACATATAACATACATGATGTCTGGTCTACTAGCAGTTAAGTAAAGAATGGAGCCAATTATCCCTCTATACAAAGACTCATCTACATGTTTTCCTGCATCATCTTTGCCTATAGGTATACTTGACCCCATTGGAGTTCTCATGGTGGAGGATGACTCCATGACATATTTCTTAATTAACTCCATGGTGAACTTAGACTGGGATATGAACAAGCCATCATCAGTCTGTCTAACTTGGCATCCGAAGAAGAATTTCAGCTCACCCATGTTGCTCATCTCAAACTTCCCTTGCATAAGTTTTACAAACTTTCTACAAAGGTTGTTTTCAATTGATCCAAAGATAATGTCATCAACATATAACTGGACTAGGATGATCTTGCCTTTTGATTCCTTTAGGAATAGAGTTTTGTCTATTTTCTCCCTTGAGAATTTGTTCTCAATGAGGAAGGTAGACAGTGTTTCATACTAAGCCCTAGGGGCTTGTTTCAATTCATATAGAGCTTTCTTAAGCCTATACACATAATTAGGATAGAGAGGATCTACAAAATCTGAGGTTTGTTCAACATAAACTTCCTCATTTAAGTCACCATTCAAAAATGCTGACTTTACATCCATCTGAAATACCTTGAACCCTTGATAAGCTGCATAGGCAAGGAACAGCCTTATTGCTTCCAACCTTGCTACTGAGGCAAATGTCTGGTCAAAGTCTATTTCTTCCTCCTGTCTGTAGCCTTTTGCCACCAGTCTTGCTTTGTTCTTGACTATAATGCCATTTTCATCTAACTTGTTCCTATAGATCCACTTAGTCCCTATAACATTGTGATTCTTTAGTTTAGGAACCAACTTCCAGACTTTACATCTTCTGAATTGATTCAGTTCTTCCTGCATGACATCAATCCAGTTTGAGTCTTGTATGACCTCTTCAAATTTCTTGGATTCCATCTGGGACAGAAAACTTGAGCAAAGAACTGTGTTCAAGTTCTTGCTCCTTGTCTGAACATCATGTCTTGGATCACCAATAAATTGGTGTGCTGGATGATCCCTTAGATGTCTAATTACTGGAGGCAGTCTATCCATAACTAGATTTCCTCCAATCTCCCCATCATATTGTACTTCATTGTCTTCATCATCAGCTTGTGAGTCTTGTACTCCCCCTGGACAACATCCATCATTTTCCTCATCGTGTCTTGCAAGATGGTCTTCACTAATGGTTAGCTTGTCCATCTTTTCCTTCAAACCTGTAAAGCTACAAGGAGTGCTAGACAGCTCACAATTGAATAGCTTAGATTCATCAAAGACTACACGGACAGATTCTTCTACAGCTTGAGTAGTCAAGTTGTAGACCCTGTATGTCTTACTGTTATTGTTGTACCCAACAAATATCTCATCTTGGGATTTGACAGCAAAATTTGTTAAATGAGACTTGCCATTGTTAAGTACATAGCATTTGCTACCAAAGATCCTAAAATAAGATATATTTGGTTTTCTACCTTTCATAATCTCATAGGGTGTCTTCTTGTGATTTTTGATGATGGAATCTCTGTTGAGAACATGACATGCAGTGTTTACTGCCTCAGCCCAGAAATATTCTGGGAGATAAGTGTCACTTAGTAGTATTCTACCAGCCTCAATAAGAGTCTTATTCTTTCTTTCAACAATACCATTTTGCTAGGGAGTTCTAGGTGAGGAGAACTCTTGATGAATCCCTAGTTCTTCATAAAATCTTGTCATGCATCCAGACTGAAATTCAGTCTCATGGTCACTTCTGATTTTGACCACTGAATTGTTAAGTTCATTCTGAATTTGCCTAATAAAATTGTGGAAGACAGTAGGGGTTTCAGATTTCTGCATCAGGAAGAAAATCCATGTAAATCTAGAATAGTAATCCACAACCACAAATGTATAGACTTTCCTACCTATACTATGAACAGGCATAGGAACAAATAGATCCATATGTAGGAGGTACAAACACCTCACTGAGTCTTTGGTATCAAGACTGTGGAAGGATGTCTTGGTTTGTTTGCCTTTTTGACAAGCTGAACATACACCCTCCTTGATGCACTTGACTTGAGGACCATTTCTCACTAACTCTTTACTAAAGAGTTGACCAATGGTCTTGTAGTTAAGGTGAGCAAGCCACTTGTGCTATTTGACACAATGAGAAGCTTTCTCATCTGCTACTAGACAAACAAGAGAATCTTTATTCTCACTCACAAAATTTAGACAATAAACATTTCCTTTTCTATAGTCTGACAAAATGACCTCTTGATCACTTGTCCTTCTAATTTGACACTCATTCTTAATGAAAGAAGGGTCATAACCAAGATCACTTAGTTTGCTTATGCTTATTAGGTTATGTTTCAGACCTTTCACATAATCCACTTGGGTGATAGTGAAAGAGCTATTGGAAATGTTACCAAACCCTTTGATGACCCCCTTTTCAGATCCACCAAAGATCACTTTGGGTCCATTCTCTATGGGAGAGTAATCCTTCAGCATCCTTCTTATTCCAGTCATGTGCCTGGAACATCCACTATCCAAGTACCATATTGGAGTATGACCACTTGGACTCACTTGCATCAAATAAAATTACTTAACCTTAGAACCCCAATAATTATTGCGTTCTAGGTTCAGGTTAGACTGAAACTTGACATACTTGCCTGCAACCTTTCTGATAGGTAAGCTTGCATATTTCCTGACTGTTGTGTTGTGCCAACAATTAACGGCATAATGACCCACTTTTCCACAACACCAACACTCATATCTGTTGTATCTTCTTTTAAGTACGGTCTTAACAACATTGCTGTCAACAGTCCTTTTATTGAGTGCTGGGGCTGGTGCATCAAACACTGATGATTCATGAAGAACATGGTGTGTTTGTCCATGGGCTGCCCTATTGGCATTTGCACCCTTGTCATTCTGAACACCAAGCTTACAATGACCATGTGTAATGTCATGGTCATACCTGTTAGTAGGCTGCATCACTTTCCTGAAAGAAATAGGGGGTTTGGAGGCTAATGGCTGAACTGGGGCTTTGCCTTTTCTTTTAGAATTAGCTGCTCTAGTTATTCCCTTGAAGCCTAATCCTATCTTACTCTTTTGGAGGATGAAGTCATCAATTAAGGGTAAAACTGACTTTGGCTTTGAGAATTTAGCCACAAGATCCTTTTCTCTTTGAAGTCTGACTTCCAGACTCTTGATTTGATCATTTTTGAAGGTAATTGTACCTATCTGAATAACAGTTATGTTTTTCAGTTTGACAACTTTATTCATCTTCAAATCCAGTATTTTTGCTGAATCTGATGCAGCCAATTGAAGAGATGCAATTTCCTTAGCCTGTTCTTTGATAAGGATTCTGCTTCTCTTAAGAGCTTGCAATAGATCACCATACTCATCAATTAGTTGATGGACATCCCCTTCAGATTCAGAACCATCCTCATCCATTGATGTAGATGCTTCTGATTCTGATCCAGTATAATAATCAAAAACTAAAGATAAGTTGTTTACCTTACTGGGACCAGGATGATCCTAGCACTGATCTTCCTCACACAAAGCCATCAGCCCTCTGCAATGATGATTTTCAATCCCATTTATAGAGTCTAGTAATTGCAAGAATTCTTATTCTACTGGATCCTCTTTAGTAGTGAATAATCTAATATAGCCTTCAGCATCAGCCTCTTCTCCTGAATCTGATGATGAGTAATCAGTCCAACTTTTCTTCTTCTTTGCAACAAAGGATCTCTCCTTCTTGCCCTTATTTTGATGTTTCTTCTTGTCATTAGATTCCTTTATTTTATCCGGGCAGTCACCAACAACATGTCCAGACCTGTTACAACAATAGCAAACAATCTTAGAAGAAGTTAATTTGCAAGGTTTAGTGACATACCTGTCCTTTTTAGAAGATTTCTTTTTCTGGTAATAGTCATCCTTGGACTGTGAGGAGGATGGCTTGGTTCTCCACTATTTTTCTTCAAGAATCTTTGGAATTGCTTTGTGAAGGCAGTAAAATCTTCATCAGAATTAGGGTTGTCTGATGTGTTGTTGTCAGAATTATCTGAGTTAACTTCAGCAGCTTTCCTAGGAGGAGATGGAGATATCCCACTGTCCTTCTTTGGGGCTTCAACCTTGAAGGCCACAAATTTCTCTTTGTACTCAGGCCTATTGCCTTTCTCTTCCTCCTTTCTGGCCATAAGCTGTATCTCATAAGATAAAAAATTTTCAAATAGAGTTGGAGGAGAGGTTGTAACGTCCCGATTCGCACTAGGCCCCCATGCGAGTTTTGAGTCAGGAGGGCAGGCTTGAGTTCAGGAAAGTGGAGGAAAAAGGGCGACACTTGTGAACTGGAGAAGTTAGTCCAGAGTAGGTTACACGCCCTGGGTCATGGGCGTGACCCAGGGGCGTGACTGAAGGTACTCGAGTAGCTTCCGAGGTTACTCGAGTAGTTTTCAAGATACTCGAGTTAAATGGGTTACACGCCCTGGGTCACGGGCGTGACCCAGGGGCATGACTGAAGGTACTCGAGTAGCTGCCGAGGTTACTCGAGTAGTTTTCAAAATACTCGAGTAAAATGGGTTACACGCCCTGGGTCACGGGCGTGACCCAGGGGCGTGACTGAAGGTACTCGAGTAGCTGCCGAGGTTACTTGAGTAGTTTTCAAAGTACTCGAGTAAAGTGGGATACACGCCCTGGGTCACGGGCGTGACCAGGGGCGTGACTTAAGGTACTCGAGTAGGTGCCCAAGGTACTCAAGTAGGTGGGTGGTTCTCGAGTGAGAGGGTTGCATGCCCTATGTCACGGGCGTGTCCATGGGCGTGACCATGGGCGTGACCTCCGTTCGACGATTTTAAGTGAGTTTGACGAATTCTCGATAGTTGAGTTCGACGATTTAGGTGTCACGCCCCATGTCACGGGCGTGACTTGACTGATACGGGCGTGTACGTCCTATCCGCCATTTTAGATCGAACCGACAACGTAACCGCCTGTAACGCTTCGCCCGAGCGGGACACGGGTAAGGACACGGGCGTGTCCCTACCCGTGTCACATTATATATATAAGGAACAGTGGAAAAACCCTAGCCATTTCACTCTTCCTCCCAGCCATACTTTTCTGAGAGAAATCCTGTGGAGAAGGAGAGTTTACTGGAGGAAGATCTAGGGAAGGAGATCCGCCATCGCCGTAGAGGAGAGGATGCCGCCGCGAAGAATCACAAGGTCTATGGCCGGAAATGGAACCGCTGGAAGTGAGGTGAGTTTCCTACCCTCTCCCTTGGTGCTAGATCTATAGTTATTTTCCTAGGAGAGACATCGACTCAAGAGATTCTTGATGGAGAGGAGGAGTTTTCTAGGAAAGGCCATGGTAGGACTTGTGTCCTAGGTTTTAGATCTCTTCAACCACTCCCTTCTTCTATGTGATGATAGGGGATGTTTTCGTGAAGGGTATTGGCCTCTTGAGGTTGAATAAGGGAGGAGGTTTTCTGTAATGACTTGGGAAGACCGCCTTGAGGAGGAAGATGAACCGATGCCGTTCATTCCGCCTTAAGATGCATGCAGAATCTGTATTCTGCGTGCAGCGAACTTCGTCATCATTTTTAGGTGTGATATGGCCAGATCTGGGCTTTCGGCTAAACACGAAGTTGTAGCCCTTGAAAATACCTTTCCAACGAATGATTGCATGACTTCAGGCGAAGTCCGTAGCCACGGGAAAGCCTGGATAAAAAAGACATCCGATAAATCCTGCATGCAGAATTGTGTTCTGTGCGCAACAGACTTTGAAGCCAAATTCAAATAGAATACATTCAAATCTGGGTTGTGGGTTGAATATGAAAGTTGTAACCCATGAAAAGACCTTTCCATCAAGGGGTTACACGTTTTCGCCGGATTCTTGTAGCCTCAGGAATCTCCGGTTGAAGTTACTGTCCAGATTCAATCTGCACTTAAAATTCTGGGTTTTTATATAATATGGATTTGAGTTCGGTGAAATCGATGTTGCAAATTAGCTTGAGGTTTTGATGAAATATTTCATAATTAACCACCGTAATGCTATGAATGATTAAACGTGTGAATTAGATTTCATACAACTAATTGTGAAGCAAGCTTTATTGAATGAATTGACTTGATAAAATTTGGTAAGTTGTTATAGATGCATATCCTATTATATCATGTTGGAAACATATTTCGTACAATCGAATTATGATGCAAGATTACTTGAACGGAATGACTTGATAGAAATTGGTAGATTATTACATGCGCATCATATATGTATTATGTTGGGATCATTTGGGATGTCATATGGGATGATAAGTTATGGCCAGGTGTATGTTTGATTGGTGAATGAAATTTAGTAGTCCAATACTTAGAGCGTCGGCTCCCTATGGGTAGTATTGGGAAGGATTGTAAGTGTGGTGTTGACCGTCACAAGCTTGGATAGCTTGAGATGAGACAAACGGACGGTTGGGCTTGGTCCTCGGTGTTCACGTCCCGGGGCTCCTTCCGTGCCAGGTGGATGGTTGGGCTTGGTCCTCATGCCTTCTTTCGAGGCTCCTTCCATGCCACGATGATGTGGAATTTTCATGTGGTGTGAGTCGACACGCGGTGTCATAATCCTGGGTTAAGGATAGTGTGGCAGGTCTACGGGTTCGCCAGTCGTCACACTGACGGGAGTCGACAATTAGACTTTGGGCGGTTGGGCTTGGTCCTCGTTGTTCACATCCCGGGGCTCCTTCCGTCCCAGGTGAACGGTTGGCCTTGGTCCTCATGCTCACTCTGAGGCTCCTTCCGGGTCACACAAGGTCAGTTCGGGGCTTGGTCCTCGGTGCACATCTACCCGAGGCTCCCGCTGGGCCATAGTACGCATGGGCTCCGCTGCTGTGTTCTTAGCTTTGAGGCGTACATAGGCCTAGGTGAAGTAGTGTGGATACCCGCCTAGTAGTAGAGACGCCCGCTCTACTGTCACCGCCTGGCCACGACGGCTGATGCCTGAGAGGTTAGCTACCTGCTCGAAAAGTGGGAACTAATGGTCTATGTCGACATAGCGGTTGCATGGGTGTGCATGGGTGAGTCGTTGCATATCATACATACCATTTCATATCATTGCACAACAAGATCCTCATTGTATAAGTTTGTATGGGCACTCTTATACGATGAGTTACTTTATGCAAATCAACCCTTAACTTATAAGCTTGTATGAGCATCCTTATAAGTTAAGTTACTTACCTGCTGTAGTTTTCTTACACTTGATGTTATACTAGCTCTTGTAGAATTGTTAGTTTATACATTGATAGCTCTTGTAGAACTACTAGTTTATACATTGATACTCATGTACCTTGCCACCTGCTTGCACCTTTTATACTTATATATATTGTACTATTGATCCTTTTTCCCCGCCCGGTGCCGAGGAGTCGCCGGGGGAGCGGATGTGAAACCACTTAGTCGTTTCGACAAACGGTTGCTACGTCTTCCTTTTTAGGAGGCCACCCCGCAGGTAGAGCAGCAGCAGGCGTTGTAGCAGGACAGCCAGGCCAGGACGACAGGGCCTGAGGGGACGGTACCGTCGCTACCGTCGGTTACTGATGTTAGTATTTTGATACCCTGATGTAGCCCGTTTGGGCAATGTTTAGCTGTACTCTGATATATTGTAGAAGCATGTTTTAGCTTCTCCTTTATTGATGTATTTGGACTATATGCTTAGTGTGGATCTGACTTCTCTTGCTTATTATATTTTGGTTGGGTTGGCATGTCATATTGATTTTGTTGTAGCCTGTGGAATAGGCGTCTTGTGGTACAGGTTAGCCCGTGTGCTAATGCTACTGCAAGGCGGCTGTTCCGGGCATAAGACTCCCACTTCGTGCCGTGTTTTGGGATCCGGGAGGGGGGGAGGGGGTCTTACAAATGGTATTAGTTTGCCACGATCCTCAACTAAGAAGTCATTCAACAATGGTGCCACCCCCGTTCGATAAGTCAGCTTGGGGACAAACTGACTTAGCGGAAGCAGTGGTGTGCCCATATGTAATTCACATTAAGTTTGTCCAACTTTGACCTTAAGTTTAGCCAACCTGACCACAAATTTGTCGTGTACGTGTAGGTCCCATTGCATGTTGGGCCGATGGGGGGTACTCCTACCCCTCCCATACCCACTCAGTTCCAACAGTGTGAGTTGGGGCAGACGCTCACCGCCATTCTTGATGCTTTTAAGGCGCAACAGCCTCCGGTGCAACAACAGGCCCCGGGCTCTAACTGGCTGAGCACCTTCCGGGCTCTCTCCCCTCCCGTCTATCTTGGGACGGAGTCAGCCGTTTGTACGAAGGAATGGCTCGACACCGTAGAAGAGCTATTGGCTGGTATCCGTTGCCCAGCCAACATGGCCGTGTCATTAGCGGCGTCCGCCTTGGAGTTACATGCTAAGAGGTGGTGGAAGTCCCTTATGGGCTCTACCTTCCATGGCCGAGTCTATATAGAGATAAGTTGGAGTGAATTTTCGGGTGTTTTCTTGGAGCACTTCATTCCTACTTCGGCCCGAGATGAGCTTGAGCAGAGGTTTCTACTACTGAAGCAGGGATAAAAATCAGTTGCGTAATACCAGCGGGAATTCCAGCATCTCGCAAGGTTTGCGAACTCTTACGAGTTGGACGATAGAGGTTATGCCAAATGTTTCTACAAAGGGCTGCGAGATCCCCTAAGGCAGTCCCTTTTGTTTATAGCGGATGGGAGTTTGGTGGAGATTATTGACATGGCAAAGAGGTTGGAGGCGGATCACTTGAGTAGTGGCAAGAGGCCTGCAGAAGGCGTTATGGAGGCCGGTCCGAGCAATAGGAGGAGACAGGATCGTAGAGGAGGAGGGGGATATCAGAGGGGTGGAGGGTATTTCCATCGAAACTATAGAGTGGAGCACCCAGTCCAGCAGCCGGCCGCGCTGCCTCCACCACCACAGCCTCAGCAATTCCGGCAACTTGAGGGGCGTCGTGGGTTGGTGTGTTTCGAGTGCAATCAACCGAGCCACATTAGACGCTACTGCCCACAGTTGTATGGGAACGTCCCTCCTACTCTCCCTCCTGCTCTCCCTCCAGCAGCCCCACGAGGACGGGGATATATGCGTGGTCGAGGACGAGGACCGCCAAGAGGAAACCCCGACCCGGTCCGGGATCAGGTGTATGCGCTGGACATGGCGCAAGAGCGGAATCCCGGGATGTTATAGCTGGTATGTAACAACCCCATCCGTTCATATGGTATATTCTAGAAGGTCCGGCCGGGGCCCCGCAGTATATATCACAAAACAGGCGGTGAAGGTACAAGATGATACCAGAGTAGCGTATCGCACCTATCACAAAGCATTCTAGCGGAAGCCTATACTACAATTTGAACTCCACCAGTGAATGCCCAACATAAAACACAACCCACGTTGTATATATATCATCCATAGGAATGTCTTACAAGAGTACAAAAGATGGCCTTATGACCTTACATGGCTTTCACACAGTGGCTTTAACATTGGCGCGCAGGCCGGCCACAATAAAAGAAAACATAACAACATTTCTAAATAGCCTTCGAGGCCTAGCAGTAGTAGCAGGAACAGCAGCAGGAACATCAGCCTTTATGCGTCCCGCTTGGCTCTCCAGCACCTGTACAGGGACAATTCACCCAGCGGTGGCAAACAAAAGCAACGGTCAGCGTTCAGCTGACCAAATTATAACGACCCTACCCCTTTTTTCGGGGCAGCGGTATTCTTCCCTGCAGGCATATCATATCACAAGCATGACAATATATCTCATATAATGTGCTTTCACGCACACATGCCATCACAACCGTTCGCCACCCGACCCAACGGTCCGTGCACTCAGGGCACATTCTTGGTGTTTTAGCACATCACATGCCCACCACCGTATCAGGGTCATCACCCAACAACAACTTACTTGAGCATTTACTCCATGGCGTGCAGCCGGAGTTCTAGTCTTACTACACCGGGATGGCTCGTAACCCCCCATTGTGTTATGGCGCGCATGCCTAAGACTCTTGCTATGCGCTCCAATAGACCGCACCTTTTGGTCTCACGTTGGACGGACATAACGCAGGTCGGATCCTCCACCCCCCGTTGGTCAAATCGCCTTGCCTTCTCCGAGTACAGCGTACTCATGGCTTAATCCAAGGCGCGGGTTGGTCTCACCAATCCTGTTCTTGGCACACAGCCTGGGTATTTCTCTACATCCATTTACTTATCACAACAGCGGGTCTTTCCTGGGCATCCCAGTACTTCCTGTTACTCTCTTCACAGGTGGATACTGCAAAATCACAAATGTCAGGGGTCTTTCCTGGCCACCATGCCAGTACTTCCTATTACTCGCTTCACAGGTGGACACCCTACGACATCAAGCATCACAAAGGGCCTTTCCTGGTCATACCAGTACTTCATGTGCCTCATTCACAGGTTGGACCCAAAAACATAACACGAATATTTTCCTGGGCTACCACTCCAGTACTTCCTGCTACTCCTTTTCGCAGTCATAACCCGTTGACTCCTCAAACTACACGTTTATCACGGAGTCTTCTCCGGTTCGTATGCAACATCACCAATCCAGACCAACCTGTCCAGATGGGATTCATACAACATGCCTATTCCGTACTCCATTTCCGGATCTATATGCCAACAAAGGGGATTTCATGAATCACCCAAAAGACTCCCAAAATCAGCCACCTCTTGGTGGGGGAATCACAAATATATGCCAAATGGAAGCCTTCACATGGCTAGGAAGAAAAGTCGTTACCCTTGAAGCCCTCTTTGGTGCCATCAGCTCCAAGCTAGCTTGAACGAATCACAAGAGCTTTTCCTCCGCAACGTCGGCTTCGGATCTCTTGTCGGTAAACCGCAGCACCACCGGTAATCAACCCCCTTTCCTCCTCCTCCTTCTTTCCCTCCCTTTCTCTCACTAGTAATGAAGAAAGAGAAGCCAAATAAGAGTAATGAGATTTCTCTTCTCATTCACGGCCTTAAGGAAATAGGGATGCAGTTCAGCCATTGGATCCAGGCTGAAGGAATGGACGGCCACAAAAATGCCAGAAAAGCTGATTTTTGCCAGACACGGCCTGTGACACGCCCGTGTCCCAGGCCGTGTGCCTCAAGCGCTGGTTAACCGACTAATCCAAACCAGTAACACGCCCATGGGACACGCCCGTGTCATGGGCCGTGTCACCCAACACGCCTCCAGACACGCCCGTGTCTTTGGCCGTGTTCATTGGCGAAAATAATCCCAAAATCGCCTGAGACTCACACGGCCTGGGGACACGCCCGTGTCCCAAGCCGTGTGCCCATACACGGCACTAAGACCCGCCCTGGCGCAAATTTCGTCGGGCTGAGGCCGTGTGCCTCAAGCGCTGGTTAACCGACTGATCCAAACCAGTAACACGCCCATGGGACACGCCCGTGTCATGGGCCGTGTCACCCAACACGCCTCCAGACACGCCCGTGTCTTTGGCCGTGTTCATTGGCGAAAATAATCCCAAAATCGCCCGAGTCTCACACGGCCTGGGGACACGCCCGTGTCCCAAGTCGTGTGCCCATACACGGCACTAAGACCCGCCATGGCGCAAATTTCGTCGGGCTGAGATCGTCGAGCCGAAATGACACGCCCGTATCACAGGCCGTGTGCACCCATCTATCGACACTCGACGACCACATCTCGACACTCAACGATCGTCGAGCAAAATTCGTCGAGCACACGACACGGCCTGGGACACGCCCGTGTCCTTGGCCGTGTGCCTCCTCTCGACACATCGTCGAGCGAAAAACGTCGACTGATCCTCTCGACACTCGACACACGCAGGACACGCCCTGGGACACGCCCGTGTCCCAGGCCGTGTCACCCAAAATTTGGCCTGCTGAGAAAATCGGGTTGTTACAATCCTCCCCTCCTATAAGAAATTTCATCCTCGAAATTCAAACACAGGAAGGCAACAAGTAACCAGCAACCAAACTGTTATAACATTCAAATTTTTATGTTACAACACAATACTCTTCACAGATTACAAAAACAGCTCGGGGAACTCTTCTCGCATGGTTTGCTCTCGCTCCCATGTCAGTTCTTCACGGCCGCAGTTGTCCCATCGGACTTTCACCATGCTGACCGTCTTATTCCGCAACTGTTTCTCGGCTCGATCTTCGATCTGAATGGGTCTAACTCTCGTTGTTAGCCCATACTCCACCGGCACACGATCATCCGCTATCACTTGGGCTGGATCTTTAACGGCCTTCCGAAGCACCGAGATGTGAAATACATCATGTAATCCTCCCAAGTCTGCCGATAGAGCTAGCCGATAGGCCGCTTCTCCGACTCGCTCAACCACTTCAAATGGACCCAAATATCTTGGACTCAACTTTTTCAATCGTCGAATCCGGGAGACACCTTTGAATGGTTTGATCTTCAAGTAGACTCAATCGCCAACCGCAAATTTCACGTTCCGGTGCTTAGCGTTGTAGTACTTAGCTTGTCGATCTTGAGCAATAAGTAGCTTCTCTCGAATCGTTCGTATGGTTGAGTTTGCTTCCTCAACCTCATTTGATTTAAAAACCCGAGCTTCGCCCGCTTCTACCCAAGCCAAGGGAGTACGACACTTCCTTCCATACAACGCTTCATATGGTGCCATCCCAATGCTCTCCTGGTAGCTGTTATTATATGCAAATTCTACCATATAGAGATGATCTTCCCATCTCTTTCTGAAGTCAAGGGCGCACAGTCGGAGCATGTCCTCCATTGTTCGGTTGGTACGTTCAGTTTGGCCATCCGTTTGGGGATGAAAGGCAGTACTGAAAGTCAACTTTGTGCCCAACAGTCGGTGAACTAGCCTCCAATCATTTGACGTGAATCGCCCATCTCAATCACTGACGATGCTCCGAGGAACACCGTGAAGCCGTACAATCTGGTCAACATACAACTTTGCCAAACTTTCAACTGAATCATCCCGCCTGTTTGGGAGAAAATGTGCCACTTTAGTTAGCCGGTCAACAATCACCCAAATGGAATCATTTCCTCGCTGCGATCTCGGCAACCCGTGCATAAAATCCATGGAAATATCATAAAATTTCCACTCTGGGATCGGCAGTGACTTCAAATAACCACCCGGCTTTTGACATTCCGCCTTCACCATCGCACATGTTTGACATTTGGCCACATAGAGGGCAACATCTATCTTGAGCCCTGACCACCAAAAAAGCTTTTTCATATCGTTGAACATCTTCGTGCTCCCTGGGTGAATGGAATACTTTGTATAATGTGCTTCATACATCAGTTCTTCCCTTAATTTCCCCACATTTGGGACGCACAAACGGCCCTCTTTTCGCAAAAGGCCGTCATTCCAGGTGAATTTGCCCTCTGGCCCTTCATTCACATAGCGTAAGAGATCTTCATCTAACTCTGTTGCCCGTCGAACTCGGTCCACAAGGTCACATTGCACCTCGGTCCAGTTCAAACATGCAGTGGCAATGGAATTATTGTCAACACAATATATCTCTAACGCTTCTAGCTCCTGGATAAGACGTTCATTATGCCTTTGTAACCAATTTGCTCTAGCCGGAACCCGCCAACTCAAGGCATCCGCGACAACATTCCTCTTCCCGAGCGTATAGTGAATCTCGAAAGTGTAGTCCCTAAGGAACTCCAACCACCTTCGTTGTCGCATATTCAAATCTTTCTGCTCCAATAGGTACTTTAGGCTCTTATGATTTGTATAGATCTCCACCTTCACTCCATAAAGGTAGTGTCGCCACAACTTGAGTGCAAAAATCACCGCCGCTAGTTCCAAGTCATGGACGGGATAATTTCACTCATGCACCTTTAGCTGGCATGAGCCATAAGCAATAACCTTGTCATTCTGCAGAAGAACGCAGCCTAAGTCGCTCCTTGAGGCATCACTATAAATCACAAATCCATCGGTTCCACATGGCGAAGACAACACTGGTGCCGTGGTCAACCAAACCTTCAACTCATCAAAAGCTCGTGCGCACTCTGGCGTCCAAACGAACTTCTGATCTTTTCGTGTCAACGTGGTTAGCGACAAAGCAATCCGCGAGAAGTTTTCCACAAATCTTCGATAGTAGCCCGCAAGTCCAAGGAAACTCCGGACCTCGACCACGAAAGACAACATTGGCCACTCCTGTATGGCCCTTATCTTCGCTGGATCCACTGCAATGCCCGCTCCACTCACCACATGGCCTAGGAACGCCACTGACGATAGCCAAAACTCGCACTTCGAGAACTTGTCATAGAGCTGAGTTTGCCTCAACGTATTCAACACCAACCGCAAGTGAGTCTCATGCTCAACTTTCGACTTCGAGTACACCAGGATGTCATCAATGAATATTATCACAAACAGATCCAGGTACTCTCGAAAAATACAGTGCATCAGATCCATAAACACTGAGGGCGCATTGCACAGTCCAAATGGCATGACTGTGAACTCATAGTGCCCGTAACACATTCCAAATGCGGTTTTGGGAATATCACCTTCCCGAATTCGCAACTGGTAATAACCAGACTTCAGGTCAAACTTCGAATAGACGGTCGAGCCCACCAGCTGATCGAATAACTCATCAATCCGGGGTATCAGATACTTATTCTTCTCAGTTAGCTTATTCAGTTCACGGTAATCAATACACAACCGCAACCCACCATCTTTCTTCTTGATAAAAAGCACAGGCGCGCTCCAAGGTGACATGCTTGGGCGTATATAACCTTGCGCCAACAATTCTTGTAATTGGACCTTCAACTCCGCCATCTCTTTTGGCGCAACGCGATATGGCGAGCGGGCCACAGGTTCCGCACCTGACACCAATTCAATCGTGAAGTCAATCTCCCGCTGGGGTGGTAGCCCAGGGAGATCCGTGGGAAACACATCAGTAAATTCCGCCATAATCGGAACCTCGCACACATGGGCCTTAGGCTCAACAGCCTGAAGCAGTGCGAAGTAACACTCCGCACCCTTCCGAATAGCCTTGACTACCTGGAGTGCAGACATCAATGTCCCGCCTACTTCTCGCATAACCGCGAACTTTGTCTCCTGTTCGGTATTTTGGCCCAACGTGATCTCTTTGGACTGGCAATCAATCATAGCATGCTGCTCCACAAGCCAATCCATCCCAAAAATCACATCGAATTCCGATATTGACAAAACAAATGCAGTTAAACTGAAATCCCGACTTCCTAACTGAACCGCCACATCGCATGCTTGATCCGCAAGCATCCAACAGCCATTCAGCAAAACCACTCTGACGCTATCTGTCTTTGCACGACTAGAGATCCCAAGCCACGCTATGAACTCGCTAGACAGAAAAGAATGCGACGCACCCGTATCAAATAGTGCTCGCGCCAGCGAGTCCCGAATCATCACAAAGCCTGTGACAATCATGTCACACACACAAATCGCAAACATAGGTGTACTAAGCAAAGCATACAAACAATAACATATGAAAAACTAAACTCATACTTGTGACCACGTCACTCTACTTGATGGCCTCCTGCAGGCCAAGATTGTAGACCCGGGGTTGCCCCTGCGAGGCAGAGGAATCCACCATCGCCTTTCCTTTTTCCGCATAAGATGCTCCCGCCTTCTTTTCACTCTTTGGCGACATCCGACAATCTCGCGCAATATGCCCCATCCAGCCACAATTGAAGCAGATACGAGTATCTGGCTTGGAGGTATCCCCTGACATTGCTCCCGTTGCAACTGATGAAGGAGCTTGTCCATTTGTCTTGGACTTCTTGCCCCATCTCTTCTTATAAAATAGTTTCCCCGACCGGGGCGCCTTCCACTCCGGTTGCGATACAACCAAAGCTCTCTTCCCCTGCACCCTTTTCATATCCTTTTCCAGCGCGCTTGCAGTGTCAACCAACGCTTGTAAACCTTGGTTCACATAACTCGAAACCAGGAACCTCAACTCGTCCCTCAGTCCTTCATAGAACTGATTGGTCATCCTCTGCTCATCAGCAAAAATAGAACCCGCATACCGCCCCAAGCGAGTAAATTCATGCAGGTATGCGTCAACACTGCCATCACCTTGGGTCAGCCTTTGGAATTCATTTTCCATGGCTATCCGCTGAGCCGCAGGAAGGTGCTTTGCTAGGAAACGTCGGGAGAATTCTTCCATCGATACTTGGGTTAAAGGACGACCCGCCAAGTGATGCAACTCCATCTCATCCCACCACAATTTAGCTTCTCCTTCAAGCAGGAAGGTAGCTAACGTGACTTTCTGATGCTCCACCGTTCCAATCGCCGCCATGACTCGCTTGAAGCGCGATAGCCAATCCTCAGCCTGCGTCGGAGTTCCCGTTCCCGAGAACGTAGGAGGATGGAAACTCATAAACCGCGTTAGCTGCTTCTCAGCCGCTCGAGGAGCCACATCCACTACAGGTTTAGGCCTTGCCGCCACCTGTTCTGGCGTCACAGCCGGTTGCTCCTGCCTCAGTGGCTGTCCTTGGATCATGGTAAATAAATCCTTCGCAACTAAACGCACATGTTCCGTAGACGGTGGAGGTGTAGGCACCTCGGCTGGTGCTGTACTTTCATCAGAACGCTGGGGCTCAAACGGCCCAGCTCCACTTCGTGTCACCTAAAGGTGGACAAGACACACACATCAGCGGTCGTACCCAAGCAAACAACACAAAATAAGAACACACAGGTTCCTCAAACACACAACTTTGCATTCCTAGCATGGACATTCAGGAGTTCAATCACAAAAATGTGGTTTGCACAACACGTGCGCGTCACCCCACAAAAGAAGTCGACCACGACTTTGAGAGGGAAAGACCAAAACAACCGATACCAAAAATGTAACAACCCCATCCGTTCATGTGGTATATTCTAGAAGGTCCGGCCGGGGCCCCACAGTATATATTACAAAATAGGCGGTGAAGGTACAGGATGATACCAGAGTAACGCATCGCAGCTATCACAAAGCATTCTAGCGGAAGCCTATACTATAATTTGAACTCCACCAGTGAATGTCCAACATAAAACACAACCCACGTTGTATATATATCATCCATAGGAATGTCTTACAAGAGTACAAAAGATGGCCTTATGGCCTTACATGGCTTTCATACAGTAGCTTTAACATTGGCGCGCAGGCCTACCATAATAAAAGAAAACATAACAACATTTCCAAATAGCCTTCGAGGCCTAGCAGCAGTAGCAGCAACAGCAGCAGGAACATCAGCCTTTATGCGTCCCGCTTGGCTCTCCAGCACCTGTACAGGGACAATCCACCCAGCGGTGGCAAACAGAAGCAACGGTCAGCGTTCAGCTGACCAAATTATAACGACCCTACCCCTTTTTTTCTGGGCAGCGGTATTCTTCCCTGCAGGCATATCATATCACAAGCATGACAATATATCTCATATAATGTGCTTTCACGTAGACATGCCATCACAACCATTTATCACCCGGCCCAACGGTCCGTGCACTCAGGGCACGTTCTTGGTATTTTAACACATCATATGCCCACCACCGTATCAGGGTCATCACCCAAAGGCAACTTACTTGAGCATTTACTCCATGACATGCAGTCGGAGTTCTAGTCTTACTACACCGGGATGGCCCGTAGCCCCCCATTGTGTCATGGCGCGCAGGCCTAAGACTCTTGCTATGCGCTCCAATAGACCGCAACTTTTGGTCTCACGTCGGACGGACATAGCGCAGGTCGGATCCTCCACCCCCCGTTGCTCAAATCGCCTTGCCTTCTCCGAGTACAGCGTACTCATGGCTTAATCCAAGGCGCGGGTCGGTCTCACTAATCCTATTCTTGGCACACAGCCTGGGTATTTCTCTACACCCATTTCCTTATCACAACAGCGGGTCTTTCCTGGGCATCCCAGTACTTCCTGTTACTCTCTTCACAGGTGGACACCGCAAAATCACAAATGTCAGGGGTCTTTCCTGGCTACCATGCTAGTACTTCCTGTTACTCGCTTCACAGGTGGACACCCTACGACATCAAGCATCACAAAGGGCCTTTCCTGGTCATGCCAGTACTTCCTGTGACTCATTCACAGGTTGGACCCAAAAACATAACACATATATTTTCCTAGGCTACCACTCCAGTACTTCCTGCTACTCCTTTTCGCAGGCATAACCCGTTGACTCCTTAAACTACACGTTTATCACAGAGTCTTCTCCGGTTCGTATGCAACATCACCAATCCAGACCAACCTGTCCAGATGGGCTTCACACAGCATGCCTATTATGTACTCCATTTCCGGATCTATATGCCAACAAAGGGGATTTCATGAATCACCCAAAAGACTCCCAAAATAAGCCACCTCTTGATGGGGGAATCACAAATATATGCCAAAAGGAAGCCTTCACATGGCTAGGAAGAAAAGTCGTTACCCTTGAAGCCCTCTTTGGTGCCATCAGCTCCAAGCTAGCTTGAACGAATCACAAGAGCTTTTCCTCCGCAACGCCGGCTTCGGATCTCTTGTCAGTAAACCGCAGCACCACCGGTAATCAACGCCCTTTCCTCCTCCTCCTTATTCCTCTCCCTTTCTCTCACTAGTAATGAAGAAAGAGAAGCCAAATAAGAGAAATGAGATTTCTCTTCTCATTAACGGCCTTAAGGAAATAGGGAGGCAGTTCAACCATTGGATCCAGGATGAAGGAATGGACGGCCCCAAAAATGCCAGAAAAGCTGATTTTTGTCTGACACGGCCTGTGACACGCCCGTGTCCCAGGCCGTGTGCCTCAAGCGGTGGTCAACCGACTGATCCAAACCAGTGACACGCCCATGGGACACGCACGTGTCATGGGCCGTGTCACCCAACACGCCTCCAGACACGCCCGTGTATTTGGCCGTGTTCATTGGCGAAAATAATCCCCAAATCGCCCGAGACTCACACGGCCTGGGGACACGCCCGTGTCCCAAGCCGTGTGCCCATACACGGCACTAAGACACGCCTTGGCGCAAATTTCGTCGGGCTGAGATCGTCGAGCCGAAGTGACATGCCCTGTGACACGCCTGTGTCACAGGCCGTGTGCACCCATCTCTCGACACTCGATGACCACATCTCGACACTCGACGATCGTCAAGCAAAATTCGTCGAGCACACGACACGGCCTGGGACACGCTAGTGTCCTTGGTCGTGTGCCTTCTCTCGACACATCGTCGAGCGAAAAATGTCGACTGATCCTCTCGACACTCGACACACGCAGGACATGCCCTGGGACACGCCTGTGTCCCAGGCCGTGTCACCCAAAATTTGGCCTGCTGAGAAAATCCGGCTGTTACATGGTATGTGCAGTTAACCTTCTCAATTTTTGTCGTTTAATTTAAACTATTTAGGACATACTAGATACCTAGTGGTTGAATTTGGTTATTGGTACTTAGGCACCATGGTAATCGGTGGAAAGACGGCCTATGCGTTGTTCGATACCGGTGCATCACACTCTTTCATGTCCGAAGATTTCATTAAAGGTATGGAGGGCATACAATACTTTTCTGGAATAGCCCAACGAGTGCGCCTCTCGGATGGCTCGGAGATGATCGCTACCGCCAAGTGCGAGTATGAGATATTTATTGAAGGAAGGGCTTTCGATACGCCTGCCACGGTCCTGAAGATGCCGGAGTTCGACATCATTTTGGGCATGGCGTAGTTGAATTGGCACTTCGTGAGGATCGACTGCGCGGAGATGAAGATCTATTGGAGACATGGGGACACCGACGTTATCTTCCAAGGTATTAATTTCGCACCCCGTATGCTCTTATCTTCAGTTCAGGCTGTAAAGGCCCATATGAAAGGGGATGAGGTCTTCATGATCTGGTTTGAGTTGAATGAGGTAGCATTGGAGGTAAAAGATGTTCGGGTAGTGCAGGACTTCCTCGAGGTGTTTCCAGAGAAACTACCAGGGTTACCCCCTCATAGAGAAGTCGATTTCCGAATTAATCTAGTACCGGCTGCCAAGCCTGTATCCAAGGCCCCTTACCGAATGGCCCCGAAGGAACTCGCGGAGTTTAGAGTTCAATTGCAAGAATTGGTGGAGTCAGGGTTCATTCGCCCCAGTTCGTCACCCTTGGGAGCCCCTGTATTGTTTGTGAAGAAGAAGGATGAAACCCTGCGCTTGTGTATAGACTATCGGGAACTCAACCGGCTGACGGTGCGGAACACTTATCTGCTACCTCAGATCGACGAGTTGTTCGATCAACTAGTGTGAGCGCATTGGTTTTCTAAGCTGGACTTGCGCTCGGGATACTATCAGTTGAGGATACATGAGGAGGACATCCAGAAGACGGCCTTCAGTTCAAGATATGGGTTGTATGAGTTCACGGTAATACCGTTTGGGCTCACAAATGCCCCTTCGGCGTTCATGAGCCTGATGAACAAGGTATTCGAACACTATTTGGACGTCTTCGTCATCGTCTTCATCGATGATATACTGGTCTACTCAAAGACGGAGGAGGAGCATACCGAGCACCTGGCCTTGGTTCTGAAGAAATTAAAAGAGCACGCTTTGTTCGCCAAGTTCAGCAAATGCGAATTTTGGCTCAAAGAGGTTGCCTTCTTAGGCCATGTAATCAGTGGAGCTGGACTGGCGGTGGATCCGGCCAAGGTGCGTGTCGTGAAGGAATGATCGCCCTTGAAATCAGCATCCGACGTACGGAGTTTTCTTGGACTTGCTGGGTACTACCGCAAGTTTGTAAAAGGGTTCTCCAAGATTGCCCTTCCTCTTACCTCCTTGACGAAGAAGGGTGTGCCATTTGATTGGACACCTCAATGTGAAGCGGCATTTCAAGAGTTGAAGGATAGACTTACCTCCGCCCCCATCCTTGCACTTCCATCTGGGAAGGAAGGATTTCAAGTCTACACGGACGCGACATATCAAGGGATGGGAGCGGTATTGATGCAGCACGAGCATGTGATTGCTTATGCTTCAAGGCAACTGAAGAAGCATGAAATCAATTACCCGGTTCACGATTTGGAGTTGGGAGCAGTGGTGTTCGCCTTGAAGGTTTGGAGGCACTATCTATACGGCGTCCACTGCGAGATCTTTTCTGATCATAAAAACTTGAAGTATGTTCATACACAGAAGGAGTTGAACTTGAGGCAACGACAGTGGTTAGAATTTCTATGCGACTATGAGTTTACCATGAACTACCACCCCGGAAAGGCGAACTCGGTGGCTGATGCGTTGAATAGAAAAGTGTCAGGCTCTAGCCCAGAGTCTCGGTTGATGAGCATGGAGTTGGCTCGGATGATCGAAGAGATGGATATTACCTTGATATTCAAGGCTCCATCGGCAGAGTATACAGAATTTTTGGCAAGTATGAGCATAATTTGTGATATTCGGGACCATATTCGGGTGGAGCAAGGAATGGATGCGGCTTTGGCCCCGACAATTAAATCAATAGAAGAAGGAACTACCGACGAGTATACACTCAAAGATGGCCTCGTTTACTTTTGCGGCCGACTCTACATTCCCAAGGGCGGTAAAATCCGGGAGGATATCTTGAGAGAGGCGCATAGCTCTCAATATTCAGTGCACCCGGGTATTGCTAAGATGTATGCCGGTTTGCGGAAGACCATGTGTTGGCCGGGAATGAAGAAGGATGTCCGGTATTATGTTACTCATTGTGAAGCCTGTCAAAGAGTGAAGGCTGAATGCAGGAGTCCTGGTGGTTTGTTACAGTCGTTGCCCATCCCCGAATGGAAGTTCGAGGATATCTCCATGGACTTTGTCCATGGGCTACCTCGCTCACGCTCCGGGAATGATTCGGTGTGGGTCATTGTTGATCGGCTGACAAAAGTAGCCTGATTCATTCCCATGAAGAAAGAGGCTCACGTGGATGTCTTGGTACGCCTCTTCGTGGAGCAGTTTGTACGATATCACGGCGTGACAAAGACGATCGTTTCTGACCGTGATGGTCGCTTTACTTCCAAGGAGTGGAAGGCGGTACAAGTGTATTTGGGCTCACGCCTTACCTTCAGCACTGCATTTCATCCTCAGACGGACGGGCAGTCTGAAAGGACCATTGGGACATTGGAGGATCTACTGAGATTATGTGTGTTGGATAGGGGTGAGCCATGGGAAAGACTCATACCGCTGGTGGAATTCTCTAACAACAACAGTCATCAGGCGAGCATCGGTATGGCACCTTATGAAGCGCTTTATGGTAGAAGGTGTAGAACCCCCTTGTCTTGGGTGCAAGATGAAGACCCGAAGACCTTGGGTATTGAGTATATTGATGATACCGATGCAGTGGTTAGGCTGATACGAGATCGTATGTTGGAGGCTCAAAGTCGACAGGCGAAGTATTATAATGCAAAACACCGAATGGTGGAGTTTCAAGTGGGAGATAAGGTGTTTCTGAAGATCCGGCCGATGCATGGAGTGTCACGGGTTCGTGGTGTGAAAAAGCTCAGCCCAAGATATGTTGGACCTTATACTATTTTGGAAAGGATTGGCATGTTGGCCTATCGGTTGGAGTTACCACCAGAACTAGAGAATCTCCACGACGTATTCCATGTGTCGTCGCTTCGAAAGGCACTGTTGCGGCCCGACCAATATATTCTCACTACTGATGGTGCAGTGGCGTCGGAAAGGCCTGTGCGACTAGAGCCGGTGCGGATTGTTGACAACGAGACAAGAACATTACGCCGCAAAAGTGTTCTCTTGGTGAAGGTGCAATGGTCCAATCATGGGAATGAGGAGTTTACCAGGGAGCTGGTGGACTTGATGCAAAAATGCTACCCGAGATTTGATGGTTAAAACTCCAAAATTATTTACGGTCACGCGGCGACCCGGCGGTTCTATTTGAGAAAAAGGCGGAATGATTTTATTTAAGAAAACGGGGCGCGCGTATTTATTTATTTGGATATAAAACGGTTTAGATCGAGTTTTAACGAAAGGAGGCAAGTGCACCTATCGTGAGTAGTACAGGATATTCCGGGTGGAATATCGAGGTCGTATTGTTCTCGGGGCCGGTTCGATTATTTCTACTCTTCCCTGGAGGGGACTATTATTTTACCGATAATTATCTTGTCGGGATATTTTACATATAATAAAAAGCATAAAATGGAAAATGAAAGCATAAAAAGAAAGCAATAAGGTGGTACCGATGAAGAGCTTAGCTCGATGGCACCGAAAAAACAATTGAACTAAAATAAACTTTAAATAAAAAGAGCTCCTAAATTTCTAATTAATTAAGACGGAGACTTGGCCGTGGAGATTCCACTAAAATGAGCTCACCTATCTCTAGGACTATCGCTCACCTGAACGCTAAGACTATTCGACCGGGCTCTCGTCCGATGAAGGATTCCTCTTAACGCCCGCATTACGCTAAGAACCCGCTATTGGGTGGGGAACCCAATCCGGTAGAGTTGGCGCGCCTCCTCTCTCGAGGGTTAGTGCGGAACTCTCTTTGCCAAGGGGTGATCTGTATATACGCACGGCCTCTCGGCGAGCGTATGGAAAACGGAAATAGGGCCCACACATCGATATGTGGTCCTACGCGTCGTTAACCCCGGGCAAACCTTAAGTACTTTTAATTAATTAGAAAGATTAGACTTTTAATTATTTTAAGCTATTTTATCTGTCCTAATGCTCTTCGATACCGAGGGCTAAGAACAGTTAGCCACTCATCGGAATTGGGACGGCTTGCGGGAAAAGCAGAAAATAAAGCGATAAAGAAAGCAGTAAATGAAAGCGATAAAATGAAAGCAGTAAAGGAAAGCTGAAAATTGCAAGTCCTACTCAAACGAGTAGGACTGAAGAAAGCTATAAATTGCGAGTCCCGGCGCAAACGCGTGGGCGGGAGAAAGAAAGCGGGTCCTACTCAAACGAGTAGGACTAAATAAATGCAACACACGCACACACTCGACAGAAATTAAAATTCACGCACACACTCTCTCGACATAAATGAAAACACACACACTCTACAGGAAAGTAAACACACTCTACCGAAATAAAATCCAGCCATTTAACTCAAGTGAGTAGGCGGGAAAAAAAGAAAAATACAAACTCACGCACTCTACAGAAAGTAAAAATAAGCGAGCGTCATTTAACTCTTAACGAGTAGGCGGAAATAAATGCACAAGTATAAAAAAAGTAAAAAAAAAACTAAGTTATCTAAAAATGAAAACAACTGCATTTCTACCGCTAGAATGCGGTAGAAATGCATAAAAAGCTGAAATAAAAATAAAAGGGGCAAAAGTTTAAACGAAAAATCAAAGTGCACGAAAAATTAAAACGAATACATTTCTACCGCTAGAATGCGGTAGAAATGCATAAAAAGAGAACAAAAAAAATTAAATAAGGAAAAAGTTTTTGAAATAAAAACAAAAATGAAAATGCTTGAAAAATTAAAACGATTATGTTTTCATT
This sequence comes from Platanthera guangdongensis, assembly GCA_039583875.1. Lineage (NCBI taxonomy): Eukaryota > Viridiplantae > Streptophyta > Magnoliopsida > Asparagales > Orchidaceae > Platanthera > Platanthera guangdongensis. The sequence continues at coordinate 2,381,783 of CM077149.1, read as the reverse complement.
CTTATAATTTTATAGAAACGCCTAAAAAGTGGAAATAAGACTAAAAGAGAACGAAAAGTTTTACAATCCTAAAGAGCCTAAGTTAAAAGAAAATTAAAAAAATCACCTTTTAAAACATTGTTTTATAAACTTATAGGAATGAAAACAAAGTAAAAATAATAAAGTAAACCTAAACAAGTATTTGCATGAAAATAAAATTGCGATTATAACGGCTAGAAATTAGACAAAAGTTAAAAGCTAAAAAGATTTTAGAAGACATAAAAGAAAAACAAAATAAGAACAAACATTAAAAATCACTTCGAGTAGGGCGCATGAATGGATTCCAAGCTATGCAAAGAGAGAAAAAACTAACACATTTTATTAATGAAAAAGTGATTACAAGAAAGCTAAAAACAAACACTAAGAGAGGGGGAAGAAAATCCCCTACATAGCATAAGAAGGCAATTCGGCAGCACCCACCCTAAGCAAAGTGGTTCAAAAAGGGAACAGGAATCCTAAGCAGAAGCTCTGGATTTATAGAAAAAATTTACATGGGTCACGCCCTTGGTCACGGGCGTGACAGGGGGCGTGACAGTACTATTTGTGAAGGCGGCCGACGATTTGACGGGAAAGTGGACTTCGGGCTGGACACGTGTCGGTCTCGCAGTGGTCACGCCCCCGGTCACGGGCGTGACGCTGGGCGTGTCAAGCAGGTTGATCTGGGCGCGGGTTGCGCCGAAAGTCTTCGGGCAGGTCTTGTCGGGCTAGCTGGAAAGGTCACGCCCCAGGTCACGGGCGTGACTCTGGGCTTGTCGGCAGGTGTCGACAGGTGTCGACACTCGACGAATGTCGAGCGGAAAGTGTCGAGTTGAAAATCGTCGAGCGGAAAGAGGTGTCACGCCCTAGGTCACGGGCGTGACTCTGGGCGTGAATGTTGGTGTCGACACTCGACGATCGTCGAGAGGAATTCATCGAGTGGAGTGAACACGGGCTTGGGTCATGCCCCGTATCAGGTGACACGGGCGTGACCCCGGGCGTGTCAAGCTTTGCTCTTCAAAATTCGCAGATTTCACTGGAGATGCAATGTCACGGCCCGGTCACGGGCGTGACCAAAGTGTCACGGGCGTGTACTGCCCAATTTTGGCAGATTTTGGAATTTTTCTAAAAAATAAAATAAAACAAGCTAGGAGTAAATTTACAGGAATAAGAGCATTTTATTGAACAAAAATAAGTAAAAACGACGAAAATAAATGAAAATGACTAAATTAATGTGCATAAAAATACGTATATTTACAATTCATCAAATACCCCCATACTTAAGCTTTTGCTATTCCAGAGCAAAAGTTGGAGATGAACTTATAAGGAATAAAAAAAATCCTAAGTTTAGCTACCGCTTGAATTAATTAAAAGTAAGATCAAAATAAATATCCGGGGTTAAAGAATTAAATCCTAATTTATGAAATGTTATAAATAGATGAAGAGTTTTAAAAACACTTCTAGATAAAATAAAATAGAAAACAAAAATTCATTTTTGTTAGTTTAACAAAGATGGATTGGATTTATACAAAAAACCTTAGCTTAAAAGAAGTTAAAGGAAATAATGCAATTTAAAAATTATGCTCTCAAAAAAATTTTAAATTAAGTCTAGAATCATTGAAATAGGCTAAGTAGTTTGGCGGTTTATGAAGAAGTCTTGAATATTGAGGTGAGGTAATTTTTTCTCGAACCTCCAATTTTTTTCTTTTCGGATAGTTAGGAAAATGAAATCTTATTTTCCTAACACATAAATTTTTTTTTCTTCATAAATAATAAATAACTCAATGTATATGTGTAGAAGTAATGAATTTTATCCTCTTACTCCATAACATATAATCTTTTTAAATATTGGGTGCCTATATTTACGGAATGAAATCTTATTCCCATTGACATAAGATCTTTTAAGGGATAGGGGGTAAACATGTCAAGTAAGACATGAAAAAAGGAAGTGGGTTTATTTTTTTTCAAAAAGAAAACAAGATTTTAATAAAAAAGTTTTGAGAGCAACCTTTTTAAAATGAACGTTCCAATGTTTCTAAAAACATGAAGTAGAAATAATTGAAATCCATGGATGCTATTTTCTAACATAAAAAATGAGCTTCTATTTATAAAATTAGAAGTGGTGGTGAAAAACAAGTTCTCTATTATAAGGAAAAGACATAAAAAAATTCTTTAAATCTTAACCTCAGACACTTAAATCTATCGAACTTTAATTAATAAACGAATAGTAAGCAAAGAATAACTAAAATTCGCATATAAATTAACTCGAAACTAGATTTTTGGAAAGCAAAAAGGGTTAAGATATGGTATATTCGAATTATTTTGTTACATAATTAACAAAACATTGTTTTTGGAATTTTTAGAGTTTTTATCATTTTTTTGTGTTTTAATTATTATCTTTTTAAGATTTTTAGAGTTATTATCTTTTTTTAGGGTTTTTGGATTTTCAAAAATTTTTTTTTTTGATTTTTTTAGTTTTTGTAGATAAGTTATTTACAAGAAAGAGGAGAGAAATAAGTGTGATTTAAAGAAGATAGGGGAAAAAGAGAGATTTTTACAAATAAAGTACAAAGTAAAAGCTAGAAATGCAGCCCCCGCGAACAGACTCTATTTGGATGGTTGGTTCGATGAGTCGAACGTCGCGGGCAGGCATAATGCAAGCTTTTACAAATAAGAAGATGGGGGGAAAGAGAGTTTTTTTACAAAAAAATATTTACGAAGTAAAAAGATTTTTTGAAATTTTTTTTTTTGAGTTTTATGAATTTTTTTTTTGAAGTTTTATGATAATAAAAACAAGGAAAAAAAATTTAGGTTTTATGTTTTGCAAATTTTTTTGTATTTTTGGTGAGTACAGAATAAAAAATGCAGTATAGGAAAACACCCACATACTTAAACCCAACATTATCCCCAATGTTGCAATCTAAGTATGCGGAACAGATAATATATAAAATATAATAAGTACAAAAATAAAAAAGGGAGGGTAGGAGCTTCCCTTAGACGAGTGCGGGAGGTCCGGGTTGAAACCCTGCATTATTTAGAAGAAAAAACAAAAATGTAACAGAAAAAACAAAAAAAAGATAAACCCGGCCTAACGTGTACGGGCGGTAGGGGCATGTGCGTGGGTGACTCGGAAGGTAGCTAAGGCCTTAGCGACCATTGCGTGATAAAATGTGATCCCCTAGCGCGCACAATAATGGAAGCGTGGCGAAGCAAAATGAAATAAAAGAAAACAAATTAAAATAAAAGAAGTTAAATAAAACATATATACATTTATTAATATCAAATTATTATATATATATTTTTTTGGTGTTTTAAGTAGATTTTTTTTAGTTGGTTTTTAGTTTTTAGTTTTTTTGAGTTTTTTAAGTGTTAAGTTTTTCTCTCTTTTTTTATGTTTGTTTTTTTTTTCATTTTTGAAGTTTTTAGATTTTTTTTTTTGTTTTTGGTTTTAGAGTTTTTTTTTTGTGTTTGTTTGTTTTTAGATTTTTTAGATTTTTGGTTTTTAGGATTTGTAGGTTTTTTAGAGTTTTTAGATTTTTTAAGTTTTAAACTTTTTCAAGTTTTTAGAGTTTTTTTTTGTTTTTAAGTTAGTTTTTTGTTTTTTTGTTTTGGTAGTAGAAAATGACGTCATTTCAAAAAAAATATATTTTAGAAATAATAATAATATGATAAAAATAATATATTATTTTTTTAAGTTTTTTTTAAGTAGTTTATTATTATTATTATTATTATTATGTTTTTGTTGGCCATTTTTAATTTTTGTTAGAATTATAAGATAAGTAAAATTAATAGATTTCCAGGGTTCAAAATAACGAAACCAAAAATTTCCCCGGCAACGGCGCCAAAAACTTGATGGTTAAAACTCCAAAATTATTTACGGTCACGCGGCGACCCGGCGGTTTTATTTGAGAAAAAATGCGGAATGATTTTATTTAAGAAAGCGGGGCGCGCGTATTTATTTATTTGGATATAAAACGGTTTAGATCGAGTTTTAACGAAAGGAGGCAAGTGCACCTATCGTGAGTAGTACAGGATATTCCGGGTGGAATATCGAGGTCGTATTGTTCTCAGGGCCGGTTCGATTATTTCTACTCTTCCCTGGAGGGGACTATTATTTTACCGATAATTATCTTGTCGGGATATTTTATATATAATAAAAAGCAGAAAATGGAAAATGAAAGCATAAAAAGAAAGCAATAAGGTGGTGCCGATGAAGAGCTTAGCTCGATGGCACCGAAAAAACAATTGAACTAAAATAAACTTTAAATAAAAAGAGCTCCTAAATTTCTAATTAATTAAGGCGGAGACTTGGCCGTGGAGGTTCCACTAAAATGAGCCCACCTATCTCTAGGACTATCGCTCACCTGAACGCTAAGACTATTCGACCGGGCTCTCGTCCGACGAAGGATTTCTCTTAACGCCCGCATTACGCTAAGAACCCGTTATTGGGTGGGGAACCCAATCCGGTAGAGTTGGCGTGTCTCCTCTCTCGAGGGTTAGTGCGGAACTCTCTTTGCCAAGGGGTGATCTGTCCATACGCACGGCCTCTCGGCGAGCGTATGAAAAACGGAAATAGGGCCCACACATCGATATGTGGTCCTACGCGTCGTTAACCCCGGGCAAACCTTAAGTACTTTTAATTAATTAGAAAGATTAGACCTTTAATTATTTTAAGCTATTTTATCTGTCCCAATGCTCTTCGATACCGAGGGCTAAGAACAGTTAGCGACTCATCGGAATGAGGACGGCTTGCGGGAAAAGCAGAAAATAAAGCGATAAAGAAAGCAGTAAATGAAAGCAATAAAATGAAAGCAGTAAAGGAAAGCTGAAAATTGCAAGTCCTACTCAAACGAGTAGGACTGAAGAAAGCTGAAAATTGCGAGTCCCGGCGCAAACGCGTGGGCGGGAGAAAGAAAGCGGGTCCTACTCAAACGAGTAGGACTAAATAAATGCAACACACGCACACACTCGACAGAAATTAAAACTCACGCACACACTCTCGCGACATAAATGAAAACACACACACTCTACAGGAAAGTAAACACACTCTACCGAAATAAAATCCAGCCATTTAACTCAAGTGAGTAGGCGGAAAAAAAGAAAAATACAAACTCACGCACTCTACAGAAAGTAAAATAAGCGAGCGTCATTTAACTCTTAACGAGTAGGCGGAAATAAATGCACAAGTACAAAAAAAGTAAAAAAAAAAAAACTAAGTTATCTAAAAATGAAAACAACTGCATTTCTACCACTAGAATGCGGTAGAAATGCATAAAAAGCTGAAATAAAAATAAAAGGGGCAAAAGTTTAAACAAAAAATCAAAGTGCACGAAAAATTAAAACGAATACATTTCTACCGCTAGAATGCGGTAGAAATGCATAAAAAGAGAACGAAAAAATTAAATAAGGAAAAAGTTTTTGAAATAAAAACAAAAATGAAAATGCTTGAAAAATTTAAAACGATTATGTTTTCATTCTTATAATTTTATAGAAATGCCTAAAAAGTGGAAATAAGACTAAAAGAGAACGAAAAGTTTTACAATCCTAAAGAGCCTAAGTTAAAAGAAAATTAAAAAAATCACCTTTTAAAACATTGTTTTATAAACTTATAGGAATGAAAACAAAGTAAAAATAATAAAGTAAACCTAAACAAGTATTTGCATGAAAATAAAATTGCGATTATAACGGCTAGAAATTAGACAAAAGTTAAAAGCTAAAAAGATTTTAGAAGACATAAAAGAAAAACAAAATAAGAACAAACATTAAAAATCACTTCGAGTAGGGCGCATGAATGGATTCCAAGCTATGCAAAGAGAGAAAAAAACTAACACATTTTATTAATGAAAAAGTGATTACAAGAAAGCTAAAAACAAACACTAAGAGAGGGGGAAGAAAATCCCTTACATAGCATTAGAAGGCAATTCGGCAGCACCTACCCTAAGCAAAGTGGTTCAAAAAGGGAACAAGAATCCTAAGCAGAAGCTCTGAATTTATAGAAAAAATTTACATGGGTCACGCCCTTGGTCACGGGCGTGACAGGGGGCGTGACAGTACTATTTGTGAAGGCGGCTGGCGATTTGACGGGAAAGTGGACTTCGGGCTGGACACGTGTCGGTCTCGCAGTGGTCACGCCCCCGGTCACGGGCGTGACGCTGGGCGTGTCAAGCAGGTTGATCTGGGCGCGGGTTGCGCCGAAAGTCTTCGGGCAGGTCTTGTCGGGCTAGCTGGAAAGGTCACGCCCCAGGTCACGGGCGTGACTCTGGGCGTGTCGGCAGGTGTCGACAGGTGTCGACACTCGACGAATGTCGAGCTGAAAGTGTCGAGTTGAAAATCGTCGAGCGGAAAGAGGTGTCACGCCCTAGGTCACGTGCGTGACTCTGGGCGTGACTGTTGGTGTCGACACTCGACGATCGTCGAGAGGAATTCGTCGAGTGGAGTGAACACGGGCTTGAGTCACGCCCGTATCAGGTGACACGGGCGTGACCCGGGCGTGTCAAGCTTTGCTCTTCAAAATTCGCAGATTTCACTGGAGATGCAATGTCACGGCCCGGTCACGGGCGTGACCAAAGTGTCACGGGCGTGTACTGCCCAATTTTGGCAGATTTTGGAATTTTTCTGAAAAATAAAATAAAACAAGTTAGGAGTAAATTTACAGGAATATGAGCATTTTATTAAACAAAAATAAGTAAAAACGACAAAAATAAATGAAAATGACTAAATTAATGTGCATAAAAATACGTATATTTACAATTCATCAGGATTATTTCCTCCAGGTAATTTTGTTTAAAGGCATATTTATTTTCTGTATGCTTGTCTTCCCAATAGCCCTAGCCTGATTTCGGGGACGAAAGCTTTTATTTTGTTTATAGGATTTGTAACGTCCCGATTCGCGCTAGGCCCCCCATGCGAGTTTTGAGTCAGGAGGGCAGGCTTGAGTTCAGGAAAGTGGAGGAAAAAGGGCGGCACTTGTGAACTTGAGAAGTTAGTCCAGAGCAGGTTACACGCCCTGGGTCACGGGCGTGACCCAGGGGCGTGACTGAAGGTACTCGAGTAGCTGCCGAGGTTACTCGAGTAGTTTTCAAGATACTCGAGTAAAATGGGTTACACGCCCTGGGTCACAGGCGTGACCCAGGGGCGTGACTGAAGGTACTCGAGTAGCTGCCGAGGTTACTCGAGTAGTTTTCAAAGTACACGAGTAAAGTGGGTTACACGCCCTGGGTCACGGGCGTGACCCAGGGGCGTGACTTAAGGTACTCGAGTAGGTGCCCAAGGTACTCGATTAGGTGGGTGGTTCTCGAGTGAGAGGGTTGCATGCCCTATGTCACGGGCGTGACCATGGGCGTGACCATGGGTGTGACCTCCGTTCGACGATTTTAAGTGAGTTCGACGAATTCTCGATAGTTAAGTTCGACGATTTAGGTGTCACGCCCCATGTCACGGGCATGACTTGACTGACTCGGGCGTGTACATCCAATCCGCCATTTCAGATCGAACCGACAACGTAACCGCCTGTAACGCTTCGCCCGAGCGGGACACGGGTAAGGACACGGGCGTGTCCCTACCCGTGTTACATTATATATATAAGGAACAGTGGAAAAATCCTAGCCATTTCACTCTTCCTCCCAGCCGTATTTTTCTGAGAGAAATCCTGTGGAGAAGGAGAGTTTACTGGAGGAAGATCTATGGAAGGAGATCCACCATCGCCGTAAAGGAGAGGATGCCGCCGCGAAGAATCACAAGGTCTATGGCCGGAAATGGAACCACTGGAACTGAGGTGAGTTTCCTACCCTCTTCCTTGGGTGCTAGATCTATAGTTATTTTCCTTGGGGTGCTAGATCTATAGTTATATATATATATATATATATATATATATATATATATATATATATATATATATATATATATATATATATATATATATATATATATATATATATATATATATATATATTAGTGTTTTCTTGTTAATGCTTCCGCAATTCGCTGATGTGTTGTGAATGTTGTGATTCTAGCCCAAGCAAGGAGGCCAACTAGTGCTTAGGAGAGTGTGTCGTCACCTCTTAAAGGAGTATTGGGTGGACTCCAAGATCCCCTACGGCCCGACCTGGGGTAAGGGTTTGGGGGGACCCTACAGTAGATCCTCAAAACAGTAGATTGAACTCGCGGGCAACTGGTGGAACCAGTCCCTGGACTTCTCCTTTAGGGTGATGACGAAGAGCCTACACTTGAAGACATCCGACATTTGCCTTATGGAAATGGCATCCCCGAACCATTGCACATGCTGCATCAGGTCGTCCTGGCTGGTATAGTAGGATATGTCTGGCTCCCAGAATCCCTCCAGAACCAGAGCTGAGATGATAAGCTCACTAAAAGGGCTCCCGCCCCCAGCCTGCCGAGAGGGCTCGTCCAGTGACCTTGGCTCACTGGCCCTGTCCGCACTGGCCTTCCCGGGGAACAGCTCCCACCTGGTGACATCCCTCTCGACAACCTCCGCCGGAACTTCCTTCCCAGGGCGCTGCCCGGGAGCGTTCTCGCACAGCGACGGGGTCGCCACCACCAGAACCGAGGGCATTGACCACTCGCTCCTTGCAGAGAAGGCCAAGTGGATGGTCTTCAGGTGTTGGGTACACTGTTAAAATGTATCAGATTTAGAGAAGCCTCATCTTAATCAATGATATACATCAATTTGTATTTGATGTATGTTTGAGTTTCATTATGCAGGTTTAAGAATTGAAAGAAAATTTTCTAAGTACAAGTGTTGACACTTGTGAAGAATTATGTCGACACTTGTGAGGAATTGTGTCGACACCCAGGCATTGTGTCGACACCAAAAGAAGAAGCTGTGTCGACACCCAAACTTGTGTCGACACTTGTGAAGAATTGTGTCGACACCTAAAGAAGAAGCTGAGTCAACACTCAGACTTGTGTCGACACCTAAGACAGGAGTTATGTCGACACTGAAAGCAGAAGCTGTGTCGACACCCAGGAGTTATGTCGACACTGAAAGCAAAAGCTGTGTCGACACCTAGGAGTTATGTCGACACTGGAAGCAGAATTGCGTCGACACACGGGACTTGTGTCGACACATTTAACAGATGTTGTGTCGAGTACCAGAAGAATGACTATGTCGACACATGGAGTGTTGTGTCGACATCATCAAGTCTTGTGTCAACACTTAGTCCATTTGTCTCGACACATGTGAAGCAGTTTGCTGAGTGGTTCATGCTAAGTTGGAAAGTCTTTGAAGAATCAGCTGTCGTAACCAACCAGTCTGACACCTTTGTCAGAACTATAAGAAGACTGTCATAAACCGGATCAGCCGGTAATCAGGAGGAAACTCTATATAAAGGACTGGTTCGATACAATAAATAGAGAACACACAACACTAAGAAGTGAATCCTTCAGAGAGAGTTTTCTACAACGAGAAAAGGGGAAACCCTTACGAAGGCAGATCCAGATCAGTCTGCAAGGAAGATTCAGATCTCTTCTACATCAACCTTATTTTGTTCTATCAAGAAGCTTTGAAACGTCTAAGTCGGGTTGGATCTGAAAATCAGTTTATTCAAGAACTGATCAAGAAGCTCATACCAGTGAAGAGATCTATCTGGTGAAATTTCTGTATCTCTTAATCGAACAATTTTTGGTATGATCTGTTGTTAGATCTCAGTTGTAAGCCTGTAATTATAAAGGCTGAGGTAGGGCTTTTGCCTGAGTTGTAGGAGTGGGGTTTCACTCTGAGTTGTAAGCCTAGTGACATAGGTTGAGGTAGGCCTGAGGCCTGAGGTAGGGTTCTTGGGAAAGAATCTGAGGTAGGACTTGTATAAGTCTGAGTTGTAAGATCTTTGGATCTGAGTAAGTGGAAGGAAATTGGGCATAATCCAGTTCACTACTGGATAGGCGAAGGGGGGAAGTGGATGTACCCATACCTTGGGGAACCATTACAAATCTGGTGTATGCTGTGCTATGTTCATTGTTCTGTGGTTTAAAGTTTTCTGTGCTGAGATAGACTTTGTTATTTGCCTAAAATTTTTGAAGAAAAAATTAGAACCTATTCACCCCCCCCCCTCTAGGTGTCTAGGCTCTTGAAATTAAGTCTTTCAAGTGGTATCAGAGGGAGGTTGCTCAAAGATTGACCTAACAGTCTAAGTGATCATCCAAGGCAAATAATAGATTTCAAGAATGGGTTCAATAGAGAATCAGAAGGAATTTGGATCTATAAAACTGTCTATCTGCAGGAAAGAATGTTTTGGCATATGGAAGGAAAGAGTCAGGTTATTTATGGAAGCATCTGATCCAAGAATCTACATCACAGTACAAGAGGGTCCCTTCATTCCAATGAAGATATCAGCTCTGGATGCAAATGTTAAAACCCCTAAAAGCTATTCTGAAATGACTAAGGATGAGATCATCCTGGAAATACTAGACAAAAGAGCATAAAACATTATAGTAAGTGCTATAGATGATGCCACATTTCAGAATCTGGTGCACTGTAAAACCTCTAAGGAAATGTGGGACACCCTGATTGTCTACATGGAGGGAACAGAAGAAGTCAGAGAGGACAGGAAATCTATGCTGAATCAAGAATATGAGAGCTTTAGACAAACCAAGACTGACATCATAGCTAAATGTTACAAGAAGTTCTTTAGGATTGTCAATGAGCTGATGACATATGGAAGAGTCTTCAGCACATATGAACTGAATGATAAGTTTCTCAGGTCACTAACAAAGGACTGGGACACAAAGATATGTGCCATCAGAGAAGTGGCCAAGCTTGTTGATATACCTCCACCCACACTATTTGGAAAGCTGCTATCATATGAAATGCAGCTCGCTGCCAGAAAAGAGGAGGAGAAAAGTAGTAGGCCTGAGTACAGAGAAAGGTCTGTAGCCTTCAAGGCTGAAGGCACAAGAAAGGGTTGGAGAAAGTCTCCTTCTCCACCCAAAAGGAGTGCTGAGGCTGAAGAAGAAAATCTTGATAACAGCACATCAGATAGCCACACCACTGATGAGGACTTTGCTGCCTTTACAAGGCAATTTCAAAGTTTTATGAAAAGGAAGAAATGGAGAACCAAGCCATCAACATCCTTTTTCAAGGATAAGTATTACAAGAAAAAGAAGACTCCCAAGGAAGACAGGTATGCCTCAAAACCTAGTAAACAAACTAATTCTAAGATTGTTTGTTATTATTGCAACAGGCCTGGACATGTCATAGCTGACTGTCCAGACAAGAGGACTGAATCTAAAGAAAAGAAGAAGCATCAAGTGAAAGGCAAGAAGGAGAAATACCTTGTTGCTCAGAAGTAGAAGAGTTGGACAGACTCTTCATCTTCAGGATCAGGAGAAGAAGATAATGCAAAAGTATATGTTGGGCTGATCTCAACATAAGAGGACTCTAGGGAACAAGAATTCCTACAAATGCTGGACTCCATAAATGGAGCAGAAGACTATTGCTGTAGAGGGCTTATGGATCTATCCTAAAATGATTAGTGCTAGGATCAGCCTGGTCTTAGTAAGGTATACAGTTCTCCCTCAGCTTCAGATTACTACACTGCATTAGAATCAGAAACTTCTACATCAAGAGATGTGGATGGTTCTGAATCTGAAGGGGATGTACATCAACTCATTAATGAGTATGGTGGGTTGTTGCAAGCTCTGAAGAGGAGCAAGTTTCTTGTCAAGGAACAGACCAAGGAGATTGAGTCTCTAAAGCAGGCTGCATCAGATTCAGCCGTGTTGATAAATTCAAAACTAAAGGAGATTGCCAAACTGAAAAACATTACTGTTATTCAGATGGGCACAATCTCTTTCAAGGAAAATCACATCAAGAAACTTGAGGCAAAACTTCAGCAAGAAAGAGAGTTAGTGGCTAAATTCTCTAAGTCAAAATCAGTCTTGCCCTTAATAGATAATTTAATTTCTCATAAAGGAAAGACTGGTCTAGATTTCAAGGGCAGAACTAGGGCCACCAATTCTCATAGAAAAGGTAAGGCCCCAGCACAGCCACTAGCTACAAAGCCCCCTATTTTCTTTAGGAAAGTGATGCAACCAACAAACATGTATGATCATGATAGTACTCATGGTCACTGTGAGTATGAAGATCTCATGGGCAAGGGTGTAAATGCCAATAGGTCACTCTATAGGCAAGCCCATCAGGTTCAAGAGGAATTCTTGGGGTTTACTGCTCCAGCACCTACACTCAACAGAACCGCTGGCAACAAAGTAGTAAAGTCTGTACCTAAGAGAAGGTATAATAGGTTTGAGTGTTGGTGTTGTGGCAAGGTGGGCCATTTTTCCATGGATTGTTGGTTCAACACAAGTATTAAAACCAAGAGTAGTCTACCTGTTAGAATAGCTGCAGGATTTCAACCTAATAATGACCTAGGACCCAATAACAATTTGGGTTCTAAGGGTAAGTGATTTTGTATTTGATGCAGGTGAATCCAAGTGACCATACCCCTATATGGTACTTGGATAGTGGATGTTTTAGACACATGACTGGAACAAGAAAAATGTTGAGGGACTATGTACTCATAGAGAATGGACCTAAAGTAATCTTTGGTGGATCAAAAAAAGGAATCATCAAAGGATTTGGTAACATTTTTAGTGATTCAATTACTATCACTAAAGTGGCTTATGTGAAGGGTCTAAATCATAACCTGATCAGCATAAGTCAACTTAGTGATCTAGGTTATGACATCTCCTTACTCAAAGTGGAGTGCCAAATAAGAAGGTCAAGTGATCAAGAGATCATTTTGACTGGCACTAGGAAAGGGAATGTATATTGTCTTAACCTAGATTGTGAGTTTGACAACTCACTCATTTGTCTAGTTGCAGGAGAAAAATCTTCACTATGTATCAAATGGCACAAGAGGCTTGCACATCTGAACTATAAGTCAATAGGACAGTTGTTTAGCATTGGGTTAGTAAGGAATGGTCCTCAAGTCAAGTGCATTAAAGAGGGTGTGTGTTCAGCTTGCCAAAAGGGCAAACAGACTAGTCCTCTTTCCATGCACTTGATATCAAAGATTCAACGAGATGTTTGTATCTTTTGCATATGGATTTGTTTGGTCCTATGTCAGTTCATAGTCTTGGTAGGAAAGTATACACTCTAGTTATTGTGGATGACTTTTCTAGATACACATAGGTTTTCTTCTTGAGGCAGAAATCTGAAACCCCAACTGTTTTCCAGATTTTTGTTAGACAAATTCAGAATGAACATAACAGTTCAGTGGTCAAAATTAGAAGTGACCGTGGAACTGAATTTCAGTCTGAATGTATGACAAAGTTCTGTGATGAACTTGAGATTCATCAGGAATTCTCCTCACCTAGAACTCCTCAGCAAAATGGAGTTGCTGAAAGAAAGAATAGGACTCTAATTGAGGCAAGTAGAACACTACTTAGTGACACTACTCTCCCTGAGTACTTCTAGGCTGAGACAGTAAATACTGCATGTCATGTTCTCAATAGAGCCGCCATCAATAAGAAACATAAGATGACCCCCTATCAGATTTTGAAAGGCAAAAAACCAAACATTTACTACTTTAGAATCTTTGGTAGCAAGTGTTATGTACTAGCTAATGGTAAGCACTATCAAACAAAGTTTGCTGCCAAATACCTAGAAGGGATATTTGTTGGGTACATCAATAATAGTAGGGCATACAGAATCTACAACCTAACTACCTAAGTTGTAGAGGAATCTGTCCATGTTGTATTTGTTGAGTCTAAGTTGATTAACAGTGAATTGTCTAGTTCTACAGTTAGTTCTACAGGTCTAACAGACAGGCTGACCAAGCTGACCCTCAATGAAGAGGTACCTGCAAGGCTGGATGAAGAAAAAGATGCTTGTTGTCCAGGGGGAGAACAAGACTCACTGGATGAAGAAGACAATGATGAACATCAGGTTGAGGAAAATGAAGAAGGCCATGAGGTTGCCAGATTTCCTCCAGCAAGAAGACACTTGAAGGATCATCCTGCACACTAAATTATTGGTGATGCAAGTCAAGGTGCTCTAACAAGAAGCAAAAGTATGAACTCAGTCATATGTTCTAGCTTCTTGTCATAAATAGAACCCAGGAAGTTTGAAGAAGCCATGCTAGACACAAACTAGATTGATGTTATGCAAGAAGAGCTGACTCAATTCAAAAGATGTAATGAATGAGAACTGGTTCCTAAACCAAAGGATCACAACATTAGAGGAACCAAGTGGATCTATAGAAACAAACTTAATGAGAATGGCACTATAATCAAGAACAAGGCCAGATTGGTAGCAAAAGGCTACAGGCAAGAGGAATGAATTGACTTTGATCAAACCTTTGCCCCAGTGGCAAGGTTGGAGGCTATAAGATTATTCTTGGCCTATGTTGTCTATCAAGGATTTAAGGTATATCAGATGGATGTAAAGTCAGCATTTCTGAATGGTGACTTAAAAGAGGAAGTCTATATTGAACAACCCTCAGGTTTTATAGATTCTCATTATCCTGATTATATATATAGGCTTAAAAAAGCTCTATATGGTTTGAAATAAGCCCCAAGGGCTTGGTATGAAACCTTGTCTGCTTTTCTTATTGAGAATAAGTTCTCTAGAGGAAAGATAGACAAAACTCTATTCTTTAGGGAATCTAAAGGCAAGATAATCCTAGTCCAGATATATGTGGATGACATTATCTTTGGTTCAACTGAAAACAACTTTTGTAGGAAGTTTGCCAAACTTATAAAAGGGAAGTTTGAGATGAACAGTATGAGTGAGCTGAAGTTCTTCTTGGGACTTCAAGTTAGACAGACTGATGATGGATTGTCCATATCTCAGTCTAAGTTCACCAAGGAGTTGATTAAGAAATATGGAATGGACTCAGCCTCCACCATGAAAACTCCAATGGGAACAAGTATGCATATAGACAAAGATAAGGCAGGGAAACCTGTTGATGAGTCTTTGTATAGAGGGATAATTGACTCCCTACTTTATTTGACTGCTAGTAGACCTGACATCATGTATGCAACATGTGTTTGTGCTAGGTACCAAGCTTGCCCAAAGGAATCTCATTATACTGCAGTTAAAAGAATTTTGAGATATCTTAAGGGCACACCTAATCTAGGCCTTTGGTACCCTAAGAATAGAGATTTCTTACTAACAGGTTTCTCAGATGCAGACTTTGCAGGATGCAAAGAAGACAGGAAGAGTACAACAGGAACTTGTCAATTCCTAGGAGGAAGGCTGGTGTCATGGTGCAGCAAGAAGCAAACAAGTGTAGCTATATCAACAGCTGAGTCTGAGTATGTAGCTGCAGGTAGTTGTTGTGCACAGTTGTTGTGGATAAAGCACCAACTAGAAGATTATGACATCAAGGTAAGTAGAATTCCACTGTTTTGTGATTCTACCAGTGCTATTTCTATTGCTAAGAATCTTGTATCACACAGTAGAATCAAGCATATAGAAATTACATTTCATTTCATCAGAGAACATATTGAGAAGGAAGATATTAGTCTAGAGTTTGTGAATATAAATAATCAAATAGCTGATATATTTACAAAACCTCTGTATGAAATTAAATTCAATTATTTTAAAATTGAATTAGATATGTTGAACCTAGAACAGGTTAGCACAAGCTTCCCTAAGAAGAATATGTAAGTACAAAATTTCTCAGGAAATTTGTCTAAGTACAAAGTTTGTGTCGACACAAGCACAATTGTGTCGACACACTCAGTATGTTGTGTCGACAAAGAAAAAGGATGTGTCGACACAGAAACAGTATCTGTGTCGACAGAAGAATAGTTGTCGACACAACCTTGTCGAGACCTTATATCTAGAGGATTTTTCGTGTCGACACACAAAAGTTGGTGTTGACACAACTATGTCAAGACATGACCAGCCCGTGTCGACTCTGACACAAGTATGTCGACATCTAGACGTGTCGACTAAACCTAAGTTTTGTCAATACCTAGGTCATTTCTGTTGACACATGTAAAATTTTATCGACTAAGGCTCGTCTTTTGACCTGCCCTTTACGCTAACACTATAAATAGGTAAAGCCAAAATCTGGTCGACTACGCTTTCAGAAATCTAAGATCTGCGCCTTGTGTCGACAAAGACCTTCTCTTCTTTTCTCTTCCATCTGTCTCGACAATGGCGCCTCACCAAGATGATAAGGTGAATGAAGGATATGAGCTGGTTCGTGGAGGATTCACAACAGCTTCACAAGAAATCTAGGGTGTCATTACCCTAATTTCTGATAATGGTTTAGAATTCTTGGTCTCGGAACCAACAAAAATTTGGGAAAAGGAAGTAATGGAATTCTATTAATCTGCTACTGTGGACACAGAAAGGAAGAAGATCAAAGCCACATTTCAGGATTCCCGAGTTAGACTAACACTAAAAACTATCAGGAAATCACTCCAAATTCCCATGGTTAAGGATGATGAAAAAATTATTTCATCCAGGACTAAAGAAGCACTAAGTTGGTGCGGGTTGAACCCTAATATCAAGTTTGGATCATTTATTGCCCAGAAAGGGATGAATTCCCAAGGAAAGTTTCTGTCTGAGGTAGTTGGCAAGGTAATTATGTGTAAGACTGGTGGACATGACAAAATTTCAGTCCACATGTTCAATCTAATGACAAGGATTATTTTCACTATAAAAATAAACTGGACATCAATAGTTTTTTACAAACTTCAAGAAGGAATAAAGAAACCAAATCTGGGAAGGATTTTGAGTTTATGTCTATCTGCTATAATACCAGATGTTTTGAACCAACTTCCAGGAACCAAAATCAACCACATGAGGAGGATGGATGTGAGAATTCTATCTAGATTGGATAGAGTATTGACGAAGGAAGTATCTACTCCACAGAAACACATTAAGAAAGACAAACAACAGAAAAAGGTTATTCAACAAGCGGAATCCTCCAATGATTCTGAAGAAGTGGTCTTCAGTTCAGATGAAGACAGACAACAAAAAGAAGCACATGATCAAGTGGAGAGAAGTATGCTCTTAGAGCAACATGTAGTCTCCTCTCCAGGGGGAGAAAATCCTGAACCAGCAGTACAAGACACTGTACAAGTTGAGCTGTTAGCCCAAGGGGGAGGTATTCCTGAAGCTGCTCTAGAAAGTGAGCATGTAGCTGATACTATTATGGAAATAGTGACAAAAATCAACACTGAAGCACAGCTAAATGTTGAGAAAGAAGCACAAGGTAAGGAGATAAAAGATACTGCTCAAAATAATCAAGTAAATATCTCATATATAGAGAATGACCTGGACAAAGATCTGGATGTCCAGGGAGCACCTTCTGTTTTCCAAAGGAATTTTGTTCCTCATGTTCAGATGCAGCAAGAGGTAACTATGGAAGAGCTATTCCCTGAACAACCAACAACATGGACTGAGGGGGAGCAGCAAAACATGGAAAAAGAACTACCAGGAACTGAGGGGGAGGTGTCTCAGCATGCCCCAACTGATAAGGCACCAGTGAATATACAAAGTTCCTCAGACTCTTCTGATGATGAAGAAGCCTCTATGGCTAAGAAAAGGAAGTTAGCTGCTTTAAGGAAATGGAGCTCATGCTATAAAAAGGCCTTACAAACAGTCACACCACCACCTGCTCCAAGCATGGATTTCAGTTCCCTACTGGTCCAATTGCAAGTGAAATTAGATGAGCAAAGGCAGTCTTTGGAAAGGTATGTGGATGAAACACATAAAGATTTACAATTTCATCTAGCTCAAGATATCAAATCAATCAGATTTGAAGTAAATCAAAATAAAAAGGAAATGACAGATTGCTTCCACAAGGCAGGAAATGTTGTGGTATACTTGGCAAAGCAATAACAAGAACTCAACACTAAAGTGGAAGACATTGCAGTTAAGCATGGATATGTTCTTGTGAATCAAATCCGGATGAATGATAATCTCAAAGAGTCACACTTTGCCGTTCTAACAAAGATTGATAATCTAACAACTGCTGTCAAAGCTGAAGTGTCCAAGCAGATCAAAGAAGATCTTGCTGCTGTTCATGAAACATTTACAAAATCTCACAAGAATATTTCTGATTTCTTGCAGAAGTTCAGGAATTATTACAAAGAAGGAACAAATTATCTTGTTAATCAAGTCAGATTTCAGAAGGATGATCTGAGAGATCATGTTGAAAGAGAAGTCATAAAGGGGGAGAGAGTGTTAGTCAAAGCCAGCTCAGATCATGCTAAATGGATATCAAATAGCATCAGAGCAACTCTTGGATATCCACCCTTGTGTGATGATGACAATGTTGCTGAGTCTGGAGTGCAACCTGCCTATATTGAAGGAGGTCAACCTGAAGTTGCTCAGGTCATTTACCCTCCAGCTGATTTTGACATGGTTCACCAAGAAGTTAAGTCAATGTACAACCCTCCACAGGAGGTTAAAAATATTATTATTGAAAAAGTGGAAATGTCAGAGGCTGCCAAGGAAGCTCAGAAGGAAGCACAACTGTCCAAGAAAATGTTTAGAGAACAGGCTGAGTTGAAGCCTAATTTTGAGCAATGGAGCCCTACTTCCAGGAATATTATATTGACTGCCTGGAAAGCTGTGAAGGATAAGACCCATGAAAGAAGTAAATAGTATAATGAGCAAGAGTGAAACAAGTATCAAGCCAGGCAGGAAGCCATTCTTCAATACAGAAGGAAAGCAAAAGCTGGGAAGTTACCTGCTAATGCTCTGGAGCCTAGCAAGTACTTCCCAAAGCCTTTTCATTATTTTGAAAGGCAAAGGATAAGGGCTGAAGAACAAAAAAAGAAGGATCTGAAAGGAAAGAAACCTGCTGATGATGCTGAACCTACTATGCAGGCTCAGATCAGATCATGAAAAGGCATTGTGATTAAGGAGCCTAGTCAGTTATAGGATAGTTAGGCTTATGTATAGAACAATGTAATCTTTTGGCTTTTGTTCTAAAGAAAACTGTGTAAACTTAAAATTTCTCTCTGATTAAATGAAATCAGTTTTAGTATTCATTTCATTTGTTTACAATGTTTATATGTTACCCTGCAGTGAAAGATATATACATCTATTTTTTTATGTGTTTTATTATGAGTGATGTATATCTTTTACTAAAGGTTATGACTTCTCCAAATAGGGGGAGATTGTTGGGTACACTGTTAAAATGTACTAGATTTAGAGAAGTCTCATCTTAATCAATGATATACATCAATTTGTATTTGATGTATGTTTGAGTTTCATTGTGCAGGTTTAAGAATTGGAAGAAAATTTTCTAAGTACAAGTGTCGACACTTGTGAAGAATTATGTCGACACTTATGAGGAATTGTGTCGACACCCAGGCATTGTGTCGACACCAAAAGAAGAAGCTGTGTCGACACCCAGACTTGTGTCGACACTTGTGAAGAATTGTGTCGACACCTAAAGAATAAGCTAAGTCGACACTCAGACTTGTGTCGACACCTGAGCCAGGAGTTATGTCGACACTGAAAGTAGAAGCTGTGTCGACACCCAAGAGTTATGTCGACACTGAAAGCAGAAGTTGTATCGACACCCAGGAGTTATGTCGATACTTGAAGCAGAATTGTGTCGACACACAGGACTTGTGTCTACATATTTAACAGATGTTGTGTCTGAAAGATATTGTACCTAAACACCTAGAGGGGGGGGGGGTGAATAGGTGACTTGAATCTTTTTACCTTTTTATGGCAGCAATCAGTTTCTAACACAGATTTATATCTACTTTTGCACAGCAATCACACAGCAATTACAGCAAACCACAATACACAGTAGACACACAGTTTTATAGTGGTTCCTCAAGATTTGGGTACATCCACTTTCCCCCTTCGCCTATCTAGCAGTGTACTAGATTCGGCCAAACTCCTCCACTATCTCAGAACCCAAAACAGGCTCCTACACCTCAGGCCCAAGGCCCTACAACTCAGCTTCTTCACAAAGCCTACACTCAGCCACAAAGGCCTACACTCAGCCACCAAGGCCTACACTCAGCCACCAAGGCCTACACTCAGCCACCAAGGCCTACACTCAGCCTTTATAATTACATGCTTACAAGACTCAGATCCAAAGGATCCTACAAGAAAATATGAACACAATAATGTTAACTCAGCAACTCAGTGAATAAAGAGATGAGATGTGAGTTTCTTGATGAGTTCTTGGAAGAACTCAGCTGGAATCAATCTGACTTGGCTTTCTTCAAAGCTTCTTGAATGTAGAACACAATAAGACTGATTCCTCTGCAGTTGATCCTTGATCTCTGCTACTTAAGATTCAGAATAGATCTGAACCCTTCTTCTCAGCTGGGTTCCAACAGCTGATTTCTTGGATGGAGCTCTCTCTCCAACTTCTTAGATCTGCACTTGATTCTTCAAGGAATAGCTAGATCTTCTTTTTTAATTACTTGATCAATAATCTGAACAACCACTTCAACAACTATTTCTGTAGACTGTATAAGCCTATTTATAGGCCTTCTTCATGGTAACCGGCTGGTCCGGTTCATAACTGAATTCTGACAACTCTGACAGGTGTAGAAGACCGGCTGGAATGGCAGCTGTCAAGTCATCCAGTCAGTTCTTGAAAATTCTGTAACTGTCTGAAAGTGTCGAGACTTTCTGTCTTTAAGTGTCGACACTTATAGACTAAGTGTCAACACAAGTTGTCTAAGTGTCGACACTAGCCTACAAGGTGTCGACACAACTCCTTGTGTTGTAGATTTTGTATCTCGACACTACTCCTTCTTCATGTGTCGACACTAAAATTGAGTGTCGACACAAGTACTTGTACTTCAGTATTTTGCTGAATTCTTCTAAGTGTCGACACATCTCCTTTGTGTCGACACATCTTCATGTGTTGAATCTATTAAGTGTCGACACTTCATCTTGGTGTCGACATATGTCTTCAGTGTGGATACTTGCTGAGTGTCGACACAGCTCCTTGTGTCGACACATCCTTCTTCTGTCGATACTCTGGCTGAGTGTCGACACATTCCATTAGTGTCGACACTTGTACTTAGAATATTCTTGAACTTTGCTGATCTTTGCTAAGTGTCGACATAGCTTCTTGTGTCGACACTTTCTTTAAGTGTTGAGTCTTCAGCTGAGTGTCGACACATTCTTTCTTGTGTCGACACTTTCTTCAAGTGTTGACTCTTCTGTTATGTGTCGACACATTGCTTTGGGTGTCGACACTTGTACTTAGTCTCTGCTAGCTTTTGCTGAGTGTCGACACAGCCTCCAAGTGTCGACACTTTCTGATGTAGACACAGTTTCACTAGGTGTCGACACAACTGCTAAGTGTCGACACTCCTTCACTGGCTTTTCTTCATTGAGTGTCGACACAGCTCCTTGTGTCGACACTTTCTGTCTGATGTCGACTCAGCATCCCTGGTGTCGACACAAATACTCCAAGTGTCGACACTGCTTGCCTGGGTGTCGACACAAGTCTTCTAAAGTGTCGACACTTTCCCTCTGGGTGTCGACACATGGACTTAGAAACTTTTTCTTCTTTCCTGCAAATACTTAGCCTGCACAAGTAAACTCAAAACACATCAAATACATTTTGATGTATATCACTGAGTTGGGTGAGGCTTCTTCAAATCAGGTACATTTAAACCAATGTACCCAACAATCTCCCCATATTTGGAGAAGTCATAACCCTTAGTCAATGATATACACCATTCATAATAAAATTACAAAATGATGTAAAGCAGGATTATATATAGCAGGACAATCATAAACATGTATCAACCAAACATGTATACATAGACATTATCACAGAACAAATATGAAATAGATTTAACATATAACACATTGTTCTAATATCTGTCATATTCATTTTCAAAAGTTTACAGAATGTTTTACATCAAAAAGATTACATAGTAAACTTTAAGAAAATTCTAATTCTATTCTTGATCAGCATCTTTGATCACTATCCCTTTTCCAGATTTTATCCTTGCTTGCACAGGGGCTTCAGCATCTTCTGTTTCAGCAGGCTTTTTGCCTTTCAAGTCCTTTTTCTTTTGCTCTTCTGTTTTGATCTTTTGCCTCTCAAAGTACTGATAAGGCTTGGGAAAGTACTTGCTAGGCTCCTGGGCAGTAGGAGGTAGCTTTCCCATCTTGGCCTTTCTTCTATATTGGACTATAGTCTCCTGCCTTGTCTCATGTTTTCTCCATTCAGCCTCAGAAAACCATTTGTTCCTGTCATGCACATTATCTTTTGCAGCTTTCCAGGCAGTCAAAATAATGTTTCTTGAGGTAGGGCTCCACTGCTCAAAGTCTGGTCTTTTTTCAGCTTGTTCCCTAAAGCTCTTCTTAGACAATCTAGTCTCTTCTTCTTTCTGCAGTGCTTCTTGCATAACCTCAGATATTGGCTGAACAACTTTCTCAATAATGACATTGTCCTTGCCCCCAGGTGGGCTATACATGGACTGTATGTCAGCATGAACCATATCAAAATCTGGAGGAGGGTAGATGACTTGAGCCACTTCAGGTTGCTCCCCTCCTAGATATGCAGGATGAATTCCAGATTCAGCAACATTATCATCATCACAAAGAGGAGGATATCCAAGAATTGCTCTGATAGAATTTGATATCCACTTGGCATGATCAGAGCTGGCTTTGACTAAAATCCTCTCCCCCTTTATGACTTCTCTTTCTATATGATCTCTAATATCATCTTTCTAAAATCTCACCTGATTATCCAAATAATTAACTTCATCTTTAAAGAAAGGTTTTAACCTTTGGAGTTTGTCAGTTGTCAACTTTTGAGAATCTTGGATGGCAGTCTTAACAGCAGTTATTTCCTCTTGGAATACTTTGTCAAAATCTGCTTTTGTTGTAGCTGGAGTCTGCCCTGCAGCTAGATTCTTCAGCTCTGTGACTATAGCATTGTGAGATGCAGTCAAATTATCATTCATCCTAATTTGATTTTCAAGTACATATCCTTGCTTGACTGCAAAGTCATCAACTTGTGCTTTAATCTTTTCTTGATGTGTAGCTAAGTACACCACTGCATTCCCCCCTTTGTGGAAGCAGTCTGTCATCTCCTTCTTATTAAGATTCATCTCAAATCTTATTGACTTTATGTCCTGGGCAAGATCAAACTGTAGTGATTTGTGCCCTTCATCCACATATTTCTCTATGGCCTGCCTGTGCTCATCAAGCTTTATCTGCATTGCAACCATTAAAGCACTATAATCAATAGTTGGTGCTGGCAGTGATATAGGCTGTGGAGCAACAGTTTGCAAAGCCTTCTTATAACTTTGGCTCCTTCTTCTAAATACTTGAAATTTTCTTTTCTTAGCCCTTGAAGTCTCCTCATCTTCAGAGGCAGATGTGCTGGCTATATCTACCCTCTCCTTAGGTAGCTCTTCAACAGCTTGGGGCTTTTCAGGTTCTTGCCTTACAGGCTCTTCAAGAATTGGCACTTGCTCCCCCTCAACTGGAGCATTCTCCTACTCAGCAGCAGTTTCTTTGTCAAAATCTGTTTGATCCAGGTTAAGGAACAGATCTTCCATGGTATACTCTTGTGGAGAATGAGCTGGAGAAACTCTGGGCTCATCAACCACTGGATCAGATACATCTTGAACTGTAACAGATGTGTCTTCCATGACAACATCTGGGACTTGACTATGAATCTGTGGTTGCTGATAAACATCAGTCAAATCAGTATCCTCTAAAGGAAAATCTATAGCATTAAGCTCAGTGATTGCCTCTAGGATGATGTTGGTTGCTTGTTCACTGTCTAGTGTAGTTGGTTCTTCTACAACTAGAGGCTCCCCCTGGATTTGATCTTGGTGTAAGGGGCTAGATGGTGGTAGCTCCCCCTGCCTTTCAGCATCTATCTGTTGAGCTAGAGACTTTACAGTAGTTCCAGTGTCTTCCTCATCAGGTGTGAAGACTACGTGCTCTTCACTCACAGAGCTGCTAGTTGACTCTTGAGCCACTGGGGCAACTTTCTTCTTCTTCTTTTGTAGAGTTACTGTCTCAGAAGTTATCTTCTCAGGGGTTGGCATCTCTTTAGACAACACCCTGTCTCATCTGGAGAAGATCCTCATATCCATCTTTCTCATATGGTTTATTTTACTTCCAGCAGCTTGACCCATAACTTCTGGTATAACACCAGCAAGGTATAGACTTAAGATTCTGCCCAAGTTGGGCTTCTTTAGGCTTTCCTTAATCTTCTCAAAGATCACTACAGACCATTCAGTTTTCAGAGTGAAGATTATCCTGGTCATAATGCTGAACATATGGGCAGATACTCTATCATGCCCTCCAGGTTTGCTCAATATTACCTTTCCAACAATTTCAGAAAGGAATTTCCCTTGGATGTTCATTCTTTTTCTATTGAAAACTGAACCAATCTTCATCTTAGAATCCAGACCACACCAAGTTAGAGCTTCTCTGGTCTTTGAAGTTGTAACTTCATCTTCTTCTTTAGTTCTAGACATCTGAGGAATTTTTCTCAGACTTTTTGAAGAGACCTTAACCTTCTCACCATGGACCCTGGACTTGATCTTGAATCCAGTGTCGTCTACCTTAGCTCCATTGAGGAATTCCAAGACTTCCTTCTTCCAGATCTTTGTAGGCTCAGAAACAAGAAATTCTAACCCTGAGTCTGCTACTAGGGTTACTACAGTCTTGATTTCTTGGTCGGCATCATCAAAAGCATTGCGCACCAGCTCGTAGCCTTCGTTGACGTTCTCCTCAAGCTTTGGCGCCATTAGGGTTTGAAGAATGTGACTGGAGAGAAGAGAGGTGTCGACACACAAGTTTTGGTCTCGAAACTTTTGAAAATGTGTCGACAGACTAAGGCAAAACCCTATTTATACCTTTCTAGTTTTGAAGATGAAAAGGCGGGCAGCTAACTTAAATTGTGTCGACACTGGCGATAAGTGTCGACACAGACTTATAATGTCTCGACACATATGTGTCGACACAAGTTTAGTCAACAGATATATGTGTCAACACTTATTTATGTGTCGACACCACATAACTCGACATTTAGTCGAGACTGTACTTAGATAATTCTGAGTAAAGCCTAAGTGTCGACACCACCTTGGATGTGTCGACACCTACTTGTCATGTGTCGACACAAACTTTCTAAAGTGTTGACACCAACTTCCTAGATGTGTCGACACCTTTTTCCTGAAGTGTCGACACCTTTATTCTGTGTCGACACAGAGATCTCTGTGTGTCGACACCTTTTGACTTAGCCATTTCCAATTCTATAAACTTACTCTAAGTTTATCATTTCTAGTTCAATTTTGAACCTATTGAACTTAGTTTCTTCTAGGGGCTTAGTATACATATCAGCTAATTGATTATCAGTTTTAACATATTCCAGTAAAATATCTTCTTTTTCTACATGCTCCCTAAGAAAATGATATTTTATCTCTATATGTTTAGTTCTACTATGGGAAACAGGATTATGTGCAATTGATATAGCACTAGTAGAATCACAGAAGAGTGGAGTTCTACTTACCTGAAATCCATAGTCCTCAAGCTGATGTTGTATCCACAGAAATTGAGCACAGCAACTTCCTGCAGCCATATACTCTGATTCTGCAGTGGAGATAGCCACACTTGTTTGCTTCTTGCTACTCCATGACATCAGTCTCCCACCTAGGAATTGACAGGTTCCAGTTGTGATTTTTCTGTCTTTTTTGCATCCTGCAAATTCTGCATCTGAATAACCTGTTAGTTCAAAATCCACATTCCTAGGGTACCAGAGGCCTAGATAAGGAGTGCCCTTTAGATATCTCAATATTCTTTTGACTGCTGTCAAATGAGACTCTTTAGGGCAGGCTTGATACCTTGCACAGACACATATAGCATACATGATATCTGGTCTACTTGCAGTCAAATATAATAGGGAGTCAACTATCCCTCTATACAAGGTTTCATCTACAGGTTTCCCTGCATCATCCTTGCTAAGAGACATACTTGACCCCATAGGAGTCTTCATGGTACTGGATGAATCCATACCATACTTCCTTATGAGTTCTAGGGTGAACTTGGACTGGCAAATGGATAAACCATTCTCAGTCTGTCTTACTTGGAGACCCAAGAAGAACTTTAGCTCTCCCATACTACTCATCTCAAATTGACCTTACATTAGTTTTGCAAACTTTTTGCAAAGGCTACTTTCAGTAGACCCAAATATAATGTCATCTACATATATTTGTACTAGTATAACTTTGCCTCTAGATTTCCTAAGGAATAGAGTCTTGTCTATTTTCCCCCTTGTGAACTTATTCTCAATGAGGAAACTAGACAGGGTTTCATACCAAGCCCTAGGGGCTTGCTTTAACTCATATAAAGCTTTCCTAAGTCTATAGACATGATTAGGTAGAGTTGAATCAACAAAACCTGATGGCTGTTCCACATAGACTTCCTCTTTAAGATTACCATTCAGAAATGCTGACTTGACATCCATTTGGTAAACTTTAAATCCTTGAAAGGTTGCATAGGCCAGGAACATCCTAATGGCTTCCAGTCTGACTACTGGAGCAAAGGTTTGATCAAAGTCAATACCTTCTTCCTGCCTATATCCTTTAGCAACCAATCTTGCTTTGTTCTTAATGATGACTCCTTGTTCATCCATCTTGTTCCTATAGATCCACTTGGTTCCAATTATATTGTGGTCTTTAGGTTTAGGAACAAGTTCCCAGACCTTGCACCTCTTGAACTGATTCAATTCTTCTTGCATTGCCTCAATCCAGTGAGGGTCTAGGATGGCTTCTTCAAACTTCTTTGGTTCAACTTGGGATAGAAAGCTGGAGAAGATTGCTGCATTCAGATTTCTGCTCCTTGTTTGTACCCCTTGTCTTGGATCACCAATGATTTGTTCTACTGGATGATCTCTAAGATGCCTATTGGCTGGAGGCATCCTTACTTCAGGTTGAACTTCTTCAATTTCATCATCTTGCTGTACTCCTTCTACTCCTTCTGCATTTGGTACATGTAGTACTCCCCCTGGACCACAGCCACTATCTTCTACCTGCTGTCTTGCAGTAGGTTCTTCTTCTATAGTGAGCTTGTCCATCTTCTTTGTTATACCTGTGGGGCTGCACACACTACTAGACAACTCATTGTTAATAAGTCTAGTTTCATCAAATACTACATGTACAGATTCTTCTACAACTTATGTTGACAAGTTGTAGACTCTATAAGCCTTACTGTTGTTGCTGTACCCAACAAAAATTCCCTCTTGGGACTTGACAGCAAACTTAGTCAAGTAAGACTTTCCATTATTAAGTATGAAGCACTTACAACCAAAGATCCTGAAGTAAGATAGGTTTGGTTTCCTGCCTTTCACAACCTCATAGGGGGTCTTGTTGAGGTTTTTAGTAATGGTAGCCCTATTAATAACATGGCATGCAGTATTAACTGCTTCAGCCCAGAAATATTCTGGTAGTGATGTATCACTTAATAGGGTCCTACCAGCCTCAATCAAGGTTCTATTCTTCCTTTCAGCAATGCCATTTTGCTGAGGTGTTCCAGGTGAAGAAAACTCTTGAAATATCCCAAAGTCTTCACATAGTTTTGTCATGCTGTCAGACTGAAATTCAGTACCATGGTCACTTCTTATTTTGACCACAGTACTAGCTAGTTCATTCTGAATATGTTTGACAAAGCTATAGAAGACACTAGGTGTTTCAGATTTCTGTCTTAAGAAGAACACCCAGGAAAACCTTGAGTAGTCATCTACAACTACAAAGGTATAGACCTTCCTACCTAGGCTGTGAACTGGCATTGGACCAAAGAGATCCATATGCAAAAGGTATAAACACCTCACAACATCTTTGTTTTATATGCTTCTAAAGGTGGATCTTGTCTGCTTGCCCTTTTGACAAGCTGAGCAAATATCATCTTTAATACACTTAACTTGAGGACCATTCCTCACTAACTCTTTGCTAAAGAGTTTGCCAATTGTCTTGTAGTTTAGATGAGCTAGCCTCTTGTGCCATTTGACACAATGAGAGACTGTCTCATCAGCTACAAGACACACTTGAGAACCATTGGTCTCACACATAATGTCTAGGCAGTAGACATTCCTCTTTTTATAACCTGTCAAAATGATCTCTTGATCATTAGACCTCTTGATATGACAACCATTCTTAACAAATGAGATGTCATACCCTACATCACTTAATTGACTTATACTTATTAGGTTGTGTTTCAACCCTTTAACATAAGCCACTTGAGTAATGGTAACTAAGTTACTAGAAATGTTACCAAACCCTTTGATGATTCCTTTTTCAGAACCACCAAAGGTGACTTTTGGACCATCTTTGATTGGAATGTAGTCCCTTAGTAATCCCTTTGTTCCAGTCATATGTCTGGAACATCCACTGTCCAAGTACCATATTGGGGCATGACCACTTGGACTCACCTGCAAAACAGATTAGTGAACCTTAGAACCCAAAGAATTCTTGGGTCCTTGGTACTTGTTAGTTTGCATCCTGACAAAGCTACCTGCTGGTTTTCCAATAGGCAGTTTGCTACTCACTTTGGCACTAGCATTGTGCCAACAATCCATGGCAAATTGGCCAACCTTGCCACAGCACCAACACTCAAACTTATTGTACCTTTGCTTAGGTACTGTCTTTGCTGTTTTATCTACAGCAGACTTGTTGAGAGTTGGGGCTTTGCCCTTGGACTTGGACTTGGACTGAACAGTCCTTGCAGGTTTAGTAAAACCCAGTCCAGCTTTACCTTTGTGATGAACAAATTCATCAATTATGGGTAGAACTGACTTAGGTTTAGAAAACCTAGCAACTAAGTCCTTCTCCTTCTGAAGATTAATCTTCAGACTCTTGATTTGATCATTCTTAAATGATATAATTCACATCTGAATCACAGTTATGTGCTTCAGTCTGGCTATCTCATTAAGCTTTTGATCAAATAACTTCTCAAACTCAGTTGCAGCAGCTTTGAGAGTAGCAATTTCCTTTGCCTGACTTTTGGCTAGGGACTTGCTCTTCTTATAAGCTTGCAACAGAACTTTATATTCATCTATCAACTGATGAATATCCTCTTCAGACTCAGATGCACTCTCATCATTTGATGATGATGAATCTGATTCTGTACTGGCACAAGAAACTGAACTTAAAGTTGAACTTTGTACCTTACTGGGTCCTGACTTCTCCAGGATTTTGTCACTTTCAGTCAATGTCATTAGCCCTTGGCACTGACTGTCTTCTTGTTCATATATAGAATTCATAATCTGCATGAACTCTTCTTCTTCTTCCTCAGCAAACAACCCTATATATGCCTCAGCATCTGACTCAGTTTCTGAAGAAGAAATATCTGACAGGCTCTTGTCCTTCTTGGCAACAAGTGACTTTTCCTTCTTGCCCTTGTATAGAGTCCTTTTCTTGCCACTAGACTGCTTCCTTTTTTCTGGACAATCTGCAACAACATGGCCTTGTCTATTACAACAATAGCATACTATTTTTGAAAGAGTTGCCTTGCTAGACTTGGTCTTTTTCCTGTCTTTCTTTGAAGGCTTTTTATTCTGATAAAAATCTTCTTTTCCTTGTGAAGTTGATGGCCTTGTCCTCCATTGTTTCTTCTTCAAGAATTTCTGGAAATGTCTTGTAAAGGCAACAAAGTCCTCATCACTTTCACTGCTTTCAGACTTTATACTTACTGACTCATCTGATTCTGTTTCAGCAACTTTAGGAGGTGGAGTTGGTGACTTACTCCTACACTTTCTGGGAGCTTCTGATTTGAAGGCAACTGTTCTTTCTTTGTGTTCACTTCTTGTTGATTTCTCCTCTTCCTTCCTCACCATTAACTGCATTTCATAAGACAGCAGTTTGACAAACAGTGTTGGTGGAGGAATTTCTCCCAACATTGTCATTTCCCTAATGGCACAGATCTTGGTGTCCCAATCTTTTGTTAGAGACCTTAGAAATTTGTCATTGAGTTCATAATTACTGAACTCTCTGCCATAGGACATAAGTTCATTCACTATCTTGTAGAACTTCTTATAGCACTCAGTTATGCTATCGGCCTTTACTTGTCTAAAACTTTCATATTCTTGATTGAGCAAGGATTTTCTGTCTTGCCTAACTTCTTCAGAACCCTCCATGTACACAATAAGTGTATCCCACATCTCTTTAACTGTCTTACAGTGTATCAGATTCTGAAAAGTTGCATCATCTATGACACTCACTATTATGTTCTGAGCCCTTTTGTCCATAGTGGCTAGAACAATTTCATCCTTAGTCATTTCAGAGAAATCCTTTGGTGTTCTCTGATTTGCATCTAAGACTGATACCTTCATGGGCACATATGACCCTTCTTTGACTGTGATATAAATCCTAGGGTCTGAGGCTTCCATAAACAGCCTCACCCTTTCCTTCCATATGTCAAAGATTTTCTTCCTACATATGAGCAACTTCATGGATCCCAATTCCTTGTGATTTTCAGTGGAACCCATGGTTCTTGATGTTCTTGATTCTGTACTTTGACTTAGACTGAATCTGCCAACAGGATCTACTCAGACAATTATGTCCTCTTTTGAGTAACCTCGCTCTGATACCACTTGAAAGATATTGTACCTAAACACCTAGAGGGGGGGGGTGAATAGGTGACTTGAATTTTTTTAACTTTTTATGGCAGCAATCAGTTTCTAACACAGATTTATATCTACTTTTGCACAGCAATCACACAGCAATCACAACAAACCACAATACACAGTAGACACACAGTTTTATAGTGATTCCCCAAGGTTTGGGTACATCCACTTTCCCCCTTCGCCTATCTAGCAGTGTACTAGATTCGGCCAAACTCCTCCACTATCTCAGAACCCAAAACAGGCTCCTACACCTCAGGCCCAAGGCCCTACAACTCAGCTTCTTCACAAAGCCTACACTCAGCCACAAAGGCCTACACTCAGCCACCAAGGCCTACACTCAGCCACCAAGGCCTACATTCAGCCACCAAGGCCTACACTCAGCCTTTATAATTACAGGCTTACAAGACTCAGATCCAAAGGATCCTACAAGAAAATATGAATACAATAATGTTAACTCAGCAACTCAGTGAATAGAGAGATGAGATGTGAGTTTCTTGATGAGTTCTTGGAAGAACTCAGCTGGAATCAATCTGACTTGGCTTTCTTCAAAGCTTATTGAATGTAGAACACAATAAGACTGATTCCTCTGCAGTTGATCCTTGATCTCTGCTACTTAAGATTCAGAATAGATCTGAACCCTTCTTCTCAGCTGGGTTCCAACAGCTGATTTCTTGGATGGAGCTCTCTCTCTCCAACTTCTTAGATCTGCACTTGATTCTTCAAGGAATAGCTAGATCTTCTTTTTTAATTACTTGATCAATAATCTGAACAACCACTTCAACAACTGTTTCTGTAGACTGTATAAGCCTATTTATTGGTCTTCTTCATGGTAACCGGCTGGTCCGGTTCATAACTGAATTCTGACAACTCTGACAGGTGCAGAAGACCGGCTGGAATGGCAGCTGTCAAGTCATCCAGTTAGTTCTTGAAAATTCTGTAACTGTCTGAAAGTGTCGAGACTTTCTGTCTTTAAGTGTCGACACTTATAGACTAAGTGTCGACACAAGTTGTCTAAGTGTCGACACTAGCCTACAAGGTGTCGACACAACTCCTTGTGTTGTAGATTTTGTATCTCGACACTACTCCTTCTTCATGTGTCGACACTGAAATTGAGTGTCGACACAAGTACTTGTACTTCAGTATTTTGTTGAATTCTTCTAAGTGTCGACACATCTCTTTTGTGTCGACACATCTTCATGTGTTGAATCTGTTAAGTGTCGACACTTCATCTTGGTGTCGATACATGTCTTCAGTGTTGATACTTGCTGAGTGTCGACACAGCTCCTTGTGTTGACATATCCTTCTTATGTCGATACTCTGGCTGAGTGTCGACACATTCCATTAGTGTCGACACTTGTACTTAGAATATTCTTGAACTTTGCTGATCTTTGCTAAGTGTCGACACAGCTCCTTGTGTCGACACTTTCTTCAAGTGTTGAGTCTTCAGCTGAGTGTCGACACATTTTTTCTTGTGTCGACACTTTCTTCAAGTGTTGACTCTTCTGTTATGTGTCGACACATTGCTTTGGGTGTCGACACTTGTACTTAGTCTCTGCTAGCTTTTGCTGAGTGTCGACACAGCCTCCAAGTGTCGACACTTTCTGATGTAGACACAGTTTCACTGGGTGTCGACACAACTGCTAAGTGTCGACACTCCTTCACTGGCTTTTCTTCATTGAGTGTCGACACAGCTCCTTGTGTCGACACTTTCTGTCTGATGTCGACTCAGCATTCCTGGTGTCGACAAAAATACTCCAAGTGTCGACACTGCTTGCCTGTGTGTCGACACAAGTCTTCTTAAGTGTCGACACTTTCCCTCTGGGTGTCGACACATGGACTTAGAAACTTTTTCTTCTTTCCTGCAAATACTTAGCCTGCACAAGTAAACTCAAAACACATCAAATACATTTTGATGTATATCATTGAGTTGTTTGAGGCTTCTTCAAATCAGGTACATTTAAACCAATGTACCCAACAGTATCGAGTACCAGAAGAATGACTATGTCGACACATGGAGTGTTGTGTCGACATCATCAAGTCTTGTGTCAACACTTAGTCCATTTGTGTCGACACATGTGAAGCAATTTGCTGAGTAGTTCATGATGAGTTGGAAAGTCTTTGAAGAATCATCTGTCGTAACCAACCGGTCTGACACCTTTGTCAGAACTGTCAGAAGACTGTTACAAACCGGATCAGCCGGTAATCAGGAGGAAACTCTATATAAAGGACTGGTTCGATACAACAAATAGAGAACACACAACACTAAGAAGTGAATCCTTCAGAGAGAGTTTTCTACAACAAGAAAAGGGGAAACCCTTACGAAGGCAGATCCAGATCAGTCTGCAAGGAAGATTCAGATCTCATTCTGAATTCAAGGAGGAAGCTATCCGAAGATCAACTTCTACATCAAGTGAAGATCAACCTTATTTTGTTCTATCAAGAATCTTTGAAACGGCTAAGTCGGGTTGGATCTGAAGATCAGTTTATTCAAGAACTGATCAAGAAGCTCACACCAGTGAAGAGATCTATCTGGTGAAATTTTTGTATCTCTTAATCGAACAATTTCTGGTAGGATCTGTTGTTAGATCTGAGTTGTAAGCCTGTAATTATAAAGGCTGAGGTAAGGCTTTTGCCTGAGTTGTAGGAGTGGGGTTTCACTCTGAGTTGTAAGCCTAGTGACATAGGCTGAGGTAGGGTTGAGGCCTGAGGTAGGGTTCTTGGGGAAGAATCTGAGGTAGGACTTGTATAAGTCTGAGCTGTAGGAACCAATCTGGTTCTGAGTTGTAAGATCTGTGGATCTGAGTAAGTGGAAGGAAGTTGGGCCAAATCCAGTTCACTACTGGATAGGCAAAGGGGGGAAAGTTGATATACCATACCTTGGGGAACCACTATAAATCTGGTGTATGCTGTGCTGCGTTCATTATTTTGTGGTTTAAATTTTTCTGTGCTGAGATAGAATATGCTTTTCGCCTAAAATTTTTGAAGGAAAAATTAGAACCTATTCACCCCCCACCCCTCTAGGTGCCTAGACTCTTGAAATCAAGTCTTTCATCAGGACTTCCCGCCTGAAGTCCTCCAACATCCCCAACATCACCCCACTTCACCGAGAGGGAGAACCTCCCAAGCTAACTCCTTTGCCTTCACCCCCAGCCATGAAACTTGACTTGAGATTTTCTTGTGTCGGCTACGGTCCACGCTCACCGCACCAAAAATATTGAAGTCAAAAACTAGCCTCAACGAGAGTTCGGACCTTGGGGTGTAGTTAACACCTACTACTCCTAAACCCTGACCCCTGACTAGCGACTAAGAACTTGGAACTAACCCTAAGCCTCAGCTGGGAGGTCCCTCCACTAACCCAAAAGATCTCTGAGCGCTTCCCCTCCAAAGCCAATTGTTGGGCTAGGAGTACCTCAAAAAACACTAGAAGGACTTAGGAAAAATATCAAAACTTGCCTTCTGAGATACCTTGTGGGTCATATTTATAGATTTTCAGTATCTGGTCTACCAATAGCGTAATTTCGTTGTGCAAAAAGGCTAATTACAGACCCGAGGGTATTTTGGTATTTTTTCCTGAGGGTAATCTAGTAATTTTACCCGAGATCAATCTGGTAATTTTACTCGAGGGCAATCTGGTAATTTTACCCCCAGACCGTACTGGGCAGAAGCCCTTCCGCTGCTCTGTAAGTATTTCACCTGCCTCATACCAACCTTGGGGGGATCCCGCCTACCCGGGCGTAGGCCCTCTCGCACTCCCTGGGCGCAAGCCCTCTTGCCTACCATGGGTGGGAACCTTCTCGCCTATCTGCTAGCTGACTCGGCGACTAAGCTAAAGCTAGCCTAAGGCTGACCCAACCCCGGTCCTTTGGGAGTCTAGGTTCCACCCAACGAATATAGGGTTGTACAATGGGTTACCAGATATAAAGAGATTTGGGTAGAGTTCTCACATCCGGTCTTCGGCTTTCCAAATAGACTCCTTAGTCCCACAGTTGTCCCATTATACTCGAACAAGTGAAAATCTTTTTCTTCGAAGGACAATCGTCTCAGTATGTATGATTCATACTAGCTTGAGGGATACAAAACAATCAGGATCTATCGGTTCTGGGGTATCCCAAATAATATGCTTGAGGCGTAGTAGGGCACGACTCAATGAAGAGACATGAAATATGTACAACACATATTCGTCGAGGGTGGACCCTCCCAGAGCCAAGTCAGCAAGAGTCAAAATCAACAAGTCAAGACATAAGTCAAAGTTAACACTAAAAACAGTAGAAGACCTGAGCGAGTGTGGCGAGCTCCCCACGCATACTCGCCAGGTAGTAGATTAGGGCAGTTACTCGCCCGACCTGAGCGATCTCCCCCAAGAAGCCTTCTAATCGCCGGAGGTGAGGCTATAAATAAGACCACCTCTCCCCTTGAACTTGCATATAAATAGGACCCTAGTGGTACGAGGAGATGAACTTCAGAATCTCACAAAAGATCTTGACCACCTCATTTCCTAGACTTCGAGTTGAGTCTTTGGATCCTTTCTTTAGAGAGATAGGTCGCGAGCTAGTGACTATCCATCTTAGTCGCCGCTTTGACTTAGTCACTAAATAGAATCTACCTCATACCCTGCTCGACCATCTTTGGTTGTGGAGGGAAAGCTGTTTCTAAGCATCCGGGTACATGGTGGGACCTCCCTACCGCAGCGCCTCAGGTTTTTTTTTTGCCGGACTATTTTTGCGTCCTAGCCCATTAGCTAGCGAGCCCGACCGCTGAACCGCTAACCTTATGCTGTCTTGATCCAAATTTTTAGAGTACGGATTTTCCCGACTTCAACACTTTGGTGCGACGAGCGTGGATCGCGGCCGGGGACGAAAGTTTTGTGAGTAGGCGAGATGGTGAATGGAGGCGAGAATGAGGAGATAGTCGGCAACTCGACAGGAGTCGGCAATTCCGCGAGAGGAAGCGACTTTGTGATAATGACGGTGTTTGAAGTGTTCACAAGGAGGATCGAGAGGAGCATCCTGGTTGGGTTACCTCCTCGCCCCGATGTCACGGTGACCTCGCCTCGTTGTGTGACACCGTCGGAGGAAGAAGCATCACCCGGGCGACTAGGGAAGGAGCAAGCTAGAGAGGGAGATGAGCGACCAATACAATCGCGACACTATCCGACAAGCAGCCAGAGGATCAGGTTCCGAGATGCGAAACATCTGGCGTGATATCGTGATACTCGCCAGGGTAGCGAGTATGCCGAAGATACTTATGACTATGAAACTTGTCATTATCTAGGGAGGAGCCCCTTTTGTGACGAGATCCTAACGACCCCAATTACTGAAGGCTTCAGAGAGCCCGTTCTAAACTACTACTTCAGTAGAGATGACTCGATCAGGCATCTCCAATGGTTCGAGGACGTGGTGTTAATCCGCAACATGACTGCCGTTTTCAAATGCAGGTTCTTCTCCATCACCTTCAAGGGGAATGTGAGGGACTAATTTCACCAGTTGCTCCAAGGTTCCATCTACTACTTTGAGGACCTGCGTCGGGACCCGATGACAAGGTTCGCGACGTCCAAGAAAAGAAAGAAGTCAAACTCTCTCTTCAAGATCGTGCAAGGGCAACACGAGAGCCTAAACCACTACATCGACCGTTTTTAGGAAGAAGTTTTGAAAGTCGAGGAAGTGGATGACTTCATCCTAATGCTGGCCCTGAAGTTCGGCCTGAAGCAGAGCCTCTTCACCTTGGAGATTGGGTCCTAACCCCAAAGATCTTTTGAGGAGATGATTGAGAGGGTGAACACGTTCGTGTAGGGAGAGGAGAAAAATCCAGACCTCTTGGCAAAGTTGGATGGGAAAAACCTGGGAGACAGGAGAAGAGGAGGACCTTCGGAGATGAGCGCCGGACTAATGCCAGAGAGGCAGGGAGAGCGGAGAAGAGAGGAGCTGAGGAAAAGGGGAGAGCCCAGGAGGGCAGAAGCATAGGGAGGCATGAGAGGCCTCACAGACATGAAAAAAGGAGGCCCGTAGTGACTTCAGATAAAAGAAAAGAAACACGAATAGATGGTGTAGAAACAAATGCACTTATAAATTGCCGTAAATAGAATGAAAATATCAAAATAAAGTGTAGAAATAAAGGGAAGAAGTGGGGAATTAAAAAAATAATAAACAAGGACTAATATGAACGCGCATATAGAAATAGAAAAAGTGTCTTTGGTTACTAATTGCAGAAAATATGATTCGAGCCCAGGAGGCCATATCTTCTTCCTGTTGCTTAAATTGAATTCGCAGTAAGTTATTAATGGCCGAATAGTTATTCGATTTTCTGTTGTTTCCGAATTTGATCTCACGCAGAGTCAATTTGATTCGCGACGGAGAAGCCTCTTGTTGATATCTGCGCCGTCTCGGCCTCGTGGACAACGATCCTCGGCATTTTCGACAACCGCGCCGGATCTTCAATTCCGACGACCACCGGCGATGGAAACGAGAGGGGCGAGTTCGCTCACGTGCACGGCACACCCTCTATTTCTACGACCGGTTTGAAGTTTAGGGATTAATCATCTTCCGCGTCTTCTGCTTGGATATATAATCAGGTGATTTATAGGGATTTTATGTAGGGTTTAGATCTTCTTCGTCTTCGTCCTCTTCGTCCTCGTCTTCTGCTTGGAGCTGTATTAATTGTCGTTTTTGAGAAATGCTGTTATTTCTCGTATCATTTTACTGATCTTGTAGTATTATTCTCCGGAAACGTTTTACTACAACGATTTCTCTTATAACAAACTGCTATGATGCGTCAAAAATGTTCGTCAAGATGCAATTTAAGCCATTTCATCATAGATTTGGATCCTTTTCTACCGGATATAGATTTTTATCCGTTGATTTTCCTTCAGATTTCTTTCTAAATTCATTATTTTTAGATAAACCTGATCATTTTGATACTTGGGCTCCGTTTGGCACGGCGGTGGCGGTCGTAAACGCATGGGTTAAACTGTCATTCGTTAAGGATCACCTAACAAACATCATCCGTTTGAACATACAAGTGGATGAAGTTCCTTTGGCGGGCGTGAACGAATGACAATTTAACCTACATGTTCATGACTAGAGCTGTCATGGTTCCGGTTCGGTTCTGGTTCTACTAAAATCATGAATCGAACCACTTAGTTAACGATTCTTCAAATTAAAACCAAAACATTATTTGGTTTGAACGGTTCTGATTCTGATTCTGGTTCCAGCTTAATTTTTGGAACTGTCGTGTAAACGGTTCCGGTTACGATTCAACAAAAACCAAAATCAAACTGACCACTAACGGTTCGGCCCGGTTCCATGCGGTTCGGTCTGGTTCCAATCAGTTTCAACTAAAACCAAAATCAAAATTGGCGGAATGAAATAATAGCGACTGCAAATAATAAAACTCAAAACAATATCGAAATATAAATAATTATGTTGCACATTTCTCGACGGTCTTTTCCATGATCGGTGGGATAATATTTATCGCCTTTCTACCCGTGTACACTTTCCACAACGTCTAGTTGTCTTGTGCACGTCTCGCCGGCATGCTCAACCGTAACAATCAGCTACAATTAGTTGTCTTTCATGATTACTAATAAATAGAAGCTGTATATCTTCTATATTTTATAAATAAAACATTTTAAAAAAAGAAGTAAGTAGAGTTGAAAATACATTATATAACTGTATAAAAATCAAAAGTGCACTGAAAAAATTGATTTCAAACCGCACTAATGTCAAAGCATAACACACGGTTTTTATGCGGTGAAGTTGTGTTCGGTCCAAAATCGACTCCCTTTAGTGCGATTGCGGTTTGGGTTCAAACTACAACAACTCGTGATAGTAATTATAAATATTATAGGTAAATTATAAAATAATAACAATATAATAATAATAATAATAATAATAAACTGGTTGCGGTTCGGTTTTATTTCGATCCGGTTTGGATCGAGTCTAAAAATCTTGAAACCGCTTGAGACTTGTATGTTGCGGTTCCGGTTCCGGTCCGGATAATAAAATGTAAGAACCACACCCGGACCAATGTTGTTCACGGTTCCAAAATTCAAACCGGAACCTGAATAATTTGCGAATGGTTCGGTCTGGTTTTTTGCGGTTCCTGTTCGGTTCCGGTTCGGTTTGCGGTTTTAAATGACAGCTCTATTCATGACTGCCACCACCGTACCAAATAGAGCCTTAGGCTCTGTTTGGTTGAGTTGTTGCTGATGGTAAGCTGCTGATGAACTGTTGCTGATCGAAAAAGTGCTGATTCTGGAAAACACAGTTTTGTTAAAAAACTGTTTGGGTGAAACAGAGTTTACAAAACGGAGTTTTCGAAAAGTTGTTTGGATACAAAACGAAATTTTTAGTAAATTTTTTTTAAAAAAATTAAAGGGGCTGTTTAAATTGGCTGTTGCTGATGGATTGCAAATAAATACATACATACACTTGGAGTAATCCTAAACCCTAATAACTATTAATATGGAAAAACGAAGAACAAAGGAGCTGATTTCCTCCTTTCTAATTCATGTCAAATCCTAAATAAAATTACCCTAACCATCAACAGGAAATCTGATGCAGGCTACGTCTCATGACGAGCCGCAACGGACAAAGACATCGAATTGTTCTCACTCGTTTCAATTCTACGCTCGCACAATTTAAACGCAGCGCACCCGATTCACAATAATATCAATCTAATGCTAACGCACGGGTTCGCTATACCCTTATAGATCAAATAGAGGCGATCAAATGGATCGACCCGATCCGTTCGAGCGTGTGTTGTACCAAAAGAGATCCACCAAAAGTAAACGATTCGGAAATGGTAGATCTCTCCCAACAAAAAGAAAACGAGGTCCGCCAATCCTCACGAACTTAAAATAGATCAAAAGAAGATAACAATATCGTTCGGATCAAAACCACGATGAATTCAAAAGTTCGGAAGCAACGCCAAAGAAAACCACCACAAGATCTATCTAAGAGGGAATCACACAAGAGTAGTAATTTTCGTTACCCCAATCGGAATAGATGATTCCGATGAAAAATTGTTCTCTCTTCCACGGCTCCGCCGGAGTCACGCCAAACGGAGAGAAACTCGTCCACCTTCCTTGCTTCACGTCGGAGAAGGTTCGTCGTCGCCGAAGTTGTTGTCCTTGACCAAAATCACCCAAGGAGGGGGAAAGAATGTTGGCCGAATTCTTCAAGGAGAGGAGTTCTTTGATTTGTTACTCGTAGTGGAGATGAGAAAGGATTTTGTGGAGAAGACGAGAGGAGGGAGGAGAGGGGAAGAAGATGAGGCCGGCGGCCAAGAGAGGAGGAGAAACAAGGAGGGGCCAAAATTTGCCTTAGAGGGAAAGAGGAAAGAGGGGGAAAATTCAAAACTTGAATTCCAGATTTTTTCTTTTCATTCTTCTTCCTAAATCCTTCATAAACATGACCTTTTATAGCCTACACCACTCAATCTCCTCCATTCAAATAAAATAAACACATGATGGTTATATGCACCCATCATAAACATGATATAACAAATACAAGAATTAAATGCATGAAATAAAAACTCTCAAATTAAAACAATGCAACAAGAAAATTAATAAATATAATATAATATTATAATTATTAGATTATTGTCGCGACGATGGCGTTGTAGCGGCGATGACGTTGTAGCGAAATTATTGTCGCGACGATGACGTTATAGCAGCGATGGTGTTGTAGCAAAATAATTGTCACGGTGATGGCGTTGTAGCGGCGATGGCGTGCATCAAAATTATTGTTGCGGCATCGTCCATCCGAGTCTTCAAATGTACAGTTGCGGCGACGATCAACATAATGCATGGACCCTACGTCGCCATGGAGCTCGCCAAAGAACTCGTTAGCACCATCTGCAACGTCATCATGAACAAATGGCGGGACATCATCGCCACCAATCGAACGGTCACGATCATCACGAGCAAATGGCGGGACAACGTCGCCATCAATCCTCCCCCACTCAAAATTACTCATCTCCGATGAGTGGCCCGTGAGGGGAGAACAGTCAAAAGCAGCAGCAATATGGGGCAAATCTGGCCCCACAATCCAATTGGTAGTAGCGGGATCATGCTACATCAAATAGCACCTGTCAGGCAAAATGAAGGTCTTCGGGAACCTTGGAAAAGCATTAGTCAAAGAAGGTGAAAAAGTTTCGACATCAACATTCAACATACCTCCAGTGGAAACCGTAAGAGAGCGCGATCCACGACCCAGCTCACCCCTCAACCCATTAGAAAACATAGTAGATGAAATAAACGGAGAGGCAGATAAGTCAAGTGGTGGAGAAACATAAGGCGTTAAATCCAAAACATTGAAAATGGGGTATATACCCCAATCGGTGGGTATCTCCAAAAGATAAGCATTTTCTCCTAACTTCATTAAAATTCGGAAAGGACTAGCTCGCCAATTCGCTAACTTTTTTAGGGAGCCCGAAGGCAACCGTTCAGGAATGAGACGCGCCAAGACCAAATCATCAACATTAAAGTGAGATACTCTTCTATGTACGTTAGCATTAAATTTATAAAATGCATGTTGGGCGGTTAACG
Source organism: Platanthera guangdongensis (assembly GCA_039583875.1). Lineage (NCBI taxonomy): Eukaryota > Viridiplantae > Streptophyta > Magnoliopsida > Asparagales > Orchidaceae > Platanthera > Platanthera guangdongensis. The sequence continues at coordinate 2,340,662 of CM077149.1, read as the reverse complement.
TTTCATGAATGTGCTTATGTAAATTGAAAACGTGTGCGGCAAATACTATTGCAGGCAGACTTGACATGTAAAATAGCGGTAACGGAACTACTTGAGATGGAACCAAGGGAACTAAATATGGTGGCGCCAACGGAAAGTAATAGGGTGGCACTAGAGGAACTACATATGGTGGCACCAACCCAACGAGATCTGGTGGTACCAACGGAATGCGATCCGGTGGCACAAAAGATGGCCACATCATTAACGTACTCTCAGAGATTTGGTTAGTTTTAGAAAGTCGAGTGGCTACCAAATTAATGAGACATTCATCATGACCAAACACGAAATCTATTATCACACTACGAGACATGTCCCAAGGAGGGTCCAGCATGGATGGTAAAATAACATGACTCAAAGCAGGCAAAATAAATTCATGTTCGAAAGGATCCGCTAGTCGGGTCAACATATCAGGAGGGAGAGTCAGTAAAGCTAAAACCGGGAGAGAGTTAAGATTGTATTTAAATTCACGCAATGGAGTTAGCATCAGGGGACGCTCATCCGGGTCTACTTCTATGTCGTCTTCCAAAAATATAACTCTCTCGCTAGGACATTCTTCCAACTCATAAATCACGACATCAGTAGCAGTACAGATCTCAGGAATGAGAACATCGATAGATTCTGGAGGAGGGGCTAAGTCATGCCCAATGTCAAAATACGGATTTATCGTCCAAGTAAAATCCTCCGGGTGCAAACCATTAAAGTCATATGAAAATTCAAACAATGGATTCGCCCTTACAGAAAATTCGTCTGACATGTCTACCAATTCATTAGATATATCATGTAATTCAGAATCAGTGGTCGGGTCATAGGTCGGCAATAATGATACGAGATCTGGGGGCACTAACGGGACCTCATCTGGGGGAACTGACAGAATGAACCCATGGGGCACCGTAGAACTCCTGAAATCAAACGTACCACACTCATGTCCCAAATGATCAGTACGTCGAGTCAACGGGTCAAGGGGACGAGTCAGTAAAATCAAACTCGGGGTACAATCCAAAAAGTCGTCCAATAATGCAACTTCTTTGCTTACAATTTCTTCTGACACACTATCCAAGTTATTTAATTTAGAATCAATTATGGTCTCAGACAAGGGTAGAATTGAGACCGACGGAAGCTTTAAATCGAGAACGTCAGATAAAGGTGTTTGCATTAAAGAAATATCGTTCTGGCTCATAGTACTAAAATCATTCAAGAATAACTCGTTCACCAACGGTAAGTCTTCCCAATCAGTCGGAACGTCCAATATATCAGGATCATCCGAACAGTCCTCAATATATCTCGGTCTAAAAGGATCCAGCTCGAGTCCGAACAGATCATCTCCTAAGTCACTACTAAGTAAACTCTCATCATCAGGTAAGTTGCCTACCGACTCAGGTGTAATCTCAGCAGGAGTAACCGTAGGCTCCAAAATGTCGTCGGCGGGGAGTAGGGATGATTCCTTAATGGTGGAATCCTCATCCAGGTCACTAGGGTAACCAATATCCTCATCGTCACTATAATTGTCAGGGACAGCAGCCTCATCCTCAGTGACGGGCACCATCTTAAGCCTTTCCTTTGACTCATCGGAGGATTCAATAACTAGAGCAGGCAACTCACGGGGAGACTCAAAAGGTTCTATGGGCATAATCATGGGATGACACGCAATAGAACCAAGATCAGATACGCCACTAGACTCAAAGGTAATAATCTTCTGACGTGAGTGAACCTTTCTCCTAGGAGGTCGGCGCTTCTCAATCTCCAAAGCCGTACTAAAGGTGAGGTCTAGGTCGGTGTGACAATAATGTAGTAAGCCGTACTCACTCACAGGCTCGGTGTTGGTAGTACGGAGATAGGCGAGATCAAATTGATCTGAAAGGAGGCTACGCATCGCCTGCCAATTATGTTGATAACCACCAACACGACGCTCTTCGTTCAGCCAAAATAACTGGGCCTGACCTATTAACCGTTCTCGGGCAAAGTGAATCTTTTGGGGGTCATCCCATCCATAACACTTAAAATGAAGTTCGATACCCTTAAGCCAATCCCTAAAAATTTTAGGACACCCTAAACCGTCATAAGTAGGACAAGTGTGGCATTGCCTAGGGGGAAACTTAGTCATGGCTTTATCATACCAAAATTCCAACCGGAAACGTGAACGTCATAGGCCATAATTTTGGATTTTTTGAAATTGGAAATTTGAAATTTGAATTTTAAACTTTGAAATTGGAAATTTGAAATTTTGAAATTTGAAATTTGAAATTTGAAATTTAATTTTGAATTTTGAAATTTAAATTTTGAAATTTGAAATTTTGAAATTTGAAATTTGAAATTTAAATTTTGAATTTGAAATTTGAAATTTGAAATTTGAAATTTAAATTTTGAATTTTGAAATTTGAAATTTTGAAATTTGAAATTTTGAAATTTGAAGTTTGAAATTTGAAATTTGAAATTTGAAATTTGAAATTTGAAATTTGAAATTTAAATTTTGAATTTTGAAATTTGAATTTTGAAATTTTGAAATTTGAAAATTTGAAATTTGAAATTTAAATTTGAATTTTGAAATTTGAAATTTGAAATTTGAAATTTTGAAATTTTGATATTTGAAATTTGAAATTTAAAATTTAAATTTTGAAATTTGAAATTTGAATTTTGAAATTTTGAAATTTGAAATGTGAAATTTAAATTTTGAATTTTGAAATTTGAAATTTGAAATTTGAATTTTTGAATTTTGAAATTTGAAATTTTGAAATTTGAAATTTGAAATTCGAAATTTAAATTTTGAATTTTGAAATTTGAAATTTGAAATTTTGAAATTTGAAGTTTGAAATTCGAAATTTGAAATCTGAAAGTTGAAATTTAAAATTTGAAATTTATTTGTTTTAATTTGAAGAAGGGGAGGAGTGCCAATTAGAAAATTGACGAAAACCTCGCTTTGATACCAAATTGATACAGGCTACGTCTCATGACGAGCCGCAACGGACAAAGACATCGAATTGTTCTCACTCGTTTCAATTCTACGCTCGCACAATTTAAACGCAGCGCACCCGATTCACAATAATATCAATCTAATGCTAACGCACGGTTCGCTATACCCTTATAGATCAAATAGAGGCGATCAAATGGATCGACCCGATCCGTTCGAGCGTGTGTTGTACCAAAAGAGATCCACCAAAAGTAAACGATTCGGAAATGGTAGATCTCTCCCAACAAAAAGAAAACGAGGTCCGCCAATCCTCACGAACTTAAAATAGATCAAAAGAAGATAACAATATCGTTCGGATCAAACCACGATGAATTCAAAAGTTCGGAAGCAACGCCAAAGAAAACCACCACAAGATCTATCTAAGAGGAATCACACAAGAGTAGTAATTTTCGTTACCCCAATCGGAATAGATGATTCCGATGAAAAATTGTTCTCTCTTCCACGGCTCCGCCGGAGTCACGCCAAACGGAGAGAAACTCGTCCACCTTCCTTGCTTCACGTCGGAGAAGGTTCGTCGTCGCCGAAGTTGTTGTCCTTGACCAAAATCACCCAAGGAGGGGGAAAGAATGTTGGCCGAATTCTTCAAGGAGAGGAGTTCTTTGATTTGTTACTCGTAGTGGAGAGGAGAAAGGATTTTGTGGAGAAGACGAGAGGAGGGAGGAGAGGGGAAGAAGATGAGGCCGGCGGCCAAAAGAGGAGGAGAAACAAGGAGGGGCCAAAATTTGCCTTAGAGGGAAAGAGGAAAGAGGGGGAAAATTCAAAACTTGAATTCCAGATTTTTCTTTTCATTCTTCTTCCTAAATCCTTCATAAACATGGCCTTTTATAGCCTACACCACTCAATCTCCTCCATTCAAATAAAATAAACACATGATGGTTATATGCACCCATCATAAACATGATATAACAAATACAAGAATTAAATGCATGAAATAAAAACTCTCAAATTAAAACAATGCAACAAGAAAATTAATAAATATAATATAATATTATAATTATTAGATTATTGTCGCGACGATGGCGTTGTAGCGGCGATGACGTTGTAGCGAAATTATTGTCGCGACGATGGCGTTATAGCAGCGATGGTGTTGTAGCAAAATAATTGTCACGGTGATGGCGTTGTAGCGGCGATGGCGTGCATCAAAATTATTGTTGCGGCATCGTCCATCCGAGTCTTCAAATGTACGGTTGCGGCGACGATCAACATAATGCATGGACCCGGCGTCGCCATGGAGCTCGCCAAAGAACTCGTTAGCACCATCTGCAACGTCATCATGAACAAATGGCGGGACATCATCGCCACCAATCGAACGGTCACGATCATCACGAGCAAATGGCGGGACAACGTCGCCATCAAAATCCAAAGACCAAAAAGGGCTTATTTCCTCCTTTCTGATTCACGTTTAACATTAAGGAATAATTGCAGAACGATGCCTTCAACATGATTTAGATCTTCAAACAAAAAAGCCTTCAGAACTATGCGGAAGAGGAAAGACGAGGAAGAAGTTTATTAGAGCCAGATCTGCAATTTTTTGTTGATCTGAACTATAAATCTAGAATTCAGAACTACAAATCTGAACGCATCTTCACTTCAGAAGTAGTCATGCCTCCAGAAAACATAATCGGGAAGATGAAGATCACCAAAAATGGTGGAAATGGAGAAGAGATCACCGGAGCTACAAGCCATGCCTCCAGAAAACCGAATTGGGAAGGAGTGGATGGAAGCAAACAGCAAATCGCAGCGCAATCGAATCCTGAAGGAAGAGGATGGGAGGGTTTCGCGAGGAAGAGGATGGGTGCAGGTGCCGCGAGAAATCGCGGAAGTGGCGGAACGAAGAAAAAAATTGCGGATGGCATGTAGAAGGAAACATCGGTCAATAAAAAAACGCAGTTTTGAGGGTCAGTAGAACTAAACGCTGTTTTTTTCCTAAAGTGTGTTTTTTTCCATCCACACCGCCGCCCATCAGCCCAACCAAACACCATCTTAATCTTGTTCTCCAATGTTTTTTTTTCCTTAAATTACGAATCGTCATTAGTGCGACAATTCACGAATCGTCCCGGTTGCAGCCCAAGCATCAGCACTATACTCTCCGGGACTGTTTCTTAGCAACAGTAAGTTGTTGTGGCGGGTCATTGAACCCGCAACCTTCTTAATAAGACCTCCGTCAACCGAGCTTCATCACCAACTGTGCTGCAGCTCAGACAATTCTTGAATTTTCTGTCCTGGGTCGTTACAGTCTGATTCTATCAAAAGTTTTTTTTTATAAGTTTTTTTTGGGTTTTATGCAGGTATCATCCTTTATTACAGTAGCATACCAGCTGAGAGATGGCTGCTATTGCTATAACGGCTACAGGTTTTCAAATATTTTCCACAAGGAGGATCTTCTCCTGTTCCCGGACGATGTTACCATCAAATATGATGATGGATACAAATTTAACCCGCCAAGTTAAACTGTCGAGCTCATCCTGTGTCTCCTTGGTCAAACCTTTTCCCTGGAGCTTTATATCCGCTCCACCGAAAGATAATAATGTTGTGACTAGAGCCATGGCCAACGAGAACGATAAAAACAGCGTTCAAGGGCTGTCTATTGATTTGAGAGGTAAATGGAGTCTTTTTTAATTAGGATTTAGGATTTCCGTTCTTTACAATGGAATGTACATAATGAATGATTCCTTATAATTGTTTGTTCTTGTGGAGCTTAATTAGTTTCACCTCACAATACTAAGGATTTTTCTTACCCCGCTCTTCTCTTGTTAATATAAATCATTGGTCGAGACCACACCTTCAACTTGTTTCATAATAATTGGAGCCTTTATCAGAAAAATATGGAGATTGTTTAATGGTGAATATGACATTGAACCGCCAGCTGGTGATTTGATAACTGTTTGTAAAGAGAGACTAACTTTTGTACATACTTAGTCCTTGCGTGAAAGACATGATTGACGGATAGATAGGTTGCACAATGTTATTACACCGTAGGATATGATGCCTATATGGAGGATAGTTGGGCTAATGAAATAAGGATTTTAGCAAGATAGACATGGCCAATGTATCAACCAATGTTTTATATTAAACTTAAGTTGATTGACAGAACGTTTTTTTAGAACTTACGGAAGATCATGATATCAGATTTTGTCAAAGAAAGTTGACATAACCCACATTGATCGACTGCAGTGATTTATTTAGGGAGTTTTTCAATGATTAGATTATGAACACAGAACAGTACACTTTGATCATAGTCCAATACTCATCCTTAAGGTGCACTAACACTCTTTTGACCATATTCCAAAGTTCATCCTTAAGGTCATGAGTATGTTCACAAGGCCGGCTCACAATTAAAGGATGTTTGATGTAGGGTAGGCTATGGGGGTGCACAATACCAAGGATGCTAGGGGCGGAATGCAATTGCAACCCACAAACCCTAATCTAAATGCAATGCAACCGTCAACGACGACGAATAATTCAGAGTAATGAAAATATTAACACCACGCAAATTAAATAAAGAGCAGAGAATGAGCATCTAGGTTTAAGCAATTTCGTAATGGCCTTCCTCTGCTCGGAGGGCCAAGGCCAAGCGCGCGGAGAATAAATTCCACCTACAATTATTAGCGTATCACAACAAAGTTCTACAAGTACAAATCCAAGCAAAACACAATATTCAATCCAGTAATAATGTCAAATCACATAAACCAATACAACAAGGGACTCACTAAGTAGCGGGATGACCGAGACACTAAAGATTTTGGAGCCGGATGCGTAGATCGGCTATCGAAAGTGGAACCGGCGGCGTGGAAATAATGGCGGTGGCTGTCCTCGACGGTGGATGGAGAGATCGGGCCGGAAATTGATAGATCCGGCCACGTGGGAGTAGATCCGGGCAAGGGATGGCTGGATCCGATGTTGGGAGCGTATCCGGGCTAAGATAGGATATATGAGTGGTGGGGATGATGAACAGGTGGTGGAAATAACGTATCGGGGCTGGACAGTCCGGATCGAGACTGTTTTGGCAAGGGGAGCTGGAGGGGAAGTGGATCCACGGAGGGTAGTGAAGGGGGTGGCCGGCCGGTGGTAGGAAGAAGGGTAGCCGGTTGTAGAGGGGCGTGGGAGGGAGGCGGCGGCTGTGGGAGACTCGTCGGGATGGGGGAGGGGCTACTGGGTGGTCGACGGTGCTGTAGAAGGGGTGGAGGAAGGGCGGAAGTGAGGGGGAGGCGGTAGGGCTGGAGGTTGCATGATAGCAGCAGGCCGGCGGCTAGGGTAGCGGTTTTTGGGGGCTGCAGCGGGAGGTGAGGATTCGGGGGTGGAAAATGATGGCAAGGGTTAGGGGAAGGATAGAGGAGAGGAAAACCAACCAATGAATCATCTCCTATGGCTCCACGACGTCGGCACCGAGGGGTGATCGCTGGAATCCGGGAAGAAGACTCTCCAAAATTCTGCAATGCCTAGATCAGCCCCTTATCACATCTATTTATAATAAAACAAGGATTAGGACATCCCCCATCAATGACTATGATTGGCCGGAGGTGAGGCTACCCAAATACATCAAATATAAATGCAAACATAGTAAAATAATATATCAAATCGATTCCCAACACGAATCTGGACACATCTGCGGAGTCCGATCGTCGATCCAGGCACACCATATATGGTAAGTCGCCAAATCAGCCCCGAACGGATCCAAAACCCGTCCGCATCTCTGCTCTGCATCAATGTTCATATTGGAGAATGTGATATATTCCCGGGTTCCAACAATGCAACAATATTTTGTGGGGTCCTCAAAGTAGGCATGCCCTGAATTAGATGTCATGATGGTTATAGACATATGAGTGGATGTTGGTTTGCATTGCTAAGTCAATGGGAGGTCATTTGCATATCTAGTTGGTGAGAGTAAAATGCCCTGATTGTTTGTGATGCAATCACAAACCTCAAATGGCGGTAAACAAAGTAGACAATGTGCTCTTGCTACTCATCAAACTCACAGCCAACCATTCTACCCTCTCCTCTTTCTTTGCCATCATGATTTCCCTGAAGGGGGGACTTGACCAGCTTCACCTCAACCCCACACCCTGCTTACCCACCCCATTATAGACTCTCCCGCCATACTATTGACTCCCCAACCTTTGAATACACGTTCACTAGATCCGACAATCCCCTAACCTCAACACTTGGATTTTCAAGGTTCGATGGAACCAAAACCCTCCATTGGTTATTTTATGAGACTAGTCCTACTATCATAATACACCAAATAAATGATGCTCTCCATCACATTCTTCTACATCTGTAATTGGGGAAGTGTGGAGAGAATGTAATCTGAGAGTAAGATATAGAGGTGGATGTAGGAACCTGAGTTTGATTGAACTTTTATTATTTTAGTGAAAATTTCATACATCATTAGATAATTGAAGCGTCTGTAAACTATGAAAAATGGTTGATACATTTAAAACAAAGCATAATTGCAATAAAGCCATTAAACATTTATGCTTAAACTTTCTTGTTTCTTGATTTTCATTGCTTCATACAAGCTGCTCCAAGGTCTCTACTGCTCATCCATTTTTTTCTTCATGCTATCATTTTCATCAGGTAAAAGGGCCTTTATTGCTGGAGTGGCTGATGACAATGGATATGGTTGGGCCATTGCCAAGGCTCTTGCAGCAGCAGGTGCAGAGATTCTTGTTGGGACATGGGTTCCTGTATGGTCCTTCTATTTCATTATCTTCGATACTAAACATATTTTAACTATTTCTCAAATGGACATATTTTGTGCAGGCACTGAACATATTTGAAACTAGTTTAAGGCGTGGAAAATTTGACGAGTCACGTCGGTATAGCTTTTCCAGTCCATTAGACATTACAAGAGTATATAGCATTCCTACTTTGTTTTATGTAATGCTCAATATTATGTATACTGCAGGCTATCGAATGGCTCTCTAATGGAAATTGCCAAAGTTTATCCCTTGGATGCGGTGTTTGATAGTCTTGACGATGTTCCTGAAGATGTAAGATCACATAATTATATCCTTGTTGCATTTTCGTCCTCTTTTCTTGGCAAATCTCTATTTTCCAAGTCATTAGCGGCTTTTGTATGTACAGGTTAAGGCTAACAAGCGATATTCTGGATCCTCAAATTGGACTGTGAAGGTTAGCATTTAAACCTTGCGATTATTCATATTGTTGAAGAAAATATGTAGTAAGGCCCATCTAGAGCCAACAACTCTTTAGGGTTTAGTCTCACATCTTAGAATGATATTTCATCTTATTTTTCTCTTTCTATATAAGTGTACAAATAATTGGATGCATTTACAATTTTTAAATAAATAACAATATCTTTTATTTTTCTCTATTTCCGTTCATTTCTACATGATATCAAAGCTTCGATCCTAAAATTGTTTAGGTATTGCTCTCATATGTGTACTTGGGCGGTTAGCCTTTCTCTAACCGCAATTCCCCTTCTTTCCAGCTCATTCCCCTTCTTTCTTTCCCTCCTCCCATCCGATATGCTTTTATAGCATTTCCCCTCCGACAATCTGGGCCCTACCTAACTGCCGCTTTCGCGGTCTTTCTACTCTTACCACACTAGTAATACTTCCTGCCAATCTTCTTCAGTTCTTCGCCTGGCCGTCGTTGCTTCCCGCTCGCCTTGCTCCATCGGCTGCTGACCCTGCTCGCAAATCCCCGCGCCTTTGTCGCGTGGTGTTTTCTCGTCTTGATCGCACATGGCGTCTGCCCGCTAGTCCTCTTGCCCAGTAGGCCTTCTGCTCGCAGCTCCTAGTCGCCAAGGCTTCTCGCTGCGCCTACTAGCCTGATCGCAGCTCCTAGTCGTCAAGCTTTTTGATGCGCTTGCTCGCCGATCTCATCGAGGCTTGCGCATGCTCGCCTACTCGCAGCTCTTAGTCGTCGAGCTCTTTCTAGCTGCGTGTTGTTTAATCGCTATGATCGCCGCGTATTGTTTGATCGTCGTGATCGTCCTGGGCGTGCTCTTCCCCGCGTGCGACTACCGCAGGGTTCTCCTTTCTAACTGCAGGAGGCTGCTCGCAGCAGGATAACTGCGGAAGTCTGTCCGCCGGCCTCTGTTGCTCTTATCGCGCGTGCTCTTTTACAACAACTCCTAGCCGCGCGTGACCGCATCCTCTGTGTATTTCGTCCTTCGTGGATTCGACTGATGCTCCCTCTCTTCCTGCCCATGCTGCCACCCACTCCCTGAAGTCTGTGATGAGCTTTGGATAACCACTATCTCTTTTAGTGGGAAGACAGATTTTGTTGAGTGGATGCACTCCGTTCTTCGTGTTCTGCAAACCAAAGGCCTCCATCATCTGACAAAGACAACCCCTACCGCACCCATCGAGGAATGGATTCGTGATGACGGTCGGGTTCAATCGTGGATTCTCAACTCTATAGATAGTGAACCGTATCGGATGTCTGTGTCATGTGACGGCCAAGACCATGTGGGAGGAACTTCACTCCCCCTATTCAGGCAAGGAAAGCCTCCAGCTCCTGTTCGGCATTCTCACAGATCTTCACTCTTGACTCTGAAGTGGCATGAGATTTAACCTACTTTCTTGCGCGATCCAAGACTCTTGTTGAGACATGAATTCAACATCAGCCTGCAACAATGGACTTGCAGCACAACGAGCACAAAAAAAAGTAGCCGGGATCGCCATGATGATGTCTCGTGTTCCACCTCATCTCCACAGCGTCCGGGCTCAAATTATCTCTTCCCTTACAATTCCCTCTCTTTCGGATGTGTGCTCCATGATATTAAAGGTTACACCGCCACCCAATGCTCCTGCGACTCTATCTCCAACCCTCCTTCAGCAGTCTGTCACATCTCCCCCTGCTCCTCCGTCTTGTCGAGGCTGGTAGGTAGAAAAAATTGAAGGCCGCACAAAAAAAAAGCATATAGGGCGGGCGGTTAGGAAATCAAAGTTCCCACAAGCACACGAGGAAGCACAAAGATAACTTTAGGTACATTCTTCACAGGAGTGTAGTCCTTCAAGTGACATCTTGTTCCAGTCATGTGGCTGGAACACCCACTGTCCATGTACCATATTGGTGCAAATGTACTTGGACTATCCTGCAAGCACAAATTACTTTACCTTAGGACCCCAATAAGGATTGAGTCCTTGGTGCATGTTTGTCTGAAAAGAAGCATGTCTCCCTGCCGGCTGCCGCACTCCTGACCATTGTTTTAAATGTCCCCCGACATGTCCGACATGTCATTTTTTAGAGGAAAACGATATGTTTTTCTCAAAATAATAGATTATGTCCTTTTGTAAAATATAGGCCGACATATACAATCTTTTCTGATATATCAGCCGACAAGACTTTTAAATATATCATCCGCTATTTTATTTTATGTTATATTTGCAGACAAACATCATATATTTAAATCACCAATGGATACTATATTATGTATGTTTAAATCGATTACACATATTATTTTAATTTTTTAACGTTTTATTCTTACAATCAATTTCGTATAATTGTTTCACAAATTTTTAATTTTATATTATAAAAAATAGGAAAATATTTAATGTATTTATTAGGTGATTGTTTCATATTTTTAATATGAATTTATAAGTTTGAAAAAACTTATAATAAATCAAGTATTTTTAACTTTTAAATCTTTTTAATTTGCAATAAACTTATTGTTATCAAAATAAAATTAATGTATACTATTAAATATATTTTACAATATATCATTTTATATTTGTTAATAATATTTTTTCGTAGATACTATTTAAATTTATTTCATAATATAAATGACTTATTTTTTATCTATTTGTTATATTATTTTTCTATTTTTATAACATATAATTATAGTTAGTGTACATTAAATAAAAATTTTATTTATAATATATGAAAATCCGATATTTTAAAATATCCCCGACATGTCTCCGACTTCTGACATCCGACATTTAAAAACACAATTCGATATGTGTCAGACATTCGATATTTAAAACATTGCTCCTGACAGGAAGACTCACTTTGGAACTTGACACACTAGGATTGTGCCAACAATCTATTGCAAAGTATCTCACTTTACCACAACACCAGCACTCATGAATATTGTAGCTTCTCTTCTGAACAGTTCTAGTTGGTTGCAAGCTGTTAACAACAGACTTTTCAGAGGGGAGAGTAGCAGCCATCTTCTTGTTTCTTTCAGCAAGAATCTTACTGAAAGAAAGTCTGACAGTAGATGAACTTGGCTTGCTCTGAATATTACCAACATCAATCTTCTTTGCAGCAGATATGCTGTTGATGACATCAGAGATGGCCAAGTCAGACTTACTGATATACTTACCTTTGGTCTGTGATTTTGCTGGAAGAGCATGACTATTGGCCACTTCCACATTCTTGAGTGTATGGGCTGGAGCACCAAAGACAAATGATATATGATGGGTCATCTGAATTTCTTCATGGGGAGCCTTGAAGGCACTCAAGCCCATGCCCTTTCTCCCTCCATTGTAAGATACATTTGTATACTTACAAGAAGAGTTCTCATTCTTCTAGTGACCATATATGCTATCCTGGTCATACCTGTTTGATGGGAGAATTACCTTATGAAAGGTGGTCTTAGACACAACAGGAGCTTTGTCTTTCCCTTTGGAAGGGGCAGCTCTAGTATTCCACTTAAACCCCAAGTCTCTCTTATCCTTTTGAGAGGTAAAGGAGTTAATTAGTGGCAGCATAGTATTTGGCTTGTTGAATTCAACTACTATCTTTTTCTCCTTAAGGAGTTTTTCCTCAAGATCCATAATGATCTTGTTCTTATGGTTGATGGTCCCAATCTGAATGATTGAGATGACCTTCAGTTGGCTGACTTCCCTCATCTTCTGATTCAGCAAGGATGCTGACTCAGACTGCAGGGAAGCAGCTAGCTGTAGGGAGTTAATCTCCACCGCTTGTTTCTTGGCCAACCTCTTGCTCTTTTTCAAAGCATGCAGAAGGGTACCATACTTGTCAATCAATTGATTGACATTTTTCTCAGATTCTGACCCATCTTCATCACAGGATGAGGATGCATCAAAATTGGGACTAGTCTCATAATCTGAATCAAAAGAGGAGCTGGACAGAGAATGTACATTTTCTGGACAAGGCTGATCTTGGCTGGATTCACCATCTGTTATGGCTATGAGCCTATAACTGTTGTTATCATCTTCATACACCTCAGTGTCACCGTCTGAGTGTGACAGAGGGGTCCTGATACCTATCTTAGCAGCAGGATAGTCTGCATCTTCTTCAGTAGCAGCAAACAACCCTATGTAGGCTTCTTCTTCTGAATCTGAAGAAGCTGAGTCACTCTGACTGCAGCTCTTCTCCTTTTTGGGAATGGACCTTTCCTTCTTGCCCTTCTGGTGGGGGTGTTTCTTCTCCTCAGATTTCTTTTGTTCTTTTCTTTTGACTGGGTAATCAGCAATGACATGCCCAGCCTTGCTACAGCAATAACAAATAACGTTAGAGGAAAATTGTTTACTGAGTTTAGTGTCGTACCTGTCTCACTTGGAGAACTTCTTCTCAAACTTGTTGTGGTCCTTCTTGTGATGAGAGGAGGAAGGTATGTTCCTTCACTGCTTCCTCTTTATCATCTTCTGAAACTTCCTAGAGAAGGCAACAAACTCCTCATCTGACATGTTGTTGTTAGATGAACATGACTCAGAACTGTCTGAGTCAACGGGTCTTCTTGGGGGAGAGAGACAATCCTTTCCTTGCTCTTCTTAGAGCTATCAGCCTTGAAGGCTACAGTCTTCTTCTTGACTTGAGCTCTGCTGGAGGTCTCATCCTCCTTCCTAGCAGATAGCTGCATCTCATAGGAGAGCAGTTTTCCAAACAATGTGTGTGGAGGAGTTTCAGCCAGCTTGACCACCTCTCTGATGACATATATCTTGGTATCTCAGTCTCTGGTTAGAGATCTGAGAAACTTGTCATTCAACTCATAGTTGTTGAAGACCCTCCATAGGTCCTCAGCTCATTCACTGTTTTGAAGAACTTTTCATAGCATTCAGTGTCACCGTCTGAGTGTGACAGAGGGGCCCTGATACCTATCTTAGCAGCAGGATAGTCTGCATCTTCTTCAGTAGCAGCAAACAACCCTATGTAGGCTTCCTCTTCTTCTGAATCTGAAGAAGCTGAGTCACTCTGGCTGCAGCTCTTCTTCTTTTTGGGAATGGATCTTTCCTTCTTGCCCTTCTGGTGGGGGTGTTTCTTCTCCTCAGATTTCTTTTGTTCTTTGCTCTTGACTGGGTAATCAGCAATGACATGCCCAGCCTTGCTACAGCAGTAACAAATAACATTAGAGGGAAACTGTTTACTGGGTTTAGTGTCATACCTGTCTCCCTTGGAGAACTTCTTCTCAAACTTGTTGTGGTCCTTCTTGTGATGAGAGGAGGAGGAAGGTATGTTCCTTCACTGCTTCCTCTTTATCATCTTCTGAAACTTCCTAGAGAAGACAACAAACTCCTCATCTGACATGTTGTTGTTAGATGAACATGACTCAGAACTGTCTGAGTCAACGGGTGTTCTTGGGGAGAGACAATCCTCTCCTTGCTCTTCTTAGAGCTATCAGCCTTGAAGGCTACAGTCTTCTTCTTGGCTTAAGCTCTGTTGGAGGTCTCATTCTCCTTCCTAGCAGATAGCTGCATCTCATAGGAGAGCAGTTTTCCAAACAATGTGTGTGGAGGAGTTTCAGCCAGCTTGACCACCTCTCTGATGGCATATATCTTGGTATCTCAGTCTCTGTTTAGAGATCTGAGAAACTTGTCATTCAGCTCATAGTTGTTGAAGGTTCTCAGCTCATTCACTGTTCTGAAGAACTTTTCATAGCATTTAGCTATACTGTCCTTTTTTTTGCCTGAAGGCCTCATACTCTTGGTTAAGCAGGAATTTCCTGTCATCCTTTACTTCTTCAGTTCCCTCCATGTAGACAATCAAAGTGTCCCACATTTTCTTGGAGGTTCTGCAGTGGACAAGGTTCTGGAATGTTGAATCATCAATGACACTCATAATGATGTTATGTGTCCTCTTGTCCATAGTAACAAGTTTGATCTCATCCTTGGTCATCTCAGAATATTTCTTAGGTGTCTGGACAGTGACATCCAGAACTGAGACTTTCATGGGGATGAAAGGTCCCTCTTGAAAAGTAATGAAAATCTTGGGTCAGATGCCTCCATAAACAATCTGATCCTTTCTTTTCAGATCCCAAAATTCTCTTTTCTGCATATTGGGAGCTTCATAGAACCCAACCTTTTATGGTTCTCTCCTGAACCCATAAGGAATATTAGTAGCTACTCCTGGAGATCAACTCAGACTGTTAAGTTCTTTTTGAGTAACCTTCCTCTGATACCACTTGAAAGTCTTTAGTTTCAAGAGTAGCTAAACCCTAGACTGGGGAGGGGGGGGGTAAATAGGTTTTAGCTCTTTTAATATTTTTTTGTTCTTTGGTGTGTTGTGATTTATTTTAACTTAGCTTTCAAGATTGCACAACCAGCACACAAGAAATTTATATTGGTTCCCCAGATTTTAGGTACATCCACTGTCCTTCCCACCTTTCTAACAGATTATTAGACAAGACAACTTTTCCAAACTCGGCTCAATGAGCTTACAACTCATATCCCTCAGGATCTTTCAGACTCTCCAAGTCCTACCTCAGGCACAAGGCCCTACCACTCAGACAAGCAATGCTCCTACAGCTCAGTGATCCACAAATCACCTACCTTGGACTTTTCTTAAAGTACTACAACTCAGGCTAGGAGGACAGCCTACAACTCAGAGAGAATGACTTTCCTACCTCAGATCTGTACCTGATCCTACCTCAGGCCAAATGCCCTACCACTCAGATTCACAACTGAATCCTACAACTCAGGCACAAAGACCATACAGCTCAGATCCACACAAAGATCTTACCTCAGACACACAGACTCTACCACTCAGCATTTATGATTTAGGCTTTCAACTCAGATTTATTAAGATCATACAGAATGAAATGGTTGTTGTTGATGTAAGATACCAGAGAAATAAACTCTGTGTCTTTCTCTTCCTGAACTGAGATGACTTGGTTCTCCTTTCTTCACAGCTCCAGCAATGTATCTTCAGGAATAGTTCTGCTTGGGCTGTGAAGACACTGCAGCTAGGGTTTGCTTGTGCTGCAACTTCTAACTCAGAGAAAAAACTCTCTGAACTTGCTGTTGAAGATGAGTAGATCAACAACTATCTTTTTTGAACTTTCAGAACAGAAGAATGAACTACTTCAAGCTATGCAACTCAGTTGAGAGGAAGAAAACGAAGTTCTGTTATTTTCCCAAAAGTTTTTTCTTCTTCTTCGATCTTGTACTTTTCTATTTCGCTGTCCAACGACTCTTTAAGCAGTGGGACCACCTGGAGTTGGTAGCTGCAACTTTTCTTTAGCATTAAATGCAGTACTTCAGGCAAGCGACGTCATTTGTCGTGTACTGTTCACTTTTCGCAACATTTGAATTATTGTTGATGTCATCATGACTCAGCTCCCGTGGACTTGGCCAATTTCAGATAATTCTGCATATGCGTTGAGTGAAGGCTTCTCACTCAATGCCAAAACATTTGGGTAGATTTCTGCATCTTCAGGCGTTGAGTGATCAGTCATCACTCAACGAATATAGACATTTTCAGTCTTCACTGATTAGGCGTTGAGTGAGTTGGCTTCACTCAACACTTTCTGCCTTTGTCTGTTTTGTTGAAGAGGCGTTGAGTGAACGGTCTTCACTCAACGCTTCTGTTCTTAGACAGATTTTTTGTTGAATAGGCGTCGAGTGAGTTGGCTTCACTCAACGCCTCTGTTCTTAGACATTTTTGTATCAGCCAATCCTGCGGCTCTGACTGAACTATGTTCTGTCGACGCTTTCTCTGCATGACGTTGAGTGAACTGTCTTCACTCAATGCTTCTGGGCTTAGCCCGAATTCTTGACTGTTTCTCTGTGGCTTTTACTGTTTGAGCTTTACTCAACGCTTCTGACTCTGGGCGTTGAGTGAACTGCATTCACTCAACACTTCTGGACTTAACCAAATTTCTGCCTTGGCAATGCTAAGGCTTTGCCTGTCTAGTCTTTACTCAACGCTTTAGGCCATCTGGCGTTGAGTGAACTGCCATCACTCAACGCCTCTGGACTTAGACAGATTTCTATCTTGTCAGCATCCTTCCTTGTGTCCACCTGTCGTTGTTACTTAAACAACCTGTCTAATCAATGTAACAAGTAACCACCTGCATACATAGAACTTATAACATGCATCAGACGCAAACATGTGTATACCATTGTCCTGTAGTCATTCTTCAAATCTGGGACATTGTGATGAATAGACCCAACAATTATATTATAACTTCTTAGTTTCATGTCTTTCCTTTTTCATTTATAGGATGTGGCTGAATCTGTCAAGAATGATTTTGGAAGTATAGACATTCTTGTACATTCACTTGCTAATGGGCCAGAGGTAGGCTGCCCAATTTTAGTGGATATGTTTTCATTTTTTTTTCTCTTTCTTCTTACCTCCACTGTGTACCATTGCCTTAATATTCAGGTGACCAAGCCTCTATTGGAGACTTCCAGAAAGGGGTATCTTGCAGCATTATCTGCTTCCAGCTACTCTTTTATATCTTTGCTCCAGCATTTTCTTCCTATAATTAATCCAGGTACTCACATTATAAATTATTTACATATGTTTAGGCTTATTTTGGTTTGAAAGAATTGAAGAAGAGGAAATGAAAAATAAATGGACATGGTAAAGGAACTGAACTGAAATTTACTTCCACCCATTTGTTAATTAAGTGAGCCAAATAATATCCTTTCTTGTGTGGTTGTTGAGAAAAAAATTTAGGATGTTGTTATTCATACCCCATAAATGGATATTCATTCTCATTTCTTAATACATTTAATCATTTTTTAGAGCCCAATAAATCTAATATTTGTACCCAGTCCCCTCTCTTCTTTCACACATGTCCGACGAAGCCCTGGCCCCTCTCTTCCCTCAGACAAAGCCGTCGCACTCCTCCCCTGCAGTCGGTGACGATTTTCAGGGGTGTTCTTCTCCATTTGGCGTCGATTCTCGGTAGCTCTCCCGACCCCAAATGTCCTTGCCGGCTCATACAGTAATGAGCAAACAACACGGTTTGCCAATCGGGCCATCAATAAGAGGGAGCACCATCTTCCCTAAACCTTGATGGCCAGGATCATCTGTGAGACTAGGAGGCGGCCGAGACCACGACATCCGTACATAGGGTGGTCGACATGTTCTCGAAGAAGATGTCGGTGTAGTTGTCGTGGCCAAGGAGAGGAAGAAAATGGATGAAGCAACCCGGCGGGTGGCCGAAGGACCAATCGTGAGGTGAAGCTGGAGGGTTTCATAAACCTGACGCACCTGCTGGCTTAGGGTTTGGAATAGGAAGAATTTGGATCCAGCGGCACCAACGGTGTTCTTGCGAAGGTGTTGATAGATAGGATGGTCGCCAGCGTTGATCTAAAGTTGACTCTAGTGGAGACATTGGAGAGTTCTTCTATTGTCAAGTTCCTGCTGTAGGAGGGAAGAGGAGACGGAAGCCCCATTTTGAGCTGATATGTTCAAGATTTTACCTACTTTAATTATGATTTGTTTAGTTGGAGAAATTAACAGGTGTTAAGTTGATGTGATTTAAGTAGATGTTATTTATATATGTAGTTAAGTTGATGCGTTGAGACCAAAAATTTGTTCTTAATATTACTCATATATTGTTTGGATATGATTATCGTGTATGTGTACAAATATCATGTTTGAGTACAAATATCATATTTGGTTACAAATATCATATTTGGTTACAAATATCTATGAATTACAAATAGTCATTTATGGGGTACCAATAACAATTCTCAAAATTTATCATTTTGGGAGAGTTGACTTGAAACACAATGAAAACTAGATAAATTGTTCTTCCATATGTTCACTAGGATTGTGTGGGGAATTGTCAATATAAAACTATGTTTTCTCATGTTTCTTTGGTAAATCCAATTACCTATTAATTACATTGGAACCAAACACCAAACATGGAACAGTGAAGTAAATTGAATTTGCATTTGTTCCTATTTTATTATAGGTCCCGGACCCAGTTATCTAGTTATTTAGTTATGTGTTATGCTCGAGTCTAGTTGGGGTTTAGGGTTTGCTTTAGTTTTCTTGTCTGTTGTATTTACGCTTATGCCATGATCTCTTATATTAGGAGACTCTGGGTCATGTAATATTATCGAAGAAGTGTTCTATTTTCTTTCCTTCTGTGTATGAGATCTTAGAAGCTCTCTCTTTAGTACGCCCCGCTTAGACAATCGCGGTTCTGTCTCCATTGTATCCTCTCTGTCATCATCCTCGTCTCCGGTCATCCTCTGACATCTCTATCGGTGTTGAAGGGCTAGGACCATAACATCTTGGTATTAGAGCCATCTTTCCTCCCCCTTCTGATTGGACATCGCTGTGTTTTAACCTCTCGAACCAACAACCGCTGCTTCGCTCTTTTACGGCTTCTGAACGGCTCGTCTATCTGCTTCATCACCAAGTGCAGGAGCAGTCGCTTCTTCGACTCATCTGCATCCTCACTAAGAGCAGAAGCGTCGTCAGCCTCTACATCATCGACAACACACGCCATCTCCGTCGGGAACCAAGACAGTAACACCGCCGATCACGCTCCTCTTCCCTTCCAAACCTGCATGCCCCATCCTCCATCACCGACGCCGCTCGTCTCCTTCCAACGAGGGTTTCGCTCATCTCCTTCCAACACTCGGCAAGACTCACCATCTCCTCTGCCTCTGCTAACTCCTTCACGAACACCTCCATCACACGTCTCTCTGCTTCCTCGAGCCCCAGACTGCCTCCTTTCTTATCTTCATCGAGCCGCCTGCACAGTACATCAAGCAGCAGGCCGCACGATGCTCTATCCTGACTTTTCGAGCCCACCAAAATTAGCCACTGCAGACTTCATCTTGAGCCCTACACAGCCATGCTGGAATTTTATCACATGGTTTTATTTGGCAGCAGCAACATTAATTGATTCTCATCAAGTACACCTATCCTCCTTGCTTCTCGAGCCGCACGCGCCTACTGTCCTTAATTAAATTCCTGAGTTGGGGAATTTTGGGGTGGTTGGTATCATTGGGAAGCATCGCGGATCTCGTGACAACCCAAATTTTGCCGTCTTCGAGGAATTCAACCGACATGTCACCCGCTCCTTCTCTCGCTCCTCTCTTAATATGGAGGACTCACCCAATTTCTTGGATGCTATAACCCAGATCCACACAGTCATGACTGTCGTGGATGCACGCCTTCAAGAAGTAGAAGCCTTCTTTCGGGATGCCGAAGCACGTCATACGGACGACATGATCACCCTCACTACCAAACTTAATGGACTAACAACCACCCTTCCTCTTGTTACCACCCCACCGACTGATCACGCCAGCAACAGTCAAGTCCTGTCATCTTCATGGGCCACCGCAATGGGTCACCGCCATGAGCCACCACCACCAACCCTCGTATGCCCTGAGACTGTTAGACAGCGCGCTACTCCAGGTTGAATTTTCTAATTTATGATGGGAAGATGGACCCATTGGGTTGACTCACTAGGTGTCAACAATTTTTCCCCACTAGCAAACACCGACAACGGATGAGATTCATCTAACGTCCTTCCATCTACTCAACTCTGCCTTTGGCTACTCGTCTCCTCACCTACCAACCAGGCTCTGACATGGGACGACTTTAAGCTGTTTTGCAATTTGCATTTTGGTCCTCCCCTCCGCAACCCCTTCGGGGAGCTCACAATTTTACGACAGGCGAGATCTTTAAATGATTATCTGGAACAGTTTCAGTTTCTCCTGACACATGTCACGCTTTCCCCGGGGTTGCAAGTCACCATCTTCACCGTCGTACTTCGCGATTGTCTGCGACTGTATATCGAATTTGAAACTCCTCAAAATTTAGTGACTGTTATGATCTTGGCCAGGATTTGTGACTGTCGCCTCCTGCTGGCACAGAGGTTTATATTCTCGATGACATAGGAGGTCCGTCAGGACGTGTCGAGGGCCCTCCTACCCCTCCGATTTGTTGACTCTCTCGTGCCGATGTGATGGAATGAAGAGCATACGGCTTATGTAATAACTGCGACAAGCAGTACCCTCGCGGACATCAGTGCAAGAAACTTTTTTATCTACACGTCGAGGGCTCTGACTATTAGGGTGTCAGATGAGGCTGCTCCCGTCATCGATCTTCCTTGAGCATGATGTCAAGCTCGTTTTGCAAGGGGGAGAGATGTTATAGGCCTCGGGCCCAGTTTTCTAGTTATTTTATTATGTTTTATTTTCGAGTCTATTTGGGGTTTAGGGTTTGGTTTAGTCTCCTTGTGATGTATGCTGAAATATGAAATTGATTTTAAAAGGTATTTTTTGTGCTCGATTTAAAGTTTAGAGGTGAAATCATGACATCACGAGCTTCAACATGAGTTAACTTAATCAAAATATTAGCAAACCCGCGCCAAGCGACTTAGCACTTGCCCGCTTTCAACAATATATTTAATTCGTCCACAAGCATCACAATAGAGGTAACAAAAATAACGACAAAAGAACATAGACTAATGTTGTGCAAGCAAGCTTTGAAAAATATTAAACGTCAACATGCATTCGCGAATAGTAGCTTAAAAGGTAATCAAGATACGAGAAGAGGGAGGGTCTACAACTTATGCTAAAGACAAGACCCGGCTGTGTAAAGAGGGGTGGAAGCAGAGGATCTCTGGACCGAGACTGGACGATGGAGGGGCACCTAGATGAGGGGGCTCAGTAAATAAATTAGGCAAGAGGAGTGAGACGAAGTGGAAGACTGGCGGTGGGCTCTTCGTGGCTGGAGGTGTGCCGATGAGGGTTTCAGCGGCGGTGGAAGGGCTAGGACGCGAGTTTCCACGACAGATAATGACGGAAATCTGTGGCGTGGGCTGGGTTCGGGCACAACGTCAGCCAGGCAGAAGGCAGGTCGCTGGCGCCGGAGATGGCTTCAGGAGGCGTTGATGGAGCGAGGGGGTCAAACGGCCGGCAATAGGAGGTGGAGTCGACGAGGCTCATGTGGGCAATACCGGGAAGCAGAGTGATCCATCTTCCTTCACCCGTCTCTTTCCTTCCGTCCGGTGATCCATCTGCGCCGATCTCGATCCAGCCTCTCCATTGCCACCACCGGCCCTCGTGGGCTCCGACAGCCCTTCCCCGACCTACCACGAGTCACGATCTTCATTTCAATCTCCATCCGACCTGGTTGAGTATTTTTCGTGGATCCTCTATTATTTATGACGTGTCTATGGTATACCTCTTATTCTCATTGCTCACCCACGGTTATTATGATTTTATGCTTAAGTTTAATTGATCTTTGAAATTTTAAGAGCTTGCCAAATTTACCACTTGTCTGTTTGTCGTTAATTTGAAAATCTTCTTGTCTCGCAATTTTTTCATTTCTTTAAAGTGCTCGCCTGTGGAGTATTAAATTGTATTAATTCAACATCTGATTGTTAGATATTAACGCGTGTTTTCAACTCCAGATTGGTTATCACACTATAATGCTCGTGAAAACTTAAAAAGTGTTGTGGAATTTAATTTCATCACAAATTTTATCCTTTAAAAATCAATTTCGGATTTAGGAATACATCACCTTGTCTGTTGTATTTATGCTTATGCCACGATCTCCTCTTATATAAGGAGACCCTGAGGTCATGTAATGTTATCAAATAAGTATTCTATTTTTCTTCCTCCTGTGTGTGAGATCTTGGAAGCTCTCTCTCTTCAGCACGCCCCACTTAGGCAGTCGCGATTCCGGCTCCGTTGTATCTTCGTTGTCATCCTCCGGCGTTCCTGCCGGTGTTAAGGGCTAGGCCCATAACATATTCCTTCATATCAAACATACCATTGGGGATTTAATGGTCTAGATTATTACTAAATACATCATTGCCTCCCCTACCACTCTGTTCTTTTCTGTTTGTCAATTTCTTCAAATGTTGTGTAGTCCAACATCTTGTTTTCTGCAGGTGGTGCAACGATTTCCCTCACTTACATTGCTTCTGAGAGAAGCATCCCCGGGTAAAATCCTCTTCTCATTTTTACTGTTCCAAGGAGTATATGAAATAGTCAGCGCAATCATGACACTCTTAGGGCATGTTTGGCGCGGCACGTGAGTGTTTGGTGGAGCAGAATGATACCCCCATTGGCCCATTTTAACATCTTCTCCGGTCACGCCGAGGCCCTGCATTCGTCAGTGGTGGTGCGAGACGGCATTTTCTTATAAAAATAATTAAAGATACAGGCTTCATAGAATAAAACTTCAACAATGCAAAGTATGGTATATGTAATGACACAAATTGCGTTTGTGCCCGCAGATATGGTGGGGGCATGAGTTCTGCCAAAGCAGCTCTTGAGAGTGACACTAGAGTATGCCATCTTCATATCCCCCGCTCCCCCCAAAAAGTATTGTACCATTTTCAAAATTTTTGGGGAGCATTGATGCCGAACTGCCATCTTTGTTAATGAAGGTACTGGCTTTTGAAGCAGGAAGGAAAAAACAAATTCGAGTGAATACAATCTCTGCAGGTATGTATGCATCTTTGTCTTTCACTTCGCTCATCTCAAGTTTTCAAAGTTTCTCAAATGCTAAATTCCTTGACATAATCAAATAAACATGCATGCATTTTTCAAACATCAGGCCCACTGGGGAGCCGGGCAGCGAAAGCCATCGGATTCATTGAGAAGATGATAGAGTATTCATATGCTAATGGACCGCTTCAGAAAGAACTGCTGGCAGGTAAACTTTTAAAATGTAATAAGAACTCAAGTTTTTGTGTGTTGATGCACTGAAGAGCATGATTTAGTCCTCATCAGGCGAAATATAAGTCGTCGTACAACCCATATTACTTTTTACCACTTTTATCTCGTCCAACTTTTTCGGACCATTTTAACTTTTGAGAGCGCTGAAGAAAGTTAAATTGTGAAAGGATTTGAAGTTAAATTAGGCTCTTGGGGGTGGAAGAAACAGCGGTAGGAAAACGTGGTAGCATTAGAGTCGTCAAGGAAAGTTGTTTTGAAAATGTTGGAGAATGGTTAGAAAATCTCCATTTAAGCGCTTTTCAAAAAAGTATTTTACATTTTTTTTTTTGGAAGAACACCATTTTAATAATTACTATTTAACTTTTTAATAATTAAAAATGTATTGTATGCTAATCATTTATCACACTGATAAGTATATAATATATAAATTCTAAATTAACAAGTTAAAAAAAGGTCAGCATGAAGCAAAGATAGCGAATGAGTGAAGAATTACGAATGAGAACATTTGCAGCAGCGTGAAGGAAGAAAGACAGACTGTGAATCACTTGGATGTTACTTTTGTAAACACTTGTATAAAAGAGGAAAAGAGATCAAAATCAATTATCTTCAATTTATACTATGAGAGTGTCAAGTGGGAAAATGTGTTTGGGCCATGCTTTAAGAACAAACCCTAAACCAATTATCTTCAATTTATATATACTATGAATTAAATATTCGATCAAATTAAGCTGTAATGAACTGCCGATTCCTGATCATGTGGATTTTCTCAGTTATTTTTCAAACAAACATTTCTGCGACATTGCTCAGCTTCGTGTTCTAATTGAATATTGCGCAGATGAAGTCGGTGCCGCTGCGGCTTTCTTGGCGTCCCCGCTGGCTTCAGCCGTGACCGGTTCAGTAGTTTATGTCGACAATGGATTGAACACCATGGGTTTAGCAACTGACAGCCCTTCTCTCTCGGTATAAAAGAGGCAGGATTTTTCTTTTTCTTTTTTTTGTTAAAAATCCCCAGCTGCAATACAATCTGATATTAATAATTGGTTTGGATGAATTCTTATTTTTCAGTGAGCTTTCAATGCTTTCAGATAGAGGCCCACGCCTGGCTTTACCCTGGCTCAGGATGGGCTCTGGCCCAGGCCTCCCTTTAGCCGGGCTCAGGACGGGCCCGGGCCCCCTCTCAAAGAGGGGGACCTGCCAAGGCACCCAAGGCGGGGTCCGGCCCGGGCCCCGGCCTACCAGGTTATCAAATAGGCTGAAATTCTCACCTAATACGCTGGATTTTCCGCCTATATTAGAAATCCCGCATTCCAATAAGAAATTCCGCATGGTGGCGAGATTTACCACAGGATTTCTGAAATCTTGTTGGCCTGGGTGTGGGGCCCAAGCGGGCGGTGCTCAGGCGTATCCGGCCCAGGTTTGGTCCTGACACCAGGCAGGAAGGGCTATGAGCTGATATGAGGCTCTCTTGGTCCGGTCCGGGCCTAGCCGGACTTTTATCGGGCTGGGGCATAAACCAAGTATTTTTATTCGCCCGTCAAATAAAATGGCAAAATTCCTAGTGCGTCACTCTGGAAAACTATAAAAAGAGCCTCGCTTTTATTTGAAGGGTGATGATTGGAGGAAGAGTGAATCTTGCGCTTTTGCATTGGGACACGTAGAAAATCAGATTTTGAATTTAAGCTCTAATTTAAGTGTGAGATTAGGTTGATTTGTTAGGCCTTTGTGATCATATGGTGGGGGTGAACCAAAAGAATAGGTGCAAGGCCGAAAGAGTGTATGCAATGATAGTTCGTATAGGCACAGATGCAAAAACTCCATCTATCCAATATAAGGCCTATTCATATTTGCAAAAAATAAACTAGCTTAAGCACAAGCTTCAAGAGCCAATCTAGGTAAATACTATACACCGAGAAATGATACATTTTTGTAGAAGTCAAATAATACCCAATTAGTGGTTCACTATACACATTTCTACATTAGTCTATGGACAAAAACGCTTTATAACTAGAAGCAGACATACATTGTAGATACTAAATAGAAACGTATAAAATAAGAAGCATACAGAGCAGTTAAATCTAAAATGAAATCTTAATTACATACGTGCATAGAACTAGAGACTCTGTGTGTGGGCCCTAACTACAGTCTTGCGCACCAACGCTGATTTCGTCGAAGGCCCTCATCATGAGCTTATAACTAGCGCTCTAACAGTTCAGTTTGGTTTGATTTTTAAGTAAAACCTCAAACCGAACCACTCTTGTGTGATTTTAAAAATTTGGAATGTATCAAACTGCTCAAACATTGAAACTGAACCGAATCAAACTGAATGGTTCAGTTTGATTTGATTTGGTTTGGGTGATTTAAATAATGTGTAATCTTAAAGGCCCCGTTCGTTACGCGCGAATTGGGCCGTTGAAATTGGTATTCATTTACCAATTCCAATTAGGGCCGTTCGGTATGTCAAACAAACCGTGGGAATCGGAAATGAATCGG
The DNA here is from genome assembly GCA_039583875.1 of Platanthera guangdongensis. Classification (NCBI taxonomy): domain Eukaryota; kingdom Viridiplantae; phylum Streptophyta; class Magnoliopsida; order Asparagales; family Orchidaceae; genus Platanthera; species Platanthera guangdongensis. Next base: position 2,314,340 of record CM077149.1, on the reverse strand, counting down.
GAATCCCTCGGAATTGGGTACAAGGTAAACACGCGACGTTCATTTCCGACCTCGCTAGGTCAGATTTCGCGATTCCTGCTCCGTCGCGCCGCTCCTCTTCCTGCTCCCGTCGCGTGCCGCTCTTGCTCCCGTCGCGCCGCTCCTGCTCCCGTCGCGGTATCTTCTTCTTCTTCTTCTTCTGTTTACTTGTGAAATCACTCCAGATTATCTCCAGATTATTTCAGTTTAATTCACTCCAGTTTAATTAACTCCTAATTGTTTGTGAAATCACTCCAAATTTCACAAGAAATCTGGACTGATTTCAGTCCAGATTACAAGAAATTTGGACTGAAATCAGTACAGAATTCACAAGAAATCTGGACTGATTTCACAAACAATTAGGAGTTAATTAAACTGGAGTGAATTAAACTGAAATAATCTGGAGATAATCTGGAGCGATTTCACAAGTAAACAAAAGAAGATACCGCGACGGGAGCAGGAGCGGCGCGCGACGGGAGCAGAAAGTGGAGCGGCGCGACGGAGCAGGAATCGCGAAATCTGACCTAGCGAGGTCGGAAATGAACGTCGTGTGTTTACCTTGTACCCAATTCCGAGGGATTCCCGATTCATTTCCGATTCCCACGATTTTTTTGACATACCGAACGGCCCTAATTGGAATTGGTAAATGAATACCAATTCCAACGGCCCAATTCCCGCGTAACGAACGAGGCCTAAGAGTAATAGTCTAATAGTAATAGTCTAAAAAGTAACAGAATAATAGAACAAAAAAAATACATGTAATTTAAATATCAGTAAATGTTGTTATTCAATACGGTTCGGTTCGGTTCGGTTCGGTTCGATTAACCATGCAAAATCATGAACCGAACCAAACCAAACCGTATGGTTTTTCTAAAATCAAAACTGTGATCAAATCGCGACCTACTGAAACCGATGTAAACTTTGTGGTTTGATTTGGTTTGGTTCAGTTTGGCGGTTTGGTTTGTTGCATGCTTACATGCCTACATATAACAATCTCATAAATAATTAAGGCGGTTGCTATCCGCACAACACTTTAGGATATCCGCACTATGTTTTAGGTGTTTTGCTCTCTAAAAGTAGATAATCGCACTCTATTCCTGCACGCCATCGGAAGTCCCTTGTGTTTCCTCGTTCCCATCAAAACCCCCTTCGTCGGCACCCGCGACCGCTCCGACGGTGTCGCCCCTTCGCAGGATTTCCAGTCCTGCCTACACTCCTTCAACGGTGCCTGCTCTAGTCCAGTCTAGGATTTCGACGACCTCTGCAAGCACCTGCTCCAGTCCAAACTAGGGTTTTGATGCCCTCTGCAAGCGCCCGCTCCAGTTGTTGAAACTGAGATTCGGTTCCACCTAGAGTTCAGACCTAGGGGTGCAACTCACACCTACTTCTCTCAAGCTGTCCCTTGGTGAGAGACCTGAGTTTGGAAAATGACCCTTGGCACTAGCGTGGAGGTTCCACCTCACAACCGTAAGATCTTTGAGATCTCCCCCTCCCTAGCCGATGCTGATCCAGGTGCCTTGGAGGATGAAGGAAGAAGATGAAGATTGGTGAAAACAGATCCCTCTCCAAGGCACCGCAAGGGTCTATTTATAGATTTTTTTGGGGATGACCTGCCAATAGCGCAATGTCGTTGCTCTAAAATTACTGAAATACCCTGGGCTGGTCTGCCAATAGCCAGACTCCGCTGTTTTGAACAGTTATCTGCAGCCCACTAGGGGCAAAATAGCAGACCATCAAGTCGGGCGAGCTGCTCAAGCTGGGCGAGATCCTCAAGCCGGGCGAGCTGCCCAAGTCGGGCGAGACCCTCAAGGGGCCGGGGCGAGTACCGACCTCCCGCCGCACCCGCCCCCTAAAGAGGGGCCGTGTGGGTGCCAGCCTCTCGCCGCACCCGCCCCCTAAAACAGGCCGGGGCGAGTGCCAGCCTCTAGCCGCACTTGCCCACTGAAGAGGGGTTGGGCGGGTGCCGGCCTCCCGCCGCATCCTCCCCCTAAAATAGGCTGGGGCGAGTGACGGCCTCCCGTTGCACTCGCCCCCTGAAGAGGGGCCGGGGCAGGTGTCGGCCTCCCGCCGCACCCGCCCCCTAAAACAGGTTGGGGCGAGTGCCGGACTCCCGTCGCACTCGCCCCATGAAGTGGTGCCGGTGCGAGTGTCGACCTCCCGCCGCACCAGCCCCTTAAAACAGGTCGGGGCGAGTGCCGACCTCCCACCACACTCGCCCTCCTAAAGAGCGGTCGGGGCGGGTGTCGGCCTCCCTCCGCACCTGCCCCCTAAAATAGGCTGGGGAGAGTGCCGGCTTCCCGCCACACCCGCCCCCTAAAACAGGCCGGGGCGAGTGTCAGCCTCCCTCCGCACTCGCCACCTGAAGAGGGGCCGGGGCGGGTGTTGGCCTCCCGCCGCACTCGCCCCCTAAAACAGGTCGGGGCGAGTGTCGGCCTCCCACCGCACTCTCCCCTTGAAGGTGGGTCGTGGCGAGTGTCGACCTCCCGCCGCACCCGCCCCCTAAAACAGGCTGGGGTGAGTGTCGGCCTCCCGCCGCACCCGACCCTTTGCCCCCTTAGCCTTTGGGCTCACTTGTCCCGAACCATTCTCTGGATTACACCTTGTGCTTGCTTGGGGACACCACTCCGCGAATACGAGGATGTACACAATCCACGCTCTTTTTGAGCGAGTTCCACGCTTGGAAAGAAACGTCCAACCAACCGTATTCGCTGAGTGTAGCACTCTTGGAGTCGAAAATACTTGGTCTCTCCGAGGGGTCAACATGATATATATGCCAGCTAATGGGAGCCTGGGTGGCGAGATCCCCTCTAGGTAGAATTCACTTAACCTCCCTGAGGGGTCAACCTGCACCACCATCTAATGGGAGCCTGGATGGAGAGATCCCCTCGGGGTAGAATTTGTCTCGGGACTTGTTGCAGTATGGAGGTCCGGCGGTCTGTAGCTGTTTGGAGGTCGGGCGGTCTGACAGTTTGTTGCAGTATGGAGGTCGGGCGGTCTGTTGCTGTTTGGAGGTCAGGTAGTCTTGCAGTTTATCTCAGCAGCTTGTCTGTCGGGTTGTTGTTGTTTGTTATCCAGGCGGTCTGGCGGGTTGTCTCAGGCGACTTGGAGACAGGTGGTCTAGCAGTCTCCTGTGACGGCTTATTCTTTGTGGCAGCTTGTTCTCTCCTTCTGGTGGTTGTCAAGTGGTTAGCCTATTCGTCTAACCGCGCGACTTGTTAGGTTTGTTTATTTGTAAAGCCGCATATAATTGTAAATATTTAGTCTCACATTGTTTTTTTTGTAATCTCTCTCATCTCCTCCATTTTATAAAAGGGAGACTATACCTTTGTAATATTTACCTTTTTGGATAATAAAAATTTGTTACTCCAAATTTTTGGTCTGTTTGTTTTCTGTTCGCACATGGTATCAGATGACTCTCCTCCTTCTCTCTCTCCCTCACCACCACCGCTCTCTCCCTCCTCTACACGTCCATCTCTCTCCACTACCGGGCTAGCTCTCTCCGCCACGGATGCTCCGGTTACTGAGGAACATGCCGACCTGGATCTTCTCATTGCTCTTCTCAAAGGGATGCAACCGTGTACCCAGCACCCGTTGGCTACTGTTGTTTCATATGATCGTCTAACTCCTTCTCGCGGAGCGTTTGCATTGGCTATCTCTGTCACTGCCACTCCCCGCACCTACCAGGAAGCTCTTGTCGTTCCTCATTGGAAGGCCGCCATGGATAAGGAAATTGCTACCCTCACTGAAAGGGGTACCTGGACCCTTGTTCCTCCCCCTTTGGGCGCTGATGTGGTTGGTTGTCGCTGGGTATTTGTTGTAAAGTTCCATCCGGACGGCGACATGGATCGATACAAGGCTCGCCTGGACGCCAAAGGCTTCACTCAGACTTATGGTGTTGATTACTTTGACACCTTCTCTCCCGTTGCTCGTCTCAGCACCATTCAGATCCTTCTCTCTGTGGCTGTCAACAGGGATTGGCCCATTTCACAGCTGGATGTTAAGAATGTCCTTCTCCATGGTGATCTTTAAGAAGATGTTTACATGGAGCAACCTCCTGGGTATGTTGCTCAGCGGGAGACACGAGTATGTTGTCTGAAGAAGGCCATATATGGCCTAAAACAAAGCCCTTTGGGCTTGGTTTAACAAGTTTAGCGGTATTGTTGTGTCCATTGGTTTTACAAGAAGTTAAGCCGATCACTCCTTATTCATTCTCAAAATCTACTCGGGTCTGGTGGTTCTTGTTGTATATGTGGATGACATTCTTCTTACTGGTGATGATCAGGCTAGGGTATCTTTGGTAAAGAAATACCTCTGTCAACACCTGGTCATAAAGGATATGAGCTCCCTAAAATACTTTCTGGGAATTGAAATCTCTAGGAAGCCCAACTCCATGGTCCTTTCCCAACAGAAGTATGCTCTTGATCTACTAAAAGAGGCAGGGTTGATTGGTGCTAAACCTGCCTGATGTCTCATGACTGCTGGAGAAGACAAAACTTGGACAGATGACTCGCCTCTTCTATCCGATCTTACGAGGTACCGGCGTCTGCTTGGCAAACTCATTTATCTCACGGTAACCAGACCCTACATCTCATATGCTATAGGCAAGGTGAGCCAATTCATATAAGCTCCTAGGGAGTGTCATCTACAGTCTGTCCTGAGGATATTGGAGTATGTTAAAGCAGCGCCAGAGAAAGGACTTCTTTTTTTAGAAGAATGGTCACTTGAGGGTTGAAGCATACTTAGATTCAAGCTATGCTGATGACAAAGGAGACCGCAAGTCAACATCGGGCTTTTGCACGTTTGTTGGAGGAAATCTTGTGAGTTGGAAGAGCAAGAAATAGTCTGTGGTCTCCAGGTCTAGTGCAGAAGCAGGATATCGTAATATGGCGTCGATCACATGTGAGTTGAAATGGTTACGTGCTCTCATGCTTGACTTAGGAGAGGTCTACAACTATCCTCTTCCTATGTTCTGCGATAATAAGTCCGCAATATACATCTCCAAAAATCCGGTCTTTCATGAGAGAACAAAACACATGGAAGTCGACTGTCATTTTATTCAGGAAGAGATCTTAAAGAAACAGATTTGTACTCCGTTCGTCACTTCTGACAATGAGGTTGCAGATATCTTCACCAAGCCAGTGTCCGCTTCTTTTTTCCACATTTGCGATAAGCTGGGTATGATTGGTATCTATGCTCTAGCTTGAGGCGGAGTGTTGTAATATGGAGGCCGGGAGGTCTGTTGTTGTTTGGAGGCCGAGCGGCCGGTTGGTTTGTTGTAGTATGGAGGTCGGGCGGTCTGTTGTTGTTTGGAGGCCGGGTGGTCTGGCAGTTTATCTCAGTGGCTTATATGTCGGGCTGTTGTTGTTTGGTATCTGAGCGGTCTGGCGGTTTGTCTCAGGCGACTTGGAAACTGGCGGTCTAGCAGTCTCCTGTGGCGGCTTGTTCTCTTTGACAGCTTGTTCTCTCCTTCTGGTGGTTGTCGAGCGGTTAGCATATTCGTCTAACCGAGCGACTTGTTCGCTTTATTTATTTATAAAGCCGCATATACTTATAAATATTTAGTCCCACCTTTCCTTTTTGTAATCTCTCTCATCTACTCCATTCTATAAAAGGGAGGCTATACTTTTGTAATACTTACCTTTTTGGATAATAAAAATTTACTCCAAATTTTCGGTCAGTTTGTTTTCTGTTCGCACAGGACTCTACCCTGAGGCACATTCGATTCATCCAGCTAGTGGGCGCCAAGGTGAGGATGTCTTCTCGGGGGGTCGGTTCCTTCTCTCCTCTGAGGCACATTCGACCAATCAAGCTAGTGAGAGCCTGGGTGAGGAGATTCTCTCAGGGTTGGAACCTTCTCTCCACCGAGGTACATTCGACCCATCCAGCTAGTGGGAGCCTGGATGAGGAGAACCTCTTGGGGTTGGAACCTTCTCTCTACCGAGATACATTCGACTCATCCAACTAGTGAGAGCCTGAGTGAGGAGAACCTCTCAGGGGTCGGTTCCTTCTCAACACCGAGGCACATTCGACCCATAGCTAGTGGGAGCCTGGATGAGGAGATCCTCTTGGGACGAGAACTTACTACCGAGGCACATTCAACCCATCCAGCTAGTGGGAGCATGGATGAGGATATCCTCTCGGGGTCGAAACCTTCTCTCCACCGAGGCACATTCGACCCATCTAGCTAGTGGGAGCCTGGATGAGGAGATCCTCTCGGGGTTGGAACCTTCTCTCCACCGAGGCACATTTGACCCATCCAGCTAGTGAGAGCCTGGGTGAGGAGATCCTCTCGGGGTTGGAACCTTCTCTCCACCGAGGTACATTCAACCCATACAGCTAGTGAGAGCCTGGGTGAGGAGATCCTCTCGGGGGTCAGTTCCTTCTTGCCACTGAGGCACGTTCGACCCATCCAGCTAATGGGAGACTGGATGAGGAGATCCTTTAGGGATGATAACTTACTACCGAGACACATTCGACCCATTTAACATGTGGGAGCCTGGATGAGGAGATCCTCTCGGGATTGTAACCTTCTCTCCACCGAGGTACATTCGACCCATCCAGCTAGTGGGAGCCTGGATGAGGAGAATCTCTCAGGGTTGGAACCTTCTCTCCACCGAGGCTCATTCGACCCATCCAGCTAGTGAGATCCTAGGTGAGGAGATCCTCTCGGGGGTCGGTTTCTTCTCTCCACCGAGGCACCTTCGAATCATCCAGCTAGTGGGATCATGGATGAGGAGATCCTCTCGGGACGAGAACTTACTACCGAGGCACATTCGACTCATCTAGTTAGTGGTGGTCTGGATGAAGAGATCCTCACGGGATTGGAACCTTCTCTCCACCGAGGTACATTCGACCCATCCAGCTAGTGGGAGCCTAGATGAGGAGATCCTCTCGGGGTTGGAACCTTCTCTCCACCGAGGCACATTCGACCCATCTAGCTAGTGAGAGCCTAGGTGATGAGATCCTCTCGGGGGTCGGTTCCTTCTCGCCACAGAGGCACATTCGACCCATCCAACTAGTGGGAGCCTGGACGAGGAGATCCTCTCAGGACGAGAACTTACTACTGAGGCACATTCGACCCATCCAGCTAGTGGGAGCCTGAATGAGGAGATCCTCTCAGGGTGAGATTAAGCACGTCATTCGAACCATACTAAATTCAACATCCTCAAACAGGAGGATTTTTAGGATACATGACCTCCTGACTCAGATGGTCAGGGGTAGAGCTCATTACAAAAACATAAAAGAGAAAAGACTTCACTAGAGCAAGGTTTCTTCAAGTTGCTTGGGTATGATGGTCGTTATTCGCCTCCTTCTTCTCTGATAACTCTATCCTGCTCAAGCTCTCCATGATCTTCTCCATCTCCTTTGCCCTGGCTGGCTAGGAGATGGTGTTGACGGCCGTGATGTAGCACTGCCTTGCCATCCTGGGGTCTCCCCTGATCCTGACTTGGATCCCTCTCGTGTTAAACTTGAGACACTGGTGAAATGACGATGACACACAACAAAAGACGCTGATGAGGGGTCTTCTGAAGATGGCATTGTAACTACTCGGAGCGTCAACAATGACGAACCGGCTAGGTCCCCCCTAACTTCACCTGGAGTCCGACTCCATCTTCTACCTCCTTCCTTTCCCCTGAAAATCCAAACATGGGTCCGTACGAGGCCAACACCCTCATTGGTTCCACCTTCATCTTGTCAAACGCCTTCTTAAAAATGACGTTGACAGAGCTCTCTTTGTTAACCAAGATCCGGTAGACAATATAGCCTTCGATGTCTGCCTGGATGACTAGCACATCACAGAACGGATCCTCATGATCTGGCATGCCCTTCATTGAGAATGTGATCTTCTCCTCTAGGGTGGGGTCTGGGATTTTGAAGCGACGCTCTGACAGTATATGACATAGAGGCTTACCTTTTGAGTGGCCTCGATCCCCACTCCACCATGGATCACTCATATAACTCCTCGGGGTCCTACATCGACCCAGTCCTCACACACGTCATCTCCCTCTACTCTGGGTAAAACTTCTTCAATTCATATCGGTGGCTGCTGCTGGGCTAGGCCTCTCGCCTCTCTCACTTCCAGGAATTCGGTGCAGGTATATGTGGCGTGACCCTCTACCTGGTGGAAGTCATAGTATGATAACACTCTTCCTCCCCTTCTTCGACGGGCTGGTGATATCTCCTGCTACATCTTCCCCCTCTTCCTATCTCCATGGCTTGCTGCAGTGGTGGTAGGAGCTGTCTAGGGGCTTGTCTCTGGAAGTTGAACCTCCCTTGGCCTCTATGAAAGTTCCCCCCACCCTGGACGAGACCTCTTCCTGGACCCTGAACGGGCCCTCCCAGTTTCCTCCAACCTGGCTCCGGACCTTCCTGAGGTCCCTGGAACCCCTGAGCTCTTTACTCTTCTCTCCTTCTTCCCTCCTGATGCCTCGATCCACCTTGCTCCTTCAACCCTGCCTCTGTTAACCTTGCCAACTTCTTGACAAATGCCGGGTTGGCCGCCTCAGTTGCTATCTCCTCTGTCGCCATTTCCATCAACTCCTCGAAGGATAGGGGCCTTTCGGATCAGAGTCGTCTTGAAGAACCCCTCACGTAACCCCATGTTGGAACACCCTATTACTAATTTGGGTCAGGATCACTATGTCTCTAGGAACCTTTGCTTGACCTTCTGTATAGCTTAATAGGTTAATTAGAATTGAGTCTAAGGGTTAGAAGTCTAGGTTTGGAAGCTGCCCTGAAGACCAAGTTTTTCTGTCTGGAGGCTAAGTCTGATCGTCGAGCTCAGCACGATGGTTCGTCGAACTCCGGTCGACGATCGTCTAGCTCAACTTCGACAGATCGTCGAACTCCATTCGACGATCGCTGAGCTCAACTTCATAATATCGTCGAACTACATTCGACGATCGGTGAGCTCAGGTCGACGATTTTGACTCTGCATTAGATCTTTATCTCTGAGCTCAGTTCGACGATCTTTGAGCTCAGATCGGCGATTATTTTGCTGCTTAAGTTTTCCAGATCGCTGAGCTCAGCTCGACGATAGCAGAACTCAGTTCGATGATTTCAGATAACTTCCAGAATTCAAATTCAAATCAGTTAGGAGTTATTCTGCAATTAATTCAGAGATTTGCTAGCCGTTTTCATTTATTTCTAGACCAAGTTTCAAGGGATTTTTCAAGGAATAATTTTGTGGACTTTCCTCCAGAAGAGATTATGCAATTAAGGATGCAATCAATGCAGACCAACGACTATCCTTGACAGAGAATGATATTCTATTCTGGAACAGAGAATAAAAGATAGAATGTTTTTTGAATCTACACCAACCAGAAGAATAGAACACACAATACAGAGAGAGAATACAGATTACAGAAAAATACTCAAAAATCTTCTGTCAAAAAGATTTCAGAAGAACACTCATTCAAAGAGATCAAGCTTTCAAAAAATCTTCAGATCTCTTCGGTCTTAAAAGTGTTCAAGGCCAACATCATTTCAAGACTCCAGACACTCAACATTTCAGCCATTGATGAAACCATCTATTGCTGGAGTTCTATCTTTGAAGGCCTATCACCCTCAGCAAAGCCTCTCTTCCTGAAGATCTCAAGGATTCAGGGGGAGCTTTGACATCAATCCACATAGTCTTCTCAGTTGTTTGAGAAAGAGAAGACTGCCATCACTCTCTCACCCCCACTCTGTAAAGGGTTTTTCAAACTCCCTTCAAAAGTTTGAATCTGGTTTTTGAGCACCTTGTCAAAAGCTCATTGGTGGCAAGACACCTGATCAAAAAATCTGCTTTGGTTTTTGAGCACCTTATCAAAAGCTCATTGGTGCCCAGGACACCTGATCAACTCATCCTGCAGTGGATTCCTACCTAGGGTGGTAGAAGAGTGGATGTACCCAAGTTTGTGGAACCACTATATTCCCTTGTGTCATCTGGTTTTGGCTTTCTTTCTTTTTGTTTCTGGCCTTGATTTTTCTGTGCTTAGTTTTTCCATAGCTTAGTACTGTGATTAGATTTATTTCTGCTTCCCTGCTCACACATATTATAACAATTGTTATAAAAGTTTGCACAAGTTTTTAAAGCACCATATACTCTATTCACCCCCCTCTAGAGTATATCAGATCTAGTTGCACTTTCAATTGGTATCAGAGGGAGGTTGGTTAAACATACCATACCTGATTGGTTGTACAGGCTAACACCTGAACCCCAAGATCCCAAACTAGATCTGTTTTTCTTTTGTATTTTATTATTAGATTTTGTTTGCACAAATCATGGCCCAAAACAAAGATTATGCTAGCACCAGACCTCCAGTGTGCAATCTGTCAAAGTTTGCACTTTGGAAAGCAAGGATTAGACTTTACATGAATTCTATTGACGAAGATATATTTAATTCTGTTTTGACAGTGTGTCCAAGACCCCCAGAGAATACAAGTACAAATGCTGTTCCACCTCCATCAGGAACAGATGCTGACATCAAAAAATGGAAAGTAGCTGATGCTAAGGCTATGAACATTCTAGCCCAGACAATGTCAGATGACATATTTCAAAAGGTAGCTGAATGTAATTCAGCCAAGGAAATTTGGGATAGACTCTCAGAAATAGTCTCAGGCTCAGCTGATGAAAGAAAAGACAGAAGATCCCATCTCATCTCTCAATATGAGAACTTCAAGAAGGGAGAGACTGAGTCAGTGGGAGACATGTATAACAGACTAAGTCTAATTGTCAGTGAACTGAGGACATTAGACAAAGAGATCTCTCTAACAGAACTCAATGACAAGATCCTAATGTGCTTCCTCAGCACTTGGGATTCAAGAATCTGGCCAATTAAGGATGCCAGAAGTCTGAATGAGATCACCACTGAAACTTTGTTGGGTAAGCTCAAATCTTATGAGCTACTCATCAAGAACAGAGAGGAAGAACAGAAGGCTGCTTCACCAGCCACAAGGAAAGAGAAGACCATAGCATTCAAGGCAACTGAGGATCTGCCTGAAGATAAAGCCACAGGCAATGATGAACTACTCAGCTTGCTGGACAAAAGATTCTACAAGATGGCCAGAAAGGACTTCAGAAGAAGATCATACAAGGAGCAGGATAAGCCAAGGTATGACAAGTCCATTGTTAACAACAAAGACATTATTTGCTTTGGTTGCAGGAAACCAGGGTACATAGTTCCTGACTGTCCAGAGAACAAGAACAAGGACAGAAGGGACAGAAAAGAAAGAAGAAAGGAGAAAGACTCCAAAAGAAATGGCAATAGCAAACCTTCCTCAAGCAAAAATAAGCATACAAGGGAAGGGTTTGTTGCTGAATCCTGGAGTGAGACTGAAGAGGAGTCAGAAGCCTCTTCCAGCTCCAGTGATGATGAGGATGATGCAGAAGAAAAGGAGTTCTGCATGATGGCAATCAATGCCTCACAGCACAATTCAGAGGAAGAGGAGTCAGAGTCAGACTCAGAGACTCAACCTGAAGAAGATCAGGTAATTAGTTCTTTTGATTTTACTTCAGAAGATTTTAAATCTGAATTTAAAGCACTGTGTTTAGACCTACTAAAGTCTGAGAAAGAGATTATCTCTCTCAGAAATCAATTATCTGAACACAATGTTTTAAAGTCAGAAAACCTCAAACTCTCTCAGGAGTTGGAGAACTGTAGGGAACAGATAGCTTCACTGAAAAGTGATCTCTCTGAGGCCAAGAAGCTTGAAGAATCCCTTAATGGGAGAAGCATCAAGCTGATGGACATCACAAGCACAGTGAACTCTAGATTCAACAGTACACTGGGCTTGGGTGCTTCATCCAGCCAACCTATAGTCCTAACAACTCCCATCAAGTTTATTTCTGACAAGGGAAAGGGAGTTGTAGAGGTTGCCAGGAAAAATTCTGATCTGCCTCCAAAAACTAAGTCCCAGCAGAAATCGTCGAACGGAGATCGACGATCGTCGAATGAAGATCGACGATCGCCGAACGCAGCTCGACGATCTCAGGAAAAATCGTCGAACACTGATCGATGATCTCAGCCAAAGTCGTCGAACACAGCTCGACGATCGCATATACCTGACCTCACCCATAGTCGACCGTCGAACGGAGCTCGACGATCTGACCCAAGATCGTCAAACGCAGCTCCAAGATCGTCGAACAGAGGTCAGAGCTCTGGAAACTTTTTCAAAGGCAAATCAAAATTGAATCCTAAGGGTTTCTCATCCCAAACCTTTAACCCTTATACTGAATGTATTATACCTCCAAGGAGATATCATCCTGAAGGATATAAGAGTCAACCTGGGATGTCTTTCATTTCAGAATTTAGAGGTTGTCAACCTAGGCCCAAGGTAAACTGGGTCAAAAATAAATGAATTGTTTTATGTGCAGGTGAAGACCTATCCAACATCTAACCAGCAATGGTATTTGGATAGTGGGTGCTCTAAGCATATGACAGGGAACAAGGACAACCTCACTTCCTTTAGAACCAAGCTTGGACCCAAAGTTATCTTTGGTGATTCCAACTTTGGACAAACTAAAGGATATGGTGCAGTCCAGATTGGTTCAGTAACCTTCAAGAAGGTAGCTTATGTGGAATGACTGAAGCACAACCTAATTAGCATCAGTCAGCTATGTGATGAAGGATACCAGGTGACCTTCAGCAAAACCTTATGCAGAATCAAGTCAGAGGACAACACAATTGTGTTGACAGGTAAAAGGAAAGGTAACATCTATCTAGTAGATTTTCTTTCAACTGATATAGATATTTGTCTGTTTAACTCTGTCTGTAGACCAAATGTTTTATGGAATAAGAGACTAGGACACCTAAACCTTAGAACTATTACTAGGCTCTCCAAGGACAACCTTGTTAGAGTACTACCTTCTGGCCCCTACAAGAAGGAAAGACTCTGCAGGGCTTGTCAATTAGGCAAGCAAACTAAAAACAGTTTTAAGTCACTTAATAAGAGTGATTCACCTAGGATATTGTATCTGTTACACATGGATCTATTTGGACCCATCACAGTACAAAGCTAGGAGGGAAATCCTACACTTTAGTAGTTGTAGATGACTTCTCTAGATTCACTTGGGTGTTCTTTCTAAGGAAGAAGTCTGATAACTTTAAGTGTCTAACAGAGTTTCTCAAATGTATACAGATTGAGTTCAATACTCACATTGCCCTGATCAGAAGTGATCATGGGACAGAGTTTGATTCTCTTCTTATGCAAGAGTTCTGTCAGAGTGAAGGGATCAGACATACTTTCTCAGCTCCTAGAACTCCTCAACAAAATGGGGTAGCTGAAAGAAAAAATAGAACCCTTATTGAATCTGTCACTACATTGTTGTCAGATGCTCATCTACCTCTATCCTTTTGGGCAGAGGCAGTGAACACCTCTAACTATGTGTTGAACAGAAGTCTGATACATAAACTAAAGGGAAAGACTCCCTATGAATTACTCAAAGGGAAGAAACCTAAAGTTGACTATTTTAGAGTCTTTGGTTATATTTGCTACATTCATAATAATGACAAGAAATATCTAGCAAAATTTCAAGCCAAAGCTGATGAAGGAGTGTTTTTGGGATACTCCATGATCAGCAAGGCTTATAGGGTCTATAATAAATCATCTTTGAAAATTGAGGAATCTGTTCATATTTCATTTGATGAAACTAACATGTCTTTCAAGGAGAAGATTTCTTCTACCATAGAACCTTTGCAGGAACACACTCTAGTTGAAGATATGAACAAGTTACAGGTTGCTCAAGAAGAAGAAAGCAGTGAAGATGAAGGGAATGCTCAACACATTGAAGCACAACCTGAAGAGCCAGTTGTTGTACCACAAGAGGAAACAACAACACAGGTTGGTGAACAATCAACATCCATTGTTGATTTAGTAACATCAAGAGACCATCCAATTTCCCAAATAATTGGAGAAATCTCAGCTGGTGTGCAAACCAGAAATCAGGTCAACCAAAACCTGTTGCACACCTGCTTCCTATCTCAAATTGAACCTCAGTCCATTCAAGATGCAGAGCAAGATCCACATTGGATCATTGCAATGCAAGAGGAATTGCATCAATTTGAGAGGAACAAAGTATGGGAACTAGTGCCAAAGCCTAAGGATCATTCCATTGTTGGAACAAAATGGGTATTCAGAAACAAACTGGATGATCAAGGAGTAATTATAAGGAACAAGGCAAGGCTAGTTGCTCAGTGATATTCTCAAGAAGAAGGAATTGACTACGACCAGACTTTTGCACCTGTTGTAAGATTGGAAGCCATCAGAATATTTCTAGCCTATGCAGCTCATAAAGGCTTCAAAGTATATCAGATGGATGTCAAAAGTGCCTTCTTGAATGGAGACATCAAAGAGGAATTCTATGTCAGACAACCTCCAGGTTTTATCTCTCCAACTTTTCCTGATTATGTTTTTAGATTAAATAAAGCATTATATGGTCTCAAGCAAGCTCCTAGAGCATGGTATGAGACCCTAGCATGCTTTCTCTTGGAAAATAGTTTTATAAGGGGTAGAGTAGACCAAACTCTTTTTATTAGAACCCATAAGTCTCATACCCTACTAGTATAAATTTATGTAGACGATATCATTTTTGGTTCTACTGACTCAAAATTGTGCAGAAGGTTTTCTAACCTAATGCATTCTAAATTTGAGATGAGTAGCATGGGTGAGCTATCCTTCTTCCTAGGATTGCAAGTCAAACAACATGCTGAAGGCATCTTTATTTCTCAAACCAAATATGCTAATTGTTGGGTACATTGGTCAAATGTACCTGATTTGAAGAAGCCTCACCCAACTCAATGATATACATCATAATGTATTTGATGTATGTTGAGTTTACTTGTGCAGGTTAAGAAATCACTGGACTGAAGCAAAAAGTTTCTAAGTCCATGTGTCGACACCCAGAGGGAAAGTGTCGACACTTAAGAAAGCTTGTGTCGACACCCAGACAAGCAGTGTCGACACTTGGAGTCATTGTGTCGACACCTGGGATGCAAAGTCGACACCAGACAGAAAGTGTCGACACTTGGAGCTGTGTCGACACTCAGTGAAGAAAAGTGCAGACAGAAAGTGTCGACACAAGGAGCTGTGTCGACACCCAGTGAAGCTGTGTCTACACCAGAAAGTGTCGACACTTGGAGCTTTGTCGACACTCAGCAAAAGTCTGCAGAGACTAAGTTAAAGTGTCGACACTCAGAACAATGTGTCGACACTCAACAGAAGAGTCAGAATTTGAAGTATGTGTCGACACCCAGCACAATGTGTCGACACACAACCAGAAGAGTCAACACTTGAAGTAAGTATCGACACCCAGCACAATGTGTCGACACTTAGCTAAATACTTAATACTTGAAGAAAGTGTCGACACAAGGAGCTGTGTCGACACTTAGCAAAGATCAGAAAGATCAACAGAATTATTCTAAGTACAAGTGTCAACACTCAGCTGAAGTCTCAA
The DNA here is from genome assembly GCA_039583875.1 of Platanthera guangdongensis. Taxonomy (NCBI): domain Eukaryota; kingdom Viridiplantae; phylum Streptophyta; class Magnoliopsida; order Asparagales; family Orchidaceae; genus Platanthera; species Platanthera guangdongensis. The sequence goes on along the minus strand of CM077149.1, from coordinate 2,298,886 downwards.
CAAGAAGTAGGTGTATCGACACAAGGAGCTGTGTCGACACTCAACAAGTATCGACATTGAAGACTATGTGTCGACACCAAGAAGCAGTGTCGACACTTGACAGATTCAACACAAGAAGATGTGTCGACACAAAGGAGATGTGTCGACACTTAGAAGAATTCAGCAAAAGCTAGAAGAACAAGTACTTGTGTCGACACTCAATTTTAGTGTCGACACATGCAGAAGAATCTGTGTCGAGACATACAAGGAGTTGTGTCGACACCTTGTAGACTTGTGTCGACACTTACACAACATGTGTCGACACTTGGACTATAAGTGTCGACACTTAAAGACAGAAAGTCTCGACACTTACAGACAGTTAGAGATTTTCAAGAAATGACTGGATGACTTGACAGCTGCCGTTCCAGCCGGTCTACAGCAACTGTCAGAGATATCAGAAGTTAGTTATGAACCGGACCAGCCGGTTACCATGAAGAAGGCCTATAAATAGGCACCCACAGTTTACAGAAATGGTGGTTAAAAGGTGTGGATCAGATTATTGTTAAGGTTGATCACTTTGTTGAAGTAATTATAAAAGTGGTACAAAGAGTATCAACATAAGAAGATCTTGCAGTCCAAGTGCAGATCTAAGAAGTTGAAGAGAGAGGGCTCCATCCAAGAAATCAGCCTCTGGAACTAGGCTGAGAAGAAGGATTCAGATTCAATTCTGGATCTTAAGTAGCAGAGGTCAAGGAACAACTGCAGGAGGATTCAGTCTTATTCAGTTCTACTCAAGAAGCTTTGAAGAAAGCTAAGTCAGATTGGATCCAGCTGAGTTCTTCCAAGAACTCATCAAGAATCTCTCAACTCCCCTCTCTTATTTCTGAGTTGTAGAGTTAATTTCTGTAATACATTTTTAACTTGTAAGATTCATTGGATCTGAGTGATTTGTAAGCCTATAATTATAAAGGCTGAGGGTAGGGATTTTGGCCTGAGTGTAGGAGATTGAGATCTCTGAGTGTAGGCCTTGGTTGGATGAGTGTAGGCCTTGATTGGCTGAGTGTAGGCCTTGATTGGCTGAGTGTAGGCTTTGGGATAAAGCTGAGTTGTAAGGCCTTGGGCCTGAGATGTAGGAACCAATTTGGGTTCTGAGACAGTGGAGGAGTTTGACCGAATCTAGTACACTGCTAGATAGGCGAAGGGGGAAAGTGGATGTACCCATATCTTGGGGAACCACTATAAACCACTGTGTTGTGCTGTGATTGTGCTGTGTATGCTGTGAATGCTTTGTGATTGCTGTGCAAAAGTTAGAAATCTGTGATAATAAACTGTTTGTTGCCATTAGAATTTAAAAAGGATTAGGTCACCTATTCACCCCCCCCCCCCCCCTCTAGGTGTTTAGGTACCATATCTTTCAAGTGGTATCAGAGCCAGGTTCCTCAAAAAGGACTAACAGTCTGAGGAGATCCTGTTTGGCAGGTTCAGTGTAGACAAAACACAGTTTCAAGAAATTCAAGAAAATCAAGAAACATGGGTTCTTATGAGAATCACAAGGAATTGGGTTCCATGAAATTACCCATATGCAGGAAAGAGATCTTTGGGATCTGGAAAGAAAGGGTAAGACTATTTATGGAAGCCTCTGACCCTAGAATCTACATCACAGTTAAGGAAGGGCCTTATGTGCCAATGAAGATTTCAGTATTGGATGCAAATCAGAGAACTCCAAAGTATTTCTCTGAGATGACAAAGGATGAGATTGTCCTAGCCACAATGGACAAGAGGGCACAGAACATAATAGTGAGTGTCATTGATGATGCAACTTTTCAGAATCTTATACACTGCAAGACAGCTAAAGAGATGTGGAACACTCTTATAGTGTATATGGAGGGATCTGAAGAAGTTAGGCAAGATAGAAAATCCTTGCTAAATCAGGAGTATGAGAGCTTTAGACAAGGTAAAGGTGATAACATAACTGAGTGCTACAAGAAGTTCTACAGAATAGTTAATGAACTCATGTCTTATGGAAGAGAGTTCAGTAACTATGAACTAAATGATAAGTTCCTAAGGTCCCTAACCAAATATTGGGACACCAAGATTTGTGGCATAAGAGAAATGGCTAAGCTGGGGGAAATTCCTCCTCCTACACTGTTTGGCAAGTTATTGTCATATGAGATGCAGTTGACAGTGAGGAAAGAGGAGGAGAAATCAACAAGGACTGAACACAAGGAAAGATCAGTTGCTTTCAAGACAGAAGTTCCCAAAAAGTGCAGAAATAAGTCATCAACTCCACCTCCAGAGGTAGTTGATTCAGAGTCTGATGAGTCAGTCAGCACAAAGAGTGAGAGCAATGAAAGTGATGAAGACTTTGCTGCCTTCACTAGACACTTTCAGAAATTCTTGAAGAAGAAACAGTGGAGGTTAAGACCTTCTTCTTCAAAGGGAAAGGAAGTCTTTTATCAGGAGAAAAAGCCTTCAAAGAAAGACAGGAAGAGGACAAAGTCAAGCAAGGCAACTGGATCAAAGATAGTGTGCTATTGCTGCAATAGACAGGGCCATGTTATTGCAGATTGTCCAGAGAAGAGAAAGGAATCTGGTGACAGGAAAAAGACTCACTTCAAAGGAAAGAAAGAGAAGTCTTTTGTAGCCAAGAAAGAGAAGACTCTATCAGATATCTCCTCTTCAGAAACCGAGTCCGAGGCTGAAGCCTACATAGGGCTATTTGCTGAAGAAGAAGAGGAAGAATTCATGCAGATCATGGAGTCTATTTATGAACAAGAAGATAGTCAATGCCAAGGGCTAATGGCTTTGACAGAGAGTGCCAAAATCCTGGAGCAGCCAGGACCCAGTCAGGTACAAGGTTCATGTTCAAGTTCAGTTTCTTGTTCTAGTTTAGATTCAGATTTTTCTTCATCAAGTGATGAGACTGTATCTGAGTCTGAGGATGATATTCATCAGCTTATAGATGAATATCAGGTGCTGTTGCAAGCTTACAAGAAAAGCAAATCCCTAGCCAAAAGTCAGGCAAAGGAAATTGCTGATCTTAAAGCTAGTGCAACAGATTTTGAGAAGCAGTTTGATCAAAAGTTGAATGAGATAGCTAGGCTGAAACACATAACAGTGATTCAGATGGGTACTATATCATTTAAGAATGATCAAATTAAGAGTCTGGAGATCAATCTTCAGAAGGAGAAGGACTTAGTTGCTAGGTTTTCTAAACCTAAGTCAGTGTTACCTTTAATTGATGATTTTGTTCATCATAAAGGCAAGGCTGGACTGGGCTTTATTAGACCTGCAAGGACTGAGCAGTCCAAGTCTATGTCCAAGGGCAAAGCCCCAACATTCAACAAGCCTGCTGTAGTCAAGATAGCCAAGGCAGTACCTAAGCAAAGGTACAATAAATTTGAATGTTGGTGTTGTGTCAAAGTTGACCATTTTACAGTGGACTGTTGGCACAATGTGAGTGCCAAAGTGAGTTCCAAACTACCTGTTGGAAAGCCAGTAGGTAGGTTTGTCAAATTGCAAACTAACAATCACCAAGGACCCAAGAATACTTTAGGTTCTAAGGTTCATTAATTTGTTTTGCAGGTGAGTCCAAGTGGCCATACCCCAACATGGTACTTGGACAGTGGATGTTCCAGACATATGACTGGAACAAGAGGACTACTAAAGGACTATATTCCAATAAAGGATGGTCCAAAAGTTACCTTTGGTGGTTCTGAAAAGGGAATCATCAAAGGGTTTGGTAACATTTCTACAAACTTAGTTACCATTACTCAAGTGGCTTATGTTAAAGGGTTGAAACACAACCTAATAAGTATAAGTCAATTAAGTGATGTAGGGTATGACATCTCATTTGTTAAAAATGGTTGTCATATCAAGAGGTCAAGTGATCAAGAGATCATTTTGACTGGTTATAGGAAGAGGAATGTCTACTGCCTAGACATTATGGTTGAGAACAATGGTTCTCCAGTTTGTCTTGTAGCTGATGAGACAGTCTCTCATTGTGTCAAATGGCACAAGAGGCTTGCCCATCTTAACTACAAGACTATTAGCAAACTCTTTAGCAAAGAGTTAGTGAGGAATGGTCCTCAAGTTAAGTGTGTTAAAGATGGTATTTGCTCAGCTTGTCAAAAGGGCAAGCAGACTAAATCCACCTTTAGAAGAATTGAAAACAAAGATGCTGTGAGGTGTTTATACCTTTTGCATATGGATCTCTTTGGTCCAATGCCTGTTCACAGCTTAGGTAGGAAGGTCTATACCTTTGTAGTTGTAGATGACTACTCAAGGTTTTCCTGAGTGTTCTTCTTAAGACAGAAATCTGAAACACTTAGTGTCTTCTATAGCTTTGTCAAGCAAATTCAGAATGAACTAAATAGTACAGTGGTCAAAATTAGAAGTGATCATGGTACTAAATTTCAGTCTGATAGCATGACAAAACTGTGTGAAGACTTTGAGATATTTCAAGAATTCTCTTCACCTAGAACACCTCAGCAAAATGACATTGCTGAGAGGAAGAATAGAACCTTGATAGAGGCTAGTAGGACCCTACTTAGTGATACATCTCTGCCAGAGTATTTCTGGGCTGAAGCAGTTAACACTGTATGCCATGTTATAAATAGGGCTACCATCACTAAAAGGCTTAACAAGACCCCCTATGAAGTTGTGAAAGGCAGGAAACCAAACCTATCCTATTTTAGGATCTTTGGTTGCAAATGCTTCATACTTAACAATGAGAAGTCTTACTTAACTAAGTTTGCTGCCAAGTCCCAAGAGGGAATTTTTGTTGGGTACAGCAATAATAGTAAGGCTTATAGAGTCTACAACTTGACTACACAAGTTGTAGAAGAATCAGTGCATGTAGTTTTTGATGAGACAAAACTTATTAATAATGAGTTGTCTAGTAGTGTATGCAGCCCCACAGGTCTGACAAAGACAATGGACAAGCTTACTATAGAAGAGGTGTCTGCTGCAAGACAGTAAGTAGAAGACAGTAGCTGTTGTCCAGGGGGAGATCTACATGTGCCAATTACTGAAGAAATACAAGGAGTACAGCATGATGCAGATGCTGAAGTGGTTCAACCAGAAGTAAGATTGCCTCCAGCCAACAGGCATCTAAGGGATCATCCAGTAAAGCTGATTATTGGAGATCCAAGACAAGGAGTACAAATCAGGAGTAGAAACATGAATGCAGCAATCTATTCCAGCTTTCTGTCACAAGTTGAACCTAAGAAGTTTGAAGAAGCAATACAAGATCCACAATGGACTGAAGCAATGCAAGAAGAGCTTAATCAGTTCAAGAGGTGCAAGGTCTGGGAATTAGTTCCTAAACCTAAAGACCACAATGTAATTGGAACTAAGTGGATCTACAGGAATAAGATGGATGAACAAGGGGTCATCATTAAGAATAAGGCTAGACTGGTTGCTAAAGGATATAGGCAAGAAGAAAGTATTGACTTTGATCAAACCTTTGCTCCAGTAGCCAGACTGGAAGCCATAAGAATGTTCTTGGCCTATGCAACCTATCAAGGATTCAAGGTATACCAAATGGATGTCAAGTCAGCATTCCTGAATGGTAATTTGAAAGAAGAAGTCTATGTGGAGCAGCCTTCAGGTTTTGTTGATCCAACTCTACCTCATCATGTCTATAGACTTAGGAAAGCTTTATATGGGTTAAAGCAAGCCCCTAGGGCTTGGTATGAAACCCTATCTAGTTTCCTCATTGAGAACAAGTTCTCAAGGGGGAAAATAGATAAGACTCTATTCCTTAGGGAATCTAGAGGCAAAGTTATACTAGTCCAAATATATGTATATGACATTATATTTGGGTCTACTGAAAGCAGCCTTTGCAAAAAGTTTGCAAAACTTATGCAAGGTCAGTTTGAGATGAGTAGTATGGGAGAGCTGAAGTTTTTCTTGGGTCTCCAAGTTAAACAGACTAAAAATGGTTTATCCATATGTCAGTCCAAGTTCACCCTAGAACTCATAAGGAAGTATGGTATGGATTCATCCAGTACCATGAAGACTCCTATGGGGTCAAGTATGTCTCTTAGCAAGGATGATGCAGGGAAACCTGTAGATGAAACCTTGTATAGAGGGATAGTTGGCTCCCTATTATACTTGACTGCTAGTAGACCTGACATCATGTATGCTACATGTGTTTGTGCCAGGTATCAAGCCCGCCCTAAAGAGTCTCATTTGACAGCAGTCAAAAGAATATTGAGATATCTAAAGGGCACTCCCTATCTAGGCCTCTGGTACCCTAGGAATGGAGATTTTGATCTAACATGTTATTTAGATGCAGACTTTGCAGGATGCAAAGAGGATAGAAAAAGTACTACTGGAACCTGTCAATTCCTAGGAGGGAGACTAATTTCATGGAGTAGCAAGAAGCAAACCAGTGTGGCTATCTCCACAGCTGAGTCAGAATATGTGGCTGCAGGAAGTTGCTGTGCTCAACTTCTGTGGATTCAACATCAGCTAGATGACTATGGATTTCAGGTAAGTAGAACACCACTTTTCTGTGATTCTACAAGTGCTATTTCAATAGCTAATAACCTTGTGTCTCATAGTAGAACTAAACATATTGAAATTAAATATCATTTTCTTAGGGAGCATGTAGAAAGAGAAGATATTTTACTTGAATATGTTAATACAGATAATCAGATAGCTGATATATTTACTAAGCCCCTAGAAGAAGCTAAGTTCAATAGATTCAAAATTGAACTAGGAATGATAAACTTAGAATAAGTTTACAAAATTAAAATTGGCTAAGTAAAAAGGTGTCAACACATAGACAAGTCTATGTCGACACAGAATAGTGGTGTCGACACTTCAGGAAAAAGGTGTCGACACATCCAGGATGTTGGTGTCGACACTTCAGAATGTTAGTGTCGACACATGATAAGTAGGTGTCGACACATCCAATATGGTGTCGACACTTATGTTTTACTCAGTATTTACTAAGTAAAGTCTCGACAATGTGTCGAGTTATGCTGTGTCGACACATAACCAAGTGTCGACACACAAAATCTGTTGACTAAATTTGTGTCGAGACATTATAAGTCTGTGTCGACACTTATTGCCAGTGTCGACACATTTTAAGATAGCTGTCCCGCCTGTTCATCTTCAAAATTAGACAGGTATAAATAGGGTTCTGTCTTTATTTGTCGACACGCTTTCAAAGTTTCGAGACCAAAACTACTGTGTCGACACCTCTCTTTCCTACAGACAAATTCTACAAACCCTAATGGCTCCTAAGCTTGAGGAGAACGTTAACGAGGGCTATGAGCTAGTGCGCGGCGCGTTCGACGAAGCAGATGCAGAAATTCAGGCTGTAGTAACCCTAGTCGCCGATTCTGGACTAGAATATCTTTTGTCTGAACCTACAAGGATTTGGAAGAAGGAAGTACTTGAATTCCTTAATGGAGCTGCAGTCGATGAATCTGGATTCAAAATCAAATCCAGAGTTCATGGAACTAAGATCAAGGTTTCACCTAAGAGTCTGAGGAAGGTACTCCAGCTACCCAAAATTCAAGATGAATAAGAGGTTACTGCTTCAAAGACCAGGGAAGCTTTAACCTGGTGTGGTCTTGATCCTAAGATGAAGATAGGATCTATATTCAACAGAAAAGGCATGAATAACCAAGGAAAGTTCATGTCTGAAATTGTGGGAAAAGTCTTACTCAGCAAGACTGGAGGGCATGACAGAGTGTCTGCCTACATGTTTGAAATCATGACAAGAATTATCTTCACTATTAAAACTGATTGGTCAATGATAGTGTTTGACAAGATCAAGGAGAGTCTGAAGAAGCCCAACCTGGGCAGAATAATTAGTCTCTACCTAGCTGGTACCATAACAGAAGTAATGAGTACACCTGCAGGAAGCAAGATCAACCACATGAGGAAGATGGATCAAAGGATATTTTCCAGATGGGACAGGGTGTTGTCAAAGGACATGCCAACCCCTGAGAAGACAATTACTGAGAAGGAGATTCCTCCTAAGAAAAAGAGAAAAACTGCTCCAGTGACACAAGAGTCCTCCAGCAGTTCTGGGAGTGAAGAACATGTTGTCTTCACTCCAGATGACCAAGAAAAAGAGCCTGCAGAGAAGACCCTTGCTGCTCAAGATATAGCTGTGATCCAGGTGGAGCTACCACAGGCTAGCCCCATCCACAGGGATCAAAGCCAGGGGAGCCTCCAGTTGTAGAAGAACCATCTACACTGGACAATGAGCAAGCCACCACTATCATACAAGAGGTACTCACTGAACTAAACACATTAGATTTTTCTCAAGAAGATGCTGATTTGTCTGATGTTCCTCAGCAAACTCAGCTGCCTAGCCAAGAACCAGATGCTGTTATCCAAGACACATCTGTTGTACTAGAAGTGGTTCCTGATCAAGTAGTTGAAGAACCAAGAACTTCTCCAGCTTCTTCACCTCCTGAATTCACCATGGAAGATTTATTTCTCAATCTAGATCAAGCAGATTTTGACATGGACAAGGATGGTGCTGTTGAGGGGGAGCAATTGCAAGTTCTGGAAGAGCCTTTAAGGCAAGAAACTGAGAAGGCACCTGATGTGCTAGCTGAAAAACCTCAAAGCCCTAAGGATAGGGTTGAGATAGCCAGCACTTCTGCCTCTGAAGATGAGGAGAGTGCTAGGGCAAAGAAGAAGAAATTATATGTTTTTAAAAGAAGAAGTCAGAGTTACAAGAAAGCTCTACAATCTATAGCCCCACAGCCTATAATTCAACAAGCTCCAACAGTTGATTATAGTGCTTTACTGATTGGACTGCAGATTAAAATGGATGAACAAAGAAAAGCCATAGAGGCTTATGTAGATGAAGGGCACAAAGCTTTACAATTTGACCTGGCCCAAGATATAAAATCCATAAGGTTTGAGATGAACCTTAACAAGAAGGAAATGACTGACTGCTTCCACAAGGGTGGGAATGCAGTAGTCTATCTGGCAACACATCAAGAGAAGATCAAAGCACAGGTAGATGATATAACATTAAAACAAGGATATGTGCTGGAAAATCAAATCAGAATGAATGACAATCTGACTGAGTCACATAATGCTATACTCACAGAATTGAAGAACAAGGCTGATGAACCTTCTACATCTGCTGCTACTGCAAAAGCTGATTTTGATAAAGTCTTTCAACAAGAACTTTCTGCTATCAAGACTGCCATACAAGCCTCCCAGAAAGCTATCTCTGAATAACTGCAAAAGCTTAAACCATTCTTTAAAGAGGGAATCAGATATTTGGATAGTCAAATAAGATTTCAAAAGGATGATGTCAGAGACCATATGGTCAGAGAAGTCATAAAGGGGGAGAGAGTTTTAGTCAAAGCTAGCTCTGACCATGCTAAATGGATATCTAATTCCATCAGAGCTACACTGGGCTATCCTCCACTCTGTGATGATGATAATGTTGCAGAATCTGGGATTCAACCTGCCTATCTTGGAGGAGAGCAACTAGAGGTAGCTCAAGTGATATTTCCTCCACCAGATTTTGACATGGTGCAAGCTGATATTCATCATATGTATAGCCCACCTGAGGGCAAGGACCATGTTCATATTGAGAAGGTTGTTCAACCTATTTCTGAAGCTCTGCACGAGGCTATGAACAAAGAAGAAGAGACAAGGTTGTCTAAAAAGAGGTTTAGGGAACAAGCAGAACAAAAGCCAGATTTTGAACAATGGAGCCCTACCTCTAGAAATATAATTTTAACTGCCTGGAAAGCTGTCAAGGACAATACACATGACAGGAACAAATGGTTCTCTGAAGCTGAATGGAGAAAACATGAGATCAGGCAGGAAGCAATAGTTTAATTCAGAAGGAAGGCTAAGATGGGAAAGCTACCTCCTACTGCTGTGGAGCCTAGCAAGTACTTCCCTAAGCCATATCATTATTTTGAGAGGCAGAAGATCAAGACAGAAGAACTCAAAAAGAAAGATCTAAAAGGCAAGAAGCCTGCTGTTGCTGAAACTACTGAAGCCCCTGTCAAAGCTCAAGTCCAACCTGGCAAAGGCATAGTTATCAAAGAACCAGACCAGAAATAGATTAAGAATTGACTTGAAGATTGTTGTAATCTTTTGAATGTAAAACATTTTTGTAAACCATTGAAGATGTATTAGAAAATTATTAGAACAATATATGATAAATATATTTCATGATTGTTCTGTAAATGTGTCTATTTCTTGTTTGTTCTGAAATGTTGAATGTGTATACATGTGTGAATTATTACATGTTTATGTTTACCCTACTGTAAATAATCTGCTTTACATCATTCTGTAATTTTTAATTATGAATGGTGTATATCATTGACTAAGGGTTATGACTTCTCCAAATAGGGGGAGATTGTTGGGTACATTGGTCAAATGTACCTGATTTGAAGAAGCCTCACCCAACTCAATGATATACATCATAATGTATTTGATGTATGTTGAGTTTACTTGTGCAGGTTAAGAAATCACTGGACTGAAGAAAAAAGTTTCTAAGTCCATGTGTCAACACCCAGAGGGAAAGTGTCGACACTTAAGAAAGCTTGTGTCGACACCCAGACAAGCAGTGTCGACCCTTGGAGTCATTGTGTCGACACCTGTGATGCATAGTCGACACCAGACAGAAAGTGTCGACACTTGGAGCTGTGTCGACACTCAGTGAAGAAAAGTGCAGACAGAAAGTGTCGACACAAGGAGCTGTGTCGACACCCAGTGAAGCTGTGTCTACACCAGAAAGTGTCGACACTTGGAGCTGTGTCGACACTCAGCAAAAGTCTGCAGAGACTAAGTTAAAGTGTTGACACTCAGAATAGTGTGTCGACACTCAACAAAAGAGTCAGAATTTGAAGTATGTGTCGACACCCAGCACAATGTGTCGACACACAGCCAGAAGAGTCAACACTTGAAGTAAGTGTCGACACCCAGCACAATGTGTCGACACTTAGCTAAAGACTTAATACTTGAAGAAAGTGTCGACACAAGGAGCTGTGTCGACACTTAGCAAAGATCAGAAAGATCAACAGAATTATTCTAAGTACAAGTGTCGACACTAAGGGAATGTGTCGACACTCAGCTGAAGTCTCAACAAGAAGAAGGTGTGTCGACACAAGGAGCTGTGTCGACACTCAGCAAGTATCGACATTGAAGACTATGTGTCGACACCAAGAAGCAGTGTCGACACTTGACAGATTCAACACAAGAAGATGTGTCGACACAAAGGAGATGTGTCGACACTTAGAAGAATTCAGCAAAAGCTAGAAGAACAAGTACTTGTGTCGACACTCAATTTTAGTGTCGACACATGCAGAAGAATCTGTGTCGAGACATACAAGGAGTTGTGTCGACACCTTGTAGACTTGTGTCGACACTTACACAACATGTGTCGACACTTGGACTATAAGTGTCGACACTTAAAGACAGAAAGTCTCGACACTTACAGACAGTTAGAGATTTTCAAGAAATGACTGGATGACTTGACAGCTGCCGTTCCAGCCGGTCTAGAGCAACTGTCAGAGATGTCAGAAGTTAGTTATGAACCGGACCAGCCGGTTACCATGAAGAAGGCCTATAAATAGGCACCCACAGTTTATAGAAACGGTGGTTAAAAGGTGTGGATCAGATTATTGTTAAGGTTGATCACTTTGTTGAAGTAATTATAAAAGTGGTACAAAGAGTATCAACATAAGAAGATCTTGCAGTCCAAGTGCAGATCTAAGAAGTTGGAGAGAGAGGGCTACATCCAAGAAATCAGCCTCTGGAGCTAGTCTGAGAAGAAGGATTCAGATTCAATTCTGGATCTTAAGTAGCAGAGGTTAAGGAACAACTGTAGGAGGATTCAGTCTTATTCAGTTCTACTCAAGAAGCTTTGAAGAAAGCTAAGTCAGATTGGATCCAGCTGAGTTCTTCCAAGAACTCATCAAGAATCTCTCAACTCCCCTCTCTTATTTCTGAGTTGTAGAGTTAATTTCTGTAATACATTTTTAACTTGTAGGATCCATTGGATCTGAGTGATTTGTAAGCATATAATTATAAAGGCTGGGGGTAGGGCTTTTGGCCTGAGTGTAGGAGATTGAGATCTCTGAGTGTAGGCCTTGGTTGGCTGAGTGTAGGCCTTGATTGGCTGAGTGTAGGCCTTGATTGGCTGAGTGTAGGCTTTGGGATAAAGCTGAGTTGTAAGGCCTTGGGCCTGAGGTGTAGGAACCAATTTGGGTTCTGAGACAGTGGAGGAGTTTGGTCGAATCTAGTACACTGCTAGATAGGCGAAGGGGGAAAGTGGATGTACCCATATCTTGGGGAACCACTATAAACCACTGTGTTGTGCTGTGATTGTGTTGTGTATGCTGTGAATGCTTTGTGATTGTTGTGCAAAAGTTAGAAATCTGTGATAATAAACTGTTTGCTGCCATTAGAATTTAAAAAGGATTAGGTCACCTATTCACCCCCCCCCCCCTCTAGGTATTTAGGTACCATATCTTTCACTAATGAACTGGTTAAGAAATTTGGTATGTCTGAGGCATCTTGTATGAAAACACCCATGCCTACCAATGTTGTATTAGATGCTGATGAACATGGGAAACCTGTTGATCAGACAACATATAGAGCAATAATTGGCTCTTTACTGTATCTTACAGCTAGTAGACCAGATATCATGTTTGCTACATGTATATGTGCTAGGTTCCAAGTTAGCCCTAGAGAGTCACACCTAACATTAGTAAAGAGGATTCTCAGGTATGTTAAAAGTTGTCCAAATCTAGGTCTCTGGTATCCAAAAGATTCAGCATTTGAGTTAACTGGATTCTCTGATGCTGATTATGCTGGATGCAGAATTGACAGGAAAAGCACCAGTGGAACTTGTCAGTTCCTTGGTGATAAACTTGTCTCTTGGTTTTGTAAGAAACAAACATCTGTGTCAACTTCAACTGCTGAAGCTGAATATATGGCTGCAGGCAGTTGTTGTTCACAAATATTGTGGATCCAAAATCAACTCCTAGACTATGTTTACAACTTAGAGAAGTCTAAAATCTTTTGTGATAACACAAGTGCTATTTCCATAGCTCAAAATCCAGTCCTCCATAGTAGGACAAAACACATAGAGATTAGGCATCATTTCTTAAGGGATAATGTTGAAAAGCATAAAATTGAATTACAATATATCCCAACTGATTTACAAAGGGGAGATATTTTCACCAAGCCTTTGGATGAAAAGAAACACACCTTCTTCCTAAATCAGTTAGGAATGTTAGATGGAGGAAGCCTTAAACAATTTCCAAGATTTTGAAAGCTTAAAAATTGACCAAGACTAGGCAAACATTCTGATTTTCCTTAGTGTCTAGAATTCTTCTGATCTCTGAACTGTGTTCGACGATTTCCCCTAAGATCGTCGAACGGAGATCGACGATTTCCAAAAATCGTCGAACTGAGTTCAGCGCCTCTCAGATAGTATGAACTATCTCTTCCGGCCAACGATCGTCGAACGGCGCTCGACGATCTTGTTCTCTGAACGATCGTCGAACGAAGCTCGACGCTCTCCAATATCGTCGAACAGAGATCGACGATGTTGAAGTCTCTTCAGATTCCTTTAGAAGCCTCGATCGTCGAACTGAGTTCAACGATCTTTCCAATTCTGCGTCGAACCCTAATATAAAACTCATTTTTCGCCGTTGTTCTCTCTTGCGCTTTCAATTTCTCTGCAAGAATTTTCTTCCCTCCAAACAGTTCTACGCTTGGTCGTTTTGTTTGTTGAGTTTTGCAGGTACAATGGCTGTGTCAGTTGTAGTTCTTGCCGCAATGAAGTTCGATGACGGGTTTGACATTGATCTGGAATCTTTCAGCACCACCGACCAGATTTTCCAAGATATACTGGATTTATTCAAGGATCAAAATCTGTCTGCCCTCATGACCACCAGGATCAAGCTAGCTTCAGATGAGATAAAGGAGTGGGTCTATACAGCTCATAATCAAGACAACTCTACAATAATTGGGTCCATTGCTGGAACTCAGGTACCCTTGACCCCCACCATTTTAACAGAGGTTTTTGGACTAAGAAATGGAGATGATATTGCTGAGTTATCTGGAGAGGATTATTCTGAACTACTTGCCAGGATGGGTCATCCAGAGGGAAACCCTAGCAAGGTATTCAAAAGGAACCTGTCTGTTGAATACAGGTTCCTAGCAGATGTGGTAGGGAAAGTGCTGCTGGCAAAGCACTCTACACATGATACAATATCCAGATACCAGCTCTGCCTCATGGGAGCTCTGGTGGATAAGAAAAGTTTGAACTGGGGAGAGGTATTCTTTGACCTAATCAAGAAGAAAATAAATAAAAGTTTTGTTAATTTTGGAAGGATTCTTGGAGTTTTCCTGCATACCAGGTGCCCTGCCTTGCTGGTCTCCTCTGGAGTTCACATAAATGCCTCCAAGAGACTCACATGTGCCCTCTTTGGCAAGTGGGACAGGCAAATCAGCAAGCCTGGCAGGCCCTCCTCAAGTGCTCCTTCAGGCACCAGGACTCAAGGAGTCACTCTCTCACAGGTCTCTGCCCCTGCAGATGACCTAGCTGCTGCTGTTGCTGCCTCTTCTCCTCCTCCACTTCCAACCCTTCCTCTACCATCCACCATTCCAGCTCCATCCACCATTACCATCTCTAGCCCATCTCCAACATCAACTCCATCTCCAAAACCCATTCTGCCTCCACCAGTAGACCAATTCCACCCACTGTTCTCATACCCTCCACCAGATGTCACCTCTTCTCCATCCATTCCATCCTTCACCCTCCTGGATGACTCCTATATGGATGATTCCCCATCCTCTCCTCCAGAGTTACCCTCCTCCTCCACTTCATTCCAAGATCTCCTCCACCATATCATAGACCAACCTACTTTCACCCCATCCATATCCATTCCCCTGTTCTCCATATCCACCCTGCCCACACCTGAGCCCTCCATTCCACACTTCTCCAGCCCTTCCCTTCCAGCATCCCCAGCTGTTTCCCTTCCATCTACCTCTGCTCCAGCTGTTGAGCAAGTAGACCTCTCAGCCCTAGCTGACAGGCTGTATGAGCTGATTGCCCCCAGGCTCTCTATCCTGTTAGAGACCTCCTTAGCTCCTCTACACCAGTCAGTGGCAGCTCTATCTGCCAGGCTCTCCTCCCTCTTCCCCCAGGCAGCACCCACAGCAGTGTGCCTTGATCCAGCTATCTCTGCATCTAGGCAGGGGGAGATGCCACATGAAGAAAGCCTTGTTGCTGTTGCTGCTGCTGCTGTTTCTGCTTCTTCTGCTGCTCCTCTTGTTGCTGCTGCTGCTGCTGTTTCTGCTTCTTCTGCTGCTCCTCTTATTGCTGCTGCTGCTGAGCCTCCTTCTGCAGTTCTTGTAATTGACCTAAGGTCTTTGCTATCTGCTTTTGATACTGCCTTCTTCAGCTGTTTGCCATAGAGTAATGCTGTCCAGCCCCCAGAAGACTTATCCAAGGCATTGGTGCCTTTCTCTTGCTGTGACCCCAGCATTATCTCCTCTTTTGTAGATTCAGTGATTGCTGCTACTGAAGATGCTGCTGCTGCTGAGATTGTTCATATTGCTGCTGAAGTTCCAACTGATTCTGCTGAGCAAATATCCAAGGATTTTCCTATGTCAGAGGCCACTGAAATTGAGCCAGCTGCTGATTTTGATGATGTTACTGCTGTTATCAATGAAGTTGTTGCTGCTATCACCTCTCCAGCTTCTGTGGCTGTTAGTGTATCTGCTGTTGAGAGTGAATCTGTTGTCTCTGCTGTAAGTGAGACTGTTACTGCTGCTGTCACCAGTCCAGTATCTGCTGCTGCTGCTGTATTTGCTTCTGTTGCACCCTCTCCATCTGCTGCTCCATCTGCTGCTGTCCCTGCTGCTGCTATCTCACCCTCTGCTTCATCTGCTGTTGTTCAACTGAAGAAAGACTTGATGAAGAAAATTGATGCTCTATATGATGACCAGAGTTTTGAATCTGATGAGTTCAAAATAGACTCTGATGATTCTTCTGCTACTATTGCCAGGAAAAGGAAGGCAAGGAGCAAGGCAATGAAAAGGGTTCCTCCTGCAAAAGTCAAGGATAATAATGATATTCCTTATTACATTCTGCATAACTGCCCAATCACAGAACACTGGATGCAATATTCTAAAAACCAGCTGAAAGCCATGAAGAAAAAGAGAAAATTTGAGAAAGGCTCTTCCCAATTCCAGCACTCTCATCCTCCTCCACCACCTCCTCCTGATGCAGGTGCAGGTGGAAGCTCTGCAAGTCAAGCCCCAGCTAAAAGCCAGGCTCCCTATCAACCCCATGCCAGATCCTACCAAAGGGAAAGCCAATCTAGGGGTTCATATTCTAGGAGAGGAGGATACAGGGGTAATCAGAGAGATATTCAAGTTTATTCCAAAGGGTATTCCAGGCAGCACCCATATTCCAGGGGAGGACATGGTTCTTCTGATACATCATCAGGTCCTTTCCCCTACAAGCTAAAAGAGACTGTGTCTGCCAGGCCTCCTCAAGATAATCCTTCCAACAGGTATGAGCCACCTGTACCTTTTGAGGACCCTGAGAATAATCCATCTGCTTGGACTGCCAGGATGAATGAATTGGCTGCACTAGACCAGATAAAGAAGGCCAGAGAACAAGGACTAGATACTTCCAACATTTCTACAATGTCTGAGCAGAGACAAAAAGAACTAGACAGATATGCTTCCAGTAAATTCTTTGATGCTGACAGATATATGGAATTACATCCTGCTGCTGTGGTTCCCAGGCCTACAAAGCAAACCTATTTGGGTGCAGCAGATGACACCAGGTCCAACAAGGAAGCTCTAAACCCTAACAGAGAAATCAAAATGGTTAAAGGCAAAGAGAAGAAATGACTTTGTAAGGTGACAGTTTCTGAATTTCTGATTATCTGGATGTCATATATATATATCTGTGATGTTTCTGCAATGTCTAGTTGTTGTTTTCATGTTTTACTGATTGTATGTTATTATTTGAATTTTTCAAAGTCTGTAAATAGTAATCCTAACCCAAATATGGGGAGATTGTTGGAACACCCTATTACTAATTTGGGTCAGGATCACTATGTCTCTAGGAACCTTTTCTTGACCTTCTGTATAGCTTAATAGGTCAATTAGAATTGAGTCTAAGGGTTAGAAGTCTAGGTTTGGAAGCTGCCCTGAAGACCAAGTTTTTCTGTCTGGAGGCTAAGTCTGATCGTCGAGCTCAGCACGACGGTTCGTCGAACTCCGGTCGACGATCGTCTAGCTCAACTTCGACAGATCGTCGAACTCCATTCGACGATCGCTGAGCTCAACTTCATAATATTGTCGAACTACATTCGACGATCGGTGAGCTCAGGTCGACGATTTTGACTCTGCATTAGATCTTTATCTCTGAGCTCAGTTCGACGATCTTTGAGCTCAGATCGACGATTATTTTGCTGCTTAAGTTTTCCAGATCGCTGAGCTCAGCTCGACGATAGCAGAGCTCAGTTCGACGATTTCAGATAACTTCCAGAATTCAAATTCAAATCAGTTAGGAGTTATTCTGCAATTAATTCAGAGATTTGCTAGCCGTTTTCATTTATTTCTGGACCAAGTTTCAAGGGATTTTTCAAGGAATAATTCTGTGGACTTTCCTCCAGAAGAAATTATGCAATTAAGGATGCAATCAATACAGACCAACGGCTATCCTTGATAGAGAATGATATTCTATTCTGGAACAGAGAATAAAAGATAGAATGTTTTTTGAATCTACACCAACCAGAAGAATAGAACACACAATACAGAGAGAGAATACAGATTACAGAAAAATACTCAAAAATCTTCTGTCAAAAAGATTTCAGAAGAACACTCATTCAAAGAGATCAAGCTTTCAAAAAATCTTCAGATCTCTTCAGTCTTAAAAGTGTTCAAGGCCAACATCATTTCAAGACTCCAGACACTCAACATTTCAGTCATTGTTGAAACCATCTATTGCTGGAGTTCTATCTTTGAAGACCTATCACCCTCAGCAAAGCCTCTCTTCCTGAAGATCTCAAGGATTCAGGGGGAGCTTTGACATCAATCCACATAGTCTTCTCAGTTGTTTGAGAAAGAGAAGACTGCCATCACTCTCTCACCCCCACTCTGTAAAGGGTTTTTCAAACTCACTTCAAAAGTTTGAATCTGGTTTTTGAGCACCTTGTCAAAAGCTCATTGGTGGCAAGACACCTGATCAAAAAATCTGCTTTGTTTTTTGAGCACCTTATCAAAAGCTCATTGGTGCCCAGGACACCTGATCAACTCATCCTGCAGTGGATTCCTACCTAGGGTGGTAGAAGAGTGGATGTACCCAAGTTTGGGGAACCACTATATTCCCTTGTGTCATCTGGTTTTGGCTTGCTTTCTTTTTGTTTCTGGCCTTGATTTTTCTGTGCTTAGTTTTTCCATAGCTTAGTACTGTGATTAGATTTATTTCTGCTTCCCTGCTCACACATATTACAACAATTGTTGTAAAAGTTTGCAAAAGTTTTTAAAGCACCATATACTCTATTCACCCCCTCTAGAGTATATCAGATCTAGTTGCACTTTCACCCCACTATAAACGCCATCTGGAGGGCATACCCCGACATCTCCTAGATGTCCAGGATCTCTTCTTGGAACCTGTCCACATATTGGGCCAACGACTCCTCCGCCCTTTGTCTTATCAGGAAGATGGACTCGGGACTGTTCCTCCTCTTTTTAGAAGTGGAGAAGCGAAGCTGAAAACTCTGGCTCAAGTCTTCGAACCCGTAGATCGATCTCGCTGGAAGTTGATGGAACCAATCCCCTGCCTTGTCTTTCGATGTGATCGCGAAGAGACGACACTTGCATGCATCCATCATTGGCCTGATAGAGACTGCATCTTCGAACCACTGTAGGTGTTGGACGGGGTCATCCTTCCCAGTATAGTAAGTCATGTCAGGTTATCTGAACCCCTCGGGAACGGGAGCTGAGACAATCAGCTCGCTTGAAAGTGCAGTTAGATCTGATATACTCTAGAGGGGGGTGAATAGAGTATATGGTGCTTTGAAACCTTTTTACAACAATTGTTGTAATAAGAGTGAGCAGGGAAGCAGTTAAAAATCTAATCACAGAACTAAGTTAAACAAAAGCTAATCACAGAAAAATCAAGGCCAGAAACAAACATAAACACAAGCAAAACCAGAAGACACAAGGAAATATAGTGGTTCCCCTAAACTTGGGTACATCCACTCTTCTACCACCCTAGGTAGGAATCCACTGCAAGATGAGTTGATCAGGTGTCCTGGGCACCAATGAGCTTTTGATAAGATGCTCAAAAATCAAATCAGATTTTTTGATCAGGTGTCTTGCCACCAATGAGCTTTTGACAAGGTGCTCAAAAACCAAGCTCAAACTTTTGAAGGGAGTTTGAGAAAACCTTTACAGAGAGGGGGTGAGAGAGTGATGGAAGTCTTCTCTTTCTCAAACAACTGAGAAGACTATGTGGATTGTTGATGTTAAAGCTCCCCCTGAATCCTTGAGATCTTCAGGAAGAAAAGCTTTGCGGAGGGTGATATGCCTTCAAAGATTGAACTCCAGCAATAGATGATTTCAGCAATAGCTGAAATGTTGAATGTCCGGAGTCTGGAAATATGTTGGCCTTGAACACTTTGAAACTAAAGAGATCTGAATGTTTTTGAAAGCTTGATCTCCTTGGATGTGTGTGTTCTTGAGAATTCTTTGAGACAGAATATCTTTGAATGTATCTCTGTGATCTGTGTGTCTCTCTTTTTCTCTCTTGTTTTTGACTCCAAAAATTCTATCTTTTATTCTCTGGTACAGAATAGAGTAACATCCTCTGTCAAGTAGCCGTTGGCCTGCATTAATTGCATCCTTAATTGCAAAATCTCTTCTGGAGGAAAGTCCATAGAAATATTCCTTGAAAAATCCCTTGAAACTTGGTCCAGAAATGAATGAAAACGGCTAGGAAATCTCTGAATTAATTGCAGAATAACTCCTTAACTGATTTGAATTTGAATCTAGAAACATCCTTGAAGTTATCTGAAATCGTCGAACTGAGCTCTGCTATCGTCGAGCTGAGCTCAAAGATCTGGAAATATACATCAGCAAAATATAGTTGATCTGAGCTCAAAGATCGTCGAACTGAGCTCAGAGATAGAGATCCAAAGCAGAGTCAAAATCGTCGACCTGAGCTCACCGATCGTCGAACGGAGTTCGACGATATAATGAAGTTGAGCTCAGCGATCGTCGAACGGAGTTCGACGATCTGTCAAAGTTGAGCTAGACGATCGTCGATCGGAGTTCGACGAATCGTCGTGCTGAGCTCGACGATTAGACTTAGTCTCCAGACAGAAAATCCTGGTCTTCAGGGCAGCTTCCAAACCTAGACTTCTAACCCTTAGACTCAATTCTAATTGACCTATTGAGCTATACAGGAGGTCAAGCAAAGATTTCCTAGAGACATAGTGATCCTGACCCAAATTAGTAATAGGGTGTTCCAACAATCTCCCCCTATTTGGGTTAGGATTACTATTTACAGACTTTGGAAAAAAAAAATTTAATAACAACATACAATCAGCAAAACAGAAAAATAACAAGCTAGACAATGCAGAACCACAGAGATATATATCATCCAAATAGTAATCAAAAATCTCAGAGAATGTCAGCTTACAATATCATTTCTTTTCCTTGCCCTTAACCATTTTAATCTCTCTGTTGGGATTGAGGGCTTCCTTCTTTGACCTGGTATCATCTGCTGCACCTAAAGATATTTGCTGTTTAAGCCTGGGAACCACTGCTTCAGGATGTAATTGCATATACCTTTCAGAATCAAAGAATTTACTTGAAGCATATCTCTCTAGCTCTTTCTGTCTCTGTTCAGACATAGTTGAAATGTTGGATGAGTCTTTTCCTTGCTCTCTAGCCTTTTTAATCTGATCCAGTGCAGCTAGTTCCTTCATTCTTGCAGTCTAGGTAGCAGGATTGTTTTCAGGATCCTCAAAAGGTATAGGAGGCTTATATCTGTTAGAGGGATTGTCTTGAGGAGGCCTGTCAGACACAGTTTCTTTCAGCTTATAAGGGAAAGGACCAGATGTTGTATCAGTAGAATTTTATCCTCCCCTAGAATATGGGTGTTGCTTGGAGTACCCTTTGGATTAAGCTTGAAGATCTTTTTGACTTCCTCTGTATCCTCCTCTCCTAGAATGAGAACCCCTGGATTGGCTTCCCCTATTGTAAGTTCTGGCATGAGGCTGATAGGGAGCCTGACTTCTGGCTGGGGGTTGAGCAGCAGAGCTTCCACCTGCACCTGCATCAGGAGGAGGTGGTGGAGGAGGATGAGAGTGCTGGAATTGGGATGAACCCTTCTCATATTTTCTTTTCTTTTTCATTCTTTCAGCTGGTTCTTGGAATATTGCATCCAGTGTTCAGTAATAGGTCAATCATGTAGAATGTAATATGGAATGTCATTGTTATCCTTAACTTTGGCATGAGGTACCCTTTTCATTGCTTTGCTCCTTGCCTTCCTTTTCCTAGCAATGGTAGCAGAAGAGTCATCAGAGTCTGTTCTAAGTTCATCACTTTCAGAACTCTGGTCATCATAGAGAGCATCAATTTTCTTCATTAGATCCTTTTTGAGCTGTAGAGATGCAGATGAGGCAGAGGTTGTAGCAGCAGGTGTAGTGGAAGAAGCAGTAACAACAACAGAAACAACAGTAGGCTCTGAAGAGGTGGCAGCAGCAACAACTTCACTAACAACAGCAGAAACAGAAGGAATATCATCAAGGACTGCAGAAGGCTCAAATTCAGGTGTCTCTGACATAAGAATATCCTTGGAAATAGGTTCATCATCAATGACTGAAACTTCAGCAGCAGTATAAACAATATCAGAAGCAACAATAATACTTTCTTCAGAAACAGCAGCATCAACATTTTCAGCAGCAGCAACCACTGAATTGACAAAGGAGAAGATAATGCTTGGGTCACAGCAAGAAAATGGCACAAGGGCCTTGGATAAATCTTCTGGAGGCTGGACAGCATTAACCTCTGGCAGACAGCTGAAGTAGAACTGATCAAAATCTGATAGCAAAGACCTGAGGTCTATTGCAAGGACTGTAGCAGAAGGACTTTGTGCTTGAGGCACAACAATAGCAGTAAGAGGAGGAGCTGAAGAAGCAGCAAAGACAGTAGCAGCAGCAGCAGACAGGCTTGCAGAAGCAGTTACAGAAGCAGCAGCAGCAACAACAGCAGTATGAAGACTCACTTCATATGGCATCTCCCCCTGCCTAGATGCAGACAAGTCTGGATCAAGGCACACTGCTGTAGGAGCTGCCTAAGGGAAGAGGGAAGAGAGCCTGACAGAGAGGGCTGCCACTGACAGGTGTAGTGGAGCCAAGGAGGTCTCCAACAGCAGAGTTAGCATGGGGGCAAGCAACTCATACAGCCTGTCAGCAAGGGCTGAGATGTCTACTTGTTCAAGGGTGACTTGAGCAGAGGTAGAAGATATAGGAGCAGCTGAGGGTTCTGGTAGAGGAGAGCTGGAGAATGGTGGAATGGATGGCTGAGGTGTTGGCAAGGTGGAAATTGAGGACAGGGGAATGGAGATAGATGGGGTGAATGTTGGTTGGTCTATGATTTCCTGTAGAAGGTCTTGGTATGAAGTGGAGGAAGAGGGTAACTCAAGAGGAGATGATGGGGAATCATCCATAAAGGAATCATCAATTAGGGTGAAGGATGGAATTGAGGGTGAGGAGGTGACATCTGGTGGAGGGTAGGAGAATAATGGATGGAAGTGGTCTTCTTGTGTTGGAAGTGTAGGGACTGGAGATGGTGTGGATGTTGGAGAGGGGCTGGATATGATGATGGTGGATGGAGCTGGGATGGTAGAGGGTATGGGAAGGGATGGAATTGGAGGAGGAGGAGGAGAGGCAACAACAGCAGCCAGGTCATCTGCAGGGGCAGAGACCTGTGGAGGAGTGACTCTTAGAGTCCTTGTGCCTGAAGGAGTACTGGAGGAGGGCCTGCTAGGCTTGCTGATTTGTCTGTCCCACTTTCCAAAAAGGGCACAAGACAGTCTCTTGGAGGCATTTATATGAATTCCAGAGGAGACCAGCAAGGCAGGGCACCTGTGCTGCAGAAACACTCCAATGATTCTCCCAAAGTTAACAAAACTTTTGTTGATTTTCTTTTTGATGAGGTCAAAGAAAACCTCTCCCCAATTCAGATTCTTCTTGTCCACAAGAGCTCCCATAAGGCAGAGCTGATACCTTGAAATTGTATCATGGGCAGAGTGCTTAGCCAGTAGCACTTTCTCAACAACATCTGCCATGAATCTGTATTCTACAGAAAGATTCCTTTTGAAGAGCTTGCTAGGGTTGCCCTCTGAATGACCCATTCTGGCAAGCAGTTCAAAGTACTCATCTCCAGATAATTCAGCAGTATCTTCTCCATTTCTCAACTCAAAGACTTCTGTTAAAATTGTTGGAGTTAAGGGTACCTGAGTTCCAGAGATAGACCCAACAATGGTGGAGTTATATTGATTATGGGCAGTATAAACCCATTCTTTTATCTCATCAGAAGCTAGCTTTATCCTTGTGGTCATTATTGCTGTCAGATTCTGGTCTTTGAACAATCCCAATATATCTTGGAAAACCTGGTCAGTTGTGCTGAATGATTCCATATCGATATCAAAACCAGCATCAAACTTCATAGCAGCAAGAACAGCAACTGACACAGCCATTGGTACCTGCAAGAATTCAACAAACAAAACGACCAAGTGTAGAACTGTTTGGAGGGAAAGAAAATTCTTGCAGAGAAATCGAAAGCGCAAAAGAGAACGACGGCGAAAAATGAGTTTTATATTAGGGTTCGACGCAGAATTGGAAAGATCGTTGAACTCAGTTCGACGATCGAGGCTTCTAAAGGAATCTGAAGAGTCTTCAACATCGTCGATCTCCGTTCGACGATATTGGAGAGCGTCGAGCTCCGACCGACGATCGTTCAGAGAACAAAATCGTCGAGCGTCGTTCGACGATCGTTGACTGGAAGAGATAGTTCATACTATCTAAGAGACGCTGAACTCAGTTCGACGATTTAGGAAATCGTCGATCTCCGTTCGACGATCTTGGGCAAATCGTCGAGCGCAGTTCAGAGATCAGAAAAATTCTAGACACTAAGAAAAATCAGAATGTTTGCCTAGTCTTGGTCAATTTTAAGCTTTCAAAGTCTTGGATATTATTAAAGACTTCCTCCATCTAACATTCCTAACTGATTTAGGAAGAAGGTGTGTTTCTTTTCATCCAATGGCTTGGTGAAAATATCTCCCCTTTGTAAATCAGTTGGGATATATTGTAGTTCAATTTTATTCTTTTCAACATTATCCCTTAAAAAGTGATGCCTAATCTCTATGTGTTTTGTCCTACTATGGAGGACTGGATTTTGAGCTATAGAAATAGCACTGGTGTTATCACAAAAGATTTTAGACTTCTCTAAGTTGTAGCCATAGTCTAGGAGTTGGTTTTGAATCCACAAGATTTGTGAACAACAACTGCCTGCAGCCATATATTCAGCTTCAGCAGTTGAAGTTGACACAGATGTTTGTTTCTTACAAAACCAAGAGACAAGTCTGTCACCAAGGAACTGACAAGTTCCACTGGTGCTTTTCCTGTCAATTCTGCATCCAGCATAGTCAGCATCAGAGAATCCAGTTAGATCAAATGCTGAATCTTTTGGATACCAGAGACCTAGATTTGGACAACTTTTAACATACCTGAGAATCCTCTTTACTAGTGTTAGGTGTGACTCTCTAGGGCTTACTTGGAACCTAGCACAAATACATGTAGCAAACATTATATCTGGTCTACTGGCTGTAAGATATAGTAAAGAGCCAATCATTGCTCTATATGTAGTCTGATCAACAGGCTTCCCATGTTCATCAGCATCCAATACAGCATTAGTAGGCATGGGTGTTTTCATACAAGATGCTTCAGACATACCAAATTTCTTAACCAATTCATTTGCATACTTGGTTTGAGAAATGAAGATGCCTTCAGCATGCTGCTTGACTTGCAATCCTAGGAAGAAGGATAGCTCACACATGCTACTCATCTCAAATTTAGAATGCATAAGGTTGGAAAACCTTCTGCACAATTTGGAGTCAGTAGAACCAAAAATGATATCGTCTACATAAATTTGTACTAGTAGGGTATGGGACTTATGGGTTCTAATGAAAAGAGTTTGGTCTACTCTACCCCTTATAAAACTATTTTTCAAAAGAAAGCATGCTAGGGTCTCATACCATGCTCTAGGAGCTTGCTTGAGACCATATAATGCTTTATTCAATCTAAAAACATAATTAGGAAAAGTTGGAGAGATAAAACCTGGAGATTGTCTGACATATACTTCCTCTTTGATGTCTCCATTTAGGAATGCACTCTTGACATCCATCTGATATACCTTGAAGCCTTTGTGAGCTGCATAAGCTATAAATATTCTGATGGCTTCTAATCTTGCAACTGGTGCAAAGGTCTGGTCGTAGTCGATTCCTTCTTCTTGAGAGTATCCCTGAGCAACTAGCCTTGCCTTGTTCCTTATAATTACTCCTTGATCATCCAGTTTGTTTCTGAATACCCATTTTGTTCCAACAATGGAGTGATCCTTAGGCTTTGGCACTAGTTCCCATACTTTGTTCCTCTCAAATTGATGCAACTCCTCTTACATTGCAATGATCCAGTGTGGATCTTGCTCTGCATCTTGAATGGACTGAGGTTCAATTTGAGATAGGAAGCAGGTGTGCAACAGGTTTTGGTTGACCTGATTTCTGGTTTACACACCAGCTGAGATTTCTCCAATTATTTGGAAAATTGGATGGTCTCTTGATGTTACTAAATCAACAGGGGGTGTTGATTGTTCACCAGCCTGTGTTGTTGTTTCCTTTTGTGGTACAACAACTGGCTCTTCAAGTTGTTCTTCAATATGTTGAGCATTTTCTTCATCTCCACTGCTTTCATCCTCTTGAGAAACATGTAACTTGTTCAAGTCTTCAACTAGAGAATATTCCTGCAAAAGTTCTATGGTAGAAGAAATCTTCTCCTTGAAAGACATGTTAGTTTCATCAAATGAAATATGAACAGATTCCTCAATTTTTAAAGATGATTTATTATATACCCTATAAGCCTTGCTGATCATGGAGTATCCCAGAAACACTCCTTCATCGGCTTTGGCCTGAAATTTTGCTAGATATTTCTTGTCATTATTATGAATGTAGCAAATACAACCAAAGACTCTAAAATAATCAACTTTAGGTTTCTTCCCTTTGAGTAATTCATAGGGAGTCTTTCCCTTTAGTTTATGTATCAAACTTTTATTCAGCACATAATTGGAGGTGTTCACTGCCTCTGCCCAAAAGGATAGAGGAAGGTGAGCATCTGACAACAATGTAGTGGCAGATTCAATAAGGGTTCTATTTTTTCCTTTCAGCTACCCCATTTTGTTGAGGAGTTCTAGGAGCTGAGAAAGTATGTCTGATCCCTTCACTCTGACAGAACTCTTGCATAAGAAGAGAATCAAACTCTGTCCCATGATCACTTCTGATCAGGGCAATGTGAGTATTGAACTCAATCTGTATACATTTGAGAAACTCTGTCAGACACTTAAAGTTATCAGACTTCTTCTTTAGAAAGAACACCCAAGTGAGTATAGAGAAGTCATCTACAACTACTAAAGTGTAGGATTTCCCTCCTAGGCTTTGTACTGTGATGGGTCCAAAAAGATCCATGTGTAACAGATACAATATCCTAGGTGAATCACTCTTATTAAGTGACTTAAAGCTGTTTTTAGTTTGCTTGCCTAATTGATAAGCCCTGTAGAGTCCTTCCTTCTTGTAGGGGCCAGAAGGTAGTCCTCTAACAAGGTTGTCCTTGGATAGCCTAGCAATAGTTCTAAGGTTTAGGTGTCCTAGTCTCTTATGGCATAAAATATTTGGTTTACAGACAGAATTGAACAAGCAGATATCTACATCAGTTGAAAGAAAATCTACAAGATAGATGTTACCTTTTCTTTTACCTGTCAACACAGTTGTGTTGTCCTCTGACTTGATTTTGCATAAGACTTTGCTGAAGGTCACCTGGTAGCCTTCATCACATAGCTGACTGATGTTAATTAGGTTGTGCTTCAGTCCTTCCACATAGGCTACCTTCTTGAAAGTTACTGATCCAATCTTGATTGCACCATATCCTTTAGTCTGTCTAAAGTTTGAATCACCAAAGATAACTTTGGGTCCAAGCTTGGCTCTGAAGGATGTGAGGTTGTCCTTATTCCCTGTCATGTGCTTAGAGCACCCACTATCCAAATACCATTGCTGGTTAGATGTTGGATAGGTCTTCACCTGCACATAAGACAATTCATTTGTTTTTGACCCAGTTTACCTTGGGCCTAGGGTGATAACCTTTAAATTCAGAAATGAAAGACATCCCAGGTTGACTCTTATATCCTTCAGGATGATATCTCCTTGGAGGTATAATCCATTCAGTATAAGGGTTAAAGATTTGGGATGAAGGACCCTTAGGATTCAATTTTGATTTGCCTTTGAAAAATTTTCCAGAGCTCTGACCTCTATTCGACGATCTTGGAGCTGCGTTCGACGATCTTGGGTCAGATCGTCGAGCTCCGTTCGACGGTCGACTATGGCTTAGGTCAGGTATTTGAGATCATCGACCTGCGTTCGACGACTTTGGCTGAGATCATCGATCTTCGTTCGACGATTTTGCTCGAGATCGTCGAGCTGCGTTCGGCGATCGTCGATCTTCATTCGGCGATCGTCGATCTCCGTTCGATGATTTCTGCTGGGACTTGGTTTTCTGAGGTAGATCAGAATTTTTCCTAGCAACCTCTACAACTCGCTTTCCTTTGTCAGAAATGAATTTGATTGGAGTTGATAGGACTATAGGTTGGCTGGATGAGGCACCCAAGCCCAGTGTACTGTTAAATCTGGAGTTCACTGTGCTTGTGATGTCCATCAGCTTGATGCTTCTCCCATTAAGGGATTCTTCAAGCTTTTTGGCCTCAGAGAGCTCACTTTTCAGTGAAGCTATCTGTTCCCTACAGTACTCTAACTCCTGAGAGAGTTTGAGGTTTTCTGACTTTAAAGTATTGTGTTCAGATAATTGATTTCTGAGAGAGATAATTTCTTTCTCAGACTTTAGCAGGTCTAAACACAGTGCTTTAAATTCAGATTTAAAATCCTCTGAACTAAAATCAAAAGAACCAATTACCTGATCTTCTTCAGGTTGAGTCTCTGAGTCTGACTCTGACTCCTCTTCTTCTGAATTGTGCTGTGAGGCATTGATTGCCATCATGCAGAACTTTTTTTCTTCTACATCATCCTCATCATCACTGGAACTGGATAAGGCTTCTGACTCCTCTTCAGTCTCACTCCGGGATTCAGCAACAAACCCCTTTCTTGAATGTTTGTTTTTGCTTAATGAGGGTTTGCCATTGCCAGTCCTTTTGGAGTCTTTCTCCTTTCTTCTTTCTTTCCTGTCCCTTCTGTCCTTGTTCTTGTTCTCTGGACAGCCAGGAACTATGTGCCCTGGTTTTCTGCAACCAAAGCAAATAATGTCTTTATTGTAATTATTAGTGGACTTGGCATACCTTGGCTTATCATGTTCCTTGTATGATTTCCTTCTGAAGTCCTTTCTGGCCATCTTGTAAAATCTTTTGGCCAACAGATTGAGTAGTTCATCATTGCCCGTGGCTTTGTCTTCAGGCAGATCCTCAGTTGCCTTGAAGGCTATGGTCTTCTCCTTTCTTGTGGCTGGTGAGGCAGCCTTCTGTTCTTCTTCTCTATTTTTGATGAGTAGCTCATAAGATTTGAGCTTACCCAATAGAGCTTCAGTGGTGATCTCATTCAGACTTCTGGCATCCTTAATTGGCCAGATTCTTGAATCCCAAGTGCTAGGGAAGCACATTAGGATCTTGTCATTGAGTTCAGTTAGAGAGATCTCTTTGTCCAATGTTCTGAGTTCACTGACAATTAGACTTAGCATGTTGTGCATGTCTCCCACTGACTCAGTTTCTCTCTTTTTGAAATTTTCATATTGAGAGATGAGATGGGATCTCCTATGCTTTCTCTCATCAGCTGAGCCTGAGACTATTTCTGAGAGTTTGTCCCAAATTTCCTTTGCTGAATTACATTCAGCCACCTTTTGGAATATGTCATCAGACATTGTCTGGGCCAAGATGTTCATAGCCTTGGCATCAGATACCCTCCATCTCTTGATATCAGCATCTGTTCCTGATGGAGGTGGAACAACATTTGTGCTGGAATTCTCTGGGGGTCTTGGACACACTGTCAAAACAGAGTTAAAAATGTCTTCGTCAATAGAATTCATGTACAGTCTGATCCTTACTTTCCAAAGTGCAAACTTGGATAGATTGCACACTGGAGGTCTGGTGCTAGCATAATCTTTGTTTTGGGCCATGATTTGTGAAAGCAAATCTAATAATAAAATACAAAAGAAAGCAGATCTAGCTTGGGATCTTTGGGTTCAGGTGTTAGCCTGTACAACCAATCAGGTATGGTATGTTTAACCAACCTCCCTCTGATACCAATTGAAAGTGCAGTTAGATCTGATATACTCTAGAGGGGGTGAATAGAGTATATGGTGCTTTGAAACCTTTTTACAACAATTGTTGTAATAAGAGTGAGCAGGGAAGCAGTTAAAAATCTAATCACAGAACTAAGTTAAACAAAAGCTAATCACAGAAAAATCAAGGCCAGAAACAAACATAAACACAAGCAAAACCAGAAGACACAAGTAAATATAGTGGTTCCCCTAAACTTGGGTACATCCACTCTTCTACCACCCTAGGTAGGAATCCACTGCAGGATGAGTTGATCAGGTGTCCTGGGCACCAATGAGCTTTTGATAAGGTGCTCAAAAACCAAATCAGATTTTTTGATCAGGTGTCTTGCCACCAATGAGCTTTTGACAAGGTGCTCAAAAACCAAGCTCAAACTTTTGAAGGGAGTTTGAGAAACCCTTTACAGAGAGGGGGTGAGAGAGTGATGGAAGTCTTCTCTTTCTCAAACAACTGAGAAGACTATGTGGATTGTTGATGTCAAAGCTCCCCCTGAATCCTTGAGATCTTCAGGAAGAAAAGCTTTGCTGAGGGTGATAGGCCTTCAAAGATTGAACTCCAGCAATAGATGATTTCAGCAATAGCTGAAATGTTGAATGTCTGGAGTCTGAAAATATGTTGGCCTTGAACACTTTGAAACTAAAGAGATCTGAATGTTTTTGAAAGCTTGATCTCCTTGGATGTGTGTGTTCTTGAGAATTCTTTGAGACGGAATATCTTTGAATGTATCTCTGTGATCTATGTGTCTCTCTTTTTCTCTCTTGTTTTTGACTCCAAAAATTCTATCTTTTATTCTCTGGTACAGAATAGAGTAACATCCTCTGTCAAGTAGCCGTTGGCCTGCATTAATTGCATCCTTAATTGCAAAATTTCTTCTGGAGGAAAGTCCATAGAAATATTACTTGAAAAATCCCTTGAAACTTAGTCCAGAAATGAATGAAAACGGCTAGGAAATCTCTGAATTAATTGCAGAATAACTCCTTAACTGATTTGAATTTGAATCTAGAAACATCCTTGAAGTTATCTGAAATCGTCGAACTGAGCTCTGCTATCGTCGAGCTGAGCTCAAAGATCTGGAAATATACAGCAGCAAAATATCGTCGATCTGAGCTCAAAGATCGCCGAACTGAGCTCAGAGATAGAGATCCAAAGCAGAGTCAAAATCGTCGACCTGAGCTCACCGATCGTCGAACGGAGTTCGACGATATAATGAAGTTGAGCTCAGCAATCGTCGAACGGAGTTCGACGATCTGTCGAAGTTGAGCTAGATGATCGTCGATCGGAGTTCAATGAATCGTTGTGCTGAGCTCGACGATTACACTTAGTCTCCAGATAGAAAATCCTGGTCTTCAGGGCAGCTTCCAAACCTAGACTTCTAACCCTTAGACTCAATTCTAATTGACCTATTGAGCTATACAGGAGGTCAAGCAAAGATTTCCTAGATACATAGTGATCCTGACCCAAATTAGTAATAGGGTGTTCCAACATCGCTGAAGGGTGACCCTGCTCCACTCGCGCGACCTACTCACCAGGGAGGCTAGCATTCATCGGGCCGGGGAATAACTCCCGACCGGTAAGGTCTCGCTCGACCCCCTCTCCCATCCTTTTCTTCCCGGGCCGTCTTCCTGATGCACTTTCTTCTACCCCTCTTGGGGTCATCTGCCTATACCCCTGGGAGTTGTCTCGCCGAGACCCCTGGGAGCTGGATCGTCAAGACCCCTTGAGGCTGGTTCCCGGGGGTTGGGAGTTAAGCAGTCACCCTGAGGAGCAATACTTCGCAGCATCTCCATGATGTCTTGGATGGATGTCATGAACTCTTCCCTCCCTACAAAGAGTGCTAGGTTGGGGAGCTGGTTGGGGTCATCACCACCTCCATGATCTCCCGCCATGGAACTTGCTCAAGAATTTTTGTATGAGCTGCAGTCTACGCTAACTGCACCAAAAATACTGAAACTGAGATTCGGTTCCACCTAGAGTTTGGACCTAGGGGTGCAACTCACAACTACTTCTCTCAAGTCGTCCCATGGTGAGAGACCTGAATTTGGAAAATGACCCTTGGCTCTAGCGTGGAGGTCTCACCTCACACTCGGAAGACCTTTGAGATCTCCCCCTCCCTAGCCGATGCTGAGCTAGGTGCCTTGGAGGATGAATGAAGAAGATGAAGATTAGTGAAAACGGATCCCTCTCCAAGGCACCCCAAGAGTCTATTTATAGATTTTTTGGAGATGGTCTGTCAATAGCGCAATCACGCTGCTTTAAAATTACTGAAATACCCTGGACTGGTCTGCCAGGAGCCAAACTCCGTTGTTTTGAACAGCTATCCATAGCCCACCAGGGGTAAAATTACAGACCCTCAAGTTGGGCAAGCTGCTCAAGCCGGGCGAGACCCTCAAGCCGGGCAAGCTGCCCTAGCCGACGAGACCCTCAAGAGGCCGGGGCGGGTACCGACCTCCCGCCACACCCGCCCCCTAAAGAGGGTTCGTGCGGGTGCCAGCCTCCCGCCGCACCCACCACCTAAAATAGGTCGGGGCGAATGTCGGCCTCCCGCCGTACTTGCCCCCCTGAAGAGGGGTTGGGGCGGGTGTCGGCCTCCCACTGCACCCGCCCCGTAAAACAGCCTGGGGCGAGTGCAGACCTCCCGCCGCACTCGCCCCCCTGAAGAGGGGTCGGGGCAGGTGTCGGCCTCCCGCCAAACCCACCCCCTAAAATAGGTCGGGGCGAGTACCGGCCTCCCGCTGCACTCGCCCCCTGAAGAGGGGCCGGGGTAGGTGCCAGCCTCCCGCCACACCCGCCCCCTAAAACAGGTCGGGGCGAGTGTCGGCCTCCCACCGCACCCGCCCCCTAAAATAGGTCAGGGCGAGTGTAACGGTCCAGGCCCATCCCATGGGAACCCGCTGGCACCACCGGCCTACCAGGGTCCATACCCGGGCCCGCCACTCGTAGTCAGCCTTTCACATTTAAGCCTGCAGGCCATGCACCCAAACCCCTCTCCGGCCTGTTTATCAGCACGGTAAGTTGTTGCCACTAGGTCTCGAACCCAGAACCTTGATAAGAGAGCTTTTTACCACTCTCTCATCACCAACTGGCCTGGACCGTTACAGCTAGTGCCGGCCTCCCACCGCACTCGCCCCCTAAAGAGGGGCCGGGGCGGGTGCCGCCCTCCCGCCGCACCCGCCCCCTAAAATAGGCTGGGGTGAGTGTCGGCCTCTCACCGCACTCGCCCACTGAAGAGGGGTCGGGGCGGGTGCCGGCCTCCCGCTGCACCTGCCCCCTAAAAAAGGCTGAGGCGAGTGTCGGCCTCCCGCCGTACCTGCCCCCTAAAATAGGACGGGGCGAGTGCCAGCCTCCTACCGCACCCGACCCTTTGCCCAATTAGCATTTGGACTTACTTGTCCCGGACCATTCTCTGGATTACACCTTGTCCTTGCTTAGGGACCCTACTCCGCGAATACGGGGTTGTATACCAGTCCGGTCTAGAATTTCAACACCCTCTATAAGCGTCCGCTCCAGCCCCATCTACACTACCTCGCCAACGCAGCCAAATTTATATCCAAGTCCACAGAAATAAAGAAGAGCCAACAGTAGAACACCCCAATCTTAATTGTAAGCTCTTAGGAGCCGAGATTGGAGAAGTGTCATGTCTAACAAGCTGTTAGAAAGGTGGGAGGGAAAGTGGACGTACCCATAATCTGGGGAACCATTATAAATCTTGTGTGTGATGTTGTTGATTGTCTTAAAAGCTAGAAATAACTAGATCATAACACCACTAAAATACACTAAGTGAATGATAGTCATAGGAGACTAAGAAATCAATTCACCCCCTCCCTCTAGGTGATTTAACTACCCTTGAAAATAAATACTTTCAAGGGGTATCAGAGGGAGGTTACTCAAGAAGGACTTAACAGTCTGAGTAGACCTCAAAGGATAGCTACAAGTTTAGTATATATGGGTTCAGGAGGGAACCATAAGGTGATAGGTTCCATAAATCTTCCGATATGCAGAAAGGAATACTTTGGAATCTGGAAGGAGATGGTCAGAATTTTCATGGAGGCATGCAACCATAGGATCATTGTAACAATTCAAGAAGGACTTTTCATTCCCATGAATGTCTCGGTATTAGATGCAAATGTCCAGACCCCAAAGAGTTATGCTGAAATGACTTGGGATGAAGTCATCTTAACAACCATGGACAAGAGGGCTCAGAACATTATTGTCAATGTTATTGATGATTCTACCTTCCAGAACTTGGTCCACTGCCAGACAGTCAAAGAGATGTGGGACACCTTGGTGGTCTACATGGAAGGCACAAAGGAGGTAAGAGATGATAGGAAGTACATGTTCAACCAAGAGTATAAGGCTTTCAGGCAGTCCAGGAAAGAGAGCATAGTTGAATGCTATGGGAAGTTCTCCGGGATAGTGAACAGTCTAATCACCTATGGTAGACGGTTCACTAATTGTGAACTTAATGACAAGTTCTTGAGATCCCTATATAAGGAATGTGATATCAAGATCTGTGCCATCAGATAAGTTGGCAATCTGGCCAACATGTTACCCCAAAATCTGTTTGAGAAGCTGCTCTCCTATGAGATGTAGCTGAACTCTAAGAAGGCTGAAGAGGATGCAGCCAGTTCTCTTGACAAAGAGAAGTCGGTTGCTTTCAGAGCTAAAAGAACCAAGGAGAGCAAGGAGAGGATTGCTTCTCCAAGAAGGCCAGCTGAATCTAAGAGCTCAGAGCCAAGCACTTCAGACAACAGCATGTCTGAAGATGAGTTTGATGCCTCCACCTACCAGTTAGAGAAGAAGCACTCCAAGGGAGTCCGATATGATTCTAAAACTAGTATACATGTTTCCTCTAAAGTTGTTTGCTATTATTACAGCAAACCTAGGCATGCAAGTATTAATTGCCTTGTCAAGAGAAGAGAGGCCGGTGAGAAAAAGGTCCACCAGCACAAGGGCAAGAAGGAAAAGTCCTTCATTGCAAAGAAGGAGAAGAGCTGGAGTGACTCATCTGCCTCAGAGTTTGAAGAAGAAGTTGTCATTAGGCTAGTTGCTGTTATAGCTAATGCGGATGAAGTTGAAGACTATCCTCCAGTCATGATGGATATCAGGGCCCCTCTATCACATTCAGATAGTGACTTAGAGGAGGATGAAGAGAATGATGATGACATCAGCTGTAATGGGCTGATGGGAATGTCAAATGAAGGATCCTGCCAGGATCAGCCTTGTCCAAGTAAGGTACAATTTATCCCTAGCTCATCTTATACAAAGGGTTCTGGCTCAGTCTCTGAAGCATCTACTTCCTCTAGTGGGAATGCTGGTTTAGAATTTGAAAATGTTATCAATTAATTGATTGAAAGTTATGGTGCCCTTCTGGATGCTTTGAAAAGAAGCAAGAAGTTGGCCAAAAGGCAAGCTAAGGAGATCACCAACCTACAGCTAGCTGCTTTCCAGCAGGCTGAGACAACAACCCTGTTGGATCTGAAGGATAGGGAAGTCAAACAACTAAAGGTCATCTCAATCATCCAAATTGATACCATAAGCCAGAAGGACAAGATCATATTGGATCTTGAAGAGAACTCCTTAAGGAGAAAGAGGTTGTGGCTGATTTCAATAAGCCCAAAGTTGTGGTGCCACTAATTAACTCCTTTACTTCTAAAAAAGATGAGAAAGGTTTAGGGTCTAAGTGAAATTCCAGAGTTGACAATTCCAAAGGGAAAGGCAAAGCTCCTATAGTGTCTCAGTCAACCTTTCATAAGGTAATCCTCCCTTCTAGCAGGTATGACCAGGACTGCATGTATGGTCACTAGGAGAATGGTAGTTCTTCTTGTAAGAATACAAGAGTATCTTCCAAGGAAAGAAGGGGAAAGGGGATGAGTTCCTTCAAGGCTCCCCATGAAGAAATTCAAATGGCTCATTATGGACCATTTTTATTTGGTGCACGAGCCCCTACTCTCAAGAATGGGGCAGTGGCCAAATCTCAAAGACAATCAGCAAAGAATCAAACTAAAGGTCAGTCTATCCACAAGCCTGATTTGGTTGTTCCTGATACTATTAAGAGCATGTCATCTGCAGAGAAGACCGTTGTTGATGGCATTTAGAGAAAGCCAAATAAGTCTACTGAAAGAATTACCTTTAGTCAGATCCTTTTGAAAGGAATCTGAAGAAGGCTACTGTTGTTCCTTCTAAACAGAGAGCTGTTGTCAGCACAACAAGCATGCCAGCTCAAAAAAGAAGGTAAAATATTCATGAGTGTTGTTGTTGTGGCAAG
Source organism: Platanthera guangdongensis (assembly GCA_039583875.1). NCBI lineage: Eukaryota > Viridiplantae > Streptophyta > Magnoliopsida > Asparagales > Orchidaceae > Platanthera > Platanthera guangdongensis. The sequence continues at coordinate 2,262,981 of CM077149.1, read as the reverse complement.
GTGGGCCACTATATCATTAATTGCTGGCACAATCCAAGTGTGCCAAGAGCAAATGTCAGTCTTCTAGTCAGAAAAGCTGCTGGAAGACAGGTTGTGTTTCAGACTAACCAGAACCTAGGACCCAATGAATATTAGGGTCCTAAGGTAAGATAAATTCTTTTTTGCAGGATAGTCCAAGTGCCCATCCCCTATGTGGTACTTGGATAGAGGATGTTCCGGACTTAGGACTGGAATAAGGAAGCCATTGAAGTTCAAGATGTCTGGATGGTGGGACAAAGTGTTGCTGCTATTTCAGCAGTACAATGAAAAGAAAAGAGAAGAAAAAGCAGGTTGTAGAAAGCATAAGAAGTAGCTCTTTTGAGAGCAGCGATGAAGAGGCACTTGATCCTCAGTGTCTGGTACTTCTATGGAAACCAGAAAAGAAATGGATGCTCAGGTTTCAGCATCATCTGAACCTGCAAAAAAGAATGTCCAAGACAGTGGGCATTATGGACATGATCTATGCAAACAGTGAGGGGAGCTAATACAGCCTGGTAAGCTAGAAAGCTTAAGTCTTGTCTAGAGGATTGGTGTAAGAGAATCTCTTGCACCAAATAGATCAGAAGAATACTTATGAAGTTCAGAATGTCCCTATGGACAATGTTGAGGTTGAGAGGGAGACTACCCAGATAGTTGCACCTGCTAAGAGAGCAAGCACCATTAGTTCAAGTACAGCTGGATTATTGCAGTAGAAGTCAGCAAATTCCTATAAGGAATAACTCAGTAATCAAAGACTTTTTCAAGTGATACAGTTGTTGTAGATCAGAGAACATTCCAGCAGAAGTGACTGTGCGCAATCGTTGTGTATCCAACATCAGGTCCAAGAATACAACATCAAGATTGTTAAGACCTTCACTGATTTCAAGACTAAAATGGAACAAATTGTTTGTTAGAAAGAATGATAAAAGATGCTCCTATTAAGGGGTATCAAGTGCATCATGTGCAGAAATAGGTTCATCTTCATGTTTAGAAGGAGCAAGCAGCTGTAAAAGTGGATCAATGATGGACCACTCAAGTTCCAAGTGGCATCAAGTGGCATTGGATAGTTGTATTCTTGGACCTTCTAAACTAATGGTGCTTGCAGCTGCTTGCTATTGGAACTTGATGAGAAAGGTTTAGGGTCTAAGTGGAATTCCAGAGTTGACAATTCCAAAGGGAAAGGCAAAGCTCCTATAGTGTCTCAGTCAACCTTTCATAAGGTAATCCTCCCTTCTAGCAGGTATGACCAGGACTGCATGTATGGTCACTAGGAGAATGGTAGTTCTTCTTGTAAGAATACAAGAGTATCTTCCAAGGAAATAATGGGAAAGGGGATGAGTTCCTTCAAGGCTCCCCATGAAGAAATTCAAATGGCCATACAACGCACTCAATGTCTAGGATGGAACTTAAAATTTGGCGAAGTCCACAGATGCTGATGTCAACAAAAGTCAACCAAAAGTCAACAAAATTCAAATTTATTGCGGGAAAGCTGTAGTACTCATTTAATGGCACAGGTGGTGTGCTGTCTGATTTATTATGTAAAATAAAGGTGGTAAATCAGCAATTAATGCTGGGCCCACAGGTCAATCGAGCCATTGGATGACGGAAGAAAAAAAGGGACAAGATCATATCGAGGAAATAATCTTTTAGGGTTTAGTCTTTTCACGAGGCGGCAAAACTTCATCTTCTTCCTCGTCATTGTTGCAGAGCTCGAAGGAGAAGTTATAATCAACTAAACTAAAAGTTCAACAAGTTAGCTGGTTCCATTCTCACCCACACCAGCAAGTTCAGAGAAATCTCTAAGAGAGAAAAAAGGGTAGCAAGGGCTAACCCTAGCTGTAGTCCTTCACAGTTCCAGCCGATCATTTCTGAAGAACTTTTTCTAGAAGTTGTGAAGAAGAAAGCTTGAAGAAGCATAGATTTAAAAACAGACTCAGAGGACTATTTCTCTAGAGTCAACATTGGGCTATCTCTCCTCAGTCCAGGAAAGGAAGAAGAAGCAGAGCAGCAGATCTGTAGGTTACTTCTAGGAAAGAGTAGAGCAGCAGAACTGCAGGTTACTTCCAACAAAAGCAACAGTTTATTAAAGATGTATTCTTATTGCTATGAAGAAGTTAGTGCTGAGGTTTTATCAGCCTAGGAAGCTGGAGGTAGAATTAGAGATAATATCTCTGTTGTCATATTTCAACACACTTTCATTTCTATAGGATTCTTTTGGATCTGAGTTATAGGCCAATTTTATAAATGCTGAAAGTAAGGCTTTGGCCTGAGTGGTAAGATTCTGTTCAGAATCTGAGGTAGGGTCTGTGTGCCTGAGAGTAGGACATTGTACCTGAGTATAGGATCATTTATTGATTTGAGGTAGGATCCTTTATGGATCTGAGGTAGGACTGTCCTCCCAGCCTTAGTGGTAGGGCCTTTGGCCTTAGGTGGGTGATCTGTTGATCACTGAGTTGTAGGGTTTTGTGCCCAAGTTGTAGGTCTTGGAGGAGACTGAGAGATCATGAGGGATCTGATTTGTAAGCTCTTAGGAGCCAAGATTGGAGAAGTGCCTTGTCTAACAAGCTATTAGAAAGGTGGTAGGGAAAGTAGACGTACCTATAATCTGAGAAACCACTATAAACCTTGTGTGTGTTGTTGTTGATTATCATGAAAGCTACAAATAACTAGATCACAACACTAAAACACACTAAGTGAAAGATAGTCATAAGAGACTAAGAAACTTATTCACTCCCCCCTCCAGGTGATTTAGATACCCTTGAAAACAAAGACTTTCAAACATCGCAACTCGAAAACATGGACTCATTCGAGGAGGGAAGTAGTTGGTATGTGAGAGAGGAGCTCGCGCAGGAACCCGGACTACGACAACATATCAGCTCGAGTACTTCTTTCCTTCCAATTAACACTCTCATTCAGGGGGTGTTTTGTTGAATAGAGTGCCCAAATGTCACACATCGAGGGGGATGTGTGTGACTGTATTTTTAATTTAATGAGATATTTTAAAATGATAAACTCACTAAATTTGATATCTAAAAATTCAAACACAAGAGAAAACGATCATAAAATTACACAATATTTTTCAGACACAATATTGTTTACATAAACTTCATGTCTCATAAAATTACACAATTTTAATTAAAAAATGAAATACTTATAACTTTAACAAGCACCAAATTCAGAATACTATGAAGATAATGTTCTTAAAAACAGTTAAAATGATTTTTAAAAAGAAAACTAGATTTAAAATTCTAGACTTGTTTTGCAAAGAAGTGAGTTCAAGATCAAGTGATTAAATGCTCCTTACCCTGTCTCTCCTTAGAGTATGAGAATGATTTCACCTTAAGAGTTCACACTTGAGTGGAACTTTGTCTTCTTTGAAGAACTCTCACAATAGCTTTCTCTCCTTGTTGAAAACTTGGAAGAAATTAAAGTGTGCTCCCTGATGAAGCTTTTGTACAGTAGCCCCAAACTCCTTGAGCCGCAAGAACAATTCTTTTCCTTGAAGAATCGGCCAAGCAGTTTTTGGCCTTGAATAAAGTTCGGCTCCTCCAAAACTTCGCAAGATTTTTGCCCAGATTTTTTCTCCACTTAATCCTGCAAAAATCACTTACCACAACTCTTCAAATAAAGATAATTTAATCCTTTTAAATTAACCGAACAATGCCATTTCCAAGAGTCTTAAATCAAAAGACGCCCCTCTTGATGGATAACCACCATAACTTCCTCAAAATAGAAATTCACGACCCCCTTTTTTAAAATAGTTTTTAATATAAATAGTATATAATTAATTTCAAAAATATTAAACAAATTCCATACATCCATTCACAAAGGCCATGACTATTGGATAGTAACTACCCATTACTGTTTTTAAACTTAAATAAAATTTAGCCAACCGCAAAAAAAAGAAAAATAGCTGTATTTAAAAAAATATTTTCGACCATGATAGAATCAAAAAAGTGAGAAACGTCCAACATAAAAGTTGTTCGTTTTTATGTTAACTAAAACTTGTCTCAAGCAGACAACATCAAATAATGACTATTTAATGGACCAAATTTAGTTCTACACAGGTTGCACTGCAAAATTCAAAAAATAGTTTTTTTAACTTCTTATTTCATGAAAATGTTTTACTTCATAAGTGTTGTTATGCATGGAAGCGTGAGAGACAATAGCAATGATAATCATTATAATAATGACTAATACATATAAATAAAAGTCATGTATCAAATGGAGGTAATTACACCTGCAATAAACTCACACAACTTTAAAGCACATAACACACATCTGCAAAACAATAATAGTCTTATTAACACAATATAATATGGTTAGTAAATAACACACAGGCAAAAAAAAACACAACATCGTTATCAAGTCCATGAAAGTTTGCTCTATAGTTTTACTAGAAGAAAAAACTTCTTCCTACTAAGAGACGAGTACCCCTCTCGATACCATTTATTTGATGGAAGCTCAACAACATATTTTTAAAATGGATTATTGTAAAACCTTGTAAAATCCCTCCTCCTGTAAGAAAAAAATTGAGTTAGATTTAAAATAAAAAATTATTAGGTACAACAATGACAAAAACGCAATGATTTGTTCATTGCTCTCAACAAACTCCCCCTTTGGCATTGTTGTCAACTATTAATTTTGAAATATTTTCCCATCTCTTCCTATATCACACTATCCTCCCCCTTCGACAACACTGTCAAAGGATTTTGAGCCTCTCTTTACCACAAGAGAGCTCCCCATTGACAAAATGTGATTTAGTTGATAGTAGATAGGGATCTGATCCCTAAGCTGTCTCTTATCTCTAAAAATTGAGACTTTGATAAAGGTTTCATAAAAATATCAGTTTATTGTTCTTTTATAGGAACATATGTGAGAATTATATCCTTCTTACTAACATGTTATTTTAAAAAGAAATATTTAATTGAGATATGTTTCATCTTACTATGCATCACAGAATTCTTAGAAATATTGATAACACTTGTATTATCACATTTGATCTCTATAGGATTATTGTGAATAATGCCAAAAATTTTAAGTTTTTATCTCATCCATAATACTTGTGTGCAACAAGTGGTGGCAGCAATAAACTCTGCTTCTGTAGAGGATAGAGTGCCAGATTCTTGTTTCTTAGAGTGTCAAGCAACAAGATGCCTTCCTATGTAAAATGCTCCTTCACTCGTACTTTTGCATTCATCTACGCAACTAGCCCAATCACCATCCGTGTAAGCCATTAAAATACTAATTTTCTCATTTAGATAGAAGATACCATATTCAAGTGTTCCTTTTAGATATCTTTAAATTCTTTTTCCAGCAACCCAATGACATTCTCATGGACTGCTTTGAAATCTTGATATTAGACATACATAATACATTATATTTTGTCGTGTTGATGTTAGATATAACAGACTTCCAATCAATGATCTATATTGCTTTTGATCAAATTCTGAACCATCAATATTCTTAGATAATTTTAGATTTGTATACATTGGAGTACTAATCACTTTACAATCACTCATTCCAAATTTCTTAAGTATCTCTAATAGATATTTATTTTGACTCGAGAATATACATTTTCTTTTTTATATCTTTGTATCCCAAGAAAATATGATAGTTCTCCAATCATAGACATTTCAAAGGCTTGTTTCATTTCTTGAATAAATTGATCGCATGAGTTTAAATTTCTTGATCCCAACAATATATCATTAACATATATTAACACAAAAATTAGTTCATCATTCATTCGTTTGATATATAATGTGATATTGATTTGACTATTTTTGAAACCTGTACTATGTAGAAATTTGTCGAAGCAATCATACCAAGCACATGGAGCATGTTTTAAACCATATAGAGCCCTTTTTAGCGTCACATGTATGATGGATTTGATTGATCAACAAATCCCTCAGGTTGTTCCATATATACTTCTTCATCTAAATATTCATTTAAAAAAGCTGATTTTACATCCATCTAATAAATTTTGAAATTTAATTTAATTGATTGAGAGAGAAACATCCTGATTGATTCCATTCTAGCCATTGGAGCAAACGTCTCCTCATAGTCTACCCTAAACCCTCTATTTGAGAATAACCTTTACATACTAATCTTGCTTTATTTTTGATAACTTCTCCTTTTTCATTTAATTTATTTCGAAAACCCATTTTGAACCAATAATGTTTTTTATTTTTAGGTTCTTCTATGAGCTCCCAAGTTTGATTCTTTAGAATCTGATCCACTTCTTCATTCATTGCTCCAACCAAAAGTCATTATTGAGAGCTTAATTTACAGTTTTAGGTTCTTTAGATGCTATCATAAAATATAATGTATTTGCTTGTTTACTACGTGTTGTAACTCCTTTATTTAAACTTCCAATTATTAAATTTTTCAGGATGATCCTTTTGACATGAATTCTTTAAATCAGACGTTTTCTCGGCATTTTCTTCTTCAGTAGCTTTATATTCATCTTATTTATTTCTTAATTCAATATCGTCATCTTCTTCAGTGTTTATGATCTCTTCTTGATGACTTATTTCATCAAACTTAACATCTGAAGTTTCTAATATCTTCTAGCTATCATTTAAGAGACACTTATATCCTTTACTGACTACAGAATAACCAATGAAAATGGCTTCATCACACCTGTTTTCTAGTTTTCCTACTTCAGGTTCCTTTCTTTTAACCCAACATTTGCTTCGAAATACTCTAAAATATTTAACTAAAAGTTTTTTATTACATCATAACTCATAAGGTGTTTTATGAGAGGTATGTCTTAACAGACATATATTAATTGTATGAACTGCTATCTGGATAGCAAATGGCCAAAATTTCTAACTAAGTTTACTCTTATTTAACATAGTCCTTATCATTTCTTGAATAATTCTATTTTTTTCATTTTGCTACTCCATTCTGTTGAGGAGTTCTAGCTTTGATTAGATGTTTATTGATCTCTTGTTCAATACAAAACTCATTAAATTCTTTAGATGTAAATTCTTCACCTCTATCTGTTCTTATACTCTTTGTGTTTTCCTAATTATTTCTCAATAAAAACTTTGGAATCACAAAAACTTTTGCAAGCTTCTTCTTTGGTTTTTAATAATGATATGCAAGTTAATCGAGTGTAGTCATCAGTTATCATCATAAAATAACTTTCTCCATTAAAACCTATCATTCTAAATGTACCATAGAGGTTCATATGAACAAGACCTAGTATTTCAGAAGTATTAATTTCTTTACTAGGATGACTTACTCTTGTAATTTTTCCTTTCATACATGAATCACAAACGGAGTTTGAAGGTTTCTTGATCATTGGCAAATCATGTACAGATTGATGATTATATAGATTAAGGATATTATCAAAACCAATATGACAAAGTCTCTTATGCCATAACCAATCATTTTCTTCTTGACATAACATACACTTTGAGTTTTTAAATCACTCATAATATATAGGTTGTCTTTGTTTCTTTTTCCCACAGCTATGATATTACCTTCCATATCATAAATCTTTACACCATTTTTATCAAACACAACTTGATAGTCTTTATCACATATTTGACTAACATTTAATAGATTATGCTTTAATCCTTCTACAAATAAAACATCTTTCAAATTTCCATTTGTAAGAGAAACATCACCTTTCCCTCTACTTTTAGCACCTTGGTCATTTCCAAATTTAAATTTTCTACCAGCATAATTTATTAGATTTTTTATCTTTTCTTTCTCCCCTGTCATATGACTTGTACAACCACTGTCGATAATCCATTTATTTGACTTGTTTTCTTTTAAAGCCTTTAATGTTGATTGAATTACAAAGCTATGATGGTTTTGGTTTATCTTCTTAGGACTACTTGGAAACCTTAACATTCTGCAAAATTTTAAAGTGTGCCCAAAATTATTGCAGTCAGTGCACTTAAGTGGCCTAAGATTATCCGCATTCCTATTTGAATTCAGCCAAGGGTCTAATTTTTTGAATGTACATTCTCTAAATTTGTGTCCATAATTATTATAATTATAACAAGTACCTTGAAAAAGTTAACAGAATTGTACCTCTTAAGTATAAGGTTGACCACACCCTCTAGAACTTCACCTTCGTAGAAAGAGCATTTCACGCTCATCTTATTATCTTCCCTTTTGTTGGCCTGCAGTTCCTTCTTTTCTTCAGAAGGTTCACCTTGATGATAGCTTATCCCACTCATCTGATTTACATGTCTTTGCATAGCTATTATATTGTTAAGTTTCTTTGTAGACTCTTCAAACTAGATCATTTTTTGAAAATCATTCTTTAGTTGTTGAATCTCCAGCATGAGTTTTTGTATGTGCTTTCAATCATGGTCTCTATCTTTCATGAGTTGATCTATATTATTCATTAATTCAATGGCATCAAATAGATAATCATCTTCTTTTAGATCATCATTCAATATTTGTTTCGGTTTCATATCATGAAGATTCTCAGACACATTCATTATTTCATTCTCCATTGTTTCTTCTGCATCAAATAAAGAAAATGTATTAGAAGTCTTTGAAGTATTTTGACTTTTAATATTCATTTTAATTTCATCTTTTAATGACATTATTTCTTCTGATACCAATTGTTGAATAGAGTGTCCAAATGTCACACACAGAGGGTGGGGGGTGAATGTGTGTGACTGTATTTTTAATTTAATGAGATATTTAAAATGATAAACTCGCTAAATTTGGTATCTCAAAATTCAAACACAAGAGAAAAATATCATAAATTTTCTAGACACAATATTGTTTACATAAACTCCATGTCTCATAAGATTACACAATGTTAATTAAAAAAATGAAATATTTATAACTTTAACAAGCACCAAATTCAAAATACTATGAAGATATTGTTCTTAAAAATAGTTAAAAGGATTTCTTAAAAGAAAACCAGTATTTAAAATTCTAGACTTCCTTTGCAAAGAAGTGAGTTCAAAATCAAATGATTAAATGCTCATTGAACTGTCTCTCCTTGGAGTATGAGAATGATTTCACCTTAATAGTTCACACTTGAGTGGAACTTTGTCTTCTTTGAAGAACTCTCATAATGGCTTTCTCTCCTTGTCGAAAACTTGGAAGAAATTGATTCTTTATCCACTTCAAGTCTTGGACTTGATTAATCATTCAATTCTCTATGAGAAATTAAAGTGTGCTCCCTGATGAAGCTTTTGTACAACAGCCCTAAAGTCCTTGAGTCTCACAGCCAGTTCTTTTTTCCTTGAAGAATCGGCCAAGCAGTTTTTGGCCTTGAATAAAGTTCGGCTCCTCCAAAACTTCACAAGATTTTTGCCCAGATTTTTTCTCCACTTAATCCTGCAAAAACCACTTACCATGACTCTTCAAAAAAAGATAATTTAATCCTTTTAAATTAACCAAACAATGTCATTTCCAAAAGTCTTAAATCAAAAGATGCGCCTCTTGATGGATAACCGCCACAACTTCCTAAAAATAGGAATTCACGGCCCCCTTTTTTAAAAACAATTTTTTATATAATTAGTATATAATTAATTTCGGAAATATTAAACAACTTCCATACATCCATTCACAAAGGCCATGAATATTGGATAGTAACTACCCATTACTATTTTTAGACTTAAATAAAATTGGCCAACAAAAAAAACAAAAAAAATAGTTGTATTTAAAAAATTATTTTCGGCCATGATAGAATAAAAAAAGTGAGAAACATCCGGCATGAAAGTTGTTTGTTTTTTATGTTAACTAAAACTTGTCTCAAGCAGACAACATCAAATAATGACTATTTAATGGGCCAAATTTAGTTCTACGTAGGTCGCACTGCAAAATTCAGAAAAATAGTATTTTATATACTTCTTATTTCATGAAAATGTTTTACTTCATAAGTGATGTTATGCATGGAAGCATGAGAGACAATAACAATGATAATCATTATAACAATGACTAATACATATAAATAAAAGTCATGTATCAAATGGAGGTTACACAACTTCAAAGCACATAACACACACATGTAAAACAATAATAGTCTTCTTAACACAATATAATATGGTTAGTAAATAACAAACAAGCATAAAACACAACATTGCTATCAAGTCCATGAAAGTCTGCTCTATAGTTTTACTAGAAGAAAAACTTCTTCCTGCTAGGTGATGAGTAACCCTTTCGGTACCATTTGTTTGATGAAAACTCATCAACATCTTTTTTAAAGGGATTATTGTAAAGCCATGTAAAATCCCTCATCCTGTAAGAAATTAAAGAAATTGAGTTAGATTTAAAATTAAAAATTAATAGGTACAACAACGACAAAAACGCAATGATTTGTCCATTCCTCTCAACATGTTTGTCTTGCATACGCTTTGTGGGAGCTACCCTTTTGCAGTAAGAGTTGCATAAAAATATATTCACAAATTTACTACACTGAAATAAGGAAAAATAAAGCTTAGTACAAGGCTATTGCTAGCCAAAAAGGGGGGTTCATGGAAAAAGTGTTTCAAGTCGTCATCGGTCCATGTGTTGCTAAGGAGTTTCCCCTCACAATCCTGGAGTCGGTACCCTTCGTATGTCAATGCTTTTGCTACCATGAAAGGCCCCTCCCATTTGGGCTGGAGCTTTCCCACCGTTGCACTCCTGCCAGCGATATCTTCCTTCTTGAGAACTAGATCACCTTTGACGAACTATTTGATCCTTATGTGCTTGTCAAAATATTTGTCCATCCTCCACTTGACCTATTCTTGTCGGATTGATGGGAGGTCCCGAATCTCTTCCACCAAGTCGAGTGAGAGCCTTTGCTCCTTGTCGTTTTCCTCTCTACATGCCTCTCCCCCATGTTTTGCGGCCACCACCCTTCGACTCCTGATGTCGAATGTTGGAATCGTTGTTTCACATTCCCTTAGTTTGAGAATATCAACTCCCATAGTGTATTTGATCATGTCTTGTGTCTTGATAGAGTGTGCAGGTTTATAGGTTCAAGCCAAGCAAAGAAAGCCTCCTCTAGAACATACTGTCGGGCGATAATAGTTATCGTCGGTCGATAACATATCGCTGGTACTATCACTAGTCGACAATGTGGATTTAATTAGCAAAGCGCTCTGGAAGCTATTAGATAGCACTAGTTCTATCGTCGGCGGTAGCCTAAGGATTAATATTGACAGAGCTCTTGGGAACTTGCCGCCATGCGATAATGATAATGCATCGCGCTAGCCCACTCAACGTCGTGTTGAATGCGTCGATCCAAAAGCATTGAGAGAATGGCGTCGAGTCAGATGCGTTGAGTGGGAGCTATCTAAAAGCACAACTAATTATATAATCAAAGCTTGATGTATGTCGTTCTTCCTCCAGTCCTATAGTTGAAAATAATATACATTATTTTGATTGTAACGAATTAAAAGATAAATTCAAGGTTTTTGAAAAAGAAATAAATTTTTCTAAAGAATGAAATGAAAAATTGATTAATGAAAATTTTGCTTTGTCTCGTAAGCTAGAATCATTAAAATTATTTGTGAAAAAAATTCAAATGATAAAAAATCTTTTATGTCTAGTTTATCTTCTAAATTCTGTAGGGTATCTACTAGTATTTCAAACTTCATAAGACATACACCCTGTAGAATATTTAATCCGCATTCAACTTTTCCCAATGCTAAAGTAAATGTTAACAAATTTTTTATTAATAATAATTTCAAAAATCACTATCATTATAGGCTTCCAAATAATGATTATGGAAATTTGTCACATAAAAATAATACTCAAACAAAGTATGAATGGAGGTCCATCGTTAAAAATGACGCACCTATTTCACTCGAAGGGGCACATTCATTTTTATCTCCCCATGGGTTATCACGCTATGTTTGGGTACCCAAATGAACCACAACACTTGGCTCCTTTTGAATACCTAAATCTCTTATCCATTAGTATCCACCAATTGCGTGAAGTAGAAACTAATTAAATGAAAAGTACTCAATAATCTACTTCACGATATGTTTAATGTTCTTCCTATTTTCACTGTTTTTTTTGTATTGTGTGTTTTTTTGTTTTTTTAAGCCAACATATTATGATTAAAGATAATTCAATCTAATTAAATAAATTGGAATATAAGTCATATCATATCTAAGTGGTCATAATTTACCCTCTATCATAATTCTCTCATGATTTCTTAGTATGTTTGCGATCATTCACCCATTATGTGTGTCTCACAATAGCGGGGGCGTAGGTGTGTGTCCTTTAGAAACGTTAACCTGTAAACTACGTCTTGTCCTTAACCGGGGAGGGTTCTAGTGGGTCCTTGTGTGGCGCTGGGGGAAAGAGTGTTAGGTTGAGCGGGTTCTTCTGTGTGCACGTGAGATTAACACCTCACCTTACAACATTTATGCAGGTCCTTATGCCCATCCGTCACTTAGTACGGGGTTAGGGTGTAGACATATAGCTTAAGTATTGGATTATTGGGCATACTTAGGATTCATATATATGTTGCATGAATATTATTTCACTCATCATGTTCATTAGGCTCATGCAAATTATTTTATCATGCTATCTTGTGGTTGCATCATATATCTCTTTGAGCTTACATGTTTAAAAAAACACAAGTATTTTTTTAATATATATATATAATTAAAAATGATTTAAACATACAAAAATATTTTTTATATATCTTTTTGTATGCTTATTGTTTGGCATTTTTATTAAAAAAATATTATAAAAACTACCTATTATTCATTGGCATTGTCAAGGATGAATAAATTTTATCAACTAAAGATTAAATACAATATTTGATTGAAGTGTCAAGTTTTTTAAAACATTGTTTTGGTTATATCGTGCCTTGAATATTATCTTGTTATGCGTAATGAAATCGAATATAGAAAATATGTGCAGGATTGCTTAGTGTGCCTATAAGTATGAGTAGTGTTTTATGTTTGATAATGATTTTATTCACTCACCTATTTTGATAACCTGCATATGCTTTTAATTTTACTTGCATGATTGTGTAGTGTAATAATATAATAATTAGAATGCATAAATAGATTACCTACACTACATTGAATTAATTATTTCAATTCTTTGTTTTCCATGCACTTATTTATTGGAGAAAGATGTCTTTAAAAATGTTATTGTTTGTATAACAAGTGAATTCGAAATCCTTTGTCACTAAAATAAGAATCAAATAAAATTTGACAAGAAAAACTCCACTAAGCACTACTCACTCTCCTGATAAGTCTTAATAAGCATTATGAGATTGAGCGCCTTGGAAAAGAATTGTACAGTGTCTTATAGCAAACAAAATATTCATCATTTCTCTTAGTATACCAGATCACAAAAATAAAAATAATACTAAAAATTGCATAATTGTGATCCCTCAAGCACTACTCTACTCACTGATAAGTCTTAATAAGTATTGTGTGTAGAGCATCTTAGTAGTTGTACTTCTTCCTCATGTGCATGGAAAAAATAGTGGAAGTAATATTATTTTTGTATTTTAATGTTATGTTTGTTCATTATATATGTCATGTGTTTTGATTAATTCACTTGTATACTTTATCAAAACACTATTTGTACACATCATTATTTCTCATAAAACTTTCACTCATGAGAATTGGATCCTAATGCATACTTATACTATTCTCTAAAATCATAAGTAAATGCACTAGATAGCAAAACATGACAGCTACAATGTTTAATTTTACTTAAAATGCAAATTAGCTCACATTGTGGTTCGTATCTCTCTTTGATATTTTGAAATCATGCTTGCAAAAATTTCAATAAAATAGCATCTCTTGGATTTGTATTGAATTGAAAACATCTTTGTATTAGGCTTAAAATTCCATATCCTTAATATGATCATATTTTCCAAAAAGGGATGTTTATCTTAAGAGTGCTTAACATATTTTTATGTGTACTACTTGTGCTTAATCATGAATATTTACTCTCTCAATAAGTGGTAAACTATGAGTACTAAGTGGTATTATGTGTTTACCAAACTCTATTTTTCTATTGTATTCAATCATGCATACATTTTGCCCAATAAGTGACAGAGAGTTATCTACGATCTTGCTCAATGCATCCCATTTTTCTTCTCTAACATTGACCGTTTTTTAATTATCATTGCATACACTCTGGAAACTATTTTTTCTATGTCTATGCGCTCTGCTCAATTATTGTGACCCATGTCTTTCATATTCTCTGAACTGTGTTTTGTCTGGGTCACCCCCATGGTTCTCACTTCTTGTTGTACTGATTGTGTGCACTCTGTTATTTTTAGAGATCATTCATGAGTATGAGTCATGGGTTAAGGGAAGATCACACGTAGGGGGGCGTGTAACAATGGGTGCACATAGATAGGAGGAGTGTGTAGGACACGTCGATAAGGGGAGCGTGTGTGTGTGAACATGGGGAGCTATAGGTAAATTGAAACATGTTTTTATACTTTTAACGATTATCACGTAGATGCGCTCTATCTTGCATCTCAGTGTGTTTCTTCATAGACGAGATTTGATATTATCAAAAGGGGGAGTTTGTTAGAACCGTTATTTCTCATTCCCTTAGTTTAAGAATATCAACTCTCATGGTGTATTTGATCATGTCTTGTGCCTTGATAGAGTGTGCAGGTTTATAGGTTCAATCCAAGCAAAGAAAGCCTCCTCTGGAACATACCGCCGAGCGATAATAGTTACCGCCAAGCGATAACATATTGTCGGTACTATCATCGGGCGACAGTGTCGATTTAATTGGCAAAGCGCTCTGGAAGGTATCAGATAGCACTAGTTCTATCGCCGACGGTAGCCTAAGGATTAATATTGATAGAGCTCTCGGGAACTTACCGCCAGACGATAATGATAACGCGCCGAGCTAGCCCACTCAACGTCGCATTGAATACATTGAGCCAAAAGCATCGAGACAATGGCATCGAGTCAGATGCATCGAGTGGGAGCTATCGCCAGTCACTACCTACTTCCGCGTCACGATATCGTAATGAAAAGGAAAATATTCATTTTAGATATTTTTCTATTTTTGTAGAACAGTCGTCAGAACGAAGCGCGCGTACCTACCGCCCGACGTTAATCTTACCACCGACGGTAGCATATTTTCATAAAGACGTATAAAAGGTGTCTCGTTTCCGGCATTCAAGATAATGACAAAAAGAGATTGAACTTCTGCATTCCAAGGGTTCGGCCTCCTCTTTGTGGTCTGTTTCGCCGTCTCCGTCAAAGGAAAAGAAACCCATCTCCCTCCCGGTCGTGCACGAAGATCTTTGGCGAGCCAAGGACTACAACGACTACGAGGAGATGTTCAGTTGCAAGCACACAAAGAAAAGGAAGGATTTTGTTCTTTGAAAGTTACCGTCACGCTATAACTAGTTACGACCCTGCGGTAGATTCTTACAAAGCCTTCTCTATTTAAAACAGCCCGAACTTGAGTTTCGTGCGACAGTTTTTCATGAAATTTGGAAGGGGAGTTCTCCCTCGATGTCTAAAGGGAAGGAAGGGGTCATCCCAACTCATTGAGGAGGAGAGTTCTTCAGAGGAGATCAAAAGGAATTCATGCGCAAGGATTGAAGGCTACCAACACGATGATCAAGAAGCGTTCGTCCTAATATTCACGTGAAGGATCCTTGCTAAAAAAAAAGTCTCATCAAGCGCACACCTTCACGAATCTGAAGAACATCAGAGAGGAAGACTCTCAAGCCACAAATATCAAACCTTTGCAAGCAAATCATCATCAACCTTAAGGGTTCTAGTTAGAGGAGAGTTTTCTCTTATTTCTTGTATTTTACTTTAAACTCTTTTTATCTAGTTGTTCGTGCGAGGAAAATTTACCATAGGGTCGTCGAAATCCGGGAAGGGTTTTGCTAGAAATTGACTTGGAGGGTAGTCTCAATCCGAGGAGGATTCCATGAGAAATCATCCCGGGGAAGGGACGTCTAGATCGAGCAATCTAGTGGGACTCTAAGACACTGCTTGCGTGAAGGTGAAGAGCTGCATCGAAGACTTTTCTATTGGAGGGAAAAGGAGAGAGCCAACTGGTACAGGTAGTGGGTCGGTATAGAAAACCAACATAGATTTGATTTTACCGCCTTCGATCTTCAGCGTCACAGAGATCAAACTTTTGTAATAGTTAAAACTGTTTGTTGATTTAAGTTGAATAAATAACATTTACTGTTTGTTTTTCGTGCTTATAATGCTGTGATTGTTAGACTATAATTCTCTCAAGTGTGCGTAAATTTCCAAGGATGAATTTGCTCAGGAAAACGAGGTCTGTGACCTACCGCCGTGCGTTAGCAACCTAACGCCCTGCGGTAGCTTCTAGAACTAGTTTTTCCGGACAAAAATAATTCGAATTTTCAATTAACTCGTAAAACCTTATTCACCCCCCCCCCTCTAAGGTTGGCCACTAGATCCAACAGTCGAACTCCACTGAAATCACTACTTCATAACCAAGGGAAAGTTTAAATGGAGTCTCCCCCATAGAGGTGTTCAGGGTAGTTCTGATGGCCCAAACGACAAAGGGAAGTTGTTCAACCCAATTTTCCTTAAAATTTTCAACCTTCTTTCTCAGCAAGTTGACTATCACCTTGTTGGCAGCCTCGACCTGTCCGTTGCTTCTCGGGTGGTGAACGGATGCAAAGCGGAGATCAATTCCCGGCTCTCCACAAAACTTGATGAGCTCCGCGCTTGCAAATTATGGTCGTTGTCCATGATAATCACGAGTGGATATTCATGCCTATATATGATCTCCCCTCATATAAAATTCCTCACGATCTGGGAGGTGGTCTTCGCCAGTGCCTTTACCTCAATCTATTTGGAAAAATAACCAATCATCACTATAATGAACCTTCTTTGTCCGCTCGCATGAGGGAACGGGTCGACGATGTCCATTCCACAGATTGCGAAGGGTAATGGGGCCATGATGTACCAGAGCCTCTATGTTGGTTGTAATTGAAGAGGTGCATGAAGCTGACACCTCAGACACCTTTTCGTGAATCATTTTTGCATCCTTCCGGATGGTCGGCTAGAATTACCCCTGCCTCAGTACCGTCTTATCTAAAGTTCTTCCACCAGAATGACTTTTACATTCCCCTAAGTAAATTTCGTCCAGTACCCAAGTGACTTCTGCTTTAGATACGCACAGCGCCAAAGGGCCCGACAAGGCTTTTATATAGAGGCTTCCTCCATGGAGAAGGTAATAGGCTGACTTGTACCAGAATCATCTCTTATCCTGGACCCCTATAGGGAACTTTCTCGTGGTCAAGAATTTCATAAACAGATCCATTCATGACGGTTGTTAGTAGATCTCCAAGATTTTTCTTTCCTTGATGGAGGGCCGAAATAATTCGGTTGTCACTCCTCCCACCGGATAACAAAACTTAGCCAAACGATCCGCGGTCGTATTCTCCTCCCTTGGGATGTACTGGATGGTGAATGATTGGAAGGTGCTTACTAACCCTTAACCTTCAATAGATACTACAACAACACTGATTCTTTAGCCTTGAATTCTCCCCGGATCTACAAAGCCATTACCAAAGAGTCGGAATAGGCCTTGAGGCTCTAGATTCCCAGTTCCTGAGCAAGATGGAGGCTAGCAATCAGATTCTCATACTCGATCTGGTTGTTTGTGACTAGCAAACAAATGTCTATAGGTTGTTCTATATTGACTCCTTGAGGGCATGTCAAGACAACCTCGGCCCCGACCGAGTATTTATCGAACGCACCATCCACAAACATCTCCCAAGCCTTCCACCCTTATGGCTCCATCTCCTCCACCTCTAACGTGTAGTCATCCAGAAAATTGTAACACCATAAAACACAAAATTGGGTTCAGGTCGGTTACATGGCCTGGGACACGGGCGTGTCACAGGCCGTGTCCTACTCGGGTGAGCATCCCGGCGCCTGGTCGATGAAATGCGTCGTTTTTTTGATGGTACATGCCCTGGGACACAGGCGTGTCAAGGGACGTGTCAGGGGCGTGTTCTGCCCAAACTACTCGAGTAATTGTCTCGAGAAGGTCTCTAGTGGGTCTCAGGAGCATGACACAGGCGTGTCAGCCATATGACACGGGCGTGTCCTGCTCTGTGTCGACTCGAGTGGATCATGAGGAAATGTCTCGAGTAGATTGAAAATGTCTCGAGTACTGATGGGACACGGGCGTGTCAACCATGTGACACAGGCGTGTCATGACCAAGTACTCGAGTAGTGCTCTTGAGTATGCCTCAAGTATGACTCGAATGAGGTACACACCCTGTGACACGGGCATGTCTGGGCTGACACGGGCGTGTCACATGGCTGTGACTTGTTCTAGATAAGTCGGTTTGTGTGCCGCTTAAGGTACACGCCCTATGATACGGGCGTTTCACAGGGCGTGTCAGACCCGAAAAGTCAATTTTAGAGATTTTTGTGGCCATTCATCTCCTTCCTCAGGGATCTGATGGCCCACGTGTCTCCTTGCTGCTTTAAGGCCGTGAGTGAAAAAGGAAATCTCATTTCTTATTTTGGTCATTCTCTTTCTAAAAGAGCTTAAGAGAAAGGAGAGCAAGGAGGAGGAGGAGGAGGAAGAGAAGGGATCCGT
Organism: Platanthera guangdongensis; assembly: GCA_039583875.1. Taxonomy (NCBI): domain Eukaryota; kingdom Viridiplantae; phylum Streptophyta; class Magnoliopsida; order Asparagales; family Orchidaceae; genus Platanthera; species Platanthera guangdongensis. The sequence goes on along the minus strand of CM077149.1, from coordinate 2,244,429 downwards.
CCGTTGGTGGAGCTTGACAGTTCCGATCTGAGATCTGAGGCCATATTTGTGGAGGCAAAGCTGCCGCGGTGCTTTCCAACTGGCTAGAATTCCATGGCTCCAAAGCGATCGTCAAGTGTAACGATCTTCCTTCTTGGCCATGTGAAGGCCTCCTTTTTGGCATGTGCATGGAATTCCCTCACCAGAGGGTGGATTGTGAAGGGATTCCCTTGGGTTGATTCTTGAAATACCCATTTGTTTTACATATAGATCCGAAAACAGAGTACAGAATAGGCATGCTGTGTGAAGCCCATCTGGACAGGTTGGTCTGGATTGGTGATGTTGCATATACACACCGGAGAAGACTCAGCGATAAAACGTGTGGTTTATGGAGTCGATGAGTTGGACCTGTGAATGGTAGTAGCATGAAGTACTTGAGTGGTAGTCCAGGAAAATAACCTTGTGATGTTTGTGATGTTCAATGGGTTGTGCTTGTGAAGTATAGTAATAGGAAGTGTTGGATTGGAAGTCTAGGATGTAACACTCTAAAGCCTAGGTTGGGTTAAGCTTGGGTGACACGGCCTGGGACACGGGCATGTCCCAGGGCGTGTCGTGCTTGGGTTTAGGAGTTGGGTTTGTGGTCGATGAATTTTGGGTCGACGATCGTTGCATGCAGGGTACACGGCCTGTGACACGGGCGTGTCACAGTGCGTATCCTTTATGGGTGGCAGTGAGGAATGCGTGTATTGCTGGACACGAGTGTGTCCTGGTGAACACGTCCTGGGACACGGGCGTGTCCCATGACCGTGTCCTGCTCGGGTGAGCAATAGTTGTGTTGTGTGACGAACATGGCTAATGGACACGGGCGTGTCTGGCATGACACGGGCGTGTAGGGTGTGACACGGTCGTGTCACACGGCCGTGTGCTGGTTGGATTTGAGTTAGTTGCCTGCCGCTTAAGTGACACGATTTGTGACACGGGCGTGTCACAGGGTGTGTCAGGTCATGTTTAGGCTTTTTCTGGATTAATCTGAGGCATTCGATTCCCTTATCCTGGATCCAATGGTCAAAGCCTTCATTTTCATCTTCTCCTTCTTCTTCTTATTTCCAAGAGAGAGAAAGAGAGAGAGAGAGGCCAAGGGAGGGAAAGGATGAAGGAAAACCAGCTGCTGGAGGAGCTATGGGGTGCGGAGTGAAGATCCGAGATCGGATTCGTGAAGACAAAGCCGAGGCGGTGATTTCCATCCGGCTAGTTCATGGCTCCGAAGCGATCTTCAAGGGTAACGATCTCCTTCTTGGACATCGAAGTCCTTTCTTTATGCATATGCATGGAATCCTCCACCAAGAGGTGGATCTCGTAAGCGATTCCTTGGCTGAGTCTGCATGTAGAGCCGAAAGTTTGGAGTACGGCATAGGCATGTTGTGTGAAGTCCATCTGGACGGGTAGTCTGGATTGGTGATGATTATGGGTAAACTGGAGAAGACTCAGTGGATTTGATGCTATGAAAGGTTATGTTTTGTGGCATGGATGTATGCATGTATGGATGTTGATAATGGATGTATGGATGCTTTGAGTAAGCTCCTAGTTATGATGAGAGATCAATTGGTAGCACGCCTGTGGAGCGTGAGATAAACCCGGCCTGTTACATCACTAGGGTGGGTTGATCTGGATAGATGAGGGATCGATTGGTGGCAATGCCTGGGGAGCCGAGTTAAACTCGGCTTGTTGCACCACAGGGGTGGGTCGATCGGAAATAGGTGAGGGGTCGATTGGTGGTAATTCCTGGGGAGCACCGATAAACCCGGCTTGCTACACCACTAGGGTGGGTTGATCTGCTCTGGTTATTTGTGGATGCTATGAGGTAGTACCTCTGAGTGGTATGGACGGAATGTCGCCAACCGCGAAAATTGGTGGACTAGGATTGAACCGCCCAACCAACAAGTGAAGAACCTCTGATCGGCGGTGTACGACTGGGATATCTGGTACACCAATACGGTGCCTTGAGTGCGCAGAGCCTCTGGTGGATACCAGCATTTGTGATGTGGTTATGATTGGTAGATTGATAGTTTGTGATGGCAATGCATACAGGGAAGGAACCACTGCCCTGGGTAAGGGGTAGGGTCGTTATAATTGGTCAGCTCATGCTGACCGTTACTTTGTTTGCCGCTCTTGGGTGGATCATGAATTGCAGGTGCTGATGACAGGATTGGTTTGAGCGGAATGGAGGCTTGCTTCTTTTGTTGCTAAAGGCCCTTGAAGGTCATGTGAGCGTGGTTGGATTTCATGTATGGTCGGCCTACGTGCCGATGTATGAAAATGTATTTATGTAAAGAGAAACCTATAAGGCCTTAAGGCCATGTGTGGGTGTGTTGTATACATTCCTGGTTTGAGATAGAATGTTTTGAGTTAGGATACGAGTAGATTTTGATTTCCACACGTAATACTGCCGCTTGTCTGTGAAATATGGCGTGGGGCCCCGGCCAGACCCACTGTTATATTCCATGTGATGAGTGGAAGAGTTACACAGGAAAACACCCTTGATGCTTGTGCTGATTGATGGGTTGGACCTGTGAAGGATAATAACAGGAAGTACTGGGTTGGAAGTCCAGGAAAATACCCTTGATGCTCGTGATGCTTGACAGGTTGTGCCTGTGAAGGGTAGTAGTAGGAAGTACTGGCGTGGATGCCCAGGAAATACCCGCAAATGCTTATACTTGAAGAGTACTAAAAGGGCCTCGTGCCAAACAGGTAAGGTGAAACCGACCCACGACTTATACTTTTAGCCTTGAGTACGTTGGTATTCGGTGATGGCAAGGCGACTTGAGCAACGGAGGTGGTTGATCCGACCTGGGTTATGTTCGTCCGACTAGAAGACCTGAAAGTGCGGTTTGTTGGATGGCATAGCGAGAGTCTTAGGCATGCGCGCCACTAAGACTAAATTCTCCGGCTGCACGTCATGGAGCAAAATGCTCAATGTTACCGTTGGGTTTCGGCCCTGATACGGTGGTGGGACCCTGGTTCGCCGGTACACCAAGAATGTGCCCTGAGTGCACGGATCGTCGGGCTGCGTGGCTGATGGTTGTAATGGATTGTTTGTGTGTGAGAGCACAATGTGTGATATCTCTATATCTGAATATGAATTGCTATGCTTGTAGGGAAGGAATACCACTATCCCGGGTAAGGGGTATGGTCGTTATAAATTGGTCAGCTGAATGTTGATCGTTGTCTTTTTTGCCACCACTGGGTGGGCTGTCCTTGTATATGTGCTGGAGAGCCGAGCGGGACATATAAAGGCTGAAGTCCCTACTGCTGCTGCTGCTAGCCCTTGAAGGCTAAAATTAAAATATTATGTTTTGTTCATGTGTGGTCGGCCTGTGCGCCCATGTTTGGAAGCCACTTTTATAAAGAACAACTATAAGGCCTTAAGGCCAAATGATATTATGTTTGGTACATTCCTATGTATAAATGTGGTTGTTTATATTAGTGGACATTCATGGTTGGGTTCAGTTTTAATGTTAAAAGCTTCTGCTAGAATGTTATGAGTTAGGATGTGCAACTCTGGTATCACTCCGTGACTTCGCCGCCTGTTTTATGGTATATGATGTGGGGCCCCGGCTGGACCTTCTATTATATGCTATATGAACGGATTGAGTCGTTACATTTATAGTATCAGCTGTCTCGGTCTTTCCCTTTCGAATTCATGGTCGAATTCTTTTGTGGGGTGGCGAGCACGTGTACATGCGAACCGCGTTAACACTAATGAACTCTTGAATGTCCACGTAGGAATGTAAATACATGTGTTTGAGGAACATGCGCGTTCCTATCTTGTTGTTATTGCTTGTGCGCGTTCGCTAATGTGTGTGACTTGTTCACCTATAGGTGACACGTAGTTGTGCTAGGCAGTCGGGGCCCCAGAGTTCTGATGAAAGTACAGCACCAGCTGAGGTACCTACACCTCCGCCGTCTGCGAAAACTGTGTGATTAGTTGCTGAGGCATTGTTTTCCATGATTCAAGCAAAGCCGATTAGGCAGGCACAAAGGTAGGCGCAGCCGGCATTGAGGCCAGAATGGGTTGGTGTAAGGGCCGAACTGGTTAAGGTTGTGGATACTCGAGCAGCTGAAAGGCAGTTGAAGCAGTTCATGAGCTTCAATCCGCCTACGTTTAAGGGTGTGGGATCCCCTACACAGGCAGAGGATTGGTTGTCGCACGTCAAGTATATATTGACGGCGATTAGAACGGAGGAAGATCAGAAGGTCACCTTGGCCACCTTCTTACTAGAAGGAGAGGCTCGTTTATGGTGGGACGAGATGGAGTTACATCACTTAGCGGGCAGGAAGTTAATACAAGTGTCGATTGAGGAGTTCTCGCGCCTCTTCCTGGCAAAGCACCTACCAGCGGTACATCGCATTGCCATGGAAAATGAGTTCCAAAGGCTAACGCAAGGAGAAGGTAGTGTGGAGACGTACCTGCATGAGTTCGCACGGTTGGGATGCTATGTGGGCTCAATCTTCGTCGACGAGCAGCAGAAACCAATAGGTTCTATGAAGGATTGTGGGACGAGTTGCGATTCTTGCTTTCGAGTTTAGTGAACCAAGGATTCTAGAGGTTGGTTGACACTGCGTGCGCGCTGGAGAAAGACATGAAGAGGGTGCAAGGAAAGCGGGCCTTGGCTGTGACAAAGCCAGAGTTCAAGGCGCCCCGACCTGGGAAATCATATTATAAAAAGAAATGGGGCAAGAGGTCCAAGTAGGTTGGACAAGCTCCTTCTACGGTTGCATCGGGTGCAACGTCGGGGACCACTTCGAGGACAGAGACTCGTACTTGCTTTACTTGTGGAAGAGTGGGGCACATAGCCCGTGATTGTCGGTTTGGTCTGCCAAAGAATGAAAAGAAGGCAACAACATCATATGTTGAGAAGGGAAAGGCAGTGGTGGAGTCCTCTGCATCCCAGGTGCAGCCCCGAGTCTACAATCTTGTCCTGCATGAGGCCATCAAGCAAAGTGACGTCGTCACAGGTACGAGTTAAGTTATTGATTGCTCTTCTTATTGCATGCTTGGTGTGTAGCTTGTGTGTGATGTGATTGCCACCGGCTTTGTGATGATTCGGAACACGCTGGCGCGAACACTTTTTGATACGGGTGCTTCGTATTCTTTTCTGTCTAAGGACTTCGTCACTCGGATTGGAGTACCTAGTCATGTGAAGACAGAGAGTATCAAGATGTTGTTATTGAATGGTTGTTTGATGCTTGCGGATAGGGCTTGCAATGTGGCAGTTCAAATTGGAAGTTAGGATTTCTGTTTGACTGCATCTGTATTGCCGATATCGGAATTTGATGTGATCTTTGGGATGGATTGGCTCGCGGAGCAGCATACCTTTATAGATTATAATTCCAAAGTGATCACACTAGGCCAGAATACCGAGCATGAGACTAAATTCGCTGGTATGCGAGGAGTGAGCGGGACTTTGATGTCTGCACTCCAAGTCATCAATGTTGTTCGGAAGGGCGCAGAGTTATTCTTCACGCTTATTCAGGCTGTTGAGCCAAAAGCCAATGTGAGTGATGTTTCGATTGTATCGAAGTTTGCGGATGCGTTTCCTAAGAATCTTCCTGGGCTACCACCCCAGCGGGAGATCAACTTCAAGATTGAGTTGGTGTCAGGTGCGAAACTTGTGGCCCGCTCGCCATATCGCGTCGCGCCAAAGGAAATGGCTAATTTGAAAATCCAATTGCAAGAGTTGCTGGCGCGGGGATATATACGCCCAAGTATGTCACCTTGGAGTGCACCTGTTCTTTTTGTGAAAAAGAAGGACGGTAGTTTGCAGTTATGTATTGATTACTGTGAACTGAATAAGCTGACAGAGAAGAACAAGTATCTGATTCCAAGGATAGATGAATTGTTCGATCAGCTGGTGGGGTCAACCGTCTACTCCAAATTATATTTGAAGTCTGGTTATTACCAGTTGAGGATTCGGGAAGGTGACATTCCCAAGACTCCATTTGGAACACGCTACGGTCATTATGAGTTCACGGCAATGTTGTATGGGCTATGTAATGTGCCATCGGTGTTCATAGACCTGATGCATCGAACGTTCTGAGAGTACTTGGATCTGTTTATGATCGTATTCATTGATGATATCTTGGTGTACTCTCAATCGGAAGATGATCATGCAAACCACTTGCGGTTGGTGTTGCATACCTTGCGAAGGAATAAGCTCTACGCCAAGTTCTCAAAGTGTGAGTTTTGGCTGTCGTCGGTGGCTTTTCTTGGCTATGTGGTGAGTGGAGAGGGCATAGCAGTGGATCCGTCGAAGATAAGAGCCATACAGGAGTGGCTGGTGTTGTCTTCAGTGGTCGAAGTCAGGAGTTTCCTTGGACTGGCAGGCTACTACAGACGGTTTGTTCAAAACTTTTGCGGATTGCTTTGCCTCTGACCACACTGACGCGAAAGGATCAGAAGTTCGTTTGGATGCTAGAGTGCGCGTGAGCTTTTGAAGAGCTAAAGAGTCGTTTAACCACGGCACCTGTGTTAACTTCTCCATGTGGTACAGACAACTTTGAGATTTATAGTGATGCTTTCGGTAGCGGCTTAGGTTGTGTTCTTCTGCAATTCGGCAAAGTGATTGCTTATGGCTCACGCCAGTTGAAAGTGCATGAACGAAATTATCCCGTCCACGACTTAGAGTTGGCAGCGGTGATCTTTGCACTGAAGTTGTGGCGACATTATCTTTATGGCGTAAAATTGGAGATCTTTACGGACCATAAGAGCCTAAAGTACTTGTTGGAGCAAAAGGATCTAAATATGCGATAATGAAGGTGGATGAGTTCCTTGGGGACTACACCTTTGCGATTCATTATACTCCCAGGAAGGGAAATATGGTCGATGATGCCTTGAGTCGGAGGGCTCTGGCAAGGGCAAATTGGTTGTAGAGGCACGATAAACGTCTAATCCAAGAGTTGGAAGCATTAGAGATTTATTGTGTTGACAAGAATTCCACAGCAAATGCATGTCTGAACTGGACGGAGGTGCAATATCACCTTACAGACAGGATTCGACGAGTAACGGAGCTGGATTAAAGTCTCCAACGCTATGCAAAGGACGGGCCAGAGGGCAAATTCTCCTGGGATGACGGCCTTTTGCGGAAAGCGGGCCGGTTGTGCGTCCCGCGTATGGGTAAATTACGAGAAGAGTTGATGTACGAAGCGCACTTTACCAAGTACTCAATTCACCCGGGGAGCACAAAGATGTTCAGGGACATGAAGAAACTATTCTGGTGGCCAGGACTCAAGAAGGATATAGCGCATTATGTGGCTAAATGTCAAACTTGTGCTTTGGTGAAGGCAGAATGGCAGAAGAATGGCGGTTTCTTGAAGTCGTTGCCGATTTCGGAATGGAAGTTCGATAATATCTCAATAGATTTCGTGCATGGGTTGCCGAGATTTCAATGCGGGAATGATTAAACCTGGGTGATTGTAGACCAGTTGACAAAAGTGGCGCACTTCCTTTCGAACAAATGGGACGATTCAGTGGAAAGTTTGGCAAAGCTCTATGTTGAACAGATTGTACGGATACATGGTGTTCCTCGTAGCATCGTGAGTGACCGTGATGGGCGATTTATACCAAATGATTGGAGGCTAATCCATCAACTGTTGGGCACGAAATTGACGTTTAGTATGGCCTTTCATCCCCAAACGGATGGCCAAACTGAGAGGACCGACAAAACAATGGAGGATATGCTCTGAATGTGCGCCCTAGATTTTGGTAAGAGATGGGAAGATCATCTCTATCTGGAGGAGTTTGCCTACAACAATAGCTACCAAGAGAGCATCGGGATGACACCGTTTGAAGCCTTATATGGTCGAAAATGTCGTACACCGTTAGCTTGGGCAGAAGCAGGAGAATACAAACTCTTTAATCATAAAGAAGTCGATGAAGCGAACTTGACGATACGCTCTATTCGTGAGAGGCTACTAACAGCCTAGGATCGTCAAGCGAAATACTACAATGCCAAGCACCAGAACGTGGAGTTCACGGTGGGAGATTGGGTATATTTGAAGATCAAACCCTTCAAAGGCGTGTCCAGGATTCGGCGTCTGAAAAAGTTAAGTCTGAGATATCTTGGTCCGTTTGAAGTGGTGGAGCGAGTTGGGGAAGCTGCATATTGGCTATCTCTTTCGGCAGACTTGGGTGGATTACATGATGTGTTTCACATCTCAGTGCTTCGGAAAGCTGTCAAAGATCCAGCTCAAGTGATCGAGAATGATCGTATGCCGGTGGAGTATGGGCTAACGACGAAAGTTAGGCCCATTCGGATCGAGGATCGTGCCGAGAAACAGCTGCGGAACAAGACAATCGGGATGGTCAAAGTCCAGTGGGATAATTGTGGCCGTGAAGAGCTAACATGGGAGCGAGAGCAGACCATGTGAGCTGAATTTCCCGAGCTATTTGTGTAAACTGTTATGCATTACGTATCAAGGTGTATTAAACTTTGGTGAAGTGATAACATCTTGTTTTTGCTTTTCTTACTGTGCACAAATTTCGGGACGAAAATTTTGTAAGGAGGGAGGGTTATAACACCCCAAACCCAAAATTGGGTTCAGGTTTGGTTACACGGCCTTGGACACGGGTGTGTCATAGGCCGTGTCCTGCTTGGGTGAGCAGTCCGGCGTCTGGTCGACGAAATGCGCTCAACGAAGTTTTTTTGAGGGTACACACCCTGGGACACGGGCATGTCAGGGGGTGTGTCAGGGGGCGTGTTCTGCCCAAACTACTCGAGTAATTATCTCGAGTAGGTCTCGAGTCGGTCTCGAGAGCATGACACAGGCGTGTCAGCCATATGACACGGGCGTGTCCTGCTCTGTGTCGACTCGAGTGGATCATGAGGAAATGTCTCGAGTAGATATAAAATGTCTTGAGTACTAATGGGACACTGGTGTGTCAGCCATGTGACCCGGGCGTGTCATGACCAAGTACTCGAGTAGTGCTCTCGAGTATGTCTCGAGTATGACTCGAGTGAGGTACACGCCCTATGACACGGGGGTGTTTAGGCTGACACGGACGTGTCACATGGCCGTGACCTGTTCTGGATAAGTCGGTTCGTGTGCCGCTTAAGGTACACTCCCTGTGACACGGGCGTGCCACAGGGCGTGTCAGACCTGAAAACTCAATTTTAGAGATTTTTGTGGTCGTTCATCTCCTTCCTCGGGGATCTGATGGCCCATGTGTCTCCTTGCTTCTTTAAGGCCAAGAGTGAAAAAAGAAATCTTATTTCTTCTTTTGGCCATTCTCTTTCTAAAAGAGCTTAAGAGAAAGGAGAGCAAGGAGGAGGAGGAGGAGGAGGAAGATAAGGGATCCGTCCGTTGGTGGAGGTTGAGAGTTCCGATCTGAGATCCGAGACAATATTTGTGGAGGCAAAGCTGCTGTGGTGCTTTCCAACTGGATAGAATTCCATGGCTCCAAAGCGATCATCAAGGGTAACGATCTTCCTTCTTGATCATGTGAAGGACTCCTTTTTGGCATGTGCATGGAATTCCCCCACCAGAGGGTAGATTGTGAAGGGATTCCCTTGGGTTGATTCTTGAAATCCCCATTTGTTTTGCATATAGATCTGGAAACGGAGTACGGAATATTCATGTTGTGTGAAGCCCATCTGGACAGGTTGGTCTGGATTGGTGATGTTGCATATACATATCAGAGAAGACTCCGTGATAAAACGTGTGGTTTGTGGAGTCGATGGGTTGGACCTGTGAAGGGTAGTAGCAGGAAGTACTGGAGTGGTAGTTTAGGAAAATACCCTTGTGATATTTGTGATGTGCAATGGGTTGTGCCTGTGAAGGATAGTAGCATGAAGTACTGGATTGGAAGTCCAGGAAAACATCCTTGATGCTTGTGCTGATTGTTGGGTTTGACCTGTGAAGGATAGTAACAGGAAGAACTGGATTGGAAGTCCAGGAAAATGCCCTTGATGCTCGTGATGTTTGACGGGTTGTGCCTGTGAAGGGTAGTATCATGAAGTATTGTTGTGGATGCTCAGGATTCTGTAGCTTTTTCAGCAACTAAAGAAATGGAGATATTTCGCCATCCTCAGGATTCTGTAGCGAAAAGGAAATTCTTCGATCTCAGGTCGACGAAACATTTTATGAAGAGATAAATTCGTCGATCTCAGACTGAAGAAATGGAGATATTTCATCATCCTCAGAAGTATTTCCTGAAACAGGATCGTCGATCTCAGGTCGACGAAATTGACTTCACACAGAGATTTTGTCGATCTCCGGTCGACGAACTCCCAACGATAAGTTTGCAAATCGTCGATCTCAGGTCGATGAATTGTTTCCAGATCGTTTACACTAAGGACAGATTTAAAATTAAGTCCTTTCATCTATCATTCCTAACTGATTCAGAAAGAACAAATGTTTGGATTCATCCAAGGACTTGGTGAGAATATCTGCCCTTTGCAAATCAGTAGAGATAAATTCAAGTTTAATTTTCTATTTGTCCACAAAGTCTCTTATGAAATGATGTCTTATATCTATATGCTTTGTCCTACTATAATGCACTGGATTATGTCTAATAGAAATTACACTGATACAATCACAAAATATGGTTGAATTATTTAAGTTGTATCTATAATCTAATAGTTGGTTTTGTATCCATAAGATTTATGAACAACAATTGACAGCTGTAATGTATTCAGCCTCTGCAGTTGAAGTGGACACTGATGTTTACTTCTTACAAAACCAAGATACAAGTCCATCACCAAGAAACTGGCATGTTCCTGATGTGCTTTTCCTGTCTACTCTACATCCAGCATAGTCAGCATCAGAAAATCCAATAAGCTCAAATGTTGACTATGTTGGATACCAGAGTCCTAGATTAGGGCAACCCTTTATATATCTCAAAATCATTTTAATGAAAATAAGATGAGATTCCTTAGGGCTCATTTGGAACCTATCACAAAGACATGTAACAAACATGATGTCTAGTCTACTTGCTGTAAGATAGAGGAGGGATCCAACAATGGCCCTATACTTGGTCTGATCAACTGGTTTTCCATGTTCATCAGAGTCAATCACAGCATTAGCAGCCATGAGAGTTTTCATATAGGAGGCATCAGCCATTCCAAATTTCTTAATAATCTCATTTGCATATTTGTATTGGGATATGAATATGCCATCAGGCGATTGCTTCACTTGTAGGCCAAGGAAGTATGCTAGCTCTCCCATGCTACTCATCTCAAACTTTGAATGCATTAGATCAGAGAATCTCTTGCATAGTTTGGGATCTGTAGAGCCAAAAATGATGTCATCTATATATATTTGTACTATCAAATTTTTATCATGCTGCATCTTAGTAAAAAGAGTCATATCTACCATGCCTCTAGAGAACTTGTGTTCTAAAAGGAAGCTAGCTAAGATATCATACCAAGCTCTTGGAGCTTGCTTTAGACCATAGAGAGTTTTATGCAATTTAAAAACATATGAGGGTTGAGTAGAAGAGATAAAACCTGGGGGTTGTTCAACATAAACCTCTTCCTTTAGTTCTCCATTCAAGAAGGCACTCTTGATATCCATCTGATAGACTTTAAACTTCTTAAAAGCAGCATAGGAAAGAAAAATCCTGATTGCTTCTAGCCTTGCAACATGAGCAAAGGTTTGATCATAATCAATGTCTTCCTCTTGCCTATAGCCTTGAGCAACAAATCTAGCCTTGTTTCTTACAATTACACCTTGGGCATCAAGTTTATTTCTGAATACACACTTGGTTCCAATTACTAGATAGCCTTTGGGCCTTGGAACCAAGTCCCAAACTCTGCATCTCTCAAATTGATTGAGTTCCTCTTGTATTGCAATAATCCAGTGGGGATCATGCTCTGCATCGTTTACGGATTGAGGCTCAACTTGAGAGAGGAAACATGCATGCATCACATCTTGGTTGAGTTGATGTCTTGTCTGTACACCTACTGACATGTCTCCAATCACTTGAGATCTATGGTGATCCCTTAGTATGACAAGGTTAGTGGGTGGAGTTGGTTTAGCAACAGCATTTGGGGTTAATTCCTCTTGTGGAATAATGTCTGCTGTTGAAGGAGGTTCAACCTCTTCCAAAAATTCTTCTTCACTTTCTTTATCAGCTTGTGGAGGAGGATGTGATATGACCTTTTGTATAAGGTTTAACTCACCCAATGTCTCATACAAGTGGGGTACCTGTAAAAGATCTGAGGTAGAAAAACTCTTCTCCTTATAATACGTGTTAGCTTCATCAAAAGAAATATGTACATATTCTTCCATTTTTAGGGATGATTTATTGAAAACCCTATAAGCCTTGCTAACTTGGGAATATCCAAGAAAAATTCCCTTTGTAGCTTTAGCTTCAAATTTTCTAATGTGTTTCTTATTATTGTTATGAATGAACATCTACACCCAAAAATTCTAAAGTAATCAAGTTTAGGTTGCTTCCCTTTGAGTAATTCATAGGGGGTCTTATCCTTAAGTTTGTGTATCAAACTTCTATTCAGCACATAGTTTGTTGTGCTCACAGCCTCTGCCCAAAAGGATAGGGGCATGTGTGAATCTGCAAATAATATTCCTGCAGATTCAATGAGTGTTCTGTTTTTCCTTTCTGCTACCCCATTTTGTTGAGGAGTTCTAAGAGCAGAGAAACAATGTATGATACCTTCCTCTTCACAGAATATTTGCATGGGAAGAGATTCAAACTCAGTACCATGATCACTTCTGATCAATGCAACTGGAGTAGAATACTCAATCATTATGCTCTTAAGAAAGTCTGTAAGGACTTTAAAGTTATCTGACTTATTTATCAAGAAGAACACCCAAGAGAATCTAGAGAAGTCATCTACAATAACCAGAGTGTAAGACTTCCCTCCTAAGCTTTGTACAACAATGGGTCCAAAAAGATCCATATGTAGCAAGTACAAAATCTTAGGTGAGTCACTCCTATTAATTAACTTAAATCTATTTTTAGTTTGCCTGCCTTCTTGACAAGCCTTGTATAGGCTTTCCTTCTTGTATGGGTCAGAAGGCAATCCTCTGACAAGGTTGTCCCTAGATGGCTTAGAGATGTTCTTAAGGTTAACATGACCTAGTCTTTTATACCAAAGAATATTGTTATTACTAACTTGATTGAATAAACATAGTTCTGAGCTAGCAGAGTTAAAGTTTACTAGATATATATTCCCTTGTCTACAACCTGTTAAAATAGTTTGATTATTTGAAGAAATAATACATTTGAATTAGTAAAGCAAACCCGATAACCTGCAATACATAACTGGCTTATGGATATTAGGTTATGTTTGAGACCATTTACATATGCCACTTTTCTGAAAGTGACTGCTCCACTATTGAAGTCTCCATAGCCTTCAGTTTGTCCAAAGCTGGAATCCCCAAAGATCACTCTTGGACCCAGCTTTGCCTTGAAATTGATTAGGCTATCCTTACATCTAGTCATGTGCTTTGAGCACCCACTATCCAGATACCACTTATTTTGAGTGATAGGATAGTTCTTCACCTGCAAGGAAATAAGTTAGATGTTCTTGACCCAGGTCACCTTGGGTCCATGTTTCTTTTCATAAGAAAAACTTGAAATATAAGAACACTCAAGTTGGCTATTATACCCTAAGGGATGAAATCTTCTGGGAGGAATTATCCATTTGGTGAATGGGTTGATATTCTCCCTAGGTTGATTAAGGTGATTATTATACTTTCTGTTGGAGTTGAAGTTTCTGTAAGGTTAATCTGGGATCGACGAACTTTGGTACGTTCGTCGACCTGAGTTTGACGAATTGGGATAAGATCTTCGATCTCTGCTTGAAGAATGAAAGTATTCATTCTCAGGGCACCAATATCGTTGATCTCTCGTCGACGAACCATACTGGTTTCGTCGATCGTAGGTCGAAGAATAATTGTTATTATGGTTGGCGTTCAGAGTTCGTCGTTCTGAGTTCGACAAACTGTTAACATTTCGTCAACCTGAGTTCGACGAAAACTGTTGAACATTATTGTAGTTGTTCTTCTTCTTATTCTTGGATTTTTTTAGTTCCATTTGCTTTAAGACTTCATTTACTTTGTCTACTTGTTCAGTATTCTTCTTACCATTATCTGAGATGAAATTTACAGGTTTAGATAAGTTATTTTCCTTAATTATAGGTGGTTCACTAGATGATGCACCTAGTCCTAGTTTACTGTTATTTGCCCTGGCATTTAGAGTACTAGTTATGTCTAATAGTTTTAAACTTCTACCATTAAGTGATTCTTCTAATTTCTTGGCTTTGCTTAATTCAATTTTTAAGAAAGCAATTTGTTCATTTGCTGAGGTAAGTTCATCAGTTAGTTTAGTATTTTCAGCAATGTACTTATCTTGTTTAGTTAATCTTTCTCTAAGAAGTTTGATTTCCTTCTCAGAGCCTATTAGATCTAAGCATAGATTTTTAAACTCAGTTTAAAATTCTTCTGAATTAAAATCATAAGATGCAATTACCTGATCCTCTGCAGATAGAGATTCTTCATCTTCTGAAGATTCAGCCTCTGACTGACTACTTGAATTATCTATTACCATTAAGCAAACTTCCTTTGCCTTCTCTTATTCTTCATCATCACTGGAGCTGGAGGATGATGACTCTTCCTCAGTGTCACTTCAGGTTTCTGCAACAAACCCTTTCTCCTTCCTCTTGTGTTTGCTGGAGGAGGGCTTGCTATGATGTGTTCTTCTGGAATCCTTTTCTCTTCTCCTATCCTTCTTTTGAGCTTCTGGACACTTTGAGATGAAATGTACAGACTTCCTGCATCCAAAGCAAACAATTTCCTTAGATGGAGTCTTGTCATACCTTGGCTTATCATCTTGCCTTGATGACTTTCTTTTGAAGTCCTTCTTTGCCATCTTGAAGAATCTTTTGGAAAAGAGGCTCATCAGCTCTTCATTTACTGGAGTCCTTTCAGACTCATCAGCAGCCTTGAATGCAATGTTGTGCTCCTTCCTGATAGATATTAGAGTCTTCTGTTCAGCTGCTGCTTCTCTGGTCTTCATTAATTGTTCATATGATTTTAACTATCCAAGAAGTGATTCAGTATAGATTTCTGTCATGATTCCAGCTTCTCTGATTGACCAGATTCTTGAATCTCATGTGATAGGGAAGCGCATAAGGATTTTTTCATTGACTTCTGTCAGAGTGATGTCCTTGTCCAAGATCTTCAGCTCATTGATGATTGAGCTAAGCCTGTTGTACATATCACTCACTAACTCACCTTCATCCTTCTTAAAGTTCTCATATTGAGAGATGAGATTGAATCTCCTATCCTTTCTCTCATCAGCAGATCCAGCCACCATCTGATTTAGAGAATCCTAGATGGCTTTGGCTTAAGTGCACTCAGCCATCTTTTGAAAGATATCATCAGACATATTCTGAGCTAGGATATTCATGGCTCTGGCATCTACAATCTTGGCTTTCTTTTGTGCACCTGTCCAATCTGGAGGTGGGACTGCACTCAGATTTGTTGAAGTTGAAGGAGTGGAGGCCAGTGGAGTTGGTGGTCCTGTCAAGATTGAATTAAAAATGTCTTCATCAATAGAGTTCATGTATAACTTTATTCTTGCCTTTCAGATGACAAACTTAGATAAGTTGCAAACTGGAGGTCTGGTGCTGGCATACTCCTTATTTTGTGACACGATATAAAGTGTGAAAGGAACAAGATTTAATCAGAGATTATCTTAGGATCTTGGTTAGTCCAGGTGTTGCCTGTTAAAATAAAAATGACCAACCTGGCTCTGATACCAATTGAAATAAAAGGGAGAGTAATCTCTGTTTAACTCTAGAGGGGGTGGGTGAATAGAGTTAATTTAAAAATTCCTTTGCAGCTTTTTACAATTATAGAGTTAAGTGATAAAATAAGTGATATAATAATAGCTAATCAAAAGCAAAGAAAACTAAGCTACCATAGCACAAGACAAAAAGAAAACAGCAAACACACAGACAACATAAGAATTTTATAGTAGTTTCCCAACTGGGTACATCCACTCTTCTACCACCCTGGTAGGAATCCACTACAGGTTTTGATCAGGTGACTGCGACCACAATATCTATTTGAAGGAAGATATTGCAACCCTTTGATCTTTTGATCAGGTGCCCAAAAACCAAACCCAAGTCCTTTGGAAGGTGACTTGTGAACCAGGTTAACTTTTGAAGGGAGTTAAAACCCTGTATAGTGGGGTGGGAAAGAAAGTGATGTTAGTCTTCTCTCTTCTCAAAAGCACTTTGAGAAGACTTCGTGTGGATTCAAAATCTTGTCAAAGCTCCCCCTGAGATGTAGAGTGTTCATGATTGAGAAGCTTTGTCTAGGAGAGTATAGGACTTCAGCTTGTGTAAAGCAAATCCAGGAACTTTAGACAGATGGATCTATATTGTCTCAGCAAATTCCTGGACGGAGAAGATGAAGAAGACTTTTGATCAATTTGTGTTGTTCTTCTTCTGTCTTCTTGAGAGCAAAGTGAGAGATGAGCATCTTTTGAAGCTACTGTAAAATTTCTGCACTGCTAAGAATATCTCTCTGTAATTTTTGCTCTGAAAGAATTGTATTGCTGTTCTCAGTCTCTGTCTCCTTTCAAAATATTATTCTCTATGTATTCTTGACAACCAATCTTGCTTTGCAATTTGAATAACTGCAATTAATGTCTTGCTGGAAAACTGGGAAGGAAAATGGCTAGCATATCTGTCATTATTCGTTTCCCTAACTATCCCGAGAAATATGTCAAATAAATCCTCTGATGAATACCATAATCAATGCTACCAGGAATGGCTATATTCATAGGGAATATAAGCATTGATTACTCAGGGAATTTATGACTTAGAATAATAATATAGAGGGAACAGATAAGGAAAGAACAAAGAACAGACAGCTTACAGAATTCGTCGACCAGATAACAGTTTTCGTCGACCCGCACTCAGAGAACGTCGACCTGAGAAATCCTATTCGTCAACCTGAGCTCTGCGAAGCAAACACTGAATATAAACAACTGATTTTGTGCTCCAAGAACATCGACCTGAGAATCTGTTCTACACTCAAAGATCGTCGACCACAGAACTTGAACAAACAAAATTAGTCGAACTGAGAACCAGTCTGGGAGAAAATGTCGACCATAGAATATATCCTTCTGATGAATATCGTCGACCTGAGCTCTAAGTTCGTCGAGCTGAGTTTGACAAACATCGAACTAATTTCCAGACAACTGAAAATATTCTAATACTTGAATCTAAAGTCCACATCAGGCAAGTCCATGAAGTTTGACACTTGGGGGACTGGCCTAAAACTTAGAAAGAAAAACTAGTGACCCTAACTATACAACATGGGTCAACACAACCTAAGAAGTCAACCTAGCCCAAATCAAAACAGGGGTTCCAACAAAGTCCCTGTTGCTGCTGCTGCTAGCCCTTGAAGGCTAAAATGAAAAATATTATGTTTTGTTCATGTGTGGCCGGCCTGCGCGCCGGTGTTTGGAAGCCACTTTTGTAAAGAACAACAGTAAGGCCTTAAGGCCAAATGATATTGTGTTTGGTACATTCCTATGTATAAATGTGGTTGTTTATATTAGTGGACATTCATGGTTGGGTTCAGTTTTAATGTTAAAATCTTCCGCTAGAATGATATGAGTTAGGATGCACAACTCTGGTATCACTCCGTAACTTTGCCGCCTGTTTTGTGGATATGATGTGTAACACCCCCTATCCGTCGCATAGCATATAGCAGTAGGTCCGGCCGGGGCCCGACGCCATATACCACAGACAGACCGGGTGGTTACTTATGGAAACCATCCAACCAATCTCAACGTCCTACACAGAGCATTCTAGCGGAAGCAGTTTATATAAGTTGTAAACAAGAACCCATCATTAGAGCACGAATGTCCACTATTACATAATTAGGAATGTTATACAAAATACCCAAAAATCGGCCTTAAGGCCTTACAAAGTGTTTCACTTGAAAATTACATGTTTTACAAACCACGGCACGCAGGCCGGTCATACATGAGTAAAGCAGTAAACACTTCTACTTGGGCTTTCGAGGGCCAGCTTCGCAAAAAGGGCTTTAGCCCGCTATTGACCGCTTGGTCCAGCTGCACCTGCAAGCAACAATCCACCGCACGGTGGCAAAACAAGGCAACGGTCAGCAATGCTGACCAAATTATAACGACCCCGCCCCCAACTCGGGGCGGCGATGCTCCTTCCCTGCATTTCCTTAGCATAAGCGAGTAATATAAAACCATAGCCATAACATCACAGACGTTGGCTCGTAAGGCCAACACCCCGTGCACTCAGGGCACATTCTCGGTGAACCGGTCGATGTTACGTCAATTAAAGCCATTAACATTCCGGACTCACCACCGCCACTTAGACGGCCATTCCTATGAGCAATTCGTCTTCTTGGTATTGGTCACGTCAATTTAAGCCATTGACCACCGAAGACTCCCATTTATGCCAACGGCGAGTGCCACGTAACCTTAGGTCGCTCTAACCGGACGACATAAAGCGGGTACGGCTCCATCTAACCCGTGCTCACTTCGCAACGACAATTTAAGCCATTTGCGCGGGTCAAACTTTCACCGAGTCCCATTCTACCGCAAGTCACATAACTCAGTTATGTTCGAGTTGGCTCTCAGGCCTCCAAGTTGGCAAGATCTCGTATCCGCCCAGTTTTCCGGGTGCACCTTTGGGTTAGTCCCCAAGGCTCCCTGCTGCAATCTACCGCGTAGAAAACCCGAAAACACCCAATAGCACGGAGTCTTCTCCGGCCTTATGCAATGCAACATCACCGATCCGGACTAACATGTCCGGGTAGGCTTCAACCAAAATGCCTATGTCCGTTCTCGCATACGGACTCTAAACAACGGGGACTTTACATATCTACCCGAAGGAACGCCTCCAACTCTTCGTAAACTCGCGAGAGCGGGCTTCCTATGCTAAGAAAGAGAGCTATTAGTGCTCAAGATGAGGATCGTTACCCTTGAGTTCCTCTTTGGCGCCATCGAAAAGTAATCGGATAGAAATCACCGCACTTGCGTTGCCTCCGTGGATCCGGAGTCGGCTTGCGATTCGGAGCTCCGAAGCTCCTCCAATGGCGGATCTAGCCCTTCTTCCTCTTGCCTTGGCTCTTCTTTCTCCAAGGGTTTGGAGAGATGAAAAGGTATGAAAAGTGAGGTTTTCTAAGTCAACTCACGGGTATATCCCTTCAGGAACAACCCCCAGCCATTGGATCTCAACCTAAGAAAACGAACGGCTTTGATTCGGGGCTGAAATGCCCAATCTGGACCGAACACGGCCTGGCACACGCCCGTGTCCAGGGCCGTGTGCCTCATTCGCCGTCAAAATCGAATCACCTGGAACCACACATGGGTATCGAACACGCCCGTGTTCGAGCTGACACGCCCGTGTTCCACCTGACACGGCCGTGTAGCTGGCCGTGTACCCCATGATTTTCTCCTGTTTTCAACCCGAGCACTGCACGGGTTCTAGGACACGCCCGTGTCCTTGCCCGTGTCACCTTGACACGCCTGGGCTCCAGGCCGTGTACATGGTCTCGACACTTCGCGGCTAAGTATCGACACGGGTCGACACGCCCTGAGACACGCCCGTGTCGCAGGCCGTGTGTCATGTCTCGACACATTGTCGACACCAAAGTGTCGACTTCGCGGGACGAGTGTCGACACTGGTTGACACGCCCTGCGACACGCCCGTGTCGCAGGCCGCGTGCCATGTCTCGACACAACGTCGAAGCACTGTGTCGACTTCACGGCTAAGTGTCGACACGGGTCGACACGCCCTGCGACACGCCCGTGTCGCAGGCCGTGTGCCCAGTCTCGACACAATGTCGAGACCAAAGTGTCGACTTCGCGCCTTAGTGTCGACACAGGCTTGACACGCCCTGGGACACGCCCGTGTCCCAGGCCGTGTGCCTGTAGCCAGAAATCAAAACTGGCCCAAAATGTCCCCCTTTGCTCCTTTGAGTTTCGGGGCGTTACAACTCTCCCCCTCTTAAAAGAATTTCGCCCACGAAATTACATAAAGGAAAGATATACAAAAACAACATTTGTACCTGAGCGGAACAGCTCCGGATACTCGTCAAGCATAGTTCTGCTCTCACTCCCAAGAGAGCTCCTCACGACCGCAATTGTCCCACCGGACTTTGACCATCCTGATCTCTTTATTGCGTAGCCACTTGACCTCCGAGTCCTCAATCCGTACGGGCTTGACTTTTATCGTTAGCCCACTATCCACCGGCACTTGATCGACCGCGATCACTTGCGTAGGCTCTTGCACCGCCTTCCGAAGCACCGAAATATGGAATACATCATGTAAACCACTTAGCTCCACTGAAAGCTTCAGCCGATAGGCCGCTTCTCCTACTCGCTCCAGAACCTCGAACGGTCCAAGGTACCTCGGGCTTAGCTTTTTCAATCGCCGCACCCGCGAGACACCCTTGAACGGCTTGATCTTTAAGTATACATAATCGCCCACAGCGAACTCCACATTCCTGTGCTTGGCATTATAGTACTTTGCTTGCCGGTCCTGAGCGATAAGCGACCTCTCCCAAATTGTTCTCACCAAAGAAGTAGCACCCTCCACTTCCGATTGCTTATACAACTTTGACTCACCCGTTTCTATCCAAGACAACGGCGTGCGACATCTTCTACCATATAGGGCCTCGAAAGGCGCCATCTGAATGCTTGCTTGGTAGCTATTGTTGTATGCGAACTCCACCAAATAAAGGTGGTCTTCCCATTGCTTTCCAAAATCCAAGACACACATGCGAAGCATGTCTTCCATGGTTCTATTGACCCTCTCGGTCTGCCCATCCGTTTGCGGATGGAAGGCTGTGCTAAACTTCAACTTAGTTCCCAACATTTGCTGCACCAGCCTCCAATCATTGGACGTGAACCGCCCATCTCGGTCACTCATGATGCTGCGGGGCACACCATGAAGCCGCACTATGTTATCCACATAAAGCTTCGCCAGCTTCTCCACCGGATCATCCTTCCTATGCGGAATAAAATGCGACACCTTCGTTAATCGATCGACCACCACCCAAATGGAGTCGTTTTCCCTTCTGCGACCTTGGCAAACCGTGCACAAAGTCCATAGAGATGTCGTCGAATTTCCATTCCGGAATAGGCAAGGACTTAAGAAATCCTCACGGCTTTTGGCACTCCGCCTTCACCAAGGCGCAAGTTTGGCATTTTGCTACGTATAGCGCCACATCCTTCTTTAAACCCGGCCACCAAAACAGTTTCTTTATATCACGGTACATCTTCGTGCTCCCCGGGTGAATCGAGTACTTGGTATGGTGCGCCTCGTATAACAACTCCACCCGTAAATTGCCCACACTTGGGACGCACAAACGACCATCTTTCCTAAGCAATTCGTCCTTCACGACGAATTGGGAATTTGACCCATCCAGAGTCTCTACCATGAACTGCTTCAGCACTTGATTGCTTGTCCATATAAACGATCCCCAACGCCTCCAACCCTCGCATCAACCGCTCATCTAGCACCGATAGCCAATTGGCTCGAGCTGGGGCTTGGCGACTCACCGCGTCAGCAACCGCATTACCTTTATCAGGCGCGTAGTGGATCTTAAATGTATAGTCTCCCAAGAACTCCATCCATCTATGTTGTCGTATAGTCAGATCCTTCTGATCAATCAGATGCTTCACGCTCTTGTGACCGGCGTAGAGATCCACTTTCACACCGTATACAATTATGCCTCCATAGCTTCACGGCAAAACTCACGGCCATACGCTATTACGCTTCCGTGTTGCAGTAGCACGCAACACAAACCGCTGCCTGAAGCATCGCTATATATCTCGTAGCCTTCGGTTCCAACCGGCGAACTCAGCACAGGCGTCGTGGTCAACCGACACTTCAACTCCTCAAAAGCTCGCGCGCACTCCGGCGTCCAAACGAACTTATGCTCCTTCCTCGTCAAAGTAGTGAGAGGTAACGCTATCCGCGAGAAGTTCTCTACGAAGCGCCTATAATAGCCGGCAAGCCCCAAAAAGCTCCGGACTTCTGCTACCGTAGCAAGGTCAGGCCACTCCCGTATCGCAACAATCTTCGCCGGATCCACAGCAATACCCTCTCCACTCACTATATGCCCGAGGAACGCCACTGAGGATAGCCAAAACTCGCACTTCGAGAACTTGGCATACAACTGATTTCTCCTGAGTGTCTCCAACACCAAATGGAGATGCTTGAAGTGATCCTCCTCACTTTGCGAGTACACCAAAATATCGTCGATGAAGATGATCACGAAATGGTCCAAGTACTCCCTGAACGTCCTGTTCATCAAATCCATGAATACTGACGGCGCATTAGTCAGCCCAAACGGCATGACCGTAAACTCATAATGCCCGTATCTCGTACTAAACGCTGTCTTCAGGATATCACTCTCCCTTATCCGCAGCTGATAGTTCCCAGACTTGAGATCTAACTTCGAGTACACCGTCAACCCGACTAACTGATCAAAGAGATCATCAATCCTTGGGATTGGGTACTTGCTCTTCTCCGTCAACTTGTTGACCTCCCGATAATTAATACGCAGCCTCAAACTTCCATCCTTCTTCTCAATAAAGAGGGTCGGTGCGCTCCAAGGCGAAGGACTTGGACGCGCATACCCTTGCTCCAACAACTCTTGCAGTTGAACTTTCAGCTCCGCCATTACCTTAGGCGTTAGCCGATACGGAGATCGTGACACAGGCTTTGCACCTGGCGCTAGCTCGATCGTAAAATCTATCTCCCGCTGAGGCGGGGCTCCAGGAAGATCTGCGGGGAACAGATCAGGGTATTCCGATACCACTGAAATACAATCCACCGCGGGCTTCGGCTTTGCCACCTCCACTAGTGTAAAGAACAGCTCTACACTAGCACAAACCGCCTTCACCACCTGAAGAGCGGCCATCATCGCCTTGCTCTACCTCTTTGAGCTCATAAGGGTCGTCTCACGACTTGCTCCCAAGTTGACTTCCTTGCTATCACAGTCTAAGTAGGCTTGCTGCTCTGAGAGTCAGTACATGCCAAATATAACGTCAAACTCCACCAACGGAAGTAACGACGCTTGCAGATCGTACTCCTAATTCCCAAACCACAAACTAAGAGCAATGAATTCTACCCTCGCTGAATGAGCACCATTGGACTATAACGCATCCAATTTATCTTTTTCCATCGAAGGAGGTACTCCAAGGCACAATAAAATTTCTAATAAAGGAACGCAAAGCTCCCTAAACGAACGGTGCTCTCGCAGATAAAGTAAAGTTGCAACAAAGCTTAGCGCAGTAGTTCTAAGCTAATATGCATAACAAGTATTTAAAGCAAAACTATCTTTAAATCATACATGTCGTCACGACGACGGGCTTCCACCAGGGTTTTAGGCACTCACGAGCATAATGCCCCGGCTCGCCACAGCTGAAACATGTGCCCGGGGTCTGACCCGTAGTCGACCCAGAAGTACCAAAAGGGGCTGGACCCGAAGTCCTATGCTTCTTATATCATTTTCGATATACCGACTTTGAGGTGTTCGGCACCTTGACTGCTATGTCCTTTGCACTGAAGTCCTTGACTGCTCCTGACACAGCTTTCTTACCCTTCCGAGCACCATTCCAACAGTCTCGGGCAAAGTGCCCTTTCTTTCCACAAGTATAACAAGTGTAAGAAGCTTTACTAGTCGATTTCATAGCCCCTTTCTCCAGCATTCTGCCGGATGCAGCTCTTATGGGGTTTGTATAGTTCGATACCATGGTCGCTGGCATCGGGAGGGTCGTCCTCAACTCTGCCTCCAATGATCTAGCTGATTCCACCAAGGCTCGGAACCCCAATAACTTTGGTCCTAGTAGTAGAACTCGTAACTCGGCATGCAGGCCATTATAAAATCTATCGACTGTAGTTTGCTCGTTATCCAACTCGAAGCATGGGTAGCGACTTATCAGAAGAAATGCTTGCAAATATTCCTCAACCGTGTGCGCTCCCTGCACTACATGCATATTCAGCTGCTGCCCCAAAGGTCTACCAAAGGTCATCTGGTGCATCACGCCCACCGGCGTTGAAGCCACAACAGGGACGCAGGGTTGTACATTTCCTCCTAGCTGTGCACCCGCCACAGTAAACACCGCTTCTACGATCCTTCTAACGGTTTCATACGAAGGAGGAGGCTCAAACACCTCACTGGGTGCACTATGCTCCACAGAAACCGGACATTCAAGCTGTCCAGCACCGCGTCCGGTCACCTATAATGGTACAAAACACCGTTAAGCGACCAAATAAATTGCAAACAGCAATTATAGGGACACGCAGGTTCCTCAAACACGAGTATTTTCATTCCTAAGTGGACATTCATGGGTTCTTTTACCATTATAACGGTGACGCACACAATGTGCTCACCACCCCTTAAAAAGAATTCGTCCACGAATTCAGCTTAAGTCCGACCAAAACCAGTAGTCTGATACCAAATTGTAACACCCCCTATCCGTCGCATAGCATATAGCAGTAGGTCCGGCCGGGGCCCGACGCCATATACCACAGACAGACCGGGTGGTTACTTATGGAAACCATCCAACCAATCTCAACGTCCTACACAGAGCATTCTAGCGGAAGCAGTTTATATAAGTTGTAAACAAGAACCCATCATTAGAGCACGAATGTCCACTATTACATAATTAGGAATGTTATACAAAATACCCAAAAATCGGCCTTAAGGCCTTACAAAGTGTTTCACTTGAAAATTACATGTTTTACAAACCACGGCACGCAGGCCGGTCATACATGAGTAAAGCAGTAAACACTTCTACTTGGGTTTTCGAGGGCCAGCTTCGCAAAAAGGGCTTTAGCCCGCTATTGACCGCTTGGTCCAGCTGCACCTGCAAGCAACAATCCACCGCACGGTGGCAAAACAAGGCAACGGTCAGCAATGCTGACCAAATTATAACAACCCCGCCCCCAACTCGGGGCGGCGATGCTCCTTCCCTGCATTTCCTTAGCATAAGCGAGTAATATAAAACCATAGCCATAACATCACAGACGTTGGCTCGTAAGGCCAACACCCCGTGCACTCAGGGCACATTCTCGGTGAACCGGTCGATGTTACGTCAATTAAAGCCATTAACATTCCGGACTCACCACCGCCACTTAGACGGCCATTCCTATGAGCAATTCGTCTTCTTGGTATTGGTCACGTCAATTTAAGCCATTGACCACCGAAGACTCCCATTTATGCCAACGGCGAGTGCCACGTAACCTTAGGTCGCTCTAACCGGACGACATAAAGCGGGTACGGCTCCATCTAACCCGTGCTCACTTCGCAACGACAATTTAAGCCATTTGCGCGGGTCAAACTTTCACCGAGTCCCATTCTACCGCAAGTCACATAACTCAGTTATGTTCGAGTTGGCTCTCAGGCCTCCAAGTTGGCAAGATCTCGTATCCGCCCAGTTTTTCCGGGTGCACCTTTGGGTTAGTCCCCAAGGCTCCCTGCTGCAATCTACCGCGTAGAAAACCCGAAAACACCCAATAGCACGGAGTCTTCTCCAGCCTTATGCAATGCAACATCACCGATCCGGACTAACATGTCCGGGTAGGCTTCAACCAAAATGCATATGTCCGTTCTCGCATACGGACTCTAAACAACGGGGACTTTACATATCTACCCGAAGGAATGCCTCCAACTCTTCGTAAACTCGCGAGAGCGGGCTTCCTATGCTAAGAAAGAGAGCTATTAGTGCTCAAGATGAGGATCGTTACCCTTGAGTTCCTCTTTGGCGCCATCAAAAAGTAATCAGATAGAAATCACCGCACTTGCGTTGCCTCCGTGGATCCGGAGTCGGCTTGCGATTCGGAGCTCCGAAGCTCCTCCAATGGCGGATCTAGCCCTTCTTCCTCTTGCCTTGGCTCTTCTTTCTCCAAGGGTTTGGAGAGATGAAAAGGTATGAAAAGTGAGGTTTTCTAAGTCAACTCACGGGTATATCCCTTCAGGAACAACCCCCAGCCATTGGATCTCAACCTAAGAAAACGAACGGCTTTGATTCGGGGCTGAAATGCCCAATCTGGACCGAACACGGCCTGGCACACGCCCGTGTCCAGGGCCGTGTGCCTCATTCGCCGTCAAAATCGAATCACCTGGAACCACACATGGGTATCGAACACGCCCGTGTTCGAGCTGACACGCCCGTGTTCCACCTGACACGGCCGTGTAGCTGGCCGTGTACCCCATGATTTTCTCCCATTTTCAACCCGAGCACTGCACGGGTTCTAGGACACGCCCGTGTCCTTGCCCGTATCACCTTGACACGCCTGGGCTCCAGGCCGTGTACATGGTCTCGACACTTCGCGGCTAAGTGTCGACACGGGTCGACACGCCCTGCGACACGCCCGTGTCGCAGGACGTGTGCCATGTCTCGACACATTGTCGACACCAAAGTGTCGACTTCGCGGGACGAGTGTCGACACGGGTTGACACGCCCTGCGACACGCCCGTATCGCAGGCCGTGTGCCATGTCTCGACACAATGTCGAAGCACTGTGTCGACTTCACGGCTAAGTGTCGACACGGGTCGACACGCCCTGCGACACGCCCGTGTCGCAGGCCGTGTGCCCAGTCTCGACACAATGTCGAGACCAAAGTGTCGACTTCGCGCCTTAGTGTCGACACAGGCTTGACACGCCCTGGGACACGCCCGTGTCCCAGGCCGTGTGCCTGCAACCAGAAATCAAAACTGGCCCAAAACGTCCCCCTTTGCTCCTTTGAGTTTCGGGGCGTTACATGATGTGGGGCCCCGGCCGGACCTTTTATTATATGTTATATGCACGGATGGAGTTGTTACAAAAATCAACCACCACTTGAGCCTTCAGCGCCACCCGAGGGACAAAGGAGAGATCGAACTTGCTGAGTTCCACCAACCACTTGGCAAGCCGCCCCAAATGCTCGACCCCCTCCAGGATGCCTCAAAGATGGTGATCTATCACCACCTTGATTGAATAGGCGTAGAAGTAGAGCCTAAGCCTTTGAGCTGAGATGACGAGCGTGAATGCGAATTTTTCCAGTATAGGGTAGCGCAGCTCGACGTTTCGGATAACCCGACTCACATAGTAAATGAGAAGATGCTTCATTCCTTCCTCTCGAAATATACCGAACTCACTGCCTCGGTTCCAACCCCCCCCCCCCCCCCCAAATAGAGATATGGGTTCTTCCCCTCCCAAGGCCCCTATAGAATTGGGGCTTGCATATGCTGCTACTTTAACTTTTGCAATGCTTCCTCGCACTCGGTTGACCACTCAAAACTCTTGTTATCATTGTGACTACGCAACGCTCGAAATAAAGGGGATCATTTCTCACCAGCCTTCTAGAGGAACTTGCCCAAACCCGTGATCCGACTTGTTAAGCGTTGAACCTCCTCACACTCCTCGGGGCATCCATTTCCATGATTTTTTTTCACCTTATCCAAGTATGACTCCACTCCTTCTGGGGTTAGGAAAATGCCCCAAGAATTTTCCATTCCTCTCCCTGAAAACACATTTGGCAGGGTTGAGCCTCATCTTATGTTTTTGGAGCATGACAAAGATTTTCACCAAGTCTCCCAGATGGTCCTCCACATTCTTACTTTTTACCAAGAGATCGTCCACTTACACTTCGAGGTTTCGCCCTTTTTGTTCCTTAAACACCATATCCATCATATGTTGGTAGGTCAACCCTGCATTTTTGAGCCTGAACGACATCATCTTATAACAATAACATTCATCGTTTGTGATGAAAGAGACATGTTTTACGTCTGGTGGGTGCATGCGGGTTTGATGTTAACCAGAAAAAGTGTTTAAAAACTCATAACTGAGAATCTGACGACCGAATCTATGAGTGTGTTGATTCTAAGTAGATGACAACAATCCTTAGGACATTGTTTATTAAGCATAGAAAAATCAATACACATTGTCCACTTCTAGTCTCCCTTCTTCACCATTATAACGTTTGAGACTCGGCCTGGGTATTGGATCTCCTCAACAAACCCCGCATCTAACAGCTTCTGCACCTCCACCCAAATAGGTTCAGCCAAGGTAGTGCTCGTCTTCCTTTTGTTCTGACGAATGGGCGGGTTCGTTGATCTAAGTTGAGATGGTGGCAGGCGACGTCCGCATCGAATACTTGCATGTCTTTCACACTCCATGTGAAGATGTCTGTGTTCTCTTGAATGCACACCGGGATCCTCTCTTTGTCTTCCTCCGTCTGCTCACCACTAACCCTCACATCTCCAGGCCTCCTGCCATTAGCCTCGATCTCCTTCTCCTCTACTGCCTCTATAGCCTCCAGCCTTGCAATTTCCTTCATCACCTTCTCAACCATCTCGGCCTCCTTCTCCCATCTGATCATGTTCTCTGCGCTGAGGCAGCATTTCCTTAACACCTTCGGGTTGCTCCTGATCCGAATCTGCAACCCTCCAATATTGCACTTTAAGCATTAGTAGAATGATGAGGGCATACACTGGAAGGTGTTGATAAGGGGACTTCTGAAGATGACATTATAACTAGTAGTCTTGTCCACGATCACAAATCGACACACCTTCGTTGTTCCACCTAAGGTGACGAGGAGATCCACTCCTCCTTCGACCTCCTTTCTTTCCCCTACAAACCAAAGAGTGTGTCGTTAGTCTAAGTAACCCTCTTCTCCTTCACTGCCATGGCCTCAAATGCCTTCTTGAACACCACATTGACATAACTTCCGTTATCGACGAGGATGCAGGAGACTGTGAAGTTATTCACCGCAGCTTGTATCACCAGGGCATCGTGGAAGGGGTTTTCATTTCCGAACATGCCCTCCGCCGAGAATGTAATTTCCCCGATCAGGGGCAGGGTTTGCGAGGTGGACTCCATGCTCCTTTGGTTGACCGCATGTAAGCTACCCTTTCGGGTTACCTATACCCCCTGTAGATCACACTGAACTCTCCGCAAGCCCCCAGATCGACTCAATCATCGCTCCCCCCTTAGTGCTCGTCCTCTGGATCCTTCATTTCTTCCCGCCTCTCCGACTGCTGGCTCTCATCGCCCATCTTGGACTCCTTCCTCTGCTTCTCAGGTTCAAGAATTTTGGATAAGTCGCGGTGGTGTGGCCCTTTTACTGGTGGAAGTCACAATAGAGGACCACCCTCCAGCCTTCTCTGCTCCTCTATTGTTGGGGCATTCCCTCTCGTCTTCTTCCCCTTCCAAATGTGTAGGCCTCTTGTCGAGGCGCTTGATCATACCCCCTGATGTCCCTGTCTTCTCTCAGGGTGAGTATTATTGCCCCCGCCTTACGAGTGAGAACCTTCTTCCCAAACATTCGTGATATCCCCCCCCCCCCCGCCACCCTCCGTGGTGGTCCGGCAGGAGGCCCTTGAACTCTCCTCTTCAGGCCTCGTTGATCTCCGCCTTCCCACACCTTCTTCTCCTCTTGCTTCCTTGGTTCCTCCTTCTTAGCTCCTCTCCATCCATCTGCCGCTTCTTCCACCTCCTCTCCCGTCAACTTCGTCATCTTAGCCATAAACCCTTGGCTTGAATACTCTTCTTCGATGTAACGTGTCGCCCGATCCATCAGGTCCTCTCAAAGGATACCGGGGAATTCGCTTTAACTCTATCTTGAACATCCCACCCTGTAGGCCCAAGGTGAAAACAATCATCAGAGTGTGCTCAGGTACTTCTTGGACATGCAAAATATCTTTCTGGAAGCGATCCATATATGGTCCCAACGGGCCCTGCTTAATGAAAAAGAGTGCCTCCAGATCTTTCTTCCTTTTTCTTCAATGTGGATAATGTAACATCCCTTAGACTTCTAGACCCCTAGGATGGTTTTGTCATGACTGGGTCATGACAAAACCTTGGGAAGTACCAAAAGGTTGGGGTGAACTTGGAAACTTGTGTGGGAACCACCTTGGTCTGCAAATAGTAGAATTCCAATTACTAGCTTAGGGATGAACATGGGGCTTCACCATGACTCCATGACCCCACCATAACATCACTAACCTATTAAAGGGTCCAGTAAATCCATAAGGACTCACTAGTGTCAGCTAAAAAGACTAGGTTGACCCAAGTCAACCCAAGCCCTGATTAGGTCAAACTAAGCTCACTCACGCCCAATTGACATCCCCTTGGCCAAGGGGACCCACCTAGACCTTCCCAAGCATTAAGGGAGGTCAATGAGTCACCAAGGACCCATTGGGGTCAACCAAAGGGGCTAAGTTGACCCAAGTCAACCCTAGCCCTAAAAAGATCAAAGTGCCCTAACTAAGAGTCAAGTGACCTCCAAGATGCCCAACCAACCCTACTCAAGCCTTCCTAGACTTTAGAGGAAGCCAATGGGTAACCAATGACCCATTGGGGTCAACCAAAATGGTCATGTTGACCAAGGTCAACTATACCCTAAGATTAGGTCAAAATAGCTCAAATGGGCTAAGCCAAGCTCAAGCTCATTTCCCCCACTTGGGCTAACTTTATTTTATTTAATATTATGAGCTAATGGGCTGCCATTAGGCTGGATTAGTCATCAAATTTGGCCATGGTGACTAGGAGAGAGAAAAACTCAATTTCCCTTTAATGGATGAGAGAGAAAGTGGTTTAAAAGGCCATTCATGGCCAAGAGAGACCATGGGCCTCTCCAATTGATTCAAAAGGCTAGATACATTCCCCCTCATCAGTTTTGAGGAGTTGAATAGTCATGGCCGGCCACCCAAGGGGCTGAATTCAGAAAACTCTTCCTTGGCCAAAATTCTCAAAAGGGCCATTAATGGCGATTGAAGAATGACTGCTCCCCTCCCCCATGTTGTTGTTTTAAAAGCTTACCCAAGGATAGAGGAGACGTTTCCAACCTTTATCTGAAGAAACCGAGCTAGTTGGCTGTGAAGTTATAGAGCACCGAAAAGCTCCACCACCGGCCATGGCGCACCACCACCACACACGTCGGCAAGCCCGGTTACATGTCCTCCTCTACTCCTCTCTTCGTGGGCTAGATTCTTAGATCTTTTAGGAGAGAAATCGGGCTCAATTGAGCCTGATTGGGAGAGGAAAATTTCAGAAAATTCCATGTCTTTCCACCTTACGGGTTCGCCGGAAACCTCCCCTCCGACGGCCGTGTCGCCGCCCGGCGATAGCCCCCACCTCAACAAAGGTGGTGGCGGTGGTGGTCGGTCGGGTAGGGGGATGGGGGGCTGGGAAATTGTCTTGGAAGGTACTCCAGGTTGGGTAGATCCTGGTCATTGGCTGGAGGAAGAAGAAGGCCAGGGATCGTCCGATTTGCTTTAAGATTCGTGCAGTGAGTGAATTTATTAGTTCATTTTATTTCATTTTGTGTCATAATTATTGGGTTATTTTACATTAATTATTAAAAATACTTAGGTTCTCATACAGTAAAAGTGGTCTTCACCAAAGTTGTACCCCTATGAGTCTAGTTTATGTTAAAAGTTATTTGAACCAATTTGGAGTTCAGGTCCGATCACAACACTCATTTTGGTGATGTCTATATCTAGGCTAGATTAGAAATTGTTTTGAGTACCCCCATCAATCCACCCATCCAAATGACTTGAAATTTTGGAAGGGGGTCACTCTTTCCTATACCTAGAACATATGCAAAAATGAGAATTTTTTGAAAACATTTTCCTATGTAGAAATTTAATAAACCTTGCATGAATTATTTAAGGGTCTAATGACCTCTAAACCCACCAAAAGTTTGGTGACTATCTTTTAGGTCATATTATGGCTCTGATAAAACTTTCAGCACATTTGGGTTTGATTTGAATAGGTATTGGTGTGAACAAAGTTTGGTCCCTTAAGGGTAATTTAGGGCAAAGAGTGTTTGTGGCATAGATGGGCCAATTCTCACCCAAAGGGGTTGGGACTTGGGCCAGAGCTCCATGGTTAGTTAAAATACCCTCTCATGGAGTTGGAGGTGGTTTGGAGTGTATTTGCCCTACGACCCTAGTTCAAACCCTAGGGTTGAACTTTGGGAGTTTGTGAAGAACATGGAGTGATATGTCCTTGTATGGACTTGGTGTTAAGTCTTTGTGATCTTAGGGTTGTGAAATGCCCTAGGAAGGAATTTGGTGACATTTAGACTTAGGCACACAACATAAACCAGTTAGGGATAGTTTAGGCATATACCTTTTATGAAAATATTGAAGGGTCATATGACCTCGGATCCTTATGAAATTTTGGTAGAAGTACTTTTATAGTATTATTAACCTCTAGAATTTATTATAGGATGTTTAGAAAAAAGTAGCCTATACTTATAGTTATAACCTTCATCTTGCCACATGTGATGATTTTGAAGTAACCATGGTTAAATTAATTTAGAATGATGTAAAACTCTGGCAAAGTTAATTAAATATCATTTATAGGACCTATTAAATTATTTGGATCATTTGAGCATATCCTCTTAGTACCTCATGTGTTAAGTGAACAAGTGCACCATATTTTGATAAATAGAACATAAAGGTTATACCTTGCTGGAAAATTGTGTTACTTGTCCAGAGAACCTTTTAGGGCATTATAAAGTCTAGAAAATTATTACATGTTATTTGGATGAGTTTATGAGAACGTTTCTTCACAAAGTGCACTCTGAGGGATTTACTTGAAGTATTTTTGTACATGGCTTAATCACCTTGAAATTACATGAAACTTAGTTAGTAGTGTTTTATGATTGTACAACCCCGTATTCGCGAAGAGTGGGCCCAAAACAAGGTAAGCAAGTTTTTAAGCTTTTTGGGAGTTTTGAACTCCTAGGGGCCAATTTTTGGTGAACTTGAAAGATATACTAGTAGGGGAGAAAATATTTCTCCCCCCAAGGCGTTCCAGACCGCAAGCCGCAAGCCGCAAGCCGCCCAGGCCGCAAGCCGCAAGCCGCCCAAGCCGCCCAGGCCGCAAGCCGCAAGCCGCAAGCCGCCCAGGCCGCCCAGGCCGCAAGCCCCAAGCCGCCCAAGGCCGCCAGGTCGCAGGCCGCCAGTATTTCGAACTCTGGGCGGCCTAGCGGGGCGAGACCGGCCAGGGGCCAGGGTCTCGCCCCCGCCTCTTCTAGCTCGGCGGCCTAGCGGGGCGAGACCGGCCAGGGGCCAGGGTCTCGCCCCCGCCTCTTCTAGCTCGACGGCCTAGCGGGGCGAGACCGGCCAGGGGCCAGGGTCTCGCCCCCGCCTCTTCTAGCTCGGCGGCCTAGCGGGGCGAGACCGGCCAGGGGCCAGGGTCTCGCCCCCGCCTCTTCTAGCTCGGCGGCCTAGCGGGGCGAGACCGGCCAGGGGCCAGGGTCTCGCCCCCGCCTATTCTTGCTCGGCGGCCTAGCGGGGCGAGACCGGCCAGGGGCCAGGGTCTCGCCCCCGCCTCTTCTTGCTCGGCGGCCTAGCGGGGCGAGACCGGCCAGGGGCCAGGGTCTCGCCCCCGCCTCTTCTTGCTCGGCGGCCTAGTGGGGCGAGACCGGCCGGGGGCCAGGGCCTCTACTTGCAGTTTTACCTTCTTGCCCTCGGGGAAAATTCCCCCTTTACCCCCCGGCGTGGTTGTTTTCTATTGGCCCAAGGCTTTTTGGGCGTGAGGGTATCTCGGTCATTTTGGTCCAAGGGGTTTTGGAAAACTATAAATAGACCCCCTTGGGTGCCTTGGAGAGGGGCTTCTTCTTCTTCTTCTTGCTTGCTCCTCCCTTGGTTTCTTCTTGGTAGAGTTGAGAGAGCTCCTCCAAGGCACCCTAGCTCGAGCATTGGCTAGGGAGGGGAAGTGCTCAGGTAGCCTTCCGGGTGTGAGGTGGGACCTCCGCGCTAGAGCCGAGGGTCTGTTCCTAGTTTCTTGATCCTCTGGTCCGTGACGTTCTCTCGAGTGTAGTAGGTGTGAGGTCACCCCTTCCCCGAGGGACGAACTCCACGAGAGACCAGGTTTCTGGTTTCAACATTTTGGTGCGGTGAGCGTGGAGAGTGACCAGCACAGAAGATCTCAGGAGAGTGTCATGACGGGAGGTCAAGGAGGTAGTGATGATCTCGGCGAGCTCCCCACCCCAGGACCCTTTGTGGGGAGGCAAGAGTTCATGGCCTCCATCCAAGGCATCATGGAGATGCTGCGAAGCATTGCTCCTCAGGGTGGCAGCTCCACCCCGACCCCCCAGGGGTTAGCTCCCCCTCTCGAGGAGTCGACTCCCAGGGGTCTAGGCGAGATGACCCCAGCAGGGGGAGAAGGAAGTGTCCCAGGAAGAAGGCCAGGGAAGGAGAGGATGGGAGACGGGGTCGAGCGAGACCTCACCGACCGAGAGCTGTTCTCCAGCCCGGCGAGTGCCAACCTTCAAGGCGAGCAGGTCGCACGAGTGGAGGTGGCGAGACCACCCCTTAGGGGGTCACCCTTTAGCGAGCTAATCATCTCAGCTCCCATTCCCGAGGGGTTCAGAGAGCCAGACATGGCTTACTATTCCGGGAAGGATGACCCTGTTCAGCATCTGCAGTGGTTCGAGGATGCCGTCTCCATCAGGCCGATGACGGACGCCTTCAAGTGTCGCCTCTTTGCGATCACTCTGAAGGAGAAGGCAAGGGACTGGTTCCATCAACTCCCTCCGAGGTCGATCTACGGGTTCGAGGACTTGAGCCGAAGCTTCCAGCTCCGCTTCTCCACCTCCAAGAAGCGGAAGAGGAGTCCTGAATCCATCTTCTTGATAAGGCAGGGGGCCGAGGAGTCGTTGGCCCGCTACGTTGACCGGTTCCAAGAGGAGATCTTGGAGGTCCAGGAGATGCCAGGGTATGCTCTCCAGATGGCCTTCACCGTTGGGCTGAAGGAGGGCTTCTTCAAGATGAGCTTGACCAGGAAGGCCCCCCTTTCCTTCGAGGAGCTGATGGAAAGGGCGGCAGAGGAGATAGCCATGGAGGCGGCCAACCCGGAGTTTGTCAAGAAGTTGGCAAAGCTGACAGAGACAGAGGCAAAGGAGCAGGGTGGCTCAAGGCATCAGGAAGGAAGAAGGAGAGAGGATCACAGAGCTCAGGGGTTCCAAGGACAGGAGGGTCCGGAACCAGGCTGGAGGCAGCAAGGAGGACCTGCCCAAGGTCCAGGAAGAGCTCTCATCCAAGGAGGGGGGAACTATCATGGGGGCCAAGGGAGGTACAACTTCCAGAGGCAAGCCCCAAGGCAGCTCTTACCCCCTCCGCAGCAGGCCTTGGCGATAGGTGGAGGGAGAAGAGGAAACAGGAGAGAACACCCAGCCCGCCGAAGGAGGGGAGGAGCGCTACCATACTGTGACTTCCACCAGGTGGAGGGGCACGCCACGGCTACCTGCCCCGAGTTTCTGGAAGTGAGGGGGGCAAGAGGCCCTGCCCAGCCGCAGCCTCCGGTGCGGGTAGAAGAGGTTCTACCCAGAGAAGGGGGGATGACATATGCGAGGACTGGGTCGACGTGGGAACCCGAGGTGGCATAGGAGTGATCCACGGTGGAGTGGGGGTTGAGGCCACTCGGAAGGCAAGCCTCCATGTCATGTACCGAAGGAGCGTCGCCTCAACCTCCCAGACCCCGCCCCAGGAGGAGAAGATCACCTTCTCGGTAAAGGACTTGCCGGATCATGAGGACCCTTTTTGCGATGCGCTTGTCATCCAGACTGCCATCGAGGGCTACACCGTCTCCCGAATCTTGGTTGACAACGGGAGCTCCGTCAACGTCGTTTTCAAAAAGGCGTTTGACGAGATGAAGGTAGAGCCAAGGAGGGTGTTGGCCTCGGACGGACCCCTGTTTGGATTTTCAGGGGAGAGGAAGGAAGTGGAGGGTGGAGTCGGACTCCAGGTGAAGTTAGGGGGAATCTCAAGGAACTGCAGGTTTGTCATTGTTGACGCTCCAAGCAGCTACAACGCTATCTTCGGAAGGCCCCTCATCAGCGCCTTCCGTTGCGTGCCCTCTTCCTTCCACCAATGCCTCAAGTTCAGCTCAGGAGGGATCCAGGTCAGAGTCAAGGGAGACTCCAGGATGGCGAGACAGTGCTACGTCACGGCCGTCAACACCATCTCTTGGTTGGCCAAGGCAGAGGAGATGGAGAAGATCATGGAGAGCCTAAGCAGGATGGAAGTGTCCGGCGAGCAGGAAGCGGATGGCGGCCACCGGGCCTAGACCCCCTGAGGAAGCCTCGCCCCGGCAGAGTCCTGTATGTTTCTTATCTTGTAATGAGTCTAGCCCCCGACCAGCTGAGTCGGGGGGATCATGTAACCCAATATTTTCCCCTTTTGAGGATGTTGGATTTGGTAGAATTGAAGTAGCACACCTGGTTTCCCACCCCCGAGAGGATCTCCTCAGCCAGGCTCTCATTGGCTGGCTGGGTCGAATGTGCCTCGGGTAGATCAAGTCCCACCCCCGAGAGGATCTCCTCAGCCAGGCTCTCATTAGCTGGTTGGGTCGAATGTGCCTCGGGTAGATCAAGTCCCACCCCCGAGAGGATCTCCTCAGCCAGGCTCCCATTAGCTGGTTGGGTCGAATGTGCCTCGGGTAGATCAAGCCCCACCCCCGAGAGGATCTCCTCAGCCAGGCTCTCATTAGCTGGTTGGGTCGAATGTGCCTCGGGTAGATCAAGTCCCACCCCCGAGAGGATCTCCTCAGCCAGGCTCTCATTAGCTGGTTGGGTCGAATGTGCCTCGGGTAGATCAAGCCCCACCCCCGAGAGGATCTCCTCAGCCAGGCTCCCATTAGCTGGTTGGGTCGAATGTGCCTCGGGTAGATCAAGTCCCACCCCCGAGAGGATCTCCTCAGCCAGGCTCTCATTAGCTGGTTGGGTCGAATGTGCCTCGGGTAGATCAAGCCCCACCCCCGAGAGGATCTCCTCAGTCAGGCTCTCATTAGCTGGTTGGGTCGAATGTGCCTCGGGTAGATCAAGTCCCACCCCCGAGAGGATCTCCTCAGCCAGGCTCTCATTAGCTGGTTGGGTCGAATGTGCCTCGGGTAGATCAAGCCCCACCCCCGAGAGGATCTCCTCAGCCAGGCTCTCATTAGCTGGTTGGGTCGAATGTGCCTCGGGTAGATCAAGCCCCACCCCCGAGAGGATCTCCTCAGCCAGGCTCCCATTAGCTGGTTGGGTCGAATGTGCCTCGGGTAGATCAAGTCCCACCCCCGAGAGGATCTCCTCAGCCAGGCTCCCATTAGCTGGTTGGGTCGAATGTGCCTCGGGTAGATCAAGCCCCACCCCCGAGAGGATCTCCTCAGCCAGGCTCCCATTAGCTGGTTGGGTCGAATGTGCCTCGGGTAGGTCAAGCCCCACCCCCGAGAGGATCTCCTCAGCCAGGCTCCCATTAGCTGGTTGGGTCGAATGTGCCTCGGGGGGAGTAAGTTCCTTTTCGCCCCGAGATGGTCCCGCTGCCCAAGCTCTCACTAGCTGGGCAGGGCCGGTGGTACTTCTCATGAAGGCTAAGTGTTTGCACCACGAGACCGTCTCGTCACCCAGGCTCCCATTAGCTGGCTTGACAGGTTGACCCCTCCAGGAAGTTACACTCCGCGAATACGTTGGGTTGGATGTGTCTTTCCGAGCTTGTGCCAACCTCGAAAAGAGCGGGGATTGTGTACAACCCCGTATTCGCGAAGAGTGGGCCCAAAACAAGGTAAGCAAGTTTTTAAGCTTTTTGGGAGTTTTGAACTCCTAGGGGCCAATTTTTGGTGAACTTGAAAGATATACTAGTAGGGGGAGAAAATATTTCTCCCCCCAAGGCGTTCCAGACCGCAAGCCGCAAGCCGCAAGCCGCCCAGGCCGCAAGCCGCAAGCCGCCCAAGCCGCCCAGGCCGCAAGCCGCAAGCCGCAAGCCGCCCAGGCCGCAAGCCGCAAGCCGCCCAAGCCGCCCAGGCCGCAAGCCGCAAGCCGCCCAGGCCGCCCAGGCCGCAAGCCCCAAGCCGCCCAAGGCCGCCAGGTCGCAGGCCGCCAGTATTTCGAACTCTGGGCGGCCTAGCGGGGCGAGACCGGCCAGGGGCCAGGGTCTCGCCCCCGCCTCTTCTAGCTCGGCGGCCTAGCGGGGCGAGACCGGCCAGGGGCCAGGGTCTCGCCCCCGCCTCTTCTAGCTCGACGGCCTAGCGGGGCGAGACCGGCCAGGGGCCAGGGTCTCGCCCCCGCCTCTTCTAGCTCGGCGGCCTAGCGGGGCGAGACCGGCCAGGGGCCAGGGTCTCGCCCCGCCTCTTCTAGCTCGGCGGCCTAGCGGGGCGAGACCGGCCAGGGGCCAGGGTCTCGCCCCCGCCTATTCTTGCTCGGCGGCCTAGCGGGGCGAGACCGGCCAGGGGCCAGGGTCTCGCCCCCGCCTCTTCTTGCTCGGCGGCCTAGCGGGGCGAGACCGGCCAGGGGCCAGGGTCTCGCCCCCGCCTCTTCTTGCTCGGCAGCCTAGTGGGGCGAGACCGGCCGGGGGCCAGGGCCTCTACTTGCACTTTTACCTTCTTGCCCTCGGGGAAAATTCCCCCTTTACCCCCCGGCGTGGTTGTTTTCTATTGGCCCAAGGCTTTTTGGGCGTGAGGGTATCTCGGTCATTTTGGTCCAAGGGGTTTTGGAAAACTATAAATAGACCCCCTTGGGTGCCTTGGAGAGGGGCTTCTTCTTCTTCTTCTTGCTTGCTCCTCCCTTGGTTTCTTCTTGGTAGAGTTGAGAGAGCTCCTCCAAGGCACCCTAGCTCGAGCATTGGCTAGGGAGGGGAAGTGCTCAGGTAGCCTTCCGGGTGTGAGGTGGGACCTCCGCGCTAGAGCCGAGGGTCTGTTCCTAGTTTCTTGATCCTCTGGTCCGTGACGTTCTCTCGAGTGTAGTAGGTGTGAGGTCACCCCTTCCCCGAGGGACGAACTCCACGAGAGACCAGGTTTCTGGTTTCAACAATGATCATTATAGGTCTCTGGTAATTTTTATATAATTTTTGGAATATGATTTATGGTACTCCCTTCTTTAACTCCAATTATTTGAATTACTTTGATTTAGTTATTTAGAGGTTAATACATTTATAAAAATCTGTGAAATTTGGTTCACTGATATTTTGATGTCATATAGTATTCATAATTTTTGTGTTGCCACAACTTAAGGAAATCTAGTACCTCATGTTAAACATTACCCATGGCCAAATCTTTGGGAAAATTTAATAAATGCTAAAATAGTTAGGAAAATTATAAGTTTCTGGATTTATGCTAAATGTGTCATGATAGACCGAAAATAATTATCTTAGGGCATTTTGATGAAAATTTGGAGTACCTCCTATCATGTACATCATATAGCTTAGGTTGGTCTGCATTTAGTAAAACTGTGGAATTTGTGATAATATGTGGAATGGACATAGAGAGATGTAGTTATTGGATTACTGACCTTGGTAAAGTGAAAAATAAAAGGAGAGCTTCATTAGGATTCATGATGAGGAGAGTGTTGGGTTGCCTAGTGTTAAGAGGTGCTCGGGAAAGACGAAAGATCGGCTTTCCTATAGTGGGAGAGAGAGTCAGAATACACTAGTGTTAGATCTAGAATAATGTTAAAAGGGATCGGGAATTGGGTATAAACCAATAATAGTAAGCGCCTTGCGAAAAGGATTTTTGGGCTTCAGCCCATCGTAGTTCCTAGTGCCCTCGAGAGCCCTTCACGGGGAATGCCTTGGGCAGTCCAAGGTTAATGTAAGCCGTAGGAATAAATGGAATGGAAGAGTAATTAGAAATACTCTAGGGTTACACTTACACTCACACTCCCCGGTGTCGTAGGAGTTAGGTTAGGTCTCACGAGTGGTAGGCTCGGTGGTTTTGGTGATGAGAAAGTAAGCCCGACGAGCTAATGGCTCTGATGGTTTTGTGATGGACGGTTTAGTCCGGGGATCTTTTGTAACACCCCCTATCTGTCGCATAGCATATAGCAGTAGGTCTGGTCGGGGCCCGACACCATATACCACAGACAGACCGAAGGGTTACACAATGAAACCATCCTGCCAATAACCCAGCCAACAGCATGAATGTCCACTACAATAACCCAAAAGGAATGATCGTACAAATACACAAGTACTTGGCCTTATGGCCTTACAAGAGTTTACTCAAATAAAAGTGTCGTCCAAACCTCGGCACACAGGCTGGACACACATGAGAATAAAAGTAAACATTCAAATTTAGGCCTTCGAGGGCCGGCTCAGCAACAAGGGCATTTGCCTGCTATTTGCCACTAGGCTCCGCAGCACCTGCAAGAAATAATCCACCGAAGTGGTGGCAAACAAAAGTAACGGTCAGCTAAAGCTGACCAAATTATAACGACCCCGCCCCTAAACTCGGGGCGGCGATGCTCCTTCCCTGCACTTTATTAGCATAGCTTAACAGTAGTGAAATTACACATCATCACAGGCGTAGGCTGTAATGCCTCGAAACTCAAAAGAGCGACGGGTAGCGTTTCGGACCAAGTTTGGAACTTGGTAGGGGTTACACGGCCTGGGACACGGGCGTGTCCCAAGGCGTATCGTGCTCGGGTTGACGATCTGGCCGAGAGGTCGACGAATTTTGGAGTCGACGATCGTCGAGTATCGAACACGGCCTATGAAAGATAGAGTACCTATACACCTAGAGGGGGGGTGAATAGGTGACCTAATTCTTTTTGAAATTTTAATGGCAGCAATCAGTTATATCACAGAATCTATACTACTTTTGCACAGCAATCACACAAGCATTCACAATCACAGCACAAACACAGCAGACACAGAGTTTTATAGTGGTTCCCCAAGCTTTGGGTACATCCACTTTCCCCCTTCGCCTATCTAGCAGTGTACTAGATTCGGCCAAACTTCACCACTGTCTCAGAACCCAAACTGGTTCCTACACCTCAGGCCCAAGGCCCTACAACTCAGCTTTTCCACAAAGCCTACACTCAGCCACAAATGCCTATACTCAGCCAACAAGGCCTACACTCAGCCACCAAGGCCTACACTCAGAGATTTCAATCTCCTACACTCAGGCTCTCAAGCCCTACCCTCAGCCTCTATAATTACAGGCTTACAATTCACTCAGATCCAAAGGATCCTACAAGATAAAAATGTTTATACAAATAATAACTCAGCAACTCAGAAACAAGAGAGAGGAGTTGAGAGTTTCTTGATGAGTTCTTGGAAGAACTCAGCTGGATTCAATCTGACTTAGCTTTCTTCAAAGCTTCTTGAAAGTAGAACTGAATAAGATTGACTCCTTCTGCAGTTGATCCTTGACCTCTGCTTCTTAAGATCCAGAATAAAACTGAACCCTTCTTCTCAGCCTAGTTCCAGAGGCTGATTTCTTGGATGGAGCCCTCTCTCTCCAACTTCTTAGATCTGCACTTGGACAGCTAGATCTTCTTGATTTGATACTTTGAACAACTATGTGTACCACTTCAATAACTACTTGAACAATAATCTGAACCACAGTTTCTATAAACTGTATGAGCCTATTTATAGGCCTTCTTCATGGTAACCGGCTGGTCCGGTCCATAACTGAATTCTGACATCTCTGACAGGTGTTGTAGACCGGCTGGAACGGCAGCTGTCAAGTCATCCAGTCAGTTCTTGAAAATCTCTAACTGTCTGAAAGTGTCGAGACTTTCTATCTTTAAGTGTCGACACTTATAGACCAAGTGTCGACACAAGTTGTGTAAGTGTCGACACAAGTCTACAAGGTGTCGACACAACTCCTTGTGTTGTAGATACTATGTCTCGACACAGATTCTTCTTCATATGTCGACACTGAAATTGAGTGTCGACACAAGTACTTGATCTTCTATAACTTGCTGTATTATTCTAAGTGTCGACACATCTCCTTTGTGTCGACACAACTTCTTGTGTTGAATCTGTTAAGTGTCGACACTGCTTCTTGGTGTCGACACATAGTCTTCTATGTTGATACTTGCTGAGTGTCGACACAGCTCCTTGTGTCGACACTTGATTCTTCTGTTGAGACTTCAGCTGAGTGTCGACACATTCCCTTAGTGTCGACACTTGTACTTAGAATAATTTGATGATCTTGCTGTTCTTTGCTAAGTGTCGACACAGCTCCATGTGTCGACACTTTCTTCAAGTGTAGAGTCTTCAGCTGAGTGTCGACACATTGTTCTAGGTGTCGACACTTACTTCATGTGTTAACTCTTTTGTTGAGTGTCGACACATTGTTCTGAGTGTCGACACTTATACTTAGTTTCTGCAGACTTTTGCTGAGTGTCGACACAGCTCCAAGTGTCGACACTTTCTGGTGTAGACACAGTTCTTCTTGCTGTCGACACTGCTCCTTGTGTCGACAATGCTTCTCTGCACTTTTCTTCACTGAGTGTCGACACAGCTCTTTGTGTCGACACTTTCTGTCTGGTGTAGACTCTGCATCCTAGGTGTCGACATAATGACTCCAAGTGTCGACACTGCTTGTCTGGGTGTCGACACAAGTCTTCTTAAGTGTCGACACTTTCCCACTGGGTGTCGACACATGGACTTAGAAACTTTTTGCTTCAGTCCAGCAAATACTTAACCTGCACAAGTAAACTCAACATACATCAAATACATTATGATGTATATCATTGAGTTGGGTGAGGCTTCTTCAAATCAGGTACATTTAACCAATGTACCCAACAATCTCCCCCTATTTGGAGAAGTCATAACCCTTAGTCAATGATATACACCATTCATAATTAAAATTACAAAATGATGTAAAGCAGGATAATATTCAGCAGGGTAAACATAAACATGTATAAATCACACATGTATACACATACATCATCACAGAACAAATAAGAAATAGACATAGACATATTCACAGAACAAACATGAAATATATTAATCATATATTGTTCTAATATCTGTCTTATACATTTTCAGAAGTTCACTAAATGTTTTACATCCAAAATATTACAAAATAAACTTCAAGAAAATTCTAAATTCTATTTTTGCTCTGGCTCCTTAATCACTATGCCTTTGCCAGCTTGAACTTTAGCTTGGACAGGAGCATCAGCAGTTTCAGCATCAGCAGGCTTCTTGCCTTTCAGATCTTTCTTCTTAAGTTCTTCAGCTTTGATCTTCTGTCTTTCAAAGTAATGGTATGGCTTAGGAAAGTACTTGCTAGGCTCCTGAGCTGTAGGAGGTAGCTTTCCCATCTTTGCCTTCCTTCTGTATTGAACAATTGCCTCCTGTCTGGTTTCATGTTTTCTCCATTCAGTTTCAGAAAACCATTTGTTCCTGTCTTGAATGTTATCCTTGGCAGCTTTCTAGGCAGTCAATATGATATTCCTTGAGGTAGGACTCCACTGCTCAAAGTCTGGCCTTTGTTCAGCTTGTTCCCTAAACCTCTTCTTAGACAATCTTGTCTCTTCCTCTTTCAGCATTGCCTCTTGCATAGCTTCAGTAATAGGCTGAACAACCTTTTCAATAATCACATTGTCCTTGCCCCCAGGTGAGCTATACATAGTCTGGACATCAGCATGAATCATTTCAAAATCTGGAGAAGGATAAATGACTTGAGCTACTTCTGGTTGCTCACCTCCAAGATAGGCAGGGTTAATTCCAGATTCAGCAACATCATTGTCATCACACAGAGGAGGATATCCAAGTGTAGCTCTGATAGAATTTGATATCCACTTAGCATGGTCAGAGCTTGCCTTGACTAACACTCTCTCCCCCTTTATGACTTCTCTAGCCATATGATCTCTGACATCATCCTTCTGAAATCTGATTTGATTATCCAAGTATCTGAATCCATCTTTAAAGAATGGTTTGAGCTTTTGAAGTTGTTCAGATATGGCCTTCTGGGAGGCTTGGATAGCAGTCTTAACAGCAGTGATTTCTTCTTGAAATGCTTTGTCAAAATCAGCTTTAATAGTAGCAGTGGAAGTAGAAGGTTCAGCAGCCTTGTTCTTTAACTCAGTGACTATAGTATTATGGGAAGCAGTCAAATTGTCATTCATCCTTAGTTGATTTTCAAGAACATACCATTGCTTCAATGCTATGTCATCCACTTGTGCCTTTATCTTTTCCTGGTGTGTTGCCAAGTACACCACTGCATTGCCACCCTTGTGGAAGCAGTCTGTCATCTCTTTCTTGTTAAGGTTCATTTCAAACCTTATAGACTTGATATCTTGGGCTAGATCAAACTGTAAAGATTTCTGTCCTTCATCCATATAAGCCTCTATGGCTTTTCTATGTTCATCCAGTTTTATCTGCAGGGCAATCATGAAAGCACTATAATCAACAGTTGGAGTTTGCTGAACTATAGGCTGTGGGGCAATAGATTGAAGTGCCTTCTTATAACTTTGACTTCTTCTCTTGAATACATAAAGTTTCTTTTGCTTAGCCCTTGCAGCCTCCTCATCTTCAGATTCTGAGGAGCTGGCTATGTCAACCCTCTCCTTAGGGCTTGGAGGCTTCTCAGGTTGTTG
This sequence comes from Platanthera guangdongensis, assembly GCA_039583875.1. Lineage (NCBI taxonomy): Eukaryota > Viridiplantae > Streptophyta > Magnoliopsida > Asparagales > Orchidaceae > Platanthera > Platanthera guangdongensis. The sequence continues at coordinate 2,200,108 of CM077149.1, read as the reverse complement.
CCTTATAGGCTCTTCCAGAATGTGCACTTGCTCCCCCTCAGCAGCAGCATTATCTCTTTCAGCAGCATCCTTGTCCATGTCAAAATCTTGTTGGTCTAGATTTAGGAATAAATCTTCCATGGTGTATTCTTGTGGAGACTGTGCAGGAGAAATTCTTGGTTCTTCAACCACTGAATCAGGAACCACTTCTAGTACAACAGATGTGTCTTCTATAACAGCATCTGGAACTTGACTATTTAGCTGAGTTGGCTGATGAGCATTAGACAAATCAGTATCTTCCATAGAAAAATCTAAAGTGTTTAGTTCAGTGATTACCTCTAGTATGATGTTTATTGCTTGTTCACTTTCCAGTGTAGTGGGTTGATCTACAACTGGAGGCTCCCCCTGGCTTAGATCCTTGTGGATAGGGCTAGCTTGAGGTAGCTCCACCTGGATCTCAGCAATCTCTTGAGGAGCAGGAGTCTTCACTGCAGGCTCTTCCTCTTGGTCATCTGGAGTGAAAACAACCTGTTCTTCACTTTCAGAGCTGCTAGTGGACTCTTGAGCCACTGGAGCAGTCTTCCTTTTCTTCTTGGGAGGAATTTCTTTCTCAGTAACTGTCTTCTCAGGGGTTGGCATTTCCTTTGACAACACCCTGTCCCATCTGGAGAACAACCTCATGTCAATTTTCCTCATATGATTAATTTTGCTTCCAGCAGATTGTTGCATTACCTCAGGTATGGTTCCAGCAAGGTAAAGACTTAAAATCCTGCCCAGGTTGGGCTTCTTCAAGCTTTCTTTAATCTTCTCATAAACTACCATAGTCCAGTCAGTTTTGAGAGTGAAGATTATCCTTGTCATTATCCCAAACATATAGGCAGACACTCTGTCATGCCCTCCTGGCTTACTGAGTAGTACCTTTCCAACAATCTCAGAGAGGAATTTTCCTTGATTATTCATGTCTTTCCTGTTGAAAATAGAACCTATCTTCATCTTAGAATCAAGTCCACACCAGGTTAGAGCTTCCCTGGTCTTTGATGCAGTAACTTCTTCTTCATCTTTAGTTCTTGGAAGCTGTAGAATCTTCCTCAGACTTTTTGGTGATACCTTGACCTTCTCACCATGAATCCTGGATTTGATTTTGTATCCAGATTCGTCCACCTTTGCTCCATTGAGGAATTCTAGTACCTCTTTCTTCCATATCTTAGTTGGTTCAGACACTAGATATTCTAACCCAGAATCGGCAACTAGGGTTACGACCGCCTGGATTTCTTGATTAGCATCATTGAAAGCGCCACGCACCAGCTCATATCCTTCGTTGACGTTCTCCTCTAGCTTAGGCGCCATTAGGGTTTGTAGAATGTGTCTTGAGAGAAGAGAGGTGTCGACACAGAAGTTTTGTCTCGAAACTTTGAAAGCGTGTCGACAAAAAAAGACAAAACCCTATTTATACCTTTCTAATTTTGAAGATGAACAGGCGGGACAGCTAACTTAAAATGTGTCGACACTGGCAATAAGTGTCGACACTGACTTATAATGTCTCGACACATATGTGTCGACACAAGTTTAGTCAACAGATTTTATGTGTCGACACTTGTTTATGTGTCGACACAACATAACTCGACACATTGTCGAGACTTTACTTAGAAAATTCTGAGTAAAACTTAAGTGTCGACACCACTTTGGATGTGTCGACACCTACTTGACATGTGTCGACACTAACATTCTGAAGTGTCGACATCAACTTCCTAGATGTATCGACACCTTTTTCCTGAAGTGTTGACACCACTATTCTGTGTCGACATAGACTTGTCTGTGTGTCGACACCTTTTTACTTAGCCAATTTCTATTCTGTAAACTTACTCTAAGTTTATCATTCCTAATTCAATTTTAAATCTATTGAACTTAGCTTCTTCTAGGGGCTTAGTATACATATCAGCTATTTGATTATCAGTTTTAACATATTCTAATAAAATATCTTCTCTTTCTACATGCTCCCTAAGGAAATGATATTTAATTTCAATATGTTTTGTTCTACTATGGGATACAGGGTTATTAGCTATTGAAATAGCACTAGTAGAATCACAGAAGAGTGGAGTTCTACTTTCCTGAAATCCATAGTTCTCTAGCTGATGTTGTATCCACAGAAGTTGAGCACAGCAACTTCCTGCAGCCACATACTCTGACTCTGCCGTGGAGATAGCCATACTGGTTTGCTTCTTGCTACTCCATGAAATTAGTCTCCCACCTAGGAATTGACAGGTTCCAGTAGTGCTTTTTCTATCTTCTTTGCATCCTGCAAAGTCTGCATCTGAATAACCTGTTAGTTCAAAATCTCCATTCCTAGGGTACCAGAGGCCTAGATAGGGAGTGCCCTTTAGATATCTCAATATTCTTTTGACTGCTGTCAAATGAGACTCTTTAGGGCAGGCTTGATACCTTGCACAGACACATGTAGCATACATGATATCTGGTCTACTAGCAGTTAAGTATAATAGGGAGTCAACTATCCCTCTATACAAGGTTTCATCTACAGGTTTCCCTGCATCATCCTTGCTGAGAGACATACTTGACCCCATAGGAGTCTTCATGGTACTGGATGAATCCATACCATACTTCCTTATGAGTTCTAGGGTGAACTTGGACTGACATATGGATAAACCACTCTCAGTCTGTTTAACTTGGAGACCCAAGAAAAACTTCAGCTCTCCCATACTACTCATCTCAAACTGACCTTGCATAAGTTTTGCAAACTTTTTGCAAAGGCTGCTTTCAGTAGACCCAAATATAATGTCATCTACATATATTTGGACTAGTATAACTTTGCCTCTAGATTCCCTAAGGAATAGAGTCTTATCTATTTTCCCCCTTGAGAACTTGTTCTCAATGAGGAAACTAGATAGGGTTTCATACCAAGCCCTAGGGGCTTGCTTTAACCCATATAAAGCTTTCCTAAGTCTATAGACATAATGTGGTTGAGTTGAATCAACAAAACCTGAAGGCTGTTCCACATAGACTTCTTCCTTAAGATTACCATTCAGAAATGCTGACTTGACATCCATTTGGTAAACCTTGAATCCTTGATAGGTTGCATAGGCCAAGAACATCCTTATGGCTTCCAGTCTAGCTACTGGAGCAAAGGTTTGATCAAAATCAATACCTTCTTCTTGCATATATCATTTAGCAACCAGTCTTGTTTTATTCTTAATGATGACCCCTTGTTCATCCATCTTATTCCTGTAGATCTACTTGGTTCCTATTATATTGTGGTCTTTAGGTTTAGGAACAAGTTCCCAAACCTTGCACCTCTTGAACTGATTAAGCTTTTCTTGCATTGCTTCAGTCCATTGTGGATCTAGTATGGCTTCTTCAAACTTCTTAGGTTCAACTTGAGACAGAAAACTGGAGTAGATTGCTGCATTCATGTTTCTGCTCCTGGTTTGTACTCCTTGTCTTGGATCTCCAATAATCTGCTCTACTGGATGATCTCTTAGATGCCTGTTGGCTGGAGGCATCCTTACTTCTGGTTGAACCTCTTCAGCATCTACATCATGCTGAACTCCTTGAACTTCTTCAGCAATTGGTACATGTAGTTCTCCCCCTGGACAACAGCCACTGTCTTCTACTTGCTGTCTTGCAGCAGGTACTTCTTCTATAGTTAGCTTGTCCATCTTCTTTGTTAAACCTGTGGGGCTGCATACACTACTAGACAACTCATTGTTAATAAGTTTAGTCTCATCAAAAACTACATGCACAGATTCTTCTACAACTTGTGTAGTCAAGTTGTAGACTCTATAAGCCTTACTATTATTGTTGTACCCAACAAAAATTCCCTCTTGGGACTTGGCAGCAAACTTAGTCAAGTAAGACTTCTCATTATTAAGTATGAAGCATTTGCAACCAAAGATCCTGAAGTAGGATAGGTTTGGTTTCCTGCCTTTCACAACTTCATAGGGGGTCTTGTTGAGGCCTTTAGTGATGGTAGCCCTATTTATAACATGGCATGCAGTGTTAACTGCTTCAGCCCAGAAATACTCTGGCAGTGATGTATCACTTAGTAGGGTCCTACCAGCCTCTATCAAGGTCCTATTCTTCCTCTCAGCAATGTCATTTTGCTGAGGTGTTCTAGGTGAAGAGAATTCTTGAAATATCACAAATTCTTCACATAGTTTTGTCATACTATCAGACTGAAATTCAGTACCATGGTCACTTCTAATCTTGACCACTGTACTGTTTAGTTCATTCTGAATTTGCTTGACAAAGCTATAGAAGACACTAGGTGTTTCAGATTTCTGTCTTAAGAAGAACACCCAGGAAAACCTTGAGTAGTCATCTACAACTACAAAGGTATAGACCTTCCTGCCTAAGCTGTGAACTGGCATTGGACCAAAGAGATCCATATGCAAGAGGTATAAACACCTCACAGCATCTTTGTTTTCTATGCTTCTAAAGATGGATTTAGTCTGCTTGCCCTTTTGACAAGCTGAGCAAATACCATCTTTAACACACTTAACTTGAGGATCATTGCTCACTAACTCTTTGCTAAAGAGTTTGCTAATAGTCTTGTAGTTAAGATGGGCAAGCCTCTTGTGTCATTTGACACAATGAGAGACTATTTCATTAGCTACAAGACACACTGGAGAACCATTGTTCTCAACCATAATTTCTAGGCAGTAGACATTCCTCTTCCTATAACCTGTCAAAATGATCTCTTGATCACTTGACCTCTTGATATGACAACCATTTTTAACAAATGAGATGTCATACCCTACATCACTTAATTGACTTATACTTATTAGGTTGTGTTTCAACCCTTTAACATAAGCCACTTGAGTAATGGTAACCAAGTTGCTAGAAATGTTACCAAATCCTTTGATGATTCCTTTTTCAGAACCACCAAAGGTGACTTTTGGACCATCTTTTATTGGAATGTAGTCCCTTAGTAATCCTCTAGTTCCAGTCATATGTCTGGAACATCCACTGTCCAAGTACCATGTTGGGGTATGGCCACTTGGACTCACCTTACTAGGTCCTGGCTGCTCCAGGATTTTGTCACTCTCAGTCAATGCCATCAGTTCTTGGCACTGACAGTCTTCTTGCTCATATATAGATTCCATAATATGCATGAATTCTTCTTCTTCTTCAGCAAACAGCCCTATGTAAGCCTCAGCCTCAAACTCAGTTTCTGAAGAAGAGATATCTGATAGAGTCTTCTCCTTCTTGGCAACAAAAGACTTTTCTTTCTTGCCTTTAAAATGAGTCTTTTTCTTATCACTAGACTCTTTTCTCTTTTCAGGACAATCTGTTATCACATGGCCTTGTCTATTGCAGCAATAGCATACTATCTTTGAACCAGTTGCCTTGCTTGATTTTGTCCTCTTCCTGTCTTTCTTTGAAGACTTTTTGTTCTGATAGAAGTCTTCTTTTCCTTGTGAAGTAGAGGGCATTGTCCTCTACTGTTTCTTCTTCAAGAATTTCTGAAAGTGTCTAGTGAAGGTAGCAAAGTCTTCATCACTTTCACTGCTTTCAGATTTTGTGCTGACTGACTCATCTGACTCTGATTCAACTACCTTTGGAGGTGGAGTTGATGACTTATTCCTGCACTTTCTGGAGGCTTCTGTCTTGAAGGCTACTGCTCTTTCCTTGTGTTCAATTCTTGTTGATTTCTCTTCCTCTTTCCTCACTGTCAACTGCATTTCATAAGACAATAACTTGCCAAACAGTATAGGTGGAGGAATTTCTCCCAACTTAGCCATTTATCTAATGGCACAGATCTTTGTGTCCCAATATTTAGTTAGGGACCTTAGGAACTTGTCATTTAGTTCATAGTTACTGAACTCTCTTCCATAAGACATGAGTTCATTAACTATTCTGTAGAACTTCTTATAGCACTCAGTTATGTTATCACCCTTTCCTTGTCTAAAACTTTCATACTCCTGATTTAGCAAGGATTTTCTATCTTGTCTAACTTCTTCAGAACCTTCCATATACATAATAAGAGTATCTCACATCTCTTTGGCTGTCTTACAGTGTATAAGATTCTGAAAAGTTGCATCATCTATGGCACTCACTATAATGTTTTGTGCCCTTTTGTCCATGGTGGCTAGGACAATCTTATCCTTAGTCATTTCAGAGAAATCCTTTGGGGTTCTCTGATTTGCATCTAGAACAGATATCATCATGGGCACATAAGGCCCTTCCTTTACTGTGATGTATATCCTAGGGTCAGAGGCTTCCATAAACAGCCTTACCCTTTCCTTCCAGATCCCAAATATCTCTTTCCTGCATAGAGGTAATTTCATGGATCCCAATTCCTTGTGAATTTCAGAGGAACCCATGGTTCTTGAAGTTCTTGAATCTGTAATTCACTTAGACTGAATCTGTCAAACAGGATCTCCTCAGACTGTTAGTCCTTTTTGAGGAACCTGGCTCTGATACCACTTGAAAGATAGAGTACCGATACACCTAGAGGGGGGTGAATAGGTGACCTAATTCTTTTTGAAACTTTAATGGCAGCAATCAGTTATATCACAGAATCTATACTACTTTTGCACAGCAATCACACAAGCATTCACAATCACAGCACAAACACAGCAGACACAGAGTTTTATAGTGGTTCCCCAAGCTTTGGGTACATCCACTTTCCCCCTTCGCCTATCTAGCAGTGTACTAGATTCGGACAAACTTCACCACTGTCTCAGAACCCAAACTGGTTCCTACACCTCAGGCCCAAGGCCCTACAACTCAGCTTTTCCACAAAGCCTACACTCAGCCACAAAGGCCTATACTCAGCCAACAAGGCCTACACTCAGCCACCAAGGCCTACACTCAGAGATTTCAATCTCCTACACTCAGGCTCTCAAGCCCTACCCTCAGCCTTTATAATTACAGGCTTACAATTCACTCAGATCCAAAGGATCCTATAAGATAAAAATGTTTATACAAATAATAACTCAGCAACTCAGAAATAAGAGAGGGGAGTTGAGAGTTTCTTGATGAGTTCTTGGAAGAACTCAGCTGGATTCAATCTGACTTAGCTTTCTTCAAAGCTTCTTGAAAGTAGAACTGAATAAGATTGACTCCTTCTGCAGTTGATCCTTGACCTCTGCTTCTTAAGATCCAGAATAAAACTGAACCCTTCTTCTCAGCCTGGTTCCAGAGGCTGATTTCTTGGATGGAGCCCTCTCTCTCCAACTTCTTAGATCTGCACTTGGACAGCTAGATCTTCTTGATTTGATACTTTGAACAACTATGTGTACCACTTCAATAACTACTTGAACAATAATCTGAACCACAGTTTCTGTGAACTGTATGAGCCTATTTATAGGCCTTCTTCATGGTAACCGGCTGGTCCGATCCATAACTGAATTCTGACATCTCTGACAGGTGTTGTAGACCGGCTGGAACGACAGTTGTCAAGTCATCCAGTCAGTTCTTGAAAATCTCTAACTGTCTGAAAGTGTCGAGACTTTCTGTCTTTAAGTGTCGACACTTATAGACCAAGTGTCGACACAAGTTGTGTAAGTGTCGACACAAGTCTACAAGGTGACGACACAACTCCATGTGTTGTAGATACTATGTCTTGACACAGATTCTTCTTCATGTGTCGACACTGAAATTGAGTGTCGACACAAGTACTTGATCTTCTGTAACTTGCTGTATTCTTCTAAGTGTCGACACATCTCCTTTGTGTCGACACAACTTCTTGTGTTGAATCTGTTAAGTGTCGACACTGCTTCTTGGTGTCGACACATAGTCTTCTATATTGATACTTGCTGAGTGTCGACACAGCTCCTTGTGTCGACACTTGATTCTTCTGTTGAGACTTCAGCTGAGTGTCGACACATTCCCTTAGTGTCGACACTTGTACTTAGAATAATTTGATGATCTTGTTGTTCTTTGCTAAGTGTCGACACAGCTCCATGTGTCGACACTTTCTTCAAGTGTAGAGTCTTCAGCTGAGTGTCGACACATTGTTCTAGGTGTCGACACTTACTTCATGTGTTGACTCTTCTGTTGAGTGTCGACACATTGTTCTGAGTGTCGACACTTATACTTAGTTTCTACAGACTTTTGCTGAGTGTCGACACAGCTCCAAGTGTCGACACTTTCTGGTGTAGACACAGTTCTTCTTGGTGTCGACACTGCTCCTTGTGTCGACACTGCTTCTCTGCACTTTTCTTCACTGAGTGTCGACACAGCTCCTTGTGTCGACACTTTCTGTCTGGTGTCGACTCTGCATCCCAGGTGTCGACACAATGACTCCAAGTGTCGACACTGCTTGTCTGGGTGTCGACACAAGTCTTCTTAAGTGTCGACACTTTCCCACTGGGTGTCGACACATGGACTTAGAAACTTTTTGCTTCAGTCCAGCAAATACTTAACCTGCACAAGTAAACTCAACATATATCAAATACATTATGATGTATATCATTGAGTTGGGTGAGGCTTCTTCAAATCAGGTACATTTAACCAATGTACCCAACAGCCTATAACATGGGTGTGTCACAGGCTGTGTCCTTCATGGGGTGAAGTCGGTCCGTGGCGGGGGTGGTACATGGGTTAGCACACGGGCCGTATTGGGTAGACATGGGCGTGTCCAATTCGACACTGGCGTGTCGAAGTACTCGTGTCCCTTGCGGGTTGTTCTTTGTCCTGTGTCGATGGAAGAACACGCCCGGGAACACGGGCGTGTACTGGTTAACACGGGCGTGTCGATCCTGACACGGGCGTGTCAGGAGCCCGTGTTCTTTTCGGGACGCGTCGCTTTCGACGACGAATGGGGAACATGGCCATGGACACGGGCGTGTCACAGACCGTGTTCGGCCTAGATTTTGGATTTTAGATCCAGATTGTGGTCGTTTGTTTCCTTATTTTGGGATCCGATGGCTGGGGGTTATTCCTGCTATGATATAGCCGGGTTTAGGGCTTAGAAAACCCCATTTCACTTGGGTTATTCTTTTTCTAAAGCCTAAAAAGAGGGAAGAGCAAGGAAGAAGAAAAGAGGCTAGATCCGGTCACCGGCGGAGCTTCGGAGCTCCAAATCACGAACCGACTTCGGATCTACGAAGGCAAGGAGATTGCGGTGCTTTTCATCTGCATAGATTTCCATGGCGCCAAGGAAAAATGCTAGGGTAACGATTCTCATCCTAGGACATGTGAAGTCCTCTTTTCTTTACATAGGAAGCCCGCTCTCGCGAGTTTGCGGTGAGTTTGAGGTGTTCCTTCGGGTAGACATGAATAGTCCCCATTGTGTACATGTAGAGTCCGTAATCGAGAACGAATATAGGCATGATGTGTGAAGCCTACCCGGATAAGTTGGTCTGGATCGGTGATGTTGCATTGCATCAATGGCTAGAGAAGACTCTGTGCGAATGATTGTTTTCGGGTTTTCTACGCGGTAGATTGCAATAGGGACCCTAGGGGATTAACTCCAAGGTGCACCCGGAAAACTGGGCAGATGCGTAATTCTGCCAACATGGTGGCCTGAGAGCCAACTTGAACATAACTGGGTTATGTGATGTGTGTAAACGATTTGGGACTCGGGGAGCTAACCCGCGCATATGGATTAAATTGACGTTGCGGTGTGAGCAACGAGATAAGCGGAACTGTGCCCGATCTATGTCATTCGGCACAAGCGACCTAAAGCTACGTGGGACTTGTCGTTGGCATAGATAGGAGGTCTCGAGTTGTCTATGGCTTAAATTGACGTAACATCAGCTGGAAGGACCTAAATGCTCACGAGATTGGCCTTCCAAGTGGCGATGGTGAGACCGCGATGTCTATGGATTAAATTGATGAGACATTGACCGGTTCATCGAGAATGTGCCCTGAGTGCACGGGGTGTGTGGTCGTGTGTGTCTATGCCTGTGTTAATGTGTTGTTACATTATACTGCTTGGTTATGCTAACAAAGTGCAGTGAAAGGAGCATTGTCGCCCCGAGTTTGGGGGAAGGATCGTTATAATTTGGTCAGCATAGCTGACTGTTGCTTTTGTTTGCCACCATTGCGGTGGAATGTTGCTTGCAGGTGCTACAGAGCCGAGCGGTAAATAGCGGGCTAAAGCCCAAGTTGCTGAGCCGGCCCTCGAAGGCCAAATTTTGAGTGTTTTTTTTATTCTCATGTATGACCGTCCTGCGTGCCGAGGTTTGAAAAACACTTATGCTTAAGTAAACCATTATAAGGTCATAAGGCCATGGTACTTGTGTATTGTACTTCATTCCTATTGTTTTGAGTAGTGGACATTCATGCTTTTGGTTGAGTTCTTAAATTTGCAACCTTTAAATTGCTTTCGCTAGAATGACTCTGTGTAGGACGTTGGTTATTAGTTGGATGGTTTCCATTGAGTAACCACCCGGTCTGTCCGTGGTATATGGCGTCAGGCTCCGGCCGGACCTACTGCTATATATTATGTGACGGATATGGGGTATTACAATTTGGTATCGGACTACTGGTTCCGGTCAACTTAAATGAATTCGTGGGCGAATTCTTTTTAAGGGGTGGTGAGCACATGTATGTGCGTCATCGTTATAACATCAAAAGAACCCATGAATGTCCACTTAGGAATGAAAATACACGTGTTTGGGGAACCTGCGTGTTCCTATAATTGCATTTTGCAATTTTGTTTGGTCGCTTAACAGTATTTTGTACAACTATAGGTGACCAGAAGCGGTGCAGAGCCGTCAGAACACCCAATTTTTGAGGCTAGTAGCGCACCAATTGATGCTCCTGCAACACCTCTCTCGGCTGAGACCATACGATTGGTGGCTGAAGCGGTGTTGGCTTTGATCAATGTGCAGTCTGCAAGGCAGATGAAGCAGCCTGCCCCTACGGTGGAGCAGGTACCGCTTCAAGCGGCGGAGCCTAGAAGAGTGGAGCAGGTAGTGGTGGAACCTTTGGTGCCGAGAAGAGCAACCGAAAGGCAGCTCAAGCAGGTTATGAGCTTTAATCCTCCTGTGTTCTCGGGGTTGGGAACCCCATCCCAAGCTGAAGATTGTCTCTCCCGAGTAAAGAGAGTCTTGACAGCGATGGAGACGGAGGAGTGGCAGATGACCACTATAACTACATTCCTGTTGGACGGGGATGCAAAGCTGTGGTGGGAAGGACTAGAGCTGCATCACTTGAGAGGTAGGCAACTCACGGATGTCCCGAAGGAAGAGTTTTCGGGACTATTCTTGGCAAGGTACCTTTCTTCGACTTAGAGGATTACTATGGAGAATGAGTTTCAGAGGCTGACATAAGGAGAGAGTAGCGTGGATGAGTATCTCCACGAGTTTACTCAGTTGGGTCGGTACGCTAAATCTACGTTCGCGGATGAGGAGCGTAAGACCAACCATTTTTACGAAGGTCTAAGAGATGACTTAAGGCTACTGCTTTCGGGGCCTATGACGCGGGGTTTCTTAACCCTGGTCAATACGGCTCGGTCCTTGGAGAAGGACTTGAAGAATGTACAAGCGAAGAAAAGCTTTGGTGATAAGAAGACAGAGTTTAAAGTGTTGACTACTTCAAAGTCTGGATATCGTAAGTTCTACAAGAAGGCTAGGACCTCGGGTCCAGCCCCCTCTTCTGGTGCTTCTGGGGCGACTACGGGTCGGACCCCGGGCGCATGTTTTACTTGTGGAAAGTCGTGGCGCTCGTGACTGCTGGAGCGGACGTCCCAAGTCTGAAAGGAAGCCGGGAGCAACTTATGAAGAGAAGGACAAGGTGGTGGAGTCAACCGCGTCCCATTATGCTCCGGCTCAACGGAGGGTCTATAATCTTGGCCAGCAGGAGGCCATTAAGCAAGCGGATGTGGTGACAGGTACGGTTTAAATTTATAGTGAGTTAATTTTTAAATACTTGTTATGCGTGCGTTACCTTACCACTGCTTGTTTAGGAATTGTTTTGATTTGTGAGAATTCGGCGAGAGCACTCTTTGATACGGAATCTTTGCACTCCTTTTTGTCCGAAGGATTCATATAGCTCATCGGAGTACCTTCTTTGATGGAGAAGGACAAATTGGATGTGTTGTTGCTGAATGGGTGTTCGATGCGCACGGATAGAATCTGTGGCGTTAAGATTCGTATCGGGAATCAAGAGTTCGATTTGCAAGCGTTGTTACTACCGCTGGTGGAGTTCGATGTGATATTTGGCATGGACTGGCTCTCGGAGCAGCAATCCTATATCGATTGCGGTTGCAAGGAAGTCAAGTTGGGAACAGGTCGTGAGACGACTTTTACGGGCTTGAAAGGGTCGAGCAAGACTTTGATGTCTGCTCTTCAGGTGGTGAAGGCGGTTCATGCTGGTGCAGAGGTGTTCTTTATTCTAGTGGAGGTTGCAAAGCCTAAGCCTACGTTGGACAGTATTTCAGTGGTAATAGAGTACCCTGATGTTTTCCCTGGCGATCTTCCTGGAGCCCCGCCTCAACGGAAGATAGATTTCACGATTAAGCTAGTGCCAGGTGTGAAACCTGTGTCACGCTCTCTGTATCAGCTAGCGCCTAAGTAAATGTCTCAGCTGAAGGTACAACTTCAAGAGTTGTTGGAGCAGGGGTATGTGCGTCCAAGTTCGTCGCCTTGGAGCGCGCTGGTCCTCTTTGTTAAGAAGAAGGACGGAAACTTGAGACTAAGTATCGATTATCGAGAGCTGAACAAGCTAACGGAAAAGAACAAGTGCCCAATCCCAAGGATTGATGATCTATTTGATCAGTTAGTCGGGTTGACGGTGTACTCAAAGCTGGACCTCAAGTTTGGTTACTATCAGCTGAGAATAAGGGAGAGTGATATCCCTAAGACAACGTTCAGTACGAGATACGGGCATTACGAGTTTATGGTCATGCCGCTTGGGCTGACTAATGCGCCGTCGGTGTTCATGGATTTGATGAACATGACTTTCAGAGAGTACTTGGACCATTTTGTGATCGTCTTCATCGATGATATATTGGTGTACTCGCAATGTAAGGAGGATGACTTCAAGCATCTGCATTTGGTATTGGATACGCTGAGGAGGAATCAATTGTACGCCAAGTTCTCCAAATGCGAGTTTTTGTTGTCTTCAGTGGCGTTCCTTGGTCATATAGTGAGTGGGGAGGGAATTGCGGTGGATCCGGTGAAGATTGTTGCGATACGAGAATGGCCTGTGTTGTCTTCGGTAGTAGAAGTCCGGAGTTTTTTTGGGTTTGTCGGCTATTACAGGTGCTTCGTGGAGAACTTCTTGCGGATAGCCTTACCCCTAACAACTTTGACGAGGAAAGAGCAGAAGTTCGTTTGGATGTCGAAGTGCGCACAAGCTTTTGAGGAGTTGAAATGTCGGTTGACCACGGCGCCTGTGCTAAGTTCGCCGAGTGGGACCGAAGGCTTTGAAATCTATAGCGATGTTTCGTCCAATGGTATAGGTTGCGTGCTACTGCAGCATGGAAGCGTTATAGCGTATAGCTCGAGACAGTTGAAAGTGCACGGGAGGAAATATCTGGTCCATGACTTGGAGTTAGCGACCGTGATTTTTGCCTTGAAGCTGTGGAGACATCACTTGTATGGGGTGAAGGTCGGTATCTATACCGACCACAAAAGCCTGAAATATTTGTTAGATCAGAAAGATCTAAATATGCGGCAGCGTAGATGGATGGAGTTCCTGGGGGACTACACATTCAAGATCCATTACGTGCCTGGTAAAGGTAATGCTGTTGCGGACGCGTTGAGTCGCAGGGCCCCAGCTCAAGCCAATTGGTTGTTGGTCCATGACGAGCGGTTGGTTCGGGAGTTGGAGGCGAAGGAGATCTCTTGCGTAGTCAAGCAATCAAGTGTAGAAGCGCTATTGAACTGGATGGAAATTCAGTGTGACCTGGCTGATCGGATTTGGCAGGCTTTGGATTTGGATGGAAATTCAGTGTTGAGGATGGATTGCTATAGAAAGACGGTCGTCTGTGTGTCCCTAATGTGGGCAATTTGTGGGTGGAATTGTTGTACGAGGCGCATCATACCACGTACTCGATTCACCCGGGGAGAACGAAGATGTACTGCGACGTGAAGAAGTTATTCTGGTGGCCAGGACTTAAGAAGGATGTGGAACTCTACGTGGCGAAGTGTCAAACGTGCGCCTTGGTGAAGGCGGAATGCCAAAAGCCGGGAGGATTCTTGAAGTCCTTGCCTATTCCGGAGTGGAAGTTCGATGACATAACTATGGACTTTGTGCACGGGTTGCCAAGGTCGTAGAAGGGGAACGACGCCATTTGGGTGGTCGTAGATCGTCTGACGAAGGTGTCGCACTTCATTCCGTATAGGAAGGATGATACCGTGGAGAAATTGGCAAAGCTGTACGTTGATAACATTGTACGGCTTCACGGTGTGCCCCGCAGCATCGTGAGTGACCGGGATGGGCGGTTCACGTCAAATGATTGGAGGTTGGTGCAGCAGATGCTGGGAACAAAGCTGAGTTTTAGCACATCCTTTCATCCGCAGATGGATGGGCATACCGAGAGGGTCAATAGGACGATGGAAGACATGCTTTGCATGTGCGATCTGGACTTCGGGAAGTAGTGGGAAGATCACTTATACTTGGTGGAATTTGCGTACAACAATAGCTACCAGGCGAGTATTCAAATGGCGCCCTTCGAGGCTCTTTATGGTAGAAGATGTCGCAAGCTGTTGTCTTGGTTGGAAACGGGTGAGTCGAAGTTGTATAAACGCCAAGAGGTGGAAGATGCAACATTGTTGGTTCGAACGATTCGAGAGAGGTTGCTAATCGCTCAGGACCGGCAGGCTAAGTACTCTAACGTCAAGCATAGGAACGTGGAGTTCACTGTCGGCGACTGGGTGTACTTAAAGATCAAGTCGTTCAAGGGTGTCTCACGGGTGCAGCGCTTGAAGAAGCTAAGCCCGAGGTACCTTGGACCATTTGAGGTTCTTGAGCGGATTGGCAAAGCGGCTTATCGATTGAAGTTAACGGTGGAGCTTAGTGGTCTACACGATGTATTCCACATATTGGTGCTGAGGAAGGTAGTGCTAGAGCCTTCGCAAGTGATTGCGACCGATCAAGTGCCAATCGATGATGGGTTGATGATGAAGGTCAAGCCTATACGCATTGAGGACTTGGAAGTCAAGCGACTACGCAGCAAATAGATCAAGATGGTCAAGGTCCGTTGGGACAATTGCGGTCGGGAAGAGCTCTCTTGGGTGCGAGAGCAGACCATGCTTGAGGAGTACCCGGAGTTATTCCACTCAGGTACCGCTTTAGTTTTGTGGTTTGTTTCCCTTTCTGTAATTTCAGGATGAAATTCTTTTAAGAGGGAGAGAGCTGTAACGCCCCGAAACTCAAAAGAGCGACGGGTAGCATTTCAGATCAAGTTTGGAACTTGGTAGGGGTTACACGGCCTGGGACACAGGTGTGTCCCAGGGCGTGTCGTGCTCGAGTCGACGATCTAGCCGAGAGGTCGATGAATTTTGGAGTCGACGATCCTCGAGTATCGAACACGTCCTGTGACATGTGCGTTTCATAGGCCGTTGTTGAGACTATATTATCCAGCAGGACACGTGGTGGGGAATGCCCAAAGATGCGGTCCCACACAACACGTGTCCTGCTGGATAATATAGTCTCAACAGCCGTGTACTTCATGGGGTGAAGCCGGTCCGTGGTGGGGGTGGTACAAGGGTTAGCATATGGGCATTGTCGAGTAGATACGAGCATGTCCAATTCAACACAGGCGTGTCGAAGTACTCGTGTCCCTTGCGGGTTGTTCTTGGTCCTGTGTCGATGAAAGAACATGCCCAGGAACACAGGCATATACTGGTTGACACGGGCGTGTCGATCCTGACACGGGCGTGTCAGGAGCCCGTATTCTTTTCAGGACGCGTCGGCTTCGACGGCGAATGGGGAACACGGCCCTGGATACGGGCGTGTCACATGCCGTGTTTGGCCCATATTTTGGATTTCATATCCGGATCGTGGCCGTTCGTTTCCTTATTTTGTGATCCGACAGCTGGGGGTTGTTCTTGCTAGGATATACCCGGGTTTAGGGCTTAGAAAACCCCATGTCACTTGGGTTATTCTCTTTCTAAAGCCTAGAGAGAGGGGAGAGCAAGGAAGAAGAAAGGAGGCTAGATCCGGTCACCGGCGGAGCTTCGGAGCTCCAAATTGCGAACCGACTTCAGATCTACGGAGGCAAGGAGATTGCGGTGCTTTTCATCCGCATAGATTTTCATGCCGCCAAGGAAAAACGCTAGGGTAACGATTCTCATCCTAGGACATGTGAAGTCCTCTTTTCTTTGCATAGGAAGCCCGCTCTCGCGAGTTTGCGGTGAGTTTGAGGCCTTCCTTCGGGTAGACATGAATAGTCCCTGTTATGTACATGCAGAGTCCGTAATCGAGAACGGACATAGGCATGATGTGTGAAGCCTACTCGGACAAGTTGGTCTGGATCGGTGATGTTGCATTGCATCAATGGCCAGAGAAGACTGCGCGCGAATGATTGTTTTTTGGGTTTTCTATGCGGTAGATTACAACAGGGAGCCTAGGGGATTAACTCCAAGGTGCACCCGGAAAACTGGGCAGATGCGTAATTCTGCCAACATGGTGTCCTGGGAGCCAACTTGAACATAACTGGGTTATGTGATGTGTGTAAACAATTTGGGACTCGGGGAGCTAACTCGCGCATATGGCTTAAATTGACATTGCGGTGTGAGTAACGGGTTAAGAAGAATCGTTCCCGTTCTATATCATTCGGTACAAGCGACCTAAAGCTACGTGGGACTTGTCGTTGGCATAGATAGGAGGTCTCGGGTTGTCTATGGCTTAAATTGACGTGACATCGGCCGGAAGGACCTAAATGCTCACGAGATTGGACTTCCAAGTGGTGATGGTGAGACCGCGATGTCTATGGCTTAAATTGATGAGACATTGACCGGTTCATCGAGAATGTGCCCTGAGTGCACTGAGTGTGTGGTCGTGCGTGCCTACGCCTGTGTTGATGTGTTGTTACACTATACTGCTTGGTTATGCTAACAAAGTGCAGGGAAAGGAGAATCGTCGCCCCAAGTTTGGGGGCGGGATCGTTATAATTTGGTCAGCATAGCTGACAATTGCTTTTGTTTGTCACCGTTGCGGTGGAATGTTGCTTGCAGGTGCTGCGGAGCCGAGCGATAAATAGCGGGCTAAAGCCCAAGTTGCTGAGCCGGCCCTCGAAGGCCAAATTTTGAGTGTTTTCTTTTATTCTCATGTATGACTGGTATATGTGTCGAGGTTTGGAAAACACTTATATTTGAGTAAACCATTGTAAGTCCATAAGGTCATGGTACTTGTGTATTGTACTTCATTCCTATTATTTTGAGTAGTGGACATTCATGCTTTTGGTTGGGTTCTTAAATTTGCAACCTTTAAATTTCTTTCGCTAGAATGACTCTGTATAGGACGTTGGTTATTAGTTGGATGGTTTCCATTAAGTAACCACCCGGTCTGTCTGTGGTAAATGACATCGGGCCCCAACCGGACCTACTGCTATATGCTATGTGACGGATAGGGGTGTTACATAGGCTCGCACGGCCACACACCTCGTGCTCTCAGGGCACATTCTCGGTGAACCCGGTCAAAATCCGTGGTCTAACCACCACAACTTGGGCGGCAATTCTCGTGAGCATTATGGTCTTTCTGGACAAAGCCTAAGACCCTCCATCTATGCCAACGGCGAGTACCACGTACCTTAGGTCTCTCTAACCAAACGACATAGAGCGGGTACAATTCCGTCTAACCCGTTGCTCACACTGCAACGTCAATTTAAGCCGTGTGTGCGGGTCAAGCTTCCCCGAGTCCCAATCCGATCACACACTTTACATAACCCAGTTATGCGCAAGTTGGCTCCCAGGCCACCATGTTGGCAGAATCACGCATCTGCCCAGTTTTTCGGGTGCACCTCGGAGTTAGTCCCCAAGGTTCCCTGTTGCAATCTACCGCGTAGAAAACCTGAAAAACAACCATCAGCGCGAAGTCTTCTCTGGCCATTCATGCAATGCAACATCACCTATCCAAACCAACTTGTCTGGGTAGGCTTCACACATCATGCCTATGTCTGTTTTTTGATTACGGACTCTACATGCAAAACAACGGGGATTATTCATGTCTACCCGAAGGAACACCTCACACTCTCTGCATACTCGCGAGAACGGGCTTCCTATGCAAAAGGGAAAGAGGACTTCACATGTCCAAGATGAGAATCGTTATCCTAGCATTTCTCTTTGGCGCCATGAAGACTATATGGATGAAAAGCACCATAACGGCCTCGCCTCCGTAGATCCGAACTCGGCTTGCGATTTGGGGCTCCGAAGCTCCACCGGTGGTCGAAACTCTCCTCCTTCTTCTTCCTTGCTCACCCCTCTCTCTAAGACTTTTAGAAAGAGAAATCTCAAAAGAAATGAGGATTTACAAGCCCTATTCCTGGCCTTAACCTAACATGGACCAGCCTGAGCCCTTAGATCCCAAAAGAAGGAAACGGACGGCTACGATTCGCACTTAAAATCAGATTCCTGGGTCGAACACGGCTTGTGACACGCACGTGTCCAAGGGCGTGTGCCTCAATCGACACCAAAATCGTCGCATCCAGACCAGGATACGGGCTCTCGACACGCCTGTGTCGCACCTGACACGCTCGTATCATTTAGTACATGCCCGTATTATGGGGTGTGTTCCTCCATCGACGCAGGACCAAACATAACCCGAGTAGAACACGGGTACTCGACACGCCCGTGTCGCATTTTACACGCTCGTGTCAAACCCGAACACGCCTGGGCTCCAAGCTGTGTTCCTCCCCCGACACAGCTCGGCTAACTACCCGAGCAGGACACGGCCTGGGACACGCCCGTGTCTCAAGCCGTGTTCGTTGTCTCGATGATAATCGACTGCGCTTTCGTCGACCACATGGCCAGATTGTCGAACCCGAGCACGACACGGCCCTGGGACATGGGTGTGTAGGACACGGGCGTGTCCCAGGCCGTGTGACCCCTACCAAGTCCCAAACTTGGCTCAAAATGCTACCCGTCCCTCTTTTGAGTTTCGGGGCATTACAACTCTCTCCCTCTTAAAAGAATTTCGTCCCGAAATTACAGAAAGGAAAAGATATAAACAAAACTTAAACGGTACCTGAGTGGAATAACTCTGAGTACTCCTCAAGCATGGTCTGCTCTCGCTCCCACGAGAGCTCCTCCCGACCGCAATTGTCCCAACGGACCTTGACCATCCTGATGTCTTTGTTACGCAATCGCTTGACTTCCGAGTACTCAATACGAACGGGCTTGACCTTCATTTTTAACCCATTATCAACTAGTACTTGATCGACTGCAACCACTTGTGAAGGCT
This sequence comes from Platanthera guangdongensis, assembly GCA_039583875.1. Taxonomy (NCBI): domain Eukaryota; kingdom Viridiplantae; phylum Streptophyta; class Magnoliopsida; order Asparagales; family Orchidaceae; genus Platanthera; species Platanthera guangdongensis. Next base: position 2,180,812 of record CM077149.1, on the reverse strand, counting down.
CTTGCACCGCCTTCCGCAGCATCGATATGTGAAATACGTCGTGTAGACCACCCAGTTCCGCCGATAGCTTTAATCGATAAGCTGTGTCACCAATCCGCTCCAGAACCTCAAACGGTCCAAGGTACCTCGGGCTTAGCTTCTTCAAGCACCGCACCCGTGAGACACCCTTAAACGGCTTAATCTTCAAGTACATCCAGTCGCCAACAGCAAACTCCACATTCCTATGCTAGGCATTATAGTACTTAGCTTAATGGTCCTGAGCGATTAGCAATCTTTCTTGAATGGTTCGTGTTGGATCCCTAGTTTGATTTGGGCTAGGTTCACTAACTAGGATAATTGACCCACCATGTATAGCCAGGGTCATGTCATTGTGTCCTAGAGTTTAGGCTAAGTCCTTAGATTCAACCTTGCATGGACCGGCTAACTGAAGACTGCAGAAGACTCGGACTTAGAAGAAAATCAGTTTATAAAAATGAGTTTGATGCTCGTCGAACTCAGCTCGACGAAAGTCGTGCTCCGCTCGATGAACTCAGAGTAAATTCTCTGAGTTGAGCTCGACGATATTCGAGCTCAGGTCGACGAATTCTGGGAGATCAACTTCAACTCATTAAGTCCATAAAACTTTCTCTGAACTCAGGTCGACGAATTTATATTATCAGCTCGACGAACTTAGAGCACAAAATTGGGAAGTTTTTCTCAGAAAGCAGTTAACTGAACTCAGGTCGACGAACTTGGTTCTTTGGTTGATGAACAAGAATTCCCAGGTCGACGAATACGATTTCTCTGGTCGACGAACTTTGATCTTAGGTCGACGAAATATGTTCTCTGGTCGACGAACTTTGATCTTAGGTCAACGAAATCTATTCTCTGGTCGACGATTGTTGTGCAGTTCCAGACTTGGAATTTTCCCTCATTTTGTCCTTATTCTATAGCAGTAATTCCTGAATAATTAATGTTTATATTCTCTGAATATAGCCGTTAGTGGTAGCATTAATTATGCTCTTCATCAGGAATATTACTTGTCATTTTTAATGGGACAGAAAATTCATTAATGCAATATTCTCTCCAGTTGATTTTCATTCTCCAGACCGTCAGTAATTAATGGAATGGAATTCAAAATTCAAAAGCAGAATTTGAATGAAGATATAAAAGAGTTTTTCTTCTCTAGAAGCATAAGATAATAGAATACAGAGAATATAGAATATACAGAGAACTGATAGAATACAGGAAGACAGATACACAGAGAAGAGATCAACAACAACAATACTCTGAATCTTCTCTATACAGAAAACAGTCTGTTTTCTCCCTGACATCACTGAAGAAGAAGAAGAACAATCATAACAAATCAAGAGTCTTCTTCAACCTTCACTCCAGGATTCTTCAAGGACAACCAACTTCTATCTGTCAGAAGTTCCTGGATATCTTTTTCAAGTCAAGGCTGAAGACTGAAGACCTACACCATGTACAAGACTCCAAGTGTTATTGAGATGAGTTCTTGACAACAGCAAAAATCCAAGAGTCTTCTTTGTTGAAAAGAGAAAGAGAAGACATCATCAATCACCCCCCCCCCCCTCTGTATAAAGGGTTTATTAACTCCCTTCAAAAGTTTATTTTGGTTTTGGAGCACCTGATCAAAAGCTCATTGGTGGCAGTCACTTGATCAAAACCTGCAAGTGGATTCCTGCCAGGGTGGTAGAAGAGTGGATGTACCCAAGTTGGGGAACCACTATAAAAGTTCTTGTGTTGTCTGGTTGCCATTTTCTTTTTTTTCTTGTTGTGGCTGTGATAAATTAGATTATCTGTACTATGTTAGATTAGATTAACTTAGGTTGCTTTTGCTTTCTGTAAATCTTGGTATCTCTTATTTCATTACTCTGATATTATTATATGAACGCAAAAAGTTTTCAAGTTACTCTATTCACCCCCCCCCCCCATCTAGAGTAAATCAGGTCTAACCCTCTCTTTCAATTGGTATCAGAGCAGGTTCCTTTGGTTGTACAAGCTAACCCTTGAACCAAAAGATCCTCTATTAGATCTGTTCTTTATTTCTCTTAGGTTTAGCTAGTTCACAGCATGGCACAGAACAAGGATTATGCAAGCACCAGACCTCTAGTCTGCAATTTAAATAAATTTGGTATCTGGAAGGCAAGAATTAGGTTGTATATGAATTCCATCGATGACGACATCTACAATTCTATTTTGACAGGTCCTCCTCAACCTACAGCATCTACTTCTACAGCAACTTCAAGCACTCATGCAGTTCCACCACCTGAGTGGACTGATGCTCATAAGAAAGCTAAAATTACAGATGCCAAAGCACATATTGTCTCAAACAATGTCAGATGACATTTTCCGGTGGCTGAGTGCACCTCTGCAAAAGTAATCTGGGATTCTCTCAATCAGATGGTTGCTAGCTCAGTAGATGAGAGAAAATATAGAAGATCAACACTCATCTCATAGTATGAGAAATTCAAGAAAGATGAAGCTGAATCTATTGGAGACATGTACAACAGATTAAGCTTTATTATCAGTGAGTTGAAGACCTTGGACAAAGACATCTCTCACACAGAGGTGAATGACAAGATCCTAATATGCTTCCCAAGCTCATGGGATTCCAGGATTTGTCCAATCAAGGAGGCCAGAAGCTTGAATGAGATTTTCACTGAATCTCTCCTGTGAAAGCTCAAATTTTATGAGCAGCTGTGTTGGATCCCTAGTTCAATTTGGGCTACGTTCACTAAATTAGGATGTTTGACCTAACATGTATAGCTAGGGTAATGTATGAGTCCTAGAGTATAGTCCATGTCCTTAGAGTCAACACTACATGCACCAGCCATCAACAGACTGCAAAGGACTCAAGACTTAGAGAAAATTCAAAGACTCAAAAAATGAGTTCGACGTTCGTCGAACTCAAGTCGACGAAAGTCATGCTCAGCTCGACGAACTCAGAGAAAATTCTCTGAGCTGAGCTCAACAAACTTGGTACTCAGTTCGACGATTTATGGACACTATATTTTCAACATTCCAAGTCCAGAATTTCTTTCTTTTATCCAGTCGATGAACTTAGTTTTTAGGTCGACGATTGTTGGGTATTCTACTTCAACATCTTATTCCAGAAACACCTAAGTATTCTAAGTCCAGAAACATACTCCAGTCAACGAATTCACCTTCTTAGCTCGACGAACTTAGACCACATTCTTGACAAGATTTATTAAGTAGCAGTTAGAAGTTCTCAGCTCGACGAAACTAGTTCTCAGGTCGACGAACCTAGTTCTCAGGTCGACAATTTCTAGACACGTCACTTCAACAATAAGTCCAAGAAACATGGAATTCTGTTCTTCAGTCGACGAAGTTAGAATCTCAGCTCGACAATCTTGATGCACAGAATTGGCAAGATTCTAGAGAAAGCAGCTATCTATTCTCAGGTCGACGAACTCTGGACCCAGGTCGACGAATTCTGTTCTCTGCTCAATGATTTCTGTGAAGTTCCAGACTTGGATATTTTCCTCCCTCTGTCCTTAATTTATTGCAATAATTCCTGAGTAATCAATGCTAAATATTCTCTAAATATTACCGTTAGACGCAGTATTGATTATGGACTTCATCAAGATTATTCCTTGCCGTTTTTCAAGGGGATAGTTGGGGAAATCAATCAATGTAAATATTCTCCAGGTCGTCAGCATTGAATGAAGAAATTCAAAATTCAGAAGGAAGATTTCACAGGAAATATAAAAAGGATTTTTTTTCCTCTTCCTTTAACAACAACACGACACATAATACAGCAAACATAAATCTTCTTCTTCCTTCTCGACATAACACAGAGAACAACACACACAGGGCAATAACACAGAAAAATACAAGAAGCCCTAGCTCTTGACCAGAGAATTTACAACAAGCTGAAGAAGAAGAAGAACATATATCCAAATCAAGAGTCTTCTTCCTTCTTCATCTCAGGATTCTTCAAAGGACAACAAACACTCTATCTATCAAGAAGCTCTTGGATACCTGTTGGTCAAGGCTGAAACATTGAAGACCTACTCACCCTGCAACAAAGCTCAAGACTTCCTGATTTCCTTATCTTAGGGGGAGCTTTGTTAAAATCAAGATCCATTTAAGTCTTCTCAGTTGTACTGTGAGAAAGAGAAGACATCATCACTCTTTCATCCCCCACTTTAAAAAGGGTTCTTTAACTCCCTTCAAAAGTTATTTTTGGTTGCAAGTCTCCTGATCAAAAGACTTGGGTTGGTTTTTGAGCACCTAATCAAAAGCGCATTGGTGGAAGTCACCTGATCAAAAACCCGAGTGGATTCCTACCAGGGTAGTAGAAGAGTGGATGTACGCAGGTTGGGGAACCACTATAAAATTCTTGTGTTGTCTGGTTGCACCTTTTTCTTTTGTTCTTGTTGTGGCTGTGATAGTTAGGTCTTGCTGTGCTTTTGATATTTAGTGCTTGAGCTAGATTAATTTATTTTAGGACTAAGTTTTGATTTACAGCAAAAGTTTTTTTTGTTTTTAGGATACTCTATTCACCCCCCCCCCCCCTAGAGTATTTCATATCTAACCCTTACTTTCAATTGGTATCAGAGAAAAGTTCCTTTGGTTATACAAGCTAACCCTTGAACCAAAAGATCTTGAGTTAGATCTGAGCTTTATTTCTATTAGATATATATTCACAGCATGGCACAGAACAAAGACTATGCAAGCACCAGATCTTCAGTATGCAACTTAAATAAGTTTGTTATCTGGAAGGCAAGAATCAAATTATATATGAATTCAATTGATAAGGACATCTACAATTCCATTTTGGCAGGTCCCCCTCAACAATCTACTTTCACATCAACCTCAAGCACTAATGCAGTTCCACCACCTGAGTGGACTGAAGCCTAGAAGAAAGCAAAGGTTGATGATGCCAAAGCCATGAATATTCTGGCCCAAACAATGTCTGATGTCATTTTCCAAAAAGTGGCAGAATGCACATCAGCTAAGGCCATTTGGGACTCTCTCAACCAAATGGTAGCTGGATCAGCTAACGAGAGGAAAGATAGAAGATCCAATCTCATATCCCAATATGAGAACTTCAAGAAGGAGGAAGCAGAATCTGTTGCAGATATATACAATAGGCTGAGCTCAATCATCAATGAGCTGAAGACCTTGGATAAGGACATCACCCTCACTGAGGTGAATGACAAAATCCTTATGTGCTTCCCAAGCTCATGGGATTCAAGGATCTGGCCAATCAAGGAGGCTAGAAGCTTAAATGAGATTTCCACTGAATCTATTTTGGGAAAGCTCAAGTCCTATGAGCAGCTCATTAAATCCAGAGAGGCAGCAGAGCAAAGGACACCTCCACCAGCAAGGAAGGAACACAACCTGGCATTCAAGGCTATTGAAGAATCTGAAGCCTCAACAGTCAATGAAGAGTTGATGAGTCTCTTTGCCAAGAGATTTTATAAAATGACAAGGAAAGATTTCAGAATAAAATCATCCAGGAAGGATGACAAGTCAAGGTATGACAAAACCCCCACTAAAGAAGTGGTGTGCTTTGGCTGCAGGAAACCTGGACACTTCATCTCAGAGTGTCCAGAGAATCATAAGAAAGAGAAAAGAAGAGAGAAGGATACAAGAAGACAACAAAGTTCAAGACCTTCCTCCAGTAAATACAAGAAGAAGGAGAAAGACTTTGTAGTTGAATCCTGGAGTGAAACTAAAGATGAATCCACATCCTCCAGCTCCAGTAAAGATGAAGAAGAGGCAAGGGCCAAGGAAGTATGCCTTATGACCATTGGTGCTTCCAGGAGTCAATTAGATAAAGATGAATCTGATAATGAAGAAGCTTCAGAAACAAAAGCTGATCAGGTACTTTTATCCTTTGACTATAATTTTGATGCTTTCAAATTTGAATTCAAAACCATGTGTATTGATTTAATAAACTCTGAAAAGGAAATCAAAACACTTAGGGAAAGACTAGCTAATCAAGAAAATATGATTTCTGAAAACACCAGGTTAAAGGATGAACTAAATCTAGCTAATGAACAAATTATTGCTTTAAAAACTGAACTATGTGAGGCTAAACAACTTGAGGAATCTCTCAATGGGAGAAGCCTTAAGCTGATATACATCACAAGCACAGTCAATGCCAGATTGAATGACAAACTGAGCTTGGGTACATCATCAACTTTACCCCCCCCCCCCCCCATTCTTAAGAAGAATATTTTATCAACCCCTATTAAATTTGTTTATGCTAAGGGTAAGGAAATCATAAACAACAAACAAATCACATAAGAAATACCCAACTTCAAAAATCACAAAAAACAGAAACCAGAAAACCTTAGGTAAAAACAAAGTTCAGCAGATTTCGTCGAACTCAGATCGACGAAATGTGGTCAGTGCGTCGAACTCAAGTTGACGAACTCTGAACGCAAATTTATATAATAATTATTCGTCTAACTGCGATCGACAAACTTTGTATGGTTCGTCGAGCAGAGATCGACGAACTTGGGGCACAGAAAATGACTATGTTCATTCTCTGAGTAGAGATCGACAATCTCATTCCATTTCGTCGAACTCTATTCGACGAACTCACAACATTTCGTCGAACCCAGGAAGACTTAATAAAAATTATAACTATAACATTAAACCCAATCAAACTAGGAAACTTTTACCCTCTTGCTGATTAGATAATACCACCTAGAAGATATCACCCGTTAGAATATAAATCACAACCTGAATTCTCTGTGATATCTAGCTTTTCTTATCAGCAAAATAAAGGACCCAAGGTAACCTGGGTCAAGAACAATTAATTATTTTCTCTACAGGTGAAGACCTGTCCAGTTGTTAATCAACTATGGTATCTGTACAGTGAATGCTCCAAGCACATGACTGGCAGCAAGGACAACCTACACAATTACAAGTCCAAGCTGGGACCAAAGGTAATCTTTGGTGATTCAAAGTGTGGCCAGTCTAAAGGCTATGAAGAAGTAAGGATTGGAGCAGTCACATTCAAGAATGTGACTTATGTAAGAGGACTTATGTGAATTATGTGATGAAAGTTATCAGGTACACTTTAACTCAACATCTTGCATTATTTCTAATAAAGAAAAACAAAAAGTTTTAATTGAAAATAGACAAGGTAACATATACATAGTAGATTTTCTTTCTGCCAATTCAGACATTTGTCTACTTAATTTAGTTAGCAATCAAAATGAATTATGACATAAAAGTCTAGGACATGTTAACATGAAAAATATTGCTAGGCTATCTAAAGACAACCTTATGAGAGGTTTGCCTTCTGGTCCCTACAAGAAGGAAGGTCTTTGCAGGGCTTGTCAATTAGGCAAGCAAACTAAATCTAGCTTTAAGTCAGTTAATAAAAGTGATTCACCTACGATCTTGTACTTGCTACACATGGATCTCTTTGGACTCATTGTTGTATAAAGCCTAGGAGGGAAATCTTATACTCTAGTCATTTTAGATGACTTCTCAAGATTCACTTGGGTGTTCTTTTTGAAATCTAAGTCAGATACCTTTAAGGTTCTTACAGATTTTCTCAGGACCATACAGATTGAGTACTCTACTCATATTGCATTAATCAGAAGTGATCATGGTACAGAGTTTGAGTCTCTTCTTATGCATGAGTTCTGTGAGAAGGAAGGTATCATGCACTGCTTCTCAGCTCCTAGAACTCCCCAACAAAATGAGGTAGCTGAAAGGAAGAATAGAACCTTGATTGAAGCTGCAGGAACATTGCTTGCAGATGCTTATATGCCACTATCCTTTTGGGCAGAGACTGTAAGCACATCAAATTATGTACTGAACAGAAGTTTGATATATAAACATAAGAATAGGACTCCCTATGAATTACTTAAAGGGAAGAAACCTAAAATCACTTACTTTAAAATATTTGGATGTGTATGCTATATATATAATAATAACAAGAAATACATTAGAAAGTTTGAAGCTAAGGCTGAAGAGGAAATTTTTATATGATATTCTCAAGTAAGCAAAGCTTATAGGGTATTTAATAAATCATCTTTAAAAATTGAAGAATCAATTCATGTTACTTTTGATGAGGCTAACATGTCTTGCAAGGAGAAAGAAATTTCTACCAGTAACCCTTTGCAGGTACCTCACTTGTGTGAGAATTTGGATTGACTAAGCCTCACTGAAGGATCAAGCGCATAACCAACTACACCAAAAGCTCGGACTGTTGGAAAGGGTGCTACTTAATTTCTTAAATAAGTAGAAGAGCACCACGGGTCAAGTGAAGGAACGCCGGACCCAACAATCCCCCCCCCCCCGGCGTCCAGCACAACCCGTCGACTCAGAGGTGGAGTTACCACATGGCCCACATGGCTCAAAGGTGGGGTTACCACATGGCCCACACAGCTCAGAGGTGGGGTTACCACATGTCCACGGTTGCACGGCTCAGAGGTGGGGTTACCACATGTCCACGGTTGCACGACTCAGAGGTGGGGTTACCACATGTCCACGGTTGCACGGCTCAGAGGTGGGGTTACCACATGTCCACGGTTGCCTGACCCGCCGGACCCACACAGGTAGAAGGGAAAAATCAGGATTTAATAGCGCTCCCCCGGTCTTGAACCCGTGACCTGCTCTGATACCAATTAAAGGATCAAGCGCATAACCAACTGCACCAAAAGCCTGGACTGTTGGAAAGGGTGCTACTTAATTTCTTAAATAAGTAGAAGAGCGCCACGGGTCAAGTGAAGGAACGCCGGACCCAACACTCACCCAAGAGGATCCAACACATCCTTCTCCACAAGTTGAAGAAGAAAGTGAAGAAGAAAGCACAAAAGTGAATGAACCTCCTCTAACAGCAAATATAATTCCACAAGAGGAATTAATTCCAAATGATGTTGCTGAACCAACTCCACCCACTGATTTTGTCACACTGAGGGATCACCCTAGATCTCAAGTAATTGGAGACATGTCAGTAGGTATACAGACAAGGCATAAACTCAACCAAGATGTGATGCATGCATGTTTCCTCTCTCAAGTTGAACCACAATCCATAAAAGATGTTGAGCAAGATCCCCACTGGATCATTGCTATACAAGAGGAACTCAACCAATTTGAGAGAGGTAGAGTTTGGGATTTAGTTCCAAGACCCAAAGACTACCCAGTCATTGGAACTAAATAGGTATATAGAAACAAACTAGATGTCAAAGGTGTAATTGTGAGAAACAAGGTTAGGCTTGTTGCTCAAGGTTATATGTAAGAAGAAGGGATAGACTATGACCAAACATTTGCACCAGTTGCAAGGTTAGAGGCAATCAGAATTTTCCTAGCCTATGTTTCCTATAAGAAGTTCAAAGTCTATCAGATGGATGTGAAAAGTGCATTTTTGAATAAAGTATTAAAAGAAGAGGTGTATGTTGAACAATCTCCAGGTTTTATCTCTCCAACCCATCCCTCATATGTATTTAGATTGCATAAAGCTCTTTATGATTTAAAGCAAGCTTCAAGAGCTTGGTATAAGACCTTAGCTAGCTTTTTGATAGAGCATAAATTCACTAGAGGCATAGTAGATAAAACCTTATTCACTAGACATCATAAGGATCAAACCTTGTTAGTACAAATATAAGTGGATGACATTATATTTGGGTCTACTGATTCCAAACTATGCAAGGGGTTTTCTGACCTTACACATTCAAAATTTGAAATGAGTAGCATGGGTGAGCTCTCCTACTTCCTTGGTCTCCAAGTGAAGCAGTTATCTGATGACATCTTCATCTCCTAGGCTAAATATACTAAAGAGCTTATTAAGAAGTTTGGGATGGATAATGCCTCAGCAAAGAAAACACCTATGACCACTAATGTTGTAATAGATTCTGATCCACATGGGAAACATGTTGACCAGAAGTTATATAGGGGCATTGTTGGGCCCCTATTATATCTTACAGCTAGCAGACCTGATATAATGTTTGCTACATATCTTTGTGCTAGGTTTCAAGTGAACCGTAAAAAATCTCACATAGTTTTTCTAAAAAGAATTTTGAGATATATAAAGAGTTGTCCTAGTCTAGGCCATTGGTATCCTACTGAGTCAAAATTTGATTTAACTGGATATTCAGATGCTGACTTTGATGGATGCAGGGTAGACAGGAAAAGTACCTCAGGAACTTGCTAGTTCCTAGGTATGAGATTAGTGTATTAGTTCTGCAAGAAACAATCATCTGTGTCTACATCAACTGCTAAAGCAGAATATATTGCAGCTGGCAGTTGCTGTTCCCAGATATTGTGGATTCAAAACCAACTCATAGACTATGGTTTCAACTTAAATAATTCAACTCTCTTATGTGATAACACAAGTGATATATTCATAGCGCAGAATCCAGTCCATCACAGTAGGACTAAACATATAGACATTAGGCATCATTTCATTAGAGAGTGTGTAGACAAAAACAAAATTAAACTTGTCTATATCTACACTGATTTACAAAGAGCTGATATTTTCACCAAACCCTTGGATGAAAGAAATCACTTGTTCTTTATAAATCATCTTGGAATGATCAATGTAGAAGCTTTAGTTTAATTTCTATCTGGACTCGACGAATTTTTCAAAGTTCGTCGAACGGAATTTGACGAATTGGGAAACGTTCTTGAGATATTCATCGAATGGAGATCGACGAACTCTCTATGAGTGAAGTTATTTTTGTCGAACAGAGATCGACGAATCTGCTTCAGAAAACTTTCGTCGAACAGAGCTCGACAAAATTCTTCAAATCTCCAGACTGAGCTCGACGAATTATTTAACTTCAAATTATTTTGTCGATCTCAAATCGAAGAATTTTTTATTTTTCCTGGAATGGAGTTTGTCGATTCATATTCTGGAAAACCTTATATCTATGTTTTTTTTCGATCTCCGTCTCGCGCTTTCAGTTCCCTTGCACTTGATCTTCGTTTTTCTCTTGCAGGTGAACTAATGGCGATTCCAGCAGGCAGCCTTGCGACAATGAAATTTGATACAAGATTCGATGTGCACTTTGACTCCTTCCAACATTCAGACCCAATCTTCCTGGACATCCTGCAACACCTTAAAGAACAGCAGTTGAAGAATCTGCCACCGACTCGGATCAAGATAGTTGGCGCTGAGATCCGAGAGTGGGTTTACACTTCTTCCACCACTGATGAGAATGCCATGACCGGAACTATATTGGGTAATGTCGTCTACCTTACCCCTGCAGTGTTAACCGAAATTTTTGGATTAAATAATGGTACAAAATAATTGGAGATTGAAAATGAAGAGTTTGATGAGATGCTGAGTCTAATGGGTTACTCTGGAGAAACCCCTAACAAACTGCTGAAGAAACACCTTTCTGCTGAATTTAAATTTCTTAGCAGATATTGTGGGCAACGTGTTGCTGGGCAAGCACACTGCTCATGATTACATTACCAGGCACCAATTCCTGGTAATGTGTGATGTGGTGAACAAGAAGCAGATGAACTGGGCTCAGATTCTGTTTGAGCTGATTAAGAAAAAGAACAATAAAAAGAAGGTCTGTTTTGGCAGAATCTTGTGAATCTTCCTGAAGGAAAAGGCTGCTGAATCACTGGTCTCCCCGACCATATTCATCAATGCATCCAAGAGGCTCACATGTGCCCTCTTTGGCAGGTGGGAGAGGAGCATCACCAAGCCCTCCAAGGCTTCCTCCTCTTCCACCAGGCCTTCTGAGAGTACCAGGGCTGGTTTAGCCACTCCCCACCCTACTGAAGATCTCCCTCCTCCACCTTCATCACCTCCAACAATCCAAACTCATCCTTAGATGCTACATCAACTCCCCTCCACGACTTCAACCACAGCTCATACTCCCACACCTCCATCCTCCCCAATACATACATCCCCAACTCATATTCACTTTCACACATCCCCTTCCTCTCCTCATGGTACACTAACTCCATCACCACCTCCATATCCCATACCCCACCATCTGGACAACATCACATCTTTCAATCTGCTTACATCCCCCCTCCATACTCCTTCCCCTCAAGATGAACCAATGCCAGATACTCTACCTCCTGCTCTACCATCCTCTTCCATCCCCCCTTCTGTTTCCACTAAAACACCCTCTGCACAACCCTCTGCATTTCTACCTATGGACCCCTCCATCATTCAACCTCTGATAGCACTTCTTACTCCCCTCCTCAAGAATCTTATAGCAGAGGCTATTTCCCCTCTTGCTACCTCCATATCTTCTCTTGCTTAAACAATCTCTACTCTCCATGCTACTCCTTCTTCAGCTAGGGGTCTGGCTTCAGTACCCACTAAAACCATGCAGGGGGAGATACTCCATGAAGAAAAAATAGTAGCAGCAACAGCAGTAGCAGTAGTAGTAGCAGCAGCAGCAGCAGACACAGCAGAAAAAGCAGCAATAGAAGCAGATGCAGATGCTGATCAAGATTTATTTGATTTAATTCATTTTATTGAATCTGATATGGAAATAGATGAGCAGGTCCCAGAGGAAATAACAATTGCTAGTGATTTTATTATAAATCCCACAGTTGATCTTTTAAATTTATTGAGCAGTTTTGATACAGCTTATTTTAATAACCTTCCAGAGTACAGCATTAAGCCATCTTTGGTTATAGTCCCTTATACCTCACCAATAAGCCCTAAGGTTGCCAAGCAACTTAAGGCAAGTTTTGCTATTCCAGAGGTTCCTGTTCTGCCATCTCCACCAAAAGTTATTTCCCCCATTATCCCATCCCCTCCTGCTCCAACCTTCATAATGGATGACTCCCCACTACCTGATCTTGATGCACTAATCATGACAGATTTAGAAGAAGAAAATAAAATAGTGGCTGAAAGCAGTGTTATGTATAGCCCTCCTGCTCCAGCTCCAGCTCCTCCAGCTTCTACTCAGGCTAAAAATCCCATTGATAAATCAATATTAAAGGTCATTGATGCCTTATATGATACTCCTCAAGCTTCTTCTGATGAGGATGATGATGATGAAGAGGACTCTGATGATGAGCCCAAGAAAAAGAAAGTGTCTAAGAAAAGGAAAGCTCCTCCACCTCCTGCCCCAAATCCAACAAATGACACTCCATATTATATACTCCAGAAGATCACACCTTATAAGGGCATGTCAGCATGGATGTAACTGTCCAAGAATCAACAGAAAGAAAGGAAGAAAAGCAGAAGATATTCCCTACTTCCTCAGAGATACAAAAAGGATCCTCCTCATCCTCCATCTGCTGTTGGTGCTTCAAGTTCTTCAACTCAGAGGACTACCCAGTTTCAAACCTATCAAAGACAACAGGGTAGGTCCTCATCTTCAGGAAGCAGCCAGCAAAGGCATTATTCATCTGGCAAGCAGCAGCATCAACAACATCAATAACAATAATTCACTAAACATCAAAGGCTGAAAGCCCCAAGAGACCTGCTTCCCCTCCTATACCATTTGAAGATCCTGAGACAGCTACAATGGTTAGGATGGCCAGGTTACAGGAATTGGTTGGCCTATCCATGATCAACAAGGCAAAAGCTGAAGGAAAGGATCCTTCTCAATATTCAACCATATCCAAATACAGGAAGGATGTGCTTAATAGGTTTGCTAAGGCTAACAATTTTTTTAATGTTGATGATTATATGAAGTTTCATCCTGAAGATGCAGTAGCAAGAGCTACCTCCCTTAATGTCATTGGTGTTGCTGACATGACAATGACAAAGACTCAAGCAGCTAATCCAAACAGGGAGATTAAGTTTACTCAGCCAGGAGAGAAAGTCAAAGAGGAGAAGCATAAGGAACAAAGGAAGAAGAAATAAATTATGAACTGTTTTCAGTATTTCTGTTATTCTAAAAATTGATTATTTATGTCTTGATACAAAGCTTTCTATGTATATATATATCTGCTGCATATGTTAAAGTTCCTGCCAGATATATCTTTTCTTGCTTTGTTATTAATGTGAGTCTGTAATTAGTGACCTCACCCAAATATGGGGAGATTGTTGGATCCCTAGTTGGATTTGGGCTAGGTTCACTAAATTAGGATGTTTGACCCAACATGTATAGCTAGGGTCATGTATGAGTCCTAGAGTATAGGCCATGTCCTTAGAGTCAACACTTCATGGACCAGCCATCAACAGACTGCAAAAGACTCAAGACTTAGAGAAAATTCAAAGACTCAGAAAATGAGGTCGACGTTCATCGAACTCAGGTCGCCGAAAGTCGTGCTCAGCTTGACGAACTGAGATAAAATTCTCTGAGTTGAGCTCGACGAACTTGGTACTCAGGTCGACGATTCATGGACACTATATTTCAACATTCCAAGTCCAGAATTTCTTTCTATTATCTAGTTGACGAACTTAGTTCTCAAATCGATGATTGCTGGGTATTCTACTTCAACATCTTATTCCAGAAACATCTAAGTATTCTAAGTCCAGAATCATACTCCAGTTAACGAATTCACCTTCTCAGCTCGACGAACTTAGACCACATTCTTGGCAAGATTTATCAAGTAGCAGTTAGAAGTTCTCAGCTCGACGAAACTAGTTCTCAGGTCGACGATTTCTGGACACTTTACTTCAACATTAAGTCCAAGAAACATGGAATTCTATTCTTTAGTCGACGAAGTTAGAATCTCAGCTCGACGATCTTGATGCACAGAATTGGCAAGATTCTAGAGAAAGTAGTTATCTATTCTCAGGTCGACGAACTTGACATCTCAGCTCGATGAACTCTGGACCCAGGTCGATGAATTCTGTTCTCTGCTTAATGATTTCTGTGAAGTTACAGACTTGGATATTTTCCTCCCTCTATCCTTAATTTATTGCAATAATTCCTGAGTAATCAATGCTAAATATTCTCTGAATATTACCATTAGACGCAACATTCATTATGGACTCCATCTGGATTATTTCTTGTCGTTTTTAAAGGAGACAGTTGGGGAAATCAATCAAGGCAAATATTCTCCAGGCCGTCAGCATTGAATGAAGGAAGAAATTCAAAATTCAGAAGGAAGATTTCACAGGAAATATAAAAGGGATTTTTTCCTCTTCCTTTAACAATAACACGACATACAATACATCAAACAGAAATCTTCTTCTTCCTCTCGACATAACACAGAGAACAACACACACAGGGTAATAACACAGAAAAGATACAAGTAGCCCTAGCTCTTGACCAGAGAATTTACAACAAGCTGAAGAAGAAGAAGAATATACATCCAAATCAAGAGTCTTCTTCCTTCTTCATCTCAGGATTCTTCAAAGGACAACAAACACTCTATCTGTCAAGAAGCTCCTGGATACCTGCTGGTCAAGGCTGAAACATTGAAGACCTACTCACCCTGCAACAAAGCTCAAGACTTCCTGATTTCCTTATCCCAGGGGGAGCTTTGTTAAAATCAAGATCCACTTAAGTCTTCTCAGTTGTACTGTGAGAAAGAGAAGACATCATCACTCTCTCATCCCCCACTGTAAAAAGGGTTCTTTAACTCCCTTCAAAAGTTATTCTTGGTTGCAAGTCTCCTGATCAAAAGACTTGAGTTGGTTTTTGAGCACCTGAGCAAAAGCTCATTGGTGGCAGTCACCTGATCAAAAACCTGAGTGGATTCCTACAAGGGTGGTAGAAAAGTGGATGTACCCAGGTTGGAGAACCACTATAAAATTCTTATGTTGTATGGTTGCAACTTTTTTTTGTTCTTGCTGTGGCTGTGATAGTTAGGTCTTGCTGTGCTTTTGATAGTTAATGTTTGAGCTAGATTAACTTATTTTAGGACTAAGTTTTGATTTACAGCAAAAGTTTTTTTGTTTGTTTTCAGGATACATTATTCACCCCCCCTAGAGTATTTCAGATCTAACCCTTACTTTCAAGCTGATTAAATTCAGGGAAGCTGTAGAATAAAGGACTCCTCCACCAGCAAGAAAGGAGCAAAATATAGCATTCAAAGCTGCTGAAGATACTGAAGCTTCAATAGTCAATGAAGAACTGATGAGTCTCTTTGCTAAGAGATTCTACAAAATGGCAAAAAAGGACTTCAAGAGAAAGTCATCCAGAAATAATGACAAGCCCAGGTATGATAAAAATCCTACTAAAGAAATAGTGTGATTTGGATGCAGGAAACTAGAACACTTCATTTCTGAATGCCCTGAAAATCAAAAAAAGGAAAGGAGAAGAGAGAAAGACTCCAGAAGCAAGCAATACAGCAGACCTTCCTCCAGCAAGTATAAAAATAAGGAGAAGGGCTTTGTGGCTGAGACTTGGAGTGACACAGAAGATGAATCCACATCTTCCAGTTCCAGTGAAGAGGAAGAAGAGGCAAAGGAAAGGGAAGTATGCCTCATGGCTATCAATGCCTCTTGCAGCCCATCAGATGCTAAAGAAGAATCTGATAATGAAGAAGCTTCAGAATAAGAAGCTGACCAGATACTATCATCATTTTATTATAGTACTTATAGTTTTAAAATTGAATTTAAAACCATGTGTATAGATGTAATAAATTCTGAAAAAGAAATCAAACTACTTAGAGAAAACTAATTGATCATGAAAAGTGTATCTCTAAAAATGTTAAATTAAAGGATGATTTAGTTTTAGCAAATGAACAAATAATTTTACAAAAATTTGAATTAGCTGAGGTTAGGAAACTTGAAGAATCCCTAAATGAGAGAAGTATCAAGTTGATGGACATCACAAGCACAGTCAATGCCAGGTTAAATGGCAAGTTGGGTTTAGGTGCATCATCAAGCCAACCCCCCACTCATTCAAAAAAATATATTAACAACACCAATTAAATTTATTTCTGAAAAAGGAAAAGAGAAAATAGAAAATGATAAAAATGTTAAACAAATTGAATCAAAACTAAATAATAAGAAAAGAAAACAAAATAAGAAAAATTCAAATAAAAATAATGTTCAACAGATTTCGTCGAACTCCGATCGATGAAATATGTACAGTTCGTCGAACTTCATTAGACGAACTCCGAACGCAGATTTATATAATAATTATTCGTTGAACTGCGATCGACGAAACCAGTGTGGTTCGTCGACCAGAGATCGACGATTTTGGGGCTCAGAAAATGACTTCTATCATTCTCTGAGTTGAGTTTGACGAACTCATCACAATTCATCGAACTCAGGTCGACGAACTCACAAGAATTCATCGAACGCAGATCAGTTTAACAGAAATTTTAA
The DNA here is from genome assembly GCA_039583875.1 of Platanthera guangdongensis. NCBI lineage: Eukaryota > Viridiplantae > Streptophyta > Magnoliopsida > Asparagales > Orchidaceae > Platanthera > Platanthera guangdongensis. The sequence goes on along the minus strand of CM077149.1, from coordinate 2,163,657 downwards.
TTTTTCTAAAACTTATAACCAACAAATAACATTTGATAATCAATTTAATCAATGGATAATTCCACCTAGGAAATATCACCTTTAGGATATAAAAGTCAACCTAAATGTTCATTTATTTCCAGTTTTAGTTATGTAAAGAAATAAGGACCCAAGGTAACCTGGGTCAGGAATGACTAATTTGTTTCACTGCAGGTAAAAGACTGTTCTACCACAGAGCAACAGTGGTATCTGGACAGTGGCTGTTCTAAGTACATGATTGGAAATAAGGCCAACTTAGCACATTACTAGGCAAAGCTAGGACCAAAAGTAATACTTGGTGACTCCAATTATGGTCAGACTGAAGGCTATGGACAAGTCAGAATTGGAGCTGTCACCTTCAGGAATGTTGTATATGTAAGTGGATTGAAGCATAACAATATCTCCATAAGTCAATTATGTGATGAAAGATATCAGGTATCATTTACAAAAACTTCATGTATTATTAATTCTTTAGATAATCTTGTAGTATTGACTGGCACCAGATTAGTAAACATTTATGTAGTTAACTTCCAGATAGCTAAATCTGAAATTTGTCTGTTCAATTCAACTAGTAATAATAATGACCTTTGGCATAGGATATTAGGTCATGCTAACTTGAAAAATATTGTCAAACTATCTAGGGACAACCTTGTTAGAGGATTGCCTTCTTGCCCCTACAAGAAGGAAAGCCTTTGCAGAGCTTGTCAATTAGGCAAGCAAACTAAAAGTAGTTTTACATCATTAAGCAAAAGTGACTCACCTAAGATATTGTACTTACTACATATGGACCTTTTTGGCCCTATAACAGTACAAAGTCTAGGGGGAAAATCTTATACTTTAGTGATTGTAGATGACTTCTCTATAATCACTTGGGTTTTCTTTCTGAGATCTAAGTCTGATAACTTTAAGGTTCTTACAGATTTTCTCAAGAACATACAGATTGAGTACACTACTCCAGTTGCATTGATCAGAAGTGATCATGATACTGAGTTTGAGTCTCTTCTTATGCAAGAGTTCTGTAGGAAAGGAAGGTATCAGACATTGTTTCTCAGCTCCTAGAACACCTCAACAAAATGGGGTTGCTGAAAGGAAGAATAGAACGCTAATTGAAGCAGCGGGCACATTACTTGTAGATGTTTATTTTCCCCTATCCTTTTGGACAGAGGCTGTAAGCACAGTAAATTATGTACTGAATAGAAGTCTTATACACAAGCTTAAGAATAAGACTCCTTATGAGTTACTAAAAGAAAAGAAATCTAAAGTAGACTATTTTAAAATTTTTGGATGTTTATGTTATATACACAACAACAATAAGAAACACATTAGAAAGTTTGAATCCAATGCTGAAATGAGAATTTTTCTTAGATATTCCAAAGTAAGCAAGGCTTATAGGGCATTTAACAAATTTACTTTAGAAATTGAAGAATCTATCTATGTTTCATTTGATGAGAAAAACATGTTTTTCAATGAGAAGACTTCTTCTACCAATGAATCTTTGCAGGAACATAATTTATGTGAGAATCTTAATGAACTGACCCTCACTAATGAGGCAGTTAGCCATCCTTCTCCACAAGGTGCTGAAGAAAGTGAAGAAGAAGAAGACACTGTAATCGGTGATGAACCAACAACAACAAACCCAATTCCACAAGAGGAATTTATTCCCCAAGCTATTGAACAACCAACTCCACCCACTAAATTTGTCACACTTAGAGATCACCTCATATCTCAAGTGATTGGAGACATGTCAGTTGGTGTGTAGACAAGGCATCAACTCAACCAAGATTTGATGCATGTATGCTTCATATCTCAAATTGAGCCCCAATCCATCAAAGATGCAGAGCAAGATCCACAATGTATTATTACAATGCAAGAGGAGCTCAATCAATTTGAGAGATGTAGAGTTTGGGACTTAGTTCCAAGACACAAAGACTACCTAGTTATTAGAACTAAGTGGGTATATAGAAACAAGCTAGATACCCAAGGTATCATCATAAGGAATAAAACAAGGCTTGTTGCTCAAGGTTATAGGCAAGAAGAAGGAATTGATTATGATCAGACTTTTGCACCTGTTGCAAGGCTGGAAGTAATCAGGATTTTCCTTGCTTATGCTGCCTACAAGAAATTCAAAGTTTTTCAAATGGATGTCAAAAGTTCCTTTCTGAATGAAGAACTCAAAGAAGAGATTTATGTTGAACAACCTCTAGGTTTCATCTCTCCAACTCATCCCTCATATGTCTTTAGATTGCATAAAGCTCTCTATGGTTTAAAGCAAGCTCCAAGAGCTTGGTATGAGACCTTAGCTAGCTTCTTGATAGAGCATAAATTTTATAGAGGCGTTGTAGATAGGATATTATTCACTAGGCACCATAAGGATCAAATATTATTAGTACAAATTTATGCAGATGATATTATATTTGGGTCTACTGATTCCAAACTATGCAAGAGGTTTTCTGACCTCATGCATTCAAAGTTTGAAATGAGTAGCATGGGTGAGCTCTCCTACTTCCTTGGTCTCCAAGTGAAGCAGCTACCTGATGGCATCTTCATATCACAGGCTAAGTATACAAAGGATCTTATCAAAAAGTTTGGGATGGTTGATGCCTCAGCAAAGAAAACACTCATGGCTACAAATATTGTAATAGATTCTTATGAACATGAGAAACTTATTGATCAGAAATTATATATGGGCATTGTTGGATCCCTATTATACCTTACAGCAAGCAGACCTGACATAAAGTTTGCTACATGTCTTTGTTCTAGGTTCCAATTGAACCCTAAATAATCTCACCTAATTTTCTTAAAAAGGATTTTGAGATATATAAAGAGTTATCCTAGTCTAGGACTTTGGTATCCCACTGAGTCAGAGTTTGAGTTAACTAGATACTCAGATGTTGATTTTGCTGGATGCAGAGTAGACAGAAAAGGTACCTCAGGAACATGTCAGTTCCTTAGTATGAGATTAGTCTCTTGGTTTAGCAAGAAGCAGTCATCTGTGTCCACTTCAACTGCTGAAGCAGAATATATAGCAGCTGGCAGTTGCTGTTCCCAAATGCTATGGATTCAGAACCAAATTCTAGAATATGGGTTCAACTTAAATAATTCAACTCTACTATGTGACAACACAAGTGTTATATCCATAACACAAAATCCAGTCCATCACAATATGACTAAGCATATAGACATTAAGCATCATTTCATTAGAGAGTGTGCAGACAAAAATAAAATTAATATTATCTATATCTACACTTATTTACAAAGAGCAGATATCTTCACCAAACCTTTGGATGAGAGGAACCATCTGTTCTTCATAAATCAGCTTGGCATGATAAATGGAGAAGCTTTAATTTGATTTCTGTCTATGGTCGATGAATTTTTCAAAGTTCGTCGAACGGAGATCGACGAACAGAGAGAAGTTCTAGAGAAATTCGTCGAACGGAGATCGACGAACTCTCTGTGAGTGAAGTTATTTTCGTCAAACGGAGATCGACAAATTTTCTTCAGAAAACTTTCGTCGAACGGAGCTCGACGAAATGTTTTCACATCTTCTGACTCAGATCGACGAATTCTTTTGACAATAAAATATTTCGTCGACCTCAGATAGACGAATTTTTATTATTCGTCGAGCGGAGTCTGACGGTTCATATTCTGAAAACCTTAAATCTAGATTTTCTTCGAGCTCCGTCCCTGCACTTTTAGTTCCTTTGCACTTGATCTTTTTGTTTTTGTTGTAGGAGAACTCATGGCGATTCCGGCGAATGCTCTGTCCACCATGAAATTCGACATGGGTTTCGATATTAATTTTGACTCTTTCCAGTACTCTAACCCCATCTTCGTAGACATTCTGAAGTTGTTTGAAGATCAAAATCTAAAGCAGTTCATGACCCGCCGCATCAAGATTGCGATGACTGAAATCAAAGAATGGGTTTTTACCTCTACTACAACAGAAGATACCATGACAGGGACAATCTCTGGTAACTCAGTTTCTCTTTCCCCCAATATACTAACCGAAGTTTTCGGTTTACTGAATGGCGAAGAAGAAATCGAAATGGACATTGAAGAATATGAAAATATGCTGATCAAGATGGGTCATTCTGGAGACAACCCTAACAAGCTGCTGAAGAAAAACTTATCTGTCGAATATAAGTTCTTAGCAGACGTCGGAAAAATGCTGCTGGGCAAACACACCGCCCACGACTATATAACCAGGCACCAGTTCATGGTGATGAGTGCTCTGGTCGAGAAGAAAGCAGCAAATTGGGGCAAACTGTTGTTTGAGTTAATCAAAAAGAAGAACAATAAGAAAGAGGTCTGCTTTGGAAGAATTCTGGGGATCTTTCTTCATGAGAAGGCACCTGAACATCTGGTCTCCACGACCGTGTTCATCAATTCCTCCAAAAGGCTAGCCTCTGCCTTGTTTGGCAGATGGGAGAGGAGAATTACAAAGCCATCCCAGGCTTCCTCCTCCTCCAGGCCTTCTGAGAGCACAAGGGCTGTCATAGCCGCTCCTCCACCCCCAGAAGAAGCTCCCTCCACCTCCACCATTCCTTCTTCTCCACAACCTCAACCACAACAACAACCAATTCACATTCCTACTCCAGTTCCATCTCCTGAACATTCTACACCACCACCATCTCCACCTCCACCTTCTCCCGAAGTAAATATCTCTGAAATACCATCATCCCCCATTCAGGAACCAACATTCCAACTCATGTCTTCACCACATCAATCACCACAACCATCCCCACATTAATCTCCTTCACCGTCACCACACCAGTCTCCACACCAATCACCACACCACTCTCCCATCCAGGAACCCATCTCCTCTCCCACAATAACAGTTCCACTTTCTACTTCTGCTACTCCATCTATTCATATCCCTCCAGCCATCCCAACTAATTGTCCACATTTAGAGTATACACATACAAATTTCCCAAATGCATTCTCTATTTGCTCTAATTGTGGTCATGACACTCCATATTTCACTTCTTCTCCAAAACCCCTCTATATTAACTTCTCTGATATTGCTAAGGATCTGTTAGCCTTCATCTCTCCCACTTTACAGAAACGCATAGATGATGCACTAGCTCCCCTCACTGCCTCCATCCATACTCTCTCTGCCAAAGTTACTGCTCTATCCCCTGTCCCTTCTTCTGGGGGACTGGCTCCAGGACCCTCTGCAGCCAGTCAGGGGAGATGCTCTATGATGAAGAAGTTCCAGTGGCAGCAGCAGCAGTAGAAACAGATTCTTTAATGTCAGACTCTTCAAAAGAAACTGCCACTCCTTCTGATATAATAGATTTAATTGATTCATATATAGATATGGATGAGCATGTTATGGTTGAACTTGAAACTGTTGGTGATTATATTCTAAATCCCATGGCTATTCTTATCAACATTCTTTGGCCATTGTACCATACATTGCACCAATCAGCCTCATAGTTTCCAAGCAACTTAAGGCTAGTCTTGCAGTTGCAGAGCCTCTTATAGTATCAGCTCCCAAGAACATTGCTTCTCCTAAAGACATTTCACCTCCCACCTACAAAATGGATTACAGCCCACTGCCAGATCTAGATGAAATAATTATGGCAGATATTGAAGAGGAAAATAAAACAGTTACTGAAAGTACTGCGGACACAGTTATTCCAGAACCTCCAGCTCCAGCTCTAGCTTTAGTGCCTCAAGCACAACCTCAGGCTGACAAGCCAATTGACAAAGATCTTCTGAAAGCTCTGGATGATTTATATGATAATACTCAGGGATCCTCCTCTGAAAAAGATAATGATGATATTGATGATTCTGATGATAGCCCTTCTGCCAAGAAGAAAGTGTCTAAGAAAAGGAATGCTCTTCCAGTTGCTGCTCCCAAGCCAAATCCAACACATGATACTCCTTACTATATCCTTCAGAAAATTACTCCTTATCCTGGGATGCCAGCCTATATGTGGCTGTCTAAAAATGAGCATAAAGCAAAGAAGAAAAGCATGAGATATTCTCCTCCTCCTCAAAGGCACAGGAAAGGACCTCCTCCTCCTCCTCCACCTGCTGCTGGTGCTTTAGGTAGCTCTTCTCAGAGGTCTACCTCATATGTTCAAACATACCATAGACAATAAGGTAAATCCTCATCTCATCAAGGAAGCAGCCAACAGAGGTACTCTTCCAGTAGGAAACAACATCAACAACAGCTACAACAGCAACATCATCAGCAACAACAACAGTAAGCTCCTGAACCACAAAAGGCTGGCAGTCCCAAAAGGCCAGAGTCTCCTCCCATTCTCTTTGTGGATCCAGAGACAGAGACAACTACTACAATGGCCAGGTTCCAGGAACTTGTTGGACTTTCAATGATAAACAAAGCTAAAGCTGAAGGAAAGGATCCATCACAGTATTCTACAATGTCCAAATACAGGTAAGAAGAATTGAAAAGGTATGAGAAAGCTAACAAATTCTTTAATTTTGATGCTTATATGAATCTACACCCAGAGGTTGTTGTGCCTAGAGCTACATCTCTGAATATTATTAGAGCTGCTGATATGACAATGTCTAAGAGGCAAGCAGCAAATCCCAATAGAGAAATCAAGTTCACTCAGTCTGCTGACAAGGAAAAAGAAGATAAGCAAAATGAGAAAATGAAGAAAAAGAAATGAGTTTATTCAGTTTAAGTTTCTGTCTTTCTGAACTCTTTATTTATGTACTGTCACAAAGCTACTGTAAATATCTGTTGCATATTTCTATTTTTCTGCCAGATATATTTTCCTGCTTTGTGATTATTTTTATTTCATGTCTATTAGTGACCTCACCCAAATAGGGGGATATTGTTTAATCCCTAGTTTGATTTGGGCTACGTTCACTAACTAGGATAATTGACCCACCATGTATAGTCAGGGTCATGACATTGTGTCCTAGAGTTTAGGCTAAGTCCTTAGATTCAACCTTGCATGGACCAGCCAACTGAAGACTGCAGAAGACTCAGACTTAGAATAAAATCAGTTCAGAAAAATGAGTTCAACGCTCGTCGAACTCAGCTCAACAAAAGTCGTGCTCCGCTCAATGAACTCAGAGTAAATTCTCTGAGTTGAGCTCGACGATATGCGAGTTCAGGTCGAAAAATTTTGGGAGATCAACTTCAACTCATTAAGTCCAAAAAACTTTCTCTAAACTCCGGTCGACGAAGTTATATTATCAGCTCGACGAACTTAGAGCACAGAATTTGGAAGTTTTTCTCAGAAAGCAGTTAGCTGAACTCAGGTCGACGAACTTGGTTTTTAGGTCGATGAACAAGAATTCCCAGGTCGACGAATACAATTTCTCTGGTCGACGAACTTTGATCTTAGGTCGACGAAATCTGTTCTCTAGTCGACGATTGCTGTGCAGTTCCAGACTTGGAATTTTCCCTCATTTTGTCCTTATTCTATAGCAGTAATTCCTGAATAATTAATGCTTATATTCTCTGAATATAGCCGTTAGAGACAACATTAATTATGGTTCTCATCAGGAATATTACTTGTCATTTTTAATGGGACAGTTGGGGAAATCCATTAATGCAATATTCTCTCCAGCCGATTTTCATTCTCTAGGCCGTCAACAATTAATGGAATGGAATTCAAAATTCAAAAACATAATTTGAATGAAGATATAAAATAGTTTTTCTTCCCCAGAAGCACAAGATAATAGAATAAAGAGAATATAGAATATACAGAGAATTGATAGAATACAGGAAGACAGATACACAGAGAAGAGATCAACAACAACAATACTTTGAATCTTCTCTGTACAGAAAATAGTTTGTTTTTTCCTTGACATCACTGAAGAAGAAGAAGAACAATCATAACAAATCAGGAGTCTTCTTCAACCTTCACTACAGGATTCTTCAAGGACAACCAACTTCTATCTGTCAGAAGTTCCTGGATATCTTTTTCAAGTCAAGGCTGAAGACTAAAGACCAACACCATGTGCAAGACTCCAAGTGTTATTGAGAGGAGTTTTTGACAACAACAAAAATCCACTAGTCTTCTCTGTTGAAAAGAGAAAGAGAAGACACCATCAATCTCTCTCCCCCTATGTATAAAGGGTTTATTAACACTCTTCAAAAGTTTATTTTATTTTTTGAGCACCTGATCAAAAGTTCATTGGTGGCAGTCACCTGATCAAAACCTGCAAGTGGATTCCTGTCAGGGTGGTAGAAGAGTGGATATACCCAGGTTGGGGAACCACTATAAAAGTTCTTGTATTGTCTGGTTGTCCTTTTCTTTTTGTTCTTGTTATGGATGTGATATATTATATTATCTGTGCTCTGTTAGATTAGATTAACTTAGGTTGCTTTTACTTTCGGTAAATTTTGGTATCTCTTATTTCATTACTCTGATATTATTATATAAACAGCAAAAAGTTTTCAAGTTACTCTATTCACCCCCCCCCCCCCCCCCTCTAGAGTAAATCAGGTCTAACTCTCTGATTCAGTTCGTACCAACAAGGTTGCATCTTCAACTTTTTGCCGCTTTTATAGCTTCAGCTCACCCGTTTCCAACTATGACAACAGCGTGCGACATCTTCTACCATAAAGTGCCTCGAAGGGCGCCATTTGAATGCTCGTCTGGTATCTGTTGTTATAAGCGAATTCCACCAAGTACAGGTGATCTTCCCACTGCTTCCTGAAATGCAAGACGCACATGCGAAGCATGTCTTCCATCGTCCTGTTGACTCTCTCGGTCTAACCATTCGTCTGTGGATGAATGGTCGTGCTAAAACTCAGCTTGATCCAACATCTGTTGCACCAATCTCCAGTCATTGGACGTGAATTGCCCATCTCGGTCACTCACGATGTTGTGGGGCACACCGTGAAGCCGAATAATGTTATCCACATACAATTTTGTCAATTTCTCCACAGAATAATCCTTCCTATGCGGAATGAAGTGCGACACATTCGTCAAACGATCTACGATCACCCAGATGGCGTCGTTTCCCTTTTGCGAGCTTGACAAAATATGCACAAAGTCCATTGTAATGTCGTCGAAATTCCACTCTTGAATAGGCAAGGACTTCAAGAATCCTCCGGGATTCTGGCACTCCGCCTTCACTAAGGCACACGTTTGACACTTCGCCACATAAAGTGCCACATCCTTCTTTAAGTGCTGGCCACCAGAATAATTTATTCACATCACGGTACATCTTCGTGCTCCCCGGGTGAATCGAGTACTTGGTATGATGAGCCTCGTACATCAATTCCACCCGCAGTTTGCCCACATTTGGGATGCACAGACGACTATCTTTCCATAACAATCCATCCACAATATCAAATTGGGAATTTGACTCATCCAAAGCCTCAACCATGATTTGCTTCATGTGGCCATCTAAATCCAGAGCCTGCTGAATCCGATCAGCCAGGTGACACTGAACTTCTGTCCAGTTCAATAGCGCTTTGACACTAGTCTGCTTGTCAACACAAGAGATCTCCAACGCCTCCAACTCCCGAACCAAATGCTCGTCATGAACTGAAAGCCAGTTGGCTTGAGCTGGGGCCCTACGACTCAACGCATCCACAACTACATTGTCTTTCCCATGCACATAATGAATCTTGATTGTGTAGTCCCCAAGGAACTCCATCCATTTCTATTATCGCATGTTTAGATCTTTCTGATCCAACCAGTACTTCAGGCTCTTGTGGTCGGTATAGATATCGACCTTCACCCCATACAGGTAATGCCTCCACAGCTTCATGGCAAATATCACGGCCGCTAATTTCAAGTCATGTACCAGATAATTCCTCTCATGCACCTTCAGCTGATGCGAGCCATAAGCTATCACATTTCCATGATGCAGTAGAACACAAACCAATCCACTGCCCAAAGCATCGCTGTAGATCTCAAAGCCTTCGGTCCCACTCGGCGAACTTAGAACAGGCGCCGTGGTCAACCGACTTTTCAACTCTTTGAAAGCTTGTGTTGGGTATTGTATCCACAATCACTTGGATTTGAGGAAACCACCTGTCAAGCTAAGATGAATTCACAATGTATTTGATGAAACCTCTTAAGTTATGCTTGCAGTTATTCCACGCTAAGTGCACACCAATGTCAGGGTGCAGTAGGTCAATATACACGGGTCTGCACGACGTAATCCCTCGTTGAGCAGCTCAGTGTGTTAGCCTACATGTACTCTCTCTATTGGAGTGCACTTACTTTCAAGTACATGGCTGTAATCTTGCAAGAGCAGACAAGGAGCAAGGATGGGTCAAGGAGCATCTCTTGGGTGGAAAGACGAAAATTCGTCTAAGTACAATTCGACGAGAATCACCAAGTGATTCTCGCCGATTCGGTGAGAATCACTAGTGATTCTCGCCTACTCTATCCGGCTACCTCAAAACAGTGCCAAGTAAGATTCGACGAGAATCACTAGTGATTCTCGCCGAACCCATTGTTGAGCAGATCATGAATACCAAGTTATATTTGGTGAGAATCAACAAGTGAATCGTCGAGAATCACTAACTGATTCTCGCCGATTCGTCGAGAATCACCTATGATTCTCAACGAATTTTACTTGGCGATTTCTCGGGATGCTGCTGGACCGGATTCTGCCGCTGGACTATTTTGAACCGGAATTCGGGTGTCTACGTGTGGGACCCACAACGGTCATATTGTAAGTGTCTACAGTGTATAAATACTCTGGTATTTTTGAACAGAAAAAAAAAGCGAAGAAGAAACGATATACGCGAGCCGCGACGTGACCTAGATCGTCGTTTCCGCTCCACCGCCGCCACCGCCGCTCGCGCCAAGTTGTTCGCCGGTTGATCGTGTTTTCGCCCTGATCCTCCCGCGACAGAAGCCTTGCTAAGCTCAGCGTCTCACGTGTCTAACCGGAGATCTCTTGTCTCTCGATTTGTAGATCGGAAAATCTTCCCCATCCGAATCGATCGAGACGACTGATCCTAGTGTGACCATTGGTAGACCTAGCTAGCTTCGCTACGAAGTTTGGATCTCCAAAGAAGTGCAGCCGCACATCGTTGTTGCCGCCGATCCCGTGAACCTAGCCGCCGCCCATCTCGCCGCCGCCGGTTCCGGGGAGATCCTCTCCAAGAGAGATCTAAGGTTGTGGACTCTTTGTGGACTTCAAGAACACGTCGTCAACAAAGAGGGACACCTAAGTCTCCAAACGTAGTTTGTATCTCGTGTACATTCTAGTTTTACTTTTGTTGTAAAGGAACGTTTGTTCCGTGTTGTAAGGGTTGGGTGCAACCCGTGTTGTGGGAGTGTTGACTCCTACGTGTGGAAGGGTTCCTTCCGATAGTGCAAGGATTGGATTTCAATCCTGTTGGTGAAGAGACCGGGTCGTCCCTTGTTGGGAGATAGGTCGAAGGGGGAAAGTGGATGTACCCAAGTCGGGGAACCACTATAAATAGCTTGTGTATTCTTTGTGCTGTACTGTGTATTTTTATTGTGCAGGTACATTCGTAAATTTCCGCAAAAACGCTGCACGTCACCTATTCCCCCCCCCCCCATAGGTGAACATAGTTGACACTAGGTGGACTTTCAAGTGGTATCAGAGGGAGGTTACTCATCAAAAAGGTTTACACCTTGAGTAGTATCCTGCCACCGGTGTCAGAAGCATGGAGCTGGATTATGAGATATCGCCACTAAGACTTCCCGCATGTACAAAGGAGTATTATCCCGTCTGGATGATGAGGGTGTCATATCACTTAGAGGCCATCGATCCTCGAGCTTCTTTCATCCTGGAAGAGGGTCCTTTTATTCCTATGAAGACCCTCTGCTCTGGAAAGAATATCGAAGTGCCCAAGTGCATTGCAGAGATATCAGAGACGGAACTGTCACTATTTAACTTTAACAAGAGGATTCGTCAAATTATCTTGGATACCTAGTCTGGAGCTTCTCGCTCTAGATTGGAAAAATGTAGGACGGCTAAATCTATGTGGGTGATGATCTCAAAGCTGATGGGGGGTCAGAGAGAACTGGAATCTGCTGTCAACCAGAGGATGAAGCCTATGTGGGGGTCTTCACCTCTGAAGATGAAGGCAAGGATTTCTCGGATAACATCAGAGCTCCAGTGTCCGTGTCAGAGACTGACAAGGCCAGTGAGGAAAGCAGCTCTGATGAGGATGACACAATGGTCACTGGCTCTATTGATAATAACACAGAAGAGCAGGTAACTTCTTCATCCTGCCCCGTATCTCTTGAAGTTTCTGAAGTCAGGAACTGCTTTCCTTCAGAAGATTCTGATTCCCTGAAGAGAGTCCTTCAAAAAAGCAACCTACTTGCTGAGGAGCAAGCTCAAGAGATTGCTCGACTGAAGATCTTGTTGGTTCTTCAATTGGCGTCCAACAAGGTCAAGGACTCTAAGATCTCAGCTCTAGAGAGTAGTCTAGAGAATGAGAAAAGAATAGTATCAAACTTTTCCAAGGTTGATGCTATAAAGAGAAAGCAAGAAAATTGGTGGATCTCCCGGATTATCAATTCGTGGAGAAATGGGGAAACGGTATTCCGACCCCCCACTCCAAACAGGAAGGCAACTCATCATGCCTTCAGGTATGACCACAGGAATAGTCGTGGTCACTGCAAGGGTGATCTGTCCCCATGTGGAGATATCTGTAGTGCAAGGGCTGTCGTGGCCACCCATGAGAGAATACCTAAGGCTCATTCTGAGCCCTTTGTATTCACTGCCACTGCCTCAACTCGGTGTGAATCTGCATGTCCCAGCTCACAGAACACTTCTCACCACCCGAGGACACAGGATAGGAAGGTTAGATGTCATGGTGTAAGTTTTCATGGGGCCTCTGGAAGGGGGATGCCTGAAAGGAAGGCACCACCTCCCCGGCTTCATGACACTTGCAACATGCATTCCTCCCACCCTTCCACGTGTCACGGTGGAAGAGGAAATTTTGTGAGGAGATCATGCCCTATCCCGTTTAGACCTAGGACCAGACTACCTCAGTCACTAGATCAGGTCAGAAATGGCGATATAACATTTACCCGTGTTGGTGCTGTGGCAAAGTGGGACACTTTGCCATCGACTGTTGGCACAACCCCTCTATGCCAAAGGCAAAGGCTTATCCACATTCACGGGACAGAGGTAGTCTTCCTGATAGGTTTTCTGAAGGAAGGCAGTCAAGTGCTTATGCTAACAGGAACCTAGGACCCAATATGATTTGGGTTCCTAAGGTAAAGTAATTCTTTCTTGCAGGGTAGTCTAGGTTCCCTTAAATATGATGGGAACTAGACAGTAGGTGGCTCAAGACTAAATTGGAACAAGCATCTGGAATAACAGATGTGATATCTACTTGAGCTTACTCACATTGAACTCCTAATATGTTTTACCTAAGGGACCAAATGATAACTCTCATAATCCCAGGTACGTTTGATCAGTTCCAGGACTTGAGTCATAGTGTATCCACATTTATATATATACATATATATATTTATACTTATACTTCACCTGTATGTGAGTACATCTAAGGATAGGTCAACACAGTGAATATAAAGATCAGATATATCATTAAAGAGTTATCGGCAATTCCACTGGTAGACTCGAGATCTAACATCTACAGGCTTAAATTAGTTCACTAAAAACTAGCGAAGATTGTCATCAAGAAATGTATGGAAAAGCCGGAAACCCGTTAAATTCATTCTAAATCCCGTTAATCTCACGTAGTCTCCCGCCGAACTCATCTTTATGTATATTAGAATCCCGCCAACCCTTCACCTTCCATGGGAATCCCGCCGAAGGAGCAAACTCTCTGAATCCCGCCGAACTTCACAGGAAACACGCCAAATCCCGCAAAGATCTTCGCCGAATCGTCTTCCCGTAGGGTTCTCGCCATTTTCGCCAACTCCCGCAGAACTCCGCAGGACTCCGCAGGAAACTCACCAGGAATCGCGCAGGCATCCGTCGAATCCCGCCGAATCTCGTCGAATCCCCGAAGGTTTCCCGCAAGAATCCCGCCGAAGGTCTCACCGACGATCTCTCCCGGTTTCAATTCCTCCCTCCAGAAATTTCTCCGCGTGCACTCATCAGGTGTCCCTCGTCTTCATCGAACTAACTCATTGTCTACACCGTTAGGTAACCACCCCCTCACCATTACTTGGACTTGATCACTAGTGTCGCTTCCTTTTTGATTTTTGATTAAGCGTATAGTAGGGCTTCTCTCCCTAGATCTGCAATGGCTCCAAGGACAACCGCTGGGCTGGTCACTGGTTGCGAGCTAGTTCGAACGGGGTTCTCTCATGCCTCTGACGAATTCCGAAACATCATTCTGATGCTGGAAGAGGCTGGGCTTTCATTCGTCCTGGAACACCCGTGCAAAATCTTGGACAAAGAGGTGCTGGAGTTCTTCGCTACCGCCAGACTCTGAAATGAAGACTCTCTTATCAAGAGCAAGGTGGCTGGGGCGAAGGTCAAGATGTCTGCTAGCAAGCTGACCCGCTTCCTGCAGCTCTCTAGCTCGGAGCACGAGGACTATCTTGAGGAAAAAGACAAAAGCAGGACTCTCCTATTCTGTGGTCTCCCACGAGGAACTCGGTCAATAAAGCGCAAGGATATGAATGAAGAAGGGAAGCTTCTGTCAAACATAATCGGAAAAGTACTCATCTGCAAGCCAGGCTCTCATGATCATATCTCTGCAGACATGTTCAAGATCCTGGTGGCCATTGTCTGCAGAAAAAGGTTCAACTAGGGGGAGTTGTTGTTTGAGAAGATAAAGGATACCCTGCGATCTCCGAGCTTTGGCCGAATCATAAGTCTGTATCTCAATCAGCTGAATGGAGACAAGTATGACATGAGCAAAGGTGTTCCTCTACACTACTTAAAGAAAATGGACTCAAGTGTGTTTGACAGATGGGAGAGGCGAATTGGGCAGACTGCCATGGAAGAACAACAGGAAGTATCTCCAGCAGTAACCCCCAGTGAAATTCCTGATACTTTGACTGTAGGAATTGAGGGGGAGCCTCTACCCACTCATGCTGATGTAGTATTTGACATCTCCCAGCTGGCCAGAGATGTTGTGGTAGATCTACACGTAGAAAGTGAACCTGAGCTGGAGCATGAGGAGGCCCTGAACCGGAACACTCAAGGAGCCGAAGCTGTTGTACAGGAGACTACTGACAAAGAGTTGGAAAAGGATGCTGATGAAGATGATCTTATGGATGCTGAAGGTGAGGAAGATGAAAATGAGGAACAAGACACAGTGGACACTCAGGACATCATTGAACTTCCATCTGACCAGCACGCACCTGAAATCGAACCTGAAAACATTGGTGCACGAGTGGAGGGGGAGTCCGAGGAACCTATAGATGCTGTCAGCATTCCACCCTTAGAGACTGTGCTCCTGTCCAGCTCTACAGGTGCATCTGATGAAGTGCAAGGCCAAGAAGTGCCTCCGAATCTTCCACTATGAGATAATCTAGCCACTCATACCGTGAATATCATTCAGGGCATAGTGAATGAGCTTAAAGCCTCCTTTGATAAAGCTCAGAATAAAATGCTGCAAAGGATTAAGAAGTCTGAAAATCTCATGCTCAAGAATATAGTGGAGATCAATCATAAACTTGACGTGATGGACAAGAAATTTGAAGAAAAGTATACCGCGGTCGGCCAAGCTGTCACACTTCTTATGGCCGGATTGAAAAAGAACACCGATACTCTTGCTGTAGTAAATCAGAATGCTCATGTTGTAGCAAACAACATTCAAAAGTTTGACGGTAATATGGTCACTCTCAACGCCAATCAGCAGGCCTTGGTCACTGAATTCTCCCGGACCACCAAGCATATTGATGACTCACTGCACTCCTATGCAAACTTCATCGTAGTCGAAGCCAAAAAGGGGGGAGAAGGACTACATAGCTAATATGGCTGAGCTCCGAGAAGTCATGATCAACAACTTCGAACAGTCAAACAAATACGTCTATGACAGCTGCTGGTGGATGCTCCAACAGGCATTAGGCATCGTGTTACCTGAAAATCCTGCAGGTATTCATGCTCCTGAGACTTCTACGGCCGCTGAGGGAGTAAGTGCTGCTGAGGGAGTAAGTGTTGCAGATGTTCCCATGAGTGAAGTTGATGCTAGGGCTGTTTCCAAAGCTAAACTGATGAGCATGTTTGACCAAGAGGCCCTAGCAAAAGCCAGGGGTAAGAAAAAAGCTCAAGAAGGGACCTCCAAGGAGACACTAGCTGAGAAGAGAATCAGACTGAGTGAGGAGGAAGTACGAAACGAAAAGTGGAGTCCAGTTTCAAAGAATATCATCTTGGACACCTTTTGGCTACAAGAAAAAGGAGAACTCAATCGAAACGAAGTATACAGCCAGTATGAGTGGGAAATGCACAAGACGTATGAAGCGAAACGAAACATCTTCTTCAGGACCAACACGGCAGCAGATAAAGTTCCTCCTCCCAGATATTATCTGAAGCCTAAAGAGTATATGGAGAGGCAAAGGAAGAAGTATTTGGCGCAAAAACTCAAGGATGACTTAGCTAAGGAAAAATAGTCAACAATTTATAGCTTGTCATTTTCTCTTAAGAACATTTAATGCTTATTGTTATTATATGAACAATTCTGATATTATTTGTGTATATATATATATTGGTATATATATTTGAATTTGTGAATGACTCAAGTCTTGATCTGTTTGCTTATATTCTCTTGTGCTGCATGTTTAGATTCTGAATGCTATTTTTATTATTTGATTGGTGTTATTCATCTTAGCTAGTAGGGTTTTGGCTTCGTCAAATAGGGAGAGATTGTTGGGTATTGTATCCACAATCACCTGGATTTGAGGAAGCCACCTGTCAAGCTAAGATGAATTCACAATGTATTTGATGAAACCCCTTAAGTTATGCTTGCAGTTATTCCACGCTAAGTTCACACCAATGTCAAGGTGCAGTAGGTCAATATACACGGGTCTGCACGACGTAATCCCTCGTTGAGAAGCTCAGTGTGTTGGCCTACGTGTACTCTCTCTATTGGAGTGCACTTACTTTCAAGTACAGGGCTGTAATCTTGCAAGAGCAGACAAGGAGCAAGGATGGGTCAAGGAGCATCTCTTGGGTGGAAAGACGAAAATTCGTCTAAGTACAATTCGACGAGAATCACCAAGTGATTCTCGTCGATTCGGCAAGAATCATTAGTGATTCTCGCCGACTCTATCCGGCTACCTCAAAACGGTGTCAAGTAAGATTCGACGAGAATCACTAGTGATTCTCGCCGAACCCATCGTTGAGCAGATCATGAATACCAAGTTATATTCGGTGAGAATCAACAAGTGAATCGTCGAGAATCACTAGTGATTCTCGACGAATCGTCGAGAATCACTAACTGATTCTCGCCGATTCGTCGAGAATCACCTATGATTCTCGACGAATTTTACTTGGCGATTTCTCGGGATGCTGCTGGACCGGATTCTGCCGCTGGACTATTTTGAACCGGAATTCGGGTGTCTACGTGTGTGACCCACAACGGTCATATTGTAAGTGTCTACAGTGTATAAATACTCTGGTATTTTTGAACAGAAAAAAAAAAGCGAAGAAGAAACGATATACGCGAGCCGCGACGTGACCTAGATCACCGTTTCCGCTCCGCCGCCGCTCGCGCCAAGTTGTTCGCCGGTTGATCGTGGTTTCGCCCTGATCCTCCCGCGACAGAAGCCTAGCTAAGCTCAGCGTCTCACGTGTCTAACCGGAGATCTCTTGTCTCTCGATTTGTAGATCGGAAAATCTTCCCCATCCAAATCGATCGAGACGACTGATCCTAGTGTGACCGTTGGTAGACCTAGCTAGCTTCGCTACGAACTTTGGATCTCCAAAGAAGTGCAGCCGCACATCGTTGTTGCCGCCGATCCCGTGAACCTAGCCGCCGCCCATCTCGCCGCCGCCGGTTCCGGGGAGATCCTCTCCAAGAGATATCTAAGGTTGTGGACTCTTTGTGGACTTCAAGAACACGTCGTCAATAAAGAGGGACACCTAAGTCTCCAAACGTAGTTTGTATCTCGTGTACATTCTAGTTTTACTTTTGTTGTAAATGAACGTTTGTTCCGTGTTGTAAGGGTTGGGTGCAACCCGTGTTGTGGGAGTGTTGACTCCTACGTGTGGAAGGGTTCCTTCCGATAGTGCAAGGATTGGATTTCAATCCTGTTGGTGAAGAGACCGAGTCGTCCCTTGTTGGGAGATAGGTCGAAGGGGGAAAGTGGATGTACTCAAGTCGGGGAACCACTATAAATAGCTTGTGTATTCTGTGTGCTGTGTATTTTTATTGTGCAGGTACATTCGTAAATTTCCGCAAAAACGCTGCACGTCACCTATTCCCCCCCCCCCCATAGGTGAACATAGTTGACACTAGGTGGACTTTCAGCTTGTGCGCACTCCGGCGTCCAAACAAACTTCGGCTCTTTCCTCGTCAGAGTCGTAAGGGGTAACACCATCCGCGAGAAGTTCTCCACGAAGCTCCTGTAATAGCCGGCAAGCCCCAAAAAACTCCGGACTTCCGCTACCGTAGACAACACATACCACTCTAGTATAACAACAATCTTCGTCAGATCCACCGCAATTCCTTCTCCACTAACTATGTGACCAAGGAACACCATTGAGGACAACCAAAACTCGCATTTGGAGAACTTGGCGTACAATTGGTTCCTCCTCAGCGTCTCCAACACCAAATGCAGATGCTTAAAGTGATCATCTTCACTCTACGAGTACACCAATATATCGTCGATGAAGACGATCACAAAGTGGTCTAGGTATTC
Organism: Platanthera guangdongensis; assembly: GCA_039583875.1. Classification (NCBI taxonomy): domain Eukaryota; kingdom Viridiplantae; phylum Streptophyta; class Magnoliopsida; order Asparagales; family Orchidaceae; genus Platanthera; species Platanthera guangdongensis. The sequence goes on along the minus strand of CM077149.1, from coordinate 2,144,908 downwards.
CCTGAAAGTTCGATTCATCAGATCCATGAACACTGACGGCGCAGTAGTCAGCCCAAACGACATGATCATAAACTCATAATGTCCGTATCTCGTACTAAAAGCTGTCTTGGGGATATCACTTTCTCTTATCCTCAGCTGATAATTCCCGGACTTAAGGTCCAATTTCGAGTACACTGATGACCCGACTAACTGATCGAACAGATCATCATTCCTTGGGATTGGGTACTTATTCTTTTCCGTTAACTTGTTCAGTTCTCGATAGTCGATACAGAGTCACAAACTTCTGTCCTTCTTCTTCGCAAAAAGGACCAGTGCACTCCAAGGTGACGAACTTAGATACACATAACCCTGTTCCAACAGCTCCTGAAGTTGAACCTTCAGCTCCGCCATCTCCTTAGGCATTAACTGATATGGAGAGTGTGACACGGGTTTGGCACTTGGCATTAGCTCAATAGAGAAGTCTATCTCTCGCTGAGGTGGGGCTCTAAGGAGATCGCTAGGGAACACATCAGGGTACTCGGATAACACTATAATGCTGTCTAAAGTAAGCTTAGGCTTTGAAGCCTCCACTAGCGTGAAGAACAGCTCTGCACCAGCACAAACTGCCTTAACCACTTAAAGAGCAGACATCAAAGTCTTGCTCGAACTTTTCAAGCCCGCAAATGTCGTCTCACGACCAGTTCCTAACTTAACCTCCTTGCGATTGCAATCAATATATGCTTGCTGCTCCGAGAGCCAGTCTATACTGAATAACACGTCGAACTCCACTAGTGGCAGTAATGATGCTTGTAAATCAAACTCCTGACTCCCAATATGTATCTTTACGCCACAGACTCTATCCGCGTGCATCGAACACCCATTCGACAACAACACATCCAGTTTGTCCTTTGCCATCAAAGAAGGTACTCCGATGCGCGATATAAATCCTTCGGACAAAAAGGAGTGTGAAGCTCCCGTATCAAAGAGTGCTCTCGCCAGATTATCACAAATCAAAACAAAGTCTATACAAATAGTAATAAGATAACATGTGCAAGGTAATAAGTATTTAATGCTAACATTCTATAAATTTAAACTGTACATGTCACCACATCTGCTTGCTTTATGACCTCCTGCTTGCCAAGGTTATAGACTTTAGGTTGAGCCGGAGCATAGTGGGATGCGGTTGACTCCACCTCCTTGCCCTTCTCCTCATAGGTTGCTCTCGGCTTCCTCTCAAACTTTGGGTGTCTGCTCCAACAGTCTCGGGCAAAGTGTCCCGGCTTTCCACAATTATAGCATGCGCCCGGGGTTCGGCTTGTAGTTGCCCCCGAAGCACCGGAAGAAGGGGCTGGACCTGAAGTCCTAGCCTTCTTATGGAACTTACGATACCCAGACTTTGTGTTAGTCAGCACCTTGAACTCTGTCTTCTTAACACCAGAGTCTCTCTTTGCTTGCACATTTCTCAGATATTTCTCCAAAGACCGGGCTGTATTGACCAGGGTCAAGAAGCCCTGCGTCATAGGCCCTAAGAGCAGTAGCCTTAGGTCATCCCTTAGACCCTCATAGAATCGGTTCGTCTTACGCTCCTCATCAACTAATGTCGAGCTAGCGTACCGACCCAACTGTGTAAATTCATGGAGATACTCGTTCACGCTACTCTCTCCTTGCGTCAGCTTCTGGAATTCATTCTCCATCGCGATCCTCTGAGCCGAGGGAAGGTACCTTGCCAAGAAGACTCAAAAATTCTTCCATCGGGACGTCCATGAGTTGCCTTCCCCTCAGGTGATATAACTATAAACCTTCCCACCACAGCCTTGCATCTCCGTCCAACAGGAAAGTAGCTATAGCGGTCATCTGCCACTCTTCCATTGCAGTAGCTGTCAATACTCTCTTTACTCGGGAGAGCCAATCCTCAGCTTGGGATGGAGTTCCCGTCCCTGAGAACACCGGAGGGTTGAAGCCCATGCTTGAGCTGCCTTTCAGTTACTCTCCTAGGCACCAATGGCTCCACCACCACTTGCTCCACCTTTCTCGGTTCAGCCACTTAAAGTGGTACCTGCTCCATCGCAGGGGCAGGCTGCTGCATTTGCCTTGCAAGATGTGCATTTATCATAGTGAACACCGCTTCGGCCACCAATCTTATGTTTCTGCTGAGGGAGGTGTTGCATGCACATCATTCGGTGCACTACTAGCCTCGGAAACCAAGCGTTCTGACGGTCGTGCACCACTCTTGGTCACCTACAGTCATATAAAACACCGTTAAGCGACCAAACAAAATTGCGAAAAGCAATTATAGGAACACGCATGTTCCTCAAACATGTGTATTTTCATTCTTAAGTGGACATTCATGGGTTCTTTTTATATTATAACGATGTCGTACACACATGTGCTCACCACCCCTTAAAAGAATTCGTCTACGAATTCATTTAAGTTGACCAAAACCAGTAGTCTGATACCAAATTGTAACACCTCATATCCGTCACATAGCATATAACAGTAGGTCCGGTCGGGGCTTGCCGCCATATACCATAGACAGACCGAAGGGTTACGCAATGAAAACATCCTATCAATAACCAACGTCCTACACAGAGTACATTTTAGCGGAAGCAATTAAAATGTTGCAAATTAAGAACCCAGCCAACAACATGAATGTCCACTACAATAACCAAAAAAGAATGATTGTACAAATACACAAGTACTTGGCCTTATGGTCTTACAAGAGTTTACTCAAATAAAAGTGTCTTCCAAACCTTGGCACGCAGGTCGGACACACATGAGAATAAAAGTAAACATTCAAATTTAGGCCTTCAAGGGCCGGATCGGCAACAAGGGATTTTGCCCATTATTTGTCACTATACTCCGCAACACCTGCAAGAAACAATCCACCGAAGCGGTGGCAAACAAAAACAACGGTCAGCTAAAGCTGACCAAATTATAACGACCCCACCCCTAAACTCGGGGCGGCGATGCTCCTTCCCTGCACTTTATTAGCATAGCTTAACAGTAGTGAAATTACACATCATCACAGGCGTAGGCTCGTACGGCCATACACCCCGTGCCCTCAGGGCACATTCTCGGTGAACCCAGCCAAAATCCGCGGTCTCACCACCGCCCCTTGGACGGTAATTCTCGTGAGCATTATGGTCTTTCTGGCCAAAGCCTAAGACCCTCCATCTATGCCAACTACGAGTACCACGTACCTTAGGTCTCTCTAACCGAACAACATAGAGCGGGTACAATTTCGCCTAACCCGTTTCTCACATCGCAACATCAATTTAAACTATCTGCACGGGTCATGCTTCCCCGAGTCCCAATCTGATCACACACTTTACATAACCCAATTATGTGCAAGTTGGCTCCCAGGCCACCATGTTGGCAGAATCACGCATCTGTCCAGTTTTCTGGGTGCACCTCGGAGTTAGCCCCCAAGGTTCCATGTTGCAATCTACCGCGTAAAAAACTCGAAAAAAAACCATCGGCACAGAGTTTTCTCCGGCCATTCATGCAATGCAACATCACTAATCCAGACCAACTTGTCCGGGTAAGCTTCACACACCATGCCTATGTCCGTTTTTCGATTACGGACTCTAATGCAAAACAACGAGGATTATTCATGTCTACCCGAAGGAACACCTCACACTCTCCACATACTCGCGAGAGCGGACTTCCTATGCAAAAGGGAAAGAGGACTTCACATGTCCAAGATGAGAATCGTTACCCTAACAGTTCTCTTTGGCGACATGAAGATCTATATGGATGAAAAGCACCGCAACGGCCTCACCTCCGTAGATCCGAACTCGGCTTGCGATTTGGGGCTCCGAAGCTCCACCGGCGGCCGGAACTCTCCTCCTTCTTCTTCCTTACTCTCCCCTCTCTCTAAGACTTTTAGAAAGAGAAATCTCAAAAGAAATGAGGATTTCCAAGCCCTATTCCCGGCCTTAACCTAACATGGACCAGCTTGAGCCCTTAGATCCCAAAAGAAGAAAACAGACGGCCACGATTCACACTTAAAATCAGATTCCTGGGCCGAACACGGCTTGTGACACGCCCGTGTCCAAGGCTGTGTGCCTCAATTGATGCCGAAACCGTCACATCCAGACCAGGACACGGGCTCTCGACACGCCCGTGTCGCACCTAACACGCCCGTGTCATTCAGTACACGCCCATGTTGTGGGACGTGTTCCTCCATCAACACAGGACCAAACACAACCCGAGGAGAACACAGGTACTCGATACGCCCGTGTCACATTTGACACGCCCGTGTCAAACCCGAACGCACCTGGGCTCCAGGTCGTGCTCCTCCTCCGACACAGCTCGGCTAACTACCCGAGCAGGACACGGCCTGGGACACACCCGTGTCTCAGGACGTGTTCGCTGTCTCGACGATCGTCGACTGTACTTTCGTCGACCACACGGCCAGATCGTCGAACTCGAGCACGACACGGCCCCGAGACACAAGCGTGTCCCCGGCCAGTGACCCCTACCAAGTCCCAAACTTGTCTCAAAATGCTACTCGTCCCTCTTTTGAGTTTCGGGGCGTTACAGTTTTGGCTCGGTAGATATTTGTGATGGACGGGATTGTCTGGATAGCTTTGGCTCGGTGGAAAATACATTAATGTTGCATGTGCATAAGATATAAGGTGGTGGGTCTTCGGTATTGGAGGGTCATCGCTCCGACACTAGTACGTTGACTCAGCAAGTGTGGTTTAGCACTTGGCCAAATAAAATCCGGTGCGGCAACCAGCAAGAGTACGTAGGAGCTCCGCTTTGTGCACCCGCGTTGAGGCATACGATAGGTCTGACTGGTAGTGTTGATACCAGTTTAGAGGTGGTTGAGGCCCAACCCACCACTTCTGTTTGCCATTACGGAGGTATCCTGGGAGATTAGGCTCCAGAAAGGGGGAACTAAAGGTCTGTGTACACAGTGTCGAGTGTGTGAGTTGCACTTGCATGTTCATACTATAACATACTTGCATGACATAGCATCATCATTGCATATAACCCTTGACACCTATTGTATAAATTGGTATGGAACTCATTATACAATAGGTCATGCAAAACGATCCTTTGGTCTATAGGTTTGTATGGGCATTCCTATAGGTCACAGTTACTTACTTAGTTTACCTTCGTGTACTTTTAATTGCTCACTATGTTCATGTGTATACTCGTACTGCTTACCTACTGTTTACTTACTTATACTTGCTATGGTTGCATGCTCATGTAAGAATAGTTTCACCGTCACCGACTTACTTTGTTACTCTCCACCTTCATTACCTTCCCTTTCCTCCTCCACACTCGGTGCCTAGGAGCCATGGGGGAGGGGTGGGGGATGATAGGACTTAGTCTTTTAGACTAACGGTCGTTGACCAAATCATTTTAGGGGATTGTGGAGCCGAACCAAGTCCCCAGAGGTCGGTGCGCATGGAGATGGGGCAGTCTAGCACGGGTGTCCAGCCAGTAGGGACAGTGAGTTTCGACCATTAGTAGATATTATAGATTTGCTTCCGCGATTGAGTGATTTGTAGTGAAGATTTTGATGTATCAGGCAGGAACTCTCTTTAGTACTTTGCTTTATCATTACCGTGGACTCTCCCTTCATGGAGAATTATTTATATATATGTGATTCTGGTGGACTAATATTGAGTTTCATTTTACACATGTACTCTTTTATTTATTCTACTCTTCTGTGATCGGTATGACCGACAGGATCGGTGTTTTGTAGTGATGACCTTCCCGGGTGTGTTGGTGTCACCGCAAAGCGGCGGTTCTGGGCATAAGATCCCTGTGTTTTGCAAAAAAGGGGGTCTTACAGAGAATCAGAGTAGAAATTCTTGAATAAGGTCTTCAAAACTATAGATCAAGCCTGCTGACAACTGATGAAACCAATCTCACGCCTCCCCCTAAAGATAACGATGAACACCTGACAATTTAATGGGTCAGACATCGCTCAGATTGATACCATGTCTTCAAACCACTGTAGGTGTTGTAGGGTCATCTTTCCCAACATAAAAATTCATGGCTGGTTCCACGAACCCGGCCAGAATGGGCACTATTAGCACCAACTCGCAGAATAGACTTGTCGGAGCGAGGTGGTGACCGAGGCAAGTTCTCATAGGCTCCTCGTCCACGCTGCGGGTCGTGGGGGGGGGGGGGGCTCTGAAAGAGGACTCACGACAATAACACCAGATCGTCACCATACCGACATATCTCCTTGCCGGGTCACTGGGCTCGCCTCGCCCTACAACTACAAGGCATCTTCCTGAGTTGGTGTCCCCGTCTCGCCTCATTGAGCGAGCATACCTCGCACCATCCCCTCTATAGACTTCAGAATTCCAGCGAGCTTGACGAACTGACTATGTGTCACGAACTTGCTAGTAGGATGTGAGTTCCCCTAGTCGTCTCCTTGCTCTCCTTGTCCTGCCATGACACAGTCAGACAAGTATTTTCTTTGAGAACTGCCAGTCCACGCTCACCACACAAAAATATTGAAGCTGGATACCGGTTTCAATGGAGCTCGAACTGGGAGGAAACAGTTCAAGTTTACTTAGCCCGTCATCGGGTGCGTAAGGCATGTTAATTCAAGCTCAGAGTCAACCCTCTCTAGTTGGTGGATAACTGTCTACTCTCAGACTCGATGAGCATCAGCGAGGAGGTCCCGCCACTCACTCGGAAGTGTGATTTTCGTCTTTCCCTCCCAAAACCAAAAGATGTGCTCGACACCTTGGATGTCACAGAGCAAAAATTCTCCAAAAATTTGGAGTACTGGGAGGGTCGGTCTCCCTCTCCAAGTTGCTTTGAGAGTCTATTTATAGGCAATCCCCGAACCCAAGGTAAAATCATCTTCATGGCATGCTAATAGCGGCCCCTGCCTATCTGTTTTTACTATCGGCACCCCCATTTGGTCTGCAGATAGCGGAATCCTGATGTTTGTGATGGCTAAGGGCAGATCAGACTGGTCTGTGAATAGACGAAAGGGGGGGAGGTCTGTTGGTTTCCCCATGTCGAGGCAAAGCTCGCGAGGTCGGCGAGGTGAGAGGGCCTGATCTGCATGTGCGCGCCTTGACGTGAGGTCGTACTTGTCCTGGACTCGTGTTGAAGTATTAGACCGGGCGGCTTCGCGGTCTGTTCCAGCGGTTTGTTGACCGAGCGGTCTGGCGGTCTCTCTGGTGCCTGGAGACCGGGCGGTCTATCGGTCTACCTCTGCGGCCTGTTCTATCCTGCTGGAGTTGCCGAGCGGTTAGCCCATCTGTCTAACCGCGCGGCTTATGCGGTCTCCATTGTTCTAGCCGCTCAGTACTGTAAATGTTTAGTCCCACATTGTTTGTATACTCTCTTTCTTATCTCCTCCATTCTATATAAGAGATGTCATACCTTTGTAAATGATATCTTTTTTGGATAATAAAATTTCAGTTATTCAAAAGTTTATTCGGCTTGTTCTCTACTTTTCGCTTCTTTTCTCTACTTTCTAACAACTCGCTGATGACGAGCCCACCTCGCAGACCCCCAAGCTGGGTCTCCTCGCAGGCTTAAGCTCGCCTAACCTGGTTTTCTTTAGGTGGGCAGGCCTACCCCATTTGGGCGTGGGCCGGACTGTGATCGCTAAATCGAAGTTGTACATGACGAGTGTCTTTCTAAAAAGACAAAATAACACTTCTTGGATGAGCTGCGTTTTCCACTGATAGAGAAAACAAACACAATATTACGAACAATGTCGTTTTATAGAAAACAGAAAGTAGGAAAAAGCTCTCCCGAACCAAAAAATTTTTGTACCTACGCGCACCTCCCGGAGGTGCGCGTGCCGATCCGACCATAAGATCTCATAGATCAACGATGCAGATTAAATATAACTGTACTACTGTCACTTTATGGTAAAACTGTATTAAAGTAGTATTGCAGGAGATTGTCTGCACCGTTGATCGTAAGATTCTACGACCGAATCTGCTCGCCCACCTCTTAAATTTGGAGCCAAAAGTTACCAAAAACGGACCCCTCCCAAACAAGACCTAAAATCCCCCCTGGAGTCGGACCTCATATCGCGTTCGAAATATCATTAATGAGACGAACTTGGAGTCCGCCTCTCTCTCTCTTCTCCTCTTTCTCTCTCTCTAAACCCCTCGCTTTCTGCTCGAGTGAAGCCTTCGTTCTCGCCTGGTTTCTCTCTCGCATCACAACCCTTCTCACCAAAAGCACTCACGCTTCGGCTTCTTCCGGCGCTCCCCTCACTGTGGTTAACTCAATCCAAAACCTTCCCCCTTATCTCCTCCCTCGATCATCACTGAATTATCCCCCGTCTCTTTGAAAAACCTGTTGATTCATCACCCCGACATTGAATTCGCCCTAATCCTGGATGATCGATCGAGAGAGCTTACCTGCGATGGTGATTTGTTTGCAGGCACTTTCGAGATCTAGAATAATATCTTCCTCCCCGTTTTCTCCGTAGGCGATAGAGCTTTCTAAAAGCTTCTTCTTTCTCTCCTGGAGGGCGGTCTTCGCATGGATTATGGTCCTTCTGACAGCAGCGGTGAGTTCAATTATCATATCGTCATGCTGTTCATGCCCGTTCTTTTAAGCTATTTGTCGTAATTTAGCTTATTTTTTTTGGGAAATCGTGTTTATTTCTGATTTATGCAGTCCTTTCCTTTCTGGCGTGTTTGATTTGATTTGTCATTGGCAGCTTGAAATGAAGCAATTTACCTACTGATGTTTAGGTTTAGGGTTTTGAAAATTGTCAGTCGCATAGAAGAACCTTGCCATTTTGTTGTCTGCTTGGCAGTCTGGTTTCATTGTCTGACTGAAATTAGGCAAAATTTAGGATTTTAGGTTTTCAGTTACTGGGGTAATATAAGGGCTTGATGTGCTTTGTGGTGCTTTCAATGTCTTAGTGCTGCTTTGTTTTGACATTAGTGTTTTAGATTGGAAGTGTCTGGTTAACTTCTACAACTGAGTTTTTGCGAATTTTATTTGGTGAAGGTAGATGGAGGTGGCTTCTTAATTTTGAAATTCATGATACCTTGTGAATTTCAGTTGTTAGATCTTGGAAGTCACTTTTTTTTGCTTTTGTTCAGTGATGCATGGGGGTTCCCTAATGCCCTGAAGTCGATAGTCTATCACTCAACATCTCATGCATGCAGTGTGCGACAACATTATTATGGACTACTGATCAATCTCCTTCGTATGCAGCGTGCTCTCCATCCCTCGTCGGCGTCGTCCCATGTTTCGCTAGGGTACTGCTGCTGCCACAAATTACTTATGTGGGCATCGAGTTTCAGTATAGTATTGTCGCCACTTCACATTGCGCACAGAGGGACGTCATATGATGGAAGTACTATCACTGGGGCGGGTGAGAACCTGTGCACAACTACTCGTTATTCGAAATAGAAGTTTAAGTTCTTAGAGGGCACTCACGCTCTCTGTCCACTAAGCCAAGAAGATATGATACTCTACTGCTTGTTCATGCAGTTGCATGAGGCATTCCCACTCCTTTCTGTATGTTGTGACCATACAATTTTCACCACGTCAATTTTGCCCCCCCCCCCATTTTGTATTCAATGAGAAGAGAGTATTCACGAGTGACCACGGACAACAACGAGTATTGTGGTTGTCGGCTCATCTGGGGCACTGTGCACAACTGAAATTGGCAGCGACATGGAGAAATTTTAAGAACCATGTTATCAAAGTTGCTCGGCTCCATGGGCAAAACAAACAATTTTGTAGGTCCACGCCATATTTCACTATTTTCTCAACAATTTCTGTATTAGATAATGATGATTTATGTCTTTATAAATACAAAGCAAGGGATTTCAAATGATTGTGGGTTCTCTTCCTCAAGAGAACCGGATCCAGTGCATGATTGCTTTTACTTCTAAATTTGAAATTAAATTTAAATTTATCAAACTTGAAATTCATTTAGAATCGATTAATGATTTTAATCTTTATAATTGCATTAATTTTTTGATGTCATTGTTAACTGCAAATTTAGCTAATATTTTATTTGAAATTGATTTTCTCAATTTTAAACTGCATTAATAGGAGTGGTCACAATATGAAGTAACATTAAATTTTATTTTCAATATTATTGTTGTCGTGTTTTTTTAAGAAAGAAAGCAAGAGAGAGAGATTGACGCAGGACGAATCTAATAAAGAAAGATGCAAGTATACACAATCCTAAATATCATGCGATTCCCTAACCCTAGATTTCATGCAAACAATCACAACTAAATGCAATAGACCCAACAACAATCCTAAAATGCAAGAGAGGTCCAAGTACAAACAATTCTACGTCATAAACCTTAAATCTAATGTGAATGTGATTGATTCAATCATACAATGGGTTTCAACGTGCTATTAATTAAACAATATTGATTTTAAAATACTCGCACATTTCATCACAATCAATAGTTAAATACCAAAATTCTAATTAGGTTAACAAGTAACAATTGCAACTAATTGAAAGTACTAGAACCTAGTGCGGGGTAATTTGAGCACACACTTGCGAGAGCTAACTAGTCAAACTAATCAAGCACAATAATATTAACAATAGAAGTGTATTCGTATAAATGTAAAAGACATGAAAATAAATGTGGATCTTACCCAAAAGAGTTGTCGGTGTAAGGGCACAAATTCGGTGGCCGTCGGTGCGGTAGATGCAATTTGACAAGTAGTTGTGACTATCCACGGGTTTTAATGTGGAGAGGAGGTGGTTTTGTGAAAGAAATATGGTATGGTCGCTGGAATGGGGGCAATCTGAGATAGAGGGTGTGTTGTTTGTGGTCTAGAAGGGTGCTCGACGGAAATGAAAGGGTTGTTTCTGTTAGGGCTTTATGTGATCTAGAAGTAATAAATGTGTTAGTCTCACTACCAACGTAATATGAGCTTATGAGGTCACACATAATAATGTACGAGAAATTGGACAAATGATTGTATTGGCTCTACTTATATTGGATATGAGTGAAGAACCAAGTTTGAATTCAATGAGAGTTCGTCTTTGTTGACTGGACTGGTTGTCGATATGGCAATATCGACTTGAACTCAGCTCGACATAATGTATGTCGACTTGATCTTTAGTCGACACGGTGTATGTCGAATAGACTCTTCATCAATATAGTGATATCGATTAGAAGATATAAAATTGATTGTTTATCGATATAATGTAATCGACTAGACTCTTCATCGATATAGATTGTTGTCGACTAGAAGACATCGACTTGACTTGGCCTCTGTCAACTAGAATGTTTGTCGACTAGACCTCAAGTCGATATAGTGATATCGACTTGATTGTCTGTCGACTGGAACATTGTCGACTTGACTAAGCATTTATCGACGGGACTGGTTGTCGATATGATGATATCTACTTGAACATCTGTCCACTGGAGCTTTTTTTACTATATCTCAAGTCGACATGAATGTCTATCGACTAGATCTCAAGACACAGTGTATATCGACTAGATCTCAAGACACAGTGTATGTCGACTAGATTTCTAGTCGACATGGTGCATGTCGACTAGATCTCGTATTTTCTCCCCCTCGCTTCGGCTAGGACCTGGTTTACTTAATATAAGATTAAGTCCTTTCTGAAACTGACACACGTATATATATATATATATATATATATATATATATATATATATATATATATATATATATATATATATATATATATATACTAGCATCTTCGAACGGGCTCCGCCCGTTCTCGATGCGTCGCTGCGGGCTTCGCCCGTAACCAAGCGGGCTTCGCCCACTTGGAATTCCGGCGGGCTTCGCCCCCCCCCCTGCGGGCGCCCGTCGGCATACAAATTTAAAATTTTAAAGTTATTTATTAATTTTAAATTTAAATTTTCTGATTTTTAAATAATTATTTAATAATTATTTAATAATTTATTAATAATATAAATTATTTAAATATATAGAAAATCAAAAAATCGGAAAAAAAAAAAATTAAACCAGCGCCCCTTACGGCTCACCCCCGCCGCCGCCGCCGGCCTGCCCGGCGCCCACCGGCGGGTTCGCCGGCATCCGGCGAACCCGCCGGTGGGCGCCGGGCAGGCCGGCGGCGGCGGCGGGGGTGAGCCGTGAGGGTCGGGAGAGGTAATGCAGGTTATCGGGTTTTTTTGGAGAATGAACAGTAGCAGATTTAGGTATTTGGTTATTTGGTGACCTCTTGCTTTGAATCCAACGACCCGTATTTGATGGAACTTGATCGGACGGTGCAGATGAGATTCATGGTGTGATTGAGATATGCATATTGTATTATATAATAAAGATATATAGATAGATAAATAGATAGATATGTATGTGGTTTAGGGTTACGGTTCACTTGGGACATCAGAGAGAGCGACGGCTCTAGCGGCGAATGCATGAAGACTATCTTCTCGCCGCATCCTCTTAGTCGAATCTAGCAATTCGAAGGAGATGAAGAATGATGTTGTCCAACCTGTTATCGTTTGACGGTAGAAGGAGATCTCGACGTTAGTGTGGATACTCGTAAATACACGGATCTATTTTTGCATTCTCGAAGACTCAATCGACCGTCAGCCTCAGATCTTGAATCAGACGTAACTCGACAGTCAATCTTGGATTTCAATTCTGACACAAAAGTTTCTGTTGTAGTTTGTTTGAGCCGTGAATCTCTATTTCGCACAAGTACTTTTTCATTTTTTGATTTCTGGTTTTCACAAGATCCACTTCTCTTGGGTTTTTTTGAAGTTTCCGTTGCGCATCTGATGTCCGAATGCCGAGAAAACCCAACTGTTTCGTGGGTTATAGTTGCTGACTTGGGTTGGAGGAGTGTTTGAAGGCTGTGGGGTTAGTGGAGGAGGCTGGTAGGGTTTCAAGTGTGTGTTTGGGGATGGATCTCTGTGGGAGAGGGGTTGTTGAGAGTCGAACAGATGGCTGTCAAGCTGGTGGAGATTGAAAAAGGTTAGGGAAGTGGCAGAGGGTTTGGAGGACGCGATGGAGGAGACTTCCATGGCTGTTGAAGGTCAGAAAAGGCGGATCCAAAGGAGGATTGTCGACCGGAAGGATTCTCGTGCACGGTAAGGGAGACGTAGAGATGCAGGTGTTTGCAGGAAATTTACTGGAGGTAAGAGGGACCGTGAGATTCACAGGAGAATGGGAAAACAAGGGAAGGGGCGCTGCTTCAGGTCGACGATTGGCGGCGGTGAAGGCGGTGGAGCAGCTCGACGTCGCACCAAGCGGGAGAAAGCGTCACCTCCCACGATCGAGCAGTTCCTCAGGGAAAATCGTGACTCTCGATCCCTCTTTCATATTGCTTCTAGTCATATATAGGGGGAATTTGGTGAAATGTCTGTTGACCACGATCTCCTGACGGATAATTTAACTTAACTTTCAAAATACAAGTAAAAAATACATAGAAATGTGAAAAATCAAGTCAATTGCAATCACGGTCTCCGATCGTCCATCTGACAATCCAAAAATGTCAACCCACAAATATTTGAATAGATACATAACTGATCTTCATCAATCTCTCTGGCTCAGAAGCATTCATCCCTGGTGAATGGAGACAAGGGCCAGACAAGACTTTCTGTCACTCCATGGTAAGAATTGTCTCTGCATAGGCCATTATGCCGCTGAAGTAGACAAGGGCCCGATGCACCAAGTAAGTCGCCATAATGATGAAGGGTAGGGAAACAATGTGACAAGTAGAGCTTTAGTGGAGGCTGGGGTATAGGAGAGGCTATAGTGATGATAAAAACAATGGCTTAAAGGGAAGGCTAAAGGTCCATGAAAGATAGAGTACCTAAACACCTAGAGGGGGGGGGGTGAATAGATGACCTAATTCTTTTTGAAACTTTAATGACAGCAATCAGTTATATCACAGAATCTATACTACTTTTGCACAGCAATTACACAAGCATTCACAATCACAGCACAATCACAGCAGACACAGTTTTATAGTGGTTCCCCAAGCTTTGGGTACATTCACTTTCCCCCTTCGCCTATCTAGCAGTGTACTAGATTCGGCCAAACTCCTCCACTGTCTCAGAACCCAAATTGGTTCCTACACCTCAGGCCCAAGGCCCTACAACTCAGCTTTTCTCAAAACCTACACTCAGCCACAAAGGCCTACACTCAGCCAACAAGGCCTACACTCAGCCACAAAAGGCCTACACTCAGAGATTACAATCTCCTACACTCAGGCTCTCAAGCCCTACCCTCAGCCTTTATAATTACAGGCTTACAATTCACTCAGATCCAAAGGATCCTACAAGATAAAAATGTTTATAGAAATAATAACTCAGCAACTCAGAAACAAGAGAGGGGAGTTGAGAGTTTCTTGATGAGTTCTTGGAAGAACTCAGCTGGATTCAATCTGACTTAGCTTTCTTCAAAGCTTCTTGAAAGTAGAACTGAATAAGATTGTCTCCTTCTGCAGTTGATCCTTGACCTCTGCCACTTAGAATTCAGAATAAATCTGAACCCTTCTTCTCAGCCTAGTTTCAGAGGCTGATTTCTTGGATGGAGCCCTCTCTCTCCAACTTCTTAGATCTGCACTTGGACTGCTAGATATTCTTGATTTGATACTTGATCAATAACTCTGTGAACCACCTTTTTGAATAACTTCAACTATTTGAACCACAATCTGAACAACAGTTTCTGTAAACTGTATGAGCCTATTTATAGGCCTTCTTCATGGTAACCGGCTGGTCCGGTCCATAACTGAATTCTGACATCTCTGACAGGTGCTGTAGACCGGCTGAAACGGCAGCTGTCAAGTCATCCAGTCAATTCTTGAAAATCTCTAACTGTCTGAAAGTGTCGAGACTTTCTGTCTTTAAGTGTCGACACTTATAGACCAAGTGTCGACACAAGTTGTGTAAGTGTCGACACAAGTCTACAAGGTGTCGACACAACTCCTTGTGTTGTAGATACTATGTCTCGACACAGATTCTTCTTCATGTGTCGACACTGAAATTGAGTGTCGACACAAGTACTTGATCTTCTATCTTTTGCTGAATTCTTCTAAGTGTCGACACATCTTCTTTGTGTCGACACAACTTCTTGTGTTGAATCTGTTAAGTGTCGACACTGCTTCTTGGTGTCGACACATAGTCTTCTATGTTGATACTTGCTAAGTGTCGACACAGCTACTTGTGTCGACACTTGATTCTTCTGTTGAGACTTTAGCTGAGTGTCGACACATTCCCTTAGTGTCGACACTTGTACTTAGAATATTTTGTTGATCTTTCTGTTCTTTGCTAAGTGTCGACACAGCTCTATGTGTCGACACTTTCTTCAAGTGTAGAGTCTTCAGCTGAGTGTCGACACATTATTCTAGGTGTCGACACTTACTTCATGTGTTGACTCTTCTGTTGTGTGTCGACACATTGTTCTGGGTGTCGACACTTATACTTAGTTTCTGCAGACTTTTGCTGAGTGTCGACACAGCTCCAAGTGTCGACACTTTCTGGTGTAGACACAGTTCTTCAAGGTGTCGACACTGCTGTTAAGTGTCGACACTGCTTTTCTGTACTTCCTTCACTGTGTGTCGACACAGCTCCTTGTGTCGACACTTTCTGTCTGGTGTCGACTCTGCATCCCAGGTGTCGACACAATGACTCCAAGTGTCGACACTGCTTGTCTAGGTGTCGACACAAGTCTTCTTGAGTGTCGACACTTTCCCTCTGGGTGTCGACACAAGCTTTCTTAAGTGTCGACACTTTCCCTCTGGGTGTCGACACATGGATTTAGAAACTTTTTGCTTCAGTCCAGTAATTACTTAACCTGCACAAGTAAACTCAACATACATCAAATACATTATGATGTATATCATTGAGTTGGGTGAGGCTTCTTCAAATCAGGTACATTTAACCAATGTACCCAACAATCTCCCCCTATTTGGAGAAGTCATAACCCTTAGTCAATGATATACACCATTCATAATCAAAATTACAAAATGATGTAAAGCAGGTTATATTCAGCAGGGTAAACATAAACATGTATTAATTTCACATGTATACAAATTCATCATCACAGAACAAATAAGAAATAGACATAGACATATTCACAGAACAAACATGAAATATATTAATCATATATTGTTCTAATATCTGTCTTATACATTTTCAGAAGTTCACTAAATGTTTTACATCCAAAAGATTACAAAATAAACTTCAAGAAAAATTCTAATTCTATTTTTGCTCTGGCTCCTTAATCACTATGCCTTTGCCAGCTTGAACTTTAGCTTGGACAGGAGCATCAGCAGTTTCAGCATCAGCAGGCTTCTTGCCTTTCAGATCTTTCTTTTGAAGTTCTTCAGCTTTGATCTTCTGCCTCTCAAAATAATGGTATGGCTTTGGAAAGTACTTGCTAGGCTCCTGGGCAGTAGGAGGTAACTTTCCCATCTTTGTCTTCCTTCTATATTGGACTATTGCCTCTTGTCTTGATTCATGTTTCCTCCATTCAGCTTCAGAGAACCACTTGTTCCTGTCATGAATATTGTCTTTGGCAGCTTTCCAGGCAGTTAATATAATGTTCCTAGAGGTAGGGCTCCACTGTTCAAAGTCTGGCCTTTGTTCTGCTTGTTCCCTAAACCTCTTCTTAGACAACCTTGTCTCTTCTTCTTTCTGTAGTGCCTCTTGCATGGCTTCAGAAATAGGCTGAACAACCTTTTCAATATGAACATTGTCCTTGCCCCCAGGTGGGCTATACATAGTCTGGACATCAGCATGAATCATTTCAAAATCTGGAGGAGGATAAATGACCTGAGCTACTTCTGGTTGCTCACCTCCAAGATAGGCAGGGTTAATTCCAGATTCAGCAACATCATTGTCATCACACAGAGGAGGATATCCAAGTGTAGCTCTGATAGAATTTGATATCCACTTAGCATGGTCAGAGCTTGCCTTGACTAACACTCTCTCCCCCTTTATGACTTCTCTAGACATGTGATCTCTGACATCATCCTTCTGAAATCTGATTTGATTATCCAAGTATCTGATTTCATCTTTAAAGAAAGGTTTGAGCTTTTGAAGTTGTTCAGATATAGCCTTCTGGGATGCTTGGATAACAGTCTTAACAGCAGAGATTTCTTCTTGAAATGCTTTGTCAAATTCAGCTTTAACAGCAGCATTGGAAGTAGATGGTTCAACAGCCTTGTTCTTTAATTCAGTGACAATAGCATTATGGGAAGCAGTTAAATTGTCATTCATCCTTAGCTGATTTTCAAGAACATACCCTTGCTTCAATGCTATGTCATCTACTTGTGCTTTGATCTTTTCCTGGTGTGTTGCCAAGTACACCACTGCATTTCCACCCTTGTGGAAACATTCAGTCATCTCCTGCTTGTTGAGGTTCATCTCAAACCTGATAGACTTTATGTCCTGGGCAAGATCAAATTGCAAAGATTTTTGCCCTTCATCCACATAAGCCTCTATGGCTTTTCTATGTTCATCCAGTTTTATCTGCAGGGCAATCATTAAAGCAATATAATCAACAGTTGGAGTTTGCTGAACTATAGGCTGTGGGGCAATAGATTGAAAAGCCTTCTTATAATTTTGGCTTCTTCTTTTGAAGACATAGAGTTTCTTTTGCTTAGCCCTAGTAGCCTCCTCATCTTCAGATTCTGAGGAGCTGGCTATGTCAACCCTCTCCTTAGGGCTTGGAGGCTTCTCAGGTTGCACATCAGGTGCCTTCTCAGTTTCTTGCCTTATAGGCTCTTCCAGAATCTGCACTTGCTCCCCCTCAACAGCAGCATTCTCTCTATCAGCAGTAGCCTTGTCCATGTCAAAGTCATGTTGGTCTAGATTTAAAAATAAATCCTCTATAGTGTATTCTTGTGGTGAAGGAGCTGGAGACATTCTTTGCTCTTCAACCACTGGATCAGGAACAACTGCTTGTACAACAGATGTGTCTTGTATAACAGCATCTGGATCTTGACTATCCAGCTGAGTTTGCTGATGAACATCAGACAAATCAGCATCCTCTATAAGAAATTCTAAAGTATTTAGGTCAGTGAGTACCTCTAGTATGGTGTTGGTGGCTTGTTCACTTTCCAGTGTAGAGAGTTCTTCTACAACTGGAGGCTCCCCCTGGCTTTGATCCCTGTGGATGGGGCTAGCTTGAGGTAGCTCCCCCTGGATCTCAGCATCAGCTGGAGGAGCAGGAGACTTCACTGCAGGCTCTTCCTCATGCTCATCTGGAGTGAAGACAACCTGTTCTTCACTATCAGAGCTGCTAGAGGACACTTGAGCCACTGGAGCTGTTTTCCTTTTCTTCTTTGGAGGAGTGTCTTTCTCAGCAACTATCTTCTCAGGGGTTGGCATTTCCTTTGACAACACCCTGTCCCATCTAGAAAAGATCTTCAGATCCATCTTCCTAACGTGGTTGATTTTGTTTCCAGCAGCAGTACTCATTACCTCTGGTATCACACCAGCTAGGTATAGACTAATGATTCTGCCCAGGTTGGGCTTCTTCAAGCTTTCCTTGATTTTCTCATAGACTACTATAGACCAGTCAGTTTTGAGAGTGAAGATTATCCTTGTCATTATCCCAAACATATAGGCAGACACTCTGTCATGCCCTCCTGGCTTACTGAGTAGTACCTTTCCAACAATCTCAGACATGAATTTACCTTGGCTGTTCATGCCTTTCCTGTTAAACACAGATCCCAGCTTCATCTTAGGATCAAGTCCACACCGGGTTAGAGCTTCCCTGGTCCTTGAAGCAGTAACCTCATCTTCCTCTTGAGTTCTTGGCAATTGAAGCACCTTCCTCAGGCTCTTTGGCGAAATCTTAACCTTTGTTCCATAAACTCTGGATTTGATTTTATATCCAGATTCATCCACCTTGGCTCCATTAAGGAATTCAAGTACCTCTTTCTTTCATATCTTAGTGAGTTCAGAAACTAGATAATCTAACCCGGAATCAGCGACTAGGGTTACGACAGACTTGATTTCTTGATCTACATCTTCAAAAGCGTCGCGCACCAGCTCGTATCCTTCGTTGACATTCTCCTCAAGCTTAGGCGCCATTAGGGTTTATAGAATTTGTCTTGAGAGAAGAGAGGTGTCGACACAGAAGTTTTAGTCTCGAAACGTTGAAAGCGTGTCGACAAACTAAGACAAAACCCTATTTATACCTTTCTGATTTTGAAGATGAACAGGCGGGACAGCTAACTTAAAATGTGTTGACACTGGCAATAAGTGTCGACACCGACTTATAATGTCTCGACACACATGTGTCGACACAAGTTTAGTCAACAGATTTTATGTGTCGACACTTGTTTATGTGTCGACACAACATAACTCGACACATTGTCGAGACTTTACTTAGAAAATTCTGAGTAAAATATAAGTGTCGACACCACATTGGATGTGTCGACACCTACTTGACATGTGTCGACACTAATATTCTGAAGTGTCGACACCAACTTTCTAGATGTGTCGACACCTTTTTCCTGAAGTGTCGACACCACTATTTTGTGTCGACATAGACTTGTCTATGTGTCGACACCTTTTTACTTAGCCAATTTTAATTCTGTAAACTTACTCTAAGTTTATCATTCCTAGTTCAATTTTAAATCTATTGAACTTAGCTTCTTTTAGGGGCTTAGTATACATATCAGCTACTTGATTATAAGTTTTAACATATTCTAATAAAATATCTTCTCTTTCTACATGCTCTCTAAGAAAATGATATTTAATTTCAATATGTTTAGTTCTACTATGGGATACAGGATTATTAGCTATTGAAATAACACTTGTAGAATCACAGAAAAGAGGAGTTCTACTTACCTGAAATTCATAGTCCTCTAGCTGATGTTGTATCCACAGAAGTTGAGCACAACAACTTCCTGCAGCCACATACTCTGACTCTGCAGTGGAGATAGCCACACTGGTTTGCTTTTTGCTACTCCATGAAATTAGTCTCCCACCTAGGAATTGACAGGTTCCAGTAGTGCTTTTTCTATCTTCTTTGCATCCTGCAAAGTCTGCATCTGAATAACCTGTTAGTTCAAAATCCCCATTCCTAGGGTACCAGAGGCCTAGATAGGGAGTGCCCTTTAGATATCTCAATATTCTTTTGACTGCTGTCAAATGAGACTCTTTAGGGCAGACTTGATACCTTGCACAGACACATGTAGCATACATGATATCTGGTCTACTAGTAGTTAAGTATAGTAGGGAGCCAACTATCCCTCTATACAAGGTTTCATCTACAGGTTTCCCTGCATCATCCTTGCTGAGAGACATACTTGACCCCATAGGAGTCTTCATGGTGCTGAATGAATCCATACCATACTTCCTTATGAGTTCTAGGGTGAACTTGGACTGACATATGGATAAACCACTCTCAGTCTGTTTAACTTGGAGACCCAAGAAAAACTTCAGCTCTCCCATACTACTCATCTCAAATTGACCTTGCATAAGTTTTGCAAACTTTTTGCAAAGGCTGCTTTCAGTAGACCCAAATATAATGTCATCTACATATATTTGGACTAGTATTACTTTGCCTCTAGATTCCCTAAGGAATAGAGTATTATCTATTTTTCCCCTTGAGAACTTGTTCTCAATGAGAAAACTAGATAGGGTTTCATACCAAGCCCTAGGGGCTTGCTTTAACCCATATAAAGCTTTCCTAAGTCTATAGACATAATGAGGTTGAGTTGAATCAACAAAACCTGAAGGCTGTTCCACATAGACTTCTTCCTTAAGATTACCATTCAGGAATGCTGACTTGACATCCATTTGGTAAACCTTGAATCCTTGATAGGTTGCATAGGCCAAGAACATTCTTATGCCTTCCAGTCTGGCTACTGGAGCAAATGTTTGATCAAAGTCAATACCTTCTTCTTGTCTATATCCTTTAGCAACCAGTTTTGCTTTATTCTTAATGATGACCCCTTGTTCATCCATCTTATTCCTGTAAATCCACTTGGTTCCTATTATATTGTGGTCTTTAGGTTTAGGAACAAGTTCCCAGACCTTGCACCTCTTGAACTGATTGAGCTCTTCTTGCATTGCTTCAGTCCATTGTGGATCTAGTATGACTTCTTCAAACTTCTTAGGTTCAACTTGAGATAGAAAACTGGAGTAGATTGCTGCATTCATGTTTCTGCTCCTGGTTTGTGCTCCTTGTCTTGGATCTCCAATAATCTGCTCTACTGGATGATCTCTTAGATGCCTGTTGGCTGGAGGCATCCTAACTTCTGGTTGAACCTCTTCAGCATCTCCATCATGCTGTATCCCTTGAACTTTTTCAGCAATTGGTACATGTAGTTCTCCCCCTGGACAACAGCCACTGTCTTCTACTTGCTGTCTTGCAGCAGGTACTTCTTCTATAGTTAACTTGTCCATTTTCTTTGTTAAACCTGTGGGGCTGCATACACTACTAGACAACTCATAGTTAATAAGTTTAGTCTCATCAAAAACTACATGCACAGATTCTTCTACAACTTGTGTAGACAAGTTGTAGACTCTATAAGCCTTACTGTTATTGCTGTACCCAACAAAAATGCCCTCTTGGGACTTGGCAACAAACTTAGTCAAGTAAGACTTTCCATTGTTAAGTATGAAGCATTTGCAACCAAAGATCCTGAAGTAGGATAGGTTTGGTTTCCTGCCTTTCACAACTTCATAGGGGGTCTTGTTAAGCCTTTTAGTGATGGTATCCCTATTTATAACATGACATGCAGTGTTAACTGCTTCAGCCCTGAAATACTCTGGCAGTGATGTATCACTTAGTAGGGTCCTACCAGCCTCTATCAAGGTCCTATTCTTCCTCTCAGCAATGTCATTTTGCTGAGGTGTTCTAGGTGAAGAGAATTCTTGAAATATCCCAAATTCTTCACATAGTTTTGTCATGCTATCAGACTGAAATTCAGTACCATGGTCACTTCTAATCTTGACCACTGTACTGTTTAGTTCATTCTGAATTTGCTTGACAAAGCTATAGAAGACACTAGGTGTTTCAGATTTCTGTCTTAAGAAAACACCCAGGAAAACCTTGAGTAGTCATCTACAACTACAAAGGTATAGACCTTCCTACCTAAGCTGTGAACTGACATTGGACCAAAGAGATCCATATGCAAGAGGTATAAACACCTCACAACATCTTTGTTTTCTATGCTTCTAAAGGTGGATTTAGTCTGCTTGCCCTTTTGACAAGCTGAGCAAATACCATCTTTAACACACTTAACTTGAGTAGCATTCCTCACTAACTCTTTGCTAAAGAGTTTGCTAATAGTCTTGTAGTTAAGATGAGCTAGCCTCTTGTGCCATTTGACACAATGAGAGATTGTCTCATCAGCTACAAGACAAACTGGAGAACCATTGTTCTCAATCATAATGTCTAAGCAATAGACATTTCTCTTCCTATAACCTGTCAAAATGATCTCTTGATCACTTGACCTCTTGATATGACAACCATTTTTAACAAATGAGATGTCATACCCTACATCACTTAATTGACTTATACTTATTAGGTTGTGTTCCAACCCTTTAACATAAGCCACTTGAGTAATGGTAACCAAGTTGCTAGAAATGTTACCAAATCCTTTGATGATTCCTTTTTCAGAACCACCAAAGGTGACTTTTGGACCATCTTTTATTGGAATGTAGTCCCTTAGTAATCCTCTAGTTCCAGTCATATGTCTGGAACATCCACTGTCCAAGTACCATGTTGGGGTATGACCACTTGGACTCACCTGCAAAACAAATTAATGAACCTTAGAACCCAAAGTATTCTTGGGTTCTTGGTACTTGTTAGTTTGTAATCTGACAAAGCTACCTACTGGCTTTCCAACAGGTAGTTTGATACTCACTTTGGCACTAGCATTATGTCAACAGTCCACTGCAAAGTGGCCAACCTTGCCACAACACCAACATTCAAACTTATTGTACCTTTGCTTAGGTAATGTCTTTGCTGTCTTATCTACAGCTGACTTGTTGAATGTTGGGGCTTTGCCCTTGGACTTAGACTTGGACTGCCCAGTCCTTGTAAGTTTAATAAAACCCAGTCCAGTCTTGCCTTTATGATGAACAAATTCATCAATTAAAGGTAGCACTGACTTAGGTTTAGAAAACCTAGCAACAAGCTCTCTCTCTTTCTGAAGATTAATCTCCAGACTCTTGATTTGATCATTTTTAAATGATATAGTACCCATCTGAATCACTGTTATGTGCTTCAGCCTGACTATCTCATTAAGCTTTTGATCAAATAGCTTCTCAGAATCTGTTGCAGCAGCTTTAAGATCAGCAATTTCCTTTGCCTGACTTTTGGCTAGAGACTTGCTTTTCTTGTAAGCTTGCAACAGTACCTTATATTCATCTATAAGCTGATGAATATCATCCTCAGACTCAGATACACTTTCATCACTTGATGAAGATGAATCTGATTCTATGCTGGCACAAGACACTGAATTTAAAGTTGAACTTTGTACCTTACTTGGTCCTGGCTGCTCCAGGATTTTGTCACTCTCAGTCAATGCCATCAGTCCTTGGCATTGACTGTCTTCTTGCTCATATATAGAATCCATGATCTGCATGAATTCTTCTTGTTCTTCTTCAGCAAACAGCCCTATGTAAGCCTCAGCCTCAGACTCAGTTTCTGAAGAAGAGATATCTGATAGAGTCTTCTCCTTCTTGACAACAAAAGACTTTTCTTTCTTGCCTTTAAAATGAGTCTTCTTCTTGTCACTAGACTCTTTTCTCTTTTCAGGACAATCTGCAATAACATGGCCTTGTCTATTGCAGCAATAGCATACTATCTTTGAACTAGTTCCCTTGCTAGATTTTGTCATCTTCCTGTCTTTCTTTGAAGACTTTTTGTTCTGATAGAAGTCTTCTTTTCCTTGTGAAGTAGAGGGTCTTGTCCTACACTGTTTCTTCTTCAAGAATTTCTGAAAGTGTCTAATGAAGGCAGCAAAGTCTTCATCACTTTCACTGCTTTCAGATTTTGTGCTGACTGACTCATCTGACTCTGATTCAACTACCTTTGGAGGTGGAGTTGGTGACTTATTCCTGCACTTTCTGGAGGCTTCTGTCTTGAAGGCTACTGTTCTTTCCTTGTGTTCAGTTCTTGTTGATTTCTCCTCCTCTTTCCTCACTGTCAACTGCATTTCATAAGACAATAACTTGCCAAACAGTGTAGGTGGAGGAATTTCTCCCAACTTAGTCATTTCTCTAATGGCACTGATCTTGGTGTCCCAATCTTTAGTTAGGGACCTTAGAAACTTGTTATTTAGTTCATAGTTACTGAACTCTCTTCCATAAGACATGAGTTCATTCACTATTCTGTAGAACTTCTTATAGCACTCAGTTATGCTATCACTCTTTTCTTGTCTAAAACTTTCATACTCCTGATTTAGCAAGGATTTTATATCTTGCCTAACTTCTTCAGAACCTTCCATATACACTATAAGAGTGTCCCACATCTCTTTGGCTGTCTTACAGTGTATAAGATTCTGAAATGTTGCATCATCTATGACACTCACTATAATGTTTTGTGCTCTCTTGTCCATGGTGGCTAGGACAATCTCATTCTTAGTCATTTCAGAGAAATCCTTTGGGGTTCTCTGATTTGCATCTAGAACAGATCTTCATGGGCACATAAGACCCTTCCTTTACTGTGATGTATATTCTAGGGTCTGAGGCTTCCATAAACAGTCTTACCCTTTCCTTCCAGATCCCAAAGATCTCTTTCCTGCATATGGGTAATTTCATGGAACCCAATTCCTTGTGATTTTCAGAGGAACCCATGATTCTTGATTTTCTTGAATCTGTAATTCTCTTAGACTGAATCTGCCAATCAGGATCTCCTCAGACTGTTAGTCCTTTTTGAGGAACCTCCCTCTGATACCACTTGAAAGATAGAGTACCTAAACACCTAGAGGGGGGGGGGGTGAATAGGTGACCTAATTCTTTTTGAAACTTTAATGACAGCAATCAGTTATATCACAGAATCTATACTACTTTTGCACAGCAATTACACAAGCATTCACAATCACAGCACAATCACAGCAGACACAGAGTTTTATAGTGGTTCCCCAAGTTTTGGGTACATCCACTTTCCTCCTTCGCCTATCTAGCAGTGTACTAGATTCGGCCAAACTCCTCCACTGTCTCAGAACCCAAATTGGTTCATACACCTCAGGCCCAAGGCCCTACAACTCAGCTTTTCCCAAAGCCTACACTCAGCCACAAAGGCCTACACTCAGCCAACAAGGCCTACACTCAGCCACAAAAGGCCTACACTCAGAGATTACAATCTCCTACACTCAGGCTCTCAAGCCCTACCCTCAGCCTTTATAATTACAGGCTTACAATTCACTCAGATACAAAGGATCCTACAAGATAAAAATGTTTATAGAAATAATAACTCAGCAACTCAGAAACAAGAGAGGAAAGTTGAGAGTTTCTTGATGAGTTCTTGGAAGAACTCAGCTGGATTCAATCTGACTTAGCTTTCTTCAAAGTTTCTTGAAAGTAGAACTGAATAAGATTGTCTCCTTCTGCAGTTGATCCTTGACCTCTGCCACTTAGAATTCAGAATAAATCTGAACCCTTCTTCTCAGCCTAGTTACAGAGGCTGATTTCTTGAATGGAGCTCTCTCTCTCCAACTTCTTAGATCTGTACTTGGACTGCTAGATCTTCTTGATTTGATACTTGATCAATAACTCTGTGAACCACCTTTTTGAATAACTTCAACTATTTGAACCACAATCTGAACAACAGTTTCTGTAAACTGTATGAGCCTATTTATAGGCCTTCTTCATGGTAACCGGCTGGTCCGGTCCATAACTGAATTCTGACATCTCTGACAGGTGCTGTAGACCGGCTGGAACGGCAGCTGTCAAGTCATCCAGTCAATTCTTGAAAATTTCTAACTGTCTGAAAGTGTCGAGACTTTCTGTCATTAAGTGTCGACACTTATAGACCAAGTGTCGACACAAGTTGTGTAAGTGTCGACACAAGTCTACAAGGTGTCGACACAACTCCTTGTGTTGTAGATACTATGTCTCGACACAGATTCTTCTTCATGTGTCGACACTGAAATTGAGTGTCGACACAAGTACTTGATCTTCTATCTTTTGCTGAATTCTTCTAAGTGTCGACACATCTTCTTTGTGTCGACACAACTTCTTGTGTTGAATCTGTTAAGTGTCGACACTGCTTCTTGGTGTCGACACATAGTCTTCTATGTTGATACTTGCTAAGTGTCGACACAGCTCCTTGTGTCGACACTTGATTCTTCTGTTGAGACTTCAGCTGAGTGTCGACACATTCCCTTAGTGTCGACACTTGTACTTAGAATATTTTGTTGATCTTTCTGTTCTTTGTTAAGTGTCGACACAGCTCCATGTGTCGACACTTTCTTCAAGTGTAGAGTCTTCAGCTGAGTGTCGACACATTGTTCTAGGTGTCGACACATTGTTCTAGGTGTCGACACTTACTTCATGTGTTGACTCTTCTGTTGTGTGTCGACACATTGTTCTGGGTGTCGACACTTATACTTAGTTTCTGCAGACTTTTGCTGAGTGTCGACACAGCTCCAAGTGTCGACACTTTCTGGTGTAGACACAGTTCTTCAAGGTGTCGACACTGCTGTTAAGTGTCGACACTGCTTTTCTGTACTTCCTTCACTGTGTGTCGACACAGCTCCTTGTGTCGACACTTTCTGTCTGGTGTCGACTCTGCATCCCAGGTGTCGACACAATGACTCCAAGTGTCGACACTGCTTGTCTAGGTGTCGACACAAGTCTTCTTGAGTGTCGACACTTTCCCTCTGGGTGTCGACACAAGCTTTCTTAAGTGTCGACACTTTCCCTCTGGGTGTCGACACATGGACTTAGAAACTTTTTGCTTCAGTCCAGTAATTACTTAACCTGCACAAGTAAACTCAACATACATCAAATACATTATGATGTATATCATTGAGTTGGGTGAGGCTTCTTCAAATCAGGTACATTTAACCAATGTACCCAACAGTCCATCACTAGGTGGCTCCATATTTAGAATCAAATCCTCTACATTGAATACATGATGACTACTAATTTTCCTAGTAACATCAAGCTCATAGAAATTTGAATCAGGCTCTCTCATGGTAGTGTGTGGACTTATTCACCTAACACCAAGATTCATAGTTCCTTTAATGGGATTTATAATTATTAAAGGCTCACCAAGGCGCAAAGGGGTCTTGGAGCCTAGGTGCACCAAGGAGCAAAAGGGACTTGGAGCCTAGACGCAAGGCTCAAGGAGCATACGCTCGCCTGGCTAAGGCAAGGTGCAACCACATTCATTTTAAATAACCAACATCAAACATTAGTTCATCTTCTTGATTAGATTCTTCATTTATTCTACTTATTAATCATTCATTACTATCACTTAAAATAGAATCAATGTGGTCATTTACGTAATATTTATGTCTCAACGATCGATTATGTTTCACAAATTATAAATCATGTGAAAATTATTTAGTTCTTACGTTATAGTTTTTTTGGGGAAGAAAAATTTATAACAGAAATTGCACCCAGAGGCGCCTTTTATGCTCCAAAAGCGCAAAAAATGTGCAAACCTCTGAGTCTGGTGAGATTTGATCCTTAGGCGCGCCTGAGGTGCCATATTAATAACATAGAATGGGAACCTCTCATATAGTGTGCAAATCATTACGCAATCACCTTCTTTGAATATTTATTTTCTCATCTGATTACCGACACAAGTTTAAAAATGTTCATTATTTAATATAACTTCACGTCGGAATATGATATGCAAATCATGCAACATATGCAAATAAATGATGACCGACACGATATACTGGCCAAATGCATACACTATATAGCGGTGGAAGTCCATAAGGATGTGTGGTTTATTTGGTGATCCTTTGGGCGGGGTGTAGAAAAATTATCGAGTATACAAAGATCACCTAACTGACTGAGACATTGATAGTGAGCTGCAGAATCGTGATATGTTCATTGTCTCCTAAGGGACGCGAATAATCAGGAGGCTCGCCGGGTGGTCGATAGAAAAATTCGTCATGGAGACAATCTACCAAAGGAATGTTGAAGATACCGACATAAAGATGAAAATCAGGTGGTTCACGTGGTGGTACACATGTGAATTCATCGTGAATGCGATGATCTAAATGGATGTGCAAGACAAGGACACGAGGATGCAACATCGGGATGTGTTGAATGTCTCCTAAAAGAAATAACTCGTCAGATGGCTCTCCAAAAGCCTTAACGGGAGGCTCATCAAAGAATTTAGTCGTGGCAGTATGATCCTTACGATGTGTCATCGGCAATAGTAATCTCCTCGAGAAGAGGAGAAACAATCACGACAAAATTAACACTATTCTCTCGACCTTCACTCAGGATATAACTCGCCATGACAATATGAGGAAGCTCAGGTGAGCATGCTCGGACACATCACCATAGGATCACTAGGTCGCTCAGGCTCGCTCTCAGTCGCGATCACAGGAAATGAATCAGAATCAAAGGATAGACCACTCATTGAACTTAGTACATAACCGGGGTGAGAGAAATTAGTCTCAAGTACCACTTTTATCATGTCCAACGGGTAAGCGTAATCAAAGTGGTAGCCTCAGAATGAGAGAGACTCATACTAATGAGGTCAAGGTGAGCATCCCCTTGACTACCTCTAGTAGATCTCAAGTAATGCTTGCTCATAATGAAGGGCAAGCTAGAATGTCTGCTCAAGGGACTCAGAGTAGTGATAGGTCAACCTAGCACCCATCTCAGATTATAGTCCAGACCGAAATCGGAATGTTGTCATTGCCGACTCCTCTCGTTGAAGGGAGAATAATTCCTCGAGTAGGCGATTCTGATAGGATGCATGCAAATACTTCTAACATAATCTATGCTTCATTTCCACCCAACTAGTGTTGCGGTGAAGACGATCCCGCTCACGGGTCCTCTCAAGGCTAGACCAATTTGCTCTCTCCTGATCTATAAGTATAAGTTTTACATATTTAATGCGTCGCTCCCTGAATAACTCAAAATGATCGAAGTAATATTTCATATATATCTACAAGTCAATAACTGAAAGACTCAAGACTTGATGAACCGTCAAAAGATGGGGCAACAACATGAAATATACACTCTAGATCTCTCTCAAAATGATGATCCTCGTAATAATCATCCCTAAGATAATTGAGTCATGTCGAAAGATCAACACGATCCACTTATGCGCAGGGATAGGGATGATAATCATCGCAGTGATCGTTTATAGCATAGAGGGATCACACTGAGGGGTCGACACGATCTCTGGATGTGGTGTGCAGCGATCAAGAATAATCAATGTAGTAACTTGAGGATATCCCTAAAGGGGCTCTAGGGGATCGAGTGTAAATGGATTCAGGATCCCCAAATAGAGAAGAGGAATGACGATGACAACTAGCCATGAAAGAATCTATAGACTCTACTACTGTCTATTAAAATAAAGTCTGAACCTCTCTGATACCAAATTAACGCAAGATAAATCTATAGGTGAAAGAGATCGAGCGATTCTCTAACCCTAGATGTCATGTAACCAATCACAAATAAATGCAATAGACCTAACAATAACCCTAAAATGCGAGCGTGATGCAAGTACATGCAATCCTACAACGTAAACCTTAAATTTAATGTGGATGTGATTGATTCGATCATATAATGAGTTCTAACGTGCAATTAATTAAAAATATTGATTTTAAAATACTCGCATTTCATCACAATCAATACCAAACTTCTAATTAGTTTAACAAGTAACGATTGTAATTAATTGAAAGTACTAGAACCTAGTGCGGGGGAATGAGAGGACACACTTCTGAGAGCTAACTAGTCAAACTAATCAAGCACAATAGTACTAGCAATAGAATTGTGTCCGTACAAATGTAAAAGACAAAAATAAATGTGAATCTCACCCAAAAGAGTTGTTGGTGTAAGTGTACAAATCCGGACTCCGTTGCTGCGGCAGATGCAATCTGGAAAATAATTGTGATTATCTGGGGGTTAATGCTGCGAAGAGGTGGTTGGTTTATGGAGGAAATATGGTATGGTCTGCTGGAACGGGGGCAATCTGAGGGGGAGGGTGGATTGTTTATGGGGTGGAAGGGTGTTGGAAGGGAATGAGAGGGTTGTTTGGTGGGGGATAGTGGCTGGCCTGTGCTATTGGATTGTTTGAATGTTGTGGGGTGAGTGGAGGAGGATGGTAGGGCTTCAGGAGGGTGTTTGGGGTTAATTTTTGTGGGCGAGGAGTTGTGGAGAGCCAAATGGGTGGTTTTCGAGCCGGCGGGGGTTGGGAAATGCTAGGGAAATGACGTCGGGGTTGGAGGAGGCGGCAGAGGAGACTCCCGTTGTTGTTGTAGGTCAGATGAGGCAGATCCGAAGGACTGTTGACCGGAAGGACTCTCGTGCATGGGAAGGGAGGCGTCGAGATGCAGTGGTTCACGGGAAATTTTCCGGAGGTAAGAGGGATCGTGAGATTCAAAGGAGAATGAGAAAATAGGGGAAGGGGCAATGTTGCAGGTCGACGGAGGCTAGCAGTGGCAAGGAAATGCGAAAGTGAAGGCGTCGGAGCCGCTCGTCGTCGCACCGAGCGGGAGAGAGGCGTCAGACCTCGTATGACTAAGCGGTTTCTCTGGAAAAAACCGTGACTCTCGACTCCTCTTTCATTTTGTTCCTAGTCATATATAGGGTGTGTGGAATTCAGTTAAATATATCCGATGACCACGATCATCCGACGGATAATTTAACATAATTCTCAAAATACAGGTAATTTTTTTTTAAAAAAACTTAAAAATATGAAAAAATGAGTTGGTCGCGATCACAATCTCTGATCGTCCATATAACGATCCAAAAATGTCAAACTCACAAATATCTGAACAGACGTGCAACTGATCTCCATCACAGAGCTCATAAGTTAGATAGAAAAAAGTAATTGGTTGAATTCGTGCTTTTAATAACAGTATAAAGATAATAATGTAGTAAAAATCCAACCCCAGTTCTCATATATCTACTTCTGTCTTAAGATAGCAACTCACATGCATACCTTAGTGAGAAATTTGAGTGAGAGAGAGGAAGAGAGAGAAATTTTGAGTGAGAGAGAGGAAGACAGACCAATGTTTGTAAGCTGATAACCTACCTTTAATTCTCCACAGCTTCATCCCTTCAACTTTGTAGTATGAACATTCACGCAATTCATTCCAACCTCTCCTGTAGGTTCAATCCCCGAAATGATGAAAAAAAACTCGACGCACCGAAACTGAAGCTCACATGGAAGCTACGGGTCACCATCACTCATTCTTTCCGATGGACAAGGGAAAGATCCGATGGTGGCGGTGATTATCCAGGAAGGAAAATGCTAATATGTAGGGGCTGTCGGAGGGGAAAATGGGCCTTTGTGGGCTGGTATTGGCTAGGATGGGCTTGGAGGGGGTCGAGAAGACTGGGGAGTGTGGGTGGCTGTATGAAGGAGCTGGAATGGGAGTCATGGGACTGTGGGGGGGGGGGGGGGGGGGAGGGGAGTGGGTGACCAAAGTTGGTTGTTGGGGGAGGGGTGGGGTGGGGTGGGGGTGGGGGTGGGGGTGGTATGGTGCTTGAAGGATGGATGAAGGGTTGGGTGGTATGGCCAAGGGTGGAGGAGGACTTCGGGAAGGTTGGTTGCGGGGGAAGGTCGGTTGCGGTTGTAGAGAGTGCAAGGAGGAGGTGCAGCGGTGGAGGACTGTGGGAAGGCTGGCGGCGATTGGAAGGACTCCCGTGGATGGGGAAGGTGGCAGAACGCGGATCCGAAGACACCTTCCTAATCTCCTCAGCCAACTGCAATAGACTTCCCCGTCCTCCTCGTAGATACTGACTGCGAACCTGTAATCAATCCCCTCCATAGAAAACCTTCTTGAACCACCCGATATTATCCCAGCCCAACCAAACTCTGACTCTTCATTTCGACCACTCTAACCCAATCATTATTGCCCTTTGGATTAAGACCTACTTTCTTGTTGTGGGTGCCGGGAAGCTCTATTGCAAGGTATCGATTTCTCTTTCAGTTACGAAATTTTTTCATGATTCAAGTGATCAAAAATGGCTCACTTGCAAATTATTTCACTCTCATTATGGTTATTTCTACATTTTTTCGTTTAAATAATGCTTGCATATTACTATGAGCTGAATCCACTGGTAGAAAGCCAAATTGTTGCTTTAAATATTCTTCGCCAAAGTACTAGCTCAATCTCTAACCGCTATGTATATTAACTTCTGTTTGTTTTAAATTCTTGACTTCGCCTACATCAAGTTTGGATATTTACTATACTCTAAATCACCACCAAGGAAGCTGAAGTTTTCAAACAATAAAATATTTGGTAGGAAGAACTTCAAACAATAATTATTTGTACAAGAATTTACAATTGGCTTTATAAACAGATACAACTGTCCTAAACAAGTCTTTAAGATCAAATCTAACACAGGATGAACATGAAGTGAACCCTAATGTGGCCCGAGGGGAACACTAATGATTTGGTGTTAGTATAGTGCTATGGAGAATCTAAATGATGGATGCACATACAATTGTCCAACAATTAAGTAGTAATAAAATCTAGGTTTAATAAAGAAATCCGCAAACAACTACAATTGATTTTAGAGTATTAGTTGTACTAACAATTGCCAGTCATATTGAAATAAAGTGGTCTTCAATTAAATGGTAGGCGTATAAACTTTGTAATAGCACAATGAATGAGCAAATTAATACAAAATAGCATCTCAAATAATGTATTCATCCGCTGAACATTCAACAATAAGTAGTAAGACTTCGTACAAGAAAGTACAAAAGTAATAGAACTGGATGGTGATACAATTGCGGTTCAACACTATTGAAATGGAAAAAAATAAATAGTTGGTACAATATATTCATCCACAAAGAGGTAATTTATAAACGAGCTATTAAACTTAAAACTATGTTGTGAGACTAAATACCAAAGACACATAAAGCCTCTTACTAATAACGTCAACACTCCCCCTCAAGTTTGAAGGGAAACCTCTACCTTGAGAACATCTCCTGTTTCAGCAGCCCCGGAGTAGCAACTGTCGTAGCGGCGGATCATCTCCTGTTTGATCTCCGACTAAGAGATGGTTGGGTTGGACTGCCGAAGCCACCAGGCCCACAAGGGCGGAGCCGTCAAGTCCCACAACGATGGTGGAGATTTTATCCTGCTCGGGAGTGTGGTGGAGGTTGAAATACTATTCTGCTTTGGCGATCCACCCAATCGGGTGAACACTAGAAAAGGAGGGAAGATCCAAAGCGAGGGCGGAGCGACCCGCAAGAGGCGGGGTCGAGGAGTCCCTGGTGTAAAGGAGAGGCGCCGCCCCGAGGATGGACGCGTCGGAGGGCGAACACGCGGAGCCGTTCGTGGAGGAGGCGGTAGAGGGTTGGAGGGCGTCGATCTTGGCATGGAGGGCGAGAATGGAAGCTTGCATGGAGGCGACAAGGGATTCTTGGGTGTTGACGCGGAGGCGGAGGGCCTCAGCGGAGCGCTCCTGCGGCGGATCCGCGGTGGAGCGGGTAGTATGGGTCATCGCGGACGGCGGAAAGAGGCAACGACACAGTGGTGTGCGGCGAACTCCGGCGAGCGCGGGACGGGGGTGCGAAACGCGGGACGCGCTGGATCGGCAGCGACACGATGGTGTGCTGCGTGCTCAGGCGGAACGTAACGCGCGCGGGGGTGGGGGGTGGGGGAGGGGGGAGGGGCCTGGATCGACAGTGGCTGAGGAGAACCTGCGGCCTGCGGCGGGCGGAACGGCAGGATCAGACCAAATTATTACGCTCTAGAAAGAAACCTGGCTGGGGGGAAGGGAGTGCCGACGAAAGTGGTTTAGAAAGAGAATGGGAAGAGGGAGACTAAATTAGGGTTAGGGAAAAAGAAATAACATTCATCCAGCCTACTCAAACAAACATACAACTCCCTCTTTATAGTAGTGGGGTGAGACTAGCCGTCCACAAAATAGAAATATACAACGATGCTGAAATAATTAAAATAAAATCACGAAGCAGCGGTCTACTCCGTGCACCCGGTCCGGGCACGCTTCATTCGCGACCAGCGCGCATAGACCCACCATGGAGTCTCGGCATCGGTGTCATGTAAGTCTGTAACACATACATACTCAAATAAACAATATGCGCAAAGATGTTTGCAACACTAATAAAAATGTGAGAATTAAAAGAAAATTATGATGCTACTCGGGTTGCATCAATAATACATCACAAGCTTTTTGTGCCATTGTTTTTTTTGGAATTTTTAAAGCAATATATTCCAAATTCATGCACTTAAAACAAAATCAAATATCTTTTACCATTAAGATATTAAGTTGCTGATATCTACTTATTTGAGTTCTCTGAAGAAGTTGTTTGTTGCTTATGAAATGCTTTATATGTTTCAAAAGCCAAAACCAGATCGGTTGACATTGATTTTTTGCTTAGTATAATTTTATTCTAAAGAATCAAAACCAGATCTGCTGACATTGATTTCTTGCTTAGTAGAAAACTTTATATTCTAAAAAACCAAAACCAGATCTGCTTACAATGAATTTGTTGCATCAATTATGTAGAAAGCAATCGGCAAACCTTGTATATACTTCTTCAAGTGTAAACTACAAGAGTGAGTACAAATATATAGGAGAAGAGAAGGAAAAAGAATCATATACAAGAGATGTGGGACTAAAG
Source organism: Platanthera guangdongensis (assembly GCA_039583875.1). NCBI lineage: Eukaryota > Viridiplantae > Streptophyta > Magnoliopsida > Asparagales > Orchidaceae > Platanthera > Platanthera guangdongensis. The sequence goes on along the minus strand of CM077149.1, from coordinate 2,110,261 downwards.
GAGAAAGAAGAAATGAGCCTATAAATTGGCATTTACATCGATTTTCCCTATATCATCTAACAATCCCCCGCAGGCTGGAGCGTACAAGTCGTAGGCACCAAGCTTGGACAAGAACTGATAATACAACTTGCGAGGCAATGCCTTGGTAAGGACGTCAGCAACTTGCCCAGACGTGGGAACATGTTCAAGCTTCAGCTCCTTTGATTGAACCTTTTCTCGAACGAAGTGACAATCAACCTCGATATGTTTAGTCTACTCATGGAACACATGATTCTTTGCAATGTCTATTGCAGCTTGACTGTCACAAAACAAAGTTGAAGGTGAGGACAATTTAACTCCCAAAAGTGGAAAGGAAGAGGAGAAATACTTGAGTGATCTTATTCATCCATATAAGGGATAATATATAGGAAATACATTGACACTTACAACTTGACTAAAGATGTGGGACTAAACCCACTCACTTACTAATAGACCAATATTAATACTAAACTAATAATCTCAACTCTCCACCTCAAGCTGGAGGAGAAACCTCAAGCTTGAAAACATCAATAGAAATGATAAATGTGGTAGACAAAGGTGGGACAGACGGGCGACCGGGGATACTCCTACACACAGTACACCCATAGGAAAGAAACCACACATACGAATCCACGAGACCGCGAGGATAACATCACACACGCATGGATCTACGGGACCGCGAGGATAACACCGCACACACGAATCTACGAGACTGCGGGGATAACACCTCACACACAGATTTACGTGATCGAGGGGATAAGAGAGAAAGTGGAAAAACAGCCACCAAAGGCCATACCACCTAGGAAGCACCGGTACGGGTACGAGTACCGGGTACGATACGTATCCGGTACGACGGTACGACAAAATTTTTAAATCAAAGATACAGGTACGGTGGGATACGTTGTATTAAATATAATAAATATGTATATATATCTCACAAATGTAATTAAAAGTTCTCAAAACAATATTAGATCTAGTATAATTGCATAAATCATCAATTTTTATACCTTATACATACTAAACAACATGAGTATGAAAAATTAACAGCGCATGTATATTAGTAAAAAAACAAAATAATAAAATTTAAGTCAAATTCTTTATAATTTTAACGGAAAAAAAGATACTTAAATCTGAATCGAATTTTGTTGTAAACAAACACCGCTAAATGCATTTATGGTTTATAAAATTTTCTTTTCTAAAAGTCACACAAAAATCTTTTGTTTACTTTAGAAAACATACTCTATCACAATATGCAGAACGATCTGGCAAGTCCAAATATATCTACGAATTAGAGTAACAGGTGCATCCGCCGAGTATCGGGTACGTACCAATATACGATACGCATCTGATACGGGTACGTGACCCTCATGGAAGTATCAGTGCTTCATAGCATGCTACCTATCAATCATCAAGAAAAAACTTGGGAGACACAACAACACACGACATAAGCCTAGAGGCCGTGTGAGACTAAGACGAACAACGGGAAAGATCACCCTTGCCGCCCTCATCCCAAACACTCCCCCTCATGCGAAACTCACGTGCATATAGGCATAACACGATGATAGGAAACAACTTACTAAGAACAGAAAAATTAAAAAACCACATAAAACGATCGATAAACAACATAACTTCAGCATCGGCGAGATACCAGCACCCTCGGAAGCGGCTGCAGTGGCTGGAGCATCTTTGATGAGCAGCGGGAAGAAGCTACCCAGAGATATCAGAGTAAGAAGCTACGCAGAACAGCGACACAACAACAACAACGACAAAGAAACATCAAGAGGATCAGACAGGGACGACGTAATAAGCAATAGTCAACGCATCGATAGAAGAATCCGTCCGGAACAGGGATCCTCCAGGAGCAGCACCAGCCGCTGTCGACGGAGAAGAGGAATCACGGCCAGCGGCGGGGTCTGCGTCTAGGAACAGAGACGCAGTCTCCGGCGTTGATGGAAGCAACAGACGCCAGCGTGGATGGGAGAAGCAAGCGTCAGCGTCAGAGTCGATGAAAGAGCAGACGTCGTCGTCGACGAGAACGAGCGTAGCAGCATACGAGAGAGGAAGCAGTTGCTGCAGCGGGAGATCAGGAAGGCTGCTCGAAACCGGAGAAGAAGATAACAGACAGTGCCGGAGGAAGCTCCAGCGGCAGAGTAAAAACAGGATCGACGCCAGGAGAAGCTCCAGCGGCAGAGATGAACGGGATCTGGGCGGCACACGGCGGAAGTAGGCGAGATCGGAGCCGCTCTTGTCGACGAAATTAGCGATCGACTTCGTCGACAGGAGCGGGTGAGGCGTTGGAGGAGAACGCGGGATGAGCGCCGCGGGATTAGGGCTTCAACGCAGCAGGCAGGCGAGAGTGGTCGAAGTGGCGAAAGTGCGGCCCGTGAGCGGAAGCAGCGAGCAAAACCCGAACCGGGAGGCAACGCTATTGCTCTGATACCAAGTTGAAAGGAAGAGGAGAAATACTTGATTGATCTTATTCATCCATATAGGGGATAATATATAGGAAATACATTGACACTTACAACTTGACTCAAGATGTGGGACTAAACCCACTCACATACTAATAGACCAATATTAATACTAAACTAATAATCTCAACTCCAAATACATTAGAAGACTTTCAAGCCAGGTTAGTTCGGATGTAACAGTCGACATTGCACGGTACTCAGCCTCAGCAAATGAGCGAGCAACCACCGTCTGTTTCTTACTCCGCCATGTGATGAGATTTCCTCCAAAGTATGTACAGAAACCAGTAGTAGAACGCCGATCATCCAATAAGCTCGCATAATCTGCATCCGAGTATGCAATAAGAGAAAGAGAGGAAGATGCATTATACACAAGTCCTTGCCTAGTGGAAGTCTTCAGATACCTGAGAATGTGTTCCACTGCCTGAAGGTGAGAAACCCGTGGGGTATGTATAAATCGGCTGACCACACCAACTGCAAATGATATATCTGGTCTTGTAACTGTTAGGTAGATCAATTTTACTACAAGACGACGATAGTATTCCGGATTCGGAAGTAGAGAATCAAGATCCCTGAGCACATAACATGTGGTTGACTTCCATCGTGATTTCCGCAAGTTTGCTACCAGAGAGGCCAACATCTTGCAGAAGGTCAATGCAATACTTACGCTGAGATAAGACAAGGCCATCAGGTCGTCGTGCTACCTCTAGTCCAAGAAAATATCGAAGATTTTCCCACATCTTTGATTTGAAAGATAGAGTTTAAATGCTGCTTAACATGTTGTATCCCAGCGGAGTCATCACCAGTGATCAGAATATCGTCGACAATAAACCAAAAGTATTATAGTCTCAGTTGATTGGTGGCGAGTGAAGAGAGAGAGGAATCTGTCGAGCTTTGTTTGAAGTCAACCTCACGAACGACCTTGCTGAATTTTCCAAACCACGTCTCGTGGAGACTGTTTGAGACCATAAATAGAATTTGCGAAGTAAACATACATGAGACTCCCCCATGGTCTCAAACCCGGGCAGTTGATGCATGTATACTGTTTCAAGAAGATCGTCATTCAAGAAAGCATTCTTGACATCCAGCTGATGGAGGGACCACCGACGATGAACAACTAAGGAGAGCAGGACCCGAACTGAATTTAATTTGGCGATTGGGGAGAAAGTTTCCTCATAATCAAGGTCGTACTGTTGGGTAAAACCTCCGGGCCACAAGTCGAGCCTTTAAGCGATCAACTGTCACATGACTCACATCCGCAGCATGTTTGATAGTAAAGATCCACTTGCAGCTAACACAACTGTGACCAGGAGGAAGAGACAAGATCCCGACTGTGATTACCCCATAGAGTAGTCATTTCTTCGTCCATGGCGGTACGCCACCGTGGATGCTGGAGGGCTTCCTGCACAGAGTTAGGTATAGAGATAGAGGAGAGAGAGAGAGAGAGCAAATGTAAGAAGAGGCGGAGACAGCCGATGTAGAGAGACATAATTGGCCATGGGATGTGCTGTCGAGGGGGATGCCAGATCAACAGGCCGCGAGAGCACACCGATAGAGGGAAGCTGCTGCAGGGCATATGGGCGTGGAGGATGACGAGCATACAATTGGATGATAGGAGGTTTGGAAGGGACTGGTGGTGATGTGAGAATCAGAAGCAGAGGAGTAGGGAGAAGTGGTGGAAGTGTGAAGTCGTTATAGGTACGGTGGGCCGAGGTAGCGGAGGAGGAAGAAGGGGATCAGAAGGACTGGTGTGATATGGTTAGTCTTCATGAAAGGAGACATCAACAGACACAACCATCTTACCAGTGGTAGGATAAAAGCAGACGTACCCCTTCTGAGTGCGGGAGTACCCAACAAACATAGCTTTGGTAGCACGAGGGGATAGCTTGTCAGTAGAAGGACGAAGGTGGTGGACATAACAGGTACACCCAATCACACGAGGTGTGAGAGAGAAGGGGGTCGTGGATGGGTAAAGGAGAGTAATGAGTGCCACAAAGTTGAGAACGAATGACGACATGCGATTGATGAGGTGACAAGCTGTAGAAACAACAAAGTTCAAATAAAGAGGGGGAACCTGCATTTGGATCGTGAGAGATCTAGCCACATCAAGGAGGTGGCGATTTTTCTGTTCTGCTATACCATTCTGTTGAGGGGTATATGCACACGAAGTCTGATGTAGAATACCGAACTCAGCGCACAGATTGGAGAAGGTGCGACCAGTATACTCTCGAGCATTGTCTGTACGAAGTGTTTTTGCACAGGTAGAAAACTGAGTGAGAGTTTCAGTAAGAAACATACGGAATGTAGTTGCGAGTTTGGTACGATCGCGAAGTAAATACAACCAGGTAACTCGCTAGTAATCATCTATAAATATAACAAAATATCGATACCCAAAAACACTAAGGACCTTATAGGGCCTCCAAATATCAGAATGAAATAAGGATAAAGGAGCATTGCTCCGAGTACATGAAGAAGGAAAAGATACACGGTGTTGTTTGCCGAAAATACATGATTCACAAAAAAAATCTTGAAGAGAAATAGTATGAAGAACTTTCTTGAGAATTGGAAGAGGAGCATGCCCATGACGACGATATCAATCATTGGTGGAGACAGTGGTGAGAGCAGCAGGAGAAACATCGAGAAAATACATCCCGTTAGACAGCCGCCCTCTACCAAGTATATTCCGTGTTAGTCGATCCTGCATAACAAATGAAGTGCGTGAGAAAATAACAGGACAATCAAGATTTTGTGTGAGACGGCTAACAGAAAGTAGATTAAAAGGAGAGCCCGGAACATGAAGCACCGAGAATAAGGAGAGGGAAGGAGTAAGAGGAAGATGAGCAGAGCGAGAAACCGGGATCGTGTCACAATTAGCCACAGTGATGTGCTTGGGGTAAGAAGTATCTAAATATTTAGGCGGCCGCTGCGGAGAGAGATGATGCGTAGCACCCGAGTCCACAATCTAGTGATAGCTGCGTGAGAGGCAAGATATACCTTCATTGGAGATCGAGATCACGGATCCAGAGGAGCGACTAGCCACTCCTTGAAGTTGTTGGAGTTGAGCATGCAACGCAGCAATATCATCACTAGTTGTGGAGGGAGGTGTGGGAGCGACTGTGGCAGTAAGGTGAGGGGGTAGGCCATATTTGCGGTAGCATGTGGCCTCCAGATTGTCATCCCTGCCGTAGTAAGAGCACTTAAAGAGAGTTCGACCACCACAAACGCGTCCCCGAGACTGGCGACCACCACGAGCTGGTGGACCACGATTAGATGGAGCGAGAGTGGCAACGAGCTGCTGAAGGAGAGCTGGAGAAGAAGGCGGAGCATCCGGAGGAGTAACTTTTAGGAGCATCGAGCACACATCCGAGAGGGATGGAGTAACAACGGATGATAGAACATGAGCACAGACACTATGAAGATGTGAGGGAACACGGGCCATCATCATAGCAATTCCCACTGCCTCCTTCTGCTGTCATTGAGTAACCAAGTCCGTGGTGGGAGGCTGATGCTGGATCCAAGCCTCAACAAGCGTTTTAGCCCGTGCAACAAAAGAGGTGATGCCTCCAGTAACTCCAGCGTCGAGGGATTGAAGGTCAGTAAGAATGTCAAACAAGTGCTGAAGACTGTTCTTCACAGAGTAGAGAGAATGAAGATCAGTCCGCATAACATGAGTAGTCTCATGTTGCATAGCCATACAATATGGCTCAGTGTCCAGAGAATTGAGAAGCCAAGATTGAACCTGTCCGTCGTCACAGATCTACTCATCAGTGGGTTTAGTGGGAGGCCTGGCGAGATGATGGAGACCTTTAGTTTGGAACACACGCCGAACGGAGTGTACCCACTCCACAAAATTTTGTTTACCACGAAGAGAAATAGTGGTAATGCGTAGCTCATCCCGAAGCTCAAGAGGAGCAGTACGAGGATAGCCTGGAAGTGGAGAAGAATCAGCAACAGTGGTGGAATCTGAAGCCATAATACTGGGCTGCGACTAGGCACAGTAACCGGGAGGTTAGACGACACGCGTTTAGCCGAACAGAACCAGCAGCTACTATTTAAGTAACGCTGAGAGCAGCGAGGAGAAGTAGTCGCGGAGAGAAGCGACTAGAAGAGGTCGCTGGAGGCAGCGACTAGAAGAGGTCGCGCGGCAGGCACCGGCAAAGCGGAGAGAGGAAGTCGGCAAACCGAGATGGTCAGATTGACCACCAAACTGGTAAGAACAGACCGCGCAGTTAAACAGGTTGTAGTTAGCAGCAAGGCGGCAGAGCGGCAAAGCATGGATGAGGCCAGCAATAAGAAGAGGATGGCGAACAGGCAGAAAACCGAGCGGGTAGAAGCAGACTGCAACAAGAGCAAGGACCGGTCGGTTAGCAGCAGTCCGCATCGGTTAGAAAAAAATGGGAAGCCGCGGCGGACAGAGAGTAGCACGAGGCGGTTATAAAAAAAACTAACCGTACTGGAGTGGGTTCCACGAGCCAGAGAGAGAAGAAGAGGAGAGGTGTATCCACGGGAGAGAGGAAGGAGGCGGTTCGAGAAGTCGAGAAGCCACAAAACCGAGCGGTAAGAGGAAGGACCAAGCCACCCTATTAAACAGAAAGACCGAGCGGTTAGGGAAGAAGAGAACCGAGCGTTTAGATACAGGACGGACCGTTTGCCTCTGATACCGTATAGAAAGCAATGGACAAACCTTGTATATACTTCTTCACGTGTAAACTATAAGAGAGAGTACAAATATATAGGAGAAGTGAAGGAGAAAGAATCTTATACAAGAGATGTAGGACTAAAGGAGAAAGAAGAAATGAGCCTATAAATGAGCTTTTACATCAATTTTCCCTATATCATCTAACAAATTATGTTATTTAAAATTCCACAACTTAGTTCGCATATAGTGTTGAAGCCAAAATCTGACCTCAACGAAAGTTCGAAAGCAGCGGCGTAGCCAACACCTACTTGTCCCAAGCTCTGATCTCCGACTGGTTGTGAAGGACCAGAAACCGACCCAAGACCTCAGCAGGGAGGTCCCACCTCTTACCCGAAAGATTTCTGAGAGCTTCCCCTCTAAAGACAAAAGCTGGGCTTGAAGCTCCTCAGAAAGCACAGGAATCTGTTTTAAAGTCCCGGGGAAAAAAGAGTCCTTTCTGAAGAACACCTATGGGTCTATTTATAGGCCTCTGAGTTTGAACTGCCAATAACCAAACTGAACCGACCTGAAATTAGCAAAATACCCTTGGTCGGGTCTGCCAACAGCCAAACCTCGCTGTTCTGAAGGGCTATATGCAGACCACTGAGGGCAAAAGCGTAAAATCACCTGGGGCTAAAAAGGTGAACCACTTTCCAGCTGAGCCGGTTCCTGACCAACCACTGAACCGGCGCTCGGCGAGAGCACCGCCTCGCGGGGGAGAGCTCCTTCCCATGGGGCTCGTCTCGCATAGCGGATTGGCCCTCGCCTTGCGACTGGTCCTTTCTCTGGGCCCGTCTCGCCTAGAGAGGCTCTCGCCTGAGCCGCTGGGCCCCTCTCGCCCGAACCGCTGGGCCCCTCTTGCTTAGCGAGCCGGCCCTGGCCTGGCAAGGAGCCCTCTTCCTGGGACCCACTCGCCCAGCGAGTAGGCTCTGTCAAAGAGCCCATCTCGCCTTACCTTCCTCTCTCTTCGAGCCCGAACTGTTCCTGCGAGCCCGAGGTTGTACACGATCTCCGCTCTTTTCGAGGTTGTTTCAAGCTCGGAAAGAAAGTCCAACCGAGACTTGTGTCATTAAAGTGTATTTGAGGGCGTATTTATGAGGGAATCTTTGGTGAGACCCTCCACCAGAGCCTATAAATATAGGATTCCTACTTCGTATAGAGGATGCCCCCTTTCACACTTCCTCCTTCCTTGGCTCTACTGCAATCATGTCTCACAGCCAGAGTTTCCGCAAGCGCCTTGCGATGGTGCGCAAACAGAACAAGGCCAACGTGGCCGCTCTGACCACGACTCTGGTTCGCGCCCCACCCTCCCTACTGTCATCATCGTCTCGCCTGAAGAAGGTAAAGACAGGCGGCCCCCCTTTCTCGGCCGAGGAGCCATCTCGCGCTGCCCTGGACATCCACCCCTCTCCTCCTCCCGCATCTCCTAGAGAGAAGGAGGTGAGCTCTCACTTTTGTCCCTATTACCCCTTCATCCGCATCTGCTTACTTATCATCTTCTTCTTCACCGACCAGAAAGTCCGAGTGATGACACCGTCGTCCACCGCGAAGATTCTGACTCACCACAGCCTTCCACCCCTCCATCTACTTCTCCCAGCGAGATGAAGGACGACCCTTCTCAGGCCGCCGGGACCTCCCGCCATCCTGGTAAAAAACCTTTCCTCTCGCTTCTCTGTCCCGCTCGCTACTCTCACACCCTCCTGCGAGAGCCTCCCTTACTATGCCCCTCGATTCCTTGCATAGGCGCCTAGACCAACTCGCCTGCTGAGGAGCTCTTTAGGCAACTCGCCGTCTCGCCCCCTCCTCCCATAGATGAGATTGAAGACTACCAGGGCGACCTCATGGACCCGCTGGAGATGAAGCGCAAGACAACCGAGATGTTCCGGAAGCACGCGCGCATCATTCGCTCACTGAAGCAGGACAAGCAGGCGGCTGATAGGCGAATTGAATGGCTGAAGAATGAGTGCGCTCGCTTGTCCTCCGAGGTTGATGCCGAGATAGATGTTGATAGGACCGACCCTCAGGCCATTATCAGCGAGGTCGACATGCAGCTCCGTCTTGCACGTCGTGGGCTTGATGTCGTTCGCGCCTTCCACACGCACAGTAGGCCCCCCTGCGCGGGGGCTCGCGGTGGCCGCTGGAAATGGCTCCCGTATTAAAGACCGCCCTGCTCGTCCCGTTTTATTTGTCCGTCTCGCTCTTTTCTTCCTTTCCCCTAAATTCTGTAATAATTTTGTAACATATTATGCTTCCGTCTCGCCAATAACCTAGGGTTTGAGAACATGGTGTCCGCCTTATGCGGGATGGTATATTTAAATTTTTACTGCTGCTGGCTTAATTTCTTAATTTCTTTTATTCTTTTTAATTTATTTATTCTGTCCTGCCTTGCTGAGGAAGCCTGTGATGGGCCACACGAATCGAGGTTTAGGAGAGAGAGAGTGAACCGTCGGCCGACTCTTCCCCTTCCTGCATACCTTTTTTTCCCGCCTATTTTCTGTTTGTCCATATCCGCTATAAATACTCCAGCCCCCCGGATCAGAAGGATATTCGCGACTTCACCGCTGCCGCGCCCAAGCCCTTGCCCCTTGCTTCTTCTGTCTCGCCCATCCCTCTCGCTCTTTGTTCCTCTCGCTCCTTCCTTCCTCGGCCGTCTCGCCGATTTTCTTTCTCACTATTTCTTTTCCCTCAACCATCTCGCCCCCATCCGTCTCGCCTAGAATGGGGAAGAAGAAAGTCGAGGAAGGCGAGGGGCGCAGTCGCTGCGGGAAATGGTTTACCGACCAGGACTTCCCTCTCGGCAGGCTTTTTGACGAAGACTACCGTGATTTTGTTCGCGAGTACATGAGGGAGGGGCTCGAATCGCGGCCCCCCAAGGTCGGTGAGGCGATCAACACCTACTACCCGGGAGAGCTCGCCTTCCCCGTCTCGCACTTCGAGGCGGGGTTGAGATTGTCCCTCTGGCCGGAGGTAAAACAGGTCTTTAAGTACTTCGGCGTCGTCCCCGCGCAGTTTAACCCGAACGTCATTTCGGTGTTAATCGCTTTCGCCAGCTACATGCGATGGGAGCGCATCGAGTTTAGCTTGACGGTTTTCTGCAAGCTCTTCATCTACCACGCCAACGCCGACGACGTCTCGTACTTCACTGGGCAAGGGCTCAAGGTGTGCGAGACGCCCAATAAGAACCATCATTGGCTCACCAGGTTCGTGTTCATCCGTGGCGACTTCGGGGGCGTCCCGCTCGCGCCTGTGTCACCCCCGAGAGCTTTTATGTGTCTCCGTAGGTGGGCGGCACGGACAAGCTGCTGTACGACTTCTTCGTCGGCAAAACATTCGAGGTCAACTTCTTGCGGCGGGGCCTCGACTCGCTACCTCCTGTGCTCCCCGGCGAAGGTACTCTCGCTCTCTTGTCTTGCGTTTTATTGTTTTTCGTCTCGTCCATCTCATCACCCCCTTGCTTGTTTTAGGAGAGTGGGTCATACCAGTCCACCCCCCTACAAGAGTAACAACCAACCAAACAAGGGCCTCAGTCTCGCCAGCGCGGCGATCGAGGCGGCGAGAGGGTCCCTGGCTCCTGCCCCTCCGAAGAGGCCTGCAGACGACACCGCCCCCTCTCGCTCCAGCCCTCCCAGGAAAAGGATGAAGAAAGTTGTGGCCCTCTCCAAGGGAAAGAAGAAGGCCCCAAAGTAGGAGATGTCGGGGTCCTTGAGCCCCATCTCCGTAGGGGACTCACAATCGCCCCGCTCGCCTCCTCGTCAAGCCGTCTCGCCCGCCCGCAAGACGACTCTACCCGACCAGCCTGCCGCGACTTCTAATCAACCGGCTGTCACTACGTCTCGCGAAGCTGCTTCCTCCAGTCGTCCCGCCCCCTCTTCTCATCAAAACTTCAATCTGGGCCTCGTGGTCCAAGATGTTGTCGGCGACCCCGTTCTTGTGTGGGAGAGGGACGTCAACCGTGTGTCCATCTTCACCCTCCTTCCTCCTTGGAAAGAGCAGGAGCTTCCCCCCAGCCACGCCTTCGCTGTGGGCTACGGCCTTTACGGTGGTCCCGAGACAGTCTGCCCCGAGAGCGAATCCTCGCGAGACCTCGTCCTGAAGACCTCCCATGCCCAACTACGCGCCTTGGAGCTCTCGCATCGCACCTCGCGCCGCCTGATTTATACCAACAAGAAATGGAAGGACACCGAGACGAGCCTGGTGACAGTGCGAGAGAAATCCGACGACCTCGCGAAAAGGCTATCCGTCGTCGAGACCCTCCTCGCGAAAGCCCAGGGCGGCGTGGTAAGCCTTAGCCTTATCCTTGGATTATCCTTTTTTAAACACTCTTGGCTAATGACTGGGCGTCTCGTAGGATGCTGAGATGGCGGAGCGGATGTACTCGCGCATGGCGGCCCTGGAGGAGGAGAATAAGGATTTGAAAGCTCAGATCACCCGCCTCCAGGACAACGCCCCGTCGTCGTCTCGCCGCAAACCCCTCCAGGCCCCTCCGCCTCATTATTCTCTGGATGAAGTTGAGGAGCAGTGTCGAGACGCCAGCATCAGGGCGGCGGAGCTGGTTCTAAAGATGATGAACGGAGCTGGGGGTCGTGAAGGAAGACTCCGAAACGGTGACCATTCGCGATCTGGTCCCCCAGCTCTATGGCGAGGAGAGCGAAGATTCTTCTTCCAGCGAGGAGGACATGCTGCCTGCGAGATCCAGAATCCCTCTCCTCCTTTTTTTGCTTATGTATAACTTAGCTTCTTTTTGAGTTTTATTCTGTGATCAGTTTGAAAATGTATTCATAACACTGTGATGAACTGATACGGATCAAATGCACAAACTCTTGACCAGTTCATTTAGTTTACATTTTGCGAAATGATTCATTGGCTTGCTTCTGTTTGCGAGACGGTGCTACCCACCGTCTCGCCGCCTCGCTTTTACCCTTTTTCACTTTGTTTTATTTTGTCTACTGCGAGACGACCCTTTGATGCGCTCACGCTCGCGAGACGGGGCTACGTCTAGTCTCGCTGCTCTGTTGGAGAGTTGACTTTTTTCAAAGCGCGAGTCGTCACTTCCCCATCTTATTTATGCAGGGGACCAACTGATATAACCCTCTCGTCTCGCCTCAGGGTACTTCTGGCGCGAGTGGCTTTTAGTGACTTAACTTGCTCCCCTATTATTAGGCCGAGCCTTCTATCCCGCGCGAGTGCCCACTCCCTGTAGGCGATACCATCCCCGGGGCCGCCAGCTGGGAGTGCCCCCACTCGCACTGCTCCAGTCTGTGCCTCCCCTAATTTATTTTTCATGAGATTAAGTAGGGATGTTCTTTAAGGAGGTTTCTCCGACCACTCTGTCATCGAGTGAGCTTACAGCCCTGCCAGCTAATGAGAGCCTGTGCGCAGCGGGTCTACCTGGGGCCGAGCCAGGCTCGGGGTAGTGCAAAAGTCTCCAAGAACCAAGAACCAAATCTCCATGAACCAATCCTCTCCCCCACAAGCGAGCCTTCGGACCTGCCAACTAATGAGAGCCTGCGCAGCGGGTCTACCTGGGGCCGAGCCGCGCTCGGGGTCCCTTACCCCCACAGGCGAGCCTTCGGACCTATCAGCTAATGAGAGCCTGCGCAGCGGGTCTACCTGGGGCCGAGCCAGGCTCGGGGTAGTGCAAAAGTCTCCAAGAACTAAGTCTCCAAGAACCAATCCTCTCCCCCACAGGCGAGTCTTCGGACCTGCCAGCTAATGAGAGCCTGCGCAGCGGGTCTACCTGGGGCCGAGCCGCGCTCGGGGTCCCTTACCCCCACAGGCGAGCCTTCGGACCTGCCAGCTAATGAGAGCCTGCGCAGCGGGTCTACCTAGCGGCCGAGCCAGGCTCGGAGTAGTGCAAAAGTCTCCAAGAACCAAGAACCAAGAACCAAGAACCAAGTCTCCAAGAACCAATCCTCTCCCCCACAGGCGAGCCTTCGGACCTGCCAGCTAATGAGAGCCTGCGCAGCGGGTCTACCTGGGGCCGAGCCGCGCTCGGGGTCCCTTACCCCCACAGGCGAGCCTTCGGACCTGCCGGCTAATGAGAGTCTGCGCAGCGGGTCTACCTGGGGCCGAGTAGCGCTCGGGGTCCCTTACCCCCACAGGCGAGCCTTCGGACCTGCCAGCTAATGAGAGCCTGCGCAGCGGGTCTACCTGGGGCCGAGCCAGGCTCGGGGTAGTGCAAAAGTCTCATCTCCTTGCCGTCAGAATTTCACAGTAGGTAAAAGCAAAAGTAAATTGAGGAACATAGTATGATAAACTTGACTTTGAGTATACAATTTCACTTTCTCCCTTCTCATGGGTAGAAGCGCTTTAAGTCGTCGTCGCTCCAGGTGTGGCTCATGGACCTACCCTCCACGTCCTGGAGGTGGTAACCTCCCGTTCTCAGGACCCTCTCGACAATATAAGGCCCTTCCCAATTTGAGTTGAGCTTACCCACTGGGGCAGATCTCCCCGCAGCATCAACTTGCTTCAGCACCAGATCTCCTTCCGTGAACTGTTTGATCCTGATATGCTTGTCAAAGTTTTTCGCCATCCGCCGTTTGATCTCTTCCTGCCTGATAGCTGCGACATCGCGTAGCTCTTCTACCATGTCCAACGAGAGGCGTAAGTCCCCTTCATTTTCCAGCCTCCAAGTTTTTTGCATCCTTCCGTGAACTGTTGGCCAACAAGATCTCCTTCCGTGAACTGTGGAGGCGGCCAACAAGATATCTCATTCGTGTCAAGTGGAGGCGGCCAACAAGATCTCCTTCCGTGAACTGTTTGACCGTTGCTCCTAGTGGGCAGAGGAGGTTCCTCCTAGTCATGATTGATTACTTTTCAAAATGGCTGGAGGTCAAGGCATTGACCAAGGTCACCTCACAAGTCATCAGGAATTTTGTCTGGGGAGAGATCATATGCAGGCACGGGCTCCCCCAGGCGATAGTAACAGACAATGGGCCCCAGTTTGTCAGCGAAGAGTTCATCAACTTCTGCGCTCAGCTGGGGATAGACCTTAGATTTGCCTCCGTACATCACCCCAGCCGGAGGAAAAGGCCCGACTAAATCCATCCCCCAGATGGCGAAAGCCATGGTGTCGTGATGCTTCGGAGCCTTTGAGCGGGCAAGAGCTAGAGGGGGGCGTACAGCTGACACTTCCAGCACCTCCTCGCAAACTCAGCCGCATCCTTCCTCAGGGTCTGCCAGAAATACCCTTGCCTCACCACCCTTGCTTCCAACGTCCTTCCCCCTGAGTGACTGTCGCATTCACCTGAATGCACTTCCTCCAGGATCCTCGGGATCTCCTCCTCGATCACACACCTTGTCAGGAGTCCCGACAATATCTTCCGATGTAACCCCCCTTCCATCATTAGGTAATGAGCCGCCTTATGCCTGAAGCTTTTTGCATCCTTGGCCCCCTCCGAAAGCTCGCCAGTGGTTAGGAAGGTCACCAATGGATCCACCCACGAGGGTCGCCGATCCACCTCCATCAACTCTCCTTCCTCGATTGCCGGTCGAAATAGCTCAGTCAGGGTCCCTCCTCCCCGAGGTCCAAACTTAGCCAACCGATCGACAGCTATACTCTCTTCCCTGGGAACATGTTGGATTGAGAACGTCCAAAACCCTCCGATGATCGCCCTCACCTTGGATAAGTACTTCACAAGGGTGGGCTCCCGAGCTTCGAACTCTCCTCGGATCTGTGATGCCACCACCAACGAGTCCGTAAAAGCCTCCACATCCTGGATCTCAAGTTCCTTTGCCAAACGAAGGTCGGCTATCACGGCCTCGTACTCCGCCTGGTTGTTAGTCGCTGGAAAGTGCAAGACCACTGCTTGTTCTATAGTGACCCCTTGAGGGCTTATCAACACCACCCCTGCTCCGAGAGAATGCTTTCTCGAGGCCCCGTCAACCATCATCTTCCACGCCTCCTGCGGTCGCGGCTCCTCGACCCCGATCTCAACAACGTAGTCTGCCACGAAGTCAGCCACCATTTGTGCCTTAATGGAGAGTCTTGGCACGAATGAGATATCAAACTCGCTCAATTCGATAGACCACTTGGCCAACCTGCCCGAGTGCTCCACTCCCTCAAAAATCTTGCGAAGGGGATGGTCCGTCACCACCCTGATCGAATGCGCTTGGAAGTACGGCCGGAGCTTCCTGGCCGAAATGATCAAAGCATACGCCAGCTTTTCCAAGATGGGGTAGCGGAGCTCCGCCTTCTTCAGGATCTTGCTAACGTAGTAGATTGGCAATTGCTTCTTCCCCTCTTCCCTGACCAGGACAGAGCTCACGACCTCTGCTCCTACTCCGAGGTACAAGGCTAGATCCTCCCCCTCCTTTGGGCTTTGAAGTAGAGGAGCCAGGGAGAGCTGCCTCTTCAGCATTTGGAAAGCCTCTTCACATTCGGCGGTCCATTCGAACCTTTGAGTACCCTGTAGAACTTTGAAGAACGACGAGCATTTTTCTCCCGACCTCGAGAGGAATCTGCTTAGCCCAGCCAGCCTGCCTGTCCAGCGCTGGACCTCCTTAGCATTGCGTGGTGACTCCAGCTCTAGGATGACCTTCACCCTATCTGGGTTAGGCTCCCCCCTGCCGGGGTCAGAAGATGCCCAAGGAACTTCCCGCGGCTCGCCCCGAAGACGCACTTCAAGGGGTTCAGCCTCATCTTGAACTTCCGCAGGGTGGCGAACGTCTCCTCCAGGTCCCGAAGGTGCGAGTCCACACACTTGCTCTTGACCATTAGATCGTCAACATAGACCTCCAGGTTCCTCCCCTTTTGACCCTGGAAGACTCGATTCATCATGCGCTGGTATGTAGCCCCTGCGTTTTTCAACCCAAAGGACATCATCTTATAGCTGAAACATTCATCCCTCGTGATGAAGGAGACGTCCTTGACGTCAGGAGGGTGCATTTGGATCTGGTGGTAACCTGAAAAAGCATCCAAAAAACTCATAATAAAAAAACCAATGGCTGAATCAACCAGCGCGTCGATTCGAGGCAGGGGGTAGCAATCTTGAGGCATGATTTATTTAATAAGGAAAAATTGATACACATGCGCTACTTCCCTCCCCTTTTTTTACCATTACCACGTTGGAGACCCAGCCTGGATACTGGATCTCCGAGATGAAGCCAGCCTCCAGAAGCTTCTTGACCTCCTCGCGGATGGGTTCCTCCAGCTTGGTAGCGATGACCCTCATCTTCTGGCGAATGAGGCGCGTCCGGGGGTCCAGGTTCAGGCGATGGCAGACCACATCTGCATCGATGCTCGGCATGTCAGCCGCGCTCCAAGCAAAGATGTCGACGTTGCTCTGGATGCAAGCCCGCACTCGCTCCTGATCCTCGGGACTCAAGCCCCCGCTGATCCGTACCCCCTGCACCTGGCCAGCGCTGGTGAAGACTTCCATCTCCACCACCTCCTCAGCCGGCTCTAGCCGCGACTGCTCCCAACCGGCCCTTGCCTCATCTTCCTGCCCAAACTCTTCCTCCCCTCCTGCTTCCTCAACCTCCATCGCCTCCCCCAGGCTCTCATGCTGCTGCTGCTCGACCTCCACGCCCTTCAGGGCCTCCCTCTCAACTCCTCCTACTCCTTCCATCTGCCGACCCTCTTATGGCTCCGACTCTCCGTCCCTCTGGACATTATGCACACCTCCTCCTCTTTGCCCCTCCTCATTCTCCTCCCTCACCTCCTCCAGACTCACCTCCTCCCCTCTGACAACATCTTCCTGCTCCGCCATCTTCCCCTCCAGCTCCTCCGCCTCTGCTATCCACGATATGGTGTTGACCGCCATCACGTAACATTGTCTCGCCACCTTCCGGTCCCCCCTGATCCTAACCTGCACCCCTCCGTTGTTAAACTTAAGGCATTGGTGAAACGAGGAGGGGACGCAGCGAAAGGCGCTGATGAGGGGGCGCCCAAAGATGACGTTATAGTTGCTCGGGGCGTCCACGATCACGAACCTGCAGTTCCGTGACACCCCCCCCCCCCAACTTCACATGCAGCCCTACTCCTCCTTCTACCTCCTTCCTTTCTCCTGAAAATCCAAACAACGGTCCGTCCGAAGCTAAGACCCTCTTGGCCTCGACCTTCATCTCATCGAAGGCCTTCTTGACAATCACATGCACAGAGCTCCTGTTGTCCACCAGGATCCTGGAGACCGTGAAGTTCTCTACTGTCATCTGGATCACCAAGGCGTCACAGAATGGGTCCTCATAATCTGGCATATCTACTGACGAAAGGGTAATTTTTTCTTCCGGAGGGGGAGCCTGGGAGGTCGAGGCTACCCCCCTTCGGAACATGGTCTGGAGGCTCCCCTTACGAGTTGCCTCAATCCCAACTCCTCCGTGGATCACCCCGATCCCTCTCCGGGTTCCTATGTCTGCTCGGTCCTCACACCTATCTTCCGCCTCCCCCTGCTGCACCTCCACGATCCTTATCAGCGGATCCTGCCTCCCCAGCCCCCTGGCTTCTCTCATCTCCAAGAACTCTGGGCAGGTGGCCGTCGCGTGACCCTCCTCCTGGTGGAAGTCACAGAAAAGCAACGCCACCCGGCCCCCTCTTCCTTCTCCACCTCCTCTTCTTCCGGCTCCTCCCCGATCTCCTCTCCTTCCTCCTCTACCTCGACCGACCTCCATTGTCTCTTGCTGTTGCGGGAAGTGACCCCTCGGCCCCTGCCTCCACGCTGGCTTATCAAACCTCCTCGGCTCGCGGAAGTTGTCTCTTCCGTGAAAGCCTCCTCCTTGCCCCTGGGGGCGACCCTCCTGAGGCCTCCAACCTAACCGGTTGTTCGGCTCCCGGGCCCCCCATCCTTGATGCGGTCCCTGCTGCCCCTGTCCTCGGGGCTCCTCCCTCCTCTCTTCTCTCTGCTCCTTCTGCCTTCCTACTCCCGGCTCCTTCGTGTCATCCTTCGCCAACCTGGCCAGCTTCCTCGCAAGAGCCGGATTGGCCCTTTCGAAGTCTATCTCCTTCGCCGCCCTCTTCATGAGCTCCTCAAAAGAGAGGGGGGGGGGGGTACTCTCTTCAGCTCCATGCTAAAGAATCCCGGCCTCAGCCCCAGGGTGAAAGCTAGCATCAGTGCATACCCTGGGACCTCCTGGACCAGGAGGATCTCTTCCTGAAACCGGTCAACATAATGACCAAACGTCTCGTCTTGCTTCTGCCTCACCGCGAACAGGCACTCCGTCTCTTTCTTACGCTTCTTTGATGTCGAGAACCTCAACAGGAACCCCCTATGCAGATCCTCAAAACTGTAGATCGAACTCGCCGGCAACTGGTGGAACCAGTCCCGTGCCTTCTCCTTCAACGTGATGGCAAACAGCCGGCACTTGAAGGCATCCGTCATTTGCCTTATCGAAACAACATCCTCAATCCACTGCACATGCTGCACATGGTCATCTTTCCCCGAGTAGTTGGACATGTCGGGCTCCCGGAACCCCTCCGGCACCGGGGTCGAGATGATGAGCTCACTGAAAGGGCTCTCACCACCTGCCTGCCGAGAGGGCACGTCTCGCGGCCTCGGCTGGCTGGCTCGATCTGCGAGACCATGCCCCGGGAAGAGCTCTCGCACAACCGCCTCCCTCTCGCCAACCTCTGCCGGAGCCTCCTTCCCGGGACGCTGGCCTGGGAAAAGCTCTCGCGCGGCTACGTCCCTCTCGCCAACCTCCGCCGGGACCTCCTTCCCGGGGCGCTGCCCAGGGGCGTTCTCGCCCAAGAGCGGGACCGGCTCTATCGGGACCTGAGACGTTTCCCACTCGCTCCTTGCCGAGAAGGCCAAGCTGATGGTCTGCAAGACCTCCCGCCTGAAGTCCTCCAACATCTTCCTTGTCGCCTCCTCTCCCCGGGAGGGGGAACCTCCTGAACCAGATCCTTCACCTTCACCTCCTGCCATAGGATTAAACTCAAGCCTTTCTTCTATTGACTACCTTCCACGCTCACCGCACCAGAACTGTTGAAGCCAAAATCTGACCTCAACGAAAGTTCGAAACCAGGGGCGTAGCCAACACCTACTTGTCCCAAGCTCTGACCTCCGACTGGTTGTGAAGGACTAGAAACCGACCCAAGGCCTCAGCAGGGAGGTCCCACCTCTTACCCGGAAGATCTCTGAGAGCTTTCCCTCCAAAGCCAAAAACTGGGCTTGGAGCTTCTCAGAAAGCACAGAAATCTCTTTTAAAGTCTCGGGGCAAAAAGAGTCCTTTCTGAAGAACCCCTATGAGTCTATTTATAGGCCTCTGAGTTTGAACTGCCAATAACCAATCTGAACCGACCTGAAATTACCAAAACACCCTTGGTCGGGTCTGCCAACAGTCAAACCCCGCTGTTCTGAAGGACTATATGCAGACCACCGAGGGCAAAAGTGTAAAATCACCTGGGGCTAAAGAGGTGAACCACTTTCCAGCTGAGCCGGTTCCTGACCAACCACTGATCCGGCGCTCGGCGAGAGCACTGCCTCGCGGGGGAGAGCTCGTTCCCATGGGGCTCGTCTCGCATAGCGGATTGGCCCTCGCCTCACGACTGGTCCTTTCTCTGGGCCCGTCTCGCCTAGAGAGGCTCTCTCCTGAGCCGCTGGGCCCCTCTCGCCCGAACCGTTGGACCTCTCTCGCTTAGCGAGCCGGCCCTGGCCTGGCGAGGAGCCCTCTTCCTGGACCCACTCGCCCAGCGAGTAAGCTCTGTCAAAGAGCTCATCTCGCCTTACCTTCTCCTCTCTTCGAGCCCGAACTGTTCCTGCGAGCCCGAGGTTGTACATATAGAAATTGTGTTCTAAAAAGCAAAATCAGATATACTAAGCATTTGACTTTCTAATTCTATTTTGTTGTTTAGGTTATTTTAGGCACTAAATTATGCTGCTATGTTGCACAAGGAACAGAGACAAGATATGATACCATCAAGATTGTAAATATTGGATGTTGGATTGAAAATTTTAAATGTCGGATGTCAGAAATCGGAGATAAACAACAACAACATTCAAGCCTTTATCCCACTATAGTGAGGTCGGCTATATGTATCCTTTGTTGGAAATCGGAGATATGTAAGAAATATTTTAAATTTCGGATTTTCATATCTTTTAAATAAATAAAAAGTTATTATATATACTAAGTATAATTATATGTTCTAAAAAAATTAGCATAACAAAAGGACAAATAATAAGCTATGTATTCCAAAATAAATTGAAGAGTATCAAAAATAAAATATTATTTGTAAGTGCAAATCGATACATTGTAAAATATATTTAATATTATATAATAATTTTATTTTGATAACACTAAGCTTTATAACAAATTGTTAAACGGGAAAGGGAAAAATAGAATGATTGTATTGAAAAAGAAAACTCCTTATATATATACACGATAATACAAATATTATCTAACATTCCCCCTCAAGTTGGGCATGTAATGTTTTTCATGCCTAACTTGCTAATAATTGATGCAAATGTTTTCTCACTTAATGTCTTGGTGAGAAAATCAGCAAGTTGCCCCTCCGAGTGAGCAAAAGAGGTACATATAATCCTTTTCACAATATTTTCTTTAATGAAGTGTTGGTCAACTTCAACGTGCTTAGTGCGGTCATGTTGGGCAGGGTTCTGAACAATGCTGATTGCAGCTTTATTGTCACAATGCAAATTGAAAGATCCTATTTCTAATAAACCAATATCATTCAAGAGGGAACGAAGCCACATCCCCTCACATATACTATGATCCATGACTCTAAACTCTGTCTCTGCACTAGAGCGAGCCTCTACATGTTGTTTCTTGCTTCTCCACGTGACCAGATTAGTCCCAACAAAAGAACAATATCATGTGGTAGATATCATATCATCAACTGATCTGACCTAGTCAGCATCAGTATATATTTCAATTTGTAAGTCATCACTAGAGGAGAATTAGATTCCCCTACCAGAAGAGGTCTTCAAATACCTCAAAATTTTGTGCACAACATCAAGATGTCGGACTTTAGGGGAATGCATGTATTGACTTACCACTCCTACTGATGTCTGGACTGGTATGAGATAGGTAGATCAGTTTACCAACCAACTTCTGATAACCAGAAATATCTTCCACTAACTCCGCATCATCACGTCCAAATTTGTGGTTCACTTCAATAGGAGTATCAACATGCTTGCAACCACTCATTCTTGTCTGTTTTAGCAAATCAAGGACATACTTCCACTGAGAAATATAAATACCATATTTTGTGCACAACATCAAGATGTCGGACTTTAGGGGAATGCATGTATTGACTTATCACTCCTACTGATGTCTGGACTGGTATGAGATAGGTAGATCAGTTTACCAACCAACTTCTGATAACCAGAAATATCTTCCACTAACTCCTCATCATCACGTCCAAATTTGTGGTTCACTTCAATAGGAGTATCAACATGCTTGCAACCACTCATTCTTGTCTGTTTTAGCAAATCAAGGACATACTTCCACTGAGAAATGTGAATACCATATTTTTGATCTGACAACCTCAATCCCTAGAAAATATCTCAACTTACTCAAGTCTTTCACTTCAAATTCACTAGCAAGTTTGAGTTTCAAGGCACAAATCTCATCCATGTCATCACCTGTAATAACCATATCATCAACTTATACAATCAGGATACTCACCTTCATCTCTTTTCGTCTGATAAATAAAGTGTGATTAGCGTGGCTTTGGGTATACCCAATGAGATCATGACTTTGTGAAGTCTCCCAAATCAAGCTCTTGGAGATTGTTTTAACCCATATAGAGCTTTTTTCAATTTAGATACTTTCCCTTTAGAGCCGATATGGACAAGACCGGTAGGCATCGACATATAGACTTCCTCTTTCAATTCTCCATGAAAGAAATCATTCTTTACATCTAGCTGTTGAAGGTCCCACCCTTTACACGCGACACAGGATAATAGGACCTGTATTGTATTCATTTTTGCCAATAGAACAAAAGTCTCTTGGTAGTCAATACCATGAGTTTGGGTGTAGACTCTTGCCACCAATCGTGCATTGAATCTCTCCACAATACCTTTAAAGTTCTGCTTTATTGTAAAAATCCATCGACAACCAACTGCCCGCTTGCCAGGAGGGAAATCGACCAGTTCCCATGTGTGGTTCTTTTCTAGAACCTGCATTTCCTCCATCATCGCCTTTGTCCATTTTGGGCAACAAGTGCTTCTTGTCATGTACCGGGAACAAACACAGAAGAAAGAGATGTGACAAAGACTTTGTGGGAAGAGAATAAAGAGGCATATAACACAGTTAGATAACAGATGTTGAGTGGATGAGTGTATACCTTTTCAGAGGGCAATAGGTAACTCCAGGGATGCTGTAGACAAATCCGGTGGCAGCTCTAGTATTATGGGATGCGATTGAGTGTTTGATCTTTTGCTTCTCTGAGTGTACACCAACAGTTCCTTTTCTTTGGGAATATCCTCACTCTCCTCCTGAGTGGTAATGTATGTAGGAGGAATAGGAAGAGGATGAGTAGGAGTACTCACTTCCAATTTTGAACTCCCCCTGAAGTGATGACTCATAATATGAGGTACTTTCATGAAACGTAACATCCACGGTGACAAAAGTTTTCCTGCTTGGAGGATGATAACATTTGTACTCTTTCTGTGTAGGGGAATAACCGACGAACACACAACGAAAGGGCGCGAAGATCAAGTTTTGTTCGAGTAGTGTTATGAATATGAACAAAACATAAACACCCAAACACACAGGGTACAAGGGTAGTAGGAGGTATGCCAAGGGTATGAAGAGAAGTACGTTTGTCCAGATGACGAGATGACATACAATTGATGAGGTAAGCCGCAGTGAGAAGGGCATCATCCCAATAGTATTTTGGAAGAGACATCGTAAATAACAAACATCGTGTCACTTCAAGAAATATGACATTTTTTCGTTCAGCAACATTATTTTGTGCAGGAGAATTTACACTAGTGGTTTGATGAACGATACCACGAGAATTCAAATAGACAAGTGGTTTGATTAACGATACCATGAGAACTCAAATAGACAAGTGGTTTGATGAACAATACCATGAGAACTCAAATAGACAAGCGGTTTGATGAACGATGTCATGAGAACTCAAATAGTTTTCAAATTTGATATCTATATATTCACGCTCATTATCACTGCAAAAAATTTTAATAGTGATACCTGTTAAAGATAAAATAAATTAAGCCAATTAGGAGAGGCTCATTTGTATTGGCCCATGTATAGTTTATTTAGTCCCACCTTGTAAATGTAGAAGTCTCTCCCTCTTCTCCCTCTATATAAGTGTGTATTCTTATTCTTTTGAAATAATAAAATCCAGAGTGATTTTCTCTCTCTTGCGTCTCTCTTTCTACATGGTATCAGAGCAAATCGTCCCTTACTGCGGTCTCCGGTTTCTATCCGCCACTTCTCCTTTCCTGCGGACTGCCTGATCCTACCTGCCCTTCTCTCTAACCGCCGTAGCCGCCTCGCTGCTGCAGACTGCTTAGTTCTAACCCGCTTCCTCTTCTCTCTGTGGTTCCACCTTGCTCCCCGAGCTTCTTATAGCCTTCTCTCTCTGACTCGTGGGGTCCACAGGCTATTGCCTTCTTGCCGCGACCTGCTTCAAGTTGCTGTGACCTGCTTCAAGTCGCCACGCCCTGCTTCAAGTCGCCGCGACCTGCTTCTAGTCGCCGCGACCTGCTTCAATTCGCCGCGACCTGCTTCAAGTCGCCGCGACCTGCTTCAAGTCGCCGCGACCTGCTTCAAGTCGCCGCGACCTGCTCTTCCTAGCCGATTGCTCCTTCTCACTGCGGTCTGCTTCAGGACACCGCGACCTGTTTTTTTCCCTGCTCAGTTCTCTTCCCGTTGCGGGTTGTTCCCTAGCCCGTTGCGGTCTGCTTCAGTCCGCCGCGGATAGCCTACCCACCACAGATTCTCTTCCCTAGCTCGCTGCGGTCTGCCCCGGATTGCCTTCCCGCGTAGCTCTTCTCGCTCGCGACATACTGGTCAGCTCGCTGCGGATTGCTCCAAGTAGCTCGTCTTTCTTCTCCCTTGCGAGCTCCTGCTCCAGTCCGCCTCTTGTTGTTGCCTTGCGGACTGCTTCTCCCTTGCGAGCTTCTGCTCCAGTCCGCCGCTTGTTCTACTCTCGCAGTCTGCTCTGTGCTGCTTCAGTCCGCTGCTCTCAGCTGCTACCCGCCCGACCTGTTTCTGCTATCCGCCATGGCATCCAGTGACTCAACAGTGGCTACCCCTTCTCTGCCCGCCCGTGCTGCTGCCCTGCCACCCGAGGCTCCAGCCAATTTCTCTCCGGCTCTGCTCCAACAACCCCTACTCCCTACTCCTGCTCCCTCTGGCCGAGGCTCTTCTACTCGGGGAGGCTGTTTCATGTCTCGTGGTCGGGAACGTGTTGGGCGCTCTACTCTCAAGTGTACCTACTGTGGTCGTGATGGACACCTTGAAGCTACCTGTTATCGCAAACATGATTTGCCTCCTCATCTTACTGCTACTACTGCTGCTGCTCCTCCTACAGGTCCCTCTTCCATCGAGCCCCCTTCGACCGCTCAGAAGGATATCAATGACCTCCGCCTACAGATACTGCAGCTCCAAGGCGCGGTCAACTGTTCCTCTGGCTCAGTTGCTTTTTTCTCTACTAAAGGTATCTCTTATCTCTCCTATAGCTCTCAATGGATCTTGGATTTTGGAGTCACTCATCACATTACTTCTCAGAAACCTCCTCAGTACATGCACACTGAGTATCCCAAGTTTATCACTGTGGCAAATGACGACACTACTCCGGTGTCTGGCGCTGCTGATCTACAACTTACTCCTACTCTCTCATTAACCTCGGTCCTTCATGTTCCGGGATCTCCCTTCAACCTACTGTCTGTCTGTTAGTAGGCTTGCTCACGATTTTGATTACTGTCTAATCTTTTCTCCCTCTTTTTTTGTCATGCAGGATCGTCGAACACAGACTATCATTGTTAAAGAATGGCTGTCAAACAGGCTTTATCTCCTGGATGTCTTTCTCACTTCACTCTGTTGTTCCATCCGTCAATTGACATCGTCGTCTTGGTCATGCTCCTCTTCAGATTCTCAAGAAGGCTCTTCCTGATGTCTCTTTACAGAATTTTTCTTGTGAATCATGTATATTTGGCAAGCAACATCGTGTTTCTTCCCCCCTGCATGTAATCGGAGTAGTACTCTGTTCTCTTTAGTTCATTCTGATATTTGGGGTCCTTATAGAGTTCTCAGTATTTTTGGTTATCGGTATTATGTATCCCTCCATCGCTTCTCTCCACCTCTTCGCACTTTTGCCCTCTCTCTCAACTATTCCCCTTCTTAACTCTTTGCAGGACGCTTTACAACATCCGGGCTGACGTGCGGTCATGGACGAAAAGATGACAACTCTCTGGGCTAACCAGACTTGGGACCTTGTTCCTCTCCCTCCTGATCAGTCGTGTGTTAGCTGCAAATGGGTGTTGATAATCAAACATGCTCTTGATAGAACAATTGATCGTCTTAAAGCTTGTCTTGTGGCCAGAGGTTTCACTCAGCAACATGACATCGACTATGACGAAAACTTCTCTCCGGTGGAAAAACTGAATACTGTTCGGGTTTTGATCTCTCTTGTTGTGCACCGCCAATGACCCCTTCATCAAATGGACATCAAAAATGTCTTTCTCAATGCGATCTCCAAGAGACTGTGTATATGCACCAACCACTTGGGCTTGAGACCACGGAGGAGTCTCGTGTATGTCATCTCAGGAAGTCTATATATGGTCTCAAACAATCCCCTCGCGTCTGGTTTAATAAGTTCAGTAAAGTGGTTCGCGAGATGAGATTCACTCAGAGTTCTGCTGATTTCTCTCTTTTTACTCGTCATCAAGCAACAGTGACTGTTCTTCTTGTCTATGTGGATGACATTCTTATCACGGGCAACGACACCATCGGGATCCAGAATATCAAACAACATATGAACTCCGTCTTTCAGACAAAAGATCTGGGTAATCTGCGATACTTTCTTGGACTTGAGGTTGCAAGAAAACCTGATGGTCTGGTTCTATCTCAACGGAAGTATTGCATTGATCTTCTACAAAGTGCGAGCTATTCTGGATGCAAACCTACAAACACTCTGATGGATATGAATCATAAGCTGTCTGCACATGACTTTGGGAATGACCCTGTTCTTACAAATCCAGATTACTATCGACGATTGGTGAGGAAGCTAATCTACCTCACAGTTACACAACCTGATATCTCATTTGCTCATGGACAAGGACTTGTTTATAAACCATCGACTTCCTTATCTCTTGTTGCGTGCTCTGATGCTGACTACACAGGGTCTCTTGATGATAGACGCTCCACAACTGATTTTTGCACCTATCTCGGTGGACATCTTATTACCTGGCGTAGAAAGAAACAGACTGTTATTGCTCGCTCATCTGCTAAAGCCGAGTACCGTGCTATGGCGGAGGTCGTATCTGAGGTCACCTGGCTTGAGGGTCTCCTCAGTGATATGGGTCTCGAACCCTCCTCTCCTGCTACCCTGCTCTGCGACAGTGAAACAGTCATATATATTGTCAAGAATTCGGTGTTTCATGAGCGCACAAAACATATCGAAGTTGATTGTCACTTCATTCGGGAAAAGGTTCAATCAAAGAAGATAGAATTGGAACATGTCTCAACATCCAGTCAAGTTGCTGATATTTTCATCAAACTCTCTCTCGGACTTTGTACTATCATTTCTTATCCAAGCTTGACGCTTATGGCTTGTACGCTCCAACTTGCGGGGGAGTGTTAAAGATAAAATAAATTAAGTCCATTAGGAGAGGCCCATTTGTATTGGCACATGTATAGGTTATTTAATCCCAATTGTAAATGTAGAAGTCTCTCCCTCTTCTCTCTCTATATAAGTGTATGTACTCTTATTTTTTTTGAAATAATAAAATTCAGGGTGATTTTTTCTCTCCTGCGTCTCTCTTTCTACAATACCAAATTGAGTCGAAATCATTTTATGAAAATTTTGGAAAACAGGGAACACTTCATTTTTACTGCGTCAAATAAACTCACGTGGTACGAGGAAAGCAATCAATGAAAGAAACAAACCAATGATAACCAGAGATCAAAGCGACAGGACCAGGGCCCCATACATCACTACGAATAGTATGAAATGGTATAACAAAAGACTTAGACACGTGATTGAAAGAGATGTGCTTATGCTTAGCAAGTTCATGAGCATCACACATAAAAGTTTTAAAAACAGAAGATGAAAAACTAGGAAATAACGTCTGCATAGTAGAACTAGAGGGGTGGCCCAAGCGACGATGTCAGGTAGCCAACTGAGGAAGCTGGTGAGCATGAAAGACCCGAGGAACAACAACATCAAACACGTACAATCCATCACACATTTTACCAGAGTCAATCACCTTCTTTGTCTGCAAGTATTAAAAGACACAATAAGAAGGAAAGTAAGTGACGGAGCAATTCATGGAATTTGTAATATGACTAACAGATAAGAGGTTGCTAGAAAAAGAAGGGACGTGAAGGGCAGAAGCCAAGGTAAGAGAAGAGCAAGTGATGGAGCTTTTTCCTGCAATAGAGGAAAGGTTCCATCGGCAATTCTCACCTTGTCTTTGCCCGATAATGGTGAATAGAAAACAAAACCTGACGATGACCCAGTCATATGATTTATGGCTCCAGAATCAATAATCCGATGAGTGACAGGCGGTACAGCAGCAGAGTGAGCACTTGGACTACCTAAATGAGCAAAGATGAGAATGAACCAGAAGTCGGCTCCGAGGATAACCCCTGCATCATGCGACGGAGAGTCATCATCTCATCATCAAAAAAGGCCCCAGGTAGAGACAGGGGCTCTGAGATTTGGGCACTGGAAGTATTATCATCAATGAACTCAGTCAGATGAGCTGAGCAAGGAGAGCTAAAATTTGAACGACCACAATCACGTCCACCACGAGGAACCATGTCACCTTTCGATGGAGGGGACCTATGCAATTTGAAGCAAGTGTCGCGAGTATGCCTACTCCGACTACAATAATCACACATCAAGTGGTCTTTGTCCGAGGGCCAGGGCGTAAAGTCCCGAGAAGTGGTGCCTCCAGAATGAGAAGTCGCAAGAACAAAACCACTAGAAAGACCCTCTGAACTCCAAGACTGACGACAGTCATATTCTTGCTGGACAATGCTATAGGTCTCTGACAACGAAGGGACTGGTATGCTGCCAAGGATCTTAACAATAATCTGATCAAAATCACAGTATAAACCATGTAGAAACTCAAACGCCCTATTCCGATCTTCGTGAGCACAAACAAGAAGAGCATCAACAGTGTAAGCAAGGTCGAGGGATGTAAAATGGTCATGCTCCTGTTATAGCTGAGTGAACTCCAAATAATAAGTAGACGGTGGTCGATCCCCCCGTCGAAGGAGAAATATTTTCGTCGTAGCTGAAAAATCTGAGCAGTGTTGCCTTACTGGGAATAAGTAGATTCAACACGACTCCAAATATCTGTTGCGGCATCCAAGAATAGATAATTCTGTGCAATAATCTCTTGCATGGAATTAATCAATCATGACATAACCAAAGAGTTCTTTGATCCCCATTGAGCCCATGTAGATGAGGTCCATGCTGACTCCGTAATAGTCCCGTTAACATAGCCAAACAAACGACGACTTTTAAGGGACAAGACAATAGATCGAGACCGTGCTAGGTAATTTGTTGTATCAAGACGAATCGTGGTGATCTGAGACGCCGTATGTTCATGCCCAACCCAGGTAGATCCAACGGGTTGTGATACGTCAGGAGAATCACCACGTCAGATATAATGAAATCATAGAACAAAGATGTCCTGATAGAAGAAAAAAATCCAAGAAGAAGAAACCAGCCTCCATGAGATCGCCGGAAAAAAAGGACGATACCGGAAATAAATGTCAGACACCACCAATAGGACCGCCTCGGATCCTAGAACAATAGATCCTTGAGTGTTGAAGTCAAAGGAGGTTTGAATGAAGAGGTAGAAGGTTTTTCATGAGAGAAAGCAAAAGATATAAAAATCCCAAGATCCATGATATAGGGATATTCGGTGGAGAGATTACTTGATCCCCCTAGTAGGAGGTAGAGGGATGAAAAGCGAAACTTTGCTGAGAAAAATGGGGAAAATCGGACGGTTTCCGGAGCGGCGGCTATCCGGGGCGCCGATCGGACCCCGTCCGCTAATCAGTGGGTTACGCGGGTGTACAATCCTATATTCGGTGAGTGGGGCCCTTAGAAGTGGAGTCAAGGCCAGGAGGGGCCTGTTATGAGTATGAGTTTGTTATGAGTTATGAGTTAGGATGGTGTCATTATGAGTTACGAGTTATGAGTTATGTGGGAGCCTCGAGCCCGAGTCTAGTTTTAGGTGTCATCATCACTGTTTTGTCTTTTTATATGTTGTAGCTTATATATAGGCATGGGTAGTGTATGTTGAGGATATAAAAAATGAAGTTCTAGTTCCTTGTCCCCTCGTGTGAGATATTGGTGGCTCTCTCCTCCAACGAGCAACCCCGCCTAGGTAGCCGCGGTTCCGGCTCCACAGTATCTTTGCCATCGTCATCTCCACCTCCGGCCACCATTCCGACGAGTTACCACGGTTACGGAAGTAGGCCCGTAACAACTTGGTATCAGAGCCCTCGGTCCTCTTCCCCCGACGCACGCCAACATCTCGCCAACACCATTCCATCAAGCTTCAAGAATCCATCTAACTATTGTTTTGCCTCACACACAGTTCCGACGGTCTCCTTCCGTAGACACCAACCAGCAGCAGCCTCCACGGTTCCAACATTCGATCCCGCGCTGCGCCCAGCCGACGACAGATTTGCTGCCCTCCTGCTTCAAGCCGTCCTGCATCAACACTCTTCTCCCCGGCGCAACTTCGTCAACGACAACCATCGACAAACCAGCACTTCCTACCAGCATCGTTGCTCTCCCTGCACCCAAGAGCATCATCGACGACATCCCATGCTGCTCCGACGCCGATCTTGGACGGCCATGACGCTAGTTTCCCCGCTCGAATCGTCGCCTCCTTTGTATTCAACAACCAGGAGTCGTGGCTGCTAAGACCACCGCAATTGGGACTGCAGCAACTTGGAACGGCCGCTGTCGGGCATCGCCACTGTCGGGAACTGCCGCTGCCAGGAACCGCGGCACTGTTTCCGTTTCCTTCGAGCCCCGCTGTTCTCAAGCCACCCACCTTTTACACTGAGCCCTTCTTTCTGTTTCTTTTTCTCTCGAGCCCCGCCCCCACACAGAGACCCATGCCGTCCCATTTATTATCCGCCTACCAGCCGGTCCAACAACCCACATCTTTTTAATCAATTGGATTTCCCCAATCCCTATTAAATGAGTTGCCTTCCCTTTTCAAAGTAAGACCTGCACTTTATTAAAAAAAAACTGTCACGGCCTCTCTTACTCTCTTCGGAATGTCGACGCACTCCTCCACCACATTAAGAACCCGACATCTGTCTTTCTGCCGCAGCCTGTGCCCCTACCACTTCCATTGTCGTCTCTTTTCGTGCAATCGTCATCTGCGCCGCCCGCTGACGTGCCACCTCTCTTAGCGGTAATTGCCCTTCTGCCATCACATGTCGTGGCGGTACAGCCCCACCTTGGGCCACCATCATCAGACATCATGGCCGCCTTTCCTCCAGCACTTGCTCCGCCAGCCACCGCTTTACCGACCCCAACGGTCACCTCACCGCCTACAGATCCGTTCCTTCTGTCGGTCGTCGCTTTCCGACCTCCTTGCTGCTGCTGCTCCTCACCGCTCCACCGACCTTGCCGAAGTCATTACTTACGACGCTCGTCTTTCCAACGGCGCCGTCGCTACTCACCGACGCCGCCGACGTCGCTACGCGATATCATGCACTATTCTGGCGGGAAATCAAGCTGCCAGATGCTCCAGTCACCACGTGCAATTCGAGCTTGAGGGCAAGCTCGATTTCAAGGGCGGATGAGATGTTATGAGTATGAGTTTGTTATGAGTTATGATGGTGTCATTATGAGTTACGAGTTATGAGTTATGTGGGAGCCTCGAGCCCCGAGCCCCGAGTCTAGTTTTAGGTGTCATCATCAGTGTTTTGTCTTTTTATATGTTGTGGCCTATATATAGGCATGGGTAGTGTATGTTGAGGATATGAAAAATGAAGTTCTAGTTCCTTGTCCCCTCGTGTGAGATATTGGTGGCTCTCTCCTCCAACGAGCAACCCGCTTAGGCAGCCGCGGTACCGGCTCCACAGTATCTATGCCATCGTCATCTCCACCTCCGACCACCATTCCGACGAGTTACCACGGTTACGGAAGTAGGCCCATAACAACTTAGCTCAGTTGGTGATGAGGGCAAGCGTTAAGTGCCTCTTATCAAGGAGGTAAAGGGTTCGAGACCCGGCCTCAACACCCCGCCGCACCGAGAACACGTGCGGAGAAGGGTTGGGTGTGCAGGGCCGCGACCCATGTTGTGGGCTCGACCGGCGGGATTAGGCCCGTGAATGAGCGGTCCATAACATCAAAATGTGCATTTTGATGTTATGGACCGCTCATTCACGGGCCTAATCCCGTCGGTCGAGCCCACAACATGGGCCGCGGCCCTGCACACCCAACCCTTCTCCGCACGTGTTCTCGGTGCGGCGGGGTGTTGAGGCCGGGTCTCGAACCCTTTACCTCCTTGATGTAAGCTCTTAACGCTAGCTCACATCACCAACTGATCAGTGGCTCAGTTGGTGATGTGAGCTAGCGTTAAGAGCTTACATCAAGGAGGTAAAGGGTTCGAGCCCCGGCCTCAACACCCCGCCGCACCGAGAACACGTGCGGAGAAGGGTTGGGTGTGCAGGGCCGCGGCCCATGTTGTGGGCTCGACCGGCGGGATTAGGCCCGTGAATGAGCGGTCCATAACAGGGCCATTCATGTTAAGGCAAGCCTAGTGCGCAAGTGGCTGAGTCTCGCCCAGCTCACGAGTGGCTAGGTCTCGCCTAGCACTCACCGCCCCAGGCAAGTGGTAAACTCTCTCTCTCTCTCGTGCAGTATGGACCGAGAGCAAGCAAGGGGCGAGTGAGGTGTTTTGACTCGCACTCTCCCGGAGTCAAGGCAAGCGGCGAGTGCAGACCTCATCAAGCACTCGCCGCCCCAGGCGAGTAGTAAACTCTCTCTCTTTCTCTCTCTCTCTCTCATGCGGTATAAACCGAGAGCAAGGGGTGAGTGGGTTGTTTTGACTCGCACTCGCTCGGAGTCAAGGCAAGCGGCAAGTGCAGGCCTCCTCAAGCACTCGCCGCCCCGGGCGAGTGGTAAACTCTCTCTCTCGTGTGGTATGGACCAAGAGCAAGCAAAGGGCGAGTGGGATGTTTTGACTTGCACTCGCCCGAAGTCAAGGCAAGCGGCGAGTGCGGGCCTCCTCAAGAACTCGCCGCCAGAGGCAAGCAGTAAACTCTCTCTCTCTCTCTCTCTCGTGCGGTATGTACCAAGAGCAAGTAAGGGGCGAGTGAGGTGTTTTGACTTGCACTCGCCCGGAGTCAAGGCAGGCGGCGAGTGCAGGCCTCATAGGGCACTCGCCACCCCAGGCGAGTGGTAAACTCTCCTAGTTGAATCCCAATTTGGCCTGCTAATAGCCTTTACAAACATCGAAGTTACGTTGTTGGCTGACTGTTTTGGGATGCATATAAAAAATTCGAACAACTGAGTTACACTATTGACAGATCAAACTTAGAATTCTATAAATAGATCCTTAAGGGCACCTTCGGAGGGGATCCAGTTCTTTTGTCTTCCTACTCCTCAGGCTGTTTTTGGTTGGCTTTGAGTGCCCTCCGAGTTGCCCAGCACAGCTTCTGTCTTGGGAAGGGAAGCACTCTAAGATCTTCCAACTGTGTGGTGGGACCTCAACGCTGTGACTCGGGATCTGTTCTATAGTTCTAATCCTTAGGTCGAGTGAGCTTCCTTGGGAGAAGTGTGAGATTACCCCGTATTGGGTCCCTAACTCCACAAGAAGCCAAGTTTCGGTTTCAACAACGGGTACCTGTTGCAGACGGAGGTTTGGGAAATGAGAGAGGGAGAAGGGAGGAGGTGGAGGGTGGCCGACGGTGGAGTTCGCTGGGCTGCGGAGCGGCGGGCGGCAGCTAGTGGTTTTTTTTCTTCTCGTACCTTTGATACCATGTTAAACGATAAAGGGAAAAATAGAATGATTGTATTGAAAAAGAAAACCCACTATATTTATAGGGTAATACAAATATTAGCTAACGCAAATAAATAAGATTTACAGGCTAACTATTCTTGATTGATTATATGTATTTGCAAATTTAATAAATTTATGTTAAAAGCATAAAAATAAGGACAAATAAATGCGTTGAAATTTGTCATATTGTTTGTAATATGAGATAAGAAAAATAATGTGAAATAATTATACAAAATTGACTGTAATAATAATATGTTTAAGAGAATATAATAAGAAATTTAACTGATTTAAACATATATATAATATAAAGCATATATATGATTTAAATATATACTGCATATATAAAAGGCGAATGATACGTTCAAAAAACTTATCGGCCAATATACTTGAAAAAATAGAAATATCAGTCTATATTTCACGAAAAGACAATCTATTTTTTTAGAAAAAATGTTGTTTTACCCTCCGACACTACATGTTGGAGGACATTTAAAATATTGGAGACTACAGATACGTGATTTGAAAATTTCAAAAGCCTAAGATGATGGATACATTTTTTATTTCTTAATTATTTAAATATAAATGAAATGAATATGTAGATGTGTGTGGCATTGAAGTCTTCTTCATTTTTTTCCAGTTATTATGCCTCTAATATCATATATTAAATGAAGACATTATTTAGCTATATTACAAAACCCTACAAGTCATCATCAGGAGTGAATGAAAATGTGTAATCAATTGACTCTCACAAGTCATCATCCAACATTTTCTATTTCGCGTGTCCATATAATCATTATCATCATGTACACAATGTTGACCCTCTCGATCATACTCAGGCGTATTCGGTAGTATCCAGGAGTA
Source organism: Platanthera guangdongensis (assembly GCA_039583875.1). Classification (NCBI taxonomy): domain Eukaryota; kingdom Viridiplantae; phylum Streptophyta; class Magnoliopsida; order Asparagales; family Orchidaceae; genus Platanthera; species Platanthera guangdongensis. The sequence goes on along the minus strand of CM077149.1, from coordinate 2,076,101 downwards.
TCTGACACGGTTTTTTATTTAAAAGTAAAAGAAATGGTTTCTAAGAGTTTCAAGGATTGGTTTCTGAGAGTTTCCTAACTTCAAAATGTTTCGAAAACGATATGTAAAGTGCACCATTCAAATGACCTTTAGGGCTGCTTCGATGAGGGGCTTCTTTTTGTGTGTTTCTAGAGTCAGCAAATAAACCTACTTACCATGCATTCCGATACTCTAATGAATTGCTTGCTTAAGCTCTTGTAGACTTATTTTTTTGATTTTAATCTAAATGAGCTTGCAAATAGCAAAGCAGTTCTTAATTATTGTCTCAAGCAATCTTCTAATTTTTAGAGAAATGGTACTTGTGTTGTTGTAGTTTTACCTAAACAATTGCTTATATTCGTTGCTATGTTTGTTGACTATATGACTCACTGTGGAATAGACCATAATACTACAGAAAACCTTGTAGAAAATGGGTAAGAGTTAAAAAAGTCGTCAATTAATAACAAGCTATAGCTGCATAGGATTTTGTATTGGAGTTCTAGAAACCACTTGTACTAAGATGACATTTTTCATGTTCCTCTTTTATTAAACCATGTCCCACTTGTATGGCATATCAAACAAAAAAAATGAAAACACCAGCCAAGAGTTCAAAAGAAACCATCAGAACTTAACTCTGTATCTTATAAAGATCCATAACAATCGTCATCATTAGCCTTGTTACAACTATTCTGGATGAATCTTTGTTTGTTCCTCTCGAGTACTGCCTTGGGCCTATAAGTTATTTTTCGCAAATGATTTTCTTAGTTATTTTACGTTACCTTTATCCTTTTTCTAATCTCTGACACTAACATAATCTACTTATAAAACTCCAAAACTGAATTAAATTGATTTCTGGAATTAAATTTTCTATTGATTGCAATATATAGTAAGAAAAAGATAGGTTCTGCTAATTGTTTGATGTTGATAATTATCATGGTGATATTAATGTTCTCATTTGTTGTAATCTACTCGCTTTGAAGGCACTGATGATGATCTTCCACCGCCGCACCAGAATAGGAGCACCAGAGGGCGCATCACAATGAATGGGAGAAATGGTGTTGCCCTTGCATATCCTCGGGCACAGGTTGATATGGAGACTCAAATACATCAACTAGAGCAGGAAGCATACACTTCTCTTCTCCGGGCATTTAAGGCTCAATCAGATACTCTCACATGGGTATTCATTCATGCACAGTTTAATCCACATTAGAATGACTACCTAGCAGTTTTCTTATCTTCCCTGCGTATTCTATCAATATGATACCTGAAATTAACTCTCCAGGAGAAGGAAGAGCTAATAACTGAACTAAGAAAAGAGCTAAAAGTATCCGATACAGAACACCGAGAACTATTGAGCATGGTTAATGCAGATGACATAATTAGAAGGATAAGGTACCTTGGTGATCATTTTTCTACACCTACTTGTGTAATACCCACTTTGGCGGGGCGGCTCGCACCAAAGATGGAATGACGGAACTACGTGTGGCGCTGTATCTCCATGCGTCCAGTTCCAGACAGAGCGCGGAACACCAAGATTAGTCTTCGGTGTTCCGCGCTGAACGATGAAAGCCGAAAGGCTTGTTTGGGTGCCCCCTTCCGCCTCCATCAACGGCGCACATGCGAGCTTCCGCGTCGTCAAATGGCCCATAAGTGTCATAAATTCTTCGGCACTTTTGTTTAAATTGTTAGCATGAACTGTTTGGTGTGTTAAAAGGGAGTGGAGGCAGGCAGGTGGGAGGCAACCTGGTTTTACGAGTAACGCACAACCTGCTCATGATGCATTGCCCAGTCCAAGTGTTTCAGGGTCTCGGAAGAGGAAAAATACATCACAATCTATAGTGTCCCTCAACGCACCATCGCCTGCAATGCATTCTCAACCAGTTGGTGCTTCCATGCAGCCTTCAATTTCTGCTGCAAAACATGGAGTCTCAGTAACCAAGGGGAAGAGGCCTAAGCCAGTATGTTTTAACTATCACATTGTTGCTTTGTACGAATGTACAGTTGGGCTACTCTGCCCACTTTTTATCAATCTTTCTATGAGTCCATTTGGCGTGGCGTTTTTGCTCCGGGGAATTCGGACAAACACCACCGCCATTTTACATTGGTTTGGCATGACAGCGGATCGATCGCCATCACAAAAAAACACTATTTTGAACCTAAACGTGTCCATGGTTCTAGGGGCGAGGTCGGTCGTTTATGAACCGTAGTTTATGACCATTGTGTTCACAACCATCGTAGCGGATCCAAATGGACCCTATATCATTACTGTCATCTTTTATCACATGACTTGAGTACAAAGCAAGAAATTTTTGCAGATCTCTTCTGCTCCAAATGGAAGGAGTAATCTTGCAAATAAAGGTGCTCCTGGTGTTGTTGTGGCAAAGGAACTGGCTGAAACTACAGCTTATGATCCCTTGATTGGGCGGAAAGTGATGACTAGATGGCCTGAAGATAATAATTTTTATGAGGCTGTGATTACTGATTTTGATCACCAGAAGGTGTGCGCTGTTGTCACACTTACAATTCTGGTACATTTGTTTTAAAATATAACTTGAAACTTGTCATTCTTTCTGCTGACGTACAGGGACTTCATTTCCTTGTCTATGATATTAACACGAACAATGAGATGTGGGAATGGGTTAATCTTAAAGAGGTGAAATGCTTTATCTTTTTAATTCAAACTCATTTAATCTACTTCTGTCTACTTGTTTCAATGCGAGTAATATCTATGATTTCTTACATTTGTTCATTTATTGTGACTATAATTAGCATTCAATTTTTAAAACAGGTTAAATATGTTCTATATATTTTATCTTAGTTAACCCCGCCTTATGGTATTAGGTGAGTGACGCCTTATGGTATTAGGTGAGTGACGCAGGGTAGGATATGAAAGTGGATTCTAAACAATGCAAACCCCATGTGTATCAGGGAAATGAATCGTGTCTTGATGTAGGATGATGTGCGTATGCAAAGATTGATCCGACGATGTTTTCCAACCAATAATTAACACATACAACTTGAGCAATTAACGCAAGCAGTGTGCAAATAGTTTTAACAAATAAGCAAGCTTGTCTTTCCTCCATTGAGATTAGTCGTAAAGGTTCTGCAAGCTAAGATTAGTCGTAAATGAATAGCTATCAAAACAAAAATCCTGTCTGGAGGTGAAGAGTGGTGTAGGGTGGCTGTTGGAGGGAGTACAAGTCTATTTGTGGACAAATTTTGGGTTGGGAGGCAGTATGAGGCTTGTTGATGGTCGTAGGTGTTGGATCGTGAGGCACCCTTAGAGGGGGGGGGGGGGAATAAGGGTTAATTATTTTTCTTTTCTAAACAAAGTTTACTTGATGAAAAACAAAGAAATCGAGACTAATTTTTCATAAACAGAAACAATAATAATTTATTCCAAAGTGTTAAATCTTAATACAATATATCTCATAGAGCTAGCGACAAAGACTTATAAAAAAATACAGTTTACTTTTGATTTCGCCGGTCCTTCTACCAAGAACCGGCAGGTTAAAGCGTATCTCTCCCTAGATCTTGCTACTAGCCTCCCCTAGATCTAACCACGATCTAGACGTTGCACACAAGGCAACGATTTCTCCCTAAGTCGCACAAGGACTTGGACGGCACACACAAGTCGGCAATTTTCTTTCTCAATTACAATGGAAATAAAGTACAAAACAAAATGAAAACTTCGGAATTAAAAACTCTCTAAACAAAGCGTTGAAGATGCCGACGAATCCTTGCCAGGGTTGCTTCGAATGTCGTGTACGTGCTGCCGATCTTTCGCGCTTTAACCTTCTTGAGAGAATGGAGTAATTCTGGTTGCTGGAGCTCTCTGGAACAGTTGGATAGGAAGGAATGCCCCAGATAATTAAATTAGTGATCTCCACAGAAAATAAGTCATTTTTATATTTTGGGGATATCGCCTGGCGACATTGGTTGTCGCCGATCAACGACATCTTATCATGCTGACACGTGTCCCACGTATTCGCCATTTTTGCATCCCAGATCGATCATGTCCAATCGTGCACTGTCGCCTCACGATATCGATGTCGTCGGGCGACAACGACAGTAACTGCACTTTGGCGTTGAGTGCGGTGAGTTCACTCAACGCCATTCACTGTTTGGTCCACTGTTGTCGGGTGGCGATACTGGATATCGCCGAGCGACAACGCCTTAGCTCCTCTGTTTTGACCCGAATCAAAGCCCAAATGTTATTTGTGTTAGACTTGTGATATCTGCACATCATAAATACCCTATGATCAAATACAAACTAGATTTGTTATTAGCAGACCAAGAAGCATGTAACGCATGCTCCAACAACCCTTTTGATAATAACAAATCCACTTATAAAGAAATCATGAATGACCTATAAAATGTTAGTAACTATGATTAGAAAGACTAAGCATCTGTATGTGCACAAACTCTTCTTTGATGTAACACTCCCCCTACATGTGTACTCCCCCTAAATGTAAGCAGATTGAACCAATGTACTTTAATAATTTAAGGTTGTAAATTCAGTTTAATCTTCATTAGGAATGGTTTCTCAGTAAACTCTCCCTCTTTTGGTATTATCAAAAAATATAGCAGAGTGGTGCGAAAGCAAAAATAGGAAAAATGTCAAATGAAAAACCAAGGATAGAACATGTGAAACAATGTATAGTAATGCAGAATGTGAGTAAACACTAACATTGTCAATTTTTAGCCATTTATACCATAGACATGTACTCTAGTGAAGATAAAGATGGAATCATTTTTGGTCCAATTCTCATAAGAAGAAATTTTACAAAAGATAATGATGTGTACATGTGAGAGTTATATGAAAACACATATGAAAAATCCTTACAAATATATGAACACGTGGAATGTGAAAAAACAACATAACATAGAAATATACATCACTAGCTATACATATACCCAAGAAATCAGAGCACAAAGAATAAAGTAATATCCATATAAATATTTTCACAAGATACTTTACAATTCTTTCCATGGTACTCAACCTCACAATGCTTATTAAGACTTGTCATGATGGTAAGTAGTGCTTGGTGAAGGTTCCTTGTTTGCCCAATTTTTTCTATTTTTTTTGAAACACATCAACAAAGATGTTGAGTGAATGTTGTTTTTAATCACAATTTTTTCATTTGGCTGAACAAGGATTCTGAATTTGCTCGTGTGACCATATAGGATAATCAAATATAAATTGTGCAAAGAAAACAAGGATAAAATAATAGTGTTAGCATGAAAGTCTAGTGGTTATGACACAACATTCACAATTCATATATGCAGTAAGGGTGTAGTCATATGTAGATTTTCATAATTGTGATTGTGAGAACATTATCATAACTAAAACATTTCTCATACTTAGAGGCATGCGAAAACAATTGCACACGTGTAATACACTACGAGAGATGTATATAGAATATGATACTTGAAGTTTGAATAAGTGAACAATATTATAGATAATTCAAAATTATAGAATATACATTGTACCATGTCTAAACCTGAAAAATCAAGACAAAGTGACATAAATGTAAATTTTTGCTATCGCCGGACGATATCGGATATCGCCGATCGGCGATAGTGCGGAAATATAAAAGGCGGTCAATTCAGGTCAAAGGCACCGTGTGGATCATTTTCTCCTAAAGACTTGAAGCGGAAGACGAACCCGACGGCGGCCTAATCCTAATTTCAAGGTATTTCCAATGAAATTTCTCTTTCATCCTTTAGGATTTTTAGATCTAAATGATCTTAGGATAGATTCTTTGAAATTTGGATGATAATTTATCAGTTTTTGAAGTACACCTTTTCATGTTTAGGGATTTTCTTAAAAAATGTATTTTTGAGAGAGGAGATCATAGATCCACATATTAGGAGAAAAGTTTTCATAGATTGAATAATTTTGAACATCCCTAAACTCAGATCTAGTGTTTTCAAGTAGATTGTTTTTTTAAAAAAATCATGGTTTAGGGAATAAGATGATGAATAGTGTTTTTTATTTGGATGAATTTGATTATGTAAATCGGGAAGAACTTGAATTTTTTTTCCAGATCTGGTATTTAGGAATGGTGTGTGTAGAAATTTCATATCGAAATCAAGCATGTCTCGAATTTCGATGTCGCCCAGCGACAGTGAGTGACGCCCGACGACATTGGCGATTTCTGTATTTTAATATTTTCTTTCGTATCTTTGCAGAAATGACTTCCAGCTCAAAGGCTAGGAGAAGTACTGGCAGTGACACGTACTCAGCACACCAAACCTTTTCGGGTATCGAAAATGCTAATATCGGTGTTGGGAAAGTTGTTGAGTGTGACCCAGTTCGACACGCACATATTCATGATCTTCTAGCTATGACAGGTATAATGTCGATTATAATACCAGACACATTCTCTTCAGTTTTGATTAGAGAATTTTATAACCATTTGATGGGCCCTAACTTTTTGGAATTGAACGGTGGAATGCGTTCACAAATTCAAGGAAAGATAGTCGAGATAACGCACTTTGACCTAAGGGATGAGTTCGGTTTGATAGAGCGTGAACATGTGCTAGATGTTGTAGAGAAATATAGGAAGGATAGGGATTGGACGTTACTGAACATGGTTTTACATGGAAATTCCATGAAAACCCTTATCCACTCCACGGCCACTCTCACTCCGGATGCATGATTAGTGCAAGACATCTTGAGGAATACTATTTTGCTCAAGTCTGGCGACACGAGAACGATCACAGCTCAATTGAGCTACGTGACATACATGATTTTGGAAAGAGAGCCTTTTGATATGATGGATTTTATCCTTTCTATCATCAGATACACGTTCAAACTGAAAAGTCCACTATGGAAGAAGTTGAATACTCTACCGATGGGGGCGGTGATCCAACGGATCCTTTATAAGAAGTATAGTTGGATCAACCCAGAATTCTACTTCGACGACTACAAACCGGCCATATTTTTTACGGGTTTTACAATACAAGGGGTGGATCTCGAGGTGGTTCCACACGTACCAGTGAACCGCTATCAACTATTAGAAATCCACCACTAGCAAGAGGTGGTTCATTACGTGAAGAAGAATTTTTCGGGGATTCAGAAATTCTTTAAATTCCTGACCAAGAGCCTCAAATTGAAGCCAACTCCGGCAGAGGCGACTGAATGGGAGAATCCAGTTGTGGAGCCTCCGCGATCGTCAACTCGCCGACCTCGCCGGACACGAAGCAGTGGGCAAAGTCCGGCAGAAGATCAAGAAGATACTAGTGTTGTTGACCGCAGGAATTTCTGAAGGTTTTGGGCTGAACTGGACTGTTGAAGATATCGTCTGCCAACATTCAGTGTCGCTAGGAGATAGTGAATTTTAGATTATTTATGTTTCTGTTTGAAATTGGTGTTGTAATAACATTTTAACTAATCTGTGACAGTTTGTAGTTTTGGTGTAGTGCAATTTTATTGACTCTTAACATTTTGGTGATATTATTCATAATGATAATTTTTGTTATTTAAAGTTTATTTTTTGTTTTATTATTATTTAAATTCATTAGCTTGATATGTCCAGGATTCATAATTCTAGTCTTAGTAAAAAAAACGGGAATCTGGAAGTGGCTTTGTGAAAATATCAGCAAGCTATGAATCGGTGCCTATAAAATTAACTGTTATTATATTTTGTTTAATGTGCTCTCTAATAAAGTGATCGCGTACATCAATGTGTTTGGACCTAGAATGATGAACTGGATTGTATGTTAAGTCAATTGCGTTTTTGTTATCACATTTTAGTTCAATAGTGTCGTGATTAATTCCAAAGTTTTTATGGTTTGCTTTATCCGAAGAGCTTGTGCACAACAACTACCTAGTGCAATATATTCGGCCTCGGTAGTGGATAAGGCAACAAAATTCTATTTCCTACTCGACCACAAAATTAGTGAAGGACCTAGAAAGTGACAAGTGTCACTTTTGCTCTTATGGTCTAATGAACAACCAGCATAATCAGAATCAGAATAACCTTGCAAAATAAAGGTGTCATTGTGTGGATACCACAAATCTTTATTAGGAGTACCAATAAGACATCTAAAAATTCGTTTAACCGCTTTTAAATGAGATTTTTTGGGATTAGCCTGGAATCTAGCACATAAACATACTGCGAACATAATATCAAGTCTAGATGCAGTTAAATACAAAAGAGATTCTATCATTCCTCTATATAATGTTTGATCGATGAAAATTTCACTTTCATCTTTTCCTAATTTCAAAGAGACATTCATGGGGGTATTGGCTTGTTTGAGATTTTCAAATCCAAATCTTTTTAACACATCATGAATATATTTAGTTTGATAAATAAAAATACCATCATGTCTTTGTGTAATTTAAAAACAAAAAAATAAGTGAGTTCTCCTACCATGCTCATTTTAAATTCATTTTTCATAATTTCTACAATATTATCACATAACTTTTCATCAGTGAATTCAAAAATGATGTCATCAACATAGATTTGTAAAACTATATGGTCATCATGAACATGTTTAATAAAAAGTGTACAATCAACACTACCCATTTTGTAATCATTTTTTAATAAATATACATTCAATCGATCATACCATGTTCGGGGAGTTTGATTTAAACCATAAAGTGTTTTTTCTAACGTAAAAAATATGATCAGGAAATTTATCATCAACAAATTCTGGAGGTTCTACATAAACCTCTTATTTAATATACCCGTTAAGAAAAAATAGTTTTGACATCCATTTGAAATAGTCTAAATCTTTTAAAGATAGCAGATGCAAGAAAAATTCTAACTGTTTGTAAACGTGATACGGGTGCAAAGATTTTATCAAAATCTATTCCTTCAATTTGTGAATAACCTTTTGCTACAAGTCTAGTTTTGTTTCTAGTGACCATAGATTCACTATCCATTTTATTTTTAAAGATTCACTTAACTTCTACAACCGGATGATTTGATGGTCTTTCTACTAGTTTCCAAACCTTATTACGTTTAAATTGACTAAGTTCTTCATTCATAGCTAAAAACCAAGAATTATTCTTTAAAACGGTTTCTACATCTTTTGGTTCTATATCTAATATAAAACATAAGTTTGAAAATAAATCATTTTTATATTTTGGGGATATCGCCTGACGACATTGGCTATCGTCGATCGGCGACATCTTATCCTGCTGACACGTGTCCCACATATTTGCCATTTTCGCATCCCAGATCGATCATGTCCAATCATGCATTGTCGCCTGGCGATATCGATGTTGTCGGGCGACAACGACAGTAACTGCACTTAGGCGTTGAGTGCGGTGAGTTCACTTGACGCCATTCACTGTTTGGTCCACTGTCGTCGGGTGGCGATACTAGATGTTGTCGGGTGGCGATACTAGATGTCGTCGGGCGACAACGCCTTAGCTCCTCTGTTCTGAACCGAATCAAAGCACAAATGTTATTTGTGTTAGAACTGTGATATTTGCACATCATAAACATCTTATGATCAAATACAAACGAGATTTGTTATTAGTCAACCAAGAAGCGTGAAACGCATGGTCCAACAGTAGGGATTAGGGGCTATTGAAATGGCTTGGGGATGGCTGGAGGGAAGCCAACCTGACCTGAACTGGTTTAATTGGGTCACAAGTGGCAAGAGACGAGACCTGAGACAGTGGTGGTTGAAATGTGTGGGCCTAGGTCAGAGGCGGCTAGCTGTTAGGAGGATGATTGGAAGGCAAAGGAAGAATTAGTGTTGTGCGGCTACATGGATTGGTACCTAGGGAGGCTGACTGAATCGTGATCTAGAGGTGAGGGGGACAACAAGGTAAATACGGAAATATCAAGGGGATAATCAAGGAGTCGGCAACTTGGAGTTTCATGAAGTCAGCACCTCGAAAGATAACCAACTTCCGGGAAGAAAGCTCTCCAGAATATGCAGTAATCTAAAACCAGCCCTCATACCTCTTATTTAAACTAATCCTACTTAAGGCACTCAATGCGGACGACTTTGATTGACCATACACAATAAGTGTCCGATCTCCTCGAATGAGACAAAAAATAAAGAAAATACAATGAAAGTGTCCAAAAGATACTCTAGATGCTACCATGAGTTGGGATCGTCCAGATGACAATCCAATGTCTCCTACAAGAATAGACGTGTGGGCCCATTGGGCAACGCCCCGCGCTTGAAGTGTTGTGCCCATCAGTTAGTGCGTGTTTTGGGATTAAATTGAGTTGATTATCGTGGGAATGTGGACACAACTTTAACTTGAGCCATTATGCTCATGGATGTGCGCAGTGCGCCAATTAAAAATTAATTTAAGCTAATGGGAAGGGCCTTTACTAGTATACCAAGTATTCAATTCTTACGTCTACTTCGTGCAGGACTATAATCTCTCCCTCAAAAAGCATTAGCCAAGTAATGGGGAGCAGCCCAGCCGACCCATTTGGGTCTACTCACGACGACCACGGGCGCAATGACTATCAGGACTGCTCATTTTGAGCAACTCGACAATCTGTGCTTTTGTTTGTCATTTTTTATTTCGAGTTGTAATTTTATGTTTTATTTGAGTCGGTGTGTTCGACCAATCATAGATGTTTGTTGATCTTTTAAAAAATTATAAATAAAGGGTGAGGGCTCTCATTTTAGGCATTGAAGAATGGACTACTGAAGTCCATTCTTTGGTCATCTCGGTGCCGAAGATGAATCCCGAGTGTGAAGCTCGGGTCTTCCTCCTCCCTCCCATTCCCCTTGGTCAGCCCCTGACATCCTCCCCCTTGGTCGGCCACTCCACCGCCCCTCCTCCTTCATCCCCGCTAACAGTCGGCTCAAAGGGCCCTTCATCCTCCTTTCCCACTGGAAACAACCCACTGCCTCACTCCTTGCTTGTTGCCAGTCATCCAAGCAATCGGCCAAGGGAGCCTCGGCTCCTATCTAGGAGACCGACCACCCCTCCTTCCATCACCCTTGTCGTGTAGCCACCGCCATCCTCATTTCTCCACAACAAGCTCCCATATACCCCATACAACATCTTTGGCAATCACGGGAGTTCGTCTCGAGTCACCTCCAGTGGTCCTCCCATACCTCCCATACCTATTCCTACATTTTGAGTTTTTCGCCGGAAAACTTCTTTGGCGACCACTACCACCGAAAGCCACCTCCGACCACCACCAGCCACCAGCCACCAAATGCCTCCTCCACCACTCAACCTATGTTGCACCGACACCGACACACGACACGACACGCGACTCGTCCATTCTCGTAAACTAGTAATATTCAACACGTTCAGACACGTTTGTTAAATTCATATTTTATAATTATAAAGTTGTAAAATACTAATAAATAGAAAAGAAATGAACAAACTTGGCATATAAAAATGTAATACTCATACTTACATGTTATATATCATTTAAAAAACAACTAATTCCATGTCTGGCTCATCCAGTGAGAGATGTGCAATTTCCAGCATGTCAACATCTTCGAATGTATCAAAAGCATCTCCGTCAATATTCCACATCTTTGTTTCTCCTTTTGTATATTGTGGATTTTTTCTTGAAAGTAGGCGTAGATTGCTGTGTATGAAAACCAGATCTTCTGCACGCTTTGGTGTCATTCTATTTGTCTTCATTGAGTGCACAAAAGAATATGTACTCCAATTTCTCTCTGCACATGATGATGATGATGGTTGTGCAAGAAGCTTTAAGGCTAAGCTTTGTAGAATAGGAGCACTTGCTCCATGAACAACCCACCAAGTCTTGGGATCCATAGAATATCTGCTTTGATTAAAATCAAAATCTCTAAAATCTCCATTTATGTATGCAAAATTTGCATACTCTAAATTCACCCGTGTTTGCTCCTCGATATCCAGAAAGTATTTCCCTAAACATTTCTTAGTTTCTTGAATTATCTCACTATCCTTGTATGGAGATACTTTTGAAGGATCTTCATTGATCCATTGTTCACTATACTACCTAATTTAAAAAGAAATACAAGTATTAATAACATAAAAATTAAACATTAATATAAATATAAAATACACATGAAAAGTTAGAAATTACTTTGGATTCAAGGCATGTGCTAAGCAATGAAGAGGAGTGTTGTTCTTTGACCAACGATCAAGTAATATTGCTTGAACAACATCATAAAAAGTTGATTGCTCATTTAACATTTTAACCTCATGATCATAAATAGCTTTCTTCACTTTTTCAATCTTAGAATCCCACATGTCATAGACTAAGTGAAAGCAAGGTTCATTCGTATCACAAAACCTTAGCATATCATAAATTGGAGCTGTGAAGGATAAGATGTAATCAATAGAGTCCCACCATGAATCATTTAGTACTTTTTCCTTCCCAAACCTTGCTCTTCCTTGATTGTCATCTCGATAAATACTCCATTTCTCACAAATCACCATGGTTTGGAGATCACTTTTAATGAGCTTAAATCTTTTCAACATAACAATCATTGAAACAAATCTTGTATCAGCAATGAATAACAATTGCAAGTTAACAAACTCATTGTAAATTGCAAGTCTCATGGAATGATTCATGATGAAGTTCTTTAGCTACAAAACATCAAAAATAATTTCAAGTTAACAAACTCATTATATAATATTGCTAACCTCATGACATGATTCATAATAAAATTCTTTACCTGCAAAACATTTGAAACAATTTCTGATATCCAACTGCATTCCAAATAAACATCTTGATTGACCTCCGTATTATTTGAATCACATATATTTTTTAATGCAAGATTCAGAGTGTGCACCACACAAGGAGTTCAAATAATAGAGGGAAATTCTTGTTCGATAAGTTGTCCCGCAGCCTTGCAATTAGCAGCATTATCAATTATAATTTGGACAACTTTCTCATGTCCAATTTCATTTATAACCTCTTTGAATAGGTTAAAAATAAAATGCATATACTTTATCTCACTCGAGCAATCAACGGCCTTCAAAAACATTGCATCTTCATCACTAACTGCACTAAAATTAATAAGTGATCGCCGTTGGGAGTCACTCCATCCATCGCTCACTAGGCTAACACCCTTCTCCTTCCACATATTTTTGATGGGTGCACACAATCTATCAATATTTAATTTCTCCTTTTGCAACAAGGTGCTCCTAAGCAAATTGTATTTTGGTGATAAATATCTCGTAATATCATGATTTGCAGCATAAGTAAAAGCAGATATAAAGTAAGGATTCCTTGCTAGATTAAACGGTAAACCTGCTGAATAAAACATTCTCGCAATTTCATAGTCTAACTGTTCTCGTTGACCCAAGTTAAATGACTTCTCAAGTGCTCCTTTTCCACCACTTTTGAACTTTTCTTTTTTTGGTGAAATAATGAACCCCACTAGAAGATCTACCTCACTACTTGAAATTCTAGAAGGGGGCAAAGGAACCTTTCTAGGAGCAAGATTTTCAATTATAGCATTCAACTCTTTTTCTAAATTTTTCATCTCGATGAGATCACTCTTTTCTACTTTGGCACATTTTCCAATTCCTTTTCACTGAGCATTAACAAATGTGTTCTCACTCTTGTATATGAACTTGTAAAATATTTTTCGCAAAAATTACACTTTCATGTCAAATTGTCTCCCGCTTCACCATGTGTACCTAGCTTAGTGACAAACCTCCATAATGGTTTATTCGGATCATCATCAGAGATAGGCTCTTGTGAACCACTATTACTACTCTTGCTTGAAGACATTCTACAAAACAAATTCATCCAAAAATGAAGAATATAACACCTTTAAAATAAACTAAAAGAGCATAACAAGAAATCCATCCAAAAAGCTCATTTGTCATTTGTCATACTATAATCAAAGAAATGAAGAATGACACCACAAATATTCATAGCATTATTCATAGTTAAGAGTTAACATATTCATAGCAATATTCATTGTTAAACAATTATCTTATTACATCAAATGCACATAAAAAGGCAGCATATACATTGTACATCAATATTCATAGCATATTCATTGTGAAAAGAATTAGGATGTTTCATGTAATTAAGCTAAGATCGCATGGATAAAGCATGGATAAAATATGTATAGGTTACCATATTCATTGTGAAAAGAATTAAGATGTTAACATATTCACTATAGCATAAAGTAACAATGTCAGTAAGCAAGAAGAATCGGAGCACGAAGAGCAAGAAGAATCGGAGCACGAAGCCTGGAAGAATACCTGCCACCTGGTGCTGGAAGAAAGAAGAATCGGAGCACGAAGAGCACGAAAAATGGAGTTGGAAGCCTGGAAGAATACCTGCCACCTGGAGCTGGAAGCAAGAAGAATCAGAGAGTCTTGTGCTCAAAAGCAAGAAAAACCTGGAGCCCGTTAGGTAGAGGAACAAGAATTCAATCACGAGGAGTCGAAGACGAGAAGATGACAAACATGGAAAGCGATCTTCGCCGGTGGAAGACGTGTCGGAAGTAGGGGTGAGGAGTAAAAACCGAAAACCGACTAAACCGATCAAACCGATCAAACCGACCAAACCGCACCGATATTGAAACCGAACCGCCCGGTCTGGTGTCGGTTCGGTCTGGAGCTTTTGAAAACCGAAGGATTATCGGTTCGGGTCGGTTTTCAGGTTGTGGAAACCGATCAAACCGAACCGAGTTTTTTGTTTAACATAATTAAAGTTTAAGTGTTTGACTAATTCAGCCACATTTTGTCATTTTGATTTAGCATATAAGTATATGAATGTATAAGTAGTATAACTTACACTGTTACACTGTATAAGCATATTATTATTTTTATGCATACCACTTGTTGGATACCACTTGTTGGAAATCTGGTACAATTCGCAGGCACAACTATAATAATATTGCAGTAACAAGAACACAAAACGACCACAAATTTATTATAATGAAAATATAAATCAAATACAGGAGAAAAATAGACCGTCCGGTGAAACGCACGCGGATGCGCCAGACGCGCACAATCCGCAAGAAAGTAGTAGATCTGGACTGCAATCCGCCTTGCGGACGCACAAGGTTCACCGAACCTTCAACGTCAATCTCCGACGTTCAACCGCAACCACCGCCACCACCGAAGAACAACGCCACCACCGGAGAGAAACCTCCGTCGAGGCTAACTGCACACGCGCACGCCGTCGACACCGTTTCTCTCCACTGCTTCTCTCCACTGCAACGCCGGCGAGCAACTCCAACCGAGCCCGACAACAACTCTCACAACGCCGGCGGTTAACTCCTCCAAGATCGGCGACGAACACCCTCGGCCACGACCGCTCCGAGTGCACGAACAAGAGAGAAGAGAGTTGATCCTCCTGTTGGCCGGCTCTGCCAACAATGCACCAGGCGATTTCTCACGGTGGGCTCTATTCTCCTCTGAATTTCTACAGGTGGCTTGCGGTTCACACCTTCAAGCTACAGGCGGCATTTACTTTAAAAGGCTACAGGATGCTCTCTCAAAAAGGATACAAGCGGCACTTACTTTAAAAGGCTACAGGATGCTCTCTCAAAAAGGATACAGGCGGCACACATCTCACGGGATTATTGGCCAATTCTTATTCACAGATGGCAGAGGAGATACAATTTCAATGCTCACCATTTTTGGCATCCCACTGACACCCAAAAGTAGGAAGAAAATCTTTATTTTTATTCATTTTGATTTGGGAAGCTCCGCACTAGGGAAACGAATAAAAATGCCAAAACCAGTCTGAACCGGATCTGAACCAAATTAACAATCACCACCTTGGTTCAGGATCCAGAACCATCACCTGCACGAAGCACCACCTGCGCGTAGCAACACTGCACTAAGCACTAGTTTGCACGAAGCACCACCTCAAGGACCTGAGGCGTCAGCCGACCTGCTCCAGTCGACTCATCCCTGCTGGAGCTCAACCTCCGAATGTCGACGCAACTGGATCGCTAAATCTGACTCGCCTAGTCAGACTACCAGAAGGGCGATCCCCTGCACCACCTTGACCATCAACTCTGTCAGGCGCAGAAATCATGGGCACACCACCTCGCATCGTGGTCCCCATCAGCCGGTAAAGACTACCGCACTGCATAGCTCGCATGAGCACGGTGCGCCCTCGCGTCACCGTCAGAACTCCACCTCTCGCCGCAAAACTGCATCCTCTGGAGTCTAGTCTGCCCAGCGATATCAAATTCCTGCGCAGCTTGGGTACCAGATGTACCCGCTCAAGCCTACGCACTGCTCCGTCATGCGTCCTAATGTCCACCGTCCCTGTCCCCGTGACCTCACATGCTGAGCCGTCACCCAGAAAGACCGACCCAGTCGTCACCTCCAGAGAACTGAACATCCCGGCATCCGAGCAAATGTGCTGCGAAGCACCAGAATCCAATACCCAGCTATCAGAGTCACATGGACTCTCAGTGATGAGGAGAGACACATCACTATCATCTGCCGTAGCTACCGCCGCCTTGCCCGCACCCTGGACGTCCCCAGAAAACTGCACACGCTGCGGACAATTTCTCCTGATATGACCACTCTGCCTGCAATGGTAGCACGTCACTGCCTTCCTCGATGCGGATCTGGCCCGTGCACTTCCAGATCCCTTCTCGAACTGCCTCCCTCGTCGTCCTCCTACTGCCAAAGCATGCTCACCCTCAGGAGCGGGGTCTGACAGCATTTGACTGGACAGTAACGCAGACGTAATCTGCTCCACGTCTACTGTATCCTTCCCATACAGCAGGGTGGTCTGCATGTGCTTATACGACGCCGGGAGCGAGGTAAGAAGCAATAAGGCCTTGTCTTCTTCCTCCACCTTCACACCAACCACATGCAGTTGGCTCAGAAGTCCATTGAACACGTTGAAGTGTTCCTGCAGGTTACCACCTTCCTGCATTTCAGGCCGTACAATCTCTGCTTCAGTAACAGCCTCGTGGTCAACGACTTGCCCAAGTAAAGTCCCTCCAGCTTCTCCCATAGCGTGCCGGCGGACTCTTCAATACCGACGTTGAACAGCACCTTGTCGTCGACGCACATCCTGATAGCGCTAGTGGCGCGCTCATCCATCTCCATCCACTCAGAATCCTTCACCGGAGCATATAAGTATATGAATGTATAAGTAGTATAACTTACACTGTTACACTGTATAAGCATATTATTATTTTTATGCATGCAAGCCTAGTCACGAACAACGGACAGCGGCATCAAAGAGTCAAAGTTAATATATTATATTCTTATTTAAGATAGCTGACAGTGATTGGATTTCGGCCTTCGGATTTCAAGTTTTATAAAATTCATTTTTTCTCCTTTTCATTTTGTCGAGATAGCAGCTGATAGCGATAGGGTTTCGTCGGGTCTCCACTCTACAGTTTCCTACTTTCTAGTTTCCTGATTTCCTCCCAATTTCCGGCGGTTCGCATATCGCAAATCGCAAAACGCAATCGGAGACTCGCGGTGGCGACGAAGACGAGACCGTCGAGGGAAATGACTGCGGCGATGGAAGACGACTGAATGCTTCAGATTTCTCATTTTGACGGTGTTTGGCCGTGCGGCGGGCGGCGACTCCGGCTGTTCATCTTCCTATTCCCTTCTATTGCTTCGTTCTGTCGTTCAGGTATGAATAGTATGACTGAATGCTTTTATTTTTTTGGTTTTTTTCCCTACAGATGAGTCATGAGTTCATCTTGCTATTCCCGCTTTAAGTTTTTTTTTTCCTGCATATGAGAGCATCTTTATGTAGATGTTGAAATCATTCACATTTGTTCCCGCTTTAGGTATGAATAGTATGACTCATTTAGGTTTTTTTTTCCTGCATATGCATATGAGAGCATCTTTTTCTAATACTGTTCATGAATTGCTAGAATTCCCAGTTTAGGTATGAATTGCTAGATTGGGTGTAAATCAGAAATTGATGTGAATGATTGTTACTAAGCCATTTAAAACTAATGAATTGCTAGAATTCCCAGTTTATGCATGTCGGTTCGGTATGAATTGCATATTTTTGAACTAATGAATTGATGGTTATATCAATGATACTTTTGCTGTCACAATAAATTGGGTGTAAATAAACATCGGTTCGGTTTCGGTTTGGGTCCAAACCGACCCAAACCGAACTGCTTGCACCCTTAAATATAACACTAATGTTATCATTATTATTTATTTATATTATTATTAATAATATCATTTTATCTGTTTTATAACCCCCTTCCAGCATTCTCGTCGAACGCCTATCCCCTCCCATTTCATTCGACGAATGCAGCTCCCATTATAATATTTATAAGAATATTATTATTATTATTATTATTATTTATATATATATAATAAGTCTTCTTCCTCCCCAAGAAAAAAAAATCGAGCCCCCATTTCCTTTCCCCTGTTCATTTCGGCCGAAGCAGTGCAGCGATTTCCTTTTTTTCGGGAGCCTTTCGTCGGCCGCCAACGGAGCTCCGGTGCACGAAATTTTTGCCAGAGCATAGATCCGGAAATCTCTTGATGAGAGCTACGCGTGCGCGGTAAGATTTCTCCATTTCGTGGATTCTTGGCATTAGGGCTTTTGACCTAACCCTCGTTTTGCTCCAAAAAGTTTCAGGAATCGGAGACGGGGTGTTTTGTTTCGGGCGATCCTCGAAGCGGAGCATGCGTGTGGACGCTTTCCGCACATTTTGAGGTAAGTGGTGTCCCCTCCCTTGCCGCCTTTTGTTAATTTACTTGTTTAATTCCTTTGTTTTCCTTTATTTCCGGTTTAGATGTTCGAATACGGCCTTTTGCTGTGATTTTGGGTATCAGGTGGTCGTCTAGTGAGAGTCTTGAGTGAAATGTTCGTCAGTTCGTCAATTTTGTCAAATAGACGTAGTCCGTCAGATGTAGCTGAGTATTTGTCGGATGTTTCTGATGAATTCGTCGAAAGTATCTGACGAATTCGCCGGAAACGATCGGGTCATTCTTCGGAATCATACAACGGTTTTGGTTGGATCCGTTTGTGTTGTTCGTCGGTTGTCGTGTCTTGTATTTTGCTCGTCCTATTCAATGCGTGACCCTTACATTTCCGTCGGGTATGTTCAATTTGTTTTGTAACCTTTGAAATATCGTCATTTTGCTCTACGCCGTGAAAACCTCATTGGAGAGTTAGCCTCTTTTTTGGGGCGATTATTGTGATGTGTCAGTCCGTAAAAATCATGAGTTCATCCAACGTTAGTAATTTTTTTTGTACCTAGTGTAACCCCCATCATGTCATTGTCGTCGCGTCAATTGTATCGTCGCGTCTTTTCGACCAAGTTATGTC
The DNA here is from genome assembly GCA_039583875.1 of Platanthera guangdongensis. Lineage (NCBI taxonomy): Eukaryota > Viridiplantae > Streptophyta > Magnoliopsida > Asparagales > Orchidaceae > Platanthera > Platanthera guangdongensis. The sequence goes on along the minus strand of CM077149.1, from coordinate 2,056,881 downwards.
GCTTTGTTTGATGTATGAGTATCGTATGATCCGTTGAATTTCGTTGGTCGAAATCCATGTCGTCTTCCGACGAAGAACTGTACGTCGGAAGTTTTGCTGCCTTCTGCTGTGTCGTTTGTCGTCGCAACGTCTTGATCTTCGCATCGCTTCGACTAAGTTAATCTCTCCGCTTGATTTTAAGTGTCGCTTTGACCAAGTTAACCTCTCCGCTCGATTGTAAATGTCGTTATGGTCATGTTTATCACTCTGTTGGCTGTAAGTGTTGTTTGTATCGTTGGAATGTTGTTTGTCAGAAGCCTCGCCGCTTTACGTTGTTTTCAGTCAATGAAACCCTTGTTGCCATCCGTCACTGCATTTGTGTGTGTGTCGTTTGGATCGTTGTGGCGATTTGTGTTAGTGTCCCCTTATGATTCCTGTTTTAATCGTAAGCGTCGTTAGTTGATTCGTTTATATTGTTGACTTAGAAAATATTGTGGTTAAGGCCTTGGAGATCTGCCAGACAAATTTGTGTCTTTGTGTCGATCGTATGCTACGATCTGGTTTTAGTCCTTGTTAACGACGTCGTGCGCTCTTAGCCGAGTCTTTACAAGAGAGAGTTTTTGTTCTTTGTCGGTCTGTTCGTTCAGAGTTCTTCTTGTTTGATGCATTTATATATATATATAACAAAATATATGAATATTGATTGAATTGTTGGGCTGTGCGCGTTGTGGATTTTTCCCCGGCACAGTGCCTTGTTTGTTGGGCTATGTGCGTTGGGGTAAATCCCTCTTCATAGTGCCTCTTTTGTTTGAGGATCATACACCCAGGCCTTATGTTTGCACTGATGGTTCGTGTTGGACTGAGAGCCACCGCATCGGTGACATGTTTGCCCGGTGTTTTGATGCCCTTTTTGAGCTGATCAGTCTCTCTTAAATCATGAATTAATATTTTAAAAGATGAAAGATATATATATATATACATATGCATTTATTCTGCCCCCGGATGCGAGCTTGCTTACTTTGTACAACATAGTTAGTTCTACTATGCTTTTTTTTTTGTGTGATTATACTGACTCTTTGGTGATAGCTTGTTCGTCCAGTTTCTTGCTACTCGAGGTTTGTTGTTTCTCTTTGGTTTTTATAGCACCACTTGTAACTTGCTTCTGAGGTGTTCTTCTTTTGAATGTGTCAGGTTCGCAGCGGTAGCAAATTTGGCAGTTAGAGCTTGTGTTTCTGGTGTTGCGGGTGGTTGCAGCCGTTTGTTTCCCCTCCTGTTTGTGAGGTAGCTACCTTTTGTTTCAGATTAGCCTGTTTTTCTATGGGTTCGTGTCAGTTTGTTGATGCCCATAGTGTTAGCTACTTGCTAGTTGAACTGATGTTTCTTACTGTTAGCTTTATACTTGCTCTCTGGGAATGTTTTATGATATGGTGCATGTTAGGTATTTTAAATATAAAAATAAAACTGCATTTCTGATATATAGGCATATCATACCTTGTAACTGAAAAATCACATTATTTTGAAGCGCTACAAATCTACTTTTCTACTTATATACAATCTAGGAGTCGCATATTCATTTCATAGATTGCTGAGTCATCATCTTCATTTAGAATTATAAATAATCAAACTTAGTCTTTTCCGCTGTGTAAACCTATATCTTTTGCTCGTGGATTAGTTGATCCACCAGACCGAGGGACACGGTCAGCAAATCTAATAATGTATCAATGTTTTAAAACCTAATTCATAAGCCTTTTTTATATAAAATAATTGAAATGGCAGGGTTGCCTGAACGTCTGCAGTTGTCCCCTGCACGACGTGGCATCACAGCGCGTATTTTATCTAACTCTGACGTATTATTTAATACAGAGAAAATACGGGTTGTGACAGTTGGTATCAGAGGGAGGTTCTGCAAGAGGGGCAGTTGGTTTGGCAAGTTGGTCGAACAACTTGCCCTCAAGCAAAACTCTCGTCGTGTCATTCATTGCATACACACACCGGTATGTCATTAGTAGATCTTGATGGAAGCATGAACACTACACTCATAGCACAAAAGAAGAAATATACGGGGCATATTATGTAGTATGGGATGCATAATATGTGTTTGTATATGGATCCACCATAGGTGGTGACATGTGATGGTTATGTAGTATGGGATGCATAACCACCATCACATGGATGCCCATTAGCACGTTTTGACTTTTTTGTTACATACAATATTATGTAGTATGAGATGCATAACATTGTATGTGTACGCCGCTCATACATGCATTAAGGCCTTTCTTTAGAATGCATAGCACTGCATACATATCATATCATTGCATAAGCACACGTGCCAAGTTAAAGATCTACATGATGACATATGTACACGCATGATTTGAAAGGAAAAAATTTAAGCATTCATGCATTCATATTATAAGCACAAGTGTCAAGGGGATGACGAATCATCATCCTAAGTTAGAAGCATAATATCATTTCATGAATTCCCAGAGCAAGGTAACAACATGAACAAATATCCATTCGTTTCTGATCTGGTTGAGTCAGAATATTCGAGTTTGCTATCTAAGGTGTCTTATGCTAGGTCTTGACAAGTTGTCCGTTCTTATTGTGGAAGATGGCCGCGAAGCGTTTTGCGTTGGGGACAACTTCTCAGTTTGAGGGTGAGTCTTCGGGTACTCGTAGCTTCCTCTATATCTCAATTTCTATTCAGTTGGTTGCGCATGCGATTTATAGGAAAGTAAAGGTAAATAGCCAATGGGCACGCGTTATTTGATTTTGGTGCTATCTGCTTGTACATGGTTAGAATTCATGTAGATTGTTATCACTTGACTCCCGATCGAGTTAGTGATTCGTTTTGTGTTAGATTTCCCTCTGGTGACTTGGAGGTGTCGAACTAGGGTATCCAAAGTTGTCTCATTCCTTAGATTGGATTTCTTGGGTATGTCGATTGATAGTGCCAGATTTGGAAGGTTTCAGTATGATTTTTTTTGGGCATGCATCAGGAGTCTAAGTTTGACGTTGTAGACCATTGTTAGGATAAACATCTGGACTTTATGATAGACATTGACCAACCCTGGAGCATGTCTGGATTTCAATAATAGGATTCTCCAGCTATTTTGCGGTGCGTTCTCGTAAATTCTTAGAGCCTGGCTGCGAGTCTTTTCTCGTTTCTGTTTATGTTCTGGAAACTGCTCTTGTTGTGTTGCGTGTTCTGTGGCGTGAGAGTTTCCAGATATTTTTTCCTGGCTAGTTTTTCCCGGTCTCTCATCCTGAGAGAGAGGCGGAGTTTGTTTTAGATCTTGAGCCAAATACTTGTCTTTTCGCGAGACACCTTACCGCTTGACCTCGCGTGAGCTAGAATAGTTCGTGCCTAGCTAAATGAGTTGTCATTTTGTTGCTTCAATAGTCAAAGTTCCTTGCTCTAAAATGCCTCAGTTCTATTCACGAGCATATGTGGGATGCCTTTAGAAGATTAAGAATGAAATATAAAGAGTTGAATGAGGTGACTATCTAGATAAATGTTCACCATTGCGGATAGATGATTTGTTAAATTAGTTTCAAGATAGTTCCGTATTATCGAGGTTTGACCTCCGTTTATACCTTTATGTGTGAAGGATCCGTGAGTCGGATGTTCTACGGACTGACCTTTTGTTCCCACTATGGGATTTATTTTGAAATCTTAGTGATGACCTTTGATTTAGCGGGTGCCTCGTCTGTCTTCATGGATTTGATGAATATAGTGCTAAGTGGAGTTCTGGGCCACCTTGTGGTCGTCTTCTTAGGAAAATGTTCTGATATACTCTATGAGGGCAGAGGAGCGTGTTGAGTATTTGGAGATTTGTGTAGTCTAGGTTAAGAAAGCATAACTCTGTTTGGCAAAATAGGCAATTGAAATATTGGCTGACATAATTTCCGTTTTGGGTCACAATATTAAAATGGATGAATTTTCGACGAACTTAGTAAAGATCGCTGAAGTGATTGATTTGGAAGAGAATTATTATGTGTAAGGAAACAGGGAATTTTAGTAGGATGGACATGATGATATACAAGCTTGTGAAATGATTCTTGTGATTGTTGGCGTCCCTGATCCGGGTTATGTAGAAGAATTTGATATTTATTTGAGGATGAACTGTACGTTGAGCCTAGGTGATGCAGGGACAGGAGTCCACCTGCCCTGCCACCTTGGCATCACCACCAAGGGGCCCACCTGGAGTCAGCACCAGGCGGCTTTATCAGGCCCGCGGGCCGTACACCCCAACCAGCTCTCCGCCACGGCATCAGCACCGCGCGACAGGTTGTTGAGGCCGGGTCTCGATCCCGCACCCCCTAGATAAGAGGCTCTCAAGCAACCTCTCATCACCAACTGATCCGCGGATCAGTTGGTGATGAGAGGTTGCTTGAGGGCCTCTTATCTAGGGGGTGCGGGATCGAGACCCGGCCTCAACAACCTGCCGCGCGGTGCTGATGCCGTGGCGGAGAGCTGGTTGGGGTGTACGGCCCGCGGGCCTGATAAAGCCGCCTGGTGCTGACTCCAGGTGGGCCCCTTGGTGGTGATGACAAGGTGGCGGGCAGGTGGACTCCTGTCCCTGCATCATAAAAGTGCACTTTTATGATGCGGCACAGGAGTCCACCTGCCCGCCACCTTGGCATCACCACCAAGGGGCCCACCTGGAGTCAGCACCAGGCGGCTTTATCAGGCCCGCGGGCCGTACACCCCAACCAGCTCTCCGCCACGACATCAGCACCGCGCGGCAGGTTGTTGAGGTCGGGTCTCGAACCCGCACCCCCTAGATAAGAGGCCCTCAAGCAACCTCTCATCACCAACTGATCCGCGGATCAGTTGGTGATGAGAGGTTGCTTGAGGGCCTCTTATCTAGGGGGTGCGGGTTCGAGACCCGACCTCAACAACCTGCCGCGCGGTGCTGATGCCGTGGCGGAGAGCTGGTTGGGGTGTACGGCCCGCGGGCCTGATAAAGCCGCCTGGTGCTGACTCCAGGTGGGCCCCTTGGTGGTGATGCCAAGGTGGCGGGCAGGTGGACTCCTGTGCCGCATCACTAGGTAAGACATGATACAAAAGAGAAATGTGGTCGCATGCGATTTAAGGTAATTTAGGCTATATGGAGAGAACTATCATGTGTATAAAGTGAAAAATTACAATGATGATCTATATCTCGATGTTTTGGAGACTGTTTGGTTTGGCGCGTTGTGTAAGATTATTGCGAACCATAAGAGCTTGGAGTATATCTTCACTCAAAGGGAATTGAATCTGCGCGCCATAGAGAATGGATAAAGTATATTGCGAATTTCGACATTGACGTTCGTTAACACTTAGATTCCACTGGGATGTATAGAGAATTGAAATAGATAATTTGATGTTATGAGTTGGATGATTGTTTGTTAAGGTTTCCCCGAAAGCACAAATTCGGGGTGAACTATCGTAAATAGATGGATAAAGTGTGGCCATAAAGTTTAATTTTGACTGATTGGTTACTCGGTGGAGACAATAATATGACCGTATTGGGACGAGGTCGTGAGATTCCATAGTAAGCCTCGGAGCTTTGTGTCAAGGCGAATCTTCCAGTCCGTGTCGCATCCTGACAGAGTTTTGCAAGGAGTTTGGGGTTTTGACCTTAAGTGTTTATCCGTTTATCTGCAGACCGATGGTAGGTCAAAAATAAAGTTCAAGCTTGAAAGGAATGAGTCTTTCTGTAGCGGCGTCTTGGGTGTGCCCGGTTGGGTCGACCCAGGTCATTGCATGTTACTGCATCAATGTGCGTGCTAGTAGGCTAGAATTGACTGCTTCTTTCTCTGGTGTTCATGTTTTGTTTCACGTGAGCCATTTGCGAAAGTGTGTTCGTAATGATTGACACGTCCTTGATTCGGTACCCTAGCTTCAACCTAATCTCTCGTATGTCGAGGTGTCTGTCCGTATTCTGGAGACGCAAGACCGTGTGCTGAGAAGGAAAACAATGTTAATGGTTACAGTTCTCAGGCGAAATCAGGACGTCATAAGTGCAGTTTGTGAATTGAAATCTGCGATGAGAGAATCACATCTCAGCATTTCTCCTAGTCCTCTCTTGTTAGTATTCCTATCTAACGAATTTTCATCTCATCTCTCCTTTGTTCTCTCGTTTCGTGTTGCGTTCCAAGTTTCGGGACGAAACTTCCTTTTTGGAGGGGTGACTGTACCGCCCTTAATTTTCCGGCAATTATTTAATCCTCTTGCTGACGTCATAATGACGTATGAGCGTTACATTAGCGTAAAGTTGACGGCGCGGCGCCGTTAGTGCGTTTTCACGTGCGTTAGGTGGAGTCGATCAAATTTTGTGATTCTTGTCGAAATTGAAAAAAAATTTCGATACAAAATTAAATTGATTTATTTTTGACTTGCTCGTCAAGTTTCGTCGCGATCTGAGCATTATTGGAGCCTCGGCAAATTTCCAAAGTTTCGTATATTTAACATTCGTCGTAAACTTTAGAAATTTATATCTCGAGAATGGTGCGTCCGATTTTGGTTTTGATTTCGCCATTGGATTCGTAGCACTGATTTCTAGCTAGGGTGCGAATTTCGTTTAAATCGTCGTACGTTAAGCCCTTCCTAATAATATAACTCGGAAGATGAGCAAGAAAAACGACGATGCCCTAGCTCTGCGGGAGGAAGACGATCTTCGCCGGAAAGTTGATGCCCTAGCTCTGCGGGAGGAAGACGATCTTCGCCTGAGTGAAAGCACGAAGAATCGGAGCACGAAGATGGAGCAAGGAAAGCTGATGCCCTAGATCTGCGGGAGGAAGAGGACGCACTCTTGTGGGAGAAATGGATCAAACTGCCCAAGAATCGGAGCTCGGGCTGTTTTAAAAAACAGCGGGACACGCATTTCCGTGGATCACGCGTGTCCTGTGTGGCCAAAAACGTGTCGGCGCGCCGACACGCGTGTCCGAGCGTGTCGACGTGTCGGACGCGTGTCGGAGAGTCCGAAACGGACACGTTGACCCCCGAGAGTGTCAGTGCTTCATAGCTCATAACCACCATAGCCACCTTCATAACTACCCACTGCCCCCACTCTCTCCTCTTCCTTAACCCTAGGCATTATTTCCTAAAATTAAGGCTAGTCACCCCATTAATCTCTCACCCAAATAACCGAACCCCACTTTCCCTGTTTTACTCCCTGCCACAAGCAACCACTTCCCCACTTAAACCGCTTCCCCATAGCCGGCCCCCTTTAGCCCCACTTTCCCTCCCTTCCCTCACTTTTCCTCCCTTCCCCGTTTCTCATTCTCACGTGGAGTTCAAGTTGTTGGATCCACCAATTGCTGCCACCATCTACCTCTTCCCCTCTCGTGAGCCACAACAAAGGCATCCCCAATTTGCCCACCACCCAATCACACGTGGAGCCACATCAACCCCCAATCCAGCACTCATTACCTTGCAGAATTGCCCTGCCAACCCCCCTCCCTGCTGCAGAAAAGACACTTCCTGCTGTCCAGCACAGCAAATCCAGCCCCTGGGATTAATTCTAAGACTCCTGCTAAGCCTTTACATCTGTCATACAACCTCTCCATCCTCCATATTGCTGTCCAAACCTCCAGAAAAGCAATCTTCAGTACTTATTACTGGAAAATTACCTCCCAGCACCATCCTAATTGGTGTCCCAGTTTCTGGACAACCCCAAACAGCTTCTGAGTGCTGAGATCTACCCCAGACCGCCCTCTAAAAGCGCGTCCAGCCCTCTCTCCATTATAGTCGTGGTGCTCAAGGTTTGTGTGTTTGTTTTTTTACTTACCATTGGGTCTTGTGTTTGTTCCCTACTTGAAGAGATTGGCTTCTAGACTTTGTTTTCAATTGCTTTTGGTTTTGTAATCTGATGCATCCATGGTCGCATCCGGATGAGTTTTGCTAGTTTTGTGTGTTTGTTTTGCTAGTTTTGTATCGTCATATGTGTGTTGTCGTTGTATCGTCATATGTGTGTTGTCGTTGTATCGTCATATGTGTGTTGTCGTTTGTATCGTCATATGTGTGTTGTCGTTGTATGTGTGTGTCACACGTCTATTGTTTGGGTTGTTGGCGTGACCGACCAACTCGACCATAAATAAATAGGTCCGGTGGTATAAGGCGTTGGAATGCAAGCGCGACGTTATTTTAATTGCATGAAAAAATAAAACAATATTCAGTCATCCGAAAGACCTTTGAAATTCTGAAACCCCTTATTTAATTCAGCCCGCGTTTTAAACCTCCCCCTTTGATTTCAATTAAATGCAACCGTATTTTTTAATTTTTGACAATTAAAACCGCCTTCTTTGACCTTTGAATCCCTGCAGAACTTTTCTTTTGATATTCAGCTGGCTTACCCGTGGAGGCTAGACTGGAGAAAAGGAAAACGGACGAGACTTCACATCAAACGCCCAGTTTTATCTTCCAGTGAGCCTGTCTCTCCCCCCTTCCGCCTGTCTCCATGCTCCCTCACTCCGGTGTAGCAACCCTAGGCCAGCCGGCGGCCGGGCGTCCAACCCGTCACGAGATCCACTGCACCCCGTCGCCAAATCCGCCGCACCTCGCGAATACCCAGCAATGCCGCTCGCGCCAGCCCATTTGAAGGTCGGTCGACTGCAGCTCCACCTTCCCGACCTTCCTCCGGCCCGGACCTGCAGAGCTCCATCATCCCCGTCGAGCCTGACGACTGAAACTCCAACATCCAGTCCGCCCTCCTCCTCCTCAGCCCTACTATGCTGACCCTGTTCTCCTTTCCCGTGTGCCTCCCCGCAGCCACCACAACTAACTATTCCACCGCCCGAACAGTCACCTTGACAGCAACCTGCTTCCGCCTAAACCCGACCAACCTCCTCCAAATCCTTACTCCCTCCCTTCCAGCCAGCTGACCTAATTTCGTGGAACCTCCTCCACCCTGGGAAACCCCTCAGGTTACCATTATGCTCCCTGTTGTTGGCATTTATTCATGAAATTAAATTAAGTGGTCGTAATGTTTGCACTTGCTTCTCTTTCAACTTCTACTATCGTCAAATTCCTCTAAAACAGAACCCCTAAACCAACCACGATGGATACATGCGTCAAGTTGGATATAGGGGATTTCGAGGGCCGAGTATAATCCGAAGGATGCCTATATTGGTGTGAGCGTATGGAACGATTCATGGCTTGAAAACGGATGTCATTGAATCGCCAAATCGAGTATGTCACCCTTCGGCTTAAAGGCCCAACCTAAGTTATCAAAGGCGCAAGGCGCATCGAGGCGCAAAGGGCCCTGGAGCCGAGGCGCAAGGCGCGGGCGCGCGCCTGAGGCACGTGAGGCGCACAATTGAGGGAAAAAGGAAATTGAGCGAATTGGGCGTCCAATTCGCTGGAATTGAGCGAATTGGGCGCCCAATTCGCGGAATTAAGCGAATTCGCTCAATTTCAGCAAATTGGGCGCCCAATTTCAGCGAATTGGGCGCCCAATTGTGCTTAGAGGTGTCTCGGGTGTGTCTGAGATCATGTTTTTGCTCATCTCAATTTTTTTTTTGAAAACACCTTGAAAGGCGTAGACGCGACATTGGCGCGCCTAGGAGCCTGTAAGGCGCGCGCTTGGGGCACATCGCCCGCCTCAACCGTGCTGAGGCGCGGCGGGCTGCACCCGGCGCCTCAGGCGCACCTAGGCGCGCACCTTGACAACTAAGGGCCCAACACTAGTCTGTTGGGTTCAATTAGAGCGTACTCGTTCACCTTAGGTTTGGCCCCGATCACCACCTGGCTTGAATTTAAAAACCAATTGCGGAAGCGATATGTCCCCCCAGATTATCTTCAAAAATTATATCGCAAATTCCACAACCTACGACAGGATAAACTCTCTGTGGACGACTATACCAACGAGTTCCTTATCCTCCAGTCTAGGTTAGACATCCGAGAGGAGGAGTATGTGATTGTGTCGCGTTATCTTAACGGTCTGTGTTATGCTATCCGTGAGCAGGTAGAGCTTCATGATTACCGAGACCTAGGGGAGATCTCCAGTAGGGCATGTCGTGTATAAGCATCACTACAGAAAGCTTCCGACCCTAGGATTTCTGAAAGAATTCCTAAGTCAAACTCACTCAAACCTCTCATTCAGAGTCACCCTCTAGGGTCCACTAGTGCCCCCACTCTGCCCCCTGCCTATGTTAAAGCAAGAGGTTATGGGTTCCTGACCCAACCCGTGGACTTTTTGATGTTTTAAGTGCATGGAGACAGGACACAAGTCCTCGGAGTTCCCTCGTAGGAAGTTTGTAGTTGTGATTGAGTTTGAGGAACAAGAGCCTGAGTATGGAGTCTTCCTTACAGACTCCCAACCAGATCCAGTCACTGTAGACAAAGTTGTAGTAGGAGAGCATGCAGAGCACCTAGTCTGTGTCATGCAGCATAGCCTCCTCACCCCAAATTTCCACAGAGGATGAATGGTTGTGGCATAATATTTTTCGTACGACTGCACGCATTCAGGGGCAATTTTACTTCATCATTATTGATAGCGGAACATGGAAAATTGTGTTACGACGCATGGTAGAGAAGCTAAAACTTAAAACCCAACCTCTAGGAAAACCATACAGCTTGTCATGGGTCACTAGTTCTGTGACTACTCCAGCCACGCATCAGTGTTTAGTCGAGTTCTCCATAGGGGCATCGTACCAGGATTCTGTTTAGTGTTATGTTGCGGCCATAGAGGTTTGTCACATCTTGTTAGGGAGACCATGACAGTTTGATAAGCACATAGTTCATGACGGAGCGAGGATTTCGTACACTTTTGAACATAGTGGGCGCATGATTGTTTGTTCTTCTTCCCAGATGAGCGGGCCCCTGCCTAAACCCTTGGAACATTCCTCGTCTAATAGCAGCATGACTTCACCTATTGCTGCGATTTCCTTTCCTTCAGCCCACATGTTACTTACTGGTCCCCGATTCTAGGAGTTGAAGGCAAGTGAAGTTGTTTATATTCTAGCTGGTCTAGATTCCAGTCGAGTGTCCACGGAGATTTCATGTTTAGTGCGCCCTCTTATTTCTGAGTTTCCTTCTATTATGCCGAGGAGCTACCAGATCATCTTCCTCTCATGCGTGATATACAACATTGTATTGATCTTATATCAGGTGTTAGCCTACCTCATTTACCATACTATCATATGAATCATAAAGAGCACGAGAAACTCCACCGTCAAGTCACCGACCTAATCAAAAGGGTCGTACTAGGGAAAGTGAGTCCCTGCGCTGTTCATGTGTTCCTCGCCCCTAATAAAGATGAAAACTTGACGTATATGCGTGGGTAGTTGAGTCATCAACAAAATTACCACTAAGTATCATTTTTTGATCCCTCGATTGGATGATTTGCTCGACATGCTCAGTGGGTCCAAGGTTTTTTCTAAGATTGATCTCAAGAGCGGCTACCATCAAATCTGGATCCGGCCCAGGGATGAATGGAAGACTGCCTTCAAGACCATGAAGGACTCTACGAGTGGCTTGTGATACCTGTCGGCCTCTCCAACGCCCCTAGTACCTTTATGTGACTCGTGCATCAAGTTCTTCGCCCTTTGATGGGAGTTTGTGTGGTCGTTTTCTTCGATGACATCTTAGTTTATAGCACCGACCAACATCTTGAGCACTTGCGTCAGATCCTTCGGATCCTTTTAAAAAACAAGCTTTATGTGAACCTTAAGAAATGTGTATTTTTGACTGATAGTTTGACTTTCTTGGGGTATATTGTGTCGGCCGAAGGAATTAAGGTTGACCCTGAAAAGATCCAAGCAATTTGTGTGTGGCCTAGCTCAAAGACTAATCACTGAAGCTCGTGGTTTCCACGGGTTAGCCTCGTTTTATAGGAGGTTTATTAGGAACTTTAGAGCTCTCATTTTGTCCGTGACTGACTGTCTTAAAAAGGGTCATTTTATTTGGACCGACAAAGCGGAGCGTGCCTTTTCTCTTATCAAAGAAAAGTTGACTAGAGCTCACATGCTAGCGCTTCTTGACTTCGGAAAAATCTTTGAGGTAGATTGTGACGCCTCAATTATTGGAATAGGGGGGATGTCTTAAGTCAAGAGGGACGGCCCATCGCTTATTTTAGCGAAAAGTTGAATGAAGTAAAAACTCGTTATTCCACTTATGACTTAGAATTCTACGTCATCGTCCAAGTCCTCCGACATTGGCGTCACTATTTAATTCAACGTGAGTTCATCTTTAATACTGATCATGATGCACTTCAACATTTGAACTCTCAAAAGGAGGTGTGTGGGCATGCCAAGTGGGCAGCTTTTCTTCAGGAGTACACCATCTAAAACACAAGCCCGATGTTTCGAATAGAGTAGCGGATGCGCTTAGCCGTAGGACACATATCCTAGTCAGCCTCCAACCGCATATCCTTGATTTAGACACGCAAAAAGACCTCTATCCTTCTAATCCGTATTTTGGCGAGATTTGGGCCGCGTGTCAGTTTAGTGGTACTGCTTCCACTACAAAGTATATTTTGAGCGAGGAATTTTATTTGAAGGAACTCGCCTTTGTATCTGTGTCAGGCCACATAGGAAGACCTTACTGGGATAGCTCCATTCCTCTGGGCTTGGAGGCTACGTTGGACAAAATAAACTCCTGGACCTCGCTAGCACCCGATTTTATTGACCTAAAATGAAGGAGGATGTCGCCCAACTCGTTACAGCTTGTACCACCTGTCAATTGTTTAAAGGGCATGCGCAGAATACCGGTATCTACAGCCCTCTTTCCATTCCGGAGAGGCCATGGGACGAAGTATCTATGGACTTTGTTGTAGGATTGCCCCGCACCAAACGAAGGGTAAATTTGATTTTTGTCGTAGTTGACCGTTTTTCAAAAATGGCTCATTTTATTTCTTATAAAAAAACGTCGGATGTCACCCACGTCGCTGATCTCTTCTTTCGGGAAATCGTTCGTTTACATGGGATTCCCCGTTCTTTTACTTTTGACTGCGACCCTCGATTCTTGAGTTATTTCTGGAAGTCCTTGTGGGGAAAACTTGGGAACAAAATAGAATTTAGTAGTGTCTATCATCCGCAGGCGGATGGGCAGACCGAAGTAGTGAATCAAATCTTGGGCGATTTTCTTAGAAATCTAGCGGGAGAGCATCCGAAGCAATGAGATTGAGTCACCCTGAGGAGGAATTTGCATATAACAACTCAAAGAATCGTTCTACTACAAAATCTCCTTTTGAGGTAGTTTATAGCTACCATGTCCCTCTGTTACTTGATCGTCACTCCCTTCTTTTGAACGAACCTCTTTTGATGCGTCGACTTTTATTGATCATTTAAAATCTTTGCATAAGTCAATTGTTAGCAGTTTGCAGGACTCTTCTGAGAAATATAAGGGCGCGACAGATAAACATCGCCGCGAGTTATATTTCTCAGAAGGAGATTGAGTTCTTGCTTATTTAAGGAAAGAAAGATTTCCCGTGGGCACCTATTACAAGCTATAACAACGACGTTTTGTCCCCTTCCAATTCAAGAAAGGTCTTGGCTCTAGTGCTTTTCTTTTAGATTTACCCGCTGAATTTGGAACTTCTCTCATCTTTAATATTGTTGATCTTGTGCCTTTTTTTTGTGAGCCTCCCAGTATTGTCCTCAATCCACCCACTCCCGTGCCATCCGCCGCTCCACGGTCTCATTCAACCTCGTCTACACCCACCATTGAGGAGATTGAGCAGGTATTGGATGTTCATGAGTTTCAGACGCACATTGGTACCTATCACGATACTTCGTTTCATGGAAGAGCAGGAGTATTTCAGACAGTTCATGGATTAGCGCCGCCGAGCTTTGTCGTCTTCGTCCTGATTTGGCTGTGGCAGGTTTTGTCAATCCTCGTCGGAGTCGAGTTCTTTCAACCCCGGGGGAATTGATGCATCTGTGGTCGCATCCGGATGAGTTTTGCTAGTTTTGTGTGTTTGTTTGTTTTGCTAGTTTTGTATCGTCATGTGTATTGTCGTTGTATCGCACTTCTATTGTGATATTTGGGCTTGTTGGCGTGACTGACCAACTCGACCATAAATAAGTAGGTCTGGTAGTATAAGGCGTTGGAATGCAAGCGCGGCGTTATTTTAATTGCATGAAAAAATAAAATAAATATTCAGTCATCCGAAAGACCTTTGAAATTCCGAAACCCCCATTTAATTCAGCCCACGTTTTAAACCTTCCCCTTTGATTTCAATTAAATGCAGTCGTATCTTTTTAATTGTTGACAATTGAAACCGCCTTCTTTGACCTTTGAATCCCTGCAGAACATTTCTTTTTATATTCATCTGCCTTTCCCGTGGAGGCCATACTGGAGAAAAGGAAAATCGGACGGGACCTCACGTCAACCGCCCATTTTTCTCTTCCAGTGAGCTTGTCGCTCCCCCCTTCCTGTCTCCACCGCTCCCTCACTCCGGCGCAACAATCCTAGGCTAGCCGGCGGCCGGGCATCCAACCCGTCGCCAGATCCTCCGCACCCCGTCGCCAGATCCGTCGCACCTCGCAAATACCTAGCAACGCCGCTCGCGCCAGCCCATCCGAATGTCATTCGACTGTGACTCCACCCTCCCGACCTTCCTCCGGCCCGGCCCTGCAGAGCTCCATCTTCCCCGTTGAGCCTATCGACCGAAACTCTAGCATCCAGTCCACTCTCCTCCTCCCTCAGCCGTACTGTGCTGACCTTGTTCTCCTTTCCCGTTGTTCCTACCCGCAGCCCCCGCAACGCCCTATTCCACAGCCCGAACAATCACCCCGACAGAAACCAGCTCCCGCCTAAACCCGACCAGCCTCCTCCAAATCCTTACCCCCTCCCTTCCATTCCAGCCAGCCGACCTAATTTTGTGGAACCTCCTCCCCCCTGAGAAACCCCGCATGTATACCACTTTGCTCCCTGCTGTTAGCATTTATTCATCCATTTAAATTAAGTGGTCGTAATGTTAGCGCATGCGTCTCTTTCAACTTCTACTATCGTCAAATTCCTTTAAAACTGAATACGATCTTTTGGCGCTTGTTTGTGTTGTCCGTTCGCGGAATAAATTAAACCTGTGCTTCGTGCCGACGCTTGATTATTTGAGACGAATCGTCTTGGCTAGAGAGACAGCTATCTACATCCCCACTCTCTCGGGAAGGCCACGCTAAGATTTTAGCTCGTTTAGAGTAGTCTTCACCTAGCTCCCGTTCAACAAGGAACCAGTCTGCATCATAATCTCTCATTCAAAATAGTAGTCGTTTTTGCGCACTCTTGCGTTTATACTCTCTCTTGTTTCTTTCCTTGATCGCTTTAACTATTGTGGTTTTTCATTCATAATTGATTTATAAAGAAAAGTTATTGCAAACTATAATTTGTCGGATATGTATGGTTGCATGTAGGAGTGTCACTCACTATTTCCCTGTCATATAGGACTGTCCTGGGTCACCAAGTCTCCTATGCATCCCTAAAATCTCTCTCTTACAATAGAGTTATCTATACTCTTTATAACTCCCTCTCTTGTGTTACTCTTTTTGGTTAATCAGTTGATAACACCATCACTATCTATAAAGTCTTCTATATGTAAAAGAAGATACTTGATGATGAAATGAACTTGCCTAATATTTTTTTGAGTGATCTCTCTTTCCGCTTTCTTGGTAAATGATTTCTTGAGTAAAGGACCTCAAAGGAAAGAGGAAATTCATGACAACGAAGGACTGTTTTTCGTACTCGCAACTCAGTTATCTCCATATGTATGCTTTATCTATGGTGTTATTCTTTTCAATCTTTGTTGGTCTTCTTGTGCTTCCGAGGGTACTTTCTTTGTTGGCATTGTGACGGCGCACCGCGACCGGCATGCGCGTATTCCCGCTGGAGGCGGTGATCCGCTCTCCAAACTGATGATCAGAGTCCATGGTCGCATCCGGAATCGTTTTTCCAATCAGTTTTATGTTTTGTACTTTTTATTTCGAGTTGTATTTAGCCCCGATCGGTACAGTCATTATGAGTCGTCCGATCGGGATGGTTTTATTTAGATTATACTATGCAGGTAGCGGTTCAGGAGGTGCGGAGGCTCAAATCTGGGGTTTTTTATCCCGCCGACTTGGGGAGTTGTGCATCGAGGTTTTTTTGGAAAACAGAAACCGTCGGTCTGTAACAGGAGCGATTCCTGGATCCTTCTCCGATGCTACGCCGAAATCCATCTCCGCATCCGCCCGCTGGTGCGACGCCGGTGACCACTCCTCTCCCTTCTTCCCTGCTCTACCCGCAACCTTCACCCGTCGGCCATCCCCGGTTCAACCTGGTAAGCTAAGCCGCAACCCCTGTTTTCCTCCTTCCCGTCGGCCTCCATCCCGCCCCAAATTACCACAGCCAGAAGCACTCCTCCGCCGCTCTTTTCCCCTCCGGTTAGTCACTGCTTCGTCTCACATCTTCTTCACCTTCCCCACTCAGCCCCGCTAGCCACAAATCCAGCCGACCCTCCTCTCGCTGAACCCGTCACCGTCCCATCTCTCCATCGCTGCTTCACCCGCCCCACCCTCTTCCTCTCCTCCGTTCAGTCTCGTTCCTCTTACTTCCTCCCCGTGCAGCCCCCCTACACCGTCGGACCAACCTATCTCATCTCCACCGCTTCACCACTCTCCATCCTGAGCCACACCTGTAGCCCAGCCACCATAAATGCATTTGTTTAATTTCAGTTATTGTTCATAAATTAAAAGTATTGTTCAAAAATTAAAAGTACTGTTCACTCTCTTCTTCCCCACCTTGTAGGCCCCTACCAACCAACCATTTCCTCCCCTACAGCCGTCCTCCACTACCTACCTGAGCCTCTACCAGCCCCGCTCTACTCCCAACACCGTTAACTTGCCGCCCACAACCGCCGTCGCCTCCTGCACGTGCAAATTGTGGGATAAAATCCCGTTTTTTACTGTTGTTTATTTTCACACCTATACTGTGTAGTGGATGTTCACTTTAATTGTTATTAGTATTATTCGTCGTGTGATTTGCAGGGCGCATTATGCGATCGCTTGAAATTATTAGCGCCTCAATCGTTTGTGAAAATTGATAAATGTTCTCCCTTTAATTAATTATTTGAAACAGTATGCGCACCTGCTATTAACTTATAATAAATAATTACTCGCTTGCAATTTTGAGCGGACCGCTGTCACACCAACATGTCACTGCATTGCATATAGGACTGTATTTAGTGCACCCACCTCGTGTCGGCCTTACCACTGCATCAAATTGGTATCAGAGCCCAAGGTTTGGGCCGCATTTTATGTGTAGTGGTAGGATAGCCTTTAAGTTCAGTTATGTCTAGTTATCGTCGTTGTTCGTCTCTTCTATTTGGGGATCCCGAGTCCACCTTTAGAGGCCCTTTAGAGAGACCCTCGCGTTATATTGGTAATTATTATCGCTCCACGCACATCACTCGTAGAGATCATGTCGACCCCTCGATGTAATTTCATTATTGTGGGAACGATCTCCACGACGAGAGGTCCTCACATTATTATCGTTACGCCTCTCCACGACCGTATGATGATAGAGTGGAGTATCGTTCAGGTCGTTGTCGTTACACACCTCCTCTAGTTGAGGAATCTGAGTTTAGATACGTGTGATCACCACTGCACGTTCGTAGGGCCCATGCACACCCAAGCGCACAATTTGATTATGTTACGGACTACCATCTAGATGACCCCCAGGAACCCTATAGAGATCATCGTTGTCGGGATCACGACACACGTCAAGATCCTCCTAGTATTCCGCAAATAGAGTTACCTGAGGCGGAATTTCAGCGATTAGTTCTTGACCGCTTTGATCTCTTAGATGTTCAATTTGATCACATAAGATCTTTGCTAGGAAGTGAGCCTAGGGATTTGGGTCAAGCCCCTAATACGTCTAGTAGTGCTCCGATTGATATGAGAAACCTGACACCTGATTGTGCTACTCCCTCTTTTGACGAGGCTCGATGTCCATGTGATTTGACAGTTCTATCTGATCATGACTGTAGGATACAAGTGGAGAGCGATACTAGAATGGTTAGTGAGCATAGTCATGAGTGTGAGGACGAACTGTCTAGTGCCTTAGTGATTGTATATCCATCCTCTGCAGTTCACTTAGACTTAGAGTACCCTTTGATTAGAGGTCCGGTTTTCGACACTATACTGAGTGACTCCCACTTGGGTAGTGGTTCTTCCTACTCTGCCCCTGTCACTATCTCGAGTCACATCACCATTGAGAGCCGAGAGCATAGCGATGGCCTTGAGTGACTGCTTCACTCACATATGAAAACAATACCTCTATCTGCGATACTCATCCAGAGGTTCATAGTGATATCATTGACTTTGTTGTTGGTGACCTACTTGCTCCCACAGACATTATTGTTATTGGTACCTTCCTCTTGATGGACTATCCTATCTTTGTCAACCCCCTCGGGAGTAAGTCTCCGGGAGGCTTATTTGAGGAGCTTCTGTGTTTGCACTTTAAGTAACGGGTCATGTATCCGCACTTGTGATCATCTCACACGTAATGACTTTTGGTACACATCCCCTGGTGAGTCACCTGACAGGATTTATCACTTGAAAGATACCCATTACGCAAGTACGCCGCACTATGTTGTCATCACCTACGACGTCCCTACGGGTGATGACGTTGGTCACATCGGATTTTTCTATTGACCACCTAGTAAACCTCCTGATAGGTTGCCCCATGTTATTGTTGTCCAAGTCATTGTCAAGTTTTTCCTTAGGAAGTGTGTCAAGTATGTTGTACCTCATTTGCATCCTTCACTTCATTTTTGTGATTCGGTTGAATCATTTACTTATCATCTGCATACACTCCACGAGTCGGTCCGTAGAAAAATTGCAGTTTGTAATGATTATTTTAAGGATTGTGCAGAACAGCACAGACAGGAACAAATCTTTGAGGCAGAAGAACAAGTATTAATTCGCATTTGATCTGAGAGGGTCTCACAGGGACCAACAAAAATTTCAAGCGCACGCAGAATGGGCCCCTATATAGTCGTGCTGTGAATTGGCACGAACGCATATGAGATAGACATCCCTCATGGTATGGGAATTAGCCGAGTATTCAACGTAGATGATTTGACTCCTTACTACGAGGAGCATGTGTACGTGGACCCACTCACCACACCTCTACCCGAGCCTTCATCTGTCATAGTCCCACCACCTGAGCCTACCCCCTCCTATTGCCTCCACATGCAGATCGAGTTGCACCATCGACGGTTTCACTGACATCATTGCTAGACGGAGATACATCATCGCCAGACGGAGATACATCATCGCCAGATGGAGGTACAACAGTGCCAGACAGAGATACATTGGTACCACCTGCTTCCACAAACGACGTGCTTCAGATCGTCGGTCACTACTTCTACGCCGCGGGCGGACGAGATACCCTACGTTATCTTGTCCGTTGGAGCGACCGACCCCGGCACGATGCTACATGGATATCTTCAGAGGAGTTCGAGAGACTCTCCCACGGCTACACAGCGAGGGTGACCACCCGCACTCATCGGAGTTGAGTTCCTTTAAGCCGGGGGTAGTTGACGGCGCACCGCAACTGACATGCGCGTATTCCCGCAGGAGGCGGTGATCTGCTCTCCGGATTGATGATCAGAGTCCATGGTCGCGTCCGGATTTGTTTTTCCAGGCAGTTTTATGTTTTGCACTTTTTATTTCGAGTTGTATTTATCCCCCGATCGGTACAGTCATTATGAGTCGTCCGATCGGGATGGTTTTATTTACGTTATACTATGCAGGCAGCGGTTCAGGGGGTGTGGCGGTTTAGATCTGGGGTTATTTATCCTGGCGACTTGGGGGAGTTGTGCATCGAGGTTTTTTTGGAAAACAGAAACCGTCGGTCTGTAATAGGAGCGATTCCTGGATCCTTCCCCGGTGCGATGCTGAAAGCCATCTCCGCCTCCGCATGCTGGTGCGACGCCGGCGACCACTCCTCTCCCTTCTTCTCTGCTCTACCCGCAACCTTCACCTGTCGGCCATCCCCGGTTCAACCTGGTAAGCTAAGCCGCAACCCCTGTTTTCCTCCTTCCCGTCAGCCTCCATCCCGCCCCAAATTACCACAGCCAGAAGCACTCCTCCGCCGCCCTTTTCCCCTCCGGTTAGTCACTGCTCCGCCTCACATCTGCTTCCCCTTCCCCGCTCAGCCCCGCTAGCCACAAATCCAGCCGACCCTCCTCTCGCTGAACCAGTCACCGTCCCATCTCTCCGTTTCTGCTTCACCCACCCCACCCTCTTCCTCTCCTCCGTTCAGTCCCATGCCTCTTACTTCCTCCCCGTGCAGCCACCCTACACCGCTGGACCAACCTATCCCGTCTCCACCGCTTCACCACTCTCCATCCCGAGCCACGCCTGTAGCCCAGCCACCATGAATGCATTTGTTTAATTTCAATTACTGTTCATAAATTGAAAGTACCGTTCACTTTCCTCTTCCCCACCTTGTCGGCCACTACCAGCCAGCCATGTCCTCCCATACAGCCGTCCTCCACTGCCTACCTGAGCCTCTACCAGCCCCGCTCTACTCCCAACATCGTTAACTTGCCGCCCACAACCGCCGCCGCCTCCTGCACGTGCAAATTGTGGTATAAAATCCTGTCTTTTACTGTTTATTTTCGTACCTATACTGTGTAGTGGATGTTCAGTTTAATTGTTATTAGTATTATTCGTTGTGTGATTTGCATGGCGCATTCTGTGATCGCTTGAAATTATTAGCGCCTCAATCGTTTGTGAAAATTGATAAATGTTCTCCCTTTAATTAATTATTTGAAACAGTCCGTGCACTACTGTTAATAATTACTGGCTTGCAATTTTGAGCGGACCATTGTCACACCAACATTTCACCGCATCGCATATAGGACTGCATTTAGTGCACCCACCTCGTGTCGGTCTTGCCACTGCATGACATTGCCTCTGTAAGGCACGAAATTGCTAATATATCTTTTGCATGTTTGTAAGAATTAACATCATTTTGTATCTTAAAATTTAAAGAGCAAGGATGTTGATTCTCATTAGAAAATCTCATGTTTTCATTTCCCGTAAGCTAAGTGGAATTAGATTTCATGAAGATGCATGAATATGTTGAGATCTATTGGAATATTGCAGTGGTTCGTTCGTCTTTTCGATTGAATTTTGAAGTCTAAGAGTATGCCAAATAACTGGAGACTATTATTTTTGTATTAATGTTAAGAACTAAAGAGATGTTCACAATTGTGTCAGGTATAAAGGAATCAAAACTATGAGTTAGACAATGAAGTTGTATAAGAGAGTAATGGAGCATAGGCTTAGAAAGATTACGCCACTTTCAGCAAATTAATTTTCTAATGCTGTGAAGATCTTCATAAGTTCATGTATTTACATCAAAGATCAATGTTCATATATTTTTATACTAGCTATGAAGATGCAAATATCCAAAGGGAATTGCCTTCGCATATATATTTTTGCAAGTGATATAGTTATAATTGTTGAGATATTTATCGAGTTATATTGAAAATTAGAATAATAGAGATATTGTTTAGAAGATAGGGGCAGATCCAGTACATGATATGCAAATTTAGTGTCAATGATATTAACAAATATCAATTTGACTTATTAGAAGATGAGATACCTAGACCCAATTGACCTTGGGAGCTCGGCCGTCTACAACATCAATAATTGGTTGGTGGAACTTAGAAGTCAACTAGGTGAAAGTGTGGAACTTAGAAGTCAACTAGGTGGAACTTAGATGTCAACTAGGTGGAACTTTTAGAAGACTAGCATCATTTATAGAAAATTACCACACCTTAAAACCTTTACAATATATTACATCACTTGATTTTTTTCCCTTTTTGAATAATCAAGTAGTTAAAAATTCATTACCATTTAAAAATAACGAAAATTTTCTATAGTATTATTGGGCATTTTTTAAAACAATTTGCACAGACAACTCTTTTAGTGAATTAGAATTTTGTAGGCACAGTTTATTTTTTTGTGTCCTGTTACAATTTTTATACTTTTTTAAAGCAGAAACTCTGCTGTGAGGCTTTTATTCTCAACCAGGGACCAGGGTGCTAGAGCTAGAGCGTTGTTGTAACTTGTGCATTTAAGACATGCTTGTCATGTGCTTCCTTAGCCTAGTGTCATTATTGATTGGCTTCCTCCTTAGGATTTTAGGACTGTAATCGGACCGACCTGCTTTAAATATGATTAGGACTGTCGTCGGTACTATTTCTAGGTGACTCCCTTGAAATATCGATTTCGATTGAAATGTAATATTTGTAATTATGAAATAATTATTTATATTTTGATCTAATTTTGAGTCACATCGGTTGGATTCATGAGCGAATCAAAAATCAAATTGAATGAGGTGGTCTGATTTGAGCTTTTGTATTGTTTGGCTCAATCGGAACCAGAATTTGAATCTTCTTTGACCACCTGCAGAGCACTGCAGCAAACTGCAACAACCCTGAACTCAATAGCTGGTTAAAGCTGTTAGCATATCATGACTGGCTCGCTTTGAGTGCAGATTTCCCCGGAGGATATCAGATGGGAAGGCGCAGATCCAGCCTTCCCCGGCCAAGGAGTCGGGGCTGGAGCCGTCCGAGGCGTCAAGAAGGCTCCGGGCAGCGCCCTTCCGGCCGGCATAGGAAGGGGAAGGGGACCCCTAAAGCATCAGTCAAAGAAAGAACTAGGAGTATTGCAAAATGGAATTGCAAAGAGAGGTTCCGAGAACATCGAGATTCTTCACACAGATACCCTACTTAAAGAGGTATCATCTCATCACTGTTTAGGGTTTGCTGTTACTGAAATTTAGCTCCCATTAATTTCGTTTTCTTTATCAATTTAGGTGGAGAGGGTTTTTAGTGCTACTAACCCCGAGCCAGCGGAGGCTGATAGGGCGAAGAAGCTGCTCAAGGTAAGAAATTTCCGGATTACTAAATCCTAATTCAGCCTTTTTGCCTCCTCGGAATTGTGAGCTGTGTTTGTGGGCGCAGGAGCACGAGCAAGCGCTTGTGGACGCAATCGCTCGGCTTGCCGATATATCTGATGGCGAAAGCGGTAAATATGTATAGCTAGCTGCACTACTTTTTTATTTTAAAATTTATTACCGAAATCTCTGTTATGTTCTGTTTGGAGAAGACGGGACACGTGTCATTCATCTGTAAAAATTAGCTGACAAAATCAGCATTTGAGGCTGTTAGTTATCCCTGCATTTTCTGAATTTTTTTCACCAGTGATGCTGCAGAAAGTGGCTTGGTACAAAAAGAGTTTTTTTGAAATATTTTAATGCATATGAAGTGCCATTAGTGCCAGTAAATGCGTTTTTTCTCTTTCAGATTTTTGTTTATTGTTTGTGATGTCTTTATAATAAACAAGTGGACAAATATCACATTTAAACAACAACAATCAAGCATTTATCCCACTATAGTGTGGTCGGCAATTTCTCAAATGATTCGTATTCATCACGGTGACTAAATTTTATGATGACCGTCTAACCTAGCACAACCTTCGCCATTTTTCATTCCCAACCCTAATCATATACATGACATAAATATGAGTTTGTCATTTTCTTTGTAAATTTGCAAAATTACAGATTACAACTATCCTCTATGCTTTGTGCAAAAAAATTCCATGGAAGGAAGCCCCAAGAAGCTATTTTGTTGTGCATGTAAAATACAATTATGCCAACCAACTCACATGAGATATGTTCTAATATTTTGCATACAATGAACAGACAACATTAAGACATTTTCCTCCAACCCACCCCTTCACCAGATAGACAATCTCCTGAAATCTCTGGTTCAAGCCGAGTCCATCTTGAATGTTGACTGGGCACGTACCCTTACGACTGGAAAAACCGGCACTGCTGTTGTGCAAATATCTTGCGCATCTTCTTTGTATGTTCTCAAACTTGCTGTTTTAAAATCTCGAATGCCCCTAGTAGTTCTTCTTTTGATCATGTGCCTAAAATATCATGCATGAGTTTAAAAAAATGCTTCTACATCAAAGAAAGAGATGAGAGGATAATATTGGGGGGCTGAGATATACTTTTTGTATTAACTCCAGGCTTCTGAATGAACCACACCTTCAAATGACAGTCTGCTATTATCTGTTTGAAGCTGATATATATAGTAATTAATGCTTTTTTTCTTCCTCAGCCGGATGAGAACTGGATTCTCTCAAGCAGTAGAGATCCGACCCGACGGTATGCATGGAACACGGAGCACGCTGGTGATTCCCACAAAATCAGACGGTTCAGATTACAGCAGCGGACTCTGATGAACGCTTGCAATCCAATTTGTTAATATCTGTATTTGATTTTAGTTGTGTTTATGAGACGATGGCTGCACTAATTCAATGAATATAGAGTGATATGTGGTTGCTGTGTTTTCTACATAATGAAGATCCATTCATCCATCCATGGTTACAAATACATGCAGCAGCAGCAGCAGTTTGCATGCATATTATATGAATGAATGTATGGTTTCGACATATTTACCAGGGCGCATGTAAAATTGATTTCTGTGCAATTTGCATGTGTAAGAATTACGTAATCTGAGATAAACAACAAGTTTTCATTATGTTAGGATCGTGGCAAGGAAAAGTAACGTTCTATCATGTTTGGAAACAGTCAATCTGAGCGCTTGATTCCTAATCTCGTGGCTGCGAACAGGCCCAGGAGGCGAGTTCCATGCATCGTGCATCCGCAAGTGCCCAAGATAAAACCAGCCCCCGACAAACGCAAAATCACGCAAAATCAAGTCGGCCTCCCGCGCTGGGAATTCAAATGCGAGCCTGGCGGCTGACGGTTGCGGCCGGGTTCGCCGGCCTCTGGACACCCTGGGTTTTTAAAAATCAAGCCGGTCGCCTGCTCTTCGTCGGCCTCTCTTTGCCCGTTGACGAACCCAAGATGGCTGACGAACCCAAGATGGCCGGCGGCCGGCGAGCCTGCTCTTCCTCGACCTCTCTCTCACGCTCCCTCCCTCTCCCCCTCCCGTTCCCGCTCCCCCTCCCCTCCATCTCCATCTCCCTCTCCCTCCCTCTAGTAATTATTTTATGTATTACATATAATTATACATTTGAAAAGTAAAAAAAATAGCATAACTAGTAGATGAACATGTTAATAAATATATCCCAAAATAAATATTAAAAATATATTTACTATTAACAAACACAAATAGTTAAAATACATTCTTCTGAGCGTGTTAATCATAAGACACTCAATCACATCCTTCAGAAAATGTTAATCATAAGGGCACCCAATCACATACTTCTGAGCTTGTCTAACTAGGTGAGGTAGAACTAAAATAGTGGTGTCATCTTTCTATGAATGGAATGAGGTACCACAAGACAGATGGTCGCAAAGTCTAACTCTGTCGTCTTGAGAATGGAACAGAATGGTGAGGTCGAGAATCTTGTGTGAATTGAACGAGGCGATCTGTTGTGCAGAGTGAAGATCAAGCGCGTGGGTCACAGATAACCACCAGAAAAATGTAAAGCATGGGCTGAATATGTGGATTATGGACTCCAAATTAAGCGAGACACAAGAGGGTCACCAAGTCTAACTCTGTCGTCTAGAGAATGGATCGGAGGTGAAGAGAGGCGTTGGGGAGGTCAACTTTTACGGGAAATTTGAACCTACGTGTGCGGACGGCTACTATCTGAATCAAAAAGCATCGCTTCCCGATAGGTTTCGACCTTGATGGGGACAAACCACCCAAAAAAGGTGATGCACGCAATGGGGACATGTAATGATAATAAGTAGGTTCATTATATGAAGGTGCATATGCCGTGGAGGCTCCTATGATGAGTCATACGAATTATTATTATACCTTCCTAAATAGCAATCTTCACTACCATGACTACAAGAATTACACCATTTACAAGGTTAACGAGAATACATTTTTGGTGCAACGATGAATTCAAAAAGTAATGCAAGCAAGAATAAAAACTTACTATGCAAGAAAAAGAAATACAATTAGTGAAAACCTGAGCCTACAAGAAAAGGGGTTTACAAATTAGTTAAAACAATGTGATGTACAAATGGAAGAACTTCTTTCTCTTGACTCCCTCTCGAGAAACTCACGTCGGTGTTCCCCCAGCAATGGCGCAAAAAAACTTGATGTGTGTATCGGCAAGTGCACTGGTTGCACAAGTAATATAAAATATGAGGAGTTCCCCAAGTATCGATCTCACATGAAACACGGCGAGGTGAAGTTATCTTTTGAGAAAAAACTTGATATTGAAGTTCTTTAGGTTGGATGGTTTATGGGAGTTTGATTTGATTGTGAAAAAGAAGACAATCTAAATTAGATATGCGGGTCACCGACACCGCTTCGCAATACTAGCACCAATGGGCTTCGCCAACACAAACTTGTGCGGGTTGCACAAACTTGAGACAGGAATAGCTGCCCGTGTAACCATACGGTGTTGTCATAGCTATAATCATTTGCTTGTTTGAATTGATCCAGCATAGGCTTTTCAACATCGACAACCTTAGCTATAAGGGCTTCCTCCCCCTTTTTGGCATCGGCAACAATGGCATTGGCATACGTTTGCAAAGAAGAATCATAGTGTTCCCTATATATTTTACTCCCCCTAAATATCTATTCCACTAGGTTTCTCAATTTATTCTCTTCTCATTGTTATTATCAAAAGTGGGTAAGGATGAGTATATACCTGTTAAGTTTGATTACGTTTGCACAAGGGAGTTTGGTTGGGTCGCCTTCACCTATTAGCTCGTTGTCATAGCAACAACCAAACACAGCTTAATCCTCAAGCATTCATGAATACTAAATGATTTTCATATGTATGAAAATATGAATTTACTACAATGTATTTAAAACAAACATTCAACATTAATGTCAAAACTCAACAAAGGGATCTAAATTAAAGAAAATGGAGAATAGAAAATCAATACACCCATTAATGTAAATATCAATCGAGTCAGTGAAGTAAACTGGGGAAAGATTTGCAGTGTCAGTGAAGTACTCTTCGACTAAGCATGCTTGCTGAACGACTAAGGGCAGGATAGTTGGGTTGTGAATGAAGAGGCGAGCTCGTGTTATGACCACACATGAAATATCCCATGTTAATATGTTGTCGCAAGCACATGAGGTGATTGGCTAACTCCAGAAAGTCATCAATGTAAATATCAATCGTGTCTGTCTGGTAGAAGAAGATGCAGAGGTGCTCAAAATCGTTACTGGATTTTGAGTGCCGTACTAGAGAATGAGTTCTTCCTTCAATTTCTTCAAAGCCATGGCCACATTGGATTGGCAAAGCCACTGGCAACCAATTGAGGTTTGAGCTTCCATGTAGATCATGGAAAGCAACACTTTGTTCTCAAATGTGATGAACTGGAGCTTGAATAATTGCTTTTCAGGAAAAATCTGCCCAATAGGGTTCATGCCCTCAAAAGGATGAGGGATATCCAAGCAACAATGTAGGTGGTTTGCCAGTAGTCGCATTGTCAATGCAGAGACACAACATTGTGGTGCATGAGTGGTTAGCGAAAATCGATGGGGCGAGAGAGAAGCTCACAACTGGTTGGGTCCTATTACAGGCTAAACTGTAGCGCATCAATATCTCGCCAGGGATGGAGATGGAAGCGGAGTTACAAGGGATACGAGCTCACCCAAAGGGGAACAAAGGAGAAAGAGTAAGAGGGGAGGTGGGAGCATTGTTCAATCCTAACCATAGAAGGAGAAGATGAAAAGCGAACTAGAGAGAGG
This sequence comes from Platanthera guangdongensis, assembly GCA_039583875.1. Taxonomy (NCBI): domain Eukaryota; kingdom Viridiplantae; phylum Streptophyta; class Magnoliopsida; order Asparagales; family Orchidaceae; genus Platanthera; species Platanthera guangdongensis. The sequence continues at coordinate 2,029,216 of CM077149.1, read as the reverse complement.
AGAGAGCTTTGAATAATTCTTGTACACCCATTTGATTAATTCTTGTACACCCATTCATGACCAAAGGGGTTATATAACATTGCACAATTGCATGAACCATAAATAAGTCCAACGTAAAACTACCTAAAATATTAAAAGATATTAAGAGACGATGACTGACAAATATAGAAGCAGACTACCGACTCATCACTTTGGCATCTAACATAAACACATGATGACGCTGATGAAATATGTGCAATATCTGATAGTAGATAATTGGTCATGTGTAACCATAGCATTCCACTCGTCCTTCAAATCGAGTTTTCCCTCAAGCTCGAATGACGCTCAAACAACGTGATCATTTGACTTCTTAATTTTTTGCTGGAACAACTCAATGTAGCGCATCGTTATAGCGAAGGCGACACCAAGAGGAAAACTCGTGCGATGCTCACCAATGTCAAGGATGATGGGGGTTGTTAGAGGATTGTTGCTTGCGCAAAGGCAAAATCAATGAATCCATAGAGTGGAGGCGGGGTACCCAAGGACTTTAAGGATCTGGTGTGGCAGGGGTGCTTGTTGGGGGGAGACTGCTGGGAATAATATTTGTAGTTGGGACAAGTGTTGCCCGGTGGTTGCCAAGGCGAATAAAGGACCTCGCTGAATGTGAGTTGCGGCGATCGAAAGCAGCAGTGTCGGCCGGGGGCGATTGCCAGAAGGAATGGCTCTATAGGGGCTAGCAGAACATGTGGCTGGAGTGGAGGGCGTTGTATGGAGTCGGAAGGGGCAAATGGAAATGGTGCTTGTTGCGTTAGTTGCGGATGGATAACAATTAGAGGTAATGGTGGGGTCACATGACATGCAGAGATTGGCGGTGTTTCTATGAACCTTGGTTGGTTCGACAACTGCTCCGGCGGGATCGGGCCTTCGAAGTGTCCGAACATTTTGAGTCTGCCATGCTAGTGGCCAGTTGCGAAAGCGCGACTCGATATGATGCTGATATTTCCAATAAAATCGAATGGAGGGAAACTTGTTTTGAGGAGCTCATTGTCATACCAATTTAACTAAAAAAAACTAATAAATATCTTAATCCAATAAGGAGTAATCAATTAATTAATATTGACAAAGATTATGATTGTTGGAGGTGTCAGACACGAAAAAATGTATTGTTGTTGAGTTCCATGATAAAGGGGACAACAACATGTGACTCGATTGACAAGAGGATTGCTAGGATATGCCGCTCACTCGCCAAGGAAGAGGGGGCTGCTGCAATGTCTAGTTTCACAGACATCGTGTATTGTCTGGATGAAGACATTGAGGGCAGACATTTGAGGGGGACGATAACAGACAATGTTGGTTCGATATTGCCACGGTAGATGGTATCAGAACGGGGCGGCTCGCAGGCGGCGGGGATGTCGATGTGGCTAAGCTCTTAGGGTTGTTGAGGCATTGACGATACTTGAGGAGTCAAGGTCTGGAAGAATTGTTACTCGACAGAGAAGTGGGGAGCCTTTTACATGTAAGATGGCTTCTGTGAGAGATGATGACCCTCAATTTTGAGGTCACAAAAATACAGAACATGACGATTGTGTCCATAGAGAGCCGATCGTCTGGAGAACAGAAAGACAATATGCAATGAATACACGAGGGAAAAGATGGAATGGTTAACCGGGAGGACCACTGTATGTGATTGACGATGTTAAGGACGTGTTGAAGTTGAGCGTGCGAGATTTCCTAGCAGTTTATCTGCTCGAGATGAAGACAACTGCATGCAGCTGTAGAAATGAGGATGCAGGATCAACCTAGCTGAAAGGGATGCGCTTAAAGAGGTAGCTCTGGATGACCTCGCAGAGCTCGTCGTAGATCTAGGCGAGTTGACGAGCTAAATAGCCGAACTCGAAATCAGAAAAGGGAAATGAACTGATGTGGGAAGGATTACAGAGAAGTGGAGATTGCTCTGACAAGGAAGTGAGGAGGATTGAAGGACTTTGATATCAAGTTGTTACGGGCTAAGCCGTAGCGCATCAATATCTCATTGGTGTGGAGATAAAGGTGAAGATTGGAGTCGTGCTCACTCAAAGGGGAATAAAGGTGAAAGAGGAAGAGGGGGAAGACCTTTGCTAATAAAGGTGAAAGAGGAAGAGGAGGAAGACCTTTGCTAAACCCTAACCCCAGAAGAATGAAAGAAGGAAAGAACTAGAGTGACAAGGCGAGATCTGTTAGGCGTATAAGGAAAGAAATCTGATTCATTTATTGAACTATACAATGACGTATGCATCCAGTTAAATTTTGTTTTTAGTAAATAAGGCAAAAATATGACCAATGTTGGGTGAAACAGTAGAAGGTAATATTCCAAATCAATTAACCGTGAAACTAGCCTATACTCATACATGAGTAAAGAAAAAAGACAATTACTATTAGCAGGTATTACAAACACGGCTTGATAAAATAGAGATAATAGTCAAATTACAACTCTCCTCATGAAGTCGGATGAAAGATATCAGTCATTCTTAGCGTGTATTGATATCATCGGTGAACATATCACATCCCAGACTTTTGGTGAAAACATCTATTAGTTGATCTTTGGAGTGAACAAAAGGAGTGACCACATTCCTTTTGTTCAAGTTATCTTTGATAAAGTGTCGGTCAAGTTCAACATGCTTAGTCCTAGCATGTTGTACTGGGTTATAGCATGACTGCCTTGTTGTCACAGTATAAGGAGAGTGAGATATGTTCTTGGGATCCCAGATCTTGCAGCATAGAACGCAACCACGGTCCCTTACAGAAACGTTGAGACATTGCCCGATACTCTGCCTCCAACACTTGATCTGGCTACCACATTCTACTTCTTGCATCGTTGGGTGACCAAATTTTTCCAAACAAAGGTGCAATACCCCATTGTAGACTTCCTGTCATAACGACTCCGAGCCCAATCCGCGTTTGTGAACACTTCGATCCTCACGTGGTTGTTTTTAGAGAACAGAAGTCCTCGACCAGGTGTCTTCTTCAAGTACCGTAGTACACGATATGCGGCCTCTTGATGTCTGATCCAGAGAGCATATAAGTCTCCCAACCAATCTCTGATAGCTCAAAGTATCCGTCCGATCACCATCATTATCTTCATCAATCTTATGATTCTCCTCCATAAGAGTGTTTGCTAGTACATAATCGAGCATCCAAGTTTTCTTTGATAGTTCCAAAACATATTTGCGTTGGGATATGAAGACACCTTGATTCGACCTAGTCACTTCAATTCCCAAAAAGTATCGTAGTCTCCCTAAATCCTTCACTTCGAACTCCACAGACAATAAAGCCTCGAGATTTGCAATTTCCTCTGGGTCATCACCCATGATCACAATGTCATCCACGTAGACAATGAGTACCACGATTTTCTGACCATGTCTTCTGATGAACATGATGTGATCTGAACGTCCCTGCTTATAGCCAAACATAAGTGTGGCCTTATGAAATCTATCAAACCATGCCCTAGGTGACTGTTTCAGGTCATATAATGACTTCTTTAAGTGACGGGCAAACCCTTCTGGTCCATTTTTTACAAATCTAGGGGAATTTCATGCAAACTTCTTCATCTAACTCACCGTGGAGGAAGGTGTTTTTCACATCCAGTTGATGAAGATCCCAACAAAGCAAGCAGCACATGATAAGAGAACATGAATGGGGCCCATCTTTACCACCGAAGCAAAGGTCTCCCGGTAGTCTACTTCTTAAGTTTGGGTGTATCCCTTAGCCACCAGTAGTGTCTTGCAACGTTCAACCTTACCATCCTGCTTTTGTTTAATAGAGAACACCCACCTTGAACCAACGACTTTCTTCCTAGGGGAAAAAGAGAGATGTCCCATGTGTGGTTCCTTTTCAAGGCAGACATTTCCTCCTCCATAGCATAGTCCTGTCCAAAAAGCCTGATCGGGTCAGGCTTGGCCTGGGCTGGTCGGGCCCGGGATTTTTGCCTGTCGGGCTCGGCCCGAGCTTTTTGCCAATCTGAGCCGGCTCGGGCTCGGGCTCCCCCTCAAAGAGGGAGCCCGATAAGGCCCTTCAGGCCGGCCCGGGCCGGCCTGATTTCCATGCGGAAATTAAAATTCCGCCTGGATTAGGCGGGATTTTAATCCCGCCTGGATTAGGCGGGATTTTAATCCCGCCTGGATTAGGCGGGATTTTAATCCCGCCTGGATTAGGCGGGATTTTAATCCCGCCTGGATTAGGCGGGATTTTAATCCCGCCTGGATTAGGCGGGATTTTAATCCCGCCTGGATTAGGCGGGATTTTAATCCCGCCTGGATTAGGCGGGATTTTAATCCCGCCTGGATTAGGCGGGATTTTAATCCCGCCTGGATTAGGCGGGATTTTAATCCCGCCTGGATTAGGCGGGATTTCCGCCAGCTCGGGTGTCGGGCTCAGGCTAGCCCGGCGCCTAGGCTTTGCCCGGCCCGGCCCGGGAATCGGGCCAGGAAACCAGCTAAAATGGGGGCTCGGTAAGGCCCAAGGACCCCAAGCCCGGCTTTGGCCCGAGCCCGGCTTTTCCCGGGTCGGGCCTAGTCGGGCTTTTGCCGGGCCCGGGCTTTTTGCCCACAGCTACCATAGCATGTGTCCATTCAGGGACACCCCAAACTTCCTGCTACGACTTGGGAATGGTAATCAAGGATAGTGATGTAACAAAGGTCTGATGCGTATGAGTAAGATGATGATAAGAAATATGGTTGAAAATAGGGTGTTGCGTGCAAATCACTTTACCTTTCAGCAATGCAAGGGGGAGATGCAGGTCATCACAAGAATCTGAGTTTGAAACAGACATTGGTAGAGGTGGAACGATAATGGTCTGTTTACCTTTTTGTCGGTGGTGATATACAAGAGGAAGTGGAGGAATTAGAGACAGAGGAGGAAACTGGGTAGGAGGTGTTGCTCGGATGGAAGGGATAGTATGAATCAGAGGAATGAGAGGAAGAGGAATATGAGAATCAAATGCATTGTCACTAGTCTCCCCCTGACGAATGTAATGAGCCGGATCTAGAAAATAGGATTCCTCCACGCAGAAGGTAACATCCATGGTACAGTGAAAGTCTTGTTGTTTTCAAGGTCAGCTAACGCCTAGAGGGGGGGGTGAATAGGTTTTAGGTCTTTTTAGATTTATTTTGACCTTCAATGATTTTACTGTGCTTAGTGATTAGATTATTTCTGCTTTCAAGAACACACACAGACGACACAAATATTTTATAGTGGTTCCCCAATCTTGGGTACGTCCACTGTTCCTCCCACCTCTCTAACAGTGTGTTAAAAGAGGCGCAACACCAACACTCGGCTCCTAAAAGCTTACAGCACAGATCCCGCAGAACCTCTCAGTCTTCACCAAGACCTACCACTCAGGCACAAGGCCTTACAACTCAGTGGTTAGACAACCACCTACCTCAGACCAACGGCCCTACCACTCAGATCCAGAGGATCCTACAACTCAGGCCTAAGCCCTACACTCAGATCCAAAATGGATCCTACCTCAGTCTTTATAACACAGGCTTACGCACTCAGATTCCTCACATAATCTTATCTCTCGGCCTTTATAAATCAGGCCTACAAACTCAGATCCAGAAGGATCCTACAGATTGAAAGTTGTTGTGATGATAGATCTGACCCCAGAGAATGAACTTTGTGTCAGCTTTTTCCCGGGCTTAGCAGATTTCAGCCCTAACTCCTCCTCAGCAGCAAGTGAAGATCTTCTGTGAATGATTGTTTGGGCTGGAAGTACCTTGCAGAAACACAAAGCTCTGCCTCTTTTCTTTCTCAGAAATTGATTCTGATCTGCTGTTGCTGGTGAAGATTGCAGCAGCTAACTCTTGGCGCTTTTAGGTTAACTGAACAGAACAAGATCTTCAGGCTCGGCAACAATGGCGAGGAGGAAGACGATGTTCAGCCGCACGAATACGTAAACAGAAAACCCTAATTGTTGTTGTCGACTCAGCTAATCTTCCCTTTTTATTGTACGTTGATCAACGACTCTTTACTGTGTGGGCTCAGCCTTAATTGCTGGAATATTACCTTCCTTTTACACACGAAGGAAACCCGTTGTCCATCGACGCCATTAACGTTGTTCTGCAGCTTTCCCGCAACTATTTGAAACTGTGTTGACTTTGTTGACTTTTGCTGACGTCACCCCTTTTGTAGACTTAGCCAAATTCTCAGAATCCACTCAGACGTTGAGTGGCATTGAATGAATGGCCTACACTCAACGATTCTGTACTTAGTCATTTGCAGCTTCCTTAGGCGTTGAGTGCATGGTCTTCACTCAACGCTTCTGTATTTAGCCATTTTTGCAGCTTTCTTGGGCGTTGAGTGCATGGCCTTCACTTCAACGCTTTTGGCTTAGCTTCCTGCTCTTTCTGCATCCTAGGCGTTAAGAGCGTTTAGTGTACCTTCATCACTCAACGTTTTTTGTCTTACACTGATTTCTGTTTCTTTAACAATCTTGGCGTTGAGAGTGTTGAGAGCGTTGAGTTCACTCAACGCTTTTGTAATTGGCCGCAACTGCTCCACTGCATGGCGTTGAGAACGTTGAGTCCACTCAACGCTTTTGTACTTGGCTGCAACTGCTCCACTACATGACATTGAGAGCGTTGAGTGTAGCTTCATCACTCGATGCTTTTATACTTAGTCATTTTTCTGTTTCACTCTTTCCCCTTGGCGTTGACAGAATCAGTATGACGTTGAGTGAACTGGCTTCACTCAATGCTTTTGGACTTAAACGAATTTTGTTGCATGGCGTTAAGTGAGTTGACATCACTCAACACCTGTGGACTTAGCTATTTTTTTGGCTTCCACTGCTTAGGCTTTAACAGACCCGACTTTATTCAGCGTCGTTTGTGCTATGACGTTGAGTGAACTGCCTTCACTCAACGCCTATAGACTTAGCTGCATTTCTTTATCCATCTTCCTTAAGTCATCTGGCGTTGAGTGAGCTTGCTCCACTCAACGCCTGTGGACTTAGGTAATTTCCTGCCTATCCAGCTAACTCTTTTGTGTTCACATGTCCTATTATTGTGACAAGGACTATCCTGCATGCATAAACCTAAAAACCATATCAAATACAACTATGTGTATATCATTGACATGTTTGACTTCTTACAAATCAGGGACATTGGGATCAATGGATCCAACATATAAAATGTACACCGTGATGGAGGGTTGTAACATCAATATCTTTGTGTGGTTGAGGAATAGTCAATAAAGACACAACGTTGAGAACGAGAGTCAAGTTTGTCACGTTGAGACTGATGTACTTAGAGAAAACACACACCCAAACACACAAGGTGGTAGATGAGAGGTATGCACATCAGAAGTGGTAGAGAGATGGGCGAGAGGAGTCGCATAGTCTAAGACCCGTGATGGTAGGCGATTGATGAGATGAGAAGTAGTTAGAACAGTATCACCCCAATAAGATTTAGGAAAGTGCATGGTGGTGAAAAGGCAACATGCAGCTTCAAGTCGATGCCGATTTTTTCGTTCAGCGACCTCATTTTGGGTAGAGATATGAACATATGTGTTTTGATGGATAATACCATGATCGGTGAGATAGGAATCAAACAAAGTACGATCATCATATCCCCCTCCCCGTTATGATTACGGAGGACCGCGAACAATAATAATCATCGTAATAACCTGAGGATTTCTCTAAATGGACTGTGGGATCGAGTATAGATAGACTCAGGATCCTCAAGTTGAGGAGAGGAATGAAGTCAAAAACTAACCATGGAGGAATCAATAGACTCAATGATTGCGTATCAATCGAGTGCTCGGAATCTCCCTCTGATGTCATTTGACGCAAAACGAATCTATAGGTGGCAGATGAAAGATGCCCTAACCTTACAGGCAATGCAAATGAGCATGTGACAAATGCAATTAACCTAAACACCGTCTAATGAAGGGTTAGAGGCTTGATGCGTGACTACTAGAATGCAACCCTAATGTGACGTGTGTGAAGATAACTCTACTCACCTTAACGACTATATGTGAAGTGCAATATCCGATGGCGAATTCAATACATAATAATAAATGATTAAACGCACGCATATGATTTTAGCAATAACAAAATAAATCTTTAGGCAAATGGGTTTAGACTTTCCTCTGCGAGGAGGGTCAAAGCAAGAGCGCACGACAAATAGTTCCTGCAAATCACAAAGTAATCTTAAACAAGATACCTCAATACTAGATATTCAATCAAGCCAAAGTCACAATACCATATATTAATGCTGAAAACAAGAGTTTGTACAACAAGAAAACTCACAAAAGTACTGAGGGTTGCCCGAGGTGAGGAGATCTGGTGAATCACGACACGGAGGTGGCGATCCGGAAAGGAACAATGGATAGAGTCGGATAGTGGTGGCTGGATCTGAAGGTTGGTGAAAGAGATCGGAGCTGTGGTGGGGTCTTTAGGGAAGGGAGGTGGCTAGAAGAGACAACATTGATGCTGGGAGGTGGCTGGAAGGGGAGGCAACAGGCTGGGAGGTGGCTGGAAGGGATGGCAACAGACTGGAGTTATGTTATTAAAGGCGCACTTAAGGCTTAAGTCTCACCAGGCTCGAAGGTTTGTGCTTTCGCGTGTCTTATTTGCGCCTTTGGAACATAAAAGACGCGTTGAGTGAAATTTATGTTGTAAATTTCTTTTTCCAAAATAAAGAAAGAAATAATGTAAAAACTCAATAATTTTTTCTTGATTTAGCGTTTGTGACAGATGATTGTGCGTTGAGACTTGAGACTTAGATATAATGTAAGCGACCACATTTATTTTATTTTTAAGAGATAAATGATAATAATGAATAATTAATTAGTAGAATAGTTGAAGAATCTGATTGAGAAGATGAACTGATGTTTGATACTTATTATTTAATATGAATGTGGTTTTCAGCCTAGTCATTATGATTCAGCTTTGTTTGTTTACTCCTCATCACAGTGTCGGGCCCTTCTTTTATGTGGACGGCATAATTATTACTGGTGACGATGCCTCCCATATTGAGTTATCAAGCATCACCTTCAACAGTAGTTCCAGATGATTGATCTTGACATATTGTGTTACTTCTTGAGCATTGAATTCTCTGCCACTCCTACTGGACACTGGTTATCTCAGCAGTGCTACACGTTATACTTATTGGCTCATGTTGCTCTGTCTGACACCCACACTGCTACTACTCCTATGGAACTTCACCTTTAGTTGCATTTGGATGAGGGCTCTCCTCTTTCCGATCTGACACGGTACCGTCATCTGGTTGAGAGCTTGGTTTACCTCACCATTACTAAATCTGACATTGACTTTGTTGTCCATGTGCTGAGTTAGTTTGTGAGTGCTCCTACAACAGTTCATTATGCTCATCTATTGCGTGTTCTTCGATATCTTAGTGCTACTATGACTCGTGGTCTATTCTACTCCCGCATAAGTTCTCTCCAGTTACAGGCATATTCTGATGCTACATGGGCCAATTATCTTGTCGATTGTTGTTCTGTCACCGGTTATTGTCTCTTTTTGAGCTCTTCACTCATTGTCTGGAAAACCAAGAAGCAAACCGGTGTTTCTCATTCTAGTACAAAAGCAGAGCTTTGTGTCATGGACACTACAACTGAGGATATTATCTGGCTTCGTTGGTTACTTGTTGATCTTGGCGTTGCTCCTTCGAGTCCTACCACTCTCTATTGTAACAACACCGGAGCCATCCAGATTACCCTGAATCCAACCAAGCGCTCGCTCTCCAAGCACATTGGTGTTGATGTCTTCTTTCTTCGTGATCAACACATTCAGGGCACTCATGTTCCTCATTATGTTCTCACCGAGCACTAGCTTGCCGATTTGCTCACAAATCCTCAGACTCGCACTCAGTAGGAGTTTCTTCTCTCCAAATTCTTGGTGTATGATCCCCCGTGAATTTGAGGGGGTTGTTGGATGTGCCCTACATATAATAATACGTAGAGGAAAGAATTGGTTCAGTGTGCGTCGTCTCTCAATGCTCCCACTATTGGACTCAAGGTAACAATTTTGAAGGATTGGTGCAGAGAGAAAAGTCGTTGCAGTGAATTGGGCATGGAAATCACCGGAGGGATGCAGGGATGGGGTTGGATTTGTTTTTCTGCAATGTAAATAAACAGAGGAGTATGTGGGGCTTGGCTATGCAGAAAATGGAGAATTGTGGGTGGTTATTTGCTGGAAGGAGGATTTAGTGTCAGTTTTTAAGCGGTTAATGAGTGGCTACTGCATGAATTAAGTAATTATATGGCTCGTTCGGTGGAAAGAGATAGTCATTGGTAGTTATGAGTGAGGCAGTTTTGGGTAGTGAAAAGGTAGTTACATGGGCTTCGGATCCACGGAATCAACACTATGGGACAACCGCAAGACCCCGGAATTTTTGTCCAAAATCTGCTATCTTTGAAAATCAACTCTTAGATTCTTATTTGTAAACGTAAAACCCACTACATACTGTCAAGAATGTCCTGAACATAAATCTACTAATTTTACATTAAAAAACACATAAAAATATGTCAAATGACTACCAATTCGGATCATATATACGATGATCCTAACCCTGTCTCTCGCATATGTAGACTCGTGCAAGCTCCTTAAGTGTTGGCCTGCCCCGACCTGTGAACCTCATTACTCTCTTTCCTAATCAACCCTGTTACATGCTTTTGATCTTTTTCTTACCAAGAAAATAATTTCTTGCCTTAAGAATGGGCAGACAACAAGGTATTTGTATCAATGGTATATCCCTGATTGATGGCTATTTTGGTGTTTCTTTAGCTAGAGGGCAGCGATTGCATAATCTTATGATCATCTTTGATGAACCTCCTGCCTTGTGATGTTATTAACATGTTGGTTATAAGAACTCGAGAGGATGTCTCCAATGTGAATGTGATACGACGCAGGTCGTTATACATATCTTTATTATTCTATATAGCCCTAGGATCATGGCCATACTTTGTATCCATCCCACTCTACATATATGAGTGGGAGTGTCTCTTTATGGGCATCCTTTGAATATTAGACTTTTGGCTATCTTAGAGAGTGAAGTGTCAAGTAGGACCTAGCCTCTAGATGCTTGGCGGGAATTATCTCCTGAATGCATCTTTATTTCGTTTAATGCAAATCATTGTTCGTGTTTTTTATCTTTGATATGACTACGACGTATCAATTGGCCCGGCCTGCCGCTCTTATAAGATTTCCACTTAAACCCTAATTGGATCATCCCCCTTGTTCCATCCACACGACCGGATCCCACGTCCCTCTCTCTTCTTTGTCTTCCCCGGGCCTTCATCGTGCGCCTTCATCTCACGACACCGATCGTTGTCTTCCCGGGCCGATCCCTAACAGCACACCCAATAGCAGCCGCTTGTGACTTCTGCTTGGAGGAGCCCAACAGCAGCCACAATCCCCTCTTTGGTTTGTCTTTTTCCAGCAGCCCGACCATCCAAATCAAGCAGTCTTCCTCGCATCCTTTCTGCATCCGGCGACTCCTCCAGACACTGACCTCTTCCAACAGTTTGAAGGCACCTCCGGTGACGCCTGCACCTTGCCACTCTGAAACCACAAAGGCAGCCTACATTGCTTCGTCCCTCATCTTTTGCACCTCGTCGCGTGCCGCCACAGTGTTGCATCCCGCACCTAGTCCAGCGACCTTTGGGCCGCAACTGTTGTTCCAGCCACCACAACGCCCTCCTGAAACCTCTTCGGCGTCCAATAACCCATCCACTGCATCACTAATTGCAGAATCTCCATCGATAGTTCTTCGGCCTCCTGCACTTATATTTGCCTTCCAACGGCTCTCCCACAGCTTCTGCCGCATTCGGAAGACCATCCGTCCCTCCTTCAGCGTTCTGGCAGCCCTCGCCGCCTACAGCCGCAGCCCCTCTCCCAGCCAACTTCATCCCGACCATCTGAATTTTCGTTACATGACCCAAACTCGTTCAATGGCCCTCCATGTTGATGAGGACAACGACGCCCTCCAGGAAGGCAATGTCTTTGAGTGCCTCGACTACGTTTGTCGGTCCAACACCATGACCACCTACATCGACGAGTTCATCGTTGTTGCTAAGCACGTAGCCGACCTAGCCCCCGATTACTACCTTGAGTATTTTCTCGGATCTGCAACAACACCTCCAAGTGCGCCTTCGGGTCCACAACCCGTCTACTATTTCCAGCGCCATGGAGCAGGCTTGGTACCTAAACGAGGACCTTTTCTCAGTTTCATTATCCTCCTCGATACGGCCTCTCCACCATCCGCTGCCACTATCGCCGCCTTTTCCTCACTTGGCTCCCCTACCCTCACCCGAGCCTCAATTGTTAGGCCCACCTCCACAGCTTCCAGTTCCGTCAATCCAGATTCCACAGGCACCCCAGTGACCCCAACGCTTGTCTCACCGTCAACACCCCGAGCTTCATGCAAGGGCATCAGCTTTTGCTGCGAATAGCCATACTCACCCACCCATAACTGCTCCTCTCAAAAACCTGTGTATGTTGATGGGATCTTAAGATGATGACATTGATTTCGGGGACTTGGATTCCTTGATACTCCCTGACGACCCCTATGGACCTCGACCTTGAGTACAAGGTTGTTTTTTTGGGTTGAGCGTGTTGATACGACACCGGCCGCAATGCATATCTTTATTATTCTATGTAGCCCTAAGGGAATAGTAGTACTTTGTATCCCTCCCACACTAAATATATGAGTGGGAGTGTCTCTTTATGGGCATCCTTTGAGTATTAGACTATTGGCTCTCTTGCATACATGTCACTCATTATATAGACTTTATAAATATACATAATAAAAAGGATAATAAAAATACTATTTAATGCATATTAACTACCTAATAAAGATCACCCACAATTAACTACTCATAATGACATAACAAATTCCCAAAATAGTCTCCTCACATTCCTCCTTAATTGACGAGTGTGGTCCTGCATATTGTGTGCGACTTCATGTAAACTACATCGTTTACTCATAGGACGTAGATATGAGGTGTAACAGTCCAAGTCTAGGATGGATACCTACAGTTAGTGATAATCGAGGATGAAGAATACACATGGTTAGTAATAATCATGGATGATGGATATGGAATGAACTAATCTCACATTGGAACGAGAGGAAAAGTTACAGGGCTTAAGTAATTATTTGAATCCTCAAATATCAAAGGTACCTTTTCAGAGCAAGCGATGAAATTATGTTGAAAACTCTGTAGTAAGTGAACTTCGTTGTGAGTAGTCCTGGTATGGGTGATATTTTGGTAAATACTCGAAAACAACTTGCGAAAAAGTTAAAATCATTTGGTTCAACTTAGTATGGGCTAAGTTAAACTAAAGAGAAAATATCTCTAATATTATGGATTGGATCATTACATGAGGTTTGATGCCCTTAACATTGTATACTACTGGAAAACATGTCACGTCCCCGAGGTAGTATGCGAAGAATGGTGGTGTTAAGTCATCATGATTCAATAAAATTGTTGCTCTGAATTGCAAGATTTTGTTGTGATCTTTGAAAATATTAGCATTGAAAGCAATTACTGCAGAAAACATGGGCATAACTTTAGATGAGCTATGTGCACAACCCCATATTCGCTGGGTGGGATCTAGAAGCCCGAAGGACCAGGGTTGGGCTAGCTTTTAGGCTAGAAGGTCAGACAGATAGATAGTCGAGAGGGTTCACGCCCGGGGCATGCGAGAGGGCTTGCGCCTGGGTAACCGGGATGCCCTCAGAGTTGGCATTGAGCGAGACTTCGCCACTGAACGGCCTCTCGCCTTTAGCGTTGAGTGAGGCTTTGTCATCAACGCCCTGCAGTTTTTGGCGTTGAGTGAGGCATTGTCACTCAACACCCTTTCGCCTTTGGCGTTGAGTGAGGCTTTGCCACTCAACGCCCTGCAGTTCTTGATGTTGAGTGAGGCTTTGCCACTCAACGCCCTGCAGTTCTTGACATTGAGTGAGGCTTTTCCACTCAACGCCCTTTCGCCTTTGGCGTTGAGTGAGGCTTTGCCACTCAACGCCCTGCAGTTCTTGGCGTTGAGTGAGACTTTGTCACTCAACGCCCTTTCGCCTTTGGCGTTGAGTGAGGCTTTGTCACTCAACGCCCTGCAGTTCTTGGCGTTGGGTGAGGTTTTGCCACTCAACGGCCTTTCGCCTTTGATGTTAAGTGAGGCTTTGCCACTAAACGCCCTACAGTTCTTGGCGTTGAGTGAGGTTTTGCCACTCAACGCCCTTTCATCTTTGGTGTTGAGTGAGACTTTGTCACTTAACGCCCTTTTGCTCTCGGCGTCGAGTCCTGTTCCGCCACTCAGCGCTCTCAGCGTTTTGTGGCTTGCCCCTAAGTTTCGCATAGGGCAGGCAGAAAGCTCACAGAGTAGCGGAAGGGCTTCCACCCAGCAGGGTCCAGAGGTAAATTACCAGGATGCCCTTGAGTCTGCATTAAGCTTCTCAGAACAGCGGAGTTACGCTGTTGGCAGACCAGCGTACTAGCCCAGCAATTGGCTAAGGAGGGGAAACACTCAGAGATCTTTCAGGTTAGTGGAGGGACCTTCCAGCTGAGGCTTAGGGTCAGTTCTTGATTCTTTGTCACAAGTCAGGGGCCTGAGTTTGGGAAAAGTAGGCGTCGGCTACACCCCAAGATCCGAACTCTCGTTGAGGCCAGTTTTCAGCTTCAACATTTTCTGGTGCGGTGAGCGTGGACCGTAGCTGATACAAGAAAATCTCAAGCTAAGTCTCATGGCTGGAGATGAAGGCAAAGGGCTGGTTCAGGAGGTTCTCCCTCTCGGGGAAGTGGGGTGACGTTGGGGATGTTGGAGAACTTCAGGCGGGAAGTCCTGCAGACCATCCACTTGGTCTTCTCGGCAAGAAGCGAGTGGGTGACGCTTTCGGTTTCGGTGGTTGCAGCATCATCACTCGGCAAAAACGCTCCCGGGCAGCGTCCTGGGAAGGAGGTTCCAGCGGAGGTTGCCGAGAGGGATGTTGCCGGGCGGGAACTTTTTCCAGGGCAGGTCAGTGCGTACAGGGCTAGCGAGCCAAGGTCGCGGGAGATGCCCTCTCGGCAGGCTGTGGGTGGGAGCCCTTTTAGTGAGCTTATCATCTCAGCTCCGGTTCCAAATGGGTTCCGAGAGTCGGACATGTCCTACTATACGGGCCGGGACGACCCGGTGCAGCATGTGCAGTGGTTCGAGGATGTCGTTTCCATAAGGCAAATGTCGGATGCCTTCAAGTGTAGGCTCTTCGTCATCACTTTGAAGGAGAAGGCTAGGGACTGGTTCCACCAGATGCCTGCGAGTTCAATCTACTGCTTTGAGGATCTGCGGCGCGAGTTCTTGCTGAGTTTCTCGACATCAAAGAAGAGGAAGATGAGTGTGGAGTGCTTGTTTGCCATCAAGCAGAAGCCGGAAGAGGGGCTGAGATGCTATGTGGATCGGTTCCAGGAAGAGATTTTGCAGGTTCAGGAGATGTCGGGGTACACCATGATGCTTGCTTTCACCCTAGGGTTGAGGCCAAGCTTCTTTAGCATGGAGCTGAAGAGAGTTTCCCCCCCCCCCCTCCTTCGAGGAGCTGATGGAGAGGGCGGCAAAGGAGATCAAGGTTGAGGCGGCCAATCCGGCGTTCGCTGAGAAGCTATCCAAGTTGGCGGAGGACGATGGGAAGGAGTCAGGAGCTGGGAGACAGAGAGAGGAGAGAAGAAGGGAGGAACCCCGAGGACAGGGGCAGTACCAAGGTTGGGGGCAGCGCGAGCCGAACAACAGGTTGGGTTGGAGGCCCCAGGAAGGTCACCCCCAGGGGCAGGGTGGTGGTTTCCAAGGAAGGGACAACTTCCGCGAGCAAAGGAGGTTCAATCAGCCGGCCTGGAGGCAGGGACGGAGGGCCCCCCTCCCGCCACAACAGGAGGCTATGGAGATCGTCAGAGGATGAGGAGGAAGGAGAGGAGCTCGAGGAGGGAGGAGAAGAGAAGGCAGGGTGGTGTTGCCTTTCTGTGACTTTCATCGGGAGGAGGGTCACGCAACGGCCACATGCACGAAGTTTTTGGAGATGAGGGGGGCCCGGGGGCAAGTTCCGCAGCCGCCGCCCATGAGGATTGAGGAGGTTCTGCCGGGAGGAGGAGAGGACAGGTGCGAGGAACGGGCAGACGTGGGGGCCCGAGTAGGGATCGGGGTGATCCACGGGGGAGTGGGGATAGAGGTCACCCGTAAGGGGAGCTTCCAAACCATGTACCGAAGGAGTGCCGCCTCGACCTCCCAGACTCCCCCACAGGAGGAAAAAATCACTTTCTCAGTGAGAGACATACCCGACTACGAAGACCTGTTCTGTGACGCCTTGGTGATCCAGACGGCAGTAGAGAATTTCACGATCTCCAGGATTCTGGTAGACAATGGGAACTCCGTGAACGTAATCTTAAAAAAAGATTTCGATGAGATGAAGGTGGAGGCCTGAAGGGTTATAGCCTTGGATGGGCCGTTGTATGGGCTCTCGAGAGACTGGAAGGAAGTCGAAGGGGGGTGGGACTGCACGTGACGCTTTGGGGGGTGTCGAGGAACTGTCGGTTCGTCATCGTTGACGCTCCGAGCAGCTACAACGCAATCTTTGGGCGCCCTCTCATCAGAGCCTTTTGTTGTGTCCCCTCCTCGTTTCACCAGTGTCTCAAGTTCAGTAGTGGAGGAGTGCAGGTCCGGATCAGGGGGGATCTGAAGGTGGCGAGGCAGTGCTATGTGATTGTCGTCAACACCATTTCCTGGATGACAGAGGTAGAGGAGCTGGAGAAGAAGATGGTGATGCAGGAGGAGGATGCAGAGGAGAGAGAGGTGAGCCCAGGTAAGGCTGGAGAGAAGACTGCAGAGGAGGAGCAGGGAGAAGGAGAAGCTGGGGGTGAGGCCTAGGGAGGTGGAGAAGTGGAGTTGTCGGGGGAGGGCCTGTTGGAGGCGATGGAGGTTGAGGAAGCAGGAGAGGAGGAAGAGTTGGGGCAAGGGGAGGATCATAGGGCCAGCAGGGAGCAGTCCCGGATGGAGCCGACAGAGGAAGTCGTGGAGATGAAGGTCTTCACCAAGGCGGGGAAGGTGGAGAGGGTACGGATCAGCGGCGGCCTGAGCCCTGAAGACCAGGCGAGGATGCGGGAGTGCATCCAGAAGAGCGTCGACGTCTTCGCCTGGAGCGCGGTGACATGTCAGGCATTGATGCGGATGTGGCGTGCCACCGTCTGAACCTGGACACCAATACGCGTCCCATCCGCCAAAAGATGAGGACCATCTCCACCAAGCTGGAGGAACCCATCCGCGAGGAGGTCAAGAAGCTTCTCGATGCAGATTTTATCTCGGAGATCCAGTATCCACGTTGGGTCTCCAATGTGGTAATGATAAAAAAGGGGGATGTGAGGTGGCGTATGTGTGTAGATTTTTCTTTACTAAATAAATCATGTCCTAAGGATTGCTATCTCCTGCCTCGGATCGACGCGCTGGTTGATTCAGCCATCGGTTTTTCTATTATGAATTTTTTGGATATTTTTTCAGGTTATCATCAGATTTGAATGCATCCCCCCGACGTCAAGGATGACTCCTTCATCACGAGGGAGGGATGCTTCAGGTACAAAATGATGCTCTTCGGACTAAAGAACGCAAGGGCTACCTACCAGCATATGATGGATTGAGTGTTCAAAAGTCAGAGGGGTAGGAACCTGGAGGTCTATGTTGATGATCTCATGGTGAAGAGTGGGGATGTGGGTTCACACCTACTCGACCTAGAGGAGACATTCGCGACCCTGTGGAAGTTCAAGATGAGGCTGAACTCCCAGAAGTGTGTCCTTGGGGCAAGTCGAGGCAAGTTCTCGGGGCACCTTCTGACCCCAGCAGGGGTAGAGCCCAACCCGGATAAGGTGAAGGTCATCATGGAGTTGGAATCACCACGCAACGTCAAAGAGGTTCAGCGTTTGAAGGGCAAACTCGCCGGGTTGAGTCGATTTCTCTCCCGAGCCGGGGAGAAGTGTTCACCATTCTTCAAAGTGCTTCGGGGAAACCAAAAGTTCGAATGGACAAAGGAATGCGGGGAGGCCTTCCAGGCATTGAAGGGTCAACTCTCCCAAGCGCCGCTCCTTCAGAGCCCGAAGGAGGGGGAGGATCTAGCTTTGTATCTTGGGGTATGGGCAGAGCCCGTAAGTTCTGTGTTGCTAAGGGAAGAAGGGAAGAAATAGCTGTCAATCTACTATGTCAACAGGATCTAGAAGAAGGCGAAGCTCCGCTACCCCATCCTAAAGAAGTTGGCTTTCTCCCTGATCATCTCGGCTAGAAAATTTAGGCCGTATTTCCAAGCCCATTTAATCAAGGTGGTGACGGGCCATCCCCTGCGCAAGATTTTCGAGGGGGTGGAGCACTCGGGGCGGTTAGCCAAGTGGTCCATAGAGCTCAGTGAGTTTAACATCTATTTTGTGTCAAGGCACTCCATCAAGGCACAGGTAGTGACTGATTTCTTGGTTGACTACGTCGTAGAGGCGGAGGGAGAGAAGCCACTGTCGCGGGAGGCATGAAAGATGTTTGTTGACGGAGCCTCGAGGAAGTATTCCCTGGGGGGAGGGGGAGTATTGGTAAGCCCTCAAGGGGTCACCATAGAGCAGGCGGTGATGTTGCACTTCCCTGTCACAAACAATCAAACGGAGTATGAAGACATCATAGTCGGGTTGCGGTTGGCCAGGGAGCTCGGGATTCATGACGTAGAAGTGCTTACGGATTCGTTAGTAGTGGCGTCGCAGATCAGAGGTGAATACGAAGCCCGGGAGCCCACCCTCATGAAGAACTTATCCAAGGTGAGGGTGATTGTTGGGGGGTTCCGAGCGTTCTCAATCCAGCATGTCCCCGGGGAGGAGAATGAAACGATCGATTGGTTGGCCAAGTTTGGACCTTGGGGCGGGGGAACCATAACTGAGTTGTTTCATCCGGCAATTGAGGAGGGGGAGTTGATGGAATTGGATCGACGATCCTCGTGGGTGGATCCCTTCATAGCCTTCTTCACTACAGGCACCCACCCCCCCCCCCCCCCCCCGAAGGGACCGAGGATGCGAAAGGCTTTAGGCACAAAGCAGCACATTATCTCATGCATGAAGGATGACTACATCGGAAGATGTTATCAGGAGTCCTGGCACGATGTGTAGCAGAGGAAGAGATCCCCAGGATCCTGGAGGAAGTGCACTTGGGCGAGTGTGGTAGTCACTCGAGGGGAAGAACTTTGGAGGCAATGGTGGTTAGACAGGGGTACTTCTGGTCATCCCTGAGGAAAGATGCGGCGGAGTTTGCAAGGAGGTGCCAAAAGTGTCAACTATACGCCCCCCTCCAACTCTTGTCCGCTCAAAGGCTCTGAAGCATCACGACGCCATGGCCTTTCGCCATCTGGGGGATGGATTTAGTTGGGTCGTTTCTCCCGGCAAGCGGGCAGAGAAGGTTCTTTTTGGTTATGATTGACTACTTTTCAAAATGACTAGAGATCAAGGCGTTGGCCAAGGTAACCTCCCAAGTCATCAAGAATTTCGTATGGGGAGAGATCATCTGTAGTCATGGGTTGCCTCAGGCCAATGTCACGGACAATGGGCCGCAGTTTGCCAGTGAGGAGTTCATCAGCTTATGTACCCAGCTAGGAATCGACCTCAGGTTTGCCTCCGTCCACCACCCAAGGAGCAACGGCCAGGTGGAGGCGGCAAACAAGATCATTGTAAACATGCTCAAAAAGAAGGTGGAAAACTTGAGGGGGAGCTGGGTGGAGCAACTCCCCTCAGTATTGTGGGCTTTGCGGACAACCCCAAACACGACCACTGGAGAGACCCCTTTCAAGCTTTCGCATGGCTGGGAGGCGGTCCTGCCCGTGGAGTTTGAGGTTCAATGCCCCCGAGTTGCGACCGCCAGCAAAGGAGACGAGCCATGGAGGGAGGAGAATGAAGGGGAGCTGTGGCTCTCGCTGGATATAGTGGAAGAACTTCGCGACGTGGCCGCAGTCAGGCAGGAGGAAATCAAGCGGCGAATGGCTAGGTATTTTAATAAACACGTCAGAATCAAGCAGTTCGGGGAAGGGGATCTAGTCCTGAAGAAAGCCGACGTCGCAGGAAGGTCAGCGGTCGTTGGTAAGCTCAACCCCAATTGGGAACGACCCTACATTGTAGAAAAGGCCTTGGGGTCAGGGGGATACCACCTCCAGAATGTGGAGGGGGTGCCCATCGGCCACACCTGGAGTGGCGACGATTTGAAACGCTTATACTCATAGGATGGGTAAATCTGTGTATACCATTGTAATATGTTATTTTAAGAATTGTTTCCCTGCAGGGTTATGATGTATCTATGGTTTTGACAGCCCCGAGTAGACCCGCTGTCAGGCTCTCTAGCTGGCAGGGGCGTAGGCTCGCTTGGGGGGGGGAGGAAAAGATTATGGTAGTTTGCAAGACCCCGAGAGGATCCCGCTGTGCAGGCTCCCATTAGCTGGCAGGGCTGGAAGGCGCACTCGGCCCCGAGTAGACCCGTTGTCAGGCTCTGACTAGCTGGCAGGGTCGTAGGCTCGCTTGGGGGGTAAGGGAATACCCCGAGAGGATCCCGCTGCTCAGGCTCCCATTAGTTGGCAGGGATAAAAGGCGCACTCGGCCCCGAGTAGACCCGCTGCCAGGGTCTCTCTAGTTGGCAGGGTCGTAGGCTCGCTTGGGGGAAGGGAAAGATGATGGTAGTTTGCAATACCCCGAGAGGATCCCGCTGCTCAGGCTCCCATTAGCTGGCAGGGCTGGAAGACGCACTCGGCCCTGAGTAGACCCGCTACCGGGCTCTCTCTAGCTGGTAGGGTCGTAGGCTCGCTTGGGGGGTAAGGGAATACCCCGAGAGGATCCCGCTGCTCCGGCTCCCATTAGCTGGCAGGGCTGAAAGGCGCACTCGGCCCCGAGTAGACCCGTTGTCAGGCTGTCTCTAGCTGGCAGGGTCGTAGGCTCGCTTGGAGGGAAAGAAAAAGATGATGGTAGTTTGCAATACCCCGAGAGCATCTCGCTGCTCAGGCTCTCATTAGCTGGCAGGGCTGGAAGGAGCACTCGGCCCCGAGCAAACCCGATGTCATGCTCTCACTAGCTGGCAGGGTCGTAGGCTCGCTTGGGGGGTAAGGGAATACCCCGAGAGGATCCCGCTGCTCAGCATCTCATTAGCTGGCAGGGCTGGAAGGCGCACTCGGACCCGAGTAGACCCGCTGCCAGGCTCTCTCTAGATGGCAGGGTCGTAGGCTCGCTTGGGGGGAAAGGGAAAGATGATAGTAGTTTGCAAGACCCCGAGAGGATCCCGCTGCTCAGGCCCCATTAGCTGGCAGGGCTGGAAGACGCACTCGGCCCCGAGTAGACCCGCTGTCAGGCTCTCTCTAGCTGGCAGGGCCGTAGGCTCGCTTGGGTGGAAAGGGAAAAATGATGGTAGTTTGCAAGACCCCGAGAGGATCCCGTGGCGCATGCTCCCATTAGCTGGCAGGGCTGGAAGGTGCACTCGGCCCCGAGTAGACTCGTTGTCAGGCTCTCACTAGCTGGCAAGGTCGTATGCTCGCTTGGGGGGTAAGGGAATACCCCGAGAGGATCTAGCTGCTCAGACTCTCATTAGCTGGCAGGGCTGGAAGGCGCACTCGGCCCCGAGTAGACCCGCTGTCAGGCTCTCTCTAGCTGGCAGGGTCATAGGCTCGTTTGGGGGAAAGGGAAAGATGATGGTAGTTTGCAATACCCCGAGAGGATCCCGCTGCGCAGGCTCCCATTAGTTGGCACGGCTGGAAGGCGCACTCAGCCCCGAGTAAGGGAATACCACGAGAGGATCTCGCTGCTCAGGCTCCCATTAGCTGGTAGGGCTGGAAGGCGCAATCGGCCCCGAGTAGACCCGCTGTCAAGCTCTCACTAGCTGACAGGGTCGTAGGCTCGCTTGGGGATAAAGGGATGAGATTTGTGATTACAGTTGGCACCAAATGGGCCTACCGACCAGACTCCCACCAAGCTGGCCGGGGGTAAAGGCTCGCCCGTTGACGAAGACACAAAGGAAGAATAACCAAATTGGGGGGTCACTCCTGCCGTCAGGCTCTCACCTAGTTGAGGGGGCAGTGGGGCCCATGACGAACGTCGCGAAGAATTTCACTAGCAAGCTTTCGGGTATCCAGTACCCGTTTTAAGTTGAAGGGGGGAGCCCATGGCCTCTCGGCACATAGCATTTCGGCAAGGCCTGACCGACGCTTTTCTCGCTCGACAAGGGCTTCTTGCCGCGCCTATTCGGCACACCCTTCTCGACGAAATTTACTTGGATAACCCATGCTGCGAACTGGTTGGGGTTGTCACCTAAAAGGCCTAAGGCGTATGAGAAAGAGCCGAGGCGCGTGTAGTCGGCATGAAATAAAAAAAGGTGAGGGGACAGGACCCTCTCGGTAGGGGCCTTTCGGCGAAAGCCTTTTTGACAGGGCCTGCTTGATGAATTCCCACTCGACGGGGACAGGTCCGCGGTTATCGCCTAAGACCCTAGGGTTCTAGCAAAATTGCGGAAGCATTCCGCTAGTGACAAACAAGAAAAGGGCACAGCTATAAAACATTCTGACGAAAGCAAAAGAAAGTTAACTTTTATATATATCGCCAAAAAATCGCATAGTCACAAGGGGTCTCGCCCCATACATCAGTTCAAAGAAAAATTCAAAAAAGAAAATTACAAAGCGAAAAGAGAATATAGGCGAGAGGCCGTCGGGCGGAGACGCTAGAGGTCCCACTGGAACTTTCGCTAAAGGAACCATCGCTGGACTCGTCGCCCTGGCCAAGCTCTGGTGGATCTTCGCCAGGAGAGCCTCCCTCTCCCGCGGAGTTGGGGATGGGCTCGAACAGCTAGGGCAAGATCCCACGAGCGGTAAGGGTCTCGCCACTTTCGTTCAAAAAGTCTGATTCCCGCAGCACCTTGATCACCATCGCGGTCGCCGCCTGCGCGTTTTCTTGCATCATCACTTATATCTCATACTCTGAGAAGTCACGACTTTTGAGCCTCTCGTCCAGAGGCGGCAGAGCCGGCGCCTTGGCTTCTTGCGCGAGCTTGAGCCCGGCCTTCAGAAGTTTGATCTCGCAGGCAAAACCGGCCTCCCTCGCGCGCGACAATTGAGCTTGGGCGGGATCCTGCGAAAAAGTCCTTTGAGCAGTGACAAATAATAAAAAGGCAAAAGGTATTGAAAATCTCACGTACCTCAATTGACGGGTGAAGGGCGAGAAGCTTTTGCGAGCTCGCCAGGTCTGCCTTCAATGCGGCCGCCTCGGCCGCGGATTGATCCCGCGACTTCTTTGCGCCAACTAGGTTCCGCTCTATATGGATGCCGCGGCGCGCTCACATGTGTGTGAGCTCAAGCGCGCGCATCTGGGCTCGCACAGCCTTGTGAGCGAGACCCTTCATGGTCTCTTGGTCGTAGACGCTCGCGTCCTCCCGGCCGTAAAGCCCGAAGCCTACCGCATAGGCCTCACCGCTGGAGGTTTCTCGTTCCAGCCAGGAGGGGAGAAGTGACGAGAGGGTGAGCTGGTTGGTTTTCGTGAACTCGTTTTTTTCCTTGAACTCATTTTTTTCCGGGTCCCACTGCAGGAGGGGTCGGCCCTCTTCGTCCAGATGCTTCCCGCCCATGCCGAAGTTGCGGTGCCCTCTCGGCACGGGCTTGGCGGGAACCCCCTTCAAGGCCGCTTGAACCTCGGCGGAGACACTGGCTCCCCTTGCTGAAGCTGGGAGCGTGGTCGGGGTTTCAGCCGGAGGTCCGGGTAGGATCTCGGCAGGGGACTTGCCCTTGTCCGCCGCGGACGGTTTTATTTTCTTGGGAGGAGCTGTAGGGGGGAGTCGGGCTTCCGCTTTCGGGCACCCTGTGTGGAAAAGGAGTCGGGCTCCCTTCGGCAGGTCAGGGCGGCGGACTTGGCGAGAGCTAGGGTGCTGGCGAAACCCCTAGTCTCATCGAAGGGCTGGTGGAGGGGAATTTCTCGTTCACCTGCGAAAGCTTTAACGGTTAAACTCATAATCTCTGACGAAGGGTTGCAGAAATGGGTCGAAAAGGTACCTTCGCCGATAGGGACTGGTGGAAGAGAGCCCAGGTCTCGCTGAAGGAACTGGACGTCAAAGGCCTTTGTTCCAAAGAACTCGAGAAGGGCGCCCTCACGCCCCCCAAGGGCGGGAGGCTTGTAGGTCGCCTCGTCATATTGGACCGGCGCGAGGGGAACGTTGCTGAAGTTCACGGAAACAAAAATGAACTTCTGGGACCAGTTGTGGTTCTTATTGGCGAGACCACTAGTCTTCACCGTCTGGCCCGAGAAGACCACCACACCCTTCGCGCGAAATTTGAACAGCTTCTGGAAGATGGACAAGTTGAATTCGATCCTTTCTGCCCGCATGTAGCAGGCGAAAGCCACCAGGATCGCGACAGAGTTAGGGTTGAGCTGAGCCGGCACCACCCCATAGTACCGGAGAGCCTGGCGTACTTCCAGACAGATGGGGAGGCGGAAGCCCACCTCGAAATGTTCCAGGGGGATGGCGAGCTCCTCTGACGGTGTGAAGTTGACTCTATCTTCGTTCTCGGGGTTCCGCGCAACAAACTCCGACGGGATGAAATCTGCGACGACCGAAAGGTATTCCTTCTTGGTCAACAGGCATGGCGGGAAGTTATGGTCCAGGAAGGTTGGCGCACACTTAGAACGGCCTTCGGTCTCGCCAGGCATCTTGAAGAAAAGGCGGAAAGGGAGAGAAAGGGCTAGAAGGCGAGAGCTTCTGAGTTGCAGATAGCGGCGGGAGCTAGGAAAAGAAAGACGAAGGCGCGGAGTCAAAAAGAAGTAAATGTGGTTGGTGGACTCGCCTATTTATAGAGAGAGAAGTAATCATTAGGGATTTCCTAGGCGGCGGAAGTGCGGTTAGCAAATTTTAATGTTTTGACTTCTCGTATTCCACCCCGCCTAGCAGACGCCTCTCGCACCTGCAAACGGCGAGAGCTTCCGGGAGCGATCCCGGGTAAGAGCAAAGTAGCATACAAGTGTGAAAAGTAAAAGTGGTGCGAGAACCGGGCACTCGGCAAGCAGAATATATAAAGCTAAACGCTATAGGCATCTCATTAGGCGAAAGCCGTAATAAAATAATACCAAGCAAATGCTTAAATTGTTCAGAGGACGCAAGGGATACATAGCGAGAAGGGTAGGCCGGGAGGTTGGGGTAAGAAGAAGCGAGATCCAGCAGAGCTCAGTATTGCTCTCATCGCTAGCGGCCCCGACCTCACCTTCCAGACCTTGGTCGCACTCGCGGATAGTGGTAAGTGGTCACGGCGGTAAGCCCCTGATTGGCCAAGCGCAGCTGGTCCCGGATTCGCGCGATATGCCTTCCTGGGGAGGTCTCTTCGCGTTCCCCCTGTTGCTCCTGCTCGCCGAGAAGGTGAGTGTAATCCCTCTCGATCACGGCCATCCGTCGTTCGACCGCCACCTGGAGCCTGTTCACTGCCAGCGAATCGGCTTGCCGCATCCAAACAAGCTTTGACAGGACTTCCTCTATTCGCTTCCGCCGAGTTTTGTCGTTCCACGAGATAGTCCTCCATGTCGCTGGGGTAAGGCAGGGGAGAGATCGTCTCTTCTTCATCGGCTTCCGCCTCCGCAGTCTTCGGATCTAGCAAGAAAAGTCCAGTCAAGTCAAGCGAAGGCGGAAGGACCGGGCAAAGTTCCCGCTTACCTATGGCAGGGGATGGGCTCTCGACATTGGATTGGCGAGAACGGCCAGGTTGCCCTTCAGTGCTTTTTCCAAAGAGCAGGTGGATCGGTTTGCCCCGTCCCGGGGGTGCGTCGCACGCTAGAGGGTGTTGGTTTCGGCCAATTGGGGAGCGGCAGTATCTTCCTCCGCCGGAGGCCGAGACCCTGACGCAGGTGCGGTTGATACGGTAATAACCCTCCCGGGCGAGAGGGGAAGACCGGTTGCCGAGTTGATGGGATCTTTGGGCGCGGGAGTTTGGGGGCTCCAGTGGATGAGCATTGGGCTGTCGAGGGCGAGAGCTGCGAAGAAACGAGTCAGCGAAAGGAAAGGAAACCATGTAAGATGCATGACAGGGGATGTTACCGGGATTGATCGTGGGCTGGACTTGGGTAATCGGGGGGGGGCAACCTCCGAGACCAGCAGCAGGTTTTCGCCGAAGGGACGAACCGACTCGGTATCCGTCGGAGGGTTATCGGTGGCAGTTTTCGGAACCTGTCGGCGAGAAGGTAAATGTGTCAGACGCAGTAAAGCGGGTTTACACCAAAAGGTGAAGCAAGAGAAATACCTCCGGCAGGGAAGGAGGGTTCTCAGTGCGGTTGGGGGTCGGGGTGGGCGAGGCCAGATCCTTCTTCGAGCGGTCTTGCCTAACCGATTTGGCCTTATTCTTCTTCGGTCGGGAGGGCGAGCTGGTTGGCCTCTTGCGCATTAGCCAGGGGTCAACCCCGGCGCAGTCGGCACGGGCTCTCGCCTGAGCCGCGGCGAGATGATCTTGTAGTTCTTGCGAGAGTGGTCTCTCGTTGCGCTTGGCATACATCATAACAGTCTTGCGGGAGCTTAAGCGGAAGGTGGCAACAACAGCGGTGGCCTGAGGAATGGCCCGGTGACATATATATACAGGACCGGGGTAGGGCCCACCCAATATTTCCTTCCAGGTCAGCAAGCGCTCAGCGAATATCGGGGGTTGGACGTGTCTTTCCGAGCGCAAGGCTAGCTCCCAAAGAGAGGGTATTGTGCACAACCTCATATTCGTTGGGTGGGACCTAGATGCCCGAAAGACCAGGGTTGGGCTAGCCTTGGGCTAGCTTTATGCTATAAATCGGGTCAGACAGATAGATAGCCGAGAGGGTTCCCGCCCGAGGCATGCAAGAGCACTTGCGTCTGGGTAACCGAGATGCCCTCAGAGTTGGCGTCGAGCGAGACTTCGCCACTCAACGCCCTCTCTCCTTTGGCGTTGAGTGAGGCTTTGCCACTCAACGCCCTGCAGTTCTTGGCGTTGAGGCTTTGCCACTCAGCGCCCTTTTGCCTTTAGCGTTGAGTGAGGCTTTGCCACTCAACGCCCTGCAGTTCTTGGCGTTGAGTGAGGTTTTGCCACTCAACGCCCTTTCGCCTTTGGCGTTGAGTGAGGCTTTGTCACTCAACGCCCTGCAGTTCTCGGCGTTGAGTGAGGTTTTGTCACTCAATGCCCTTTCGCCTTTGGCGTTGAGTGAGGCTTTGTCACTCAACGCCCTGCAGTTCTCGGCGTTGAGTGAGGCTTTGTCACTCAACGCCCTTTCGCCTTCGACGCTCCCTGCAGCGGATACGCTGTTGGCAGACCGGATACTGGGAGCCTTTGGCTTTGCCACTCAGCGTCATTTCGCCTTTGGCGTTGAGTGAGGTTTTGCCACTCAACGCCCTGCAATTCTTGGCGTTGAGTGAGGCTTTGCCACTCAGCGCCCTTTTGCCTTTGGCGTTGAGTGATTCTTTGCCACTCAACGCCCTGCAGTTCTTGGCGTTGAGTGAGGTGTTGCCACTCAATGCCCTTTCGCCTTTGACGTTGAGTGAGGCTTTGTCACCAACGCCCTGCAGTTCTCGGCGTTGAGTGAGGTTTTGTCACTCAATGCCCTTTCGCCTTTGGCGTTGAGTGAGGCTTTGTCACTCAACGCCCTGCAGTTCTCGACGTTGAGTGAGTCTTTGTCACTCAACGCCCTTTCGCCTCCGACGCTCCCTGCAGCGGATACGCTGTTGGCAGACCGGATACTGGGAGCCTATAAATATGACCCACAGACCGGATACAAGCAGCGGATCGGATCCCGACCTAAACCCTTCTTCTTCTTCTTCTTCTTCTTCTTATATGCACAGATTTCTGGGCAGAAATCTGGACTGACATTTCTTCTCCTTCTTCTATGTTATATGCACAGAAACATCTACATTTCTTCTCCTTCTTCTCTGTTATATGCACAGAAACATCGAGATTTCTGGGCAGAAACATCTTGATTTCTGCCCAGAAATCAGTCGAGACTTCTGGGCAGAAATCTGGACTGATTTCTGCCCATAAATCTGGATTTCCTGCCCAGAAATCAGTCCAGATTTCTGGGCAGAAATACAAGAAATGTGACTGAAATTTGATGATTTCTGCCCAGAAATCTGTTCAGATTTCTGGGCAGAATTCTGGACTGATTTCTGCCCAGAAATCAGTCCAGATTTCTGGGCAGAATTCTGGATTTCTGCCCAGAAATCAGTCCAGATTGGCTCTGTGATTTATGTTTTCTCATTTATAGATTCATCTTCATAATTTGGTTACTGATGATAGTTTGACGAAGATGGGACAGACTGACAGCTAAGACAAAAATGTTTACTCATCTTGGCTTTAGAGTTTCTAACGTAGAATCCGAAGTTACACTACTCAGGTACATTTACAATCATAACTGTTTCTTTATGCATGTTCTTATTTTGTCTTAGACTTATGATCTATTCTAGATTTCTCGTAATAATAGTTTTATTACTCTTATAG
The DNA here is from genome assembly GCA_039583875.1 of Platanthera guangdongensis. Classification (NCBI taxonomy): domain Eukaryota; kingdom Viridiplantae; phylum Streptophyta; class Magnoliopsida; order Asparagales; family Orchidaceae; genus Platanthera; species Platanthera guangdongensis. The sequence goes on along the minus strand of CM077149.1, from coordinate 2,000,768 downwards.
TAAACAAATGAAAATGATTAATTATATGATTCTTGGTACAAAATATTTGTGTAATTGTATGATATGATTGATATCAAATTCAATTTCCTCATTTAAGTCTTCTTTTAAGAATATAGTGAGATCTTACGATCCACGATCCGATCCTACAATCCGATCCGATCCAACCCCTTAAACGATCTCACCTAGGATCTCGATCCTGACAACCTTGCTCCTAGCACAGCAATTGGCTAAGAAGGGGAAATGCTCAGAGATGTTCCGGGTTAGTGGAGGGACCTCCAAGCTGAGGCTTAGGGTCAGTTCTTGGTTCTTTGTCACTAATCAGGGGCCTGGGTTTGGGAGAAGTAGGCGTCGGTTATACCCCAAGATCCGAACTCTCGTTGAGGCCAGTTTTTGGCTTCAACACTATGGGCGTCAATGATGGAGTTGAGCAGCCATGATGTTATTATGTCTTGGCAGATTAATAGGGCCTAAACTAGATGAGGTGTCATAGAGAAAGTCGTGACAAGGTGATGATAGTAGTGGAAGTGGAGGTATATGGGACATCGCGTAGGTTGTGGTGGGTGGATTGAACTGTGGATGTGGATTTGATGTGTTGAGTTGTTTGTATTAGGTATATTTGGCATACTTTTGGAAAGAACTTGAGACCATGTGCAATACGACAACATGTGTAGGGGAATAAGCTAGTGGGGGCAGTTGTGGGGGCCTTGAAAAGTTAAAAAAAATAAATGCATGCGTGAAATTGGGAAGTATAAGAATGGATGTGGGCTGCAAAGGGTTGAGGATGTCGTTGAGAGAAGATTTGGGGTCAACACGCGATTGGGGTGTGCGAAGTTGAAAGGAGATGAAATTAGGGGGCAGAGAGTGAAGCAGAAATATAAACATGTTCTAGTATCGGGACGAAGGAAATGGACAAGGTGTGATTGCAGAAATAAAAGGATCACATATGTATTGAATCTCGGGGGGTGCGTAGGTGGCAATGAGATTTATTGTGAGGGAGAGTGGATAGTCATCGTAACTAGTGTTCTTGACAATGTTTTTGGCACTATCGTGTTTGAAAAAGTGGGTGGATATGGTCAGGAGAGGTGGAGATTTGTTAGATGCGTGATGTGGGTATGTAGGGTGGAAAGGTCATGGGCAGCTAATGAGATCGATCCAAGCAATGAGTCGGAGGCGTCAGAGGCTCGCATAGAGATTGAGAAAATTGTCGAAGGGGTGGGAAAGTTGTGTGTGACCTGGTGGTGAGGAAAAGGAATGCAAGTGTGGAGCAATAGCAACGAGACGGTGTTAATGTTTGTAGGCGGTGGGTGTTGTTAAGAAGCAACATGGTGGAGGATTGGAAGGTACTAAGCATCGCGGAGGTGGTCATGTGAGGTCGTGCAGTGGAATGCCAATGGAGCGGAAACAACCAGCATTACAAGGTGATTTGTGCTGTTAGAATCTTGTTCAACATTACGAGCATGTATACGTAGAGAGCTTCCTAAACGTTCATTTATTTATAAGGGGGTCAAGCCATTAAGAAGGTGTAACTTCCAATAGGTGGAAAGGAGGAGAGGAAGAATACATGAGCAATTAACAAATAAAAAAAGAAAATATACTAATTATAGGGAGAGAACTCTCGCTGAAGTCTTGGGCGATTCCTCTCAAAGAGAGATACAACATCCAAGATACCTTCAACCATTGCATTTCACTCCTTATATAGACTTAATAGGGATGCATAATAAGAAGGATAATAAAATATTAATTAATACTTATTAACTATCTAAATAAAGAAACTCATTAGTACACTAATAATGATACTCATCATTGCACAAAAAACACTCACTAATGTGCCAATAAAGACATACTACTACCTAATATTGACTCTAATTAATGCACCCACAATTACAAATGCATAAATACATAACATATTTCAAAAACGGTCTCTTTGAATTCCTTCTTGATTACTGAGTGTGATCCAAGATATTTTGTGGTTTCATGAAAAGAGCAAAGTTTATTGGTAGAATGGGGGCTACGAGCCAATAGAGTAGGCTTCCTCAATAATTAACCTAGAGCCAATTTGATCATCTCAAACATTTTACCCAGAGTACAATGGGCTGGCATTCCGCAACAATTATGCACGCTAATAGCTGAAATGAGTTCTCAGATATAGGGAAATAATGTCAACAGAAAAAATTGCATGCAAGTAAACAATGAGATAACTTAAAATACTAGTTGCATAAAATTCATTCTAACAGTGGAGGAGTAGAAATTATACCTCTGCAAATTCCCAGAACTGAGCATTGTGAGCTAAGGGGTGTGGTTTCCTGTCTTCCAGTGAATCAGGTTAATAGAGCCAGTAAACAGTGAGGGCTGGGAAAGTTGGCTTGAGGAGAGTTTAGAATTGGATGGCTCAGGCGGTGAAGGGTTCGATAGTGGGCATCGGGAAAGAAGATGGCGGAATAGTGGAACTTGGTTGCTGAGGAAAGAGAGTATTGGATCCCTGAGAAGAACAAAAGCAGGGCTCGCTGACGGGGGACGGAGGAGCCAGAGGCCCGCGGGTCCTGGCAGTCACGGCATGCCGTCGAAGAGAACCGAGAGAAGGACGCCGGAAGGATCTCCTTTCCTCCGCAGGAGTCGTCGATGGCTCGAGGGGAAACGGGGCAGACAACAATCGGGCGGAAGAAGCTGTGCGACCGGACAATGGTGGGTTGGCAAGGTGTTTGGACTGAACAAGAAACAGGGGAGAGAACCTTCGTTTCTCGTTCTATTCTAGTATGGATTTCACGAAGGGGGTAGCTAATCTTTTATAGGAAACAAAACTGAACAGGGTATTTAATGGAATTAAAATTTTGGTGGCAACGTACACATTCAACGAAACGAAAAATTTTAGGTACGTATGTGTACCTATTAAATAGATACGCATATAAAAGGCCTTTATTTCGGGAAGAGCTCGTGTTTCCCTGCAAAAAATTGCGCATTCACGTTTTCAGAGTTTAGGGCGGCAAGTACTCGTCTTCTTCGTTTGATTGTAAAAAATAGGAGGATTGGCCATTGCGTTTTCTGGGTTTGGACTAAAGACTACCCTCATCTTTCTCCTTTCGGCCTAACTCTCTCAAATAGCACAGCAAACGAAGAAGACGAGCTCGACGCTCAACTTGCCGACGCATATCTGAAACGGACCCTTCTCGCGGGCGGAAATCTGCATTTCCCGCCATTGCAGTCCGTAAGTATATGTTTTCCAAAATATCTTGGGTTTTTCCCTGTTTCTTGTTATTTGTTGAAGATTATGAGGGATGTTTTACAATTTTGATGGTCCGTTTAAGGCAAAATTTATGTGTTTAGTGTCATTTCTTTGGTGGTAGAGGCCAACAACACGTTCATCTGTCGTAGATCTATGGAGGACAACTATACAGCACCTGAGAAGACGCACGAAGTGGACAAAAATACTGTTCCATGTAATGATACTATAAACATTGTAAGATACTGTCTTATTACTACCGTATATATGCTGAAATATGACTGCTTTACATGTGTAATACAGTAGTATATTTACTTTATCTGCTGTCTTATTGGCAGGTGAACAAGGAGAAAGTTGTGTTTCCTACAGTACATTCTGATGATGAGGCTTACAAAATGTACTCAGAATATGCTCTTCAATGCAGATTTAGTGTACGAAAACAACATGTATTTTATTGGACACATACAAGAATTATCAAGGGGCGAGAGTTCTCATGTTCAAATGCAGGATTTAAACGTGACAAGTCGTGCCCCGATGTAAAGAGAAAATTCCATAAACAGGATTTTAGGACTGGCTGCTTAGCTTGCTTGCACTTTAGTGTGGACGAAGAGGGTACGAATTGGAAGGTAACAAAATTTATTAAATAGCACAATCATCCTTTGACGCTGCCGCAAGACGTACATCTGTTGAGATCTTATCGTCATATTAGTGATGCCCAAGCAACCATGATTCAGAATATGTCAGGAGTGGGGATACGAACTGTTGACGCATACAACCTTATGGCTGAAGAAGTTGGCGGAGCTCATAATGTAGGGTTTACAAAAGCGGATGCATATAACTTCATACATCGAGAAAGAAGAGCGTTCGTCGAAATTGGAGATGCAGCTAGATTATTGGAAATTTTTAAAGAGAGACAATTGTTAGATAACATGTTTTCTTTTGATATTCAAACAGATGAAATGGACCGTCTGCATAATTTCTTCTGGATTGATGGTCAGGCAAAATTGGATTATGAATGCTTTGGGGACGTCATCATATTTGACTGCACTTACAGGGTAAACAAATATAATTTAGCATGCGCGCCTTTTATAGCAGTAAACCACCATTGGAAGAATGTTTTTGTTGGATGTGCATTTATAGCATATGAGACGATAGACTCTTTATGTTGGGTATTTGAGGCTTTCTTAAAGTTTGTAAGATCTAAGCGACCGATCATAATTTTCACAGATCAAGATCAGGCCATGACAGTTGCTATTGAAAGAGTTTTTCCTACTACTCGTTATCGGTTATGCCAATGGAATATAACCAAGAAAGCGTCATCTAAGGTACCGACTTTTAACCGAGACAAGCACATTAGATCTTTATTTTATACTTGCATGAGTAAATGTGACACTGAAATGGAGTTTGAGTTGTATTGGAGTGAGATGATTAGCAAAGGAAATTTGGAAGAGAATCGATGGTTAAATGAGCTTCACAAACTTAAAGAAAAATGGTCCACTGCTTTTAATAAGGATGTACTTGATCTCGGAATTTTATCCACACAACGTAGTGAATCGGCAAATCACAGTCTTCATGGTTGCTCGAAGCCTACAAGTTCACTGACCGAATGTTTTCTTGGTTTTGAGAAATTGTTTGATTGTTGGCGAAAGAGTGAACAAGAGGAAGATTTCAAATGCAAACAAGGTACACATACTATAAAAATCAAAAACTCAATGATACTAAGATAAATGTCCAAGATATACACTAGAAAATTATTTTCTATATTCGAGCATGCTTTGATGAAAGGGACACTTGGTTTGATGGTGTCAGAGGATTCAATGTACGAGCAAGACACGATTGTATACAAAACACAGCTTTGGGATACTAGTGGTCCTGAAAAGCAATGGATTGTGACAATAGACACAAAGAGCAATGATATTGAGTGCTCTTATGGAGGTTTTCAAACAAAGGGTTTTTTGTGCGAGCATGTTCTACGGGTTTATAATTTCCGTAATGTACAAAAAATTCATTCAAATTACATATTAAAGAGATTTACAATGCAAGCTAAGAGGCGTAACAATATTACAATTCCTACATCCACAAACAGCATTCAGTCGAACATGATTTTTAGAAATAATATGATGCGGTGGACATATGACATTTGCCAAAGAATTGAAAATTGTCAAGTGGCAAAGGAGTACATGATTAAAGTAACAAATGACGTGGGTCAAGTTATAGAAGATATGATCGACAAAGACAAGAAAAAAAAGGAATTCTTCCATCCATGCAGAAGGACTATGGTGTTTTGAAAGATCCACCATCCATACGACCGAAGGGGGCACCAAAGACACGACTTAAGAGTTATTGGAAATCCAGCTCCAAAAACAAAGTATGATTACCTTGAGTTTGTTTTAATCTGACATCTTTTAAAATGGTGAATAATCCATAAAAATGATAGTTTAATCTGAATTTTTCTTTTTTTCTTTTTGGATAAATAGAGAAGTTGCATGCAGTTAAAGGGAGAGGTTCATCTGCTACTGATGTTTTTGGGCCTCCAATCGAGCATAATTTCATGGATAACAATTCCATGTTGGATTGTAATGCAATTTCAAACTCTACTATTGAACATGTTGACTTGAACGATGATTACTCGACAAATGATGATTTCTCTGTTAATGAACCATTAGATTTTTCTTGTATTCCTGTTGTATTCAAATGATGAAGAATCTGAAAGAGTAATGATTATTATGTTTTAAAATTTTAATGTTTATATATGTTTTTCTTAAATATAAGTTTAATTATGCTAGTATTGTCAGTAAATACTTCCATAACATGTTTTAATAGTAACAAATCTTTGTGTTTTTAAATTTGAAAAAATATATGTTGATGCGCGAAAACGGCACCGCTTAGTTAACACGAAGGGGGTGTTCGATCTCACAAGCTAGGAGAGGAAGAGGATGAAGGTTGCGGGGGAAGGAGAAAGAGGAAGCTTCTGAGTGCTCGAGAGTGGAGCAAGCGCTTGTTCGAGGGTTGCAGGGATAGAGGAGAGGTTTGCTAAGAGCAGTCGGGAAGGCTGAAGAGCAAGAGATAAGATTGATCAGGAGCTGTCGAGCAGACGGGTACTTGGACGGTTGTGCTTGCAGGTTGGATGCCGAGAGAGCTAAGCTGAGCTGAGAAGAAGAGAGAGGGTCGCTAGCAGCGGCAACAGCAGACTTCGCCCGCCGCGGCTTAAATGTCACTCTTGCGGCGGGCTTTCCTTTGATTAATATCGAGTTATACAGCTTGTTATACACCTTTACAAGAAAGCAATAAAGGGGTACAAAGAGGAAGCTGGCGGCTAAGGAAGGAGTGCCAGAAGAGGCCGCGCGGACTGAGGAGCCAGGTCGGCAGGCCGCGCGGTTAAGGGAAAAACGGAGACCGCGCGGACTGAGAACTGAGGCCGGCAGGCCACGCGCGACTAAGAGAAGAGAAGCGGCGGACTGGGAAAAGGAGTCCGCGGGGGTTGAGCTTGCTGTGGGCTGTCTTCGAGCGTGAGCACCTTGGCGATGTTGAGTCCTCCGGGGTGTCTCAGCCTGACCTCCATGAGAGGTCTAGGGGTCTATTTATAGTCCCGAGGAGGTAACGGCTTCCGGTGACGTTACCCCCGGTGAGACAGTAACTGGAGCGAGAATAGGAAGGAGTCCGCCAAGTCCGCAACAGGCCGTGCGGACTGGGGCTTGCTTCTGGAGCTGGTGCTGTTGATGGCGAACTGGGAGACTGAGTGGCGGACTGCGAGGAGAGTCAGCGGAGTCCGCCGCTGCTGAACTGAGCATGCACTAAGGGGTGCGAGCTGAGGAGTGCCCGCTGAGTCCGCCGCGTCCGCACGAGGCTGTGCGGTCTGGGACTGCCTTGAGGAGGTTCTGCTGCTTGGCGGATTGGGAGGAGTCCGCCACTACTGGTCGAGCCCGCGCCAAACTGTGCGGGCTGAGGAGGTTGGCCCTGCTGCTGGGGAGAAGCGGGTGCTGGAGATGAGGAATGGCGGGCTGCATGGCGAGTCCCCTGAGTCCGCGAAGTCTGCGCCTGCTGATAGGCTGAGTCCGCTCATGCTGGAACGAAGAGGCTTGCTGCTGAGCTGGAGCTGCGATTCATCGCTATAGGCGGACTGGAAGGTTTGACTGCACTTCGAGTCCGCCCAGCTCGCGATGAACGGGACGAGTCTGTTGATCCTTGTGGGTAGCTGGAGAGTTGGAGTGTCTGCACTCCTTGGGCGGACTGATGAAGCTGGTTGCCCACGCTGCTGGGTGACAAGGGCTGAGCGACCTGCCGGACTGACGAGGCAGGCCGCGCGTGTTGGCGAGATGAACTTGTAGCTGGCTGGCGGTCTGGGGTCAGGTCGCCAGTCTGGCTATGCAGCGAGCTGGAGGGTTGACGCTGGTGAAGATGTGCGGCCTAGAGGCAGACCGCTTGACGTTGTGGCGGTCTGGGCGGATAGACTTCTGAGTCCGCCAATATTGGACGTCTGTCAGGAGCGGGCTATGTAGAGGCTTGTTGCCGGCCTGGGCGGATAGGCATCCGAGTCCGGCAAAGGGGGACCTGTTGAGACAAGCTTGCAGTTAAGCTGAAAAGGGGCGCGGCCTGTAGGGGCGGACTGCAGAAGCAGTCCGCGGCCCATGCCGACCAAGGGAAGGCGCGCGGCCTGGGCGGTCAGACCGCTGAGACCGCCCAAGCCGTGCGGCTTGAGCGGACAGAAAATTATATCCTCCCACACTAAGGCGTCGCGACCTCCAGGAGGAACCCGGGGCAGGCCGGGACTAGCGAGCTGGCTGCCTTGGGAAGGATCGCCGATTTCGGGGTTAACAATATACTCATGTAACTGTACTGTATTAGAGATGGAATACAATTGGAATAAGGTCGTATCTACATACTATACAATTGTCTTGTATAATCGAAATGTTTTAGAATCAACAAAATTACCACACAATATGGGGCTACTACAATACGACTGTATTGTGTGTTCAACATGGGTCTACTACAATACGACTCTATTGTGTGTTAAACATTGATAATATGATGTTGTGGTAAACAGATTCGTCTTTTTTGCTTACGTAAAAGCTAAATACGATGGTATCTACATTGTATACAACTGTATTATGAATGTATCGTCTCCTATTATAACAGAAGTCTCTCCCAAATAAAACAAAGGTTCCAAATAAAATTGTTACACGGTTTCAATAACATATCAAAGGTGTACCAAATAGCGGTACATGATTTCCTAAATATAAGTTCAAAACTCTTGTATCTGCACTTTATTTGATCGTATAACGGTAGTATTGTCATAAAATATTTCCATAACTTGTTTTAATAGTAACAAGTTATTGAGCTTTTAAATTTCGGAAATTATAATCGTGTAACTGTACTGTATTACAAATGAAATACAATTGCAATACCGTCGTATATACATACTATACAACCGTATTATGAATGTATTGTCTCCAATATTAATACACATCTACCAAACTAATCAAAAAATCTCCAGATATAATTGTTACATGGTTTCAAAAACATTTTTAAAGAGTACCAAATAATATATGTAAATACCGAAATTATATCATAATCCGATACAGTAATCTAATCAGTAATAAAGACCATCAACATCAATGTACGCAACTTGTGTGAAATTGTATTTTACGAAATTAAACAATTGAATTTATCCATATAAATAGCAGAAGTGCTCTTGAACAACTGACAGCATCAAAGTTTTTCATCATTAACTCGTGCAAAGTAGTCCACTTTATCTACCTACAAAGAATTTATTGAAATGCAAATATTAGATACTGCATATGAAATGGTTTAGAAGTGTTTAACAATACTTACTCATAATTTTATCAGGAAACGCTTTAATTAGGTCAATTGCAATTTCAGCTCTTAACTTCGGCATTTGTTTTGCCCAGAATTAACATTTTTCTCAATCAATTTTCTTTTTCCCGACAATTGTTTACATATACAGAATAACGAAAACACCACAATCATCATGACTATTTTGTTTTGGAATGTTATCAACATAGAATAATGGTCACTCATGGATTCTCTTGGGAAGGACTTCACATAAATCTTCTTCAAAAAAAATTATCTGCATAACCCAAAACATATGAATATAATTTTAATTAGTACAGTTTCTATCGACAAAAAAACATACCACTATTCTAAGATTGTTGTAATTAGAATCCTTGTACAAGGAATCATAGTATTGTCAACATTCCTTCGTAATGTTTCCAACGAGCAAATCTCAATGATTAGTGAGGTGTACCGGAATTAGAATTAACTATGCATACTCCAATGAATTTCTTGTGCTGTGACTAACAAGTGCTTCAGCATTTCTCTTGTATTTCTTCATATTCTGTATAAGATAATCATGGATTATATAACAATGTAAATGACCTTTTGAAGTTTTGTATAAAAGGAGTAAAGGAAAAAAGACACTAACGGCATGATTGGAGGACACGTATAAGAAGTGATTAAATTTACGTGGATAATTTGATTTTTGTATTGTTAACACTATGCTGTATGCATCTAGGTGAGCATCATTAAGCCACCCATTTTCTAGTAGATCATCAATGTGGGATCGATACAAAGTAATATTACCAGCTTCGATCACCAAACTATTTCTACATACAAACAAGACAAAGTGAGCATAGAGACAATTTAGAGAAGATGCAATTTAGAAGGTAAAATCAAAATATGGAAAAACTTGTTCGGGAATTCTTCCATAATATGGTCTATTATCAGACGATGTGATTTGTTTAGTGTTTTTTTCCTGAAAATGCCACCACATAGGACGCTGATTTAATATTACTATTATGTTTCCGATCATGACGCCCTTTAATTGTTTTTACCAAACTCATTTCTACTTTCTGATTAAGTGAAGGAAGCGCAGAAACCACCAAAGCATCGGATATTTGATATTTTACCTCGTTACCAGCTATAACCATTTTGTCTGACTTATGTGAGGAGTGATGAGATACGGTAGGAGTAGATTTTTGGGAGTCTTTCGGTTCTTCAAATGCATGTGACGGGGGACTTTTTAGACCTTCCCGAGTCGTGGCAGTCAATTTATCCATCCTTGCATTGATATTTTTACGTAGTTCCTTCAGTTCTTCCATCACGATATCATGACGTTTTTTTGACTCGGTTTCTATTTCTGAAGTCATTCGTCTCACAATTTCTTCAAACATTTTGATTGCTCCATCATCTTTTTCCTTCCGTCTTTTACCTTCAATAAACGCTTCTTTAACTCTCTTTTTTTTCTCAAGCTTTTCTTTTTTTTCCCTCTTTTTTGGATATAGAGTCTTCTTTTTTGCTTTTCACATACTGTTTCATTTCTTCTACATGGTCTTCTTCTTCATCCTTTTTTTCATGTTCCTCCTCATCGGACTCTTCGAAATCACTATCCTCTACATGTACATCTCCCAATAAACCCTCCTCGGATGGCAATATGTTCTCAAAACTCTCTCTCACCTGTACAATAGTTCTATTAATTTTAACGATTTGTTCGAAAAATATTTCATCATGTCGCAATTTAATCTAACCACGTACATGAAAAACGAAGGAACAACATACCTGGCCGCGCAGACTTAGCTTTGATTTTATCTCTGAACAAAACTTATTGGAAAAGCTGAATTTAGGAGACCATCGACAGAGCCGAGGCCTGGCCAAGTCATCATCAACATTTAGAAATTTAGTATACTCATAAAACCACGCCTGCAAATATGATACTTCACATTTAACCAGTCAATTAGAAGATAAAATAAGAGGTTAGATTAAAAATTTTCTCACCACCAATAGGATCGAGCAACCTTCGATGTAGCCCAAACTCTCGTTTGACTTATTCTTGGTTGTTGTTATACTTAACTGTCGGAATTGCGACTGTATAAATGAGTCAATTGCTTCGAGCCAGTTGTATTTTTTGAAATCCTCCAAACCGCCGAACGTATGTAAACATTTCGGTATTTTCATAACCTTTAGTGGAAAAAAAAAGTTTATATAAAACAAACCTCACTAGGACCTCAACTCTTTGATCCTCTAACTCTTCAGTCCACTCTGCCTCTGAAAGCCGCAACATTTCCGCCACCAAATCCTTTTGCTCGTACATAGCCAGAGGGGTTTTATTAAAAGTGAATTTCAGCCCTTTGTTGTGTAGACTCAACATTAATGCGACCTCATTGACAGTAATTTTTTTATAAACTCTTCCTAAAAGGAATGCCCTATTCCACTTGGAGTATGATCGAAGCAAAGTTACAACTGGGGGAATATTTTGGTTTAAACTTGGAATAAAGAACAACGGCAGAATCTCTGCTTCTTCCAAATTCTTCCTCGTGTTATCATTTAATGATCATAGTAGTGGTACTGCTTTTTCTTTGAAAGAAGAGACGGCACAATGACAATATAAACTTGTTGATACAGTCATCTGTCATATCATTCAAAAGATATTTGGATAAATAGAGGCGTGTAACTATACTGTATTACAAATATAATACAATTGAAATACGGTCGTATCTACATACTATACAACTGTATTGTAACACCGAAATGTTTTAGAAACAAAAAAAACCACACAACATATAACTACTACAATACGACTGTATTTTGTGTTATACATAGATAATACAAAATTTGTGTCTTTAACATATGACTACTACAAAAAAAACCACACAACATATGACTACTACAATATGATCTAATAAGGATGTATTTTCAGATAGGGCAGTAATTTCTGAAAATAGAACGGCAATACGGCTGTATTTACTGCAAAACAATATGAATACGACCGTATCTACATGCAATACAATCGTATTATAAAAAAAATAGGAATACAGCCGTATCTACATGCAATACAATCGTATTATAAAAAAATGGTTTTTTTATAACAAAACATAGGAAAAGGAGGTGATCGCAAGCAGTTTCGAGCCGTTGCTCGGTAAAAAAAAAGAACAGAAAATCGTAACTACTCGATAAATAGCCACGAAATCGGAGTACGATGCTTGAGACTGACCTTTGTCGAGGATATTTCCTTCGATTAGCAGCAAAAGGAGGTGATCGCAAGCAGTTTCGAAGGCTTCGGCTTCTCGGCGACGGAGAAGAAACTCTGGCTTCTTCGCTTTGTGAAAACGCGGGCCCCACTACAAGAACGAAACGCCATCTTATATGCGTACCTAAAAATAGGTACGCATAACGGACCGAAAACGGAACCTTCTAGAAACGGGTGTGAGAAAATTAAGAGGTGACTTTTTTTCTCCAAAAATAATTGATTTCAGTTATTATCCTGAAATTAATTAAATAGCAATTTATTTTACGCAATTTGTGTCTTTAGTTAATTGTTTACCTCCGTACAATTCATTCGGTGTGAAGTGTTAACGAACCTGTTTATTTAAGTTCTTATTGGCCGGTAGGGACAATAAGCCGATAATAATACTCAACAAGATGAGCAAATGAAGACAACACACAATACAATGACAAACAAGGCATACGAACAAATAAAAATGACCAAATTAAAATATAAGCTAAGCATTCAAGTTATTAAACAGATGCTTCGTTGGATGCATCAAGGCATGGTGTGCCCTAGCATTTAGCTAGATTAAGTAGAGCATCATTTGATTATTTGATGCTCCTCGCATATTTCTTTACTTTATTTGGAAATCTAAGGTATAAATGATTCTGAAAACAACTCTTTATTTTTATATATCAATGAATGATGCTCTAAAACCAACTTGATATGCATTTAACACCATAATATTATGGTAAAACCTCACCATAATAGATTAAATGAGATAGAAAAATGATTTTTGATTCTTCACATTTCCCAAGTTTACGATCAACAAAAATTGGATGTATTAGGCTTCTTATTCAAGAAATACTACAAATTCATAATTTTTTTGACGGTTCTTGGTTGATTCTTCGAAGAGAACAGAAGCCTTCTTACTCACTTATAAAGCGATTGGCCATTTCTAATTTCTAGTGATGTAGAAAAAATCTCTGCCGCTGAGACCTCTCATTATGGAGGTTAGATTGGTTAGTTATGATAATTTTTTGTTAAGAGGATCACTATTTTAAATGTCCTCTGACATGTTTGACATATTTGTCAACATGTCTTTGAGGATAAAACGGTTTTTTTCCTAACAAAATAATGTCATTCCATAAAATATAGGTCGACATATCGGATTTTTTTATATATTGACCGACGCACATTTGGACATATAGTCTCATACTTTAATTTATAGTGTTAGTAAGCAAGCATTATATATTTAAATCACATATATGTATTATATTATATATAATTAATTAAATTATACTTGCCAATTATTCTTTATATGTGTTATTTATACAATCAATTGTATAATTATTTTGCATTATATGTTTATTATTTCCAATTTTTAAAAATGTGAAAAAGTTCACAACATTTATTAAGCTCTGAAAGACTTATATAATTGTTGGAAAAGTCCACTTAATATTAAGCCCATTTGTATAGCATTTATTGCTTTTCTCTCCTCTCTTTAGTCCCACATTGTGTATAGGCCTTTTCTCTCTCTTTCTCTCATCTATATATATGTACTCATTCTTTGTATTTGTATCAAGTGGACATATATACAAGGTTGGCTTTCTCCATTTCTACATGGTATCAGAGCCAGGTTGCTGACTCCTGCGGACTCCCCTTTCTGTCCGCCCTGCGGCCTGCGACCTCCTGCGGCCTCCCTTTTCCTGTCCGCAGCCTCTCCCTCCGTGGAACCACCTCTCCTCTGCGGCCTGCGAAAGTGTGTCCGCATCTTCTAGCCGCTTCACTCCTGCGGCCTCCCTTGTCCAGTCCGCAGCCTCTCCTCCCGTGGAACCACCTCTCCTCCCGCCTTCTCCTTCCTCCTCTGGCCCCCTATTTATAGCCATCCTGTGGGGTCCACTGCTTCCCTTTTTTCGCTGCGGCCTCCTCTTGTCCGGCGCGACCTCGGCGACCTCAACCTCTTGGTTTCCTTCATCCGTCGTAAGCTCAGCGTCCTCTGTCCGCAGTCCGCCTGCTTGCGGCTGCTCTCCTTCCTCTTCCGGCGCGACCTCGGCGACCTCAACCTCTTGGTTTCCTTCGTCCGCCGTAAGCTCAGGGTCCTCTGTCCGCAGTCCGCCTGCTTGCGGCTGCTCTCCTTCCTCTTCTGGCAGTTTTTTTCTGTCCGCCGCGGGTTAGACCCTCTGCGTTCTTTCCGTCTTGCGGACTGGTCCAGCCCGCCGCGGTCGCTCTCTTGCTTCCCCGGCTTGTCCTCTCTTCTCAGCTCGCTCCTGTCCGCCGCGGTCTGATCCAGACCACCGCGCGGTCTGATCCAGACCGCCGCGATCTGATCCAGTCCGCCTCGCCCTTCTTCCATCCGCTGCGGCCTCTCTTGGCCCACTCCTTGCTGAGCGTCTGTGCTCACCGCGGTCTCTTACTAGCTCGCCGCGCCCTCCTCCAGGTCGCCGCATCCTCTCCCAGTCCGCTGTCTGTCCGCTTCCTCTAGCTGCTGCCTCCAGCCCGCCGCGGTCTCCTCCAGCTCGCTGCGGACTCCAGCCCGCCGCGGTCTCCTCCAGCTAGCTGCGGCCTTCAGCTCGCTGCGGCCTCCTTCAGCTCGCCGCGACCTCATCTAGGTCACCCTCATGTCTACGTCTGCAGACTCCGTCGACACGGCAGTTCCTCCTGAACGCCCGGCCTCTATCCAGGAAGTCCGCGACGAGCTCCGGATCACTACAATTTCGCTCACTGGCAAGAAGAACTTTGTGGAATGGGCACACTCGGTTCGCCGTGTCCTTCAGTCAAAGGGATTCCTTCATCACCTGACTCAGGCCGTTATTGGTGTCCCTACTGAGGAGTGGTTACGCAATGATGGGCGTGTGCAGACTTGGCTTCTCAACTCTCTTGATGGCGAATCTTATCGCCTGGCCATGTATCATGAGACGGCCAAAGGCATGTGGGACGAGCTCCACACTCTCTACTCTGGCAAAGATAGTCTCCACCATCTATATGATATCATCACCGCTCTCCAGGCCCTTGACAGCAGTGGCGCAACCGACCTGACGTCCTTTGTTGCTCAAGCCCGGTCTCTGGTTGAGGCTTGGATCCACCATCAGCCTCCCACTCTTGATCTCGCTGCTCAACGTACCCAAAAGGAAGCTGTGGGTATCGCCATGATGATGGCCCGGGTACCCCCTCATCTTCACAGTGTCCGGGCTCACATCCTCTCCTCTACTGTTACACCGTCCTTTTCCGATGTGTGTTCAATGCTTCTCAAAGTCTCCCCGCCTCCGGATGTTCCCGGACTTCCTTCTCCGGCCCTTGTTCAACAGGCACCAGCTCCCTTATTGCCTCTTCCCCCCTCTGCCCGTGGTGGCCGCTCTGACTCTCGCGGCCGGGGTCGCGGTGGCCGGTCTAGGCCTAAATGCTCGTTCTGTGGTAAAGATGGTCATCTTGAGGCCACTTGCTTTCACAAACATGGCCGACCTCCTCGTCCACATGCCTCTGCTGCTACTACCGACTCTGCCTCCTCTCGTACTGAGCTCGACGAGGTTCGTCTTCAGCTCCAGCATCTTCATGGCTTGCTCAGCCGTCTGCCTGCCTCGGTTGCCTCTGTTGCCTCTATCTCCAATGAAGGTATCGCCTGCCTATCCTCTGGCACGCGCTGGATCCTTGATTCTGGTGTCACTCATCACACCACCTCTGTTAAGCCACTGCAGTACTTGTCTTCACCTCACCCAAAGTACATTACTGTTGCTAATGGGCATCGGTTCCCGTCTCTGGATGTGCTGATATTTCTCTCACCTCTTCTCTCCTCCTGCGCTCGGCTCTACATGTTCCGGGCTCTCCTTTCAATTTACTCTCTGTTGGTCGCCTTACTACTGATTCAAATTACTCAGTGACATTTACTTCTTCTTCTTTTCTCATACAGGATCAGCAGACGCAGACTATCATTGGTAGAGGACGGCTGCAGAATGGGCTCTATCTTCTTGACGACTCTCCCACTATCCTCGCATCTATCTCCTCTTCGGATTGGCATCGCCGTCTGGGACATGCTCCTCTTCCAGTCCTCCGGAAGGCTCTTCCTGATGTTACTCTCCCTGCTTTTCGCTGCGACACCTGTATTTTGGGCAAACAGCCCCGTTCTTCTTTCCCCCCTCATTGTACTCGGAGCTCCGCTCCTTTTATTTTAGTACACTCCGATATATGGGGTCCGTACAAATTTACTAGTATTTCTGGCTATCGCTATTTTCTTACTTTTATTGATGATTACTCTCGCATGACGTGGTTATATCTCCTTCGGGATCGCTCTGAACTTCCCCGCGTATTCCGGGCTTTCATACTTGAGACTCGCACTCAGTTCTCTGCGCCTATTCGCACTATTCGTACTGACAATGCGCGGGAGTACACCAGCCATACGTTTGTCACTCTCTGCTCTGAATTCAGCATTCTTCACCAAACATCATGTCCGTACACTCCACAACAGAATGGTGTCGCCGAGCGCAAGAATCGTCACCTTCTTGATGTCGCTCGCTCGCTTATGCTTCAAATGCAGGTCCCCAAACCGTACTGGAACTACGCTCTCTCCACGGCTTGCTTTCTCATCAACCGCCTCCCGTCTTCCGTCCTCCAGTATGCTACTCCCTTCAGCCTCCTCTTTCCCACAACTCCGCCTTTTCCCCTTCCGCCACGGGTGTTTGGGTGTACCTGCTACGTTCACCACCTCGGTCCCTCCACGGACAAATTGGACCCTCGTGCCACCAAGCAGATCTTTGTCGGGTACTCGCGCACTCAGAAGGGTTATGTATGTTATTCGCCTACTACCCGCAAGGTTACTGTCTCGGCTGACGTCACTTTCCGTGAAGATCTTCCATTCTTCCCTGCTCCGGATATCGCTCTGAGTCCAGCTCCCGTCGTTCGTCCTGTCATTCCTGCTCCTCACTCCTCATCCTCTCTCTCTTCCACACCTCCGGTCCGTCCACCACCACCGGTTATCCGGGTCTATTCTCGTCGCTCTCCTCATCCCGTGGCTCCTCTGCAGTCGGCCTCGCCCTCTGGTGCTCTGCTCCCTGCTGCTCCGGCTCCCGTCTCTACCGCTCATCCGATGGCGAACTACGTCTCTCTCCATCGCCTCTCCCCCTCTCTTCTTCACTTTGCCACCTCATTATCCTCTGTTTCGGTCCCTAACTCTTTGCAGGAGGCGCTTCACCATCCTGGCTGGCGGGCGGCCATGGACGAAGAAATGACGGCCCTTTGGGCCAACCAGACCTGGGTCTTGGTTCCCTTACCTCCCGGTCAGCACCCTGTTGGATGTAAATGGGTCTTCGTCATCAAGCATGCTCCGGATGGCACTATTGCCCGACTGAAGGCCCGTCTTGTGGCCCGTGGCTTCACACAACAGGAGGGCCTCGACTATGAGGAAACCTTCTCTCCGGTGGCCAAGCTTAACACTGTCTGCGTTCTTCTCTCCGTCGCGGTGCACCGCCGCTGGCCCCTTCATCAGCTTGATATCAAGAACGCCTTTTTGAATGGCGACCTTCAGGAAACTGTCTACATGCGCCAACCGCCCGGGTTTGAGACTACGGGGGAGTCTCGGGTCTGTCTTCTCAAAAAGTCAATTTATGGTCTCAAACAGTCCCCACGGGCGTGGTTTGACAAGTTTAGCAAGGTGGTTCGGGACATGGGGTTCACTCGGAGTTCTGCAGATTTCTCCCTTTTTACCCGACACCGGGCCACTGGCACCATTCTCCTGTTGGTTTATGTTGATGACATCCTTCTCACTGGGGATGACTCAAAGGGGATTCAAGACGTCAAACAACATCTGAGCACTGTTTTTCAGACTAAAGACCTGGGGAAACTTCGCTACTTCCTTGGTCTCGAGATCGCCCGGCGGCCGGACGGGTTGGTACTCTCCCAACGAAAGTACTGTCTCGATCTTCTCAAAGATGCTGGTCAGTCTGGTTGCAAGCCAGCGTGTACCCCGATGGAGGCAAATCACAAGTTATGCGCTCATGCTTCGGATGACGATTTGCTACTTCCGAACCCGGAATACTATCGACGTCTTGTGGGCAAGTTGATCTATCTAACAGTCACAAGGCCTGATATATCTTTTGCAGTTGGGGTTGTCAGTCGGTTCATGCATGCCCCCCGGGCTTCTCATCTCCAAGCGGTTGAACGGGTTCTTCGATACCTTAAGGGAGCTCCAGGTCAAGGACTGGTTTACAAAACCTCCGACTCTGCTCCCGCATTGGTTGCCTATTCTGATGCCGACTATGCGGGTTCCCTGGACGATCGAAGGTCAACTAGTGGGTTCTGTACTTATTTTGGTGGGCATCTTATTACTTGGAAGAGTAAGAAACAAGCTGTGGTAGCCCGTTCCTCTGCAGAGGCTGAATACAGATCGATGGCCTCAGTTGTCTCAGAACTCACATGGCTTGAAAGTCTCCTTACTGACCTGGGAGTAAAACTCCCCTCCTCTGCTGTTCTATTTTGTGATAGTCAAGCCGCCATACACATCGCAAAGAATCCGGTCTTTCATGAGCGCACAAAACATATCGAGGTTGACTGTCACTTTGTTCGTGAGAAGGTTCAATTGAAGAAACTTGAATTAAAGCATGTTCCAGGAACTGATCAAGTTGCCGACATCCTCACAAAGGCCTTATCAAGCACTCTGTTCTCCCAATGTTTGTCCAAGCTGGGTGCATATGACCTATACGCTCCAGCTTGCGGGGGAGTGTTGGAAAAGCCCACTTAATATTAGGCCCATTTGTATAGCATTTATTGCTTTTCTCTCCTCTCTTTAGTCCCACATTGTGTATAGGCCTTTTCTCTCTCTTTCTCTCATCTATATATATGTACTCATTCTTTGTATTTGTATCAAGTGGACATATATACAAGGTTGGCTTTCTCCATTTCTACAATAATCAATCAATGATATTAAACATTTAATCTTCTTTATTTGCAATAAAACTTAGTGTTATAAAAAATTTATTGTATAATAGTAAATATACTTTGCAATGTATTATTGATTTGTACTTGTTAAAAATATTTTAGTTTGGATACTTATAAATTTTATTTTGGGATATATGACTTATTATTTGTTTATTTGTTATATTAATCTTTTAACTTTAAGAACATATAATTATGCTTAGTATACCTAAAAATAATTTTTTATAAAATATGAAAATGCGAGATTTAAAAATATCTCTGACATATCTCCGACTTCCGATATTCGACATTTAAAAATTTTATCTAGCGTGTTGTCGACATCCGATATTTGCAACATTGAAGGGGCAACAATCAAAAGAAAGGAGGATACTTTGATGCAAAGGAGCGCTTTTTTGGACGAGAGTTGTGAAAGACTTAATGATAGACGAGAGAGAGAGGGGACAAGGAGGATTAAGGTTAAAGTATATTAAATTTCTTTTAAAAAGAGGAAAAAATATTTTTTTATTGATTCTCTCGCTTTTAAGTAGGTAACCATTAAAGCCTTGATCCTTTATAACAACTTCCTTACATTAGAGCAACTTACAATAACATAAAGGCGGCCTAATGCATTTGAAATCTGGAACCGATTAACAAATTAAACATAGTGGGTGAAGCCAAAATCGTGACCCATGGTTCGATTTGGTGATGATTGTGAGACGTCGCATTTAGGATTTTTGTTAGATATGTGATTACGGCCCTAACGTCGTTGTAATGCCCATTTTCAGTGAGAATAGAGGATGTCGAGATTAGAGCGAGGAAAACACGGGAAAATTGTAATGATAGAATGTGACGCTGTGTTAGTATATGCTAAGAGATTTTGTGCTTTAGGAGTGGTGAAAACCTCCATGTTCGGTTGATAATTCTTCGTGGTGTGGTCATCCATGTGCGGGTACGACAACATGTGTTGGGTGGCATGCTGGAAAAGAGGTGGGGAGATCGACTGTTGCGAACATGGGTGGTTGGGTTGTGGCATGGCATATAGACAACATGTGTTGGCTCAAGAATGTCGTCGTAGGAGGAGTTAGTTATTTGTTAGAGCGCGATGGGGGCATGCATTCATGAAGAGATGCATGTAGACGTAGGAGCAGGAGGAATGAAATGACCTGGGACCCGACTGATCACCAGGTACAACTAGGGGACACAATTCACGAGATTTGGTGGGTCGCTGGAGAGAACAAGGTCACTTTGTTGAGGAAGAAATGTGGTGATTTTGGAGTGTCAGTGAAGGAAAGAATAGGTGGTGAGGTCACTTAATGTCGAGGAAACAATGCTCGTCAAATCATGGGGATGTGAGCCGAAGCAACTCAAAAATGGATACGTCGCTCGAGCGAGTTGATCAAGAGGCGCCTTCGTGGAGCCCGTAGGACAATGGCAGATGGATCCTTAATAGATGAAGAATCTCGACAGTTAGCCGAAACGGGTAAGTTGGATCAATTGGTACGAAATGAGAAGATTGATTGCACTAGAAATGAAAACGAGATACAAACTTGTGAGGTATGCTTGCACCTATAGCTACAAAGGGTTGGTTCCCTATTGAAGCCCCCCCCCCCCCCTCCTCAAGAGAGATCACTAAGGTAGAGTGGGCATACATCATTAATACAAAGAGATCACCATGGATGCATAGGTAAATAAAATAACGAGTGTGATACTAAGATGACTGCTCTTGCCGAGGAGACTGTGGGCCCAAGGAGTCATATTTGCATCATCTGACTTAATAAGTTTGCCTTGGGTTGGTGAGTTTAGTTCTCTAGTCAAATGATATGAGGCTCCATATTCCGCAAGACATTCTCGCTACTCAGGTGTTTCAGTAATAACTCATTTTCAGCAATGAAGTCTTGGGGACTCTCTTCAATCTAATAATCAACGCCATGGACGACTGCTTCTATCTTATGATCAGAGGATCGTGTGTGAACCCAATCTAACTCTAACATGAACCTTTTCAGTAAGATATATGTGCTGAAATAAGAGGCAACAACTACGGCTTTACACTTGAACAAAAATGTTCGTTCAAGATTATCAAGAGAAAATTCAAGGCATATTGATGACACCACAACAGATTAGTATCTATTGTGACAAAAACTCAAAATAACCATCTTGGTTACAAAGATACCTCTTCATCAGATCTATTCATCTCTGTCCAAAATAACAATGTTATCACCTGTCTTCCCCTTTACCAGGCAGAAGGCCCTCATCTTTAACCTGCCGCCTGACAAAAACAACAGACAATAGAAATCCGACAGAAAGAGACAGCTGAATCACATGCATCCTAATGTCCTTTAAAGGGATAAATAACTTGACCCTTCAAAAACCACATATGGCAGACTGATTGTGAAGTTCATTCCCAAATCAAAATGCATAATCTTGCCATTTCTAACACATAATCACAGAAATTATAGGCAAATAATACAGCAGAATCATAACAGGTAGTACCCACAACAGTGCTGACACTCATCGTCTTTAATTATCGAACTGAATCCGTCAAAATTTCTAGCTTTTTGTGCGAATAGAAATGCAAAATAAATTATACCTGCGAAGAACGATTGGAAAAGGGTATTGAATACCAGTCGTAGATTGATTGTCAGAAACTCCTGGATCTTTGCGAATCAAGTGTGGAACGGCGAATCAAATGCCAAGAGATTGGCTACAACATCCTTAATCAGCTCCGCAGTTCTACACCAACGAGTCCCTTCAGTTTAGGAGCACCGCCTCCAACAGCTGCCGCTCAACTTCTCGACGCCACTCGTATCCACAACCATCTATTCCATCCAGCAAGTTGGCGGGGATTTCGCAAAGAGGGTTCGGAATTCGGGGATTTCTCCATGTTTCACTCGAAGGCATTCATACATCACATTCACAGGTAAAAGATGTAAAAAGGATTTATTAGGTTTTAGTTTAAAACGAAGAGTACACAGAAGGAAAGAAGGATGCAGTTATGTAAATTTTTGTATAAATATGTATTTTGCCTAAGAAGTTGGGATGATATTGTTAGAAATAATATTAGTTGTGCCTTTAATTAGTGAAATTTTTATTGAATTAAATGAAAATTTAATATAATGTTTGAACAATACTTATTTGTCGAGGTGGGCCCTGCCCCATGGCATTTGTAGCTCCGGATGTTGAATAAATGAAAGCAAGTAGAGGAGAGAGATAAGTGGAGAATGGAGAGCTCGCAGACTCAATAGCGAGCTCGCTAAAAATTTGGTGTTGGCATTCATCTCCAAACGAGCTCGTCGCGAGCTCTTCTCTTGGCCGATTGCAGTCCGTCAGTGAGCTCTATACGAGCGAGACCGTTGGGTCCGTGGCGCCTGAGGCTACCTCATCTGCGAGTTCTTCTCTCATCCTGCACGTACTCGTCAAGTGAGCTCGCCAGCAACACCTCACAAGTACGCAATGGCGGATCCAATTTAGCCCGAGGAGCCCCCCCCCCCCCCCCCCCCCCAAATGTTTTTTTCAAATCCGGACACTAACTTTAGACAGATCGGGTTCCGCCCTTTTTGAAAATAGTTCTACTATATGGTGTTGTTAGGAAAAGTGTTCAACATGAAAGTTGTAGATCTCGTCGAGATCTACAACTTTCATGTTGAACATTTTTCCTAAAAATATCATATAATATACCTATTTTTAGAAGATGCGTTTTTTTAAAAAAATATAGTACTTTAGGCAGCGGTTTTTATAAAAACTGCTGGCTAGAGTATTAAATTTTTTTAAAAAAAATACATCTTTTGAAAATAGATATACTATATGTCATTTTTAGGAAAAGTGTTCGACATGAAAGTTGTAAAAAAATGTTCCGCCCTTTTCAAATTCGCATAGTTTCATCCGGATTCTACCCTTTTAGAAAATAGTCTAATTACATGTCATTTTTAGGAAAACTCTTCAACATGAAATTTGTAGATCTCGACGAGATCTACAACTTTCATGTTGAACATTTTTCCTAAAAAATATCATATAATAAGCCTATTTTTAGAAAACACATTTTAAAAAATTATAATAATTTAAACAGCGGTCTAAAGTATTAAATTTTTTTTTCGTTTTAAATTAAAAAAATTCCCATTTTACATAAAGTAAATTTATAATACTTTAGAAAATGATTTTTTATAAAAACAGCTTGTCTAAAGTATTAAAAGTAAAATTTTGTTTTAAATAAAAAAATTATAATACTTTAGACATCTGTTTTTTTTATAAAAACTGATGTTTATAGTATGTTAAAAAATGACTGTTTTAAATTTTTTAAAAAAATTATAATACTGTAGACAGCGGTTTTTTTATAAAAATCGTTGTCTGAAGTCTGTCTATTTAATTTTCAATCTGGACACATACCCGGGTATGTCTTAATTAGGATTTTCTTTCTACTCTCGCTGAGCTCATGATATTTTATCGACGTACGTTTTCCTCCTTCTGAAATGTATAATTTCTCCCTCCGATTTCTTATTGTGATTTGTGAATCATTAATTCTTAATTGTTTTGTTGATTCATCCTATTTTTTCTTCGAATACTCTGTTTATTTAATATTTGAAGTTCATTCATTTAGAATTGAATATTTGTTCTCGTATTGATCTCTTTAGATCGCATCATTATTTTTAACTGAAATCTGAGGAAAAGTTGGTTAATTCACAATCACAAGACATCAGATACTTTAAGAGTTTGAGACATTGGACATCATTAATCAGGTATGGACATCCATGTAAAATATTGTCTTTTAATATATTATAGTCTTATACTCTTTAATAGTGTTTTTTAGTATAATTTTTATTTTTCAGAATGGAAAAATATTTTAAAAGAAAATTAAAATCAGATGAGCAACCTAATTCTGATGTTCCAAATAGAGAAGTTATTCAAATTCTTGTGTTGATGTTTCAGAGGAGAAAGAGTGTATAATTGTTAGTGAATTAAGTCAATTCAAACATCTCAGAAGGAATCACGAACAGTTTAATTTGGATGAGTTAATTTCAGATCTTGGATTAAGACCAATGATTTTCTTATTATTATGTGAATATAAGAGATCAAGTTAGAATAGCTTATTAGCTAAAAGGCTCGTGTCAACTAAGAAATCATAATTTTAAGTTTACTTATTCTGGTAAAAATGCAAAACGTTTTGTTTCAAATTGGTTTAACTTAGAGAGAGGGAGATTGCTAGAATTACTGTAGCGCTGGATAATGGAGAAATTCATACTGTTCAAGGTTTAAATCAAGAAACAAGTATCAAAATAGCTGGAAATAATCGTTGGGGATCATATTATACTTTTTAGTGATTCTGATACTTACGTTTTCTTCAATTGTTGATGTGTTAGATGACATAAGATTAGATGGGTTAAATTTCAAGAAAAGATCAGAGGCATCTGCTATTTCAACTTTTGTTCAAACATATGAATTTGCATTCAATCTACATATAATGAAGCATATTTTAGGAATGACGAATGAATTATCATAAGTGTTACAAAAGAGGGATCAGAATATAGTAAATGTTATGCACTTAGTCAATGTTTCTAAAAAAACGTCTGCAAAAATTTAGAGAATATGGTTGGTTTGATTTGATAAAAGAAGTTACATTGTTTTGTGAGATTCATAAGATATAAGTAATAAAAATGGAGGAAAATTTTAAAGTTTTGGGAAGATCAAGACGAAAGGTAGAAGAAAAAACTAATCTACATCATCATCGTGTTGAAGTCTTTTATGCAGTTATTGATTTGCAACTGAATGAATTAAACCATCGGTTTAACGAAGTCAACACAGAGCTACTGATTTGTATGACTTGTTTAGATACAAGTGAAAAATTTACAGCGCTTTGATATACAGAAGTTGATGTATCTTGACAAATTCTATCCATCAGACTTCTCTCAAATGCAGCTTATAACTCTTCAAAGTCAGCTTAAAACTTATATTTTAGATGCATCATCCCGAGCTGATTTTTTGAATCTTACGGGAGTTAGCGATCTAGCGAAACAATTTATTAAGTTCAAATTGGATATGATATATCTTCAAGTATTCAGGTTGATTAAATTGACATTATTATTGCATGTTGCAACAACTACAGTGAAAAGAGCATTCCTTAAAATAAAGATTATCAAGTCACGTTTACGCAACCGAATGAGTGATGAATGGTTTAATGACAGCTTATTGACCTACATTGAGAGAGACAAATTCAAATTAGTTGAAAATGAGTCAATTATTTAGCGATTTCAAGAAATGAAAACACATCGAGGGCAATTATGATTGATTGTAAGTGAATGTTAATTTTTATTATGCATTAATATATTTTTTGGTGATACATTTTTTAAACATTAATTTCCGCACCTGCTGAGATAAAATCCTGGCTGCCGCCACTGCAAGTAGGGTGATGTCATCAGTCAACTCGCCAAATTTCGCGTACGCGACATTCCTCTTGATAGAAGTCACAATAGAGCAACGCCACTCGACGGTCGTCTGCCCGGAGTTTTTGGAGATGTGAAGAGCAAGCGGTCCAGTGCAACAGCAGCTGCCAGTGTAGATTTAGGAAGTTTGGCCAGGAAATGGAAAGGAGGATAAGTGCGAGGATCCGGACTGACGTGGGCGCCAGAGGAGGGATCAGGGTGATCTACGGTGAAGTAGGGATCGAAGCCACCTGCAAGAGTAGCTTACAAACAATGTTCAGAAGGAGCGTCGTTTCGACCTCCCAGAACCCACCCCCGGAGGAGAAGATTACTTTTTTGGCAAAGGATATGTCAGACTATGAAGACACCTTTAGAGCAGAAAGGCTGGATTGCATTTCCAAAGGCGGGATTGCGCTATTTGTAGGTCAAGTCAGAAAAAATATAAATAGACCCTCAAGGGTATAACATCCTCATCCGTCACATAATATATAACAGAAGGTTCGGTCGGTGCCCGACGTCAAATACTACGGATAGACCAAGAAGTTACTAATTGAAACCATGTTCCAATATTACGTCACTTAACACAGAGTGCATTCTAGTGGAAGTTAATTAAGGATTATAAATTATAACCTAACCATATGAATGTCCACTAATATTAAAATAGGAATGAAAGTACATCACATAACCATTATGGTCTTAAGGCCTTGTAATGTTCAACTTAAAATGAATGTCTTGCATACATCGGCATGCAGGCCAGCCATACATGAACGATAAATAAAGGCTCGACTGCACCTGCATACAACATTCCACAACAATGATGACAAATAATAACAACGGTCAACATTAGCTGACCAAATTATAACGACCTCATCCCTTGCTCGGGGTGGTGGCGCTCCTTCCCTACAGGCATTAGTACATACAATACAATGGCAACCAGAACATGCAGATTAAGCACTATTCGCCACAGACGTCGGCACGCCTGTCCAACGCCCCGTGCACTCAGGGCATATTATCGGTGTACCGGAATCTCTCAGGCTCCCACCTCCGTTCTCAGCGACGGTTAGCATAACTTGAGCATTCTCTAGTCTTTTCGGTTCGAAGCCAAAGACTCTCCCTATGCTACGACAAAGTCATGGTGGTCTTCCATATCCATACTTTGACTCACTCCAAGTCGTACGACATAATGTTGGGTACAATTTAGCTCTTTCACATTGCTCAAATCGTCTGATGCGTCCACCATGACGCGGGTCAGCATCCCCTTTCCCCAAATCACGACACATAACCACATTGTGTCCAAGGCCAGCTGTCACGGCTTCCTAAGCCGGGCCACACAGGCTCTCAACTCTCACACATTATCCCCCAGTTCTCCACGAGACAGGCCTCAGCAAACATTAGCCCTCAGGTCTCCACAAGACATGCTCTGGAAACAAACATAGCTCGCTGTGAGCTATTGCCGGTGGTAGCACTATCGCCGTGCGGTAGTGCTTAGACTATCAATTCTTCCCCCTTTGCGGGTGTTTTCCTAGAGACTAGCTTCAATACTCTCAACATATTCATCTACACACCCCGCGACTCCGAAATCTATACGATTACCACGAAGTCTTTTCCTGCATACAAACATTATCAATCTAGAGCAAACTGTCCGGGTGGGCTTCACACAACATGCATATTCCGTACTTCGATTCTAGATCTAAATGCAATGATAACAGGGATAAATCTACCCGTCGGGAGAACCGCATCCACGTGCTCGTGGAGCGTCTACCCTCAAATGCCAAAACAAAGAACTTCACTTGTCCAAGGAAGAGGGTTGTTACCCTAGAAGTCCGTTTCGGCGCTATAGGAGAAATTCTAGCCGGTTGGAAACAGCCGCTTTGGCTTTGTCTCCGTAGATCCGAACTCGCCTCACGAATCTAAGCTCTGAATCCCTAACGGCGACAAAATCTCCACTTTTCGGCGTTGTTGCTCCTCCTCTAAACCTCCAGCCCAAGTTCTCACTCCAAGAAAATGAAGTGAAAATGGTCAAACCAACACTATAAAACGAGCTATTGCCATGCGGTACCCACTGAAACGGCTTGATTCACGTGCCACCGCCCCAGCCCTCTAATCACAGGCCGACATGTGTTCATGCCATTACGACTTTGCCAATGCCACACGATAGGATACTAATGTCACGTGATAGGGTACTACCGCCACGCAGTATCTGGCGTCGGTTCCGACACAGTCGTTACCACTACTGCTGCGTGATACCTGCTACTGTCGCGCGGTAACATCCAGAGAGCTACGCCAATATAATTGACCCTGCTACCGCTGCGGTATTACTACCACCAGGCGATAACTTCCCGAAAGCTCTGCCCGAATAATCCCGGAGCTACCGCCGGGCCATATCTCCCAGAAACCAATTTCCTACTTTGAAAATCTTGGGGCATTACAAAGGGCACCTTTAGATGGGGGATTTTTCTTTGATCCTTCCTCCTCTGGTTTACTTTTGTTGGACTACAGTACCCTCTAAGGTGCCCAACTCAGTCTTGGCTTGGGAGGGGAAGCTATCTTACATCTTCCGGTGTGTGGCGAGACCTCTCTACTGCAGCTCAGAAGTCTGATCCTTCGTTCAAAGTCTTTGGCCAAGAGTTCTAACTTAGGGTAAGTAAGTGTGGGCTACCCCCTTGGATCCGAACTCTTATTGGGACTGGGATCTGGTTTAACAAGCAACAAAAACATCAGCAGAAAAGTCAAAATCATTTAATGAGGTTTTTCGGGTCATCAACATACTTAATCCACTTTTAAAGCAAATCAGAAGAGGAAAAATAATATATATGACTGTTGGTGACGTGGCAAGATATGCCACCTTGTCCTAAAGTACTGCCAGTTCAACCCAACAATGCCTAAAGTAAATCGTGTGAAGCTGCATAATAATCTGACATTAATACACATAGTAAATAAAAATTAACAAAAACCAAGGACCAAAAACCTTTTGGGTATGTATGAGATGTAATTTGTTTTGTAGGGCTATCCAAAGACCATTAAAAATCCAATCTGATATTTGGATAGTGGGTGTTCTAGACATATGACTGGAACAAGAAGTCTACTCAAGAAATTTACCTTCATAGAAGATGAACCTAAGGTCATCTTTGGTGGATATGACAAAGGTCTAACAAAAGTTAGATACCCTAAACATCTTTATGCCATTTGTCAAGTAAATCCATAATGAAATGAGTTGTTTTGTGGTCAAAATCAGAAGTGATCATGGTACAGAGTTCTAATCTGGGGCTATGACAGATTTCTGCAAGGAAATAAGTATTCTTCAAGAATTCTCCCCACCCAGAACTCCACAACAAAATAGAGTTGTTGAGAGCAAGAATGTATAACCCATATTCGTTGAGGGTGGACCCCTCCAGAGCCAGTTCAGCAGAAGTCAAAGTCAGTAGGTCAAGATTGAAGTTAGAGTCAACGTGCAAGACAGTCGGAGGCCTAGGAGAGTATGGTGAGCTCCCCTCGCATACTCGCTAGGTAGGGTCGTTTACATGCCCAGCCGCGCGAGCTCCCCCAAGAAGTCGCCTAGTAATTAGGTGATGGGGATGTAAATAAGACCCTCATCCCCTTAGATTTGCCTATAAATAGGACCCTATGGGTACGAGGAGAAGGACTTCAGAATCTCGCAAAGATCTCGTGAACTCTTTTTCTTAGACATCAGCTGAGCCTTTGGATACCATATTCAGAGAGACAAGGTCGCAAGCTAGCAACTATCCCTCTTAGTCGTCGTGACCTAGTTGTCAGCCATTTTACCTCGTACCTTGCTCAACCATTTTTTGGTTGTGGAGGGGAAGCTTTGTCTAAGCATCCGGGTACGTGGTGGGACCTCCCTGCCACAGCACCTAGGGTCCTTTTTGTTACCCATCTCTCTTCATCCCTGTCGGTTAGCCGTCGAGCCCGACCGCTGAACCGGTAACCTCAGATTGCCTTGATCCAAATTTTTTGATTGGGAATTTCCAGTCTTCAACAAAAAATAGAACACTTATAGAAGCTAGCAGAACCATGCTGAGTGTGATACCACTCGACGCACTCGACGCTTTCAACGAAGCGTTGAGTGACACTATCAGAGTGGCGATAGTGAGTATCGATGGGCGATACTGCCACGTATGTCTAGACACGTGTCAGATGATCGAAAAGTGGCCGATTAGCGGTGGTTGACTCGAGTAAAAGTGGTTGATGGCGCTATCGCTAGGCAACAACCAATATCGTGCGGTGATATCATTTTAATTGACTGGTCAGCTGAAATCGTGGCCTTTGCTTTCTTTTGATGAAATGATCCTATGGCTGGGATTAATCCCGAGACCATTTAACCAGAGAAGAGGTGGAGAGAAGTCTCATTTCACTTTTCTCCCTCTCTCTCTCATCTCTTTCATTAACTCTCTTGAAAGAAAGAGTTAAGGAAGAAGAAGGCTAAGGGCTGAAGTTTTACTAGCTTAGTGGAGGAGATCCAGTAGTCAAAATCAAGAACCGAGGCAAGATCTGTGAAAAGAAAAGTGAGGTGCTTCTTTCCAACCGGATAAAAAAGCTCGTTCATGGCTCCAAAACAAACTACAAGGGTAACGATCTTCCTTATTGGACAAGTGAAATCCTCATTTTTGCATAGTCATGGAATCTCCCACCAAAAGGTAGAAAAGTGAAGGGAATTCTGATGGGTTGATACGTGATATCCCCGGGTAGTTTTACATATAGATCCAGAAATTCATAGTATGGAATATGCATACTGTATGAAGCCTATCCAGACAGGTTGGTCTGGATTGATGATGTTTTATTTTACGTGTTGGAGAAGACTCCGAGTATAAATGGGTAGTTTACAGGGTCTAAAGGGTTGTGCCTGTGAATAGTAGCAGTAGGAACTAGGAAGTACTAGAGACACACTCCAGGAAAATATCACAGTTTGCATGACTATTGGATATCGCTGGGCGATAGTGAGTATTGCCGTCGATAGCTCTTGGTGAGCTTTATTTTGTGAAAGTCCAGTGTTTCTGACACTGTAGGAAGCTACATGATTTTCTGGACAAATGTTCCAGTTGTGGCTGAGTTTGGGTACAGAAAGAGAAATTTTGTTGTTAACACCAAGCGGTAGTGGCTATCATTGGCGATAGCTCCCAGATAGCATTTTGATTACGAAGCCAGTCTTTTGGAGACCGTGTAGCTAGTATAGGAGTTGTAGCCTGGGTGCTCAGCTCTGATGGTCGTGAGAGTCCATCTATGTAATGTTATGTTTAACTCCTCGGGAAAGGGTGACGTGACCCGCGCCTATCATTTGTAGCCACGAGAGTTTCAGATTAAGGCGGTGGCATGGTGATGTGCGCAACGGGAAAAGGCTGAACCTGTACCCACCCTAAGTCATGGTGTTATAGATCGTTGGCACGAGGGAAGAGAATCTTGGCTATATGCCAGACAATAATGCTCATAGTTTGCCGTCAGTTTTCGAACTTTTGGACGATGGTGGGGCTGGGTACTTCTAGTACACCGAGAATGTGTCATGAGTGCACAGAGCATTTGACCATTGAGGTAGCGAAAGCGTGGTGGTCCCATAACCCATAGGTCGAAGGATCGAACCCTCCCTCTGTTACCAAATTTTAATACCTCCGTCCGTCACATGAAATATAACAGAGGATCCGGCTGGGGCCCCATGCCATATTCCACAGACAGGTAGTAGGATTACAAGTTAATATCAAAAGACCAATCGAATCCTAACTCAGAGCATTCTAGCGGAAGCTTCATGGGTTACAATTGAACTCAAGTAACAACAGTGTCCACTATAATATATCATAGGAATGTCTTTACAAAATACACAAAATCTTATGGCCTTAAGGCCTTACAAATGTTTTTTTTTCAAAAGAGTGGTTTACAATTTTCACCACGCAGGCCAGCCACACATAAAAAACACTAACAGCTCTCTGCTTGGCCTTCGAGGGCCGACATAGCATCACAGGGCTACAACCCGTTATTTCTCGCTCAGCTATCTAGCACATGCATTGGGACATTCCACCATATAGTGGCAAACAAGGCAACGGTCAGCTTTAGCTGACCAATTTATAACGACCCTACTTCATTCCCGGGGCAACGGTAATTCTTCCCTGCAGGCATAACATTTAACTATCTAGATATATCACAAAAAGGTACACTTAAGCACCATTCAAAATATCACGTCCCATCAAAGTCGAGCCTCTCCTTCCAACAGGAAAGTGGCCAAGGTAACCTTTTGTTCCTCCTCTGTCTCAATCACCATCAATATCCTCTTGACGTGCGAAAGCCAGACCTCTGCCTGCGTTGGGGATCCTGCACCCATAAACGTAGGATTAAAGCTCGTGAAGTTCTTCAGCTGTCATTTAATTGCTCGCTTATCAACCAAAGCCTCAGCAGGAACTTGTCTAGCAGCTATAGGCTCAGCCACACCAACCTATACTAGCACCATTGTAGGTCACACCTGCCTAGTCGGTTGTGCATTCATCATTACAAACACTGCCTCAACAACTAATCATACTGTTTCAGCAGAAGGAGGAGGTGTGGGGACCTCAGCTGGCGCCACACTCTCAACAGAACGTTGGGGTTCAGACTGCCCTGCACCACTTCTAGTCGCCTATAAATGTAAACATACACAATTTAGCAACTACACAAAAGCAAACAATGACTATTAGAAACGTGCAAGTTCCTCAAACATGTGTATTTTCATTCCTAAGTGGACATTCTTAAGTTCATTTATGTTATAGCGGTAAGCACATACACGTGCCCGCCACCCCTCAAAAGAATTTGACCACGAATTCGCGGAAGGAAAACCAAGATAAGCTGTAATCCCGATACCTGACTGTGAAATATGACGTGGGGCCCCGACCGGACCCTCTATTATATTTCATATGACGGTCGGAGGTGTTACATAGGGTACCCTCTAAGCAATGACTATAAACTAACATGACTTTTAGATACAAACTTTGCAGGATGAAAAGAGGACAGAAAAACCACTTCTGGAACCTGTCAGTTCCTAGGTAGAAGATTGATCTCTTGGAGCAATAAGAAGTAGACCAATATGACAATCTCTACTGCAGAATCAAAATATATTTCTATTGAGAGTTGCGGTGCACAACTCCTATGGATTCAACACCAGCCAGGGGATTACAACATGCATATTAAGAATACCCCTATGTTTTGTGATTCATCAAGTTCTATCTCAATAACCAAGAATCAAGTCTCTCACAATAAGACCAAGTATATAAAGATTAAATATCATTTCATCGGATAATATGTGGAGAAGGAAGACATAAGCTTGGAATATGTGCCTACAGATAGGTGAGTGGTGGATATTTTCACTAAGCCACTAGATGAAGGTAAGTTCAACTTCTTTAAGATTGAGCTTGGTATGCTTATGTTGAATAAGGCCATCTCTCCCTCTTAAAAAAAATCATTTTAACTGCTTTTACTCTTATTTACATTCATACATATCTTTGTCAAAAATTATGTTGACCAGTAGATTGGTCAACTCAATAATGTTAATCTGGATGAATCAAATAAAAAAAATTTAAGTATTGACATGATTTTGGTGGAAGACATGACAATCGTGCGGAGATACAGTAGAATTAATGTTGATTTGGGTGGACACATCTTCTAGATCAAGTCGAATGTGGAGAGACACTAAGTGGATTATGTCAATCCGACTAGAAGTGCATCCAAAAGAAGAAGACTAATCATGGACGTTTGTCTTACTTTAATGAGATCTGATGGTCTAGGCTATGAATAACAAGTACGTGCCCTTTCATATTCTAAAGAATATATATAAATGGGGGTAAATGCTACATTAGGGTACACAAACAATTTTTCTACACCTTTCAACTAACACTGCCTTGCCTTCCACCCTCTCAAGATAAATCCTCAGTTGTCCAAACAGAAGTAACTGAAATGGCCCCCAAGAAAACTGATGAAGAATTCAATGTTGGAAGCAAACTAGTTCATGACAGATTTGTGAACGGAAATACATAACTACAAGCAATAATAGGACTATGTGAAGAAACCATGTTATAATTTGTTCTATCCGAGCTGACAAAAAGCTTCAAAAGAGAAGTTATAGAGTTTTATGAGCACGCCAATATGTCTTCCTCAGGAAAAGCAATTAAATCTAAAATCACTGAACATCGGGTGAAAGTATCTGCTTGATCCCTAATCATTGTACTAAAGCTGGCCATAATTTTAGAAGAAAAAGAAAAGGTAAACTCTGACAACATAACACTAGCACTTAAATGGTGCAGTTATCCAGAAGCTTTTCATGGGTTAGTGCAAAGAAACAAACTGATCACGCCTAGAAAGCTCATAACAGATATAATTGGCAAAGTACTGCCCTGCAAGCTAGGCTCTTATGATCGAATTTTCAATAGGGTTTCTTGAACACGTGATCAGAGTTATATTGGAGAAAAGAAAAAAAAAACTAGAGAAATATTTTGTTTGATACGATGAAGGACTCCCTTCGAACACCAAACTTTGGAAGAATCTTATCACTATACTTCAACAATTTCATTGATGACTACCGACAAAAGCAACTCGCTGGTATATCCCTACATTACTCAAAGAAAATTGACCTAAATATAATAGCCAAATGGGGCGAGCTTTCCTTAAGGCTAGGAAAAAAATAAAGGAAGTGCTTTAAGAGTAAGTATAAAGGATAAGGATGAAGCTGGCACAAGCTTAGCACCACAAACTGCCGAGAAAGAAGTTGCTCAAACCCCTGCAAGCATTGAGGGGGAGACATACAGAGATGTGATTGGGGAAATTAAATCAGATTTTGTAGTTGAGTTGAACAAGACTCACGATGGAACATAAAAGGTTATTGCAAAAGAGATGGATTCTGCTGAGGAGAAGATTCACCATTGTTGAAACCGAAAACTCGGTTCCTATGGAGTTCACCCATGGGAAAGGGGTGATCGCACACCTACTTCTTTCTCACAAGCGAAATGACAAAGGAAGCACAAAGGACCAAACCCAAGGGCTCGACGAGGAGGACCCACCACACACCTAAAAGATCTTAGAGCGCTTCCCCTCCTTAGCCAAAGGACGAGCTAAGGCTACCTCAGAAAGCGCTAAAAGACTAAGGAGCAAAAGAGTATGAAAGCATGCCTTCTGAGGTGCCCCTTGGGTCTTATTTATAGATTTCTGAAAATGGTCTGCAAATAGTCAATCTCCGCTGTTCTGAACAGCTATGTGCAGCCCAACTTGGTCTGCCAATAGCGCAACTCTGCTGTTCTAACAAGCTATTCGCACCCTTGGGAGGGGCATCCAGGTAATTTTATCCCTGGGCCCCACTACACAAGTCCCACAGACTCGGAGGTCAGCTCGCCACTGCTCTTCGTGCCTACGGGCGAGGGCGACCTGACTCCCGCAGCTCACCGTCTCCTCTTGGGCGAGTGCGAGCCAGACCCCCGCGACCTGTCTATGCCTCTACCGAGGCGGGCTGGCGGCCGGGTTGCCTGTAGAAGAGTGGGCTGGCCCGATCTCAAACTACCGCTGCGGGAGCCACGAAAGGGGGCTCGCTGATCTGGGCCTGTCGATCCCCAACCCCGAATACTAATTCGACGAATGTCGAGCCTGAACTCTGCTCGACAAATGCTGACCCAAAACTCTGCTCGACAAATGCTGACCCAAACTCTGCTCGACGAATGCTGACCCAAAACTCTGCTCGACGAATGCTAACCCAAAACTCTGCTCGACGAATGCTGACCCAAAACTCTGCTCGAAGAATGTCCAACATGAGAGAGAGAGAGAGAGAGATAGGGGGAGGGCCAGCTCGCGCAGCTCGCCCGCCTGGCTTGGGTGAGAGCGAGCTAGCCATCTGCTGCCTGTCCGCATATTGTTCTAAGTGCGGGCAGGGTGCCTTGGTCCGCTCGCCTGATCTGGCGGATCTACTCGGCGAACACGGGGTTGTACACAATCCCCGCTCTTTTTGAGCTTGACCAAGCTCGAAAAGAATCATCCAACCCGTGTGTTCGGTGAGTGTTGTGCTGAGCTGTCACAAAATCTTCTGGTGGGTCCCACTCCCTGGCTATAAATATACCACCGAGCCCTCATGAGAATTCCTGCCTTCTTTTGCCTTTCTGAGTGAACTGTAGCTGCATCATGCCTGTTAGTGAGGAAGTGTGAGCCCGACTGGTAGTCGCGAGCCAAAGGACCAGGGAGGAGGCCCTTGAGGCCGCTCTGTGGTTGGCGTGCGGGTCTCCCAGTCCTCTCTTTAGGCCGTTGAAAGGAAAGATTGTCAGGCGGTCCCCGACGAATGACTTCCCGGGCTCCAGCTCGGTCGCGAGCACCGAGGTCATCCCTGAGCTATGCGAACTTGCCTCCTGGCTTATTGCTCCATTTCTAACTTCCTTCCCTTGCAGGTGCCGTCGCATGAAGAGGGAGGCGGTGGGGAGGAGGATCGCTCTCTCTTGCTGACAATCGAGCGGGTCGCCAACCCCTCGGGCCATGGGCATCCTCCACCGGATACCTCTTGGTCGCCAATTCCTCCCGGGATAGGGAAATCCCTCACAGCTTTTGAAGGGGAACCCTTCCAGGGGCAGCCGGGTTCTTCTTGACCATCCACCGGTATGGAGGGCGTGCCAACCCCTGGTAAGCTCGTACTCGGCGCTTGTTTGGTTCTCGCTTGTCCCCTCTGAATCTCTTCTTTGCAGGCTACAATGTGATCTCCTCTGAAACCGAGATGAGTGAGGGATATTCGCCTCCCCCTGATGTGGAAGGGGTTTCAGAGTATTTGGGAGACCCAGCGGACGCGGTGGGGATGAAGAGACAAGTGACGCGGCTGTTTCAGAAACATACTCTGCTACTATAGGAGCTCTGTAGCCGGGTTGACCGGGATAAAACTGTGATAGAGGCGCGGGTCGCGGCCTTGGTGTAACGCCCCGAAACTCGAAGGAGCAAAGGGGGACGTTTTGGGCCAGTTTGAGTTCTGGCAGAAGGCACACGGCCTGGGACACGGGCGTGTCCCAGGGCGTGTCAAGCGTGTGTTGACACTTAGCCGCGAAGTCGTCGAGTTATACTCGACGATTCGTCGAGAATGGGCACACGGCCTGCGACACGGGCGTGTCGCAGGGCGTGTCGACCCGTGTCGACACTTAGCCGTGAAGTCGTCGAGTTATACTCGACGATTCGTCGAGAATGGGCACACGGCCTGCGACACGGGCGTGTCGCAGGGCGTGTCGACCCGTGTCGACGATCGTCCCGGGGAGTCGTCGAGATTCACTCGACGATCGTCGAGACAAGGAACACGGCCTAGGACACGGGCGTGTCCAAGGCCGTGTCATCAAGTCGTCGTTCTTCCCTCGACGAAATGTCCCGTGTACACGGCCTGGGGTCCAGGCGTGTCAATGTGACACGGGCAAGGACACGGGCGTGTCCTAGAACCCGTGCAGTGCTCGGGTTGAAAATGGGGGAAAATTCATGGTGTACACGGCCGGCTACACGGCCGTGTCAGGTGGAACACGGGCGTGTCAGCTCGAACACGGGCGTGTTCGATACCCGTGTAAGGTTCCAGGAGATTCGATTTTGATGGCGAATGCGGCACACGGCCCTGGACACGGGCGTGTGCCAGGCCGTGTTCGGTCCAGATTGGGCATTTCAGCCCCGAATCAAAGCCGTTTGTTTCCTTAGGTTGAGATCCAACGGCTGGGGGTTGTTCCTGAGAGGATATACCCGTGAGTTGACTTGAAAAACCTCACTTTTCTTCACTTGTTCTCTTTCTAAATCCTTGGAGAGAGGAGAGCTAAGGCAAGAAGAAGAAGAGCTAGATCCGCCATTGGAGGAGCTTCGGAGCTCCGAATCGCAAGCCGACTCCGGATCCACGGAGGCAACGCAAGTGCGGTGATTTCCATCCGATTACTTTTCAATGGCGCCAAAGAGGAACTCAAGGGTAACGATACTCATCTTGAGCATGAATAGCTCTCTTTCTTAGCATAGGAAGCCCGCTCTCGCGAGTTTGCGGAGAGTTGGAGGCGTTCCTTCGGGTAGATATGTAAAGTCCCCGTCGTTTAGAGTCCGTATGCGAGAGCGGCGTAGGCATGATGTGTGAAGCCTACCCGGACATGTTGGTCTGGATCGGTGATGTTGCATTGCATAAGGCCGGAGAAGACTCCGTACTATTGGTTGTTTTTTTTCGGGTTTTCTACGCGGTAGATTGCAGTAGGGAGCCTTGGGGACTAACCCAAAGGTGCACCCGGAAAATTGGGCGGATACGAGATCTTGCCAACTTGGTGGCCTGAGAGCCAACTTGAACATAACGGGGTTATGTGACTTGCGGTAGAATGGGACTCGGCGAAAGTTTGACCAGCACAAATGGCTTAAATTGTCGTTGCGATGTGAGCACGGGTTAGATGGAACCGTACCCGCTCTATGTCGTTCGGGTTAGAGAGACCTAAGGTTACGTGACACTCGTCGTTGGCATAGATGAGGGTCTTCGGCGGTCAATGGCTTAAACTGTCGTGACCCAGGCCAGGAAGACAAATTGCTCATAGGTTTGGCCGTCTAAGTGGCGGTGGTGAGTCCGGAATGTTAATGGCTTTAATTGACGTGACATCGACCGGTTCACCGAGAATGTGCCCTGAGTGCACGGGGCGTGTGGCCGTGCGAGCCAACGCCTGTGATGAAATGGCTATGGTTATATAAATTGCTCGCTTATGCTAATGAAATGCAGGGAAGGAGCATCGCCGCCCCGAGTTGGGGGCGGGATCGTTATAATTTGGTCAGCATTGCTGACCGTTGCCTTATTTTGCCGCCGTGCGGTGGTTTGTTGCTTGCAGGTGCAGCTGGACCAAGTGGTCAATAGCGGGCTAAAGCCCTTTTTGCGAAGCTGGCCCTCGAAGGCCCAAGTGGAAATGTTTCTGTTTTATTCATGTATGACCGGTCTGCGTGCCGAGGTTTGTAAATCATGTATTATTCAGGTGAAACACTCTGTAAGGCATTAAGGCCGATTTTGGGTATTTTGTATAACATTCCTAATTATGTAATAGCGGACATTCGTGCTCTAATGCTGGGTTCTTGTTTACAACTTATATAAACTGCTTCCGCTAGAATGCTCTGTGTAGGACGTTGAGATTGGTTGGATGGTTTCCATACGTAACCACCCGGTCTGTCTGTGGTATATGGCGTCGGGCCCCGGCCGGACCTACTGCTATATACTATGCGACGGATAGGGGGTGTTACAATTTGGTATCAGACTACTGGTTTTGGTCGGGCTTAAACTGAATTCGTGGGCGAATTCTTTTTAAGGGGTGGTGAGCACATTGCGTGCGTCATCGTTATAATGGTAAAAGAACCCATGAATGTCCACTTAGGAATGAAAATACTCGTGTTTGAGGAACCTGCGTGTTCCTATAATTGCTGTTTGCAATACAATTTGGTCGCTTAACGGTGTTTTGTACCACTATAGGTGACCAGAAGTGGTGTTGGGCCGTCAGAACGCCGAGTTTCTGAGGCTAGTAGTGCACCGGAGGTTGCTCCTGCAACACCTTTGTCGGCTGAAAATATACGATTGGTGGCTGAAGCGGTGTTGGCCGTGATTAATGCGCAGCCTGGAAGGCAAGCGCAGCAGCCCGCTCCTGTGATGGAGCAAGAACCTCTGCAAGAGGCTGAGCCGAGGAGGGTGGAGCAAGTGGTTGTAGAACCGATAGTGCCAAGGAGGGCAACTGAGAGGCAGCTAAAGCATGTAATGAGCTTTAACCCTCCGTTATTCTCGGGGTTGGGAACCCCATCTCAGGCTGAAGACTGGCTCTCTAGGGTGAAGAGAGTCATGACGGCGACGGAGACGGAGGAGTGGCAAATGACCACCATCGCTACGTTCCTGCTGGACGGTGAAGCGAGGATGTGGTGAGAAGGATTGGAGCTGCATCATTTGATAGGTAGACAACTGATAGACGTTCCGATGGAAGAGTTCTCGGGATTGTTCTTAGCAAGATACCTCCCTTCTACTCAGAGGATTTCAATGGAGAATGAGTTCCTGAAGTTGGTGCAGGGTGAGAGGAGCGTGGATGAATATCTCCACGAGTTTACGCGGTTGAGTCGTTATGCTAGCTCCACCATCATGGATGAGGAGCGCAAGACTAATCGCTTCTACGAAGGGTTGAGAGACGAGTTGAGGTTGCTACTCTCGGGGCCGATGACGCAGGGTTTCTTAACCTTGGTCAATACTGCCCAGTCCTTGGAGAAGGACATGAAGAACGTGCAAGCGAAGAAAAGCTTGGGTGAAAAGAAATCTGAGTTCAGAGTGCCGACTACTTCAAAGTCCGGCTATCGGAGGGCTTTCAAGAAGCATAGGACTTCGGGTCCAGCTCCTTCTGGTACTTCTGGGGCGACTACGAGTCGGACCCTGGGCGCGTGTTTTACATGCGGAAAGACGGGGCACTTTGCCCGTGATTGTTGGAGCGGACGTCCTAAGTCCGAGAGGAGGCCGAGAGCCACTTATGAAGAGAAGGGAAAGGCGGTGGAGTCGACCGCATCCCACTATGCTCCGGCCCAACCAAGGGTCTATAATCTTGGCCAACAGGAGGCCATTAAACAAGCTGATGTGGTGACAGGTACGGTTTATTTATAGCAAGTCAATTTCTTTATATGCTTGTTATGCACATGTTACCTTACCACTACTTGTTTAGGATTTGTATTGATTTGTGAAAATCCGGCACGAGCACTCTTCGATACGGGAGCCTCACACTCCTTCTTGTCCGAAGGATTTATATTACGCATCCGGGTCCCTTCCTCGATGGCGAAGGATAAGTTGGATGTGTTGTTGCCCAATGGGTGTTCGATGCGAGCGGATAGGATCTGCGATGTTAAGATTCGTATTGGGGAGCAGGAGTTCGACCTGCGAGCGTCTTTACTTCCGTTAGTGGAGTTCGACGTCATATTTGGCATGGACTGGCTCTCGGAGCAGCAGGCCCATATAGATTGCGGTAGCAAGGAAGTTAAGCTGGGAGCGAGTTGTGAGACGACTTTTACGGGCTTAAAGGGGTCGAGCAAAACATTGATGTCTGCTCTTCAGGTGGTGAAGGCGGTTCGTGCTGGTGCAGAACTGTTCTTTACACTAGTGGAGGTTGCAAAGCCGAAGCCCGCGTTGGATTGTATTTCAGTGGTATCGGAATACCCTGATGTATTCCCCGCAGATCTTCCTGGAGCCCCGCCTCAACGGGAGATAGATTTTACGATCGAGCTAGTGCCAGGTGCAAAGCCTGTGTCACGATCTCCGTATCGGCTAGCGCCTAAGGAAATGGCGGAGCTGAAAGTTCAACTGCAAGAGTTGTTGGAGCAAGGGTATGTGCGCCCGAGTTCTTCGCCTTGGAGCGCACCGGTCCTCTTTGTTAAGAAGAAGGACGGAAGCTTGAGATTATGTATTGATTATCGGGAGCTAAACAAGCTGACTGAGAAGAACAAGTACCCGATCCCTAGGATTGATGATCTCTTTGATCAGTTAGTCGGGTCGACGGTGTACTCAAAGTTAGATCTCAAGTCTGGGTACTATCAGCTGCGGATAAGGGAGAGTGATATCCCGAAGACAGCGTTTAGTACGAGATACAGGCATTATGAGTTTACGGTCATGCCGTTTGGGCTGACTAATGCGCCGTCAGTATTCATGGATTTGATGAACAGGACGTTCAGGGAGTACTTGGACCATTTTGTGATCGTCTTCATCGACGATATTTTGGTGTACTCGCAAAGTGAGGAAGATCACTTCAAGCATCTTCATTTGGTGTTGGAGACGCTAAGGAGAAATCGGTTGTATGCCAAGTTCTCGAAGTGCGAGTTTTGGCTATCCTCAGTAGCGTTCCTCGGGCATATAGTGAGTGGAGAGGGTATTGCTGTGGATCCGGCGAAGATTGTTGCGATACGGGAGTGGCCTGAGCTTGCTACGGTAGCAGAAGTCCGGAGCTTTTTGGGGCTTGCCGGCTATTATAGGCGCTTCGTAGAGAACTTCTCGCGGATAGCGTTACCTCTCACTACTTTGACGAGGAAGGAGCATAAGTTCGTTTGGACGCCGGAGTGCGCGCGAGCTTTTGAGGAACTGAAGTGTCGGTTGACCACGGCGCCTGTGCTGAGTTCGCCATGTGGAACCGAAGGCTATGAGATATATAGCGATGCTTCGGGCAACGGTTTGGGTTGCGTGCTACTGCAGCACGGAAGCGTGATAGCTTATGGCTCGAGACAGCTAAAAGTGCACGAGAGGAATTATCCGGTCCATGACTTGGAGTTAGCGGCCGTGATTTTTGCCTTGAAGCTGTGGAGACACTATTTGTACGGTGTGAAGATTGATATCTACACCGATCACAAGAGCCTAAAGTATCTAATTGATCAGAAGGATCTGAATATGCGGCAGTGTAGGTGGATGGAGTTCCTGGGGGACTATACATTCAAGATCCACTACGTGCCTGACAAAGGGAATGCGGTTGCGGACACGTTGAGTCGCCGAGCCCCAGCTCAAGCCAATTGGCTATCGGTGCATGATGAGCGGTTGGTGCGGGAGTTGGAGGCGTTGGAGATTATTTGTGTGGATAGACAATCAAGTGCTGAAGCAGTTCTGAATTGGACTGAAGTCCAATATGACCTGGCTGATCGAATTCGGCAGGCTTTGGATATGGATGCTCATATGAAGCAGTCCATGATAGAGGCTCTGGATGGGTCAAATTCCCAATTCGTCGTGGAGGACGGATTGCTTTGGAAAGACGGTCGTTTGTGCGTCCCAAGTGTGGGCAATTTACGGGTGGAGTTGTTGTACGAGGCGCACCATACCAAGTACTCAATTCACCCGGGGAGCACGAAGATGTACCGTGATATAAAGAAACTATTTTGGTGGCCGGGTTTGAAAAAGGATGTGGCGCTATACGTAGCGAAGTGCCAAACCTGCGCCTTGGTAAAGGCGGAGTGCCAAAAGCCGGGAGGATTTCTTAAGTCCTTGCCTATTCCGGAGTGGAAATTTGACGACATCTCTATGGACTTTGTGCACGGTTTGCCATGGTCGCAAAAGGGGAACGACGCCATTTGGGTGGTTGTTGATCGATTATCGAAGGTGTCGTATTTTATTCCGCATAGGAAGGACGATCCGGTGGAGAAGCTGGCAAAGCTTTATGTGGATAATATAGTACGGCTTCATGGTGTGCCCCGCAGCATCGTGAGTGACCGAGATGGGCGGTTCACGTCCAATGATTGGAGGCTGGTGCAGCAAATGTTGGGAACAAAGCTGAAATTCAGCACAGCCTTCCATCCGCAAACGGATGGGCAGACCGAGAGGGTCAATCGAACCATGGAAGACATGCTTCACATGTGTGTCTTGGATTTTGGAAAGCAATGGGAAGACCACCTTTATTTGGTGGAGTTCACATACAACAACAGCTACCAAGCGAGTATTCAGATGGCGCCCTTCGAGGCCCTATATGGTAGAAGATGTCGCACGCCGTTGTCTTGGTTAGAAACGGGTGAGTCAAAGTTGTATAAGCGATCGGAAGTGGAGGATGCTACTTCTTTGGTGAGAACCATTCGGGAGAGGTTGCTTATTGCTCAGGACCGGCAAGCAAAGTACTATAATGCCAAACACAGGAACGTGGAGTTCGCTATGGGCGATTATGTATACTTAAAGATCAAGCCGTTCAAGGGTGTC
This sequence comes from Platanthera guangdongensis, assembly GCA_039583875.1. Taxonomy (NCBI): domain Eukaryota; kingdom Viridiplantae; phylum Streptophyta; class Magnoliopsida; order Asparagales; family Orchidaceae; genus Platanthera; species Platanthera guangdongensis. The sequence goes on along the minus strand of CM077149.1, from coordinate 1,957,593 downwards.
TCGCGGGTGCGGCGATTGAAAAAGCTAAGCCCGAGGTACCTTGGACCGTTTGAGGTTCTGGAGCGAGTTGGCGAAGCAGCCTATAGGTTGAAGCTTTCTGTGGAGCTAAGTGGTTTACACGATGTATTCCACATTTCGGTGCTTCGGAAGGCGGTGCAAGAGCCTACGCAAGTGATCGCGGTCGATCAAGTGCCGGTGGAAAGTGGGCTAACGACAAAGGTCAAGCCCGTGCGGATTGAGGACTCGGAGGTCAAGCGGCTACGCAATAAAGAGATCAGGATGGTCAAGGTCCGGTGGGACAATTGCGGTCGTGAGGAGCTCTCCTGGGAGAGAGAGCAGACTATGCTTGACGAATATCCGGAGTTGTTCCGCTCAGGTACAAATTTTGGTTTTGTACATGTCTTTCCTTTATTTAATTTCGTGGGCGAAATTCTTTTAAGAGGGGGAGAGTTGTAACGCCCCGAAACTCGAAGGAGCAAAGGGGGACGTTTTGGGCCAGTTTGGGTTCTGGCAGAAGGCACACGGCCTGGGACACGGGCGTGTCCCAGGGCGTGTCAAGCGTGTGTCGACACTTAGCCGCGAAGTCGTCGAGTTATACTCGACGATTCGTCGAGAATGGGCACATGACCTGCGACACGGGCGTGTCGCAGGGCGTGTCGACCCGTGTCGACACTTAGCCGTGAAGTCGTCGAGTTATACTCGACGATTCGTCGAGAATGGGCACACGGCCTGCGACACGGGCGTGTCGCAGGGCGTGTCGACCCGTGTCGACGATCGTCCCGGGGAGTCGTCGAGATTCACTCGACGATCGTCGAGACAAGGAACACGGCCTAGGACACGGGCGTGTCCAAGGCCGTGTCATCAAGTCGTCGTTCTTCCCTCGACGAAATGTCCCGTGTACACGGCCTGGGGTCCAGGCGTGTCAATGTGACACGGGCAAGGACACGGGCGTGTCCTAGAACCCGTGCAGTGCTCGGGTTGAAAATGGGGGAAAATTCATGGTGTACACGGCCGGCTACACGGCCGTGTCAGGTGGAACACGGGCGTGTCGGCTCGAACACGGGCGTGTTCGATACCCGTGTGAGGTTCCAGGAGATTCGATTTTGACGGCGAATGCGGCACACGGCCCTGGACACGGGCGTGTGCCAGGCCGTGTTCGGTCCAGATTGGGCATTTCAGCCCCAAATCAAAGCCGTTCGTTTCCTTAGGTTGAGATCCAACGGCTGGGGGTTGTTCCTGAGAGGATATACCCGTGAGTTGACTTGGAAAACCTCACTTTTCTTCACTTGTTCTCTTTCTAAATCCTTGGAGAGAGGAGAGCTAAGGCAAGAAGAAGAAGAGCTAGATCCGCCATTGGAGGAGCTTCGGAGCTCCGAATCGCAAGCCGACTCCGGATCCACGGAGGCAACGCAAGTGCGGTGATTTCTATCCGATTACTTTTCAATGGCGTCAAAGAGGAACTCAAGGGTAACGATCCTCATCTTGAGCATGAATAGCTCTCTTTCTTAGCGTAGGAAGCCCGCTCTCGCGAGTTTGCGGAGAGTTGGAGGCGTTCCTTCGGGTAGATATGTAAAGTCCCCGTCGTTTAGAGTCCGTATGCGAGAACGGACGTAGGCATGATGTGTGAAGCCTACCCGGACATGTTGGTCTGGATCGGTGATGTTGCATTGCATAAGGCCGGAGAAGACTCCGTACTATTGGTTGTTTTTTTCGGGTTTTCTACGCGGTAGATTGCAGCAGGGAGCCTTGGGGACTAACCCAAAGGTGCACCCGGAAAATTGGGCGGATACGAGATCTTGCCAACTTGGTGGCCTGAGAGCCAACTTGAACATAACGGGGTTATGTGACTTGCGGTAGAATGGGACTCGGCGAAAGTTTGACCCGCGCAAATGGCTTAAATTGTCGTTGCGATGTGAGCACGGGTTAGATGGAACCGTACCCGCTCTATGTCGTTCGGGTTAGAGAGACCTAAGGTTACGTGGCACTCGCCGTTGGCATAGATGAGGGTCTTCGGCGGTCAATGGCTTAAACTGTCGTGACCCAGGCCAGGAAGACAAATTGCTCATAGGTTTGGCCGTCTAAGTGGCGGTGGTGAGTCCGTAATGTTAATGGCTTTAATTGACGTGACATCGACCGGTTCACCGAGAATGTGCCCTGAGTGCACGGGGCGTGTGGCCGTGCGAGCCAACGCCTGTGATGAAATGGCTATGGTTATATAAATTGCTCGCTTATGCTAGTGAAATGCAGGGAAGGAGCATCGCCGCCCCGAGTTGGGGGCGGGATCGTTATAATTTGGTCAGCATTGCTGACCGTTGCCTTGTTTTGCCGCCGTGCGGTGGTTTGTTGCTTGCAGGTGCAGCTGGACCAAGCGGTCAATAGCGGGCTAAAGCCCTTTTTGCGAAGCTGGCCCTCGAAGGCCCAAGTGGAAATGTTTCTGTTTTATTCATGTATGACCGGCCTGCGTGCCGAGGTTTGTAAATCATGTATTATTCAAGTGAAACACTATGTAAGGCATTAAGGCCGATTTTGGGTATTTTGTATAACATTCCTAATTATGTAATAGGGGACATTCGTGCTCTAATGCTGGGTTCTTGTTTACAACTTATATAAACTGCTTCCGCTAGAATGCTCTGTGTAGGACATTGAGATTGGTTGGATGGTTTTCATACGTAACCACCCGGTCTGTCTGTGGTATATGGCGTCGGGCCCCGGCCGGACCTACTGCTATATACTATGCGACGGATAGGGGGTGTTACACTTGGAGGGAGCGCGGGGCCCAGCCTAAGAGGAGGAGGTTACTTCCCACTGCGTGCATATTATGTGGGCTGAGGAGCGACTCCAGCACGCCACAGAGCAGGTCGGCCTGGCCCAGCAAGAGTTGGTGGCGGTTCGCTCTTACCACTATCCTCGCGTGCCCCCCCCCCCAGACCGGGACGCAGAGGTGGGGCAGGTTGAAATGGGTCCAGTATTGACCCGCCTGCCACCTTCTCGCGGTATGTTGCTGGGTCGGGCCATATCCGCATTTCGGGCCGATTCGCTTAGGAGGTTTTATCATTTCAGAATATTTTATCGTCTGTAATAATTTGACACTTGTTTCGCCCGCTGGTGGGCCTAATTTCTGCAGCATGTTACTTTTATTGTATTTATATCTGAATTTCTCTGGGTGGGCATGGATGAAACCATCTTGCTCGCCCACTGCTTTTTTTGAGGCGGTGCGAGGCCGCCGAATAAGCTTGCCCAGCCCGCCAACCTGACCTTGGCGGGAGCGGGATGGGAACTCGCTGGTCGGGAGTCTCCCAGGCTCGCTAATGGTTCTGGGCAGGTGCGAGCCGCAGCTCGCCCACCTCTTGTGCGAGCACGGGTGGGCATGATTCGCTGCCGGACGGTCCGTGCGGCGTGGTGGTGAGCCGAGAAGTTGAACCGTCAGGCCTGATTTTTGCTATCCACACTTTTTCTGCCAACGGAATGTTTTCCCGGCCTTTTTCTTTCTATAAATAGGCCCTGCCAGCCCTTGTCTATACACAGAATTTGAACTTTCCTCCTTTCCTGCTCCTTGTGAATCCCGACTCGAATGACTCTTGCGAGGACTTCCTCACCCGCCTAGCGAGCTTCCTGCAGAATGGACGGCGACAGCGGCGACACGGACGGGCGGGGCAAGTGCGCTTGGACCTTCGTGGCGCATGACTTTCCCCGCACCGTCATCTCTGAGAGCGAATTCCTCGACGCCGTCAACGATCATGTCCCACTTGGCTTCGTGGCGAGGCAACCCGGGGAGGGGGAGAAGATAAACGACCTCTTCGGGGGAAGCTCGTCATTCCAATGGCGCACTTTGATGCGGGCCTCGGGCTCCCTCTATGGCCGTAGGTTCGCCAAATTCTGAAGTATTTCGTGGTCGTCCTAGGCCAGATGACCCCGAACTCCGTGGCGGTCATGGTTGGGTTTGCCTGCTTCTTGCGGGAGGAGTGGGTAGAGTTTAGCCTCGCGGTCTTCCGCAAGCTGTTCTCTTTCCGCGCTAACAAGGATGGCACCGCCTACTTCTTCAGTGCCCATCTCAAGGTGCGGGAGACCGTCAAAAAGAGGCACAACTGGCTCAAGAAGTTCATGTTCGTCAAGGGGGACTTCGGCAACGTCCCCTTCTCGTCGGTGCAACTCAGCGAGGCGAGCTACCGCCCCCCTAGCCTGGGGGGCCATGAAGCGGAATTGTGCGGGTTCTTCACCGGGAAGAACTTTGAGGTCACATTCATGCGACGGAACCTGGACAACCTCGCCGTTGTCCCGCCCGGGGGAGGTAAGCTATTCGCGCTTTTCCTTTTTACTTTACTACTTCTTCCCGCTTTAACTTTCTCTTCTCGCAGGCGAGCGGGACATCCCCCTGCATCCCCATTATGAGAGTGCCTGGGTCGCTCTCAGCTGGCTTGCCCGCGCTCAAGTCGCAGATGCCGCACAGCGTGAGATCCCGACATCTGCCCCCCAAGAAGCGGTCGGGCCGTAAACATCCTCCACCGCCCCAACCCAAGAAGGCGAAGACCACGGGTGAGGCGCCCGCCGATGGCCGAAGGAAAGGCAAGGCCCTGGCGGTCGAACTGGATGAGGACCCCGTCCTCGCGACAGCTTCGACCAGCGACGCCCCAGCGAGGCGGCTGGCACTTCTAGGCCGCAGGAAGAGGTGCGGGCCACCGCGAAGCCGGTGCCGAGAGGGCACTGCAACTTCGGTTTCTAAGAGAAGTGCCTGGACGAGCTCGGCGTCCTGCTCCTGTCATGGGACAAAGAGTCGAATCGGGCGGTGATTTACACCCTGCTGTCGAGCTGGTTGGAGCAGGAGACCATCAGCGGGGAGGCATACAACTTATCATTCGGCCTCTACTCGCAAGAGGATGCCGCCATCTATGACGAGGAGGCGACGCTGGTCCTGGTGCATAAAAGCGCGCGGGCCCAGCTCCGCGGCCTGGAGCTGGCCCATTTGGTCGGCTAGCGCTGCACTCAGCTGGAGAGGAATGCCACCTCGCTCAAGAAGATGGCAGACGAGAAGGAGGAGGCCTGAAAGCTCGCTCAGGAGTAGGTGGGCCTTCAGAGGAAGCGGGCCGACGCGGCCGAGGCTACTCTCGCACAGTACCTGGGAGGGGTGGTATGTCCCTCAGCCCGCATTGGCTTCTAACCACTGTTCCTTTCTTAAGCTTTCCTCTTAGTCGTGTTCCTCTTTGCAGGACACGGCGACGGCCAGCTATCCGGGCACCGAGATCGCCACCCTTGGTCAAAAGAATCAAGCGCTAGAGGCACGAGTGCGCGAGGTAGAGGCCGTCGCGGCAACTCCGCCGCCAGCCAGTAGCAGTTGCCAGCTTGAACACTATACCGACTACGAGCTGGAGGTGTTGATGCAGAAGAATGTCCCTAGTGCTGCGAAGTACACCATCCAGATGCTGCGGCGGGCCGACCTCATCAAGGGCGAGGGCACGGGTCTCTCGGCGAGCGATGTGGTGCTGGCGCCGTTCCTTCTTGTTAACCCTGAAATCGGTGATCCTTCCCAATGCGGCCAACCGCTAGTCGCGGCTTGCTCCAGGTTCCCCCTGGAGGATGCTTCCCTAGGTTGGGCGGACAGGTTTCCCTGTCCGCTGAGTCCGCACGGCTTGGGCGGTCTCAGCAGTCTGACTGCCCAGGCCGCGCGCTGTTTCTTTGGTTGGCAGGGGCCGCAGATTGCTCCTGCAGGCCGCCCCTGCAGGTCGCGCCCTTTGTCAGCTTAATCACAGCTTGTCTCTGCAGGCCTCTCTTTGCCAGACTCGGTTCCCTGTCCGCCCAGGCCGGCAATAGGTCGCGTCCCTTGTAGGAATTTCTCCCTTAGCCCACTCTTGCAGGTCGCTCTTTAAGAAGACCAGACCGCTCAAACCACCAAACAAGGTGGCGACCTGCCCCCAGGCCGCCAGCCAGCTACCTCAGCTTCCACCTCGCCAATGCGCGCGGCCTGCCTCGTCAGTCCGGTAAGTCGCCCATTCCTTGTCCTCCAGAAGCATGGGCAGTCGGCTTCATCGGTCTGCCTAGGGAGCGCGAACACTCGCTCTCCGGCTACCCACGAAGATCAGCAGCCATACCCAGTTCCTCGCGAGCTGGGCGGACTCGAAGTGCAGTCAAGCCTTCCAGTCCGCCTACGTTTGTGAACCATAGATCCTCGACAGCAGGCCTCATCTTCGGCGGACTCAGCTCGTCAGTATATGCGGACTCCGTGGACTCAGCGGACTCTCCATGCAGCCCGCCATCCCTCGGCCTCTACCCGTTTCTCTCTAGTAGCAGGGCCAACCTCTTCAGCCTGCACAGTCTTAGCGCGGGCTCAATCAGTTATTGCGGACTCCGCGGATTCTCCTCGCAGTCCGCCAAGCAGCAGATCCTACAGAAAGCAGTCCCAGACCGCGTAGCCTCCTGCGGACTCGGTGGAATCAACAGGCACTCCTCAGCTCGCACCCTTAGCGCAAGCCCAGTTCAGCAGGGCGGATTCAGCGGACTCGCCATGCAGCCCGCCACTCCTTTGCCTCTAGCATCCCTCAGCTCAGCAGCGGCGGACTCCGTGGATTCTTCTTACAGTCTGCGACTTAGTCTCCCAGTTCTCCATCAGTAGCACCAGCTCCAGAGGCAAGCCCCAGTCCGCGCCACACGTTGTGGACTCGGCGGACTCCTTCCTCTTCTCACTCAAGTTACCGTCTCACCGGGGGTAACGTCACCGCAAGTCGTTACCTCCTCGGGTCTATAAATAGCCCCCCATACCTCTCATGGAGGTCAGGTTCAGACACTCCGGGAGGACTGAACATCGCCAAGGTGCTCACGCTCGAAGTCAGCCCACAACAAGCTCAATTCCTGCGGACTCCTTTTCCCAGTATGCCTTCTCTCTGCCCTTAGTCGTGCGGCATGCTGACTTGGTTCTCCAGTCCGCGCAGTCTCTTTGCTTCCCTTAACCGTGCAGTCTGTCGGCCTCCAAGCTCAGTCCGCGCAGCTTCCTCTGGCACTCCTTTACTTAGCCGCAAGCTTCCACTTTGTACTCATGTATTGCTTTCTTGTAAAGGTGTATTAACAAGCTGTAACTCTCCATATTAATCAAAGGAAAGCCCATTGCAAGAGTGGCATTTAATTCGCAGCGGACGAAGTCTGCTGTTGCCGCTGCTAGCGGCCCCTCTCTCTTAGCTCAACTCAGCTCCCTCGGCATCCAACCTGCAAGCACAACCATCCAAGTACCCGTCTGCTTGACAGCTCCTGATCAACCTCCTCTCTTGCTCATCAGCCTTCCCGGCTGCTCTTAGCAACCCTCTCCTCTATCCCCGCAACCCTCTAACAAGCGCCTGCTCCACTCTCGAGCACTCAAAAGCTTCCTCTTCCCCCGCAACCTTCATCCTCTTCCTCTCCTAGCTTGTGAGATCGAACACCCCCCCTCCATGTTAACTAGCAGTGTTGTTTCGCTCATCAACACTTCAGGTGCCGGATCCGGGGGACAAGTCCTACCAGCGCATCTAGGATTTGTCGCCCGGGAGCTCGCGTCGCCCTCATTCCCGCGCCTCGCCCCTCATGTATATATTTTCTATTTGTTGAGATACGAGCGCGGGTCGCGCCCTGATTTTGTAATCTTACTTTTCCATGGGAGATTCTCTGTTCTCCTAATGTATACATTCATTAATGTTCTTTGCAATTGTTTGTGTGATGTAGGTTCTCTTCTTTTTTATATTCGCAGCCGATCTTGGTACTTCTGTTCACAACGTTTTGTTTCGTATCATGTCGTCGAGGTCGCGCGACCACTAAGGGCTTAGGTTGGGAAGCATAGGGGTCTTAGTTAGCCGACCCGCGAGCGACGACCTGCCCCCATATCCCCGGGTCCTCTATGTCGTTCGCCCCGCTCGCCAGGAAGGGCGAGCCGGCTTGGCTCATACCTGAGCCGCCGGATTTCTTGCGAGCCGACCCTCCAGCAACGCGACCTGAGTTTTTTCCCCCTTTTGGCTATTATGCGGGGTGCTGGGCGGCTATGTTGGACCTAATTCGTTAATTTCATCGACTCCAATGAGTGACATCCAACCCTGCCAGCTAGGTGAGCCTGGCAGCGGGATCTGCTCGGGATCCGGGTTGACACCACCGAGTGACATCCAGCCCTGCCGGCTAATTGAGAGCTTGACAGCGGGATCTGCTCGGGGTCTGAATGGACGTCATCGAGTGACATCTAGCCCTGCCAGCTAGGTGAGAGCCTGGCAGCAGGATCTGCTCGGGGTCCGGGTTGACACCATCGAGTGACATCCATCCCTGCCAGCTAAGTGAGAGCCTGACAGCGGGATCTGCTCTGGGTCCAAGTTGACACCATCGAGTGACATCCAGCCCTGCTAGCTATGTGAGAGCCTGACAGCGGGATCTGCTCGGGGTCTGAATGGACGCCATCGAGTGACATCTAGCCCTGCCAGCTAGGTGAGATCCTGGCAGCGGGATCTGCTCGGGGTCCGGGTTGACACCATCGAGTGACATCCAGCCCTGCCAGCTAAGTGAGAGCCGAGCAGCGAGATCTGCTCGGGGTCCGGGTTGACACCATCGAGTGACATCCAGCCCTGCCAGCTAAGTGAGAGCCTGACAGCAGGATCTTCTCGGGGTCTGAATGGACGCCATCGAGTGACATCCAGCCCTGCCAGCTAGGTGAGAGCCTGGCAGCGGGATCTGCTCGGGGTCCGAGTTGACACCATCGAGTGACATCCAGCCCTGCCAGTTAAATGAGAGCCTGACAGCAGGATCTGCTTGGGGTCAGGGTTGACACCATCGAGTGACATCCAGCCCTACCAGCTAAGTGAGAGTCTGGCAGCGGGGATCTACTCGGGGTCTGAATGGACGCCATCGAGTGACATCCAACCCTGCCAGCTAGGTGAGAGCCTGACAGCGGGATCTGCTCGGGGTCCGGGAGTACTTCACCCTTTCGTACGAGTTATTGCGATAGGGTTATCTCAATGTTTTTTTTACAATAAACGGACCTTCGCAACTGGGGCTGAGCTTCCCCACGGTTGCCGACCTTCCCGTTGCATCCACCTTCTTCAGCACCAAGTCTCCCTCCGCAAACTGTTTGACTCTGATGTGTTTGTCAAAGAACTTGGCCATCCTCCTCTTCACCTCTTCTTGTTGGACGACGGAGAGGTCGCGCGGCTCCTCCACCATATCTAGGGAGAGTCGCAGCTCTTTCTCGTTCTCAGCCTGCCATTCTTCCTTGCCTTCCCCGGTCGTGACCACTCGGGCATTTGAACTTCGAATTCCACGGGGAGTACTGCCTCACACCCATGAGAGAGGTTGAAAGGAGTCTCTCCTGTGGTTGTGTTGGGGGTGGTCCTCAGGGCCCAGAAAATCGCAGGAAGTTGCTCCACCCAGCTTCCTTTCAGATTGTCTACTTTCTTCTTTATGAGGTTTACAATAATTTTATTCGCGGCTTCCACTTGCCCTGTGCTCCTGGGATGGTGAACCGAAGCGAACCTGAGATCGATCCCGAGCAGCCCGCAGAAGCTGGTGAATTCTGCGCTGGCGAACTGAGGCCCATTATCCGTGATAATGGCTTGGGGCAGCCCGTGGTGACATATGATCTCCCCCCAAACAAAGTTCCTGATGACCTGGGAAGTCACCTTGGCCAACGCCTTCACATCCAGCCACTTCGAGAAATAATCAATCATCACGAACAGGAACCTTCTTTGCCCACTAGCCCGGGGGAAAGGCCCAACCAATTCCATTCCCCAAATTGCAATGGGCCAGGGGGCTGTGATGCTCTTGAGGTGCTGAGCCGGCTGTATTTGGAGGGGGGCAAATAGCTGGCACTTGTGACATCTTCTTGTGAACTCTGCAGCATCACGGCCCAGGGTTGGCCAAAAGAACCCTTGCTTGATGATCCTTCCTTCCAGGGTCCGACTCCCGGAGTGACTCCCACACTCCCCAAAGTGGACTTCTTACAAGATTCTTTGTACTTCCCCCTCAGCCACACAATGGGCCAACATCCCCGAGAGAGTCTTCATGTACAACTGCCCGTCCCGGATGAGGTAGTACGCTGATTTGTACCTGAGCTTCTTCCTGTCCACCCCCTCCAGATACTCTCCCGTGGAAAGGAAAGTTGTGACCGAGTCCATTCACGAGGGCCACTAATCTATCTCCATAAGCTCTCCCTCTTTGATGGAAGGGCGAAATAGGTACCGTGGCTAATACTTCATTATTAGCCAAGATTTTCCCCCGTGGCAAAAAAAATCGTGGCTAAAGGTCTGTTTTCTAGTAGTGCGGGGACCATGCTTTGCTAGTTGATCGACCTGTTCATTTTCCTCCCGGGGCACATGTCAAATGGAAAAGGTTTGGAATGTGTCGACGAACCCCTTTACTTTGGCTAGGTATAATCGCAAGGTAGGCTCTCTTGCCTCAAACTCCCCATTGATCTGGGAAACCACCACCATGGAGTCGGTGAGGACCTCCATGTCCAAAACCCCCAGCTCCCTGGCCAGACAAAGCCCTGCTATCACGGCCTCGTACTCGGCTTGGTTGTTGGTGATGGGGAAGTGCACCACCACCGTTTGTTTGATTCTAGTTCCCCGGGGCTCTCCAAGATCACCCCCACCCCCAGGGAATGCTTCCCTGAAGCACCATCTACCTTCACCTTCCATGGAGTCGGACGAGTGAGCTCTTCCTCCGCCACCTCGATCGCATAATCAGCCAAAAAGTCGGCCATCACTTGAGCCTTGATCAAGAAGCGGGGCACAGAGGAGATGTCGAACTCGCTCAACTCCACCGACCATTTGGCCAGCCTGCCAGAATGATCCACCCCCTCGAAGATTTTGCGGAGAGGATGGTCAGTCACCACTCGGATGGAGTGTGTCTGAAAGTAGGGCCGGAGCCTCCGGGCTGAGACGATCAGGGAGAAGGCCAGCTTCTCCAAGATTGGATATCGGAGCTCGACCTTTCTCAGGACCTGACTCATGTAGTATATGGGGAACTGCTTCTTCCCCTCTTCACGCACCAGGACAGAGCTCAAGGCCTCCGCTCCGACCCTATTGCAGATTAGAGACCGGGCGGTCTGGCGGTCTGACTCTGGCGGGTTGCAGTCTGGGCGGTCTGTCGGGATCTCTCCTACGGTTTGTTGTTGTCTTGTTGTTGTTGGTGCTCTAGCGGTTTGTCATTCTGTCCCTGACAACTTGGAGACCGGGCGACCTGGCGGTCTAGTGTGGCGGCTTGGTATCTTTCTCTTGTGGTTGCCGGGCGGTTTGCCCCTTCACCAAACCGCATGGCTTGGCGGCTTGTTTTTATGTTAAACCGCTTGTACATGATATTTTTTAGTCCCATATTATTTATTTGTAATCTCTCTCATCTCCTCTATTCTATAAAATGGAGGCTATACCATGTAATTGATACCTTTTTTTGGAATACAAAAATTTCTGTTTGTCAATTTTCCGGACTGCCATTTTCTGTTCGCACATGGTATCAGAGCCCGCGATCTTGGCCGCCTGATTCAGTACATTTCTCTACCCGCGCGACCTGATCTCCTTCTTTCCTCTTGTTCACGCGGCCTCTCCTCCTTTTGTCGCTACTCTTTGTTCACGCAATTTGCTCTCCTTCTTTGTTTGTGCGGCCTTCTTCTTCTCAGCGGCCTGTTTTTGCGGCTTCTCGGTCTTTTGTTCGAGCGATCTGCTCTCTTCCCGTGCGACTTCTTCCATGGCCCTTTCCAGCTCTTCTACCACCACCGCTACTCCCGTCACAACTCCACTTCCTCCTCCCATTCCCTCCGGGAATCTTGGCATCGTATCCAAGCTGGTTGGTTCCAACTACCCGGATTGGAGCGTCTCCTTCACCTTCCTCCTCCGCTTACAACGCAAACACCACCACCTTACCGATGATCCTTCCGCCACCTCTTCTGCTAAATTTGATGACTGGGATGCTAGCGATGCGCTTGTCCGCACTTGGCTCACTAACAGTCTTTCCGATGAATGTCTTCCTGTTATCCGTCATGATGAGACGGTCAAGCAGGCATGGCTTCATCTTGCTGCTCTATACTCAAAGGGGGCTTAGACGTCCCGCATTTATACCTTGTATGCAGAACTCTTTGCCCGTCCGTCTATGTCTCATGTTGCCGCTTATTAACAAGTTCAAGCTCTTGGGGCTGAGATCCTTCAACATCGCCCCTTCTCTGCGGATCTTGCCGAACAACACAAGCACTTTCAAGAACTGCTTGTTGTGTGCTACCTCCTCCGACTTTCTGATTCCTACGACATGATTCGCCAACAAATCTTGGGGGAAGCGGACTCTCCCAACTTGGATACAACGGCCACACGCATTATAGCAGTTACATCTCTTCTTCAGCATCCACTTCTGTCTTCTCCTCCTCCAGAACAATATGCTCACCAGACTCAACGTAGCGGCTCTGGTAGTCACAACAATCATTTCGGTGGTCGGAGTTCTTCCCGCTTCCTCTGCTCTCACTGTGGCCGCACCGGGCATCTTGTGGATCGATGTTGGACGAAGCATCCCCATCTTTGCCCTTCTGGTGACGCTTCCACTTCTCTTCCAAGTCATCCGCTTCGGTGGTCACTTCCTCAGGTAGTGCTCACGTGGTTACTCAAGGTAAATGGCTCATTGACTCTGGTGCCACTAATCACATGACGGGCAATCCACAATGCTTTTCTCTCCTTGAAACGCATGATCGGTTGCCTCCGGTCCTTATTACAGATGGCTCTCCCTCCCCGGTACATGGAACGGGAGTGGTTCATGCCACTCCGTCTCTTCACTTGGCCGACACTCTCTATGTGCCCAAGTTTCCCTGCAATTTGTTGTCCGTTACATCTTTATGCAAACAGCTTCAATGCTCCGTCACATTCATTCCCACTTCTTGCTCTTTTCAGGATCTGAGCTCCCAACGGACGATTGCTTATGGGACTGAGAGTGGCGACCTCTACTTCCTCGACAACGTTTCTGCTCTCTCTGCCTTCTCCTCCTCTTCTACAGATCTCCTACAATGACATCTCCGCCTTGGGCATGTTCCCCCTTGGCTTCTTCATCAGCTGCTACCTCACCTCCCTCCGGACAGTTCTCCTCTCAACTGCGATGCCTGTCAGCTTAGCAAGCATCACCGTTCCTCCTTCCCGCCAAAGCAAGGTCGTGGTTCTACCCGTCCTTTTGATCTTGTTCACTCCGACATATGGGGGCCTGCTCCTACCCTCACCGTTGGTCGGGGTAGCTCTTATTTTGTAACTTTTATTGATGATTTCTCTCGTTGTACTTGGGTGTATCTCTTACGAGAACGCTCTGAACTATTCGCTGTATGGCAATCTTTTCATAAGTTAATCAAAACTCAGTTTGATGTTTCTATTAAAGTATTACGCTCTGATAATGCCAAAGAATACCTTAGTCAAGCATTTTCCTCATTTTGTACGCAACATGGAATTCTTCATCAAACAAGTTGCGTTTACACCTCCCAACAAAATGGGGTGGCGGAACGCAAAAACTGTCACCTCCTTGATGTTGCTCGCACCATACTTAAGCAAATGCATGTCCCTCGTTCCTACTGGGGCTATGCTGTTCTCATTTCTTACTACCTCATCAATCGAATTCCCTCCACTGTTCTCTGCGGTAAAACTCCCTTCTCCATTCTCTATCCAGGAAAGGATCACTTTCCTCTTCCTCTCCGTATCTTTGGCTGCACGGCATTTGTGCATGCTCCCTCCGCCACCCGCGACAAACTCTCCCCTCGCTCCACCAAATGTGTTTTTCTGGGCGACTCTATCACTCAAAAATGCTACTATTGTTTTGATCCCATCCTTCGCAAACAGTTCGTCTCCGTGGACGTTACCTTCTTCGAAAATGCTCCCTATTTCTATAACGGATCCTCTCCTCTTCTCGTGGACTCTAGTCTTCCTCCTCTTCCCTCCAGCCCATCCCCTCCTACTGAGGTCTTTCCCCCTCCTCCATCCTCATCCTCTACTCCTCCCTCTCCACCTCCACCATCTCCCTCCTCTTCGTTGTCGTCGCTCTCTCCTCTTGGGCCGACTCTCTCCACCACGGATGCTCTGCATGCTGAGGCACCTGCTGACCTGGACCTCCCTATTGCCCTTCGCAAAGGGGTTTGGGCTTGCACCCAGCATCCGCTTGCTGTAGTTGTTTCATATGATCGCCTGACGCCTGCTCGCAGGGACTTGGCAATGGCTATCTCTTCCACTTCCACCCCCCGTTCCTATCAGGAGGCCCTTGTCATTCCGCATTGGAAGGCTGCCATGGATGACGAGATTGCTACTCTCACTGAACGGGGTACTTAGACCCTGGTTCCTCCTCTTGTTGGCATCGATGTTGTTGGTTGTCACTGGGTTTTTGTGTTGAAATTCCTCCCCGATGGCAGTGTGGATTGTTACAAGGCTCGGCTTGTTGCCAAAGGCTTTACCCAAACTTATGGTGTTGATTACTTTGATACCTTCTCTCCAGTTGCTCGTCTCAGCACTATTCGGGTCCTTCTCTCTGTGGTGTTCAACATGGATTGACCCATTTCACAACTGTATGTGAAGAATGTCTTTCTTTATGGGGATCTTCAAGATGATGTCTACATGGAGCAACCTTCGGGGTATGTTACTCAGGGGGAGACACAGGTTTGCCGGCTCAAGAAGGCTATCTATGGCCTAAAACAAACTCCTCGCGCTTGGTTTGACAAGTTTAGCGGGATTGTGGCGGTTGTTGGTTTTACGAGGAGTTCTGTTGATCACTCCTTATGTACTCGTAAAACATCATTGGGCCTAGTGGTGCTTGCAATATATGTGGATGATATTCTTCTTACTGAAGATGACCAAGAAGCATCTTTGGCAACACCTGGTTACAAAGGATATGGGCTCTCCAAAATACTTTCTGGGGATAGAAATTTCTCGGAAGCCCGCTTCTCTTGTCCTATCCCAACGGAAGTATGCTCTTGACTTGTTAAAAGAGGCAGGGATGACTGGGGCTAAACCTGCCCGATGTCCCATGGCGACTGGAGAAGATAAAACATGGACAGATGACTCTCCTCTTCTTTCTGATGTTACGAGGTACAGACGTCTGGTTGGTAAACTCATATATCTCACAGTGACCAGACCAGACATTGTCTATACTGTTGGCAAAGTTAGCCAATTCATGCAAGCTCCTAGGGAGTGCCATTTACAGTCGGCCCTGGAGATATTGGAGTATATTAAATCAACTCCCGGGAAAGGACTTCTCTTTCAGAAGAATGGTCATTTAAGGGTTGAGGCGTACTCTGATTCAAGCTATGCCGATGACAAAGGAGATCGCAAGTCTACTTCAGGTTTTTGCACCTTTGTGGGGGGAACCTTGTAAGCTGGAAAAGCAAGAAATAGTGGTAGTCTCCAGGTCCAGTGCAGAAGCAGAATACCGAAGTATGACATCGACCACATGTCAGCTAAAGTGGTTACGGGCTCTTATGCTTGACTTAGGAGAGGTCTACGACCATCCTCTACCTATGTTTTGTGACAACAAAGCTGTCATATACATCTCTAAAAATTCGGTCTTCCATGAGAGAACCAAGCACATAGAAGTTGACTAACATTTCATTCGAGAGGAGATTCTGAAGGAACAAATTTGTACTCCGTTCGTCACCTCTGATAAAGAGTTGGCTGATATTTTCACCAAGCCAGTATCCGCCACTTTTCATCACATTTGCGACAAGCTGGGCATGATCGATATATATGCTCCAGCTTGAGGGGGAGTGTTGTAGATTAGAGACCGGGCGGTCTGGCGGTCTGACTCTGGAGGGTTGCAGTCCGGGTGGTCTGTCAGGTTCTCTCCTGAGGTTTGTTACTGTCCTGTTGTTGTTGGTGCTCTAGCGGTTTGTCATTCTGTCCCTGGCGACTTGGAGACCAGGTGACCTGGCGGTCTAGTGTGGCGGCTTGGTATCTTTCTCTTGTGGTTGTCGGGCGGTGTGCCCCTTCACCAAACCGCACGGCTTGGCGACTTGTTTTTATGTTAAACCGCTTATACATGATAGTTTTTTAGTCCCACATTGTTTATTTGTAATCTCTCTCATCTCCTCCATTCTATAAAAGGGAGGCTATACCACGAAATTGAAACCTTTTTTTGGAATATAAAAATTTCTGTTTGTCCATTTTCCGGACTGCCATTTTCTGTTCGCACAGACCCCGAGATACAATAGTAGGTCCTCCCCCTCCTTTGGCCCTTGGAGCAACGGAGCCCACATCAATTGCATTTTGAGAGCTTGGAATACCTCCTCTCACTCCTTGGTCCACAAGAATTCCCCCCCCCCCCCCTCAGTGTTTTGAAGAAGGGGGAGCACTTCTCCCCAGCCCGGGAGAGGAACCTGCTTAACCCTATCAACTTCCCTGTCAATCGCTACACCTTCTTAGTATTTCTTGGCGACTATAGCTCCATGATAGCTTTGACCTTATCAGGATTTGGTTCGACCCCCGCGGGGGTGAGGAGATGCCCCAAGAACTTCCCCCTGCTGGCCCCGAAGACACACTTCAAGGGGTTCAACCGCATCTTGTACTTACGTAGGGTGGCGAAGGTCTCTTCTAGGTCCTGGAGGTAAGAGTTGTAAGAAAGTAGAGAAAGAAAGCGAAAAGAAGAGAACAAGCCGAATAAACTTTTGAATAATCGAAATTTTATTATCCAAAAATGATAACTATTACAAAGGTATGCCCTCCCTTATATAGAATGGAGGAGAGAAGAGAGAATACAAATAAGAGATGTGGGACTAAAATTTACAAGCTAAGCGGACTGTACAAAGTAAACCGCACAGGCCGCGCGGTTAGACAGAAGCACTAACCGCACGGCTTACAATAAGAGATGCAGAGAGGTCGCCTGTGAAGATTGCTTAGACCGCCCGGTTTACAAGTCGCCGAGTCAAACCGCCAGACCGCGCGGTCTCTAACCCGCCAAGACAGACCGCCCGGTCTCCAACTTCAACACTCCCCCTCAAGCTGGAGCATATATATCAATCATGCCCAGCTTGTCGCAAACATGCAGAAACGAGGCGGAGACTGGCTTGGTGAAGATGTCGGCTAGCTCTTTATCAGATGTGACAAACGGAGTGCAAATCTGTTCTTTTAAAATCTCTTCACGAATGAAATGGCAGTCAACCTCAATGTGCTTTGTTCTTTCATGGAATACCGGATTTTTGGAGATGTATATGGCGGCCTTGTTATCACAGAACATAGGTAGAGGATGGTTGTACACCTCTCCTAAATCTAGCATGAGAGCCCGCAACCATTTCAACTCACAAGTGGTTGACGCCATACTGCGATACTCAGCTTCTGCACTGGACCTGGAGACAACAGACTGCTTTTTACTCTTCCAGCTCACCAGATTTCCCCCAACAAAGGTGCAAAAACCTGAGGTAGACTTGCGATCCCCTTTGTCATCAGCATAACTTGCATCTGAGTAGGCTTCAATCCTCAGATGACCATTCTTCTGAAACAGTAATCCTTTCCCAGGCGCTGCTTTGACATATTCCAAGATCCGCAAGGCGGACTGAAGATGACAATCCCTGGGCGCTTGCATGAATTGACTCACCTTGCCCACAGCATAAGAAATGTCGGGTCTGGTCACTGTGAGATATATGAGCTTACCAACCAGACGCCTGTATCGCGAACTATCTGAAAGAAGAGGCGAATCATCTGTCCAGGTTTTGTCCTCCCCAATAGCCATGGGACATCGGGCAGGTTTAGCTCCAGTCAATCCCGCCTCTTTTAAAAGATCAAGGGCATACTTACGCTGAGAGAGAACTAAGGAGTCGGGCTTCCGAGAGAGTTCGATCCCCAGAAAGTACTTTGGAGAGCCCATATCTTTAGTGATCAGATGTTGGCGAAGATGTAGCTTTGTCAGGGCTACCCCTTCCTGGTCATCGCCAGTGAGAAGAATATCATCGACGTATACAGCAAGAACAACCAGCCCAGAAGGAGTTTTGCGAATAAAGAGAGAGTGATCAGCAGAGCTTCGCACAAAACCAACAGCCGCCACAATACCGCTGAACTTGTCAAACCAAGCTCGAGGACTCTGCTTGAGGCCATAAATTGCCTTCTGCAGCCGGCATACTCGTGTCTCCCCCTGAGCAACATACCCAGGAGGTTGCTCCATGTAAACGGCCTCGTGAAGATCACCATAAAGGAAGGCATTCTTGACGTCCAGCTGAGAAATTGGCCAATCCCGATTGACGGCCACAGAGAGAAGAACCCGGATTGTGCTGAGACGAGCCACAGGGGAGAAGGTGTCAAAGTAATCAACCCCATAGGTCTGAGTAAAGCCCTTAGCCACAAGGCGAGCCTTATACCGATCCACAGTGCCGTCTGGGCTAAATTTGACCACAAAGACCCAGCGACAGCCAACAACATCAGTGCCAAAGGGAGGAGGAACAAGAGTCCAGGTACCCCGCTCAGTGAGGGTCGCCATTTCCTCATCCATGGCCATCTTCCAGTGAGGAATAGCAAGGGCCTCCTGATAGGAGCGGGGTGTGGCAGTGGCAGAGATAGCCAGTGCAAAGGCC
Organism: Platanthera guangdongensis; assembly: GCA_039583875.1. NCBI lineage: Eukaryota > Viridiplantae > Streptophyta > Magnoliopsida > Asparagales > Orchidaceae > Platanthera > Platanthera guangdongensis. The sequence goes on along the minus strand of CM077149.1, from coordinate 1,939,106 downwards.
CTGCGAGAAGGAGTAAGACGATCATAGGAAACAACAGCAGTAAGGGGGTGTAAGGTGCACGTCCGCACCCCTTTGCGAAGAGCTATAGGAAGATCCAGGTCAGCCGGGCCCGCGGCATCCGGAGCATCCGTGGTAGAGAAAGCTGGCCCGGGAGAAGAGAGCGACGGCAGCGGAGAGGAGGGAGAGGGTGGTGGAGAAGGGAGAGAGAGAGGTGGAGGAAGAGGAGGGGGTGGAGACGGTGTAGTGGTGGAGAGTGTAGGAGGAGATGAGGGAACGAAGGGAATGGCAGGAGAATCAGAAGCTGGGAGAAGAGGAGAAGAGGCATCCGAGAAGTAGGAGGTATTCTCGAAGAAGGTGACATCAGCAGAGACGAACTGCTTACGAAGGACGGGATCAAAGCAACAGTAGCCTTTCTGAGTGGTGGAATACCCCAGAAAGACACATTTGGTGGAGCGAGGGGAGAGCTTATCACGGGTGGCAGAAGGGGCATGCACAAAGGCAGTGCATCCAAAGATTTGGAGAGGGAGATGAAACGGCTCTTTGCCCGGATACAAAATGGAGAACGGGGTTTGGCCATGGAGAACCGTGGAGGGAATGCGATTGATGAGGTAGCAGGCAAGGAGAACAGCATAGCCCCAATAGGAGCGAGGAACATGCATCTGGGTCATCAAGGTGCGAGCGACATCGAGCAGGTGTCGGTTTTTGCGTTCGGCTACACCATTTTGTTGTGAAGAATAGACACAACTAGTTTGATGAAGAATCCCATTTTGCATGCAGAATGTAGAGAAGTCACGACTGAGATATTCTGCGGCATTATCAGACCGAAAAACTTTGATAGAAACATCAAACTGAGTTTTGATCATGAGATAGAAGGATGTCCATACAGAGAATAATTCGGAGCGATCTTTTAACAGATACACCCACGTACAGCGAGAGAAATCATCAATGAACGTGACAAAATAGGAACTACCCCGACCAATGGTAAGAGTAGGAGAAGGACCCCAGATGTCGGAGTGGATAAGATCAAACGGACGGGTAGAGCTACGAACGTGCTTTGGAGGGAAGGAGGAGCGGTGATGCTTGCCAAGCTGACAGGCCTCACAGTTGAGCGGAGGACTTTGAGGAGGAAGGTGGGGCAGAAGTTGACGAAGAATACGGGGAGGAGCATGACCAAGGCGGAGATGCCATTGGAGAAGATCTGTGGAGGTGGAGGAGAAGGTGGAAAAAGCAGAAATGTTGTCTAGGAAGTATAAGCCGCCACTCTCAGTCCCAGTAGCAATCGTCCGTTGGGAGTCCGGATCCTGAAAAGAGCAAGAAGTAGAAGTAAATGTGACGGAACACTGTAATTGCTTGCAAAGAGATGTAACAGATAATAAGTTGCACGGGAACTGGGGCACATATAGAGTATCCGCCAAGTGAAGAGACGGGGTGACATGAACTATCCCTGTGCCATGAACTGGTGATGAAGAGCCGTCAGCGAGAGTAACTGGGGGCAAGCGAGCATGTTTTTCTAGGAGAGAGAAACACGGGAGATGGCCGGTCATATGATTCGTAGCACCAGTGTCGATCAGCCATTTGCCCTGAGTAACAACGTGTGCACGACCAGAAGACGTGACAACCGAGGCGAAAGCCATGAAGGGAGGAAGAAGAAACTGCAGCGGTCTCGGTGACAGCACACCAGCGGCACGAAGGGCCACGACCAAGGTGCAGAGCACAAGCCGCGCGACTAAACCAGGAGGTCGCGGCGACTAACAAGAGAAGCGGCTAAGAGCGAAGAGGCGGAGAGGCCGCTCAAACAAGGAAGAATCCGCGTGAAACCGCGGCGGGAACAAAAGGGAAGAAGCCGCTTGAACACGAGCGGCTAGGATCCAGATCAAGGCTCAGCGGGGAAGAAGTCGCGCGGACTGCAAAGGGCCGAGCGAACAGAAGAGAGGAGAAGAGCAGGTGACCGCGACCAAGATGCGGGTAAGAAAGGGACAAACCGCACGGTCAGGCAGATCACAGCAGTTGCGAGAATGCGGTCAAGGGCACAGCGGGGAAGAGGTCGCGCGGACTGAAAAGGCCGAGCGAACAGAAGAGAGGAGAAGAGCAGGTGACCGCGACCAAGATGCGGGTAAGGAAGGAACAACCCGCACGGTCAGGCAGATCACAGCAGCAAACCGCGAGTGCAGAGACAACACACGCGGACAGAGACAGACCGCAGCGACTAGGAAGTCGGAGCGGCAGGAAAGAGCAAGGAGCGCGGCGACACGGAAACAGGTCGCTGCGACAAAGAGCAGGAGGAGAAGAGAAACAAGAAGAGCAAGCCGCACAAACAGGCAGCGGACAGAAACAAGCCGCGCGGATAGCAACAAACCGCGCGGACAGATGAGAAGGCAAGCCGCGAACAAGCCGCAGAACGCGGAAGACAAGCCGCGAACAACAGAGAGCGCACAGAATCAGGAGGAAAAGACCGTGTCCTCTGATACCATGTAAGAAAGTAGAGAAAGAAAGCGAAAAGAAGAGAACAAGCCGAATAAACTTTTGAATAATCGAAATTTTATTATCCAAAAATGATAACTATTACAAAGGTATGCCCTCCCTTATATAGAATGGAGGAGAGAAGAGAGAATACAAATAAGAGATGTGGGACTAAAATTTACAAGCTAAGCGGACTGTACAAAGTAAACCGCACAGGCCGCGCGGTTAGACAGAAGCACTAACCGCACGGCTTACAATAAGAGATGCAGAGAGGTCGCCTGTGAAGATTGCTTAGACCGCCCGGTTTACAAGTCGCCGAGTCAAACCGCCAGACCGCGCGGTCTCTAACCCGCCAAGACAGACCGCCCGGTCTCCAACTTCAACAGAGTCCACATCCTGACTCTTGATCATGAGATCATCCATGTACACCTCCAGGTTCCTCCCCTTCTATTCCCGGAAGACTCTGTCCATCATATTTTGATAGGTTGTCTCTGCGTTCTTCAGCCCAAAGGGCATCATTTTGTAGTAGTAGCATCCATCCCCCATGATGAATGAGACATCCTTGACGTCCGGGGGGTGCATCCTGATTTGGTATTAACTTGAAAACGCATCTAAAAAGCTCATTACAGAAAAACCGGCGGCTGAGTCAACCAGCACGTCGATCCGAGGCAAGGGATAACAGTCCTTAGGACAAGATTTATTAAGCAAGGAAAAATCGACACACGTACGCCACCAGCCGTTTCCTTTTTTAACCATGACTACATTAGAGACCCAGCAGGTGTATTGGATTTCGGATACGAAGCCGACCTTGAGAAGCTTTATCACCTCCTCTCTGATGAGCTTGACCAGCTTGTCCGCAGTGGACCTTTTCTTCTGTTGGACGGGGCGTGCTTCCGGGTCCAGATTGAGGCGGTGGCAAGCCACATCTGCGTCAACCCCCAACATCTCCACGACGCTCCATGCGAAGATGTCCACATTCTTCTGGATGCATGCCAACATCCTGCCTTGAGCCTCCTGGGTCAGCCCCCCATTGATGCGGACCTTCTCCACCCTGCCTCCGCGGGTGAGGACCTCCAGCTCCACCACATCTTCCACAGCCTCCAGCCTGGACTGCTCCCCCATTATCCAACATCCCTCTCCTCTGGGACGAGGACCTCCGCCTCCATCTCTTCCTCCATGGCGATCGCCTCGGCTGACTCCTCCCGATCTCCTCCTGCCACCTCAACCTCAGTGCAGCTCTCCACCTCCATCTCCTCCCTGCCAGCTTCCTGCTCCGCCTCCTCCATCCTTTAATCCATCTCCTCGGATCCCTCTTGCCAGGAGATGGAGTTCACGACGGTGACGTAGCACTCCTGTGCCACATTGGGGTCCCCCTGACCTGGATCCCCTCGGCATTGAACTTCAAACATTGATGAAACTATGAGGGTACGCATTGGAAGGCGCTGTAACAGTCCAAATTTCTGAAGCAGGGAATTTTTGGGTGACACGGCCTGGGACACGGGCGTGTCCCAGAGCGTGTCAGCGGACACGGCCTGCGACACGGGCGTGTCGCAGGGCATGTCGAGGTTGTGTCGACGATCGGCCTTGGTGTCGACGATTTTTCGCTCGACGATGTGTCGAGAGGAGACACACGGCCCAGGACACGGGCGTGTCCAAGGCCGTGTCATGTGCTCGACGACTGTTACCTGACGATCGTCGAGTGTCGAGACATGAGTGTAGAGACGTGGGTGTCGAGTGTCGAGAAGTTGCACACGGCCTGTGATACGGGCGTGTCACAGGGCGTGTCAAGTCGGGTCGACGAACTCAGCCCGACGAAGCATTTCGACAGGGCGTGTCTTTGTATCGTGTCTGGGCACACGGCCTGGGACACGGGCGTGTCACAGGCCGTGTGAAGTCTCGGGATGATTTGGGATTTTTTTCGCCTAGGCACACGGCCACAGACACGAGCGTGTTCGAGGGCGTGTTGGTGACACGGCCCATGACACGGGCGTGTCCCATGGGCGTGTCACTGGTTTGGATAAGTCGGTTGACCACCGCTTGAGGCACACGGCCTGGGACACGGCCGTGTCACAGGCCGTGTCAGGTCAAATTTAGCATTTTTGGCAAGTTTCTGGCCGTCCATTCCTTCAGCTGGGATCCAAGGGCTGAAGCTTCTTTCCTCTTTTTCCTAAAGGCCGAAATCTGAGAAGTTATTCTCATTTCTTCTTGGCCTTTACCTTTCTTCAAAAGAGAGAAAGAGAGAGAGAAAGGAGGAGGAAGAAGGGGAAGGGCTGCTGCTGGTGGTGCTGCGGTTTACCGACGAGAAATCCGAAGCCGGCGTTGCGGAGGAAACGCTCTTGCGAGCCTTTCAAGCAAGCTTTGAGGTCATGGCATCGAAGCGGTCGTCAAGGGTAATGACTTTTCTTCCTAGCCATGTGAAGGCTTCCTTTTGGCATATCTTGTGATTTCCCCCACCAAGAGGTGGCTGATTTTGGGAATCTTTGGGTGGATGCTTGACATCCCCTTTGTTAGCATATAGATCTGGAACTGGAGTACGGAATAGGCATGCTGTGTGAAGCCCATCTGGACAGGTTGGTCTGGATTGGTGATGTTGCATACGAACCGGATAGGACTCCGTGATCACGTGTAGTTTAAGGAGTCTACGGGTTATGCCTGCGAAAAGGAGTAGCAGGAAGTACTGGGGTGGTAGCCCAGGAAAAATAGCCATGTGATGTTTTTGGGTCCACCCTGTGAATGCGGCACAGGAAGTACTGGTGTGACCAGGAAAGTCCCTTTGTGATGCTTGATGTCGTAGGGTGTCCACCTGTGAAGCGAGTAACAGGAAGTACTGGCATGATAGCCAGGAAAGACCCCTGACATTTGTGTTTGTGCGGTGTCCACCTGTGGAGAGAGTCACAGGAAGTACTGGGAGGCCCAGGAAAGACCCGCTGTTGTGCTAAGAAAATGGGTATAGCGAAATACCCAGGCTTGAATGCCAAGAACAGGATTGGTGAGACCGACCCGCGCCTTTGGTATATCCATGAGTACGCTGTACTCGGAGTAGGCAAGGCAATTTGAGCAACGGGGGGTGGAGGATCCGACCTGCGCTATGTCCGTCCGACGTGAGACCAAAAGGTGCGGTCTGTTGGAGCGCATAGCAAGAGTCTTCGGCCTGCGCGCCATGACACAATGGGGGGCTACGGGCCATCCCGGTGTAGGAAGACTAACTTCGGCTGCACGCCATGGAGTAAATGCTCAAGAGATTTACCGTTAGGTTGTGACCCTAATACGGTGGCGGGCAAGAGCTTTGCCAGAACACCAAGAATGTGCCCTGAGTGCACGAACCGTTGGGCCGGGTGGCGAACGGTTGTGATGGCTTGTGTGCGTGAAAGCACATTTTGATGATATATTGCCATACTTGTGATATACTATGCTTGCATGGAAGAATACCGCTGCCCCGAGAGAAGGGGTAGGGTCGTTATAATTTGGTCAGCTGAACACTGACCGTTGCTTTTGTTTGCCACCGTTGGGTGGATTGTCCCTGGACAGGTGCTGGAGAGCCGAGCGGGACGCATAGAGGTTGATGTACCTGCTGTTGTTGCTGCTACTGTTGTGAGCCCTCGAAGGCCCTATGTTATGTTGTATGTTTTCTTTTCGTGTGGCCGGCCTGCGCGCCAATTGTTTTAGGCCACTGTTTGAAAGCCATGTAAAGGCCATAAGGCCAACTCTTTGTACTTGTTGTAAGACATTCCTATATTGTATAAAATGTGGAGTTTTATGTTTGGACATTCATGAGGAGTTCCAGTTGTAGTCTAGGCTTCCGCTAGAATGATTTGTGATAGGTGCGATGCGCTACTCTGGTATCATCCTGTACCTTCACCGCCTGTTTTGTGATATATACTGTGGGGCCCCGGCCGGACCTTCTAGAATATACCATATGAGCGGATGGGGTTGTTACATTTTTGGTATCGGTTGTCTTGGTCTTTCCCTCTCGAAGTCGTGGCCGACTTCTTTTGTGGGGTGGCGCGCACGTGTTTGTTCAAACCACAGTCTACGGAGGAACTCCTGAATGTCCATGATAGGAATGCAAACTTGATGTGTTTAAGGAACCTGTGTGTTCTTATTTTGTGTTGTTTGCTTGGGTACGACCGCTAATGTGTGTGTCTTGTCCACCTTTAGGTGACACGAAGTGGAGCTGGGCCGTCTGAGCCCCAGCGTTCTGATGAAAGTACGGCACCAGCCGCGGTGCCTACACCTCCACCGTCTGCGGAACATGTGCGTTTAGTTGCGGAGGCCTTATTTACCATGATCCAAGGCCAGCCACTTAGGCAGGAACAAGCGGCTGTGAGGCCAGAACAGGTGGCGGCAAGGCCGGAACCTGTAGTGGATGTGGCTCCTCGAGCGGCTGAGAAGCAGCTAACGCGCTTTATGAGTTTCCATCCGCCTACGTTCTCGGGAGCGGGAACTCCGACGCAGGCTGAGGATTGGCTATCGCGCGTCAAGCGAGTGATGACGGCGATTGGAACGGTGGAGCACCAGAAAGTTACTTTAGTTACCTTCTTGCTGGAAGGAGAAGCTCGATTATGGTGGGATGAGATGGAGTTGCATTACTTGGCGGGTCGTCCTTTAACCCAAGTATCGATGGAAGAATTCTCCAGACTCTTCCTAGCGAAGCACCTTCCTGCGGCTCAGCGGATAGCCATGGAAAATGAATTCCAACGGTTGACCCAAGGTGAGGGCAGTGTGGACGCATACCTGCATGAATTTACTCGCTTGGGGCGGTATGCGGGTTCTATATTTGCTGATGAACAGAGGAAGACCAACAGGTTCTATGAAGGACTGAGGGACGAGCTGAGGTTCCTTGTGTCAAGTTCTGTGAACCAAGGTTTCCAAGCGTTGGTTGATACTGCGAGCGCGCTGGAGAAGGATATGAAAAGGGTGCAAGGGAAGCGAGCTTTGGCTGTGGCCCAACCGGAGTGGAAGGCGCCCCGATCTGGGAAACCATTTTATAAGAAGAGATGGGGCAAGAAGTCCAAGCCTAGTGGACAAGCTCCTTCATCCGTTGCAACGGGAGCAACGTCAGGGGCAACCTCCAAGCCAGATACTCGTATCTGCTTCAATTGTGGCCAAATGGGGCATATTGCGCGAGATTGTAGGATGCCGCCAAAGAGTGAAAAGAAGGCGGGAGCATCTTATGCGGAAAAAGGAAAGGCGGTGGTGGATTCCTCTGCCTCGCAGGCGCAACCCCGGGTATACAATCTTGGCCTGCAAGAGGCCATCAAGCAGAGTGACGTGGTCACAGGTATGAGTTTAGTTTTGCATATGCTATTGTTTGTATGCTTTGCTTAGTACCCCTATGTTTGCGGTTTGTGTGTGTGACATGTTTGTCATAGGCTTTGTGATGATTCGGGACACGCTGGCGCGAGCACTGTTTGATATGGGTGCATCGCATTCTTTTCTGTCTAGCGAATTTATTACGCGGCTTGGGATACCCAGTCGTGCAAAGACAGATAGCGTCATAGTGGTGTTGCCGAATGGATGTTGGATGCTTGCGGATCAAGCTTGCGATGTGGCGGTTCAGTTAGGAAGTCGGGATTTTCATTTATCTGCATTTGTTTTGCCAATATCGGAATTCGACGTGATTTTTGGGATGGATTGGCTTGCGGAGCAGCATGCTATGATTGATTGCCAGTCCAAAGAAATCACGTTGGGCCAGAATACCGAACAGGAGACAAAGTTCGCGGGTATGCGAGGAGTGGGCGGGACGTTGATGTCTGCACTCCAGGTAGTCAAGGCTGTTCGGAAGGGTGCGGAGTGTTACTTTGCACTTATTCAGGCTGTTGAGCCTAAGGCCAGTTTGTGCGAGGTTCCGATTGTGGCAGACTTTACAGATGTGTTTCCCACGGATCTCCCTGGGCTACCACCGCAGCGGGAGATTGACTTCACGATCGAGTTGGTGCCAGGTGCGAAACCTGTGGCCCGCTCGCCATATCGCGTTGCGCCAAAAGAGATGGCGGAGTTGAAGGTTCAACTACAAGAAATGCTAGAGCAAGGTTATATACGCCCAAGCATGTCACCTTGGAGCGCGCCTGTGCTTTTTGTAAAGAAGAAAGACGGTGGGTTGCGATTATGTATCGATTATCGTGAACTGAATAAGCTGACCGAGAAGAATAAGTATCTGATACCCCGGATTGATGAGTTATTCGATCAGCTGGTGGGCTCGACCGTCTATTCGAAGTTGGACCTGAAGTCTGGTTATTACCAGTTAAGAATTCGGGAAGGTGACATTCCCAAAACCGCATTTGGAACGCGTTATGAGCACTATGAATTCACAGTCATGCCATTTGGACTGTGCAACGCGCCCTCGGTGTTTATGGATCTGATGCACCGTATTTTTCGCGAGTACCTGGATCTATTTGTGATAGTGTTCATTGATGACATCCTGGTGTACTCAAAGGCCAAAGCTGAGCATGAGATTCACTTGCGGTTGGTGTTGAACACGTTGAGGCAAAATCAGCTCTATGCCAAGTTCTCGAAGTGCGAGTTTTGGCTATCGTCAGTGGCATTTTTGGGCCATGTGGTGAGTGGAGCGGGCATTGCAGTGGATCCAGCGAAGATAAGGGCCATACAGGAGTGGCCAATGTTGTCTTCCATGGCCGAGGTCAGGAGTTTCCTTGGACTTGCGGGCTACTATAGAAGATTTGTGGAAAACTTCTCGCGGATCGCTTTGCCGCTCACCACATTGACACGAAAAGATCAGAAGTTCGGTTGGACGCCAGAGTGCGCACGAGCTTTTGAAGAGCTGAAGATTCGGTTGACCACGGCGCCGGTGTTGTCTTCGCCACGTGGAACCGATGGATTTGTAATTTATAGTGATGCCTCAGGGAGCGGCTTAGGCTGCGTTCTTCTGCAGAGCGGAAAGGTGATTGCTTATGGCTCACGCCAGCTGAAGGTGCACGAGCGAAATTATCCCGTCCATGATTTGGAACTAGCGGCGGTGATTTTTGCAGTCAAGTTGTGGCGACACTACCTTTATGGTGTGAAGGTGAAGATCTATACCGATCATAAGAGCCTAAAGTATCTTTTGGAGCAGAAAGACTTGAACATGCGACAACAAAGGTGGTTGGAGTTCCTTGGGGACTACACTTTCGAAATTCACTATACGCCCGGGAATGGGAATGTTGTCGCGGATGCCTTGAGTCGGCGGGTTCCGACTAGGGCGAATTGGTTACAAAGGCATGATAAACGTCTTATCCAGTAGTTGGAGGCGTTAGAGATCTATTGTGTAGACAAGAATTCCACTGCCACGGCATGTTTGAACTGGATCGAGGTGCAATGTGACCTTGCGGACCGAGTTCGACGGGCAACGGAGTTGGATGAAGATCTCTTACGCTATGTGAATGAAGGGCCAGAGGGCAAGTTCACCTGGATTGACGGTCTTTTGCGAAAAGAGGACCGTTTGTGCGTCCCAAATGTGGGGAAACTGAGGGAAGAATTGATGTATGAAGCGCATTTTACAAAGTATTCCATTCACCTCGGGAGCACAAAGATGTTCAACGATATGAAGAAGCTATTCTGGTGGCCAGGCCTCAAGAAAGATGTTGCCATTTATGTCTCTAAATGCCAAACATGTGTGTTGGTGAAGGCGGAATGCCAAAAGCCGGGCGATTATTTGAAGTCATTGTCAATCCCAGAGTGGAAATTTGATGATATTTCCATGGATTTTGTGCACGGGTTGCCAAGATCGCAGCGAGGAAATGATTCCATTTGGGTAATTGTGGACCGGCTAACGAAAGTGGCACATTTTCTCCCTAACAGGCGGGATGATTCAGTTGAAAGTTTGGCAAAGATATATGTTGACCAGATTGTACGGCTTCACGGTGTTCCTCGGAGCATCGTCAGTGATCGAGATAGGCGATTCACGTCAAATGATTGGCGGCTAGTTCACCGACTGTTGGGCACGAAGTTGACTTTCAGTACGGCCTTTCATCCCCAAACGGATGGCCAAACTGAACGTACCAACAGAACAATGGAGGACATGCTCTGAATGTGCGCCCTTGACTTCGGAAAGAGATGGGAAGATCATCTCTATATGGTAGAGTTTGCATATAATAACAGCTACCAGGCGAGTATTGGGATGACACCATATGAAGCTCTATATGGAAGGAAGTGTCGTACTCCCTTGGCTTGGGTAAAAGCGGGCGAAGCTCGGATTTTTAAACCAAATGAGGTTGATGAAGCAAACTCAACCATCCAGACTATTCGAGAGAGATTGCTTATTGCTCAAGATCGACAAGCGAAGTACTACAACGCCAAGCACCGGAACGTGGAATTTGCGGTTGGCGATTGGGTCTCTTGAAGATCAAACCATTCAAAGGTGTCTCCAGGATTCGACGATTGAAAAAGTTGAGTCCAAGATATTTGGGTCCTTTTGAAGTGGTTGAGCGAGTTGGCGAAGCGGCTTATCGGCTAGCTCTGTCGGCCGACTTGGGTGGATTACATGATGTATTTCACATCTCGGTGCTCCGGAAGGCCGTGAAAGATCCATCTCAAGTGATCGCGGATGATCGCATACCGGTGGAGTATGGGCTAACAACGAGAGTTAGACCCATTCAGATCGAAGATCGAGCCGAGAAACAGTTGAGGAACAAGACGGTCGCCATGGTGAAAGTCCGATGGGACAACTGCGGCCGTGAAGAACTGATATGGGAGCGAGAGCAAACCATGCGAGAAGAGTTCCCTGAGCTGTTTTTGTAATATGAAGAGAGGATGTTGTAACATAAACTTTTGTATGTTGTAACATTTTTCTTGCTGGTTCCTGTTGCCTTTCCTGTATCTGAATTTCGAGGACGAAATTTCTTGTAGGAGGGGAGGATTGTAACAGTCCAAATTTCTGAAGCAGAGAATTTTTGGGTGACACGGCCTGGGACACGGGCGTGTCCCAGGGCGTGTCAGCGGACACGGCCTGCGACACGGGCGTGTCGCAGGGCGTGTCGAGGTTGTGTCGACGATCGGCCTTGGTGTCGACGATTTTTCGCTCGACGATAGGTCGAGAGGAGACACACGGCCCAGGACACGGGCATGTCCAAGGCCGTGTCGTGTGCTCGACGACTATTACCCGACGATCGTCGAGTGTCGAGAAATGAGTGTCGAGACGTGGGTGTCGAGTGTCGAGAAGTTGCACACGGCCTGTGACACGGGCGTGTCACAGGGCGTGTCAAGTCGGGTCGACGAACTCAGCCCGACGAAGCATTTCGACAGGGCGTGTCTTTGTGCCGTGTCTGGACACACGGCCTGGGACGCGGGCGTGTCACAGGCCGTGTGAAGTCTCGGGATGATTTGGGATTTTTTTCGCCCAGGCACACGGCCACAGACACGGGCGTGTTCGAAGGCGTGTTGGTGACACGGCCCATGACACGGGCGTGTCCCATGGGCGTGTCACTTATTTGGATAAGTCGGTTGACCACCGCTTGAGGCACACGGCCTGGGCGTGTTCGAAGGCGTGTTGGTGACACGGCTCTATGTTATGTTGTATGTTTTCTTTTCGTGTGGCCGGCCTGCGCGCCAATTGTTTTAGGCCACTGTTTGAAAGCCATGTAAAGGCCATAAGGCCAACTCTTTGTACTTGTTGTAAGCCATTCCTATATTGTATAAAATGTGGAGTTTTATGTTTGGACATTCATGAGGAGTTCCAGTTGTAGTCTAGGCTTCCGCTAGAATGATTTGTGATAGGTGCGATGCGCTACTCTGGTATCATCTTGTACCTTCACCGCCTGTTTTGTGATATATACTGTGGGGCCCCGGCCGGACCTTTTAGAATATACCATATGAACGGATGGGGTTGTTACATTTTAAGCTCAATTGGTGATGAGAGTTGAAAGAACTCCATAGTTAAGCGTGCTCGGGCTGGAGTAGTACTGGGATGGGTGACCTCCTGGGAAGTCCCCGTACGGCCCAGCTTAACTATCGAGTTCGCTCATCAAAGGGAGACTGTGGCCACCAACAACCCGCCTGTGGAGGGAGATGGGTTGGGGTGCTTGGGCTGCAGCCCGGTAACCGGAACCGGACCAGGTGGAAATTAGAGTACATGCTGGGGCGCGGGGACGTTACAATAAAAAAGTGCAATTTTTATTGTAAGGCCCCTAGCCGATCCAACGTGACAACGTCACGGCTCCACTCTAGGCGACCCTACCGGGCTGCAGCCCAAGCACCCCAACCCCTCTCCAGCCCACCGGCGGGTTGTTGGTGGCCACAGCCTCCCTTTGATGAGCGAACTCGACAGTTAAGTTGGGCCGTACGGGGACTTCCCAGGAGGTCACCCATCCAAGTACTACTCTCGCCCAAGCACGCTTAACTATGGAGTTCCTTCACATCTCATCACCAATTGGTGATGAGATGTGAAGGAACTCCATAGTTAAGCGTGCTTGGGCGAGAGTAGTACTTGGATGGGTGACCTCCTGGGAAGTCCCCGTACGGCCCAACTTAACTGTCGAGTTCGCTCATCAAAGGGAGGCTGTGGCCACCAACAACCCGCCGGTGGGCTGGAGAGGGGTTGGGGTGCTTGGGCTGCAGCCCGGTAGGGTCGCCTAGAGTGGAGCCGTGACGTTGTCACGTTGGATCGGCTAGGGGCCTTACAGGCGCTGATGAGGGGCCTCCTGAATATGGCACTGTAGCTGCTGGGGGCATCCATGATAACAAACCTGCAGTTCTGGGACTACCCTCCCCCCAGGGTGATATGGAGCCCCACTCCTCCTTCTACCTCCTTCATCTCCCCCGAAAATCCAAACAAGGGCCCATCCGAGGCCAACACTCTCTTTGCCTCCACCTTCATCGCGTAAAACGCCTTCTTAAAGACGACGTTGATGGAGCTTCCGTTGTCGACAAGAATCCAGGAGATGGTGAAATTTTCGATGGCTGTCTGGATGACCTGCGCATCGCAAAAGGGATCCTCATGATACAGCATATCGCTTCTCGAGAAGGTAATCCTCTCTTCTTGGGGTGGGGTTTGGGATGTGGATCCAATGCTCTGGCGATACATAGTATGGAGGCTCGCCCTCCGGGAGGCCTCTACCCCCACCCCCCATGGATCATTCTGATCCCTCCTCAGGTCCCGACGTCCACCTGGTCTTCACAATGATCCTCCTTCGCCCGAGGCAGGACCTCCTCGATCCTCACCTCCTAGCGCCCCTATTGCTGTTGTTGCTCCCTGTTTCCCCTCATTTTGAGGAACTTCGGGCACGTGGCTGTGGCGTTCCCTTCCTCTTGATGGAATTCGCAGTAGGGCAACTCCACCCTAACTTCTTTTCTCCTCATCCTTGCTACTCTCCTCCTCTCCCCTATGGCTATGGCCATAGCCTGCTCTTGATCGGGGAGTGGAGGCCTCTACACCTGTCTCCAACCTGGGGGGGTGGAATTGATCCTGACCCCCTTAATGACAATCCGTTCCTTAGTACCCTCTCTGTGGCCCCTGCTCTTGCCACTCGGGCCTCCAGCCCAACCGACGGTCCGGCTCCTAACGCCCCCACCTGGGCTGCTGCTGTCCCTGGAGCTGCCTCTGCTCCCTTTGCCGAGGCTCGGCTCTCCTCTACTCCTGCCTTCTTCCGCCTCTCGGCTCCTTCTCTTCCTTCATTGCCCACCTGGCCAGCTTCCGGGCAAATTCCGGATTTGATGCCTCCCCATCAACTTCTCTCGCCACCCTCTCCACCAGCTCCTTGTAGGAGAGGGGGCACTCTCTTCAAATCCATCCTGAAGAAACCATGTTGCAGCCCCAGGTTGAAGGCCATCATCAGGCTATGGCCTGACATCTCCTGGACCTGGGTGACCTCCTCCTAGAACCGGTCAACGTAGCTCCACAGCATCTCATTCACTCCCTGCTTGATGTGGAATAGGGACTACGACTTCTTCTTCCTCCTCTTAGAGGTAGTGAACCTCAGCATGAACCCCCGACGCAGGTCCTCGAAGCAGTAGATGGAGCTGGCTGGCAGCTGGTGAAACCACTCCCTCGTCTTCTCTTTGAGGGTGATGGCGAAGAGTCGACACTTTAAGCCATCTGATATCTTCCGGATCGAGACAACGTCCTCAAACCACAGGACGTGCTGGACCGAGTCTCCCTTCCTAGTGTAGTAAGACATCTCGGGTTCCCTGAACCCCTCTGGAATTGGGGCATAAGAGACCAACTCGTTGAAGAGGCTGCCTCCCCCTTCCGGGCGAGCGGGAGCATCCCGTGCGCCCATGTTGCCGAACCGGCCTCCACTGCTGAGCCGGGGAAAAGCACGTGCCCGGGGAGCTCGTATCCCCTTCCTTCTTCTACAACCTCCTTCCCAGCTCGCCTGCTGGGAGTCAATCTCCGCTGTTTTGAACAGTTATGTGCAGCCTAACTTTGTCTGCCAACAGCGCAACTTCGCTGTTCTAACAAGCTATTCACACCCCTGGGATGGGCATCCAGGTAATTTTACCCCTGGGCCCCACTACGCAAGTCCCACGGACTCGAAGGTCAGCTCGCCACTGCTCTTCGCGCCCAGGGGGCGAGTGCGACCTGACTCTCGCAGATCGCCATCTCCTCTTGGGCGAGTGCGAGCTAGACTGTCGCGACCTGCCTGTGCCTCTGTCGAGGCGGACTGGTAGCTGGGTCGCCTGTAGAAGAGCGGGTTAGCCCGATCTTAAACTATCGCTGCGGGAGCCCTGAAAGGGGGCTCGCTGATCTAGGTATGTCGATCCCCAACCCCGAATACTAATTCGACGAATGTCGAGACTGAACTCTGCTCGATGAATGCTGACCCACTCTGCTCAACGGATGTTGACCCAAAACTCTACTCGACGAATGCTGACCCAAAACTCTGCTCGACGAATGCTGACCCAAAACTCTGCTCGATGAATGGTGACCCAAAACTCTGCTCGACGAATGTCCGACGTGTGAGAGAGATAGAGAGAGGGGGAGGGCCAGCTCGCGTGGCTTGCCCACTTGGCTTGGGAGAGAGCAAGCTGGCCATCCGCTGCCTGCCCGCATACTGTTCTAGGTGCAGGCGGGGTGCCTTAGTCTACTCGCCTGATCTGGCTGACCCACTCGGCGAACACGGGGTTGTACAACCATGAACCATCTGACCAAAATGAAGCTACTAGTGAGGGGGAGGCTAATTCAGTGCTCCCTATTATAGAGATAGATGTTCAAAAGAATTTAGAAGAATAAAGAAGGAGAACTAGCCTGGAGAACACAACTACAGTACATGAAAACACTGTAGAGAGCTAGTACTGTTCAATAATAAACAACCCAGTAAAGGACTCTGTACTGAAAGTCTCATCCACCTTCCAGATACCCCAAATGAACCAATTGTAGACACTAATCTAAGTGAAGAGCTAGAAGGAAATGAGAAAGTGGAAGAACATGAAGTGACAAGGACCTCACTCAATAATGTTCATAAAGAGTCATCAAAGTCAATAATTGATCGGATGAGAATGATGTTCTGTGAACAAAAAAATTCTTTGAACAAAGAAAATTCTTTGAACATTATGCGGATAAATCCATTCAGGGAGTAAAGGAGGAGCTATTTGCACAGATTAAAGAGGTTGATGAAGACATGACTCACATTGATGCTCAAATTACCAACCGATTTGTCAGAGTTGGTGGTGTGGTTGAACTTAATGTGAAAATGCTAAAGACAATGGATGACAAAATCAAAGAAGCTCTTCATAACAGTCAACGGTTGTAGCTATTAGTGAGAAAAGACCTTAGAAATGTCATTGACAGACTAAACAAGCAATTTACAGCCGGCTAGAACCAGATCTTACAAAAAATATGTGGAGGGTCAAAACTTTTGTGTGCAATCCTTATCTGATAGAGTAGAAGAATGCAAAGATAAAATAATCAAGATCATAATTGAAGAAACCAAAAAGTGGGAGAACATGAGACTCTCAGCTGCCACATGGCTGATAAACAAGCTCAATCAGAAAGTGACACCCTTTGCTAACCATGCTGATGATGAAGACGTTCAAATTTTAAAGGCTACATCTAAAAGACTGTGATTACAAGAGTGAAATTCTTTTTAAGGGTAGTTAAACACCTATAGGGGGTGAATAAGTTTCTTTAGGATTTTTCAATTCTTTTCGAGATATTACTTGGTGTGTTTAGGTTAGGTTAGTTTTTCTCAAGAACATAAAAAATACGCAAATAATTTATAGTGGTTCCACTATCTATGGTACATCCACTTTTCCTCTTCACCTATCTAGCAGTGTGCTAGATTAGATCAACTCCTCCAAAACTTAAATCAGCTGATCTTACAACTTAGATCCCTTCCCAGATCTTATAACTCAGACTGGCTTCCACTCCTACAACACAGACTTATCTCAGTCCTACCTGAGAGACTTCAGCAGGTCTCCTAACTCAGACTCACAAGTAAGCTCCACCTTAGCTTTTATAACTTAGGCCTACCTCAGATTCTATATAAGAATCCTACCTCAGACTTTGGAAAAAGTCCTACACTCAGATCTTAAAGAAATCTTACAACATAAATTAAAATTTGTTTCAAAGACTCAAGAACAGAAGCTCTGGAGCCTTCTTTTCTAGTTGTTTCACCAGACATCTCCTTTTCACCCATAACAACAGGAAATGATCTTCAGATATGGGATAGTGTGTGTTGTGTTGAATACTTGCAAAGATCTTCTTCTTCAAATTTCAGAAAGATTGTTGTGAAGACTTGTGGAGCTTGAAGACAAATGAATTGATCTTTCTTGTTGGCGACGACTTTTGTGTATTAGGGTTTGTAAAAAGTATTCCAAAAGTTCTTGTAAAAGTCCCATGCAATTAGCTTATATCTCTCTCTGCATTAACAATGGCTATAATCCTGTTTAGGTATGCGGCATGGACGACATTAACAGTTGTATCTTTCCAAGATTGCTTGTCAGAAGAATGCAGTGATTTCCATCTTTTAGTGTGCAATTGGCGTTAATTTGAATTAAGCATGACGTCAGCAGAAGTCATTTAACTTAGTCAAATACATGAATTTTTGAAGATGCATCAAGTGACAGAGATTGACTCAACGCATTCAACTTTGGCGTTGAGTGATATCAATGTCTTGACACATTTATACTTGGATAGATTTTTTGCTTCTCCTCTGAAGCGTTAAGTGAATGTCCTTTACTTGATGCATTTGTACTTAGACAGATTTTCTGTTTGTCCACTGAGGCGTTGAGTGAATGCCCTTCACTCAATGCATTTATACTTAGAAAGATTTTCTGCAACTCCGCGGTATCTTTGAGTGAACAACATTTAGTCAACGTATTTAGACCTTTAGCGTCGAGTGATGTGAGATGACTTGATGCATTTGTACTTAAGCAAATATCATTTGCTCTAGAATATGCTGACTTATCTCCAATTGAATTTCTGATAATCTTAAGTTGTCTTATTAATCAATTACTAATAACCTGCACATTTTGACTCAGAGAAATATCGAATACATATTTGTGTATATTATTGACTTATGAGGCTTCTTCAAATCTAGTACATTGTGGTCAATGTTCTCAACAATCTCCCCATATTTGAAGAAGTCAAAATCCTAGTCAATGATATACACTATTTCATAATGGATAATGTTGTAGTACGGAGACTGGGCGGTCTGGCGGTCTGACTCTGGCGGATTGGAGACCCCGCGGTCTGACAGTTTCTCTTCATTAGTTTGGTTGTCAGACTGTTGCTGTTTGGTGTCCGGGCGATCTGACGGTTTGTCTCAGGCGACTTGGAGACTGGGCGGTCTGGCGCTCTCCTATGGCGGCTTGTCCTCTCCTTCTGGTGGTTGCCGGGCGGTTAGCCTATTCGTCTAACCGCGCGACATGTTCAGCTTATTTTCTTGTTAAACCGCTTATACCTGTAATTATTTAGTCTCACATTGCTTATTTGTAATCTCTCTCATCTCCTCCATTCTATAAAAGGGAGGTCATACCTTTGTAATACACACCTTTTTTGGATAATAAAATTTATGTTATTCCAATTTCCGACTTCTTCTTGTCTGTTCGCACATAGTATCAGAGGACTCGATCTTTTCCGCCTAATTCGTTGGCTTCTTCTGCTCGCGCGGTTTGCCCTTCTTCTTGTAGTCTGTTCACGCGGCTTTTCTTCTCTTCTTTGTCGCTGCCCTTTGTGTGCGCAGCCTCTCTTCTCGCTCCATCTTTCTATCCGCGACCTATTTTCGCTGTTTCTCTGCCTCTTTTCTCCCCGCGAACTCCTTCCAGTTCGCGCGGTCTTCTCTATCTCCTATTCACGCGGCCTTCTTTTTAGCCGCACGACTTCTTTCCCTCTGCTTTGTTATGCTTCTTGCTCGTGGCCTTCCTTATCGCTGGTTTGTTGACACCGTGCCTGTTGCAGAATCTCGTCTTGTGTCCACTGCGGCCTTCCTAGCCGCACGCCCTGCTTGTTGGTCGCACCGTCTAAGCTACTTGCTGTTCGCGCGGTGTAACGCCCTAAAATTTGTACCATTTAATTTCGGGTTTGTCGAGAGGGAAAATTGGTTTCTGGAAGGGGGCACACGGCGTGTCCCAGGGCGTGTCAGGCTCCAATCGACGTTTTGGTCGAGAGGTCGACGATTTTCGCTCGACAAAGTGTCGAGACAAGGCACACGGCCTAGGACACGGGCGTGTCCAAGGCCGTGTCAGTCAGTAGACAAACTTCGCTCGACGAAGTGTCGAGACGGCGCTCGACGAAGTGTCGAGACAAGGCACACGGCCTAGGACACGGGCGTGTCCAAGGCCGTGTAAGTCAGTCAACGAACTTCGCTCGACGAAGTGTCGAGACATCGCTCGACGAGGTGTCGAGACAAGGCACACATCCTAGGACACGGGTGTGTCCAAGTCCGTGTCAGGTGTCGAGGCGTGAACACGGCCTGGAGCCCAGGTGTGTTGAGGTATACATGGACAAGAACACGGGCGTGTCCAGTACCCGTGTAGTTCTCGGGTTGTTTTCAGGGCTGTGTCGTTGGAGGCACACGACCGACCACACGACTGTGTCAGTTGGGACACGGGCGTGTCGGGTAGAACACGGGCGTGTCAGATGCCCGTGTGCTATTCCAGGCGCGTCGGTTTTGGCGGCAAATGTGGACACGGCCCTGGACACGGGCGTGTGTCAGGCCGTGTTCGGCCCAGTTTTATCTTTTCAGACCCGAATCAAGGCCGTTCGTTTCTTTATTTTGGGATCCAATGGCTGGGGGTTATTCCTGATGGGATATACTCGGGATTGGACCCTTAAAACCCTCATTTCTTTTGAGTGGTTCTCTTTCTAAGTTCTAGAGAGAAGGGAGAGCAAGGAAGAAGGTGAAGTAGAGATCCGGTTGTTGGAGAGGCTTCGGTGCTCCAAATCGTGAGCCGAGTCCGGATCTGTGGAGGCTAGATCGTTGTGAAGGTTTTCATCCGACTTTTTCGTCATGGCTAGGAAGAGGAGTCGGAAGGTAACGACACTTCTCCTCTCGGTTTTAGGATGCATGTTTTAGCATCTTTTCTTTTCTAGTCTTTGGGCACCAAACACTCAAATGAGAGGGGTTTGGGTCGCCAAGGTTCAAAAGGAACCTCCGGGTCGATTGAGTCTATCCCCGACATGTTTTGCATTAGAGATCCGCTCCGTTAGTGGATTAGGCATGGTGGGTGAAGCCGTAGTCGCGACCGTTAGTCCGACTCGGTGATGTTGCATATGAGCTTTAAGGATTCGTAGAGATCCGTTGCGACAAGATGCCGTTTGTAATGTGGTGATGTTTTTCCCCTTTTTCTCTAGTGAGTACGTGTAGCCGGAACCGGACAAGGTTAGCTCCACAATGGCGGTAGATGGTTTCCTTGGTGGACAAGGTTAGCTCTGCATGAGTGGTAGATGGTTTCCTTGGTGCGCGGGAACGCTGCAGTACAAATGAGAGACTAGAGTGGAATTGTCTTGGATTGTGATGTGCCAAGGCATGGCTGTGTCTCCGTGGTCGGCTGGCTATCCCGTGATGTACATGTCATGTGTGGAGAGTGTCCCGGCGAGACTAGTCCCCTTCTGTGAGACTGACGAGAATGCCAAGCATGGGGGCAAGCCCGGGCAATGAAGCCATGAGCGGGTGGGGTCCGGCAAGGCTTCTTAGAATCGGTCAGTTGTGTTTGTTGGAATCCTGACATGAGACGTCAGAGCTTGCAGGCAAGCCCGGGTCTAAGACCTTGAGCGGGTGGGGCCTTGGCAAGAGTTCCATGTGGCGGCTTGTGTGCCGTTGGGGGAAATTGTGTTTCCCTTTTTGTTTGCGGCTTTATGCCAATGGGGAAATGGTGAGTACCCAAATGATGTGATGTTGTGCTAGATGCATACGCTTTAGGGTGCCTTGGGTGAAGCCCGGGTGTTTCATTCATGTTGCATAAGTAAGCCCCTTTTTTATTATATTCTCAACCAGTAGAGAACGTGTATGTTGTTTGAGACATCCAAGCCTGTTCTTAATGCATTTCTGGTTTATATTTATATATTGCATACGAAGTGCTGACTTGCAGGTTGGAGGGTTCCCCGGGGTCCGTTAGGGGAGGCCGGGAGGAGATGTGTTGGTTACACAGTTTGAGGTCAGCCTTTGCTGACCCACATTACTAATAATTTTTACAGGGCAAGGATCGCAAGCAGGAGCTAGTTCGTCGGCCAGAAAGGCCTAAGCCTCACGAAGTGTTCCCTTCTTTTGTGTCTCTTCTTATATGATGTTGCATGTTTGAGACTCATGTTGTCCGGCTTGCATGCTGAGGTAGAATAGGAGTGCTTATGCACTTTCATGATTGTTGTATTATGTGAGTTTGGACTCTCTTGTGTTGTAAGGCCATAAGGCCATCTTTTTACTCTTGTAGTGGTGGATAACTTCTACTCTTGCTTATGTTTCCGCTGTGTTGTGCAAAGTGTTTTGAGTGTGGGTAGTTATATCAACTTATAATACCAAAGCTGTGGCGTCCGTATGTTGTGGGGCCCCGGTCGGACCCATATTATACGGTCATTACAGGGGAGGTGTTACAATTTGGTATCAAAGCGAGGTTAGGTTCAAGGTCAGTGCGTAGAGAAGTTATCCACATAAGAGTAACGCTGGACCATGAGTGTCCTATTGTTTAAGTCTTGAGATTAGAGACTGATCCCTTATTTCTTGTTTTCTTGAAGAGTGCAAGCAACGAGGCGGGTACGTCGAGAGCAAGAGAAGAGCTTTTGGCGAGCAGTGCTACTGCTCCAGGTCTTTTGGGCATGGGTGTAAACCTGGCCGACTTCTGCCGCATGCTTGCAGAAGCGATGGTGGCAGCCCAAGCTGCAGCGGCAGCTCGGGTAGCAACCCCTGCTACACCGGACACGGCGACTGCCGTGCCAGGCGGAGAAGCCAGGCGAGTGGAGCCTTTGGCGGAAAAGGTGGTTATCGGACATGGAGACCGGCACATGAAGTATTTCCTGAGCTTCCATCCCCCGTCATTCAAGGGAGTTGGTACGCCAATGGATGCGGAGGATTGGTGGGTTCGAATTCAAGAGCTTTTGAGGGCGGCAGAGACGCCGGAAGAAAAGAAATCTGAGTATGCGACGTTCATGTTGGAAGGAGACGCCAAGTTGTGGTGGGTGAGCCATAGAGGCCGCCAGTTCCCTGGACGCAACCCATCGGTGGAGGAGTTTTGGGATGCTTTTCCAAAGAGGTACATTCCCGTTTCTACACGGTTGACACTTCAGAGGCAGTTTCTGCACCTAATGCAGCGAGACAAGACGGTGGACGAGTATGTGCAGGAGTTCACCCGTTTGAGTCGTTACGCGGGAACGACGATGACAGATGATGTAGAGAGGGATAACCTCTTCTACCAGGGGCTGAGGGAGAATCTGAGGCAACCCATCATTTCCATGAAGAGAGCTGGTTTCAATGAACTAGTTAAGGCTGCCAGGATTTTGGAAAGTGATCTGGAGCGAACCCAACGTCGTAAGGGTTTCACTCCCAAGCAAGGGGAAGGGAAGCCTCCCCAATCCCAGGGAAAGTCTAAAGGGAGTAGGTGAAGGAAAAACCCTCACACTTCCAGATCCGGCGAGAAGAGCAAGTGGACGCCTGGAGTTTCTCACTCTAGGGGACCGCCGACGTGCTACAACTGCGGTAAGGTGGGGCACATAGCTCGTGTTTGTCCTCAAGGAGGAGCGGACTATGCGCTCCGGCCCCAGTGCCGCGGAGAAAGGGAAGATGGCGGAGTCAAGCGCTTCTCGGTTCCAACCGGTGCAACCAAGGGCCTACAACCTTGGACAACAGGAAGCGATCCGCCAAACCGATGTGGTGATAGGTATGAAGAAATTTAAGTTTAAATTTTGTGTTTCATACTTTTAGACTTTTATGTGTGATGTCTATGTTGTAGGCTTCGTTTTAGTTTCCGGATACCCCGCTAGGGTATTGTTTGATACGGGAGCATCACATTCCTTTCTCGCAGAGAGCTTCATCCGAAGAATAGGAGTTGAGTCTTTCTCATCAGATGCGGAGTTGAAAGTGCGCATGCCTAATGGGTTATCCATGACCACTGGGGCCAAAGGGCGCATCTGTTGGGAGCTGGACGGAGTTGACTTCGTTTTGGTAGCAGCGATTTTACCATTGGTTGAGTTCGTTGTCATTTTGGGCATGGACTAGCTTGCAGAGCAGCGCGCCAGTATTGACTGTCTATCTAAGGTAGTGACCCTAAGGAGCAAAGGGCAGACAGAAGTCAAATTTGAGGGCCTTTGTGGAGTGGCCTATTCCCTGATTTCGGCCATGCAATTGATGTGGGCGGTTAACCAGGGTGGTGTAGCGCTTGTAGCGTTATTAGAGGTTCGTCTCTCCCAGCTATCTATTGAGGAAGTGCCCGTAGTGGCAGAGTTCATGGATGTGTTTCCGGATAAACTTCCTGGAGCGCCTCCTCGGCGGGAGATCGACTTCTCGATCGAGTTAGTGCCAGAGGCTAGGCCGGTGTCACGTCCTCCATTTAGGATGGCACCAAAGGAGTTGGCTGAACTCAAAGTATAGCTACAGGAACTGTTGGAGCAAGGGTATATTAGACCCAGTTCTTCACCGTGGAGCGCGCCGATGTTATTTGTAAAGAAGAAATACGGTAGCATGCTGCTATGCATAGACTACCGAGAGCTGAATATATTGACCGTCAAGAATAAGTATCTGATTCCTCGGATAGACGACTTGTTCGACCAATTGGTGGGGTCGGTGGTGTATTCAAAATTGGACTTGAAGTCAGGCTATTATCAGTTGCGAATTCTGGACGAGGACATGCCGAAGACTGCCTTTGGTACGAGGTACGGACACTTTGAGTTTACGGTGATACCGTTCGGGCTGACGAACGCGCCATCTGTGTTCATGGACCTTATGAATCGGGTATTTCGGGAATACTTGGATTCTTTTGTGGTTGTTTTCATCGATGACATCCTGGTGTATTCCAAATCGGAAGTGGAGCATGAGACCCACTTGAGAGTGGTCTTGCAAGTATTGAGGGAGAATCAGCTGTATGCAAAGTTCTCAAAGTGCGAGTTCTGGTTAGAGAAGGTGACATTTTGGGCCACGTGATTAGTGGGGATGGGGTGGCAGTGGATTTAACAAAAGTGGAAGCCATCAGAGATTGGCCAGTCTTGAGGACCGTGGCGGAAGTCCGAAGTTTTCTTGGACTAGCCGGGTACTATAGGAGATTCGTGGAGAATTTTTCGCGGATAGCTCTACCCCTCACCTCACTCACTCGTAAAGATCATAAGTTTGTGTGGACTCAAGAGTGCAGCCAAGCATTTGAGGCACTGAAGGAGAGACTGATGAGGGCTCCAACCCTAAGTCTACCGCAAGGGACCGAGGGATTTCAGATCTTCAGTGATGCATCAGGTTGCAGTTTGGGTTGCGTTTTGGTGCAACATGGCAAGGTAATAGCTTTTGGGTCTAGACAGCTAAAGCCTCATGAGAGGAATTACCCCGTCCATGACTTGGAGTTGGCGGAGGTAATTTTTGCGTTGAAAATATGGCGACATTATGTGTACGGTGCAAAGGTGGAGATCTTCACGGATCATAAAAGCCTGAAGTACCTCTTGGATCAAAAGGACTTGAACATGTGGCAATGCAGGTGGGTTGAGTTTCTTGGAGACGACGAGGTGGCGATTCAGTATACGCCAGGTAAAGCCAACGTGGTGGCGGATGCCTTGAGTAGAAAGTACTCGGGGCAAGGGAATTGGATCGAAGCTCACGATGAGCGGTTGGTATGGGAATGAGAGTCCCTTGGTTTGGAATGTGTGGCGAGAGGCGAGTCCAGCGTGGCTCGGTTGAACTGGATTGAAGTGCAGAATGACTTGTCCAATCGCATTCGGGAAGCAACTCGGTTGGATGTGGAGTTTCAACCATATGTGTTGAAGGCTCAAAAGGGCGAGAGCAGCGCCTGGGCAATGATTGATGGAATTCTGAGGAAGGACGGCAGGGTTTGTATACTGCAGTTCGACAAACTCCGTGAGGAGTTGATGTTTGAGGCTCACTTCACAAAGTACTCCATTCACCCGGGCTGTACAAAGATGTACTTGGATATGAAGAAATCCTTTTGGTGGCCGGGGCTGAAGCGGGACGTAGCTTTGTATGTGAATCGTTGCCAAACTTGCGCCTTGGTGAAGGTCGAATGTCAGAAGCCGGGCGGGTTCCTGAAGCCTCTTCCAATCCCGGAGTGGAAATTTGATGACATCCCCATGGATTTTGTACATGGTCTGCCTAGATCGCAGCAGGGTAATGATGCTATTTGGGTGATCGTGGATCGCTTAACCAAGGTGGCCCACTTCATCCCAAATCGGAAGGAGGACAGCGTAGAGAAGCTGGTGGAGTTGTATGTTCGCAACATTATGCGACTGCATGGGATTCCTAAGAGCATAGTTAGCGATCGAGATGGACGGTTTACGTCCAAGGATTGGGGATTGGTTCAGAAGAGTTTGGGCACGAAGCTAAAGTTCAGTACGACGTTCTATCCTCAAACTGACGGGCAAACCGAAAGAACGAACCGCACTATGGAGGATATGTTGAGAATGTGCATTCTTGACTTCGGCAAGAAGTGGGAAGATCACCTTTTCATGGTGGAATTCACGTACAATAACAGTTATCAAGCAAGTATAAAAATGGCGCCATACGAAGCTTTGTATGGGAGGCGGTGTTGAACACCGATGTCTTGGATAGAGGCGGGAGACACCAAAATTTTGGGAAAAGAGGTGGTAGTTGACCCTTGTGAGTTGGTACGGACCATTCAAGAGCGTATGAAGGTGCCGCAAGACCGGCAAGCAAAATACTTTAATGCTTGTCACAGGAAGTTGGAGTTTGTGGTAGGGGACTGGGTCTATTTGAAGATCAAGCCGTTCAAAGGCATCTCACAGATTCGCCGACTCAAGAAGTTGAGTCCAAGGTTTTTGGGGCCTTTCGAAGTCGTTGAACGAGTGGGAGAAGTAGCCTATCGGTTGGCGCTGTCCGCGGAGCTGAGTGGATTGCATGATGTCTTCCATGTCTCCGTCTTGAGGAAAGCCTTGGTGGAGGCTAGTGTGGTGATTGAGCCGCCATCGGTGCCAATAGAGGAAGACTTGAGGACGCGAATCCGTCCAATTGCTATAGAGGATTCAGAGACGCGGAAGTTGCAGAATAAAGAGGTTAAACTTGTGAAAGCCCGATGGGACAACTGCGGTCGTGAGGAGCACTCTTGGGAACGAGAGCAAGCCATGCTAGAAGAGTATCCAGAACTCTTCATGTCAGGTACCATTTAAGTTTTGTTCCCTTTGTGTTGTAATTTCGGGACGAAATTCTTTTAAGGGGGAGAGAGTTGTAA
This sequence comes from Platanthera guangdongensis, assembly GCA_039583875.1. Classification (NCBI taxonomy): domain Eukaryota; kingdom Viridiplantae; phylum Streptophyta; class Magnoliopsida; order Asparagales; family Orchidaceae; genus Platanthera; species Platanthera guangdongensis. Next base: position 1,912,883 of record CM077149.1, on the reverse strand, counting down.
CGCCCCAAAATTTGTACCATTTAATTTCGGGTTTGTCGAGAGGGAAAATTGGTTTATGGAAGGGGGCACACGGCCTGGGACACGGGCGTGTCCCAGGGCGTGTCAGGATCCAGTCGACGTTTTGGTCGAGAGGTCGACGATTTTCGCTCGACGAAGTGTCGAGACAAGGCACACGGCCTAGGACACGGGCGTGTCCAAGACCGTGTTAGTTAGTCGACGAACTTCGCTCGACGAAGTGTCGAGACGGCGCTCGACAAAGTGTCGAGAAAAGGCACACGGACTAGGACACGGGCGTGTCCAAGGCCGTGTCAGTCAGTCGACGAACTTCGCTCGACGAAGTGTCGAGACATCGCTCGACGAGGTGTCGAGACAAGGCACACGACCTAGGACACGGGCATGTCCAAGGCCGTATCAGGTGTCGAGGCGTGAACACGGCCTGGAGCCCAGGCGTGTTGAGGTAGACTAGGCAAGGACACGAGCGTGTCCAGTACCCGTGTAGTTCTCGGGTTGTTTTCGGAGCTGTGTCGTTGGAGGCACACGGCCGACCACACGGCCGTGTCAGTTGGGACACGGGCGTGTCAGGTAGAACATGGGCGTGTCGGATGCCCGTGTGTTGTTCCAGGCGTGTCAGTTTTGACAGCGAATGGGGGACACGGCCCTGGACACAGGCGTGTGTCAGGCCGTGTTCGGCCCAGTTTTATCTTTTCAGACCCGAATCAAGGTCGTTCGTTTCTTTATTTTGGGATCCAACGGCTGGGGGTTATTCCTGATGGGATATACTCGGGATTGGACCCTTAGAAACCCTCATTTCTTTTGAGTGGTTCTCTTTTTAAGTTCTAGAGAGAAGGGAGAGCAAGGAAGAAGGTGAAGTAGAGATCCGGTTGTTGGAGAGGCTTCAGTGCTCCAAATCACGAGACGAGTCCGGATCCGTGGAGGCTAGATCGTTGCAAAGGTTTTCATCTGGCTTTTTCGTCATGGCTAGGAAGAGGAGTCGGAAGGTAATGACACTTCTCCTCTCGGTTTTAGGATGCATGTTTTAGCATCTTTTCTTTTCTAGTCTTTGGGCACCAAATACTCAAATGAGAGGGGTTTGGGTAGCCAAGGTTCAAGAGGAACCTCCGGGTCGATTGAGTCCGTCCCCGGCATGTTTTGCATTAGAGATCTGCTCCGTTAGTGGATTAGGCATGGTGGGTGAAGCCGTAGTCGCGACCGTTAGTCCGACTTGGTGATGTTGCATACGAGCTTTAAGGATTCGTAGAGATCTGTTGCGACAAGATGTCATTTGTGATGTGGTGATGTTTTTCCCCTTTTTCTCTAGTGAGTACGTGTAGCTGGAACCGGACAAGGTTAGCTCCACAATGGCGGTAGATAGTTTCCTTGGTGGACAAGGTTAGCTCCGCATGAGTGGTAGATGGTTTCCTTGGTGCGCGGGAACGCTGCAGTACAAATGAGAGACTAGGGTGGAATTGTCTTGGATTGTGATGTGCCAAGGCGTGGCTGTGTCTCTGTGGTCAGCTGGCTATCCCGTGACGTACATGTCAAGTGTGGAGAGTGTCCCGGCGAGACTAGTCCCCTTCTGTGAGACTGACGAGAATGCCAAGCATGGGGCAAGCCCGGGCAATGAAGTCATGAGCGGGTGGGGTCCGGCAAGGCTTCTTAGAATCGGTCAGTTGTGTTTGTTGGAATCCTGACATGAGACGTCAGAGCTTGCAGGCAAGCCCGGGTCTAAGACCTTGAGCGGGTGGGGCCTTGGCAAGAGTTCCATGTGGCGGCTTGTGTGCCATTGGGGGAAATTGTGTTTCCCTTTTTTTTTGCGGCTTTATGCCAATGGGGAAATGGTGAGTACCCAAACAATGTGATGTTGTGCTAGATGCATACGTTTTAGGGTGCCTTCGGTGAAGCCCAGGTGTTGCATTCATGTTGCATAAGTAGGCCACTTTTATTATATGCTCAACCAGTAGAGAACGTGTATGTTGTTTGAGACATCCAAGCCTGTTCTTAATGCATTTCTGGTTTATATTTATATATTGCATACGAAGTGCTGACTTGCAGGTTGGAGGGTTCCCCGGGGTCCATTAGGGGCGGCCGGGAGGAGATGTGTTGGTTACACAGTTTGAGGTCAGCCTTTGCTGACCCACGTTACTAATAATTTTTACAGGGCAAGGATCGCAAGCAGGAGCTAGTTCGCCGGCCAGAAAGGCCTAAGCCTCACGAAGTGTTCCCTTCTTTTGTGTCTCTTCTTATATGATGTTGCATGTTTGAGACTCATGTTGTCCGGCTTGCATGCCGAGGTAGACTAGGAGTGCTTATGCACTTTCATGATTGTTGTATTATGTGAGTTTGGACTCTCTTGTGTTGTAAGGCCATAAGGCCATCTTTTTACTCTTGTAGTGGTGGATAACTTCTAGTCTTGCTTATGTTTCCACTGTGTTGTGCAAAGTGTTTTGAGTGTGGGTAGTTATATCAACTTATAATACCAAAGTTGTGGCGTCCGTATGTTGTGGGCCCCCGGCCGGACCCATATTATACGGTCATTACAGGGGAGGTGTTACACGCGGCCTGTCTCTACTCGCGCGGCTTCTCTTCCATGGCTCTTTTTGGAACCTCTACTTCCACCTCCTCCTCTAAGCCGTCCGCCTTGGCGGTCACATCATCAGGTAGTGCCCATGTGGTTACTCAAGATAAATGGCTAATAGACTCTGGTGGGACTAATCAAATGACGGACAATCCTCAGTGCTTTTATCTCCTAGAAACACATGATCGTTTGCCCCCGGTCCTCGTTGCAGATGGCACTCCCTCCCCGTTCCATGGGACATAAGTGGTTCATATCACTCCGTCTCTTCTCTTGGCAGACACTCTCTATGTGCCCAAGTTTTCATACAATTTATTGTCGGTTATCTCTTTATGCAAGCAACTTCAGTGCTCCGTCGCATTCACTCCAACCTCTTATTCTTTTCAGGATCCGAGCTCCCAACAGACGATTGCTACTGGGACTGAGAGCGGCGACCTCTACTTCCTCGACAACGTTTCTGCCCTGTCCGCCTTCTCCTTCTCCTCTACAAAGCTTCTACAGTAGCATCTCCATCTTGGTCATTCTCCTTCATGGCTTCTTCATCAGCTTCTGCCCCACCTCCCTTCGCACAGTTCTCCTCTCAACCGCGACGCTTGTCAGCTTGGCAAGCATCACCGTTCCTCCTTCCTGCCAAAGCAAGGTCATGGCTCTACCCATATGTTTAATCTCATTCACTCTGATGTCTGAGGTCTTACTCTTACCCTAACCATTGGTTGGGGTAGTTATTATTTTGTTACCTTTATTGAAGACTTTTCTATATGTACTTGGGTGTATCTCTTGCGAGATCGCTCTGAATTATTTAATGTATGAACATCTTTTTATCATTTAATTCAAAATCAGTTTGGTGTTTCAATTAAAATTCTTTGCTCTGATAATGCTAAGGAGTATATTAGTCAAGCTTTTCCATCTTTCTGTATGCAACATGGGATTTTTCATCAAGCTAGTTGTGACTATTCCTCACAACAAAATGGCGTGGCGGAACGCAAAAACCGTCACCATCTTGATATCGCTCGCACTCTGATGACGTAGATGCATGTCTCTCGCTCCTATTGGGGCTATACAATTCTCATTTCCTACTATCTCATCAATCACATTCCCTCCATATTTCTCCACGATAAAACCTCATTCTCTATTCTTTATCCGGACAAGGATCCTTTTCATATCCCTTTATGTATCTTTGGGTGCACAGCTTTTGTGCATGCTCCCTCCGCCACCCGTGATAAACTCTCCCCTCGCTCCACCGAATGTGTCTTTCTGGGTTACTCTACAACTCAGAAAGGATATTGTTGTTTTGACCCCATTCTTCGAAAGCAGTTCGTCTCCGCCGACGTTACCTTCATCAAGAATGCTCCCTATTTCTCAAACGACTCCTCTCTCTTCACCATCAAGAATGTTCCTGCGGCTTCTGATTCTCCTACTATTCCCTCCAACCCATCGACCCCTACCGAGGTTTTTCCACCTCCACCATCTCCATCGTCTCCTCCTCTCTCTTCACCTCTGCTATCTCCCTCTTCTCTGTCGTCGTCGCTTTCTACTCCTGGGCCAGCCCTCTTCGCTACGGATGCTCCGGATGCTGAGGTACCCACTGACTTAGATCTTCCCATTGATCTTCGCAAAGTGGTTCGGGCGTGTATCCAGCACTCGCTTGTTATTGTTGTCTCCTATGATCGTCTTACCCCTTCTCGCAAGGCTTTTGCACTGGCTATCTCTGCCACTGCCACCCCCCGTTCCTACCAAGAGGCCCTTACTGTTCCTCATTTTGGAAGGCTGTCATGGATGAGGAGATTGCTACTCTCACTAAATGGGGTATGCAGACCCTTATTCCTCCTCCCTTCGACACAAATGTTGTTGGCTGTCGCTGAGTCTTTATGGTGAAGTTCAGCGCGGACGACAGTATGGATCGTTACAAGGCTCGCCTTGTTGCCAAAGGCTTTACCTAGACTTATGGTGTCGACTATTTTGACACTTTCTCTCTGGTTGCTCATCTCAGTGCCATCAGGGTCCTCCTCTCTATGGCTGTAAACAGGGATTGGCCCATTTCCTAACTAGATGTCAAGAATGCTTTTCTATGTAGGGATCTTCAGGAGGATGTCTCCATAGAGCAACCTCCAGGGTATGTTGTTCAGGGGGAGACACAGTTATGCCGACTAAAGAAGACTATTTATGGCCTAAAGTAAAGCTCTTGGGCTTGGTTTGACAAGTTTAGCGGGATTGTGGTGACAGTGGATTTTATGAGAAGTTCTGTCAATCACTCTTTATTTGTTCGCAAAACCTCCCTAGGTTTGGTGGTTCTTACGGTATATGTGGATGATATTTTTCTCACTTGAGATGACCAGGCTGGGATAACCTTAACAAAAAAGCATCTTCAGCAATACCTGTTCACAAAGGATATGGGCTCTCCAAAATACTTTATGGGGATAGAAATATCTCGGAAGCCCAATTCCTTAGTCCTCTCCCAACACAAGTATGCTCTTGATTTGCTTAAAGAGGCAGGGTTAACTGGGGCTAAACCTGTCTGATGCCCCATGGCGACTAGAGAAGATAATACTTGGACGGATGACTCTCCTCCTCTTTCAAATGTTACGAGGTATAGACGTCTGGTTGGTAAGCACATATATCTCAGGGTGACCAGATCCGACATCTTTTATGTTGTAAGCAAGGTTAGCCAATTCATGCAAGCTCCTAGGGAGTGTCATCTACAGTCTGCCCTGAGAATATTGTAGTATGTTAAATCAGCGCCTGGGAAAGGACTACTCTTTCAGAAGAATGATCACTTGAGAATTGAAGAGTACTCAGATTCGAGCTATGCTGATGACAAAGGAGACCACAAGTCAACATCGGGCTTTTGCACCTTTCTGGGGGGAAACCTTGTGAGCTGGAAGAGCAAGAAACAGTCTGTCGTCTCCAAGTCCAGTGCAGAAGCAGAATATCAAAGTATGGCGTCGACCACATATGAGTTGAAGTGGTTATGGGATCTCATGCTTGACTTAGGAGAGGTCTACAACTATCCTCTACCTATATTTTGTGATAATAAGGCCGTTATATACATGTCCAAGAATCCGGTCTTCCATGAGAGAACAAAGCACATTGAAGTCGACTGTCACTTTATTCGGGAAGAGTTTTTGAAGGAACAAATTTGTACTCCATTCGTCACCTTCGATAAAGAGTTGGCTGATATTTTCACCAAGCCGGTGTCCGCCTCTTTTTTCCACATTTGTGATAAGCTGGGCATGATCGATATATATGCTCCAACTTGAGGGAGAGTATTGCAGTATGGAGACCTGGCGGTCTGGCATTCTGACTCTGGCGAATTGAAGACCGTGCAGTCTGACGGTTTCTCTCCATCAGTTTGGTTGTCAGACTGTTGCTGTTTGGTGTCCGGGGGATCTGACGATTTGTCTCAAGCAACTTGGAGATCGGGCGGTCTGGCGCTCTCCTATGGCGGCTTGTTCTCTCCTTCTAGTGGTTGTCGGGCGGTTAGCCTATTCGTCTAACCGCGCGACCTGTTCGGCTTGTTTTCTTGTTAAACTGCTTATACCTGTAATTATTTAGTCTCACCTTGCTTATTTGTAATCTCTTTCATCTCCTCCATTTTATAAAAGGGAGGTCATACCTTTGTAATACACAACTTTTTGAATAATAAAATTTTTGTTATTCCAATTTCTGGTTTCTTCTTGTCTGCTCGCATAGATAACAATATTCAACCAAAGAAACACAGACACACATATAATTATGATATAACATATTAAATCTGATAAATGAGAAAGTTTAAAGCATGCCACAATAAATAATCTACATTTAAAAGCCTTTAGGAACCTATAACTTTAAAACATTACTTAGGTTTAGGTTCCTTAATTACAATGCCCCCCCCCAAATTTCTTTGCAACCTTCTCTACAGCCTCCTTCTTTTTCTGTCTTTGTCTTTCAAAGTAGTTGTAGGGTTTTGGATTGTATCTGCAGGGTTCTAAGGCATCTACTGATAGAGTTCCAGCCAGCTTGTCTCTTCTGAACTTCCTCTTAATCTCTGCATGCTTCTCTTATTTAACCCTTTCTAGAGAACTGTACAGCTTGCATCTTTCTGACTTGTTCTCTTTGATTTGATTTCAGGCACCCAGAATGATGATCTTGGAGGTTGGGCTTCACTACACAAAATCTGGCATTGCTTCCAGCTCTTCTTTGTGCCTCTTTTTCCTCAGCCTTATGTACTCGTCATCATTAACAACTTCTTTCCCCTTGCCCTTTGATAGATATTGAGTGATGAGGCTGAATGCATCTTCATCATCAGGAACTGCAGCTTCAACATCATCTTCAGTATCAACTCCAACTTCATCTTCAGGAACTGCAGGCTCATCATACTGGATGACATCTAGGCCCAATGATTCCCTAATCACATTCGAGGTCCCGATATTATGGTCTCCACTAGCCTTTATCATTGCTCTCTACCACTTTATGACTTATTCTGTAATTGAATTACTCGGGAATTCCTTGGAGGAGGTTATCTTCTCGTCCTGATGGTTTATACTAGTTGTGATGTGATTCTTGACTTCCAATATATAATCATTTAAGATTTGGGTGCAGACATCCATTCTTATTTCAATGATTTTCTTGTGCTCTTCCATGTTGGTTTTTATTACATTATGGACCATCTACATGTTTTAAGTAGTGATGCATTGGTTTTGGATGATATCTGCCTGTACCTTTTGAATTTGATCAAGTTGAAGTGATTTGTAGGATCAAGCGCATACCCAACTGTTCCAAAAGCCCGGACTGTTGGAATGGGTGCTACTTAATTTCTTAAATAAGTAGTAGAGCGCTAAGGATCAAGTGAAGGAACGCCGGACCCAACAATCCCCCCGACATCCAGCACAACCCGTCGGCTCAGAGGTGGGGTTACCACATGGCCCACATGGCTCAAAAGTGGGGTTACCACATGTCCACAGTTGCCTGACCTGCCGGACCCACACAGGTAGAAGGGAAAAATCTGGATTTAATAGCGCCCCGGTCTTGAACCTGTGACCCCCTCTGATACCAAACATAGGATCAAGTGCATACCCAACTGTTCCAAAAGCCCAGACTGTTGGAAAGGGTGCTACTTAATTTCTTAAATAAGTAGCAGAGTGTCATGGATCAAGTGAAGGAACGTTGGACCCAACATGATTTGTGGTCGATAACAAGGGCAGCTCTCATAAAGAATCTGACATTATTTTTTAGCAAGTTTACTTCAAATCTGATTGAGGAAATCTCAGAAGTTAGGTCCTTCCTTTTGTTGAAACCGACAATTAGGTCTCTATGGAGTTCACCCTTGGGTAAGGGGTGATCGCACAATTACTTCTCTCCCGCGAGCCAAACGACTAAGGAAATGGAATAGGGAACGGACTCAAGGGCTCGGCGTGGAGGTCCCACCACACACTCGGAAGATCTTAGTGTGCTTCCCCTCCTTAGCCAAATGTCAAGCTAAGGATACCTCAGAAAGCGCAAGAAGACCGGGGCACAAGAAAAACGTCCCTTCTGAGGTACCCCCTTGGGTCTATTTTTAGTTTTCTGAAAATGGTCTGCAAATATCCAACCTCTGTTGTTCTAAACAACTATATGCAGCCAAAAGTGGCCTGCCAACAACGTGACTATGTTGTACTGAAAAGCTATTTGCACCCCTAGCAAGGGCATCCAGTTAATTTTGCCTCTGGCCCCATGGGGCGTGTTTCTCAAACACAGGGTCAACTCGCCACCTTGGTGGGCGGACGCGGCCTAGCTCCTGCAGCTCGCCTTCCATACTTAGGCGAGCGCGAGCCGGGCCGCTGTGGCTAGCCTGCCCTTATTCGGAGGCGGGCTGGCGATAAGGTCGCCTATGCGAGAGCGGGCTGGATAGAATGGCTCGCGCTCGCGCAGCTCGCTCGCCTAGCTTTGGCGAGGGTGAGCCAGCCGTCTGGATTCGCCCATCGGTTATTCTGATGCAGCCTGGTTGCTCTAGCTCACTCTCCTGGCCTCGTGAACCCACTCTACGAACATGGGGTTGTACACAATCCCCGCTCTTTTTGAGCATGATAAAGCTTGGAAAGAATCATCCAACCCCAAGTGTTCGGTGAGTGCTTTGTTGAGCTGGAGAGAATCTTTTGGTGGGTCCCACCAGTATGCTATAAATATGCCTTCGGGAAAAATCTCGCCTTTCTTTAACCTCCCTTGCGAACTGTAGCTCAACGATGCTTGTTTCTGAAGAGATGCGAGCGCGCCTAGCGACCGCGAGGGAGGGGACATGGGAGGAGGTTCTTAATGCTGCCCCATTGTTGGCATGCAGATCGCCCGACCCCCTCTTTAGGCCGAAGAAAGGGAAGATGGTCAGGCAGTCTCCTGCGAACGACCCCCTGGGTCCAGCTCGGCGGCCGGTGCCGAGGTCGCCCATGAGGTATGCAGACCTCCTGTCTGATTTGCCATTCTGCCTCTGATTTCTTTTTCTGCAGGAGACTCCTTGCGGAGATGGAGGCGATGGAGGGGACCTGGGTCATTTCCTCCCACTAATAACTCAGTGGGCCGCCAGCCCTTCGGCCAAGGGGCATGCCCTCCGGTAATTTTCCAGTCACCAATTCCCCCTAGGCTGGGGAAATCCTTCGCAGTTCTTGAAGGAGGGCTCTTTCAGGGCGGCCGAGCACCTCCCGGCCATCTGCCGACGCTGGAGACGTGCCGACTCCCGGTGAGTTTGTATTCTTTCCTGTTTATGACTGATTGCTTTTTCTGATCTTTCCCTCTGTAGGCTTTAATGCAATATCCTCCTCCGACGTCGACTTCAGCGAGGGGTATTAGCCCCCCCCCCCCTTATACGGATCATATCTCGAAAAATCTGGGCGACCCACTGGATGTTGAAGGGATGAAGAAGCGGGTGACGCGGCTATATCAAAAACAATCCCTGCTACTATATGAGGTCTGCAACATGGCAGACGAGGACGAGGCCGAGGCAGAGGAGAGATTCACAGTTCTGGAGGGCATGAAGCTCCCAGCTGACGGGGATGAAACTACTTCTTCGGGGGTGCACATCACGCGGGCAGAGGAGCGGCTTAGGCATGTCATAGAGCAGGTTGACCTGGCCCAGCGGGAATTAACGGCGGTTCGCGAATACTTATATCCTCGTGTGCCACCTCGATCCGGGACGCAGGGGTGGAGCAGGTGGAAGTGGATCCAGTACTGAGCCACCTTCTCCTTCCCCGCTACCAATCGCCAGGCCCGGGTCACACCTGCATCCTAGACCAACTCATGTAATAGGGCAGTGAAATTTCTCTTTCTTCAAGACATCGAACTCTTGCTTGTAATTATTTGAGACCTCTCGCCTGCCAATGGGCTTTTTTCGCTGCACATTACTTTTATGATTTCACTGCTTAATTTTCTCTGGGCTAGTGTGAACGAGATGCTCTTGCCCACCTACCTCTTCTTCAAGCGGGTGCGAGGTTGTTGAACCGGCTCGCCCACCCCGACTACCTAGTATTGGCGGGAGCGAGTCGAGCATCCGCCGAACGCGAATCGAAGCAGCCCGCCTACTGCATTTGGCGGGTGCGAATCGCGGCTCTCCCGCCTCTTGGGCGGACGAGAGTGACCGCAGCTCGCTGTCGAATAATCTTTGTGGCACAACAGCAAGCTGGTAGGAATCCGCGGTGGGTTCGGAAGTCAAAGCATATGGACACATTTTGTTATCCGCACTTTTCCCGCCGACGGGACATTTTCCCGACCTTTTTTCTTCCTATAAATAGGCTCTGCCGACCTTTTCTTACCTACCACATTTAAGACTTCTGTTCCTTCTCCACTTCCTGCAACTCCCGACTCGCCCGCTCCCTGCGAGAACTACAGTGTCCCGCTTAGCAATCTGTCTGCGAGATGGGCGGTGGCGGCGACGATGCAGATGGGTGGAGCAAGTGCGTCTGGACTTTCTCAGAACACAACTTCTCCTACGACACCATTTCCGAAGGCGAATTCTTTGATGCGATCGGCGACTACATCCCGCCAGGATTCGTGGTGAGGTGACCCGGGGAGGGAGAAAAATCAACGACCTCTCAAGAGAGGAACTCGCATCCCTACGGCGCACTTCGATGCGGGCCTCCGGCTTCCCCTATGGTCCGAGTTCTGCCAAACACTGAATACTTCGGGGACGTCCTCGTTCAGATGACCCCTAACTCTATTAGGATCGTGGTCGGGTTCGCCTGCTTCATGCAGGATGAGCGGATCAAGTTCAGGTCCGCGATCTTCCGCAAGCTGTTCTCCTTCCGGGAGAACAAAGACGAGACTGCCTACTTCTCCAGCAATCACATCAAAGTGCGGGAGACAGTCAACAAGAGTCACAACTGGCTGAATAAGTGCGTTTTCGTCAAGGGGGACTTCGACAACATCCCTTTCTCGCCAGTCCATCTTAGCGAGGCGAGCTACCGCCCCCTAGCCTGGGGGGCCATGAAGCTGAGCTGTGCGGGTTCTTCGCAGGGAAGAACTTTGAAGTCGCATTCTGCGCAGTAACTTGGACAACCTCACCCCCATCCCGCCCTAGGGAGGTAATCTACTCGCACTTCTTTCTTTTTACTTTTATTTTCCTGTCATAACTCTCTCCCTACAGGCGGGCGGTACATTCCCCTTCACCCTCCCTATGAGAGTGCGCGAGTCACTTCCGGCGAGCTCGCCCGCACCGAGGTCACGGCCGCCGCGCATCGCAAGACCCTAGCCTCTGCCGTCTAGAAGCGGCCTAGCCGTGAACAGTCTCTACCGCCGCCCAAGAAGCCAAAGACCGCGGGCGGTGCACCTACCGTTGTCTAGAGGAAAAGCAAGGCCCCGGTGGTCCAGCCAACCGAAGATCTCGCCCCCGCGACCGCCTCGAACAGCTGCTCCCATGGCGAGGTGGCCGACACCTCCAGGTCGCAAGGAGAGAAGCAACTCGCTGTTAAGCCAATACCGAGAGGGCACCACAACTTTGGCCTCGGCGAGCGGCCCTTGGAGGAGCTCGACGTTCCCCTCCTTCAGTGGGAAAAGGAGGCGAACTAGGCCATCATCTCTACCCTGCTGCTGAGCTGGTTAGAACAGGAATTCAGGAAACCATCAGTGGGGAGTCCTACAACTTCTCATTCGGCCTTTATGCGCGGGAAGTCACCGCGATCTATGACGAGGAGGCCACGCGGGTGCTTGTTCATGAGAGCGTGTGGGCTCAGCTCCGCAGTCTGGAGCTGGACCACATGATGGTTAGGAGGTGTACGCAGCTGGAGCGGAACGCTCCCTCGCTCCAGAAGCTTGTTGATGAGAAGGAGAAGGCCCACCATCTTGCCCAAGAGGAAGCGGAGCACCAAAAGAAGAGGGCAGACGCGGTTGATGTCGTCCTCACCGGGTACCTGGGAGGAGTGGTATGTCCCGCAACTCTCACCTATTGCTTTGAGATTGCTTCCTCTTTTCTCAAGTTCGTTTTATCCCTTCTCACAGGATGCGGCGATGGCTAAGCATCTAGGCTTCCAGATCGCCACCTTTGAGAAGGAAAAGGAGGCGTTACAAGAGCGGGTGCGGTAGTTGAAAGCTACAGTCGCTGCTCCGCCGCCCTCTAGCAGCGGCTGTCAACTCGCACACTACCCCGAATATGAGCTGGAGGAGATGATGTAGAAGAATGCCGCTAAGGCTGTGAAGTATACTATCCAAATGCTGCAGCGGACAATCACGAGTGAAGGTGCGGGTCTTTCGGCGAGCGAGGTGGTACCGGAAATATTTCTTCCGGTCCCGAAGCCATGGGACAAGTCCTACCAGCCCCTCTAGGAGGACTTGCCACCCGGGAGCTCGCCTCGCTGAACCCCCCATGTCGAGCTTATTTTGTGTAAATTTTTTTGTCTATGTTATAATGTACACACGGGCTGAGTCCCCAACTTATAATTTCTGTAATTAATGAAACATGCTTTCCTGAAGTGCTCTCCTTTGCTTGTGATATTGTTTCTTCAAAGTGTTCCAACTGTTTTCCCTGCGTTCCTGCGGCCCAGTTCGGCCCACTTGCTCGCTGCCTCCGGACCTGTGTCTCGTTAGCGAGTTCACGCGTCCATTCAGGACTTAGCTTAGGAAATATATGGGTCTTAGTTAGCTGAACCACGAATGATGACTTGTTTCTTCAGTCCGGATTCTCCTCGCTGCCCGCGAGATAGAGGGAGTGGGCCGGATCGGCTTGCACCCGAGCTGCCTGGCTTCACGCGAGCTGGGCCCCATGAGGTCATGACGCGGCCTGAGTTCTCGCGACCTCGGTCGTTTTTCGGGTCTTAGATGATTACGTTGGTCCCGAGAACTTGCCTCGCTGAACCATAGTCTTGGCTCGCCGACCCGCCAGGATCTCGACTAGCTCACCGACCTACCGAGCTCATCCTATCAACCCTACAATTTTTGTCTCTAAAGTTCGAGTGTCTGGGTCCAGGCTTTAGACATCATCACGTTCACTGAGACGCCCTTTCCTGCCAGCCAGTTAGGAGTCTAGGCAGACTCTCTCGAGTGACATCTAGCCCTGCCAGCTAGATGAGAGCCTAACAACGGGATCTGCTCTGGGTCTGGGTAGACTCTCTCGGGTGACATCCAGCCCTGCTAGCTAGATGAGAGTCTGGCAGCGGGATCTGCTCGGGGTCTGGGTAGACTCTCTCGAGTGACATCCTGTAACACCCCAAATTTGAGGAACCAGAGCAGTTCGACGAAATTCTGGGATCGTTGAAGGCCTTTCGACGAAAGTTGAACTGTGGCCGTTCGATGAAAGTCGAACTGGGGCCGTTCGATAAAAGTCGAACTCAGGGCCATTCATCGAGCTGTGGGCCATTCATCGAGCCGAGGGCCAGTCATCGAGCTGAGGGCCATTTGTCGAGCTGAGGGCCATTCATCAGACTCAGGGCCCTTCATCGAACTCAGGTCGTTCGACGAATTTTGAGCAGTTCGACTAATTGCTGAAATGCGGGTTTTGTAGGTCGATTTCTTAGCTGTTCAATTTAACATCAAAGTTGATCCTGAGCCCCAGGATCATCTGACTAAAGGGCTTTAGTAGGGCTGAAGGGTTCTCTCCCTCATTTGTTCTCATTTTGGAGTTTTGAGAGAGAGAGATATTTCGGAGGAGGAGGAGAGGGGCTTTCTCCTCCATTGACGGAGCTTCAGAGCTCCGATCATCGTTTCGAGGCCAGATCCGTGAAGAGGACGCGAAGGCCCTCATTTTCATTTGTGCAAGACAAGTGTTTCATTGCTAGAAAGAGGAGTTGAAGGGTAACAACACTTCTCCTCTCAGTTTTAGGATGCGTGCATGACATCTACACTTTTCTTGTTTTCTTTCCAGCATTCTAGGCACCGGATCTCTCAAGTGAGAGGGATTTGGGTTGTCATGGTTCAAGAGGAGCCACCGGGTCAATTGTGTCCGTCCCCAACATGATATTGCATTAGAGATCTGCTCCGTTAGTGGATTAGGCATGGTGGGTGAAGCCGTAGTCGCGACCGTTAGTCCGACTCGATGATGTTGCATTGCGAGTCTTAAGGATTTTGTAGAAATCCGTTAGCGGCAAGAGACTGTTTGTGATGATGTTTTTCCCCCCTTTCTCGTGTGAGTACGTGTGGCAGGAACCAGACCGAGTGGAAATTAGAGTACACGCGGGGGCACGGGGATGGTATGGTACAAGTGTTGGAATAGGGTGGGAATAATCTGGGATTGTGATGTGACAATACGTGGTTTGTCTCTATAGTCGGCTGGCTAGCACGTGATATTGCAAGGTCACGTATAGAGAGTGTCCCGACGAGACAAGTCCCCTTCTATGGAATTGATGAGAACACCAAGCTTATGACAAGCCTGGATGATACTAGCTGGGTCACGTTGGGTCTCCTTCGGTGGACTTGGTCCCGATTTTGGAGCCGGGTCTGGGTCGTCGTGAACGGGTGGGGTCTAGCAAGGGTTCTTAACATTAATTTGTTTCTTTGAATGGCGGAACCCTGACGTGAGAAGTCAGAGTTTGCAGGCAAGCACGAGTTTTGAGACCCACAAGCGGGTAGGGCCTTGGCAAGAGTTCCGTGTGGCGTCTTGTGTGTCGTTGGGGGAAATTAGAGTACCCATGTGTTTGTGGCTTGAACGCCGATGGGGAAATCAAAAGTACCTGATTTGATGATGATGTGTTAGAAGTATACACTTTAGGGTGACTTGGGTGAAACCCAGGATTTCATTCATGTTGCATTGTATGCCCCCTTTATTACTTGCTCAAATTAGAAACATGTTTGTTGCTTGGGACATCCAAACCTATTTAAAGCTTTATATGTTTATGTATATTACATACGAAGTGCTGATCTGCAGGGTGAAGGAGTGCCCCAGGGTCCGCTAGGGACGGCCGAGAGGAGATGTGTTGGTTACACAGTTGAGGTCAGTCTTTGCTGACCCACGTTACGACAAATATTTACAGGTCAAGGATCGCAAGCAGGAGCAAGCTCGTCGGCCAAAAATGTCTAAGCCTCATGAAGTGAACCTTTATCTGCTTATGTTTTGATGCTGTGATATGATCCTTGAGTTGTAATCCGGCTTGCATGCCGAGGTATCCTAGGAGTGCTTCTGCACATTGATATGATTATTATTCAGTTTTGGACTCTTGTTATGTAAGGTCTTAAGGCCATTTTGATACTTCTGGTTTGGTGGATAACTTCTAGTTTTGTTTGTTTGTTTCCGTTGTTTTATTTTGAGTTTTGAGTTGGGTAGACTTATATCATCTTTTAATGCTTAAGCTGTAGCATCTGTATGTTGTGGGGCCCCGACCGTACCTATGTTATATGGTCATTACAGAGGAGGTGTTACACATCCAGCCCTGCCAGCTAGATGAGAGCCTGACAACGGGATCTCTTTGGGGTCTGGGTAGACTCTCTTGAGTGTCATCCAGCCCTGTCAGGTAGATGAGAGTTTGGCAATGAGATCTTCTCAAGATCTGGGTAGAGTCTCTTGAGTGACATCCAGCCCTGCCAGCTATATGAGAACCTAGCAGCGAGATCTGCCTAGAGTCTGGGTAGACTCTCTCGAGTGACATCCAGCCCTACCAGCTAGATGAGAGCCTGACAGTGGGATCTGGTCGGGGTCTGGGTAGACTCTCGAGTGCCATCCAGCCCTGCCAGTTAGATGAGAGCCTGGCAGCGAGATTTTCTCGGGGTCTAGGTAGACTCTCCCGAGTGAAATCCAGCCCTGCCACCTAGATGAGAGCCTAGCAGCAGGATCTGCTCAGGGTCTGCTAAGTGAACTATTCACCCGCTCATATGAATCATTGTAGGAGAATTGGCATATCAAGAAGCTTTATTAGAAAAAGGACATCACTTATATGACTCAAGGGTAAAAACGCTTCAAGTCATCATCGCTCTAGGTGTGACTTAGGGTCTCGCCCTCCACATTCTGGAGGCGATACCCTCCTGATTTCAATGTTTTTTTATAATGTATGGAAAGGCCCTACCAAATCCTTCCCTCAGATGGCGAAGGGCCAAGGGGTCGTGATACTCCTGAGCCGCTGAGCCGGTTGAATTTGGAGGGGGTCAAACGGTTGACACTTGTGACATTTCTTTGTAAATTCTGCGGCATCCCGGCTTAGGGTCGGCCAGAAGTACCCTTGTCGGACTACCCTTCCCTCCAGGGTTCTACTTCCCAAGTGGCTTCCACACTCCCCTGAATGGACCTCCTCCAAAATTCTCTGGACCTCCCTCTTGGCCACACATCGTGTCAGCATCCCCGAGAGGGTCTTTCTGTACAACTGCTCATCACGCATGAGATAATATGCCAACTTATGCTTGAACTTCTTCTTATCCGTCCCTTCTAGGAACTCCCATGTGGATATGAACGCTGCGAAAGGGTCCATCCATGAGGGGTGTTGGTCCACCTCCATCAGCTCCCCTTCTTGGATGGACGGGCGGAATAGGTCGGTGATGGTACCCCCCCCCCCACTCTAGGACCATGCTTTGTCAGTTGATCAACCTACTCATTCTCCTCCTGCTGCACATGTCAGATAGAGAAGGTCTGGAACATGTCGATAACCCCCTTCACCTTCGTCAAGTATAATTGAAGAGTTGGTTCCCTTGCCTCGAGATCCCTGTTGATCTGAGAGGATACCACCATGGAGTCGGTGAGGACCTCCACATCTTGCACCCCAGCTCCCTGGCTAGGCACAACCCTGCTATCATGACCTCATACTCAGCATGTTTATTAGTTATGGGAAAGTGCACCACCACTGTTTGTTTGATTCTTGTTCCCTGGGGGCTCTCCAAGATTACCCCCAAGGGAATGCCTTCCCGAAGCGTCATCCACCATCACCCTCCAGGGAACCAGTCGAGTGAGTTCTACTTCCGCCACCTCGACCACATAGTCAGCCAGAAAGTCGGTCATCACCTGGGCCTTGATCAAGAGGCGCGGGACAAAGGATATATCAAACTCACTCAGCTACACCGACCATTTGGCCAACCTGCTTGAATGCTCCACCCCCTCAAAGATGTTGCAGAGGGGATGGTCAGTCACCACTCGTATGGAGTGTGCCAGGAAATAGGGTCGGAGCCTCCGAGCTGAGATGACCAGAGCAAAGACCAGCTTCTCTAAGATGGGATAATGAAGATCTGTCTTCCGCAGGACCCGACTTACATAATATACAGGCAGTTGCCTCTTCCCTCTTCTCGAACCAGGGCGGAGCTCAAGGCCTCTTCTCCAACCCCGAGATATAAAGCCAAGTCCCCCCTCCTTCGGCCCTTGGAGCAGGGGGCCTAAGTTAATTGCCTCTTCAAGGCCTGGAAAGCCTCCTCGCATTCCTCAGTCCACTCCAACTTCTTGCATGTGTGAACAGGAAAAGAGAAGCAGGAAATTGGAATAACAGAAATCTTTATTATCCAAAAAAGGTGTGTATTACATGGTATAACCTCCCATTTATAGAATTGAGGAGATATGAGAGATTACAATTAAATAATGTGAGACTAAAAAATTACATGTACAAGTGGTTTATCCTAAATACAAGCCGACCAAGCCACGAGGTTTGACGAATGGGCAAACTGCCCGACAACCACCAGAGGGAGAGAACAAGCCGCCATGGGAGACCTCCGGGTCGCCCGGTCTCCAAGTTGTCAGGGATAGATCGGCAGACCGCCAGGGCACCAACAATAACAGTCCTGCTACAAAACTGCTGGAGAGAAACCGACAGACCGCTCGGACTGCAATCCGCCAGAGTCAGACCGCCAGACCGCCCGGACTACAATCTGCCAGAGTCAGACCGCCAGATTGCCCGGTCTCTATTCTGCAACACTCCCCCTCAAGCTGGAGCATATATGTCGATCATGCCAAGCTTATCACAAATGTGATGAAAAGAGGCGGATACCGGCTTGGTGAAAATATCAGCCAACTCTTTGCCTGAGGTGACGAACAGAGTACAAATTTGTTCCTTCAGAATCTCTTCCCGAATAAAATGGCAGTCAACTTCAATATGCTTAGTTCTCTCATGGAAGACCGGATTTTTAGAGATGTATATAGCGGCCTTGTTGTCACAAAACATAGGTAGAGGATGGTTGTAGACCTCTCCTAAGTCAAGCATGAAAGCCCGTAACCACTTCAACTCACACGTGGTCGATGTCACACTTCGATATTCTGCTTCTGCACTAGACCTGGAGATGACAGACTGTTTCTTGCTTTTCCAGCTCACAAGGTTTTCCCCCACAAAGGTGTAAAAGCCTGATGTTGACTTGCGGTCTCCTTTGTCATCGACATAGCTTGAATCAGAGTACGCTTCAACCCTCAAATGTCCATTCTTCTGAAAGAGAAGTTCTTTCCCAGGAGCTGATTTAACATACTCCAATATTCTCAGGGCAGACTGTAGATGGAACTCTCTAGGAGCTTGCATGAATTGGCTAACCTTGCCTAAAACATAGGTAATATCGGGTCTGGTCACCGTGAGATATATAAGTTTACCAACCAGACGTCTGTACCTCGTAACATCAGAAGGAAGAGGAGAGTCATTTGTCCATGTTTTATCTTCTTCAATCGCCATGGGACATCGGGCAGGTTTAGCCCCAATCAGCCCTGCCTCTTTTAACAAGACCAGAGCGTATTTCTGTTGGGAGAGGACCAGTGAATTGGGCTTCCGAGAAATTTTTATCCCCAGAAAGTATTTTGGAGAGCCCATATCCTTTGTAACCAGGTGTTGCCAAAGATGCTTCTTTGTCAAGGTTATCCCATCTTGGTCATCGCCACCCCAAGCACCACTAGACCCAGAGAAGTTTTACGAGTAAATAAGTAGTGATCAGCAGAACTTCTCGTAAAACCTACGACCACCACAATCCCACTAAACTTGTCAAACCAAGCCCGAGGACTTTGCTTTAGGCCATAGATAACCTTCCTGAGCTGGCAAACCTCTATCTCCCCCGAAGCAACATACCCTGGAGGTTGCTCCATGTATACATCTTCCTGAAGATCCCCATAAAGAAAGGCATTCTTGGCATCCAGCTGCAAAATGGGCCAATCCCTGTTGATAGCCACAGATAGAAGGACCCTGATAGTGCTGAGACGAGCAACTGGAGAGAAAGTGTCAAAGTAGTCAACTCCATAAGTTTGGGTAAAGCCCTTGACAACAAGCCGAGCCTTGTAACGATCCACACTGCCATCCAGGCGAAACTTCACCACAAAGACCCAGCGATATCCAACAACATCTATGCCGAAAGGAGGAGGAACCAGGGTATAGGTACCGCGTTTAGTGAAAGTAGCAATCTCTTCATCCATGGCAGCCTTCCAATGTGAAATAGTAAAGGCCTCCTGATAGGAACGGGGGGTGGAATTGGAAGAGATAGCCAGCACAAACTTCCTGCAAGCAGGGGTTAGACAATCGTAGGATACAACAGCAATAAGCGTGTGCTTGGTACACGCCTGAACTCCTTTGCGAAGGGCAATGGGGAGGTCCAGGTCAGCAGGTTCCTCAGTATCCGGAGCATCCATGGTGGAGAGAGCTGGCCCGAGAGGAGAGAGCGACGACGGCGAAGAGGAGGGAGATAACAGAGGTGAAGAGGGAGGAGAAGACGATGGAGATGGTGGAGGAGGGAAGACCTCGGTAGGAGTGGATGGGCTGGAGGGAAGGGGAGGAGAACTGGAAGCCGTAGGGAGAGGAGAGGAGTCATTAGAGAAATACAGAGCATTCTCAAAGAAGGTAACGTCCGCGGAGATGAACTGCTTGCGAAGAATGGGGTCAAAATAATAATAGCCTTTCTAAGTGATAGAGTAGCCTAGAAAGACACATTTGGTGGAGCGAGGGGAGAGTTTGTCGCTGGTGGTGGAGGGAGCATGCACAAAGGCTGTGCACCCAAAGATACGTAGAGGGAGAGAAAAGGGATCCTTTCCCGGATAGATAATGGAGAGAGGGGTTTGACTGCGGAGAACGGTGGAGGGAATGCGATTGATGAGATAGCAAGAAATGAGAACAACATAGCCCCAATAGGAGCGAGGGACATGCATTTGCATTAGCAGTGTGCGAGCAACATCAAGGAGGTGACGGTTTTTTGCGTTCCGCCACTCCATTTTGTTGTGAGGTATAAACACAACTTGTTTGATGAACAATCTCATGTTGCATACAGAAAGAGGAAAAAGCTTGATAACATACTCTTTTGCATTATCAGAGCATAAATTTTAATGGAAACATCAAACTGATTTTTAATTAAATGATAAAAGGATGTTCATACATCAAAAAGTTCAGAGCATTCTCGTAAGAGATACACCCAAGTACATCGAGAGAAGTCATCAATAAAAGTAACAAAATAAGAACTGCTCCGACCAATGGTGAGGGTAGGAGCAGGACCCCAGATGTCGGAGTGAACAAGATCAAACGGATGGATAGAACCACGATCTTGCTTCGGCGAAAAGGAGGAACGATGATGCTTGTCAAGCTGACAGGCGTCGCAGTTGAGAGGAGAACTATGCGGAGGAAGGTGGGGCAGAAGCTGACGAAGAAGTCGTGGAGGAGGATGCCCAAGGCAGAGATGACATTGTAAAAGTTCTGTATAGGAGGAGGTGAAGGCCGACAGAACGGAGACATTGTCGAGGAAGTAGAGGCCGCCGCTCTCAGTCCCAGTAGCAATCGTCTGTTGGGAGCTCGGATCCTAAAAAGAACAAGAAGTTGGAGTAAATGTGACGGAGCATTGAATTTGCTTGCACAAATAAGTAACTGACAGTAAATACCATGGAAACTTGGGCACATAGAGAGTGTCAGCCAGGCAAAGAGACGGAGTGACATGAACCACTCTCATCCCATGAACTGGGGAGAGAGAGCCGTTTGCAACAAGGACCGAGGGCAACCGATCATGTGTTTCGAGGAGAGAAAAGAATTGAGGATTGCCCGTCATGTGATTAGTGGAACCAGAGTCGATGAGTCATTTTCCTTGAGTAACCACGTGAGCACTACTTGAGGAAGTGACCAACGTAGCAGACGGCTTGGAAGAGGAGGTGGAAGAGTCACCAGAAGGGCGAAGATGTGGATGTTTCATCCAATAGTGATCCATAAGATGCCCGGTTCGGCCACAGTGAGAGCAGAGGAAGCGCGAAGAGCTACAGCCACCGGAATGGTGGTTGCAACTACCAGAGCCACTCTATTGAGTCTAGTGAGCATAGTGGTCTGGAGGAGGAGAAGACAAAAGTGGACACTGAAGGAGAGATGTAACTGCGTCAATGCGTGCAACAGTTGTATCCAAGTTGGGAGAGTTTTCTTCGCCCAAGATTTGTTGGCAGATCATGTCGTAGGACTCAGGGAGCCGTAGAAGGTAGCACACAACAAGAAGTTCTTGGAAGGGCTTATGTTGTTCGGCTAAATCTGCAGAGAAGGGGCGATGTTGAAGAATCTCAGCCCCGAGAGCTTGGACCTGTTGATAAGCAGCAGCAAGAGACATGGAAGGATGGCCAAAGAGGTCCGCATACAAAGTATAGATGCAGGACGTCTGAGCCCATTTTGAGTACATAGCAGCAAGATGAAGCCATCCCTTCTTGACCGTCTCATCATGACGGATGATAGGAAAACATTCATCTGAAAGACTGTTAGCGGCCAAGTGCATACAAGTGCATCGCTAGCATCACAGTCATCAAACTCAGCGTAAGTGGGAGGAGGAGGTTAATCGGTTAGGTGGTGGCGTTTGCATTGTGAGCGAAGAAGGAAGGTGAAGGAGACACTCCAATCCGGGTAGTTGGAAGTGACAAGCTTGGAGACGGTGCCAAGATTCCCGGAAGGAATGGGAGGAGGAGGCGGAGTTGCCACATGAGTATCGGTGGTGGTAGAAGAGCCGAAAAGAGCCATGGAAGGGAAGCCGCGCGGGTAGAGAGAAGATAGAAAGGTCCCGCAGGTAGAGAGAAGGCCGCGCGGGTAGAGAGAAGAGGAGAGAAGAGAGAAAGTCCGCGCGGGTAGAGAGAAGACCGCAGCAGACACAAGGAAAGGTTCTGCAACGGATATGACAAGAAATTGCAGCAGACAAGAGAAGAGACCACAGAGGACACAGGGAAAGAAGTCGTGCAGGTAGATAGCAGGCCGCACGAACAGGAGACAGAGAAATCACGAAAACAGGCCGCAGAGAGAGAGGGAGAAGAAGGTCGCACATACAAAGGGCAGCGACAAAGGAGGGAATGGAGGAGAGACCGCGCAAACAGACGACAAGAAGGAGATAAAGTCGCGCGGACAGGAGAAGGCACCGAATCAGGCGGACAAGATCGCGTCCTCTGATATCATGTACGAACATAAAAAGAGAAGTCGGAAATTGTAATAACAAAAATCTTTATTATCTAAAAAAGAGTGTGTATTACATGGTATAGCCTCCCTTTTATAGAATCGAGGAGATAGGAGAGATTACAATTAAACAATGTGAGACTAAAAAATTACATGTACAAGCAGTTTACCCTAAATACAAGCCGACCAAGTCGCGCGGTTTAACAAATGGGCAAACCGCCCGGCAACCACCAGAGGGAAAGAACAAGCTGCCACGGGAGACCGCCAGGTTGCCCGGTCTCCAAGTTGCTAAGGATAGATCGGCAGACCGCCAGGGCACCAACAGCAACAGTCCTGCTACCAAACTGCTGGAGAGAAACCGA
The DNA here is from genome assembly GCA_039583875.1 of Platanthera guangdongensis. NCBI lineage: Eukaryota > Viridiplantae > Streptophyta > Magnoliopsida > Asparagales > Orchidaceae > Platanthera > Platanthera guangdongensis. The sequence continues at coordinate 1,890,261 of CM077149.1, read as the reverse complement.
CAGACCGCCCGGACTGCAATCCGCCAGAGTCAGACCGCCAGACTGCCCGATCTCTATTTTGCAACATTGCCTCCCCTCAACGCTTTGAAGAAGGGAGAGCACTTCTCCCCAGCCAGGGAAAGGAACCTGCTCAGCCCTACCAACTTTCCTATCAGTCGCTACACCTCCTTAGCATTCTGAGGCGACCCCAATTCCATGATTGCCTTGACCTTGTCTGGATTTTGTTCAACCCCTGCGGGGGTAAGGAGAATACCCAAGAACTTCCCCCTGCTGGCCACGAAAATGCACTTCAGAGGGTTCAGCCGCATCTTGTACTTGTGCAAGGTGATGAAAGTTTCCTCTAGGTCTTGGAGGTGAGAGTCAACGTCTCAACTCTTAATCATAAGATCATCTACATACACCTCTAGGTTTCTTCCCTTTTGTTCTTGGAAGAGCATGTCCATCATTTTTTGGTATGCTGCCCTTGCATTCTTCAGCCCAAAGGGCATCATTTTATAGCAGTATCACCCATCCCTTGTGATGAAGGAGACATCTTTTATGTCATGGGGGTGCATCCTGATTTGGTGGTAACCTAAAAAATGCATCTAAAAACTTTATTACAGGAAAAACCGGCGGCTGAGTCAACCAACGCTTAGATCCGAGGCAAGGGATAACAGTCCTTAGGGCATGATTTATTAAGCAAAGAGAAATCAACACACATACGTCACCGACCGTCTCCTTTTTTAACCATTACTACATTGGAGACTCAACCGGTGTATTGTATTTCAGATACAAAACCAGCCTTGAGGAGCTTGGACACCTCCTCACTGATGGTCTTGGCCAGTTTGTCCCGGACAGACCTCTTCTTTTGGTGGACGGAGTGAGCTTCTGGATCTAGGTTGAGACGGTGGCAGACAATGTCTGCATCGATCCCTGGCATCTCCACTGCGCTTCAGGCGAAGATGTCCACGTTCTTCTAGATGCAGGCTGACTTCCTCTCCTGGTCCGCCGGGGTCAGCCCCTCGCTGATTTGCACCTTCTCCACCCTGCCTCCAAGGGTAAGAACTTCCATCTTCACTACCTGCTCCACAACCTCCAAGCGGGATTGCTCCCCCATTCTCCAACGTCCCTCTCCTCCGGGACAAGAACCTCCTCAACTTCCACTGCTTGCTCTGCGGTCATTGCCTCAGCCAGCACCTCTTGGACTCCTCCTGCCACCTCCATCCGGGTGTAGCTCTCCACCTCCATCTCCTCTCCTTCACCCCCTGCTACGCCTCCTCTATCCTCTGCTCCATCTCCTCGGCTCCCTCCTGCCAAGAGATGAAGTTCACGGCGGTGATTTAGCATTCCCTCGCCACCTTGGGGTCACCCCGGACCCGGACTTGGATCCCCTCGGTGTTGAACTTCAAGCATTAGTGGGAGTACGAGGGTACATAGCGAAAGGCACTGATGAGAGGCCGTCCGAAGATGGTGTTGTAGCTACTGGAGGTGTACATGATGACGAACCTATAGTTTCAAGACTCCCCCCTCCAGAGTGACATGGAGCCCCACTCCTCTTACTTCCTTCCTCTCCCCGAAAAATCCGAACAGAGGCCCATCCGAGGCCAGCACCCTCTTGGCCTCCACCTTCATTGTGTCAAATGTCTTCTTAAAGATGACGTTGACCGAACTCCCGTTGTCGATGAAGATTCGGGAGACGGTGAAGTTCTCGACCGCAGTCTAGATGACCAACGCGTCACCAAAGGGGTCCTCATGATCCGGCATGTCACTTCTGGAGAAGGTGATCCTCTCCTTCGGGGGTGGAATCTGGGATGTGGAGCCAACGCTCCTTCGGTACATGGTATGGAGGCTTGTCTTTCGCAAAGCCTCAACCCCACCACCCATGGATCACTCTGATCCCTCATCGGGCTCCAACATCCGTCCGATCCTCGCACCTATCCTCTTCTGCCCGAGGTAGGACCTCCTCGATTCGTACCTCCTTACGGTCTCGCCGTTGTTGTTTCTCATTATTTCCTCTTACCTCGAGGAACTCCGGGCACGTGGCTGTAGCGTGCCCCTCCTCCTGATGGAAGTTATAGTAGGGTAATTCCACCCTGACTTCCCTTCTCCTCCTTTATGCACCTCTCCACCTTTCCCCCATGGCTATAGCCATAGCCTGATTCTGATTTGGGAGAGGGGGTCTCTGGGCTTGCCTCCATCCTGGAGGGTGAAACTGACCCTGCCCCCTGGCGGTTCTCTCCTCCATGGAAACCTCTCTGCAGCCCCTGGTCCCGCCACTCCGGCCTCCATCCTAGCCAATGGTTTGGCTCCTGGCATCCCCACCTGGGCTGCTGCTATTGTTGTTCACTCTGGCGGGGTTCAACTCTCCTCTCCTCCTGAACCTTGCCTCCTTTTGGCTCCTTCTCCTCCTCCATGGCCCACCTGGCTAGCTTTCGGGCAAACTCCGGGTTCTATGCCTCCCCGTCGACTTCTCTTGCCGCCCTCTCCATCAGCTCCTCGTAGGAGAGGGGCGACACCCTCTTCAGCTCCATCCTGAAGAACCCCTATTGCAGCCCCAAGGTGAAGGCCATCAACAGGGTGTGCCCTGGAATCTCCTGGACCTGGGTGACCTCCTCCTGGAACCGGTCTACGTAACTCCCCAAGGTCTCGTTCACCCCCTGCTTGATATGGAACAAGGACTCTGACTCTTTCTTCCTCTTCTTGGAGGTGGTGAACCTCAGCACAAACCCCCAGCGTAGGTCCTCAAAGCAATAAATGGATTTGGCTGGTAGCTGGTGGAATCACTTTCTTGCCTCTCCTTGAGAGTGATGGCGAACCGTCTGCATTTAAAGGCATCTAATGTCTGCCTTATCAAAATGACATCCTCAAACCACCAGATGTGCTAGACCGGGTCATCCCTCCCGGTGTAGTAAGACATCTCTAGTTCCTTGAACCCCTCTGGAACCGGGGTAGAAGAAACTAACTCGCTGAAATGACTGCCTCCCCCTACTGTGCGAGCCAGAGGGTCTCGCATCCCCATCTCGCTGAACCATCCTCCGCTCGCCGAGCCCGGGAAAATCACTCGCCCGGAGAGCTTGCATCCTCTCCCCTCCTCTGCAATCTCCTTCCCAGCTCGCCGAGCCGGAGCATCCCCGTATAGAGCCGGGGCGGCAGTGATAGGGACAGCTGATGTCGAGCACTCGGCTTGCACGCCAAGTGCGAACCTGACGAGGCCGAGTACTCCCTATCTGAAGTCTTCGAACATCCCCACCGTGGCAAGAGGGGGAGGGGGTGGTGATTTAGACCTGTCCGAGCCTTGCCCTGCTCTTCCAGTCATCGAGCTTGCTGAAGATTTTCTGTACTGATTACTGTCCACGCCCACCGCACCAAAAATGTTGAAACCGAGAATTCAGTCTTTGTGGAGTTCACCCTTGGGGAAGGGGTGATCGCACACTTACTTCTCTCGCGCGAGCCAAACGACTAAGGAAATGGAACTGGGAACGGACCCAAGGGCTCGGCGTGGAGGTCCCACCACACACCTGGAAGATCTTAAAGTGCTTCCCCTCAGCCAAATGTCGAGCTAAGGATGCCACAGAAAGCGCAAGAAGACCGAGGCACAAGAAAAACGTCCCTTCTGAGGTACCCCATTGGGTTTATTTATAGTTTCTGAAAATAGCCTACAAATAGCCAACCTCCACTGTTCTAAACAGCTATATGCAGCCAAAAGTGGTCTACCAACAACATGACTCTACTGTACTGAAAAGCTATTTGCACCCCCAGCAAGGGTATCCGGGTAATTTTGCCTCTGGACCCCATGAGGCGTGTTTCTCGGACACCGGGTCAACTCGCCCAACTCGCCACCTTGGTGGGCGGACACGGCCTAGCTCCCACAGCTCGCCTTCCATCCTTAGGAGAGCGCAAGCCGGGACGTCGTGGCTCGCCTGCCCTTATTCAGAGGCGGGCTGGCGACAAGGTCGCCTATGCGAGAGCGGGCTGGATGGGCTGGCTCGCGCAGCTTGCCCGCCTAGCTTTGGCGAGGTCGAGCCGGCCATCTGGATTCGCCCGCTGGTTTTTCTGATGCGGGCCGGTTGCTCTGGCTCGCTCACCTGGCCTGGTGAATCCACTCGGCGAATACAGGGTTGTACACCTTTGGTATTTGATTGAATCATCCATATACATCTCTATTTTCTTCTTTGCTCATCCAAGAGCCCTCTTAGCTGTGACATAAAGGATGTGGGAAAAGAATCATTCATGTGAGCAGATGCTGGAGAGTTAATTTCTCCATTTCCCTTCCTGATATCACTCCCTGTCTGGGAATCAACCACTTCATATTCTGAGGAGTGAGCTTGATGTTCATAAACACGACTCTTCATTTCTCAAAATGCCCCCATCTCATGATCCTCAGTATGGGACATGACATCATCTCCTTTGTCCTCTTTTTCAGATTCTTCTACTCTAGCTTCAGCTTCTTAAGCAGGTAGCTCATGGTGAGTCTCCCCCTCAATAGTTGCAATACTGTTTTGCCCTCCCCCTCAACAGGTTCACCCTCTCCTACGGTCTCCCCCTCAATATCAGTACTGATTCTGTCCACATCAGTTGTCATGGGAACTTCAACATGTTCCATAATAATGTTATATTCAAAGGCAGTAGGAGACACTTCCTTAGCAATATCCTTTGCAACAAGGTCAGATGATATTGACACTTGAGCACTCACATGTCTTCTCTCAGAATCACTTGAGCTCGACAAGTGAACGTTATGAGGTTCAGTGCTCTTGATGTTTGCAGACCCACTGCTAGAGATTTCTTCTACAACTGACTCAATTTTCTTTTTCTTTCTCTTTTTTGACTATAAAGGGTATTTGGTCAGCACCCTATCTCATCTATCAAGCAATTTTTATGTCCATTATCCTCATATGGTGGATCTTTGTTCCCAGACTAAAGTTAACATCTCTAGTACAGAGTTCATGAGGAACAAAGACAAAATTCTTCTCATATTAGGCACAAGGATGCTCTCAATCACTTTGTCAAACACAATCTTGCCCTAATTGGTCTTCTCAGTAAGAATCAATCTAACCATTAGCTCTAACATCTTTCTGGAGATTTTATCATGAGAGCCAGTCATGTATATCAGAGCTTGAAAAGGGGGTAGATGTGTGAGAAAGTTCAGCACAAAGAAGGGTCAGCTCAGTTAATTCTAGATGATGCATTAAATCAGTATTTTATACATCTTTGGTTGAGCATGATGTGGCTGACATGGTTCATAATTCTGAAACGGGGGAGCCATCTAGACATGGGGAGAATGATCTAAATGATATGTTGAAGGTTGCAAGAGTGGCTATGCAGATAATAACAGAGATTGAAAAAGATCCTAACAAAAATCCAGCACCAGTTCAGGGGGAGTCTCAAGAGAAGGTCAATGATAAACAACCACTGCCACTTCTCGAAAGCAAAAGCATGCCACTTCTCAAAAGCAAAAGGCAATATACATCTTTAGTTTACTAGAAAAAGAAAGCTCGCTTCCAAACAAGATACTTAGCTACATTAAAGTATGTTCTTGAGCAGATTTACTAAGGATAATGACATTAAAGATATATTGTGAGCAAAGCTCAGGAATTAAATTATGACTTGATCCTCACAAATAATTTGCTGAAATTATTCATTATTATTCCATAAATTTAGCTAATTCTGAAGAAACCTGCTTTCAGTTGCCTGTTCATTCTTGTGTCTGTATTTATTTATTCATCAATGTTGTAAATCATTCAATTTCTTTTTTGTTTTATTTTGTAAGATCATATTAAATTTTTTGTAAAATTTGCTAAGCTAAATAGGGAGAGATTTTTAACAAAAATCTTATGAATTAACTTAACAAATTAAACTATAAGTGATTTTACAACTGATAATTATTACTCTTGTTATATAGTGAGTGTAATATAGTCATAAGAAGTCAGTTGAGTCAAGATCATGAGGTGAACACACTGAAATAGAGAAGAAGGTCAAGGAAAGTCAATATGCATAAATTAGAAGTCGACGCAACATCGACTAGAAATCGATGTCACTTCGACTAAAAGTCAAAGCAACAACAAGAGTCAAGTCGACACTACTCTAAGGCAAAATACAATGTATGCGTCAATAGGATATCTACGCAACATTGATTATATAGAGAAGTTGAGTGCACTTCATTCTAAAGATAGATCTCAACGCACCTTCTATTAGAAGTCGGTGCAACGTCAAAAAGAACTCAATATGGAAATAACAAAAGATATGTCCATGATTATTTCCAGGAACTTTCTGTGGAATTATTTTGAATATTTAGAGCTGTTGAAAGAAAGATAAAGAGAAGGATTCTTCATCCAATTTTAGAGAAATATATAAGGAAGGATTCTGAAGGGATTATTGAAATTTCTAATGACAATTATAGAAGAATAATATTTCATTCTTTCTCAAGAAGATTTTCCAGTTAGAGAAGAATTCAAATTTGCTCAAGGATTCATATACTCAGAATTCAATCAGAGAATTTGCACAACAAGAAGAGCATATAGAAATGCAGAGAAATCAATTCTTAGAAAGACGACAACAAATCTTCACTTTTCTCTTCTTCTTAGTTGCTGCAACTTGAAATGATCTAATACTTTTCTGAGCAATTAAGTGGATCAAAAGCTAAGAATCCTTGCATCTTATGATAAGCAAGGATTCATCATATACAAAGGATCCAGAAACCTTGGTGCATACAGTCCTCAGAAACTTGTTGTGAGAGGACTCATCTTTGAAGACTCCTACTTCTTCCTTCTTTTATTCTTTTTGTACTTTGGGTAAATAATTTTAAGAATTTCTCTTCAAAGGATTCATATACTGATTCTAAGAGTCTCCTTATCAAAAGACTCAGTCCTTGGTTCAAGATCTCATTATCAAAAGATCATGTGTTAGTTCAAGATCTCTTTATCAAAAGATCTAGTTGTTGGTTCCAAGAGTCTCATTATCAAAAGACTCAGATACTGTGATAGTGTATTCCTGCCAATGCGGTAGAAGAATGGATGTGCCCAAATTTTGGGGAACTACTAAAGTTTTGGTTTTTTTCGGTGCTATGTTTTTTTGTGTTGTATTTGTTATGTTATATTTTACTCTTCTATATTTATTTTTTGTCTAATTAAGGCTCTGCTTGGCGCGGTTGAAGTGATTGGAGTAGTGGTAGGAAGCAGTGGTGAAATAATTAGTTATTTTGCGGAGTGGAAATAGAATATGTGAAGATGTTTAAAAGAACAGTTGCGCGACATAATTTTTATTTTTTAAAAAAGATTACAGATAAAAACAATAATAATAGAACCAACATAATTGTTTGTGAGAAAAACCATTACCAAGAATCACGAACCTAAAACCAAATACTCATCTTTATAATAATCGATTGTGAAAAGGAATCAGAATTTCAACAAGATGTGGTGATCTGTCAAGAAGAAATCTCATCGAGGAGTGGACAAAAAAAGTAGAAACATTTCAGATCTAAAGCACGTAAGAGGAATAAGATAACAAGGGAAGCTGGATACCTGATAACGGAAAATACGAACCAGAAAGGAGAAGAAGATACGCTGGTTTGTGTAGAATATGATCTGCTCTCAGTAAGGATCTCCATCGACATAGACAACTGGAGGAGGGAGCTTCATCGGCGCAGATGGAACCGAACATTTTAGGTTCGTGATGGGGAAAAGGGGACTGCACACAGGATGTCGATGGGGATAGAGAAGAAGACAATGGTGTGCGGGAAAGCGGTAGTCGGGAGAATGACGGGGGAGCGTCGGGCACTCTTGCGCGTCCCGGATTAGGCAGACGAATTGCGCTCATCGCAATCAGGAGTCGTAGAAAAAAATCATGACTCAAAATTTCGATAATTGAACGATTTGGGAGCGGTGACGAATTCCACCGCTGGCCTTAAAATTTTGTTTGGCGTGAATGATTGAAAATCAACGTTCCCCTACCCTTAAAACGTCATGTCAAACAAAGCCTAACTGTAGATGCAAAAATTGTGATAAGTTTAATTCAGTAACTTTTTTTAAACAAATAATTTAAATCATTATTCACCCCCTTTAGAAAACTCTCTAAGGATTTACTCACTGTTCACACTTTCATCCACGAATTGCTAGATTCATTCAAGGAGAGGCGGCGATGGTGGCGACAATCAGTACTGGGTCTTGAGAAATAGACGACAAACTCTAGATCTCGAGAAAACCCTTTTTTTTGTTTGATCTCAAAAGTGGCATCCTGAAAAACCTAATTGTCTGCCGATTTATATTCAGAGTTATAAATGCAGACATGTGCCTCTACTATCGGCAAATCTACAACTTTAATATGGAGATAACAAGTATATCGTCATAAAGATTTGATATATCGTCGAGAAAATCTCGACGATACAGAAAATCTCGACGATATGCACATCATCTCAACGATACGCTCATTGTTGATAGTCGGTCATATCGTTTTGACTACTCAACAATATTCACAATATCCTCTTGCATACTCGACAACAAAGACATATCAGCATGTCGTCTTGACTACTCAGCGATATTCATAATATCGTCTTGTAAACTAGATGACAAAGACTATCAGGGTGTCGTCTTGACTACTCGACGATATTCATAATATTGTCATGTATGATCTTGACGACAGACCAATCGATAAACACAGTAAGTCGACAAGCCTTCTCAATGACATTCACAATGTCCTCATGATATCATGCCAACATGCTATAGACTATTCACAATATCTAATGAGCATATAGCCAATCCGACCCAACTCTAATGAGTTATAGGATTGATCCTTCACTCATATCAAATATGAGTAAGGCCAACACAATCCTTCCTCCAACTTTTTCAAATGCTCTTATATGTGACCTTATATGCTCATATCACGTTGGCAGCGAGACTAACTGCTTGAATACTTCAAGATCACTATAGAAACACCAACAGATCTTTAAAGGATTTCTTCCAAGGAGCTTTATCATGCGTTGAAGGCAACATGATGCTCAAATGAAGGCTTTGGACTCCTTTTATGGCTTTGGCTAGGGGTAGCGAGGTAATTTTTCCTTTATAACCACCGTGACCACCTCACGGGCTAATCATGCTTGTTGATCTGGAGCACACGTATCGTCATTTTTTGGATGTGACCATTTTGCCCCAGGGTAGTTTGGGCAATTCGTGTATCTTCGGGTCGTCCCACTGGTGACTCTGATAACAATGAACGTTATATGAGGTCTCAAGAGTTAAGAGATTAATTGTCACACATGTAGTCAGCGTGAAGGTATTCTGAGCGCATAACTAGTGAGCTTAGAGACACTGCGAACGCTCCGTGAGCACGTATTGTGATCTTAGAGGTGCTTGATGCATGTCGTGAATGTGGGAGCGTTAGGTGTGCATTGCGTGTGCGAGCTAAGAGGGTGTGGTCATGTCCACACCAGAAGGGGGTGCGGCCAGACCATCTTGAAGAGGCTGTGTAGGGACAACATATGCCCCTCTTTAGGGGGGTGACTTCGACTGCACCTAAGAGGGGGACGCACGCCGCATGGGGGTGTTGACACACCTCGCACGGGGGAGTGACTCGGTCGCACCCCCCAGAGGAGTATGCGCCCAATCATGTGGGCATTCTGCGCGTGGCTGAGCGGGCGGACCCAACACATCTCCATTCGTGTCGTTACTGCTGTGTTTACCTCTGACATGTCCTCCTCCGATCGTCTACGCATGCGGCTCTGCAAGGGTTCTCGCCTCCTCTAGCCCAGGCTCTAGACTCCAGGAACTTGGGGCAAATGATGGGGTCCTCCTGCATATATAAGAATTTTGGGTTGCGAATAACCAAAATTCCTACATCCCCCACTAAGTTAGTGGGTGTCATGGAGACTAAGTAGGGTTGAACCAAGTCAACCCCACTAACCCTATATTTGGAGCCGCCCCCAACTTCCGCATGCATGATGCACACGACGGAACCGCTGCGCCATTCGTCAGGCAACCGACATCGGACCGTCGGCTACACACCGACAACACGTGACTACAAGGCTCTATGGGCATCCACCTGGCCGGCATTGGCCATACACCCGCAACCGGCCACCCAGTAGGCCACCCTCGGCCGCGTGCCGACAACATGAAGTTGCAAGGTCCCGTGGCCGACTACTAAGTCGGTTGCATGCTCGCAGCAACCAAGAAGATATTTAGTTCCACAAGCAGTGGCCTGTCACCCTCAGAGCCCTCTCTCTATACAAATTGTAAGTAAGAACAGCATGTCTCCCTCGCTTTCTCTTCAAATCCTTTTACAACACCAACAAATAGTGGAAGTTTGGTCGGCGCAGCTCCGACCACGTGTTTTTTTATCTCTTTTTGAGGTTTTTCACGTTAAAAAATATCTTGTCAGCCGTCTCAACTTACATTGATTGTTTGCACGCTCGACCGCTTCCGGGTTATGACGGTGCAATTTAGATTGGTCAATAGGAGCACTGAGGTCCATCGCAACAAATCAAAATCTTAATAACTCAATATTTGTATAAATAATAGTCCAAAACATTCTTCATAGACAATGGAATTCTCCAAGTAAGTGTGTGATCTCTTAGGTTCACTCTTAAAATAGTAATTTTTTAGTCAATGCCTCCACAATCCCTAGATCAACGGATACTCAGCCTTGGAAGTTGGTAGCATGTCTTCTTCAATCGCCTTCTCAATGGCATTATTTCGAGCCACTTTCCGCGACCGCCCTTCCCTAGGTGTGAGCTTTCTTTTTATTTTTTGCAAGCTTCTCGGTAGCCTCAGACACCTTCGCTGCCACAGCATTCGAGAATCGTCCCTCTTCTAGGACTTCCCCATAACATCCTCATTGGACCGCTCCTCTAATCGAGCACAATCTATGTACCCATGTCAGTCATCGTATTAGTATGCATGACATCTTTCACGACCAAGTTATTTGTCACTCCATCTCTAGGAGTCTCCATGGGAATCTCCTCATCGGGCAAGTTTGTCGGGTGATCTCATCTCCCCTAGGAGTCTTCTCGGCAGACGGTTCCTGGGGTAGGACACCGGTGTTTCTCGCACCCTCTCTATGGTGTTCGACACTACCGTCAACTCTACCACCCGATCGACCAAGTCCCCAACCACTGGACTCCCCACAGTCTCCTCTGTCTCCTCTAGATCAACGATGGCAGTGCATATAATTGCTCCTTCGTCGGCATCTCGGCTCACCTTCTTGGCGGTCTTCTTATTCTTCTGTGGTTTCGACCCATTCTCTAGAGTGCCTTTCCCTACCTCAATCCTTACGGGGCGACATAAGAGACTACTCAACTTGTACATGGTGAACCCCATGTCCAAACTTGTCTCCTTTGGGACTTTAGAGGAACTGCTACAGTCGGGTTCTTTGCAAGTAGACCACCCGCTCTCTTTTTGTGGCAGGTGCTGAAATCTTAAATATAGTCGTAACTACCTTGGCTTCCGACAATTAGGTCTTCTTCTTAAGTAACTTCTCCAAGATGGACCTGTTGCGAACAATTATTGTTCGAGGATGTATTCACAGCAAGAGAGGAAGCATAATGCAGAGTGATCTAGATAGGTCCCGCCTCAGGTTATTTATAGATTTTAGCAGCCCAAGAACCTGGTCGTAGTATCCATTGTTACCAGTATACTTGTTTGAAATCTTTGTGGACCCAAAAAAGTATAGGGATTATGTTACCAGAATCTCATGACCACAACTAGAGCTAGTCCAGTTGAGAGCCACAGCAAGCCTTTGATGCTTAGAAGTACGGGCGGTTAACATCTAGTAGTCGCACCTCCTCCAATCCCAGAAGGGTGGATGATTATATATTGAGTAATTGTGCCCTCCAACCGACCGCTTCCCAAGCCGACCGACCCACAACAACAGTCAAAGTTCTGAGGGATTTGTGCGAACACCATATGTGTCCCCTAGCTACCCTTTCTCTAACTAGTAGCGGCTTGTGTGGTTAAAAAATGTTGTAATTGCACACGCTCTCCTTTTCTCTTTCCAGCCTGGATTCTCCGGTTTGTCAGGAAGCTAGAATTGAATGCAAAATTTAATACACTACTAATTGCTCATAACCATCAGGGCAACCTTCCCTTTTATATAAATACGGGGTCAAAGGTGCTTGGAGGGTACACAGAACTTGGACAAGAATCTGTCATGTAGTAGGTGTGGTTACAAGTTTAAAGTTTCCTTCTTATTGAGACCGGGCTGTCTGGCAGGTTGAGACCGGGCGGTATGGCGGTCTGGCGGTCTAGCGGTCTGGCGGTCTGGCGGTCTGGCAAGTTGAGATCTGGTGAGTTGAGGTCTGGCGAGTTGAGATCTGGCGGTCTGGCAGTCTGGCGGCTTGTCTATGGCGGCTTGGGGATATTGGTCGCTTGTTCTCCACACTGTAGTGGCCGTGCAGTTAGGCTAACTGTGCGGCTTGTGTGGCTTATGCGGCTTGTATAGTTTGTGTTTATGTAATTATTAGTCTCACATTGCTTATTTGTAATCTCTTTTCTCCCCTCCATTCTATAAAAGGGAGGTCATAACTTTGTAATACATATCTTTTTGGATAATAAAAATTTTGTTACTCCAATTTTTCGATTTCTTATTTTTTGTTCACACATGATATCAGAGGACTCAATCTTTTCCTCCTGATTTTTTGAGACCTCTCTGTCCGCGCGACCTATCCGCGCGGCTTGTTCCTCTTCTCGCAACCTGTTCTCGCGATCTGTTTCTTCTCTTATCGCGCCCTGTTCGCGCGGTTTCTTCTTCCCTTGTGTGGGCGACCTCTCTACCCCTCCTTTCTAGCCACTCTCGCTCTCTAGTCGCCGCGACCTGTTCTCCTTGGCGCAGCTTCCTTCTCGCTGCTCATGCTCTTTAGTCGCCGCGATTACAAATAAGACGCAGCGACCTGTTCTCCTTTATGCAGCCTCCTTTTCTAGCTGCTCCTGCTTGTTAGTCATCGCGACCTCCTCTTTAGCCGCGCGACTTGTTCTTCTCTCTGCTCTCTTCTATGACAACCTCTGATATCTCTACCTCCACTACTCTCGTTGTCGCTCCTCCTCCCACTTCTACTCCTTCGGGCAACCTTGGCACCGTTTCCAAACTCGTCGGTCCCAACTACCCGAATTGGAGTGTCTCCTTCACCTTCCTTCTCCGCTCTTAATGCAAACGCCATCATCTCACCGATGACCCTCCTCCGCAAGATTCCCCTCTTTTTGATGATTGGGATGTCAGTGATGCCCTTGTCCGCACATGGCTGACTAGCAGTCTTTCTGATGAATGTCTACCCGTCATCCAACATGATGAGACGGTCAAGGCTGTGTGGCTTCATCTTACCGCTCTCTACTCAAAGGGGGCTCAGACGTCTCGCATTTATACTTTGTATGCGGACCTCTTTGCCCGTCCCTCCATGTCTCCTACTGCTGCATACCAACAAGTTCAGGCTCTCAGAGCCAAAATTCTCCAGAATCGCCCCTTCTCTGCGGATCTGGCCGAGCAACACAAACACTCCCAGGAGCTGCTGGTTGTGTGCTACCTTTTGCGACTTCCTGAGTCCTATGATATGATCCGTCAACAAATTCTTGGCGAGGCAGAGTCTCCAACCTTAGATGCAACTGCTGCCCCCATAGCCGCTGTTACCTTTCTGCTACAACGTCCACTGTTATCTTCCCCTCCTTCACTAGACAACTATGCTCACTCCACTCAACGAACAGGATCTGGTGGTCGCAACCATCACTTAGGCGAACGCGGTGCTGCCCGCTTTCTCTGATCTTATTGCGGCCGCACCAGCCATACGGTTGATCGCTGCTGGAATAAACATCCTCATCTTCGACCAACGGGTGACGCTTCAACCTCCTCTTCAAAGTCGTCCGCTTCAGTGGTCACATCTTCAGGTAGTGCTCATGTTGCTACTCAAATTAAATGGCTGATCGACTCTGGTGCTACCAATCACATGACTAACAATCCTCAATGTTTTTCTCTCCTAGAAAAATATGATCGGTTTCCCCCTGTCTTTATTGCGGATGGCACTCCCTCACCGATCAATGGGATGGGAGTGGTTCAAGTCACTCCGTCTTTTCGCTTGCAGGATACCCTCTACGTGCCCATGTTCCCTTGCAATTTACTATCTGTCACTTCTCTGTGTAAGAAACTACAGTGTTCTATCACATTCACTCCTACGTCTTGTTCTTTTCAGGATCCGGGCTCCCAATGGACGATTGCTACTGGGACTGAGAGCGACGGCCTCTACTTCCTCGACAACGTTTCTGTATTATCCGCTTCCTCCTCTATTGATCTTCTCCAGTGGTATCTTAGTCTTGCTCACGCTCCTCCACGACTTCTTCGTCAGCTTATGCCTCACCTTCCTCAACAGAGTCCTCCTCTCAACTGTGACGCATGTCAGCTTGGCAAGCATCACCGCTCCTCCTTCTCACCTAAGCAAGGTCGTGGATCTTCCCGACCGTTTGATCTGGTTCACTCCGGTGTTTGGGGACCCGCTCCTACCCTCACCATAGGTCGAGGCAGTTCTTATTTTGTAACTTTTATTGACGATTTCTCTCGATGTACTTGGGTGTATCTCTTACGAGATCGCTCTGAATTATTTCATGTATGGACATCCTTTTATTATATGATTAAGAATCAATTTGATGTCTCTATTAAAATATTTCGCTCTGATAATGCAAAAGAATATCTTAGTCATGAGTTTTCCTCCTTCTGTATGCAACATGATATTATTCATCAAACTAGCTGTGTCTATACCTCACAGCAAAATGGTGTGGCCGAACACAAAAACCGTCACCTCCTTGATGTCGCGCACACTCTGCTAACTCAAATGCAGGTTCCTCTCTCCTATTGGGGCTATGCTATTCTCATCTCTTGTTATCTTATCAATCGCATTCCCTCCACCGTTCTCCACGGCAAAACGTCATTCTCCATTCTCTATCTAGGGAAGGATCCATTTCCTTCCCTCTTCATGTCTTTGGGTGCATAACCTTTGTGCACTCTCCTTCTGCCACCCGTGACAAACTCTCATCACGGGTCACCAAGTGTGTCTTTCTGGGATACTCTACCACTCAGAAAGGCTATTGTTGTTTTGACCCATTTCCCGCAAGCAGTTTGTCTTTGCAGACGTCACCTTCTTTGAAAATGCATCCTACTTCTCTCTTGACTCCTCTTCCTCTCCTGATATTCATCCTTCTCCTACCACCCCTTTTGTTCCCTCTATACCTACCGAGACTCCACCTCCTCCGTCTCCACCATATCCTCCACAATGTCTCCTTACTGAGATATCTCCCTCTTCTCCGCGGTCGTCTCTCTCTACTTATGGGCCAGCTTTCTCTACCACGGATGCCCAGCAAACTGAGGAACTCGCCGACTTGTATATTCACACTGCTCTTCGCAAAGGGGTGAGGACGTGTACTCAACACTCGCTAGCTATTATTGTTTCATATGATTATCTAACTCCTTCTCGTAGGATGTTTGCCTTGGCTATCTCTGCCACTACCACTCCCCGCACCTACCAGTAAGCTCTTACTATTCCTCATTAGAAGACTGTCATGGATGAGGAAATTGCTACCCTCATTGAAAGGGGCACATGGACTCTTGTTCCTCCCCCTTTGGGCACTGATGTGGTTGGCTGTCGATGGATATTCGTTGTGAAGTTCCGTCCAGACAGCAGCATGGATTGATACAAGGCTCGCTTAGTCGCCAAAGGATTCACTCAGACTTATGTGGTTGAGTACTTTGACACCTTCTCTCTAGTTGCTCGTCTCAACACCATTCGGGTTCTTCTCTCTGTGGTTGTCAACAGGGATTGGCCCATTTCCCAGCTGGATGTCAAGAATGTTTTCCTCTATGGTGATCTTCAGGAGGACGTATACATGAAACAAGCTCCTGGGTATGTTACTCAGGGGGAGACATGAGTATGTCATTCGAATAAGGCCATCTATGGCCTAAAGCAAAGCCCTCGGGCTTGGTTTGACAAATTCAGCGGCATTGTTGCGGCCATTGGTTTTGCAAGAAGTTCATCTGATCACTCCTTATGAAAGTGCAACTAGATCTGATATACTCTAGAGGGGGGGTGAATAGAGTATATGGTGCTTTAATAACTTTTACAACTATTGTTGTAATATGTGTGAGTAGGGAAGCAATAATAAATCTAATCACAGCACAAGGTTAAACAAAAACTAAACACAGGAAAAATCAAGGCCAGAAATAAACATAAACACAAGCAAAACCAGAAGACACAAGGAAAATATAGTGGTTCCCCAAACTTGGGTACATCCACTCTTCTACCACCCTAGGTAGGAATCCACTGCAGGATGAGTTGATCAGGTGTCCTGGGCACCAATGAGCTTTTGATAAGGTGCTCAAAAACCAAAGCAGATTTTTTGATCAGGTGTCTTGCCACCAATGAGCTTTTGACAAGGTGCTCAAAAACTAGGCTCAAACTTTTGAAGGGAGTTTGAGAAACCCTTTACAGAGTGGGGGTGCGAGAGTGATGGAGGTCTTCTCTTTCTCAAACAACTGAGAAGACTATGTGGATTGATGTCAAAGCTCCCCCTTAATCCTTGAGATCTTCAGGAAGAAAAGCTTTGCTGAGGGTGATAGGCCTTCAAAGATTGAACTCCAGCAATATATGATTTCAGCAAGAGGGACTAAAATGTTGAGTGTCTGGAGTCTGGAATATGTTGGCCTTGAGCACTTTAAAAACTACAGAGATCTGAAGATTTGAGAAAGCTTGATCTCCTTGGATGAGTGTTCTTCAGAATTCTTTTTGACAGAAGATTTTGAATGAGTCTCTGTAATCTGTATTGTGTGTTCTCTCTTATTCTTTGTAAGATTAAAAAAAAGATTCTATGTTTTATTCTCTGGTCCAGAATAGAATATCATTCTCTGTCAAGGATAGCCGTTAGCCTGCATTGATTGCATCCTTAATTGCATAATCTCTTTTGGAGGAAAGTCCACAGAATTATTCCTTGAAAAATCTCTTGAAACTTGATCCAGAAATAAATGAAAACGGCTAGCAAATCTCTGAATTAATTGCAGAATAACTCCTAACTGATTTGAATTTGAATTAAGAAATATCCTGGAAGTTATCTGAAATCGTCGAACTGAGCTCTGCTATCGTCGATCTGAGTTCAGCGATCTGGAAATATACAGCAACAAAACATCGTCGATCTGAGCTCAAAGATCGTTGAACTGAGCTCAGAGTTAAAGATCCAAACCATAGTCAAAAATCATCGACCTGAGCTCACCGATCATCGAAGGGAGTTCGACGATATTATGAAGTTGAGCTCAGCGATCGTCGAATGGAGTTCGACGATCTGTCGAAGTTGAGCTAGACGATCGTCGACCGGAGTTCGACGAATCGTCGTGCTGAGCTCGACGATATGACTTGGTCTTCAGACAAAGAATCCTGGTCTATCAGGGCAGCTTCCAAACCTAGACTTCTAACCCTTAGACTCAATTCTAATTGACCTATTAAGCTATACAGGAGGTCAAGCAAAGGTTCCTAGAGACATAGTGATCCTGACCCAAATGAGTAATAGGGTGTTCTAACAATCTCCCCCTATTTGGGTTAGGATTACTATTTACAGACTTTGGAAAAGCTTTAAATAACAACATACAATCAGAAACACAGAAAAGCAACAGCTAGACATTGCAGAAACACAGAAATATATATTATCCAGATAGCAATCAGAATTCACAGAAACTGTCACCTTACAATGTCATTTCTTCTCTTTGCCTTTGACAAGTTTAATTTCTCTGTTTGGATTGAGGGCTTCTTTGTTGGACCTGGTGTCATCTGTTGCACCCAAATATGTTTGCTTTGTAGCCCTGGGAACCACAGCTGTAGGATGTAATTCCATGTATCTCTCAGCATCAAAGAATTTACTAGAAGCATATTTCGCTAATTCTTTCTGTCTTTGCTCAGACATTGTAGAAATGTTGGAAGAATCTATTCCTTATTCTCTGGCCTTCTTAATCTGATCCAGTGCAGCCAATTCCTTCATCCTGGCAGTCCAAGCAGATGGATTATTTTCAGGGTCCTCAAAAGGTACAGGTGGCTCATACCTGTTGGAAGGATTGTCTTGAGGAGGCCTGGCAGACACAGTCTCTTTCAGCTTGTAAGGGAAAGGACCTGATGATGTATCAGATGAAATATGTCCTCCCCTAGAATATGGGTGCTGCCTGGAGTACCCTTTGGAATATACTTGAATATCTCTTTGAGTTCCTCTATATCCTCCTCTCCTAGAATGTGAACCCCTGGATTGGCTTTCCCTGTGATAAGATCTGGCATGAGGTTGATAGGGAGCCTGACTTCTGGCTGGGGGTTGACTTGTAGAGCTTCCACCTGCACCTGCATCAGGAGGAGGTGGTGGAGGAGGATGAGAGTGCTGGAATGGGGATGAACCCTTCTCATATTTTCTCTTTTTCTTCATGGCTTTCAGCTGGTTCTTGGAATACTGCATCCAGTATTCAGTGATTGGGCAGTTATGAAGGATATAGTATGGAATGTCATTGTTATCTTTGACTTTAGCAGGAGGTACCCTTTTCATTGCTTTGCTCCTTGCCTTCTTTTTCCTGGCAATGGTAGCAGATGAGTCATCAGAGTCTGTTTTAAATTCATCAGATTCAGAACTCTGATCATCATATAGAGCATCTATTTTCTTCATAAGATCTTTCTTCAGTTGTACAGCAGCAGATGAGGTAGAAGTTGAAACAGCAGCAACAATAGATGTTGAGATGGTAACAGCAGGGACAGCAGCAGATGGAGCAGGTGCAACAACAGCAGCAGTAACAGATACTGGAGAGGTGACAACAACAGTAACAGTCTCACTTACAGCAGTAGAAACAGCAGGAACATCACCAAGGTCTGCAGAAGGCTCAAATTTAGTGGCCTCTGACATCAGAATGTCCTTGGATATTGGCTCATCAGAAGCAGTAGGAACTTCAGCAGCAGTATCAGTAATCTCAGAAGCAAAATCAGTCCTTTCTTCAGAAGCAGCAGCAATGACTGAGTTTACAAAGGAGGAGATCATGCTAGGGTCACAACAAGAAAAAGGCACAAGTGTCTTGGATAAGTCTTCTGGAGGCTGGACAGCATGGACCTCTGGCAGACAGCTAAAGTAGGCAGAATCAAAAATAGATAGCAAAGACTGGAGGTCTATTGCAAGAACTGCAGTAAGAGGCACAACAGTAGTAGCAAGAGGAGGAGCAGCAGTCATAGAAACAGCAGCAGCAACAGCATGAAGGCTTTCTTCATATGGCATCTCCCCCTGCCTAGATGCAGATACATCTGGATCAAGTCACACTGCTGTAGGTGCTGCCTGAGGGAAGAGGGAAGTGAGCCTGGCAGAAAGGGCTGCCACTGACAGGTGGAGTGGAGCCAAAGAGGTCTCCAACAGCAGAGTTAGCCTGGGGGCAAGTAACTCATACAGCCTGTCAGCTAGGGCTGAGAGGTCTACTTGCTCAAGAGCTGGAGCAGAGGTAGAAGGTATGGAAGTAGCTGAGGGTTCTGGAAGTGGAGGGCTGGAGAAATGTGGAAGGGATGGCTCAGGTGTTGGGAGTGTGGATATGGAGGACAGGGGAATTGATATGGATGGAGTGAATGTTGGCTGGTCTATGATGTGGTGGAGGAGGTCTTGGAATGAAGTGGAGGAGGAAGGTAAATCAGGAGGAGATGATGGGGAATCATCCATAAAGGAATCATCCAGTAGAGTGAAGGATGGAATGGATGGTGATGAGGTGATATCTGGTGCAGGGTAGGAGAACAGTGGTTGGAATTGGTCTGCTGGTGGAGGTAGAATGGGTTCTGGGGATGGAGTTGATGTAGGAGATGGCATTGATCTGGTGATGGTGGAGGGAGCTGGAATGGTGGATGGTAAGGGAAGGGATGGAATTGGAGGAGGAGGAGAGGCAGCAACAACAGCAGCCAGGTCATCTGCAGGGGCAGAGACCTGTGGAGGAGTGACTCTTTGAGTCCTTGTGCCTGAAGGGGCACTGGAGGAGGGCCTGCTAGGCTTGCTTATTTGCATGTCCCACTTTCCAAAGAGGGCACATGTTAGTCTCTTGGAGGCATTGATATGAACTCCAGAGGAGACCAGCAAGGCAGGATACCTATGGTGCAGAAATACTCCAATAATTCTTCCAAAATTAACAAAACTTTTGTTTATTTTCTTTTTGATGAGGTCAAAGAAGACCTCTCCCCAGTTCAGATTTTTCTTGTCCACAAGAGCTCCCATGAGACAGAGCTGATGTCTGGATATTGTATCATGGGCTGAGTGCTTTGCCAGGAGCACTTTTCCAACAACATCTGCCAGGAACCTATATTCAACAGACAGATTTCTCTTGAAGAGCTTGTTAGGGTTTCCCTCTGGATGACCCATTCTGGAAAGCATTTCAGAAAACTCATCTCCAGATAATTCAGCAGAGTCTTCTCCAATTCTCAATCCAAAGACTTCTGTTAAAGTTGTGGGGGTCAAGGGTACCTGATTTCCAGCTATTGACCCAACTATAGTGCTGTTATCTTGATTATGAGCAGTATAAACCCACTCCTTGATTATCCAGTTTGTTTCTGAATACCCATTTTGTTCCAACAATGGAATGATCCTTAGGCTTTGGCACTAGTTCCCATACTTTGTTCCTCTCAAATTGATGCAACTCCTCTTACATTGCAATGATCCAGTGTGGATCTTGCTCTGCATCTTGAATGGACTGAGGTTCAATTTGAGATAGGAAGCAGGTGTGCAACAGGTTTTGGTTGACCTGATTTCTGGTTTGCACACCAGCTGAGATTTCTCCAATTATTTGGGAAATTGGATGGTCTCTTGATGTTACTAAATCAACAGGGGGTGTTGATTGTTCACCAACCTGTGTTGTTGTTTCCTCTTGTGGTACAACAACTGGCTCTTCAGGTTGTGTTTCAATGTGTTGAGCATTCCCTTCATCTTCACTGCTTTCATCCTCTTGAGCAACCTGTAACTTGTTCATATCTTCAACTAGAGAATGTTCCTGCAAATGTTCTATGGTAGAAGAAATCTTCTACTTGAAAGACATGTTAGTTTCATCAAATGAAATGTGAATAGATTCCTCAATTTTCAAAGATGATTTATTATAGACCCTATAAGTCTTGCTGATCATGGAGTATCTCAGAAACACTCCTTCATTAGCTTTGGCTTGAAATTTTGCTAGATATTTCTTGTCATTATTATGAATATAGCAAATACAACCAAAGACTCTAAAATAGTCAACTTTAGGTTTCTTCCCTTTGAGTAATTCATAAGGAGTCTTTCCCTTTAGTTTGTGTATCAGACTTCTGTTCAGCACACAGTTGGAGGTGTTCACTGCCTCTGCCCAAAAGGATAGAGGTAGATGAGCATCTGACAACAATGTAGTGGCAGATTCAATAAGGGTTCTATTTTTCCTTTCAGCTACCCCATTTTGTTGAGGAGTTCTAGGAGCTGAGAAAGTATGTCTGATCCCTTCACTCTGACAGAACTCTTGCATAAGAAGAGAATCAAACTCTGTCCCATGATCACTTCTGATCAGGGCAATGTGAGTATTGAACTCAATCTGTATGCATTTGAGAAACTCTGTCAGACACTTAAAGTTATCAGACTTCTTCCTTAGAAAGAACACCCAAGTGAATCTAGAGAAGTCATCTACAACTACTAAAGTATAGGATTTCCCTCCTAGGCTTTGTACTGTGATGGGTCCAAAGAGATCCATGTGTAACAGATACAATATCCTAGGTGAATCACTCTTATTAAGTGACTTAAAACTGTTTTTAGTTTGCTTGCCTAATTGACAAGCCCTGCAGAGTCCTTCCTTCTTGTAGGGGCCAGAAGGTAGTCCTCTAACAAGGTTGTCCTTGGATAGCCTAGCAATAGTTCTAAGGTTTAGGTGTCCTAATCTCTTATGCCATAAAACATTTGGTTTACAGACAGAGTTAAACAAGCAAATATCTACATCAGTTGAAAGAAAATCCACTAGATAGATGTTACCTTTCCTTTTACCTGTCAACACGGTTGTGTTGTCCTCTGACTTGATTTTGCATAAGGCTTTGCTGAAGGTCACCTGGTAGCCTTCATCACACAGCTGACTGATGCTAATTAGGTTGTGCTTCAGTCCTTCTACATATGCTACCTTCTTGAAAGTTACTGAACCAATCTGGACTGCACCATATCTTTTAGTTTGTCTAAAGTTTGAATCACCAAAGATAACTTTGGGTCCAAGTTTGGCTCTGAAGGATGTGAGGTTGTCCTTGTTCCCTGTCATGTGCTTAGAGCACCCACTATCCAAATACCATTGCTGGTTAGATATTGGATAGGTCTTCACCTGCATATAAGACAATTCATTTGTTTTTGACCCAGTTTACCTTGGGCCTAGGTTGATAACCTTTAAATTCAGAAATGAAAGACATCCCTGGTTGACTCTTATATCCTTCAGGATGATATCTCCTTGGAGGTAGAATCCATTCAGTATAAGGGTTAAAGATTTGGGATGAAGGACCCTTAGGATTCAATTTTGATTTGCCTTTGAAAAATTTTCCAGAGCTCTGACCTATGTTCGACGATCTTGGAGCTGCGTTCGACGATCTTGGGTCAGATCGTCGAGCTCCGTTCGACGGTCGACTACGGGTGAGGTCAGGTATATGAGATCGTCGACCTGCGTTCGACGACTTTGGCTGAGATCGTCGATCAGCGTTCGACGATTTTTCCTGAGATCGTCGAGCTGCGTTCGGCGATCGTCGATCTTCGTTCGACGATTGTCGAGCTCCGTTCGACGATTTCTGCTGGGACTTAATTTTCTGAGGCAGATCAGAATTTTTTCTAGCAACCTCTACAACTCCCTTTCCCTTGTCAGAAATGAATTTGATGGGAGTTGTTGGGACTATAGGTTGGCTGGATGAAGTACCCAAGCCCAGTGTACTGTTAAATCTAGAGTTCACTGTGCTTGTGATGTCCATCAGCTTGATGCTTCTCCCATTAAGGGATTCTTCAAGCTTCTTGGCCTCAGAGAGCTCACTTTTCAGTGAAGCTATCTGTTCCCTACAGCACTCCAACTCCTGAGAGAGTTTGAGGTTTTCTGAGTTTAAAGTGTTGTGTTCAGATAATTGATTTCTGAGAGAGATAGTCTCTTTCTCAGACTTTAGCAGGTCTAAACACAGTGCTTTAAATTCAGATTTAAAATCTTCTGAACTAAAATCAAAAGAGCTAATTACCTGATCTTCTTCAGGTTGAGTCTCTGAGTCTGACTCTGACTCCTCTTCTTCTGAGTTATGTTGTGAGGCATTGATTGCCATCATGCAGAACTCCTTTTCTTCTGCATCATCCTCATCATCACTGGAGCTGGATGAGGCTTTTGACTCCTCTTCTGTCTCACTCCAGGATTCAGCAACAAACCCTTTTCTTGTATGCTTATTTTTGCTTGAAGAGGGTTTGCCATTTCCATTCCTTTTGGAGTCTTTCTCCTTTCTTCTTTCTTTTCTGTCCCTTCTGTCCTTGTTCTTGTTCTCTGGACAGTCAGGAATTATGTGCCCTGGTTTCCTGCAACCAAAGCAAATAATGTCTTTGTTATTACTAATGGACTTGTCATACCTTGGCTTATCCTGCTCCTTGTATGATCTTCTTCTGAAGTCCTTTCTGGCCATCTTGTAGAATCTTTTGGCCAACAAGCTGAGTAGTTCATCATTTCCTGTGGCTTTATCTTCAGGCATATCCTCAGTTGCCTTGAAGGCTATGGTCTTCTCTTTCCTTGTGGCTGGTGAAGCAGCCTTCTGTTCTTCCTCTCTATTCTTGATGAGTAGCTCATAAGATTTGAGCTTACCCAACAAAGCTTCAGTGGTGATCTCATTCAGACTTCTGACATCCTTAATTGGCCAGATTCTTGAATCCCAAGTGCTGGGGAAGCACATTAGGATCTTGTCATTAAGTTCAGTTAGAGAGATCTCTTTGTCCAATGTCCTTAGTTCACTGACAATTAGACTTAGTCTGTTGTACATGTCTCCCACTGACTCAGTCTCTCCCTTCTTGAAATTCTCATATTAGGAGATGAGATGGGATCTTCTGTCCTTTCTCTCATCAGCTGAGCCTGAGACTATTTCTGAGAGCTTGTCCCAAATTTCCTTGGCTGAATTGCATTCAGCTACCTTTTGAAATATGTCATCTGACATTGTCTGGGCTAGGATGTTCATAGCCTTAGCATCAGCTACCTTCCATCTCTTGATGTCAGCATCTGTTCCTGATGGAGGTAGCACAACATTTGTGCTTGAGTTCTCTGGGGGTCTTGGACACACTGTCAAAACAGAGTTAAAGATATCTTCGTCAATAGAGTTCATGTAAAGCCTAATCCTTGCTTTCCAAAGTGCAAACTTGGAAAGATTGCACACTGGAGGTCTGGTGCTTGCATAATCTTTGTTTTGGGCCATGATTTGAGAAAACAAAATCTAATAATAAAGTACAAAGGACAACAGATCTAGTTTGGGATCTTTGGGTTCAGGTGTTAGCCTGTACAACCAATCAGGTATGGTATGTTTAACCAACCTCGCTTTGATACCAATTGAAAGTGCAACTAGATCTGATATACTCTAGAGGGGGGGTGAATAGAGTATATGGTGCTTTAATAACTTTTACAACTATTGTTGTAATATGTGTGAGCAGGGAAGCAATAATAATTCTAATCACAGCACAAGGTTAAACAAAAACTAAACACAGGAAAAATCAAGGCCAGAAACAAACATAAACACAAGCAAAACTAGAAGACACAAGGAAAATATAGTGGTTCCCCAAACTTGGGTACATCCACTCTTCTACCACCCTAGGTAGGAATTCACTGCAGGATGAGTTGATCAGGTGTCCTGGGCACCAATGAGCTTTTGATAAGGTGCTCAAAAACAAAGCAGATTTTTTGATCAGGTGTCTTGCCACCAATGAGCTTTTGACAAGGTGCTCAAAAACCAGGCTCAAACTTTTGAAGGGAGTTTGAGAAACCCTTTACAGAGTGGGGGTGAGAGAGTGATGGAGGTCTTCTCTTTCTCAAACAACTGAGAAGACTATGTGGATTGATGTCAAAGCTCCCCCTTAATCCTTGAGATCTTCAGGAAGAAAAGCTTTGCTGAGGGTGATAGGCCTTCAAAGATTGAACTCCAGCAATAGATGATTTCAGCAAGAGGGACTGAAATGTTGAGTGTCTGGAGTCTGGAATATGTTGGCCTTGAGCACTTTGAAAACTACAGAGATCTGAAGATTTGAGAAAGCTTGATCTCCTTGGATGAGTGTTCTTCAGAATTCTTTTTGACAGAAGATTTTGAATGAGTCTCTGTAATCTGTATTGTGTGTTCTCTCTTGTTCTCTGTAAGATTAAAAAAAAGATTCTATGTTTTATTCTCTGGTCCAGAATAGAATATCATTCTCTATCAAGGATAGCCGTTAGCCTGCATTGACTGCATCCTTAATTGCATAATCTCTTTTGGAGGAAAGTCCACAGAATTATTCCTTGAAAAATCCCTTGAAACTTGGTCCAGAAATAAATGAAAACGGCTAGCAAATCTCTGAATTAATTGTAGAATAACTCCTAACTGATTTGAATTTGAATTCAGAAATATCCTGGAAGTTATCTGAAATCGTCGAACTGAGCTCTGCTATCGTCGATCTGAGTTCAGCGATCTGGAAATATACAGCAGCAAAATATCGTCGATCTGAGCTCAAAGATCGTTGAACTGAGCTCAGAGTTAAAGATCCAAACCATAGTCAAAAATCGTCGACCTGAGCTCACCGATCGTCGAAGGGAGTTCGACGATATTATGAAGTTGAGCTCAGCGATCGTCGAATGGAGTTCGACGATCTGTCGAAGTTGAGCTAGACGATCGTCAACCGGAGTTCGACGAATCGTCGTGCTGAGCTCGACGATATGACTTGGTCTTCAGACAGAGAATCCTGGTATATCAGGGCAGCTTCCAAACCTAGACTTCTAACCCTTAGACTCAATTCTAATTGACCTATTAAGCTATACAGGAGGTCAAGCAAAGGTTCCTAGAGACATAGTGATCCTGACCCAAATGAGTAATAGGGTGTTCCAACACCTTATTCATTCGCAAAACCTCCTTTAGTATGGTGGTTCTTGTTGTATATGTGGATGATATTCTTCTAATTGGCGATGACCAGGCTGGGGTAGCTTTGACAAAGAAACACCTCCGACAACACATGGTCACTAAGGATATGGGCTCCCCCAAATACATTCTGGGGATTGAAATCTCTCGAAAGCTCAACTCTTTAGTTCTCTCCCAACGGAAGTATGCTCTTGATTTGCTAAAAGAGGCAGTGTTGACTGGTGCTAAACCTGCAAGATGTCCCATGACTATTGGAGAAGACAAAACTTGGACAGATGACTCGCCTCCTCTATCTGATTCTTCGAGGTACCGGTGTCTGGTGGACAAACTCATTTATCTAATAGTGACCAGATCCGACATCTCCTATGTTGTATGTGCGAACAAAAAAAGAGAGTCCGGAAATCGGAAAAACTGAAATCTTTATATTCTAAAAAGGTGTATATTACATGGTATAACCTCACTTTTATAGAATGAATGAGATGAGAAAGATTACAATTAAATAATATGAGACTAAAAAATTATATGTACAAGCGGTTTAACTTAAATACAAGCCGACCAAGCCGCGCAGTTTGACACAAGAGGGAGACACCAAGCCACCACTAGAGCCCTCCAGGTCGCCCGGTCTCCAAGTCACAAGGGACAGATTGACAGACCGCCAGGGCACCAACAACAACAGACCTGCAACCAAACCGCTGGAGAGAAACCGACAGACCGCCCAGACTGCAATCCGCCATAGACAGACCGCTAGATCGCTCGGTCTCTATTCTGCAACACTCCTCCTCAAGCTGGAGCATATATGTCGATCATGCCCAGCTTGTCGCAAATGTGATGAAAAGAGGCGGATACCGGCTTGGTGAAAATATCAGCCAACTCTTTATCGGAGGTGATGAATAAAGTACAAATTTGTTCCTTCAGAATCTCTTCTCGAATAAAATGGCAGTCAACTTCAATGTGCTTAGTTCTCTCATGGAAGACCAGATTTTTAGAGATGTATATGGCGGTCTTGTTGTCACAAAACATATGTAGAGGATGGTTGTAGACCTCTCCTATGTCAAGCATGAGAGCCCGTAACCACTTTAACTCACACGTGGTCGATGTCATACTTCGATATTCTGCTTCTGCACTGGACCTGGAGACGATCGACTGTTTCTTGCTTTTCCAGCTCACAAGCCCCCCCCCCCCCCACAAAGGTGCAAAAACCTGATGTTGACTTACGGTCTCCTTTATCATCGGTATAGCTTGAATCAGAGTACGCTTCAACCCTCAAATGTCCATTCTTCTGAAAGAGAAGTCCTTTCCCAGGAGCTGATTTAATATACTCCAATATCCTTAGGGCAGACTGTAGATGACACTCCCTAGGAGCTTGCATGAATTGGCTAACATTGCCTACAACATAGACAATGTCGGGTCTGGTCACCGTGAGATATATAAGTTTACCAACTAGACGTTTGTACCTCGTAACATCAGAAAGAAGAGGAGAGTCATCTGTCCATGTTTTATCTTCTCCAGTCACCATGGGACATCGGGCAGGTTTAGCCCCAGTCATCCCTGCCTCTTTTAACAAGTCAAGAGCGTACTTCCGTTGGGAGATTACAAGAGAATCGGGCTTCCGAGAAATTTCTATCCCAGAAAGTATTTTGGAGAGCTCATATCCTTTGTAACCAGGTGTTGCCGAAGATGCTTCTTTGCCAAAATTATCCCAGCTTGGTCATCTCCAGTGAGAAGAATATCATCCATATATACCGCAAGCACCACTAGACCCAAAGAAGTTTTACGAGTAAATAAGGAGTGATCAGCAGAACTTCTCGTAAAACCTACGGCCTGTAATACCTCCCCTGTAATGACCGTATAATGTGGGTCCGGCCGGGGCCCCACAACATACGGACGCCACAGCTTTAGTATTATAAGATGATATAACTACCCACACTCAAAACACTTTGCACAACACAGCAGAAACATAAACAAGACTAGAAGTTATCCACTACTACAAGAGTAATAAGATGGCCTTATGGCCTTACAACACAAGAGAGTCCAAACTCACATAATACATGATGTATTGTAAATATACGTATTTTTATGCACATTAATTTAGTCATTTTCATTTATTTTCGTCGTTTTTACTTATTTTTGTTCAATAAAATGCTCCTATTCTTGTAAATTTATTACTAACTTGCTTTATTTTATTTTTCAGAAAAATGCCAAAATCTGCCAAAATTGGGCAGTACACGCCCGTGACAATTTGGTCACGCCCGTGACCGGGCCGTGACATTGCATTTCCCGTGAAATTGCAAAATTTCTGAAGTAAAAGCTTGACACGCCTGGGGTCACGCCCGTGTCACCCGACACGGGGCGTGACCCAAGCCCGTGTCCTTTCCTCTCGACGAATTCATCTCGACGATCGTCGAGTGTCGACACCAACAGTCACGCCCAGCGTCACGCCCGTGACATGGGGCGTGACTCAATTTCTGCTCGACGATTTCTACTCGACACTTTCCACTCGACATTCGTCGAGTGTCGACACCAACTGACATGCCCAGCATCACGCCCGTGACCTGGGGCGTGACCTTTCCAGCTGGCCCGACAAGATGCTGACAAGGACTTTTGACGCAACCCGCGCCCGGTTCTACCTCCCCGACACGCCCAGAGTCACGCCCGTGACCTGGGGCATGACTGCCGCGAACTCAGCCCGAAGTCAACTTTCCTGTCCAATCGCCAGCCGCCTTCATGAATAGTACTGTCACGCCCCCCCTACACGCCCGTGACCGAGGGCGTGTACTTAGAAATTTTTTCCTATAAATAGCCCAGTTCTATAAGGTCCAAGGGTTCAGATTTTTGGGCCAATTTAGTGTCTTTTTGTGGGCTGCATCCGTGATTTTCAAAACTATGTAAGGAGATTTCTCGCTTTTTTATTTCATGTCTTGTTTTGCTTTAGTTTTAGCCCTTGTAATAGCTTGTAATAGTTTCATTTTAATCAATAAAATGTTAAATTTTCTCTTCATATATGGCTTTGGAAATGAACACTTGTGCCCACTTTCCTTCTCCTTTTTATTCTTAGTTTTATCTTTGTTCTTCATTTATGAAATGTGTGTGTGTGTGTATGAGTGTAATTTATTCACTTTACATTTTTTTTTACTTGTTTTCATGCTTAGGGATGATAGGTTTTCTCCTTTTTCACCTTGTCTTTTTCTTGAAAGTAATAGGATTTCATTCTTATGAATTCATAAATGAGGTTTGAAAAGTGATATTGTTCTCCTTTTTTACTTAGTTTTCTTTTAGGATTGTAAAACATCTTTTGTTCTTTTCATTCTCTATTCACCTTTTTTTACCACTTTTATAAATTCTTAAGAATGAAAAAGTTTTAATTTTAATTTTTGAGCACTTTTGATTTTGACTTTATTTTGTAAAACTTTTTGCTCATTCTCTTTTTGTTTGTTCTTTTTATGTGTTTTGGGTAAGTTTTAGGAGTAGAAATCTTGTTATTTTCATTTTTAGGTAACTTTAATTTTTCTTTGTTATTAGTTTGTGTGAGTGTATGAGAATAAACTTTCTTTTATTCTTCTTAAATTTTCATGTTGTGTGTGTGAGTGTATGAGTATAATTTTTAATGCTTTGATTCAAATTATGTAGAGTGTGTGAGTGTAGGTGTTAAATTTTAATGCTTTCTTTTAATGCTTTCCTTTTATGCTTTGATTCAAATTATGTAGAGTGTGTGAGTGTAGGTGTTAGCTTTATTGTTTTCTTGAAATTCTTATGGAGTGTGTGTGTCTGTGTGTATTTATTTCCGCCTACTCGTTAAGAGTTAAATGGCGCATCGCTTTCATTTCAGTCCTACTCGTTTGAGTAGGACTCGTTATTTTCTTTCTTTATTTTTCCGCCTACTCACTTGAGTCAAATGGCCGGACCTTATTTCGGTCCTACCCGTTTGAGTAGTACTTGCAATTTTTCTTTCTTTATTTTTCCGCCTACTCACTTGAGTTAAATGGCCGGACTTTATAGCCCTGTAATCGCATTTATTTTCTCCTACTCATTTGAGTAGGACTCGCTTTCATTTCAGTCCTACTCGTTTGAGTAGGACTTGCAATTTTCAGCTTTTATTTACCGCCCCCACTCGTTTGAGTGGGACTCGCAAATTTGAATTATGCAAATTTCTTTCATGTGTAACTTAGCTCCTTTTTTATAATTTGGAGTGTGCGTGAGTTCTTGTTTTAGCTAATTTTTCAGTTTTCTAAATGTTGTTATTTTTCTTGTGTCCCCTTCTTATAAACGTTTAGTGGTTAATTTCGAACTCACGCCTCACTAAATTATAAGCTGTCCCCATACCGATGTGTGGCTAATCGCTATTAGCCTCGGCATCGAAGAGCATTGGGACATTAAAATGATTTATAATAATTAAAACTCTTTATTTTCATTTTAATTTAAGCACTTAAGGTTTACCCCGGGTTTACGATGCGTAGGACCACATATCGATGTGTGGGCCCTATTTCCGTAGTCCATATGCAAGCTAGCCGAGAGGCCGTGCATATGGACCGATCACCACTGGGTAAATAGAGTTGCGTGCATACCCTCGAAAGAGGACAAGCGTAATTCTACCGGATTGGGTTCCCCACCCAATAGCGGGGTTCTTAGCGTAAAGCGGGCGTTAAGAGGAATCCTTCGTCGGACTAACGTTCGGTCGAATAGTCTTAACGTTTAGGTGAGCGATATCCCTATAGCTAGGTGAGCTCACATTTGTGGAACCTCCACGGCCAAGTTGTCTTATTATTAATTTGAAAACTAAGTCTTTTTATTATTAAAAATTGTTTTAGTCTTAATCCGATTCGATGTCAAGCGTTAACCCTTCATCGAATATTTTCTAAATCATTTTTCTCGCTCCTTTGCTTTCCGTCTTTTATTAAGTAAAAAAAAAAAATCCACCTTTCTTTCAGTAAAATAATAGTCCTCCCGGAGGAGTAAGAATAGTCAACACGACCCCGAGAACAATACGACCTCGGTATTCCCCGAATATCGAGTACTACTTGCGATAGGTGCACTTGCCTCTATTAGCACGCCCGCGGCGATCGACTCACCGAACCAACCACAATAAGAGTCTGTTCGCGGGCGCATCAAGTTTTTGGTGCCGTTGCCGGGGAATCTCTCTTTTCGAGTTGCTATTTCGAATTCCGGAGTCTATTAATTTTACTTATTTTTTATAAAAAAAAACAAAACTAAAAACTTTATTTTAAAACAAAACAAAAAAAAGAGTTTATTTTTGTTTTATTTTTGTTTGGGTGTATGACCCGAGGACAACCCTCAGAGTCTGAAGATTTGTACTTCGACCCTGAGATCGAACGCTCTCTTGCGCGTATCCGATCTCAACGCTGAAATCCTTCTTTAGATCCCGAGGAATCTATCGGAGAACCTACTGTTGTACTTATGGCTGCGCCTAACCTTCCCCCGGCGGCCGAGCGTACTATGTCCTATTACGCCCGGCCTAACCTGGATGATTCTGGGTCGAGTATTGTTCGCCCTGCGGTGGCTAATAATAATTTCGAAATAAAGTCAAGTGTCATTCAAATGGTCCAA
This sequence comes from Platanthera guangdongensis, assembly GCA_039583875.1. Lineage (NCBI taxonomy): Eukaryota > Viridiplantae > Streptophyta > Magnoliopsida > Asparagales > Orchidaceae > Platanthera > Platanthera guangdongensis. Next base: position 1,858,643 of record CM077149.1, on the reverse strand, counting down.
AACGCCGTGCAGTTCGATGGATTGCCGGATGAGGACCCGAATGTCCACTTGTCCAATTTCTTGGAGATATGCGACACCTTCAAGATCAATGGCGTCACTGATGACGCCATTCGTTTGCGCTTATTTCCTTTTTCCCTTAAGTCCAAAGCCAAGGCGTGGTTGAATGCCCTCCCGCGAGGATGTATCACCACGTGGGCTGAGTTGACGGAACGGTTCCTAACGAAGTACTTTCCGCCCGCCAAAACTGCAAAGTTGCGGGCGAACATTTCTTCGTTTGTGCAGAACGATCCTGAGTCTCTATACGAGACTTGGGAACGATTTAAGGAATTCCTCCGTCGTTGCCCGCACCACGCGCTACCAACGTGGTTGCAAGTTCAAATTTTTTATAATGGGCTGAATTTTCAGACGCGTCAAATGATTGACGCGGCTGCCGGGGGTACGCTTAACAACAAAACCCCCGAGGCCGCCCAGGCTTTATTCGAAGAGATGGCTATGAACGCCTATCAATGGAACGTCCCACGGGGACGGCCAAAGCCGGCGGCTGGTCTTTTTGAAGTGGATGCCACTGCTCTCTTGACCCTTCAAGTTGAAAGGTTAACAAAGCAGGTGGCGGAGATGTCTGCTGCCTCCTCCACTCCGCCTTGTTTTATTCCCCCTAACGTCTGCGTGGCTGAAGAGTTCGTGGACTTCATGGGAAATTCGGGTCGTCCTCCCTTCAACCCCAACAACAACCCTTATAGTAATAACTATAACCCGGGTTGGAGGAATCACCCCAACTTCTCGTGGAGCAACCCGAATAATGCTCAGCGTCCCCCTATTTCTTTTGCGCCCGGATTTCTTCCTCCCCCTCCTCTTCCGAAACCCTCCCCGATGGAGGAAAATTTTTCGAAGTATATTGCGTCCAACGAGTCAAATATCTGGAACATCACCGGATCGCTAAAAACACTCGAACAACAGGTTGGACAGCTGGCGAGGATGATGTCCGAGCGCGCGCTCGGGGCACTGCCGGGAAACACGGAGCCCAATCCGCGGGAGAACGCCAACGCTATAACCCTCCGTAGCGAAAAGGAGGTGGTCGATCCAAAACGGACCGACCCTCAGGTACATATTTCACCTCCGACCCCTCTTCCCCTTTCTTCGCTTACGCCGCCTTTACCTATTATAAAAGAAAAAATTATTTTAAACAAGGCTCTTCCGTATCCGCATAAATTAGATAACGAGCGTAAGGACGCGCAATATGAAAAATTTCTTTTATTATTAAAACAAATTCACATTAATGTTCCTTTTTGCGAGGCTATCTCGCAAATGCCCAAATATGCGAAATTTTTAAAAGAACTACTTTCTAATAAACGCAAATTAGAGGATATTTCGCATGTATCTCTCAACGCTGTCTGCTCGGCGGCCCTTACTAATAAATTGCCCACAAAACAAAACGACCCGGGACGGTTTTCCATCCCGTGCCTTTTTGGCGATATATTAGTAAAGTACGCCTTAGCTGATTTAGGGGCTAGCATTAATCTGATGCCGTTCTCGCTCTTTTTGCGTTTAGGTTTGGGTACTCCTAATCCTACGAATATGCGCATCCAATTAGCGGATCGCTCGGTTAAGTTCCCTATCGGGGTAGTGGAGGACGTCCTTGTCCGAGTCGACAAGTTTACCTTTCCGGTAGACTTCGTCATCTTAGATATCGAGGAGGACGCTGAGGTACCAATAATACTCGGTCGCCCTTTTCTCGCCACCTCCCGCGCACTAATAGATGTTAGTAATGGTAGCCTTCTCCTCCGAGTAGGCGATGACCAAGTTACTTTCTCTATTAATCCCTCGATGGACAATTTGTCATCGAGCGACGATTTCTGCTATTCTTTAGATACCTTTTTCGGGGATCGTTCTTCTCCCACTTTCGAGTCCGTATTTTTAAACGACGATATTTATGCGCTCGAAAATTTCAACTGCGATGAGGATACATCTATAGACTTGCCTTTCGAACCAATTGGTAAGAAAGATATAGGAATTAAAACCTCCCTAGAAGAACCGCCCATCCTAGACCTCAAACCCTTACCCGCATCGCTCAAATACGCTTTTTTGGGAAAAGGCGATACGCTTCCCGTTATCATTTCTTCGGACTTGAGTGATTCGGAGACTTCCGATTTATTGGAAGTTTTATTTAAACATCGCCACGCAATTGCGTGGCAAATCTCTGACTTAAAGGGGATTAGCCCCTCCTTTTGCACTCATAAGATTTTCCTTAACGATAATTGCCGCAAAACGATTCAGCCGCAGCGTCGTCTAAACCCAAACATGAAAGACGTCGTTAAAGCCGAAATCATTAAGTTATTAGATGCGGGAATTATCTACCCTATTTCGGACAGTGCATGGGTTAGTCCCGTGCATGTCGTACCCAAGAAGGGCGGTCTTACCGTAGTGGCGAATGAGCATAACGAGCTTGTCCCAACTCGTACTGTTACGGGTTGGCGAGTGTGCATCGACTATAGGAAACTTAACGACGCCACCCGCAAGGACCATTTCCCTCTGCCATTTCTAGACCAGATTTTAGAGCGTTTATCCGGTCATCCGTACTATTGTTTTCTTGATGGTTTATCGGGGTTTTTCCAAATCCTCATTTCCCCCGATGATCAAGAGAAAACAACTTTTACTTGCCCGTTTGGCACCTTCGCCTATCGAAGAATGCCATTTGGACTCTGCAACGCGCCAGCTACATTCCAAAGATGTATGCTAGCGATCTTTGGCGAGCTAGTAGAAGACATTATGGAAGTCTTTATGGATGACTTCTCTGTTTTTGGACGCTCTTTTCCCGATTGCCTTCACAATTTAGATCGTGTCCTTCAACGGTGCGAGGACACAAGCCTTGTTTTAAATTGGGAAAAATGCAACTTTATGGTTCGAGGAGGTTTGGTCCTCGGCCATATGATTTCGTCTAAGGGGATAGAGGTGGATAAGGCCAAGATAGAAATTATAGAAAAACTTCCGCATCCAACAAACGTAAAATCTATTAGGAGTTTCTTAGGCCATGCGGGCTTTTATCGACGCTTCATTCAAGACTTTTCAAAAATAACAAAGCCGCTAACTCACCTCTTGGAAAAGGAATCACGTTTCATCTTTAGTAGCGAATGCGAGTCCGCCTTTAATTTGATAAAACAAAAACTTATCACTTCACCAATTTTAGTGGCCCCTAATTGGTCCCTTCCGTTCGAAATAATGTGCGACGCTAGTGATATTGCCTTAGGTGCCGTTCTTGGCCAACGCGTAGAAAAACATTTTCACCCTATTTATTACACTAGCAAGACGCTCACTTCCGCACAAGTAAATTACACGACAACGGAAAAGGAACTCTTAGCCGTCGTTTTCGCTTTCGATAAGTTTCGCTCGTATATAACGCTATCTAAAGTTATCGTTTTTACCGATCACTCCGCGCTTAAATATTTATTAGCTAAAAATGATGCGAAGCCCCGCCTTCTTCGATGGATTCTCCTCCTACAAGAGTTTGATTTGGAGATCCGAGATAAGCGGGGAGCGGAAAATCTAGCGGCGGACCACCTCTCCCGTTTAGAAAATCTGGGTGCGGAAGCGCTCGTCGAATCTGAAATAAATGACAGATTCCCCGAGGAACGCCTTCTTGCCATTAATTTATCTTCGTCATCTTCGCCTTGGTTCGCAGATTTTGCAAATTTTTTAGTAGCGCGGGTCCTTCCAAAAGAGTTTTCCAGTCATCAAAAGAAGAAATTCTTTTCTGACTTGAAAAATTTCTTTTGGGAGGACCCATTTCTTTTTCGTATCTGCGCGGACCAAGCGGTCCGAAGATGCGTTGCGGGTGTGGAGTGCTTACAAATTCTTAAGCACTGCCACGAGGGTCCAGCCGGTGGGCATTATCAAGCCAACCGGACTGCTCGGAAGGCGCTAGAGGCGGGCTACTTTTGGCCCACTCTCTTCAAAGACGCGCATAATTTTGTGCGCGCATGCGATAGCTGTCAGCGGTCGGGTAACATCTCTCGTCGCGACGAGATGCCCCAAAACATGTTTTTAGAGTGCGAAGTCTTCGATTTGTGGGGCATAGATTTTGTTGACCCCCTACCTCCGTCTTTCAAAAATATGTATATTTTAGTGGCGGTCGACTACGTATCAAGGTCGGCGGAAGCGCAAGCTCTCCCCACCAATGATGCGCGAGTCGTCGTTACATTTTTTAAAAAATTATTTTCTCGCTTCGGCACGCCTCGCGCAATTGTTAGTGATAGGGGAACGCATTTCTGTAACGCTCTTATGGCTAAGACGTTAGCTAAATACGGAGTCACGCACAAGCTTGCCACCCCCTACCACCCGCAAACAAGTGGCCAAGTCGAGGTAGTAAATCGAGAGATTAAGCGAATTTTAGAAAAAACCGTTTCGCTAAATAGGAAAGATTGGTCCGTTAAACTCGACGACGCGTTGTGGGCGTATCGGACGGCATACAAAACCGCTATTGGATGTACGCCGTTCTGGTTAGTCTACGGCAAAGCATGTCATTTACCCGTAGAATTAGAACATCGCGCACTTTGGGCTTTAAAACTCTTAAACCTCGACACCAACTTAGCCGCTCAGAATAGAAAACTGCAACTAAACGAGCTCGATAAATGGCGTGCGAACGCTTACGAGAGCAATAAATTCTATAAGGAGCGCTCTAAGTTATATCACGATCGAAAAATCAAGTCCCAAAAATTATTTTCTCCGGGCGATCTTGTCCTTCTTTACAATTCACGTCTTAGGCTTTTTCCAGGTAAATTAAAATCTAGATGGTCCGGTCCCTTCCTAGTTGAAGAAGTTTTTCCTTATGGAACCGTACTCGTCTCCCACCCGGACAAAGGCTCTTTTAAAGTAAACGGTCATCGGTTAAAGTCTTATATAGCAGGCGACCCAGTGATCGGTTTTAGCGAAACCATAACTTTTCTCCACCTAATAAACCCGCCAAAATAGTCAAGCTACACGACTATAAATAAAGCGCTCCTGGGAGGCACCCCTCGCTTATCTTTTTCGCTCTTTCCTTATTACCTTTGCTGTTTTTTTTCTAATAAACGCAGGGTTTCTGATCGGCCTCCCCCTACGCGTTTCAGGGAAGCTTCTACCCCCTTCCCTTTCTTTTCTTTGTATATATTGTCTTTCCTTTCTGTTCCGCATACTTACGATACAACATTGGGGACAATGTTGGACTTAAGTATGGGGGTATTTTCGTGCTTTACTTTCTGCACTTCAATTTTTCTGCATTTCAAAAATACAAAAAAATAAACTTTCTGCACTTCAATTTTTCTGCATTTCAAAAATACAAAAAAATACATATAACAACAAAACAAAAAAAATAAAAAACATCTTAAAATGAAAAAAATTTTAAATGAAAAATCCAAAAAAAAATTTCTTTTTGTTTTCGTTGAACTCTCTTTCTCTTTTCCAAAAACTGAAAAAACAAAACAAAAAAAGTTTTTTATTTAGTTTCACTTTGTATATATTTTTTCTTTTTTCTCTCTCACCCTTCCTCATTCTTGTACAAACCTTTTTCTTTTTCTCCCTTATTTTGTACATATTATGAAAATTCCTTTTTAAAAAAAAGATAATAGTTCAAAAGAAATTTCAAAAAAAATTGAGAAAAACAAAAATACAAAAAAAAGATAATAAATGAAAAACAAAAAAATTAATGATAACAAAAACTATAAAAATAAAAAAAATGTTTTGAAATAAATAAATTAAATATTTCATACTTAACTTTTCTGCTATCCAAAAATTCAGTTTTGAGTTTATTTATATGTGAATTTGATTAATTCTCTGTTTGCTACCCGTTTATTAATTATTGATTGAAAATTTTAAATAGCCGGGGTTAAGTTTTAAAGAATATTTTATGCTTTGTTAAAACTAGCGAACTCGTTTTAGGCACTACTTCTAATTTTTCATTAATAGGAGCACGTATATTATGTTAGGAAATAACGACTATAGAATTCAATTATACTTACTTTTAGCTTTCTGAAAAAAATTGGAACGTACAAATTATTAAGGTTGCTCTCAAAAATTTTTAGGATTACAATCTAGTTTTCCTTTCTCCCCTTACTTTTCATGACCTACTTGGCATGATAAAATTTTCTATCCTTAAAAGATCCTATGTCAATGGGAATAAGATTTCGTTCCGTAAACATAGGCACACAATAATTTTAAAAGATTATATATGGAGTAAGAGGATAAAATTCATTACTCCTACAAATATACATTGGGTTAATTTTATTATTATGAAATTGAAAAACAAAAATCATATTAGGAAAATAAGATTTTGTTTTCCTAATAATCCAAAAGAAAAAAAATGGAGGTTCGAGAAAAAATTACCTCACCTCAAATATCAAAACCCTCTTCATAAACCCACTACCCCCTTAGCCAATTACACGATTCTAGAATTAATTCAAAAATCTTTTTGAGAGCATAATTAGTAAATTGTATTATTTCCGGTAGCACTCGTATAAGCTAAAGTTCTTATAATTCCAAACTATTTTCGTTAATCTAACCATTACAAATGTTGTCTTCTATTTGATTACATCAAGAAGTCTTTTGGCCAAAACTTTTTGCGCTATTTAAATCATCTACATAATTTTAGGACTTAACTCTTATACCCCGTATATTTATTTCGATCTCTCTTATAATTAATTAAGCGATAGCTAAAACTTAGAGTTCTTTTTATTCTTTATAGATTCACCTCAAACTTTTGCTCTGGAATAGCAAAAGCCTAAGTATGGGGGTATTTGATGTATTGTAAATATACGTATTTTTATGCACATTAATTTAGTCATTTTCATTTATTTTCGTCGTTTTTACTTATTTTTGTTCAATAAAATGCTCCTATTCTTGTAAATTTATTACTAACTTGCTTTATTTTATTTTTCAGAAAAATGCCAAAATCTGCCAAAATTGGGCAGTACACGCCCGTGACAATTTGGTCACGCCCGTGACCGGGCCGTGACATTGCATTTCCCGTGAAATTGCAAAATTTCTGAAGTAAAAGCTTGACACGCCTGGGGTCACGCCCGTGTCACCCGACACGGGGCGTGACCCAAGCCCGTGTCCTTTCCTCTCGACGAATTCATCTCGACGATCGTCGAGTGTCGACACCAACAGTCACGCCCAGCGTCACGCCCGTGACATGGGGCGTGACTCAATTTCCGCTCGACGATTTCGACTCGACACTTTCCACTCGACATTCGTCGAGTGTCGACACCAACTGACACGCCCAGCGTCACGCCCGTGACCTGGGGCGTGACCTTTCCAGCTGGCCCGACAAGATGCTGACAAGGACTTTTGACGCAACCCGCGCCCGGTTCTACCTCCCCGACACGCCCAGAGTCACGCCCGTGACCTGGGGCGTGACTGCCGCGAACTCAGCCCGAAGTCAACTTTCCTGTCCAATCGCCAGCCGCCTTCATGAATAGTACTGTCACGCCCCCCCTACACGCCCGTGACCGAGGGCGTGCACTTAGAAATTTTTTCCTATAAATAGCCCAGTTCTGTAAGGTCCAAGGGTTCAGATTTTTGGGCCAATTTAGTGTCTTTTTGTGGGCTGCATCCGTGATTTTCAAAACTATGTAAGGAGATTTCTCCCTTTTTTATTTCATGTCTTGTTTTGCTTTAGTTTTAGCCCTTGTAATAGCTTGTAATAGTTTCATTTTAATCAATAAAATGTTAAATTTTCTCTTCATATATGGCTTTGGAATGAACACTTGTGCCCACTTTCCTTCTCCTTTTTATTCTTAGTTTTATCTTTGTTCTTCATTTATGAAATGTGTGTGTGTGTGTATGAGTGTAATTTATTCACTTTACATTTTTTTTTACTTGTTTTCATGCTTAGGGATGATAGGTTTTCTCCTTTTTCACCTTGTCTTTTTCTTGAAAGTAATAGGATTTCATTCTTATGAATTCATAAATGAGGTTTGAAAAGTGATATTGTTCTCCTTTTTTACTTAGTTTTTCTTTTAGGATTGTAAAACATCTTTTGTTCTTTTCATTCTCTCTTCACCTTTTTTACCACTTTTATAAATTCTTAAGAATGAAAAAGTTTTAATTTTAATTTTTGAGCACTTTTGATTTTGACTTTATTTTGTAAAACTTTTTGCTCATTCTCTTTTTGTTTGTTCTTTTTATGTGTTTTGGGTAAGTTTTAGGAGTAGAAATCTTGTTATTTTCATTTTTAGGTAACTTTAATTTTTCTTTGTTATTAGTGTGTGTGAGTGTATGAGAATAAACTTTCTTTTATTCTTCTTAAATTTTCATGTTGTGTGTGTGAGTGTATGAGTATAATTTTTAATGCTTTGATTCAAATTATGTAGAGTGTGTGAGTGTAGGCGTTAAATTTTAATGCTTTCTTTTAATGCTTTCCTTTTATGCTTTGATTCAAATTATGTAGAGTGTGTGAGTGTAGGTGTTAGCTTTATTGTTTTCTTGAAATTCTTATGGAGTGTGTGTGTCTGTGTGTATTTATTTCCGCCTACTCGTTAAGAGTTAAATGGCGCATCGCTTTCATTTCAGTCCTACTCGTTTGAGTAGGACTCGTTATTTTCTTTCTTTATTTTTCCGCCTACTCACTTGAGTCAGATGGTCGGACCTTATTTCGGTCCTACTCGTTTGAGTATGACTTGCAATTTTTCTTTCTTTATTTTTCCGCCTACTCACTTGAGTTAAATGGCCGGACTTTATAGCCCTGTAATCGCATTTATTTTCTCCTACTCATTTGAGTAGGACTCGCTTTCATTTCAGTCCTACTCGTTTGAGTAGGACTTGCAATTTTCAGCTTTTATTTACCGCCCCCACTCGTTTGAGTGGGACTCGCAAATTTGAATTATGCAAATTTCTTTCATGTGTAACTTAGCTCCTTTTTTATAATTTGGAGTGTGCGTGAGTTCTTGTTTTAGCTAATTTTTCAGTTTTCTAAATGTTGTTATTTTTCTTGTGTCCCCTTCTTATAAACGTTTAGTGGTTAATTTCGAACTCGCGCCTCACTAAATTATAAGCTGTCCCCATACCGATGTGGGGCTAATCGCTATTAGCCTCGGCATCGAAGAGCATTGGGACATTAAAATGATTTATAATAATTAAAACTCTTTATTTTCATTTTAATTTAAGCACTTAAGGTTTACCCCGGGTTTACGACGCGTAGGACCACATATCGATGTGTGGGCCCTATTTTCGTAGTCCATATGCTAGCTAGCCGAGAGGCCGTGCATATGGACCGATCACCCCTGGGTAAATAGAGTTGCGTGCATACCCTCGAAAGAGGACAAGCGTAATTCTACCGGATTGGGTTCCCCACCCAATAGCGGGGTTCTTAGCGTAAAGCGGGCGTTAAGAGGAATCCTTCGTCGGACTAACGTTCGGTCGAATAGTCTTAACGTTTAGGTGAGCGATATCCCTATAGCTAGGTGAGCTCACATTTGTGGAACCTCCACGGCCAAGTTGTCTTATTATTAATTTGAAAACTAAGTCTTTTTATTATTAAAAATTGTTTTAGTCTTAATCTGATTCGATGCCGAGCGTTAACCCTTCATCGAATATTTTCTAAATCGTTTTTCTCGCTCCTTTGCTTTTCGTCTTTTATTAAGTAAAAAAAATCCACCTTCCTTTCAGTAAAATAATAGTCCTCCCGGAGGAGTAAGAGTAGTCAACACGACCCCGAGAACAATACGACCTCGGTATTCCCCCGAATATCGAGTACTACTTGCGATAGGTGCACTTGCCTCTATTAGCACGCCCGCGGCGATCGACTCACCGAACCAACCACAGTAAGAGTCTGTTCGCGGGCGCATCAATACAACATTCATGAAAGTGCATAAGCACTCCTAGTCTACCTCAGCATGCAAGCCGGACAACAAGAGTCTCAACCATACAATATAATAAAGAGTAGAGCTACAACAAAAGTAACACTTCATGAGGCTTAGGCCTTTCTGGCCGACGAGCTAGCTCCTACTTGCGATCCTTGCCCTGTAAAATTTATTAGTAATGTGGGTCAGCAAAGACTGACCTCTAACTGTGTAACCAATATATCTCCTCCCGGCCACCCCTAACGGGCCCCGGGGAACCCTCCAACCTGCAAGTTAGCACTTCGTATGCAATATATAAATATAAACCAGAAATGCGTTAAAACAGTCTTGGATGTCTCACACAGCATACACGTTCTCTACTGGTTGAGCATATAACAAAAAGTGGCCTACTTATGCAACATGAATGCAACACCCGGGCTTCACCCAAGGCACCCTAAAGCGTATGCTGTTGAAACCAGAAACCTGGTCTCTCGTGGAGTTCGTCCCTCGGGGAAGGGGTGACCTCACACCTACTACACTCGAGAGAACGTCACGGACCAAAGGATCAAGAAACTAGGAACAGACCCTCGGCTCTAGTGCGGAGGTCCCACCTCACACCCGGAAGGCTACCTGAGCTCTTCCCCTCCCTAGCCAATGCTCGAGCTAGGGTGCCTTGGAGGAGCTCTCTCAACTCTACCAAGAAGAAGCCAAGGGAGGAGCCAGCAAGAAGAAGAAGATGAAGTCCCTCTCCAAGGCACCCAAGGGGGTCTATTTATAGTTTTCCAAAACCCCTTGGACCAAAATGACCGAGATACCCTCACGCCCAAAAATCCTTGGGCCAATAGAAAACAGCCACGCCGGGGGGTAAAGGGGGAATTTCTCCCGAGGGCAAGAAGGTAAAACTGCAGGGGGGCAAGGGCGAGACCCTGGCCCCCGGCCGGTCTCGCCCCGCTAGGCCGCCGAGCAAGAAGAGGCGGGGGCGAGACCCTGGCCCCCGGCCGGTCTCGCCCCGCTAGGCCGCTGAACAAGAAGAGGCGGGGGCGAGACCCTGGCCCCTGGCCGGTCTCGCCCCGCTAGGCCGCCGAGCAAGAGGAGGCGGGGGCGAGACCCTGGCCCCCGGCCGGTCTCGCCCCGCTAGGCCGCCGAGCAAGAGGAGGCGGGGGCGAGACCCTGGCCCCCGGCCGGTCTCGCCCCGCTAGGCCGCCGAGCAAGAAGAGGCGGGGGCGAGACCCTGGCCCCCGGCCGGTCTCGCCCCGCTAGGCCGCTGAACAAGAGGAGGCGGGGGCGAGACCCTGGCCCCCGGCCGGTCTCGCCCCGCTAGGCCGCCGAACAAGAGGAGGCGGGGGCGAGACCCTGGCCCCCGGCCGGTCTCGCCCCGCTAGGCCGCCGAGCAAGAGGAGGCGGGGGCGAGACCCTGGCCCCCGGCCGGTCTCGCCCCGCTAGGCCGCCGAGCAAGAGGAGGCGGGGGCGAGACCCTGGCCCCCGGCCGGTCTCGCCCCGCTAGGCCGCCGAGCAAGAAGAGGCGGGGGCGAGACCCTGGCCCCCGGCCGGTCTCGCCCCGCTAGGCCGCTGAACAAGAGGAGGCGGGGGCGAGACCCTGGCCCCCGGCCGATCTCGCCCCGCTAGGTCGCCGAGCAAGAAGAGGCGGGGGCGAGACCCTGGCCCTCGGCCGGTCTCGCCCCGCTAGGCCGCCCAGAGTTCGAAATACTGGCGGTCCTGCGACCTGGCGGCCTGAGGCGGCTGGCGGCCTGGGCGGCTTGCGGCCTGGCGGCCTGGGCGGCCTGGGCGGCCTGGGCGGCCTGGGCGGCTTGCGGCCTGGCGGCCTGGGCGGCCTGGGCGGCCTGGGCGGCTTGCGGCGGCTTGCCAAGAGCGCCTTGGGGGGAGAAATATTTTCTCCCCCTACTAGTATGTCTTTCAAGTTCACCAAAAATTGGCCCCTAGGAGTGCAAAACTCCAAAAAAGCTTAAAAACTTGCTTACCTTGTTTTGGGCCCACTCTTCGCGAATACGGGGTTGTACATATGCATCTAGCACAACATCACATCATTTGGGTACTCACCATTTCCCCATTGGCATAAAGCCGCACACAAAAAGAGAAGCACAATTTCCCCCAACGGCGCATAGGCCGCCACATGGAACTCTTGCTAAGGCCCCACCCGCTCAAGGTCTTAGCCCCGGGCTTGCCTGCAAGCTCTGACGTCTCATGTCAGGATTCCAACAAACAAAAACTGACCGATTCTAAGAAGCCTTGCTGGACCCCACCCGCTCATGGCCTCATTGCCCGGGCTTGCCCCCATGCTTGACATTCTCGTCAGTCTCACAGAAGGGGACTAGTCTCGCCGGGACACTCTCCACACATGACGTGAACGTCACGGGATATCCAGCCGACCACGGAGACACAGACACGCCTTGGCACATCACAAACCAAGACAATTCCACCATGATCCCTCATTTGTACTGCAGTGTTCCCGCGCACCAAGGAAACCATATTCCACTCATGCAGAGCTAACCTTGTCCACCAAGGAAACCATCTACCGTCATTGAGGAGCTAACCTTGTCCGGTTCCGACCACACGTACTCACTCGAGAAAAAGGGGAAAACATCACCGCATCACAAACGACATTTTGCCACAACGGATCTCTACGAATACTTAAAGCTCGTATGCAACATCACCGAGTCGGACTAACGGTCGCGACTACGGCTTCACCCACCATGCCTAATCCACTAACAGAGCGGATTTCTAATGCAAAACATGTCGGGGATGGACTCAATCGACCCGGAGGTTCCTCTTGAACCTTGGCAACCCAAACCCCTCTCATTTGAGTGTTTGGTGCCCAAAAACTAGAAAAGAAAAGATGCTAAGACACGCATCCTAAAAACCGAGATGAGAAGTGTCGCTACCTTCCGACTCCTCTTCCTAGCCATGGTGAAATAGCCGGATGAAAACCTTTACAATAATCTAGCCTCCAAGGATATGGACTCGGCTCGCGATTTGGAGCACCGAAGCCTCTCCAACAGCCGGATCTCCACTTCACCTTCCTCCTTGCTCTCACTTCTCTCTAGAACTTAGAAAGAGAACCACTCACAAGAAATGAGGGTTTCTAAGGGTCCAATCCCGAGTATATCCCATCAGGAATAACCCCCAGCTGTGGGATCCCAAAATAAAGAAACAAACGGCTTTGATTCGGGCCTGAAAAGCTAAACATGGGCCGGACATGGCCTGACACACGCCTATGTCTAGGGTCGTGTCCCCCATTCGCCGTCAAAACTGACGCGCCTGGACCAGCACACGGGCATCCGACACGCCCGTGTCCCAACTGACACGGCCGTGTGGTCGGTCGTGTGCCTCCATCGACACAGCCCCGAAAACAACCCGAGAACTACACGGGTACTGGACACGCCTGTGTCCTTGCCTGTGTCTACCTCAACACACCTGGGCTCCAGGCCGTGTTCACGCCTCGACACCTAACACGGCCTTGGACACTCTCATGTCCTTGGCCATGTGCCTTGTATCGACACCTCGTCGAGCGCTGTCTCGACACTTCGTCGAGCGAAGTTCGTCGACTGACTGACATGGCCTTGGACATGCTCGTGTCCTAGGCCGTGTGCCTTGTCTCGACACTTCGTCGAGCGATGTCTCGACACTCCGTCGAGCGAAGTTCGTCGACTGACTTACACGGCCTTGGACATGCCCGTATCCTAGGCCGTATGCCTTGTCTCGACACTTCGTCGAGCAAAAATCGTCGACTCTCGGGCCGATAGTCGACACGGGCTCGACACGCCCTGGGACACGCCCGTGTCCTAAGCCGTGTGCCCCCTGCCAGAAACCAAAATTTCCCATAAATTAGGCCAGAAACGCTGGTCGTTCCTCTACAATTTTTGGGGCGTTACAACTCTCTCCCCCTTAAAAGAATTTCGTCCCGAAGTTACAAAACAAAGGGAACAAAACTTAAATGGTACCTGAAATGAAGAGTTCTGGATACTCTTCTAGCATGGCTTGTTCTCGTTCCCAAGATTGCTCCTCACGACCGCAGTTGTCCGAACAGACTCTCACGAGTTTAACCTCTTTATTCCGCAACTGCCGAGTCTCCGAATCCTCTATAGCGATTGGACGGACTCGCGTCCTCAAGTCTTCCTCTATCGGCACCGATGTCGGCTCAATCACTACACTAGCCTCCACCAAGGCTTTCCTCAAGACGGAGACATGGAAAACATCATGCAATCCACTCAGCTCCGCGGACAATGCCAACCGATAGGCTGCTTCTCCCACCCATTCAACAACTTCAAAAGGCCCCAAAAACCTTGGACTCAACTTCTTGAGTCGGCAAATCCGTGAGACGCCTTTGAACGGCTTGATCTTCAAATAGACTCAATCACCTACCGCAAACTCCAACTTCCTATGACAAGCATTAAAGTATTTTGCTTACCGGTCTTGCGCCACCTTCATACACTCTTGAATGGTCTGTACCAACTCACAAGCGTCAACCACCACCTCTTTTCCCAAGATTTTGGTGTCTCCCGCCTCTGTCCAAGACATCGGTGTTCGGCACCGTCCCATACAAAGCTTCGTATGACGTCATTTTTATACTTGCTTGATAACAGTTGTTGTACGCGAATTCCACCATGAAGAGGTGATCCTCCCACTTATTGTCGAAGTCAAGAACGCACATTCTCAACATATCCTCCATAGTACGGTTCGTTCTTTCAGTTTGCCCGTCAGTTTGAGGATGGAACGTCGTACTGAACTTTAGCTTCATGCCCAAACTCTTCTGAACCAATCTCCAATCCTTGGACGTAAATCGTCCATCTCGATCGCTGACAATGCTCTTCGGAATCTCATGCAGTCGCACAATGTTGCGAACATACAACTCCACCAGCTTCTCCACGCTGTCCTCCTTCCGATTTGGGATGAAGTGGGCCACCTTGGTTAGGCGATCCACGATCACCCAAATAGCATCATTACCCTGCTGCGATCTAGGCAACCCATGAACAAAATCCATGGAGATGTCATCAAATTTCCACTCAGGGATTGGAAGGGGCTTCAGCAACCCGCCCGGCTTCTGACACTCGGCCTTCACCAAGGCGCAAGTTTGGCAACGATTCACATACAAAGCTACGTCCCGCTTCAGCCCTGGCCACCAAAAGGATTTCTTTATATCCAAGTACATCTTTGTACTGCCCGGGTGAATGGAGTACTTTGTGAAGTGAGCCTCAAACATCAACTCCTCACGGAGTTTGCCGAACTGCGGTACACAAACCCTTCCTTCCTTCCTCAGAATCCCATCATTCATCTCCCAGGCGCTGCTCTCGCCCTTTTGAGCCTCCAACACATATGGTTGAAACTCCACATCCAACCGAGTCGCTTCCCGAATGCGATCGGAAAAGTCGTTCTGCACTTCAATCCAGTTCAACCGAGCCACGCTGGACTCGCCTCTCGCCACACATTCCAAACCAAGGGACTCTCATTCCCGTACCAACCTCTCATCATGAGCTTCGATCCAATTCCCTTGCCCCGAGTACTTTCTACTCAAGGCATCCGCCACCACGTTGGCTTTACCTGGCGTATACTGAATCGCCACCTCGTAGTCTCCAAGAAACTCAACCCACCTGCATTTCCACATGTTCAAGTCCTTTTGATCCAAGAGATACTTCAGGCTTTTATGATCCGTGAAGATCTCCACCTTTGCACCATACACATAATGTCGCCATATTTTCAATGCAAAAATTACCGCCGTCAAGTCCAAGTCATGGACGGGGTAATTTATCTCATGAGGCTTCAGCTGTCTAGACCCAAAAGCTATCACTTTTCCATGTTGCACCAAAACGCAACCCAACCCGCATCCCAATGCGTCACTGAAGATCTGAAATCCCTCGGTCCCTTGCGGTAGACTTAGGATTGGAGCCATCATAAGCCTCTCCTTCAGTGCATCGAATGCTTGACTGCACTCTTGAGTCCACACAAACTTATGATCTTTATGAGTGAGTGAGGTGAGGGGTAGAGCTATCCGCGAAAAATTCTCCACGAATCTCCTATAATACCCGGCTAGTCCAAAAAAAACTTCGGACTTCCGCCACGGTCCTCAAAACCGGCCAATCTCTGATGACTTCCACTTTTGTCGGATCCACTGCCACCTCATCCCCACTAATCACGTGGCCCAAAAATGCCACCTTCTCTAACCATAACTCACATTTCGAGAACTTTGCATACAACCGATTCTCCTTCAGCACTTGCAAGACCACTCTCAAGTGGGTCTCATGCTCCACTTCCGATTTGGAATACACCAAGATGTCATCGATGAAGACAACCACAAAAGAATCCAAGTATTCCTGAAATACTCGATTCATAAGGTCCATGAACACAGATGGCGAGTTCGTCAGCCCGAACGACATCACCGTAAACTCAAAGTGTCCGTACCTTGTACCAAATGCAGTCTTGGGTATGTCCTCGTCCCGAATTTGCAGCTGATAATAGCCTGACTTCAAGTCCAATTTTGAATACACCACCGACCCCACCAATTGGTCGAACAAGTCGTCTATCCGAGGAATCAGATACTTATTCTTGACGGTCAATTTATTCAGCTCTCGGTAGTCTATGCATAGCCGCATACTGCCGTCCTTTTTCTTTACAAACAACACCGATGCGCTCCAAGGTGAAGAACTGGGTCTGATATACCCTTGCTCCAACAGTTCCTATAACTGTACTTTGAGTTCAGCTAACTCCTTTGGTGCCATCCTAAACGGAGGACGTGACACCGGTCTAGCCTCCGGCACTAACTCGATCGAGAAGTCGATCTCCCGCCGAGGAGGCGCTCCAGGAAGTTCATCCGGAAACACATCCTTGAACTCTGCCACTACGGACACTTCCACCATAGATAGCTGGGAGAGACGGACCTCCAATAACGCTACAAGCACTACTCCACCGTGGTTAACCGCCCGCATCAATTGCATGGCCGAAATCAGGGAATAGGCTACCCCACAAAGGCCCTCAAATTTGACTTTTGCTTACCCTTTGCTCCTTAGGGTCACTACCTTAGATAGGCAGTCAATACTGGCGCGCTGCTCTGCAAGCCAGTCCATGCCCAAAATGACATCGAACTCAACCAATGGTAAAATCGCTGCTACCAAAACGAAGTCAACTCCGTCCAGCTCCCAACAGATGCGCCCTTTGGCCCCAGTGGTCATGGATGACCCATTGGGCATGCGCACTTTCAGCTCCGTGTCCGCCGCGAAAGACTCAACTCCTAATCTCCGGATGAAGCTCTCCGCAAGAAAGGAGTGTGATGCTCCTGTATCAAACAATACCCTAGCGGGGTATCCGGAAACTAAAACGAAACCTGTCACCACATCGGTTTGGCGGATCGCTTCTTGCTGTCCAAGGTTGTAGGCTCTTGGTTGCACGGGTTGGAACCGAGAAGCGCTTGACTCCGCCATCTTCCCTTTCTCCGCGGCACTGGGGCCGGAGCGCACAGTCTGCTCCTGCCTTGCCTCTTGCTCCGCTCCTCCTTGAGGACAAACACGAGCTATGTGCCCCACCTTACCGTAGTTGTAGCACGTCGGCGGTCCCCTAGAGTGAGAACCTCCAGGCGTTCACTTGCTCTACTTACCGGATCTAGAAGTGTGAGACTTTTTCCTCCATCTACTCCCTTCAGACTTTCCTTGGGATTGTGGAGGCTTCCCTTCCCCTTGCTTGGGAGTGAAACCCTTACGACGTTGGGTTTGCTCCAGATCACTTTCCAAAATCCTGGCAGCCTCGACAAGTTCATTGAAACCAGCTCTCTTCATGGAAATGAGGGGTTGCCTCAGATTCTCCCTCAGTCACTGGTAGAAGAGGTTATCCCTCTCTACATCATCTGCCATCGTCATTCCCGCGTAACGACACAAACGGGTGAACTCCTGCACGTACTCGTCCACCGTCTTGTCTCGCTGCATTAAGTGCAGAAACTGCCTCTGAAGTGCCAACCGTGTAGAAACGGGAATGTACCTCTTTAGAAAAGCATCCCCAAACTCCTCCACTGACAGGGTGCATCTAGGGAATTGGCGGCCGCTGTGGCTCACCCACCACAACTTGGTGTCTCCTTCCAACATGAACGTCGCATACTCAGATTTCTTTTCTTCTGGCGTCTCTGCCTCCCTCAAAAGCTCTTGAATTCGAACCCACCAATCCTCCGCATCCGTTGGCGTACCAACTCCCTTGAATGACGGGGGATGGAAGCTCAGAAAATACTTCATGTGCCGGTCTCCATGTCCGACAACCACCCTTTCCGCCAAAGGCTCCACTTGCCTGGCTTCTCCGCCTGGCACGACCGTCGCCGTGTCCGGTGTAGCAGGGGTTGCTACCTGAGCTGCTGCTGCAGCTTGGGCTGCCACCATCGCTTCTGCAAGCATGCGGTAAAAGTCGGCCGGGTTTACACCCGTGCCCAAAAGACCTGGAGCAGTGGCACTGCTCGCCGAGAGTTCTTCTCTTGCCCTCGACGTACCCGCCTCGTTGCTTACACTCTTCAAGAAAACAAGAAATAAGGGATCAATCTCTAATCTCAAGACTTAAACAATAGGACACTCATGGTCCAGCGTTACTCTTATGTGGATAACTTCTCTACACATTGACCTTGAATCTAACCTGCCTCTGATACCAAATTATAACATCTCCCCTGTAATGACCGTATAATATGAGTCCGGCCGGTGCCCCACAACATACGGACGCCGCAGCTTTAGTATTATAAGATGATATAACTACCCACACTCAAAACACTTTGCACAACACAGCGGAAACATTAGCAAGACTAGAAGTTATCCACTACTACAAGAGTAATAAGATGGCCTTATTGCCTTACAACACAAGAGAGTCCAAACCCACATAATACAACATTCATGAAAGTGCATAAACACTCCTAGTCTACCTTGGCATGCAAGCCGGACAACAAGAGTCTCAACCATACAATATCATAAAGAGTATAGCTACAGCAAAAATAACACTTCATGAGGCTTAGGCCTTTCTGGCCGGCGAGCTAGCTCCTGCTTGCGATCCTTGCTCTGTAAAATTTATTAGTAACGTGGGTCAGCAAAGACTGACCTCTAACTGTGTAACCAACAAATCTCCTACCGGCCGCCCCTAACGGACCCCAAGGAACCCTCCAACCTGCAAGTTAGCACTTCGTATGCAATATATAAATATAAACCAGAAATGCGTTAAAACAGGCTTGGATGTCTCACACAGCACACACGTTCTCTATTGGTTAAGCATATAACAAAAAGGGGCCTACTTATGCAACATGAATGCAACACCCGGGCTTCACCTAAGGCACCCTAAAGCGTATGCATCTAGCACAATATCACATCATTTGGGTACTCACCATTTCCCCATTGGCATAAAGCCGCAAACAAAAAGGGAAGCACAATTTCCCCCAACAGCGCACAGGCCGCCACATGGAACTCTTGCTAAGGCCCCACCCGCTCAAGGCCTTAGCCCTGGGCTTGCCTGCAAGCTCTGACGTCTCATGTTAGGATTCCAACAAACACAAACTGACTGATTCTAAGAAGCCTTGCTGGACCCCACCCGCTCATGGCCTCATTGCCCGGGCTTGCCCCCATACTTGACATTCTCATCAGTCTCACAGAAGGGAACTAGTCTCGCCGGGACACTCTCCACACATGACGTGAACGTCACGGGATAGCCAGCCGACCACAGAGACACAGTCACGCCTTGGCACATCACAAACCAAGACAATTCCACCATGATCCCTCATTTGTATTGCAGTGTTCCCGCGCACCAAGGAAACCATCTTCCACTCATGCGGAGCTAACCTTGTCCACCAAGGAAACCATCTACCGCCATTGAGGAGCTAACCTTGTCCGGTTCCGACCACACGTACTCACTCGAGAAAAAGGGGAAAATATCACTGCATCACAAACAGCATTTTGCCGCAACAGATCTCTACGAATCCTTAAAGCTCGTATGCAACATCACCGAGTCGGACTAACGGTCGCGACTACGGCTTCACCCACCATGCCTCATCCACTAACGGAGCGGATTTCTAATGCAAAACATGCCAGGGATGGACTCAATCGACCCGGAGGTTCCTCTTGAACCTTGGCGACCCAAACCCCTCTCATTTGAGTGTTTGGTGCCCAAAAACTAGAAAAGAAAAGATGCTAAGACACGCATCCTAAAAACCGAGAGGAGAAGTGTCGTTACCTTCCGACTCCTCTTCCTAGCCATGGTGAAATAGCCGGATGAAAACCTTTGCAATGATCTAGCCTCCAAGGATTTGGACTCGGCTCGCGATTTGGAGCACCAAAGCCTCTCCAACAGCCGGATCTCCACTTCACCTTCCTCCTTGCTCTCACTTCTCTCTAGAACTTAGAAAGAGAACCACTCACAAGAAATGAGGGTTTCTAAGGGTCCAATCCCGAGTATATCCCATCAGGAATAGCCCCCAGCCGTTGGATCCCAAAATAAAGAAACGAACGGCTTTGATTCGGGCCTGAAAAGCTAAACCTGGGCCGGACACGACCTGACACACGCCCGTGTCTAGGGTCGTGTCCCCCATTCGATGTCAAAATCGATGCGCCTGGACCAGCACACGGGCATCCGACACGCCCGTGTTCTTCCTGACACGTCCGTGTCCCAACTGACACGGTCGTGTGTTCGGCTGTGTGCCTCCATCGACACAGCCTCGAAAACAACCCGAGAACTACATGGGTACTGTACACGCCCGTGTCCTTGCCCGTGTCTATCTCAACACACCAGGGCTCCAGGCCGTGTTCACGCCTCGACACCTGACACGGCCTTGGACACGCCCGTGTTCTTGGTCGTGTGCCTTGTCTCGACACCTCGTCGAGCGCTGTCTCGACACTTCGTCGAGCGAAGTTCGTCGACTGACTGACACAGCCTTGGACATGCACGTGTCCTAGGCTGTGTGCCTTGTCTCGACACTTCGTCGAGCGATGTCTCGACACTCCGTCGAGCGAAGTTCGTCGACTGACTGACACGGCCTTGGACACGCCCATGTCCTAGGCCGTGTGCCTTGTCTCGACACTTCGTCGAGCGAAAATCGTCGACTCCCGGGCCGATAGTCGACACGGGCTCGACACGCCCTGGGACACGCCCGTGTCCCAGGCCGTGTGCCCCCTGCCAGAAACCAAAAATTCCCATAAATTAGGCCAGAAACGCTGGTTGTTCCTCTACAATTTTTAGGGTGTTACACGGCCGCCACAATCCTGCTAAACTTGTCAAACTAAGCACGAGAACTTTGTTTTAGGCCATAGATAGCCTTCTTGAGCCGATAAACCAGTATCTCCCCCGGAGCAACATACCCTGGAGGTTGCTCCATGTAGACATCTTCCTGAAAATCCCCATAAAGAGAGGCATTCTTGACATCCAGCTGTGAAATGGGCCAATCTCTGTTGACAGCCACAAAGAGAAGGACCCTAATAGTGCTGAGACGATCAACTGGAGAGAAAGTGTCAAAGTAGTCTACTCCATAAATATGGGTAAAGCCCTTGGCAACAAGTCGAGCCTTATAACGATCCACACTGCCATGAGGGAGGAACTTCACCACAAAGACCCAACGACAGCCAACAACATCTCTGCCGAAAGGAGGAGCAACCAGGGTCCAGGTACCCCGTTTAGTGGGAGTAGCAATCTCTTCATCCATGACAGCCTTCCAATGTGAAAGGGTAAGGGCCTCCTGATAGGAACGGGGGGTGGAAGTGGAAGAGATAGCCAGCACAAACTTCCAGCGAGCAGGGGTTAGACGATCATAGGAAACAACAGCAGCAAGCATGTGCTTGGTACATGTCTGAACCCATTTACGAAGGGCAGTGGGGAGGTCCAGGTCAGCAGGTTTCTCAGCATCCGGAGCATCCGTGGTGGAGAGAGCTGGCCCGAGAGGAGAGAGCGATGACGATAAAGAGGAGGGAGATTGCGGAGGTGAAGAGGGAGGAGAAGATGATGGAGACGGTAGAGGAGGAAATACCTTGGTAGGAGGAGATGGGCTGGAGGGAAGAGGAGGACTGGATGCCACAGGGAGAGGAGAGGAGTCGTCAGAGAAATATGGAGCATTCTCGAAGAAGGTAACGTCCGCGGAGACGAACTGCATGCGAAGAATGCGGTCAAAACAACAATAACCTTTC
This sequence comes from Platanthera guangdongensis, assembly GCA_039583875.1. NCBI lineage: Eukaryota > Viridiplantae > Streptophyta > Magnoliopsida > Asparagales > Orchidaceae > Platanthera > Platanthera guangdongensis. The sequence goes on along the minus strand of CM077149.1, from coordinate 1,836,703 downwards.
TGAGTGATAGAGTAGCCTAGAAAGACACATTTGGTGGAGCGAGGGGAGAGTTTATTGCGGGTGGCGGTGGTGGTAGAAGAGCCGGAAAGAGCCATGGAAGAAGCCGCGCGGGTAGAGAGAAGAGAGAAAGGTCGCGCGGGTAGAACGAAGTCGAGGCGGATAAAAGGCCGCGCAGGTAGAGAGAAGACCGCAGCGTACTCAAGGAAAGGTTCTGCAGCGGATAGGACAAGAAACTGCAGCGGACAAGAGAGGAAACCGCGGCAGACACAGGGAAAGAAGTCACGCGGGAAGAGAGCAGGTCGCGCGAACAGGAGACCGAGAAGCCGCAAAAGCAGGCCGCGGAGAGAGAGCGAGAAGTAGGTCACGCAAACAAAGAGCAATGACAAAGGAGGGAAAGGAGGAGACACCGCGCGAACAAGAGACAAGAAGGAGATCAAGTCGTGCGGACAAGAGAAGGCACCGAATCAGGCGGACAAGATCGCATCCTCTGATAGCATGTGCGAACATAAAAAGAGAGTCCGGAAATTGGAAAAACTGAAATCTTTATATTCAAAAAAAAGTGTGTATTACATGGTATAGCCTCCCTTTTATAGAATGGAGGAGCTGAGAGATATTACAATTAAATAATGTGGGACTAAAAAATTACATGTACAAGCGGTTTAACTTAAATACAAGCCGACCAAGCCACGTGGTTTGATGAATGGGCAAACCGCCCGACAACCACCAGAGGGAGACACCAAGCCGCCACTAGAGCCCGCCAGGTCGTCCGGTCTCCAAGTCGCCAGGGACAGATTGGCAGACCGTCAGGGCACCACCAACAACAAACCTGCAACCAAACCACTGGAGAGAAATTGACACACCGCCCGGACTGCAATCCGTCAGTCAGACCGCCAGACCGCCCAGTCTCTATTCTGCAAGACTGTGGGCAAGGTTAGTCAATTCATGCAAGCTCCTAGGGAGTGTCATCTACAGTCTGCCCTGAGGATATTGGAGTATGTTAAAGAACCTCCAGGCAAATGATTGCTTTTTCAGAAGAATGGTCACTTGAGGGTTGAAGTGTACTCAGATTCGAGCTATGCTGATGATAAAGGAGACCGCAAGTCAACATCGGGTTTTTGCACATTTGTTGGAGGAAATCTTGTGAGCTGGAAGAGCAAGAAATAGTATGTTGTCTCCAGGTGTAGTGCAGAAGCGGAATATCGTAGTATGACGTCGACCACATGTGAGTTAAAGTGGTTACGGGTTCTCATGCTTGACCTAGGAGAGGTTTACAACTACCCTCTTCCTATGTTCTGCGACAACAAGGCTGCTATATACATTTCCAAAAAAATGGTCTTTCATGAGAGAACAAAACACATAGAGGTCAACTATCACTTATTCGAGAAGAGATTTTGAAGAAACAAATTTGTACTCCATTCGTCACTTCTGACAACGAGTTGGCAGATGTCTTCACCAAGCCGGTGTCCGCTTCTTTGTTTCACATTTGCGACAAGCTGGGCATGATTGATATTTATGCTCCAGTTTGAGGGGGAGTGTTGAGACCGGACGGTCTGGCGGGTTGAGACCGGGCGGTCTGGCAGTCTGGCAGTCTGGCGGTCTGGCGGTCTGGCGGTCTGGCAAGTTGAGATCTGGCGAGTTGAGGTCTGGCGAGTTGAGGTCTGGCGAGTTGAGATCTGGCGGTCTGGCGGTCTGGCGGTCTGGCGGCTTGTCTATGGCGGCTTGGGATATTTGCCGCTTGTTCTCTACATTGTAGTGGTCGTGCGGTTCGGCTAACCGTGCGGCTTGTGCGGCTTATGAGGTCTGCATAGTTTGTGTTCATGTAATTATTAGTCCCACATTACTTATTTTAAATCTCTCTTCTCCCCTCCATTCTATAAAAGGGAGATCATACCTTTGTAATACATATATTTTTGGATAATAAAAATTTTGTTACTCGAATTTTTCGGTCTCTTATTTTCTATTCGCACACTTTTGTTGCCTTCTCCTCTAGTAATTTTTGCCTATAATATACTAATATCTTGTAACACCTCTCTTGTAAAATAAGATCATCTGTAGTAAGTGGTATTCATCGTTGCGGGTAAATTTGGGGTGATCATTCGTGATGAGCTTGTTTTCTCTTTGTTTTGTTCACCTGTTCCTCGAGGGTTTGCAATTGATTGCTTGTGGTCCCTGATTCCCCCATCTCCTTCAAGTCCTGTCATTGAGTGTGGAGGTTGGAGATGTTTTTGGCTCCAACAAGGAGGGTGATCATCCCCTACACTACGATAAGGCTATTATCAAAGCCCGTACACTAGCCATCCTCTGCCAACCATTATCCTCTTAACATTGAAGCAAGGGTTGTCGATCCTTGTACTGATGACGAGGGGGTCTTGGTGTGACAAGCACAACCCCTCCACGTACTCATCTATGATACTGATAACAGTGCTTTGCCACACCTTATGATCTTATGGGCTTCTCTCGGGGCGAGCGATGAAGTAAACATGTGCATGGGAAAGTGAAACCCAACCATCGTTTCCACCTCCCCTACAATTGGTCCGCCTCGTGTGTGTTTTGATGTGCAGTAGACTAATCTATGGCATGCTTCAACAACGTCGACTTTTTTGGGGGCATGATTCAACAAAATTATCCTGAGGAGCCCTTAATCAATAAGACACTCGATCTCCTCCTTTAAGTCGGTGCAATCTTCAATATTATGCCCTACCCACGATGGAAGTTTTAATACTACGATTGGTCTCTCCTATTTGGTATGAGCGACTTGGGCCTGTGAAGAGCGTCTTTATCACAGATAATGAGGATCGCATTGGTTTGGACCGTACTCTGCTCAAGTACTCCCAGCTGACAGCAATGGCAAGAAGTGCTCGCACAGTTTCATGACCAACAGACGGTTCTTGGAGAATGTGCTGACCTAGCCCCCACAAACTCTCCTACTGTAATATGCCTCTTCTTGGAGGAGTGCAACCGCAATGATGCTTGAAGAAGAGCATGTGTGCCTGATGGAGGAATGCCAAATTGAGGTTCTAACCCTGTTGAGGGATCTAGGATCCCCTCATGCCCCCAACTTGGTCATCGCTCCTGAAATTCGACTGTCGCTAGTCCTAGATCGTGTCTTACGTAAATATGTTGCTAACTCTAAAGATGATAGCTCCACGTGTATTGTGTTATCTAATGGGCTTCTCGGGAATGCATAAGGCAATTGTCATATGGCAGGAGAAGTTGTCACATAGGGCGACAGAAGTCTCGCTCACGCGGAAGTAAAAAAATAATTGAAGAGGAGTGTGCGTGGGAAAGGCATTGAGTTGTGTGTGCGCGACTCCCCACTAACCATGAACTTCGCTCGCTCCGCAAGTCCAGACGCATCTTGTTTTGAATGGCTTCAAGCTGCCAAATTTCGAGACCTTCGATAGGACAAACGATCCGGCAGAGCACGTCAACCACTTCGCGATAATCATATAGATCTACAACACACCCTACCAGCTTTTGTATCAAGTATTCCAAGTGACTATAAAGGGGGAAGCTCGTACCTGGTTCCATTTCCTGAGGGAGGGGGAAATTAAAACTTTGTCGAGTAAACTTGACTGTTCACCAATCAGTTCATTGTCAACATTCGCATTATTTGATACCCCTCCTACATTTTAGGAATTTGCTAGAATGAGGGAGGAACACTTAAGAATTTATTCTGCCACTTCACCACTAAGACATAGCAGATTCCTGATGTCGACCATGAGCTTTTGCGGCGTGTCTTTCTTGGTGAGCTCCTGTAACGCCCCGGATTTTTGATTACGTACGCATGATGGGCGTTACGTTGGTTTTGACTGTAGTTTGAGCATGGTTCTTCCCGCGGGCTTGCGAGTGGCTGTTTTGTTTGCCGAGTTGCACGATTCCCCAGCAAACCGGAGTCCATATGAGGGACTCAGTGAGGCCTCTTAGGGAATGCTTGCACTTTTTCGCGCCCGGATAATGTAGCTCAAAATAAGTTGCTGGTTCAGGAAACAAAAAAGGGTAAAAAGTGCTTGAGGCAAAAATGGTCTAGGACGTCTCACAAACATTTTTCACAAAAGGGAAAAATGGTCGTTTTTGTGCGAGACACGCCCCCTGACACGGGCGTGACCCAGGCCGTGACCTGGGCGTGACCTCCTTGACTCGACGATTTTTTCTTGCATCGAGTTGAGCTCGACGAATGGAGTACACGCCCCGTGACACGGGCGTGTCACGGGCCGTGTCCCGCTTCGTCGAGTTTCGAGTATCGAGCGTCGAGTATCGAGCGTCGAGTATCGAGTGTCGAGTGTCGAGAGAGGGGACACGGCCTGTGACACGGGCGTGTCACAGGGCGTGTCAAGATGGGTCGAGTGTCGACACTTTCTGTCGACGAGGTGTCGAGACACGGGCTACACGCCCTAGGTCACGGGCGTGACCGACCCGTCACGGGCGTGTACCCGGCCGTGTACCGTGTGGATAAACTTGGAATTGCCGCCTTTCGACGCCGCTTATGGTACACGTCCTGTGTCACGGGTGTGACACAGGGCGTGACCGGCCCGAAAATCGACTTTTTCCAGTTTTTTTGTGCCGTTCATTTCCTTGATCCTGCATCGAACGGTTCAGCTCTGTTCTGGAGGAAATAAGTCCGAAACAGAGACTTGAGTTTCTCATTTCATCTTCATCTTCTTCTTCTTCATTCCCAAAGAGAAAGCAAGAGAGCAAGGGAGCAAGCAAGGCAAGGAAAGAGGAGAGCAGCCGTCGCGGCATCGCCTCGGTTCAGGCAAGCGGTGTTCTCCACCCTTGCCAATCTTCGTTCTTGCTTCAATTTTCCATTTTTCTAGCTTTAGATCTGGTGTTGAAGTCTTCCTTAAATTGCTCTTTCAATTCCCCTATGCGTATTTGTTCTTCTTGATTCAAATTATGATCAATCCTCTTGTTTGTTAATTTGATACATGTAGCGAATTCCTTACGCTAAATGACCTTGCTAATTTCCTATGCTAAAATTCTCTATGCTAAATTCAAATTAGCTAATTCCTTATGCTAATTCCCTATGCTAAACGACTTTGCTCTCCCATGTTTAGATTTGTGATTCATGTAGTTAACAACTTTCCCTATGCTAGATTATTTCATGTAGCTAATTTGGTTCATATTCATGTAGCCTATCAGATAGAGGTGATTTTTCCTTGATCAAAAACATATGATTGTGTTCCAAATATGTGGTTTATGTACTTATGTTAGTCAAACTCTATATGTAATTCTTCTTGGATACAAGGCCTATGACCTTTTTCATGTGATGAAGTTCGTCAAACTCTACGTTGGAACTTGGTAGTCGTGTGTAAGGGCAATGAAAGGAAATGTGTTACCTTGGGTTATGGGGCGTTTTGCGAGGCGAATTCGTGAAGCATGGCGGGAGCGTTTGTGTGAGAATTTTGCAAGGGGTGGTGTGGTTTCAGCCTGTGGCCACCGGGTTTTGTTTTTGTGGTTAGAGAGACCACTTTGGCCCCGATTTGGGCTGGTTTTGTTTGGTGCGTTCCACTTTAGGGCCGCCACCGATAAGACCCTTGCGAAATTGAACTTAACCACTGCTTATGCTTCAGGTTCTTGTCCTATGAATGATGGAATGGGCATGTGTTTTGCCTTTTGCTCCTGCGGGTTGAGCAGGATTTGATGAACTTGTACGCACTTGGTGCATTTGGCATATGTTTTGGGTGCGTTTTCCACTTGTTTTATGCACTCTTTTTACTTGTATGAAGCATTGCTACGGGGTCGGTAAGCCCCTTCTTGATCCATTATGAACTTTATGCTCTCTTTTGTATAGTTTGGATGAGTGCTGAGGTATTCTTTCTTGAATGCCTCAGGTGCAGGTTGTAGCCGGTTGAGCAGCTAGGTTGGTTAGTGGAGTTGCTGTGGAGCTTGCCGAGCTTCTTTGGCGAGGTAGTGCTTCTCTTTGTTGTACAGACCTACATATACCCCAATGGGATTGTGTCAGCTTGTTGGCGCCCATTGGTGGTTTTCTTACTTGTGATGGATGAATAATAGACTGCTATGTGACTCATGTGGATGATGTCTTTTTGCTCTTGGGAAGGATTTATGATAGGTTGCATTAGATATTTTTAAACTAAACAAAAACCTATTATGTATATCATGCATACATGTTTTAATCAACTAAGACTTATTTTCAAATAACGTAAATAAAGAGGATTTCTTATAGTAGTATCATGATATGCTGCATATAGGAGCTCACTATCAATAAACAAAGTATTTCCGCCGCGTACAAATACAGTTTTACTATTTAAGGCCGAGGGATACGGCCATTCAGTTCAAAAGTTTTCTTCCATTCCACGGTTGAATTTCAACTTATAAAGTGAACGTCAAGAGTTGCCTGAGCGTGTGCAGTTATCCCCTGCACGACGTGGCATCATAACTCGTAGTTCCTCTTGCTCTGATACGATGTACTCGTTGAGGAAATGCGGGTTGTGACAGTTGGTATCAGAGCAGGTTTGCTTGACATTTGGTCGGGCAAACTTTCCTTTTTTTTGTTTTGTGCGTGTAAGCATCATCTCATACACACACCGAGGTGCCATCAGTATGTCTTGGCCGAAGCACGTACACTACACTCATGGCATGAACAGAAGTATACGGGGCATATTATGTAGTATGGGATGCATAATATGTGGTTGTATATGGATCCACCATAGGGGCAACATGTGAGGGTTATGTAGTATGGGATGCATAACCTCACCACATGGATGCGACTAGCACGTTTTCTTTTCTTCGTTGCATGCAATGCTATGTAGTATGGGATGCATAGCATTGTGATGCGTACGACCGCTCATGGCATGCATTAAGGCCTGTTTTAGAATGCATAGCACAGCACGCATAACATAACATTGCATGAGCACAATGTGCCAAGCTAAGATTTACATGATGACACCTGTACACTCATGGTTTTGGGTCAAATCAAGTCATGCATTCATGGTTTAGGCACAAGTTCATGGGATGACGGTGAGTCATCTTTAGGCTAGGCATACCATCATTTGCAAATTCCCAGAGCAACCTAGCAGTTGATGTTCAGATTTTTATATGTATGGTCTGTACATAGCTGTTGTGTGTTTTGTTGGGTTTGAGCTTGACAAGAGTGAACGTGTGAATAGGATGTCGAAGCGGCCAATGACAAGGCAAACTCCCCAATCCGAGGGTGAGTCTTCGGGCGCGCAGAATAATGCCCTGATGGATAGTCTTCGCCAAAGTAATGAGGCTTTGACGAGGCAGGTGCAGGAGGTCCAGTCCCAGCTCCAAGCTATGTCATCCGCGATGTCTGGGCTGGCACCAAGAGGACAAGAGGCGGTTAGAGGCCCCACTAGTTCGACTCCTTCAGTGGCAGTGACACCCCCAGTTGTAGTTCCTCCTGCGATGACTTTCATCTCGCAGTTTCAGCGACTTGGACCACCGACGTATGATGGAAAAGCAGACTTCGTGATCTTGGATGATTGGGTGATTACGTTGGAAGAAATGTTTGTGTATGCTGGTGTGACCGAGGACCAGAAGGTTATGCTTGCTGCCTATCAACTTAAAGGGTTGGCGAAAGGTTGGTGGTTACGAGAAAAGGAAGGCCTAGGGGCGGGCTGTTCGTGGGAAGTGTTTAAAGAAATGGTACGGCGCAAGTTTCTACCGGCAGTGGAAAGGGACCGCCTGATGAATGACTTCTTGTACTTGAAGCAGAGAAAACTCACAGTTAGTGAGTATGAAATTGAGTTTAACAAGTTAAGTCGGTTCGCTCCGAGCTTGGTGACTACGGAAGCTGATCGAGTCAAGAGATTTTTGGGCGGACTCCGCAGCGACGTGCAGCAGTTCGCAAGTGCTTATGGAGCGACAAGTTACACTACGGTGGTTGAGGCGGCGTTGAAGGTAGAAGCGATCAAAAATGCCAAACAAAGAGGGCAGCAGATGAGGCAGGGCAAGAGACAGCTGGTGGGAGAGAAAATGTCCCACGAGTCAGACGTAAAGAAGAAGAAGGAACTATGTAGCTTCTGTGACCGAGCCGGTCACCCGTTTGAAAAATGTTTCAAGCGGTTGGGAATGCAAAAGAAGGAGCAGGTGCATGCCATTCAGGGTGCGCCAACCAGAGACTTGGAGTGTACATTTTGTGGGAGAAGAGGTCATGATGTGAGCCGCTGCTGGGCCAAATACAAGGTATGCTTCCAGTGTGGCAGACCAGGACATCTTCGCTCAAGGTGCCCACAGGTTCAAGCTGTGTTGCAACCCGCACCACTCCAGGCTTTGCCTCCGCCTCCGCGCTTGGACAAAGGCAAAGGGAAGTTGAATGTGGTCTCTTCAGAGGAAGCGCAGATGTCACCGCAGGTTATCTCAGGTTCGATTCAGTCCTCTGGTTCTCGTTTTGTGTATGCCTCTTATGTGTAGCTCTTAGCATAGCATATATCCCTTATAGGAAACTTTAAGGTAAAGAACCGTTGGGCGCGTGTTCTCTTTGATTCTGGCGCGACCCATTCATTTGTGGCTCGAACCTTTCTGGATCGATATCATTTGACACCAGAGCGAGTGGGGAATGCGTTTTTGGTGAAATTTCCTTCTGGCGCTTCTGTGGTGGCTGACTGGGGTCTTCTTGATTGTCCCATTTTGTTGGGGGATTTCATAGCAAGAGTTGATTGCAAGGTGATCGATTTGGACGATTTTGACGTCATTCTGGGCATGGACTGGTTAGCCCGTTATGATGCCGTCATCCAGTGCAGAGGAAAGCGCTTGGATTTTATTAAGGATGATGGTCAGCCAGGAAGTGTGTATGGTGATTCTTGTCAGGATTCTCCAGGGATTTCGGCGGTATGTGTTCGGACGTTGTTTGTTTCCGACTGTTGTGCTTGTTTTGTCTCTGTTGTGGGGACGAGTGCTGTTTTGCCGCTTTTGGAGGAGATTCCTGTTGTGCGTGAATTTCCAGATGTTTTTCCTACTGACCTTCCTGGTCTACCCCCTAATCGTGATGTCGAGTTTGTTATTGATTTGGAGCCGGGTACGCGACCGATTGCGAAAGCGCCGTACAGGATGGCCCCGCGTGAGCTAGCAGAATTGCGTACACAGTTGGATGACTTATTGGCAAAAGGGTTTATCCGGCCGAGTTCATCACCTTGGGGTGCACCGGTGTTATTTGTGAAGAAGAAAGATGGGTCGATGCGCCTTTGCATCGATTACCGGGAGTTGAACAAGGTGACAATTAAAAATAAGTACCCACTGCCAAGAATCGATGATTTGTTTGATCAACTGCGTGGCAGTTCTGTATTTCGAAGATTGATCTCCGCTCGGGCTATCATCAGCTCAAGGTCCGGGAGTCTGATATTCCGCGGACTGCATTTCGATCACGACATGGTCATTTTGAAATCCTTGTGATGTCGTTTGGTTTGACCAACGCACCATCAGCCTTCATGGCTATGATGAACAGGGTGTTCAAGGACTACTTGGATAAATTTGTGGTGGTTTTTATTGATGATGTTCTTGTCTACTCCCGCAGTGCTGAGGAGCATGAACAGCATCTGCGATTAGTATTGGCCACTTTGCGAGATCAACGGTTATTCGCCAAGCTAAGCAAATGCGAGTTTTGGTTGCCGTAAGTTGCTTTTCTCGGTCATGTCATTAATCACCATGGTATTTCAGTGGATCCCGAAAAGATTTCTGCAGTTATGGAGTGGAGAAGACCAGAGACACCCAAATAGATTCGAAGCTTCTTGGGCTTGGCCGGCTATTATCGCAAGTTTGTAGAAGGTTTTGCTACGTTGGCCGCACCTTTGACTCGCTTAACCCAGAATAATGTAGCATTTGAATGGAATGACAAGTGTGAGACCTCATTCCTGGAACTCAAACAAAGGTTATGTACCGCTCCTGTGTTGGTCTTGCCGACAGAAGGAAAAGATTATGAAGTGTTTGTGGATGCGTCGCACGTTGGACTTGGATGTGTGTTAATGCAAGACAAAAAGGTGATTGCGTATGAGTCTCGGCAGTTGAAAATTCATGAAAAGAATTACCCAACGCATGATTTGGAGTTTGCAGCGGTGATATTTGCATTGAAGTTGTGGAGACACTTGCTATATGGTGCACAGTGTAAAATCTTTACAGATCATAAAAGCTTGAAGTATGTCTTCACGCAGAAAGAACTTAATTTGCGCCAACGGCGATGGCTTGAGTATGTAGCGGATTATGATGTGGACATTCAGTATCATCCAGGGAAAGCGAATGTTGTAGCCGATGCTTTGAGTCGGAAGACGGGTAAATTATTTCATCTTTCCGTCGAACGTCTTGTAGAGGAATTTCTATTGATGGATATTGCGGTGGGCAAATATGACCCGCAAAGTCATTCGGCAATAGAAGAACTGTCATGGCTGGTGCTTGCAAGACAACATCAAAAAGATGATCCTGATCTTTTACATTTATTTCTTCGGACTGAAAAGGATGAATTACCAGATTTTGCGATTGACGGTGCAGGCACGTTAAAGTATCGTGGGCGATTTTGTATCCCCGCGGTTGGGGATATTCGCGAGATGGTGTGTCGGGAAGCACATGGCTCAAGTATGGCCTACCATCCAGGCTCAACAAAAATGTACCGTGATCTGAAACAAATTGTCTGGTGGTATGGAATGAAAAGAGATATAGCGCAATTTGTATCGGAATGTCATACCTGCAAGCGGGTGAAAGCTGATCATGGGAGGCCTGGTGGTAAGTTGACACCATTGGAGATTCCAACATGGAAGTGGGAAAGCATCTCAATGGATTTTATTACAGGTCTACCAAGGTCTCCACGAGGACATGACTCCGTGTGGGTCGTCGTGGATAGGTTGACCAAGTGTGCTCATTTCATACCCTTTAAAATCAACTACCCGATGAAGACAATAGCGGAGCTCTATGTGAACGAGATCATCCGACTGCATGGTGTGCCTGTGAATATCATTTCAGACCGAGATTCCCGCTTTACCTCTCGTTTTTGGCGAAGTCTACAAGAGGGTTTGGGAACGGATTTGCGATATTCCACTGCTTACCACCCTCAGACGAATGGCCAAACAGAACGAGTTAATCAAATTGTGGAAGATATGATTCGATGCTATATTCTTGAGTATGGCGGAGCATGAGATGAACGTTTGCGGCTTATGGAATTCACATATAATAATAGCTATCAAGAAAGCTTACAAATGGCTCCGTTCGAAGCTTTATATGGGCGTCGATGTCGGACCCCACTATTTTGGGCTGAGGTTGGCGAGCGGCCTTTGTTGGGTCCGGAAGCGCTCGAGGACATGGAAGTTGCCGTCCGAGGTATTCGGGAGAAGCTCCGAATCGCCCAAGAGCGATATGAAAAATACGCCAACCGACGAAGGTCGGAATTAGCATTTGCGGTGGGAGATTCCGTTTTCTTGAAGGTCTCCCCAATGGTTGGGATTAAAAGGTTTGGAAAAGAGCGCAAATTAGACCCAAGATTTGTGGGTCCCTTCCAGATTCTTGCGCGAATTGGTGCATCCGCCTACAAAATAGAATTACCCGTGAACTTTCCTGGTGTTCACAATGTGGTTCATGTGAGCCAACTTCGCAAGTGTGTGCGAAATGACAAACAAGTGTTGGACGTTGTGCCGCCATTGACACCGAATCTTTCATATGAGGAGATGCCCATCCAGATATTGGACTCCCAAGATCGCGTGTTGCGGAAAAAGAAGATTCCTATGGTCAAGATGCTATGGAAAAATCAGGATGTGGAAAGCGCGACGTGGGAGCTCGAGTCAACGATGAGGGCGGCTCACCCTCATTTGTTCTCGTAGATAAGCTGGTATGTGATTTCGTATTTGATTGTATTCATGCCTTGGTTTGTTGTGTGTTTGGTTTTGTGAAAAGTTTCGAGGCGAAACTTTTTGTTAGGGGGGGTGATTGTAACGCCCCGGATTTTTGATTACGTACGCATGATGGGCGTTACGTTGGTTTTGACTGTAGTTTGAGCATGGTTTTTCCCGCGGGCTTGCGAGTGGCTGTTTTGTTTGCCGAGTTGCACGATTCCCCAGCAAACCGGAGTCCATATGAGGGACTCGGTGAGGCCTCTTAGGGAATGCTTGCACTTTTTCGCGCCCGGGTAATGTAGCTCAAAATAAGTTGCTGGTTCAGGAAACAAAAAAGGGTAAAAAGTGCTTGAGGCAAAAATGGTCTAGGACGTCTCACAAACATTTTTCACAAAAGGGAAAAATGGTCGTTTTTGTGCGAGACACGCCCCCTGACACGGGCGTGACCCAGGCCGTGACCTGGGCGTGACCTCCTTGACTCGACGATTTTTTCTTGCGTCGAGTTGAGCTCGACGAATGGAGTACACGCCCCGTGACACGGGCGTGTCACGGGCCGTGTCCCGCTTCGTCGAGTTTCGAGTATCGAGCGTCGAGTATCGAGTGTCGAGTGTCGAGAGAGGGGACACGGCCTGTGACACGGGCGTGTCACAGGGCGTGTCAAGATGGGTCGAGTGTCGACACTTTCTGTCGACGAGGTGTCGAGACACGGGCTACACGCCCTAGGTCACGGGCGTGACCGACCCGTCACGGGCGTGTACCCGGCCGTGTACCGTGTGGATAAACGTGGAATTGCCGCCTTTCGGCGCCGCTTATGGTACACGCCCTGTGTCACGGGCGTGACACAGGGCGTGACGGCCCGAAAATCGACTTTTTCCAGTTTTTTTGTGCCGTTCATTTCCTTGATCCTGCATTGAATGGTTCAGCTCTGTTCTGGAGGAAATAAGTCCGAAACAGAGACTTGGGTTTCTCATTTCATCTTCATCTTCTTCTTCTTCATTCCCAAAGAGAAAGCAAGAGAGCAAGGGAGCAAGCAAGGCAAGGAAAGAGGAGAGCAGTCGTCGCGGCATCGCCTCGGTTAAGGCAAGCGGTGTTCTCCACCCTTGCCAATCTTCGTTCTTGCTTCAATTTTCCATTTTCCTAGCTTTAGATCTGGTGTTGAAGTCTTCCTTAAATTGCTCTTTCAATTCCCCTATGCGTATTTGTTCTTCTTGATTCAAATTATGATCAATCCTCTTGTTTGTTAATTTGATACATGTAGCGAATTCCTTATGCTAAATGACCTTGCTAATTTCCTATGCTAAAATTCCCTATGCTAAATTCAAATTAGCTAATTCCTTATGCTAATTCCCTATGCTAAACGACTTTGCTCTCCCATATTTAGATTTGTGATTCATGTAGTTAACAACTTTCCCTATGCTAGATTATTTCATGTAGCTAATTTGGTTCATATTCATGTAGCCTATCAGATAGAGGTGATTTTTCCTTGATCAAAAACATATGATTGTGTTCCAAATATGTGGTTTATGTACTTATGTTAATCAAACTCTATATGTAATTCTTCTTGGATACAAGGCCTATGACCTTTTTCATGTGATGAAGTTCGTCAAACTGTACATTGGAACTTGGTAGTCGTGTGTAAGGGCGATGAAATGAAACGTGTTACCTTGGGTTATGGGGCGTTTTGCGAGGCGAATTCGTGAAGCATGGCGGGAGCGTTTGTGTGAGAATTTTGCAAGGGGTGGTGTGGTTTCAGCCTGTGGCCACCGGGTTTTGTTTTTGTGGTTAGAGAGACCACTTTGGCCCCGATTTGGGCTGGTTTTGTTTGGTGCGTTCCACTTTAGGGCCGCCACCGATAAGACCCTTGCGAAATTGAACTTAACCGCTGCTTATGCTTCAAGTTCTTGTCCTATGAATGATGGAATGGGCATGTGTTTTGCCTTTTGCTCCTGCGGGTTGAGCAGGATTTGATGAACTTGTACGCACTTGGTGCGTTTGGCATATGTTTTGGGTGCGTTTTCCACTTGTTTTATGCACTCTTTTTACTTGTATGAAGCATTGCTACGGGGTCGGTAAGCCCCTTCTTGATCCATTATGAACTTTATGCTCTCTTTTGTATAGTTTGGATGATTGCTGAGGTATTCTTTCTTGAATGCCTCAGGTGCAGGTTGTAGCCGGTTGAGCGGCTAGGTTGGTTAGTGGAGTTGCTGTGGAGCTTGCCGAGCTTCTTTGGCGAGGTAGTGCTTCTCTTTGTTGTACAGACCTACATATACCCCAATGGGATTGTGTCAGCTTGTTGGCGCCCATTGGTGGTTTTCTTACTTGTGATGGATGAATAATAGACTGCTATGTGACTCATGTGGATGATGTCTTTTTGCTCTTGAGAAGGATTTATGATAGGTTGCATTAGATATTTTTAAACTAAACAAAAACCTATTATGTATATCATGCATACATGTTTTAATCAACTAAGACTTATTTTCAAATAACGTAAATAAAGAGGATTTCTTATAGTAGTATCATGATAGGCTGCATATAGGAGCTCACTATCAATAAACAAAGTATTTCCGCCGCGTACAAATACAGTTTTACTATTTAAGGCCGAGGGATACGGCTATTTAGTTCAAAAGTTTTCTTCCATTCCACGGTTGAATTTCAACTTATAAAGTGAACGTCAAGAGTTGCCTGAGCGTGTGCAGTTATCCCCTGCACGACGTGGCATCATAACCCGTAGTTCCTCTTGCTCTGATACGATGTACTCGTTGAGGAAATGCGGGTTGTGACAGCTCCAACCTGATGGTTTTTACTCAGCGTCCACGAGGGAGACATCGCCCAACAACCCACGCCTTGTTCACCAAATCATGGTCCAAATTACGGCTGACAATACCGTCAGTAGTTTGAAGAAGGCTCAAAGAGGAAGAGGGGGAAGAAATCCCCACAGGCTCCAAAGAGGAATGATCGTTGCGTGATGTTCCTTGTCGAGATCATGGACCTTGACCACACCAGAACTACACCAGGCCTGCACATAAAGACCCCGGTCCCGGTCCGGGACCGGTCCTGGGCAGGACCGGTCTTTTGGGACACCGGTCCCGGCCGGTCCTGCCCAAACCGGTCCCGGTCCGGGACCGGTTTTTCCTTTGAAAACCGGGACCGTCTGGGACCGGAAGGACCGGTCCTAACCGGTCCTAACCGGTCCCAGACCGGGACCGGTTAATTAAATTAATTATTTTAATTTTTTTTATATATTATTATATTTCAATTTTAATGATTTAATTAAATTAAATATTAACATGTAATAATTTGAAATTCAAAATTGCAAAGTAAATAAATTTTTTTATTAAATTTGAAATCAAACTACAAAATCAAAATACAAATTATAAATTATAATACAAAATCAAAATACGAACATTTTTATTAAATTTGAAATTATATTACAAAATACAAATTCAAAATTTTGAGTTGAGCCTTGGACTCGTCTTCAACTCCGGAGTCCCGTTTGATTTTGATCTCGTCTTCAACTTCAACGTCATTATTCTGCGGCGCTCTCCAAATTTAAGTTATTAAGCTCGTCTTCAACTTCAGACTCACTGTCTTCAATTGACGAGACGTGTTGTCTCCTCCTCAAAGCGTCCAAATGGTCCTTGTAGCAAATGCAAATCTCCAAAGATTCTTCGGTCAAACGGCTCCTTCGCTCATTCAGAATCCTGCCACTCAAAGAAAATGCAGACTCCGAAGCTACCGTACTAGCTTGGATGGTTAGTAAATCACGGGCCATTAAGGCCAAAATAGGATAATTATTACATTTAATTTTCCACCATTTTAAAATATCAAAATTTTCTATTTCGTACGCGGTCATAAAATCTTGAAACTGTGTTTTGCTATATAAACCTAATTCGTTTAAAGTACTCGAAGTTCGTTGTTTTTTTTTCGAAGCTAATTCTAAAAATCTATTTTTTAAAATATCTTTTGTTCGAGGGGCGGTGGATTCCTCGCGAGGTCGCAATCCATATAGTTGATCGTAATAATTATATAGGCGAGTAAAATCAGAATTAAATTTTGCAACACTAACGTTGTGAAAATCACTAGAAGATTCGTTTAACTCTAAATTTCGATTAATTTCCTCTATAAAATTTTCAACCCCGTCTACACCCATTAAAGGGTTTAAAGTCGCAGCACAAGAAAACATAGGTGCCATATGCGTATAATATTTTAAAAACTTTTCCTCCATTACTAATATTAACGGACGACACATTGAGTTAATTTTGTAAGTTTTAAACGTTTCAGTAATTAATAAAAAAAATTTCAATAACAAGCGAGCTAGTAGGATAATAAACGCCAGATAAAATAGTTGTTGCCCGATAAAAACTTTCTAATAAATTTACGTAATTTTCGATTATAGCCCAATCTGACGCATCTAAATCATGGGATTCTTCTACACTATTATAAAATTCTATCAATAACGATTTCTGTGACAAAGCCCGTTTTAACCTTTTGTACGTGAAATTCCATCGTACCGGCATATCATAAGATGGACCCAAAAATTTTTTACCCTGTGCTATAACAAATTTTTTGAAATCTTGTTTTCGTCGTTTTGAACTATAAATAACTCGTAACATAGTACGTATTTTAATAACATAATTTTTCATAAAAGTTAAACTATCTTGCACAATTAAATTAAGAACGTGACATACGCAACGTGTATGAAAAAAAATACCATCTAGCATAGGCTCCAAATCATTAATCAAATATTTAATAGCCATATTATTATTCGAGGCGTTATCAAACGAAATACTTAAAATTTTATTTTTTATTTTAAAATCTCTAATACACTTAATAATCACCTGATAAATAGCTTTACCGGTGTGCGGATTTTCAAAACCTTCCAAACAAATTATACGTTTATTTAATTCCCAACTATCGGGATCGACCCAGTGACAAGTTATGCAAATATAAGCAAGTCCGTCAACTAAACCGCTAGTCTAAACGTCGCTCGTTAAACTAACTCGACCGTCGAATGTTTCAAAAAAATTTTGTAAATATAATTTTGATTGCAGGTAAGCTTGTAAAGCATCACGTCGAGTTGTAGTACGACTTACCTGTTGATATTTTGGTTGAAGTGCTTCGTGTATGTAAGACGTCATTTCGTCGTTGTCGTAGTGGTTGAACGGAAGTCCGCTTTTGATGACATTCTCCATTTGTCTCTCCCGTTGCCGAGCTTGGTCATACGTCCAAATGTGCCCGGTCGTCGAAATTTGAGCTTGGTTGGCCTCCGACGGGGCTTGTTTGGAAAAACACTATTTGTTGTGTCGGGCGAGCGTTGTGTTGATACTATTAGCGGCCATAAGCTTCGCGCAAAGTTTGCACTTCGCCTTAATTTCGCCGCCGATCCGCACTTTATCGAAGTTATCCCATACCGCCGCCTTATGCCGGTGCTCAACGATCTCATTATCAACGGACGCTGAGGAGGACGCCGGCATGGAGGAGGAGGAAGCCATTAAACACGAATATGAGTGAGAGAGAGAGTGAGAGAGATAGTGAGAGAGATAGTGATAGAGAGAAAGAGAGAAAAATGAGAGAGGGGGGGGGGTTTAAATAAATTTTTTTTTTTAAAAAAAATATAGAGCCAAACGGCTCTATTTAAAGAGCCTGCCACGGCTCTTTTACCGGTCCCGACCGGTCCCGAAACTGGTCCCGGACCGGTCTTTTACCGGTCCCGGTCCGGGACCGGTTTTTACCCTTTTTAGAGGGACTGGCAGGGACCACAGGACCGGTCCGGGACCGGACCGGTCCGGGACCGGATCGGTCCTAACTGGGACCGGTCTCTGTCCGGTCCCAACCGGTCCGGTCCCAACCGGACCGGTTGGGACCGGTTTTTTTGTGCACGCCTAAACTACACTCTCTTAAACACTGTCCAAACCAATGCGATCCTCATTAACTGTGACAATGACGCTATTCGCAGGCCCAAGTCGCTAATCCAACTAGGAGAGACCAATCATAGTATTAAAACTTTAGAGTAAGCACTATCTTCAGAAAATCTTTGGAGTTTTTGGAACACCCTTCTCACAGATGACCCCAAACTATTGGAATAACTTAATGCTCCCACGGACAGAAGGGATCAGACCGTCTTGATTTGAAAGTGAGCCAAACATGCAAATAGTCAAAAACCAAACCAACATAAGAACATCAAGATGTTTTATGTGGAAAACTCGGAAAGGGAAAAATCATGGGGCGGGATGCCCAAATCGAACAAAATCAACTAGTTGGGAGGGGTTACAAGAGTGGGAGTTCTCTGGAGAGGGACAGACCACCGCTCCTTTTGCAAGTATCTCGAGGAAAAAACAAAGTCTTAAGCAACGCTCGAGGGAGTGATCTTTATAATTATTTCTGAAGCAGAACTCAACAGTCACTATACTAGAGCTGTAGTAGAATTGTAGCAACATAACCTGTAATTTGTCGCGATCAAAAATGCTTAAGAATGACACTTTAGAAGACCTCACATAACTGAGAGAGCACAAATCCCCTCGCCCAGCAAGGGCGAATTCGGACCGCCTCTCCGAGCACGGGCGAGTTCAAATCCTCTCGCCCAACAGAGGCGAGTTCAGACCGCCTCCCCCAACATGGGCGAGTTCAGAACCCCTCGCCTAGCAGGGGCGAGTTCAGACTGCCTCTTCCAGCATGGGCAAGTTCAGATCCCCTCGCCCAACAAGGGAGAGTTCGGATAGTTTCGTACATCATGGGCGAGTTCAGATCCCCTCGCCCAACGGTGGCGAGTTTAGATTACCCCACTTAGCGGGGGCGAGCTCAGATTACCTCTCTCAGTAGGGGCAAGCTCAATTTTTTACCTCATCTCAGACCATTTAGGCTTGTGAATATCATTTTGGTTAAGACGAGAGCGGTTATTCACTACCCATACCCCTCTGGATTTTCTTATAAATATGACCCCAATGCACATGTAGAAGGGACCTTGACGCCCCCCCTATGGTGGGTGAGTTCCGTGTCTGCTTCTCATGTGTCGAGCTCAACATTGGCTTCTGGAGGGGAAGTTCTAATATACTATCGGGTGTGTAGCAGGACTTCTTCGCTACAACACGCATGTCTTGTTTGTAGGATTTCAGAGTTGTTCTTTGTGCTCTCTAGCTTCTTCTCATTGTGTCTCACGCGGGTCGAGCCCTAAACCAATACCTTTGGTCGCCCAGGTCCGAACTCAGTTGAATCGGTTTCTGAGTTTCAATAGTACCAGTCTTTATAGTAGAACTGTAGCAAGCAGAGCTAACACAAAGCAGGAGAGTGAACATGGATCCAAGTCTTTGTCGGAAAACCACAGAGCTCCATCTTCTCGGCGTTTTCTATTCCTGGAAATAAATGTCTAAGCTCCTTTTTATAGTCTTTCTGGGGGCACACTGGTAATTGCACCCCTCTGGGTGTTGAGCGGTCGATATGAGCGCACGTTTTCGATCACATGGATCATCGATTTTCAAAAAATGACGGTCACGCCCCTCGGGCGGCCCAGACAAACCGTGCTGCTCGGACAGGGTTGTCGGCGAGGCGAAGGCGGAGACACCGCGGGAGAGGCGTGCGAGAAGAAGAGGGAAGAGGGGTACGCAAGGCCATGCACGCATAAGGACACGTGGGGCCGCGGCCGCATAAGGGCACGTGTGGCCACCGCGCGCATAAGCGCACATGTGGCAAGCGTGGGTGCGGCGCATGCGCGCACATGATCTTGCACTTTTGCTTGCCCCAGAAGGGTTGTGTGCGTGGGTTTCTGTGGTTGGGTTTGCTTTGGCTGGGGCGAGATACTGCACGGTCGAGGCGGCCTGTTTCGACGGTCCAATTGGAGTCACAATCTTGAAATGCCGGTCTGACTCGAACAAATTGGAGGTGAATCCCATCAATAACTAAAAATGAACTTGCATCCCAAAATAAATACTATTTCCATATATTTGAAAACGGAGAGATAATAATTGGCAAATTGTCTCTGTGCGCGGGAGTTAGCTATTATTGTAATTATGAGAAAAACAGGGTGCAAACTGCAAAATACAATTTAAAATAACAATTTCTGTAATTAATTTGTTTAAAAAAAACAATTTCGGCATGCTATACGCCTATACCCGCGTTTTATTTAATAATCATAATAATATAATATTACGAAATTAAATAAACTTGCTGGAAAAATAATTCGGGAGAAAGGAGTGAAAATATTGCGGCGGTTTCTCCCAATTTTCGCGTTCCTCAAGTCTTCACTGTTACGCTGCTCCTCAGTCGTCTGCTAGGGTTTTTTCGCAAGTCTTTCCTTTTTCTCAATTTTTCCTATTTCGTAGCCCTTTTCCTAGATTTTTCGCGGATTTTCTTGAATTTCACTGTATTTAGGGGGCAAATTTTGGATTTTTGGGAGTTTTCCTCTTGTTCTTTTTCAATTTTTATTTCAAATTTAATTATTTCTTACTGTAAATTACCAGTTCTCTCTGCTGCGAGCCTGCTGTTTCTGCAGTTATTTACTTCCTCTTCATCCCCTGTTTCTGCAGTAAAAGTCTTCCTTTGATTTTCAGTTAGCGTGTATATTCGATCTTTGGGGCCGAAACACTTGTTTTGAAGCCATGGAAGTGAGATCCGAGCAACCTTTCAGTATAAAAATGCCAATAAGCCCTGTTTTAACCCAGCCATCCATCTCCAGCATGCGTCTAACTGTCAGTTCCGACGGCACTGCCGTTTATAAGCCAATTAACCCAATCCCCGCCGTCGCCACGATCCCCAGCAGCTCATCTTCTCCCTTTCGTGGCGAAAACGCCGCCACCAGGGACGAAGGGCGCTTGGCGGCACCGCCCGCGACTATCCATGGAATGAATATGGGCGGCTCCGGCGAGCTTGTGAAGAAGAAACGGGGGAGGCCGAGAAAATACAGCCCGGACGGAAACATGACTATAGTTTCCCCGCCGGAAAGAGTTCCCGGTGTTCTCTCTGTTTCTGATCCCATGAAGAAAACAAAGGGAAGATCTTCGAGCTCTTTGAAGAAGCAGCAGCTGCTGGCCCTTGGTAATTTATTTATATGTTCATTGTTAGCATATTTATGGCTCTCTACAAATGTTTGACACTCAGTCCTTTGTTTGTTTTGGTGTTATTTATTGTTTAGGCTCTCTATCAAGTATTATTATGCCTTTGTTAGTGAGAGATGTATGAAATTCCATATCTGCCCATTGCTTTGATCTTGATTTTGTGAATAGAATTGGACTTGACATTTTCAAGTAGAACTTTTCAATAATTGTTTGGTTATTAATGTTTTACGAAATAAGATTGGTTTCTAATAGACTAAGGCTTTCATTTTGCACGGTGGTGGTGGCGGTCGTGAACGCGGCGGTCTTGAACCGTAGTTTGTGAACGTCCGATCTCACCTAAAAAAATTCATGCATTTTATACTCAAAACTAGTTTATTTTCTTGGTAGCAGTCATAACCTTTGTCTTGTCGAACATACATTCTATGATAATGGCGTTTTTAACCGAAGCTTAGTTTTCTTTTCTTGGTGACGGTTATAACCGTTGTCTTACCAAACATGCATTTTATGATGGTGCCTTTTTTGTCCAAACTCACTGGAGCAAAAAACCCATTAAAATATCAACACTATCTCCAATTCTCCATGTTACAATTAAATTATAGTAAATCAAGTAATAAATTCTCTAGATATTAGTAGAAAAAAATAATTGTAACAAATGAAAAGAGGGACCAATTTTTGTTGCTTTCAATTCATTCAAAGCAACTCTCATCCATTTCTATTTTCTACTTTAATATTTTAACTTCTCAAGAATAAAATGAAAAAAAATGAAAAATGATATCAATTTAAAGATATTAGAAGAATTATGCTAATCTTTATTTGAAAGTTAATATCTTTGAATTTAAAATAAATAATGATAGTTTGAACAGTTACAAGTCATGCATTTAAGCAAATTTCTTAGAAAATTATTCAATAAAAACATTAAACATGAAATATATATATATATTTATTATAAATTATCTAAAACAATGTCATCTTAATACTAAAAATAACTGTTATTTTAAAATCATCAATTATCAATAGTTTTTATTTAAGATTCATGACTTGTGCATATCTCTCATATTACTGTTGTATTGAACATAGACAACAACTCTTTAAGTTGAGCCTTGTTGCATATATGGTCACTATAAAGTAGCTCCAAATGAATTTTTTGTTTGAATTTGCTTAAAGTAGCTCCAATGTTTTCACAATTAGAAGAACAAATTTAATTAAAAATGTGAATGATCAACTTTTTTGCTTGGGAGCGTTAAAATTAAAAGTTCTCCACCATTCTAAATAACATGAAAACTAAAAAAAATTGAGTGTTACATGCAAAATTTTATAGCCACTTGCTGCATTTTCTTTGAAATTTTAATTGGAATTGGCTTCTTGAAGCCTATAAATGGCCGAGTGTCCAACCTTGTCGCATATATATGTATTTTCAGTAAGATCTATCAAGCCCAAGATGACTTTAGGTTTATAACATTATTTATCTTGTTCATCTTGGAAGGAGAGGTTGAAAAATAAGCAACTGAATAAATTCTTTGGCAAAGCTAACCATCCGATCTTATCGTAATGATTTACAGTTCCGTGACATATAAAGCAACAACAACACTCAAGCCTTTATCCCACTATAGTGGGGTTGGCTATATGGATCCTTTGTCGCCATTGTGCCCTATCTTTTGTCATAATCTCACTAATGCCTAAGTACATCATCTCTTTCCTTACAGTTTCATTCCAAGTCTTTATTGGTCTACCCCTCACTCGTTTAACATGCCTAGTGTCCAAACGCTTAACAGTGCTTCTAATGGTCTCCTTTGTACGTGTCCGAACCATCTTAGACGAGCTTCTCGCATCTTCTCTGCAATTTGCGCTATTTCTGTCTTATCCTCGATACTTTCATTCTTACTTTTATCCAATCTCTTGTGTCCACACATCCACCTAAGTATTCTCATCTCCACAATTCCCATTTTTTGCTCATGTACACAATTCACTGCCCAACACTCAGAACCATAGAGCATCGCGGGTCTAATTGCAGTACGGTAAAACTTGCTCTGTGACTTACAAAACAATTTAACTTTTTTTGAGCATATTTTTTATTGTGTTCCCTCTATAAGTTTCAGCAACCTGTCATTACCTTATGGTTGGGCTTAAATTTTTTATCAATATCAAAAACTAATTCCATCCAAAACAATACAAGTTGGATTCAACCTTTTTATTGATTTATAATCTTAGAATTATTGTAAAACTTGCAAATCATGGTTAAGGTCATGCACTCTTTCAATGTGATATAGTTGTTGCAAAACGGGTTACTCAAGACGAATATTTTTTCTCCAACCTAGTAGTTCTGTAAATAATGAAAACAAAAAGATATGAATGTGAATATATATATTGTTCTATCCAAATTTTTTTTTCCCAAGATCTACCACATGAGTCATTCTGTTATTTCCTTTTTAAAATTAAATTTAACAATGAGTTGCAAAGTAAAACCAACAAATGTATTTCATAGCTGACCGTTGCCCCCGAGAGTCTATAAATATAGAGTGAGGGGTCTAATTTTGGGTATTGAAGATTTGAGCATAGAAGCCTAATCCTTGATCATTTCGGTGTCGAAGCCTAATGACACTATGATGGTATATCCATCCCCCATACCTTACTTAGATCTAACATCCTATTCGTCTAGAGAGCCAGCCCCTCAATGCTATACATACTGACCCACTATTGCGTATGAACTTTTCTCACTCTTCCCCCGATCTCGTTCCAAGCCACATAACGACCGGGATCCAAGAACATAGTGCTGATCTAGTGATATCCGTCTCACCCATCTTTGGTAACACTACCCCTTGCGATGATTTGCATCTGGATGACCATCACCAAGTTGACGAGTTCTTTGGAAACCTCCCTGTTGAGCCTCCTGTTGAACCACCATGCCCTTACGAGGATGTGATTCCGATGAGTGATCCATTTCTGAACACAAGATTCTTGACATCTCTACTAGCCAACTCTTTGAGTCACCCCATCTATGAGGTTCTCGAATCTAGTGTTACGTACTCAATGATGAATCCTCTTACATTTATGTTCACTCCTGATATTTCAAGAACTTATGTTGGTACTTGTCGCATTTGCGACGGATTTCGTCATACACCTCCCGATGAGCCACCTGATGACTTTCTACTTTATCGAGGCATTCTACACATCATAGAGTGACATCCCAATGCCAAAGTCTCGCATAGCCTTCTGTGTGTTTATCTCACACTTGACAAATATTTCTACACTCCACCAAAAAGGCCTCCAGATAAACCGCCACTTTTTTGGGACATGTCCACTATCTTCGATTTAGTCGAGAGTACGAGTACTCTCGATGGTCTTGGGTTCAATTTCATCATCATTAGTACTGACATTTCAAGTGTTTATTTAGATGATCATCGCACCTCTGGTATGAAACCTGGAGGGATGTAGAATCTCTACATAAGAGTTCTGTTATGTTTGTCAGTCATCATTCATTTTCATTGTGTAGCATGCATGAGTATAACCGACATATGAGTACCTGCAATAAAATTATTTATAAATTTTATGTTAATAACCACATAAGATTGCAAAGCTTTATTGAAGGAGAACATGTGTTGATCTGTATGTGTTGAGAGGTTCCCCATGAGAACTGCTCAAAAATTAAATGCTAAGCGAATGAGTCATTACACCATGCTTAAGAGAATTGGAACAAATGCTTATGAGCTGGATATCCCGCAAAGTATGAAATTTCACTTGTATTCAATGTGGAAGATTTGACATCATTCTTTGAGGCACATGATTCCATGTTCCCTTCACCCTCTACCACCACAGCTCCTTTGCCTCCATTATTGTCTACCACTCCACCACAGTTCTAGTTGTCCCCAATTTCTCCTTCCATTTTAGCATCTCACCTACAATCTTTGCATGTCACTCTGCTTCCGTCACAACCTGAGTCCTCGACGTCTATTGATCATGTGACTTCTTCCACAATAGTATGTCACTCTGCTTCACCTCGGATTCTTCCACAACAGTACGACATTCGCCGACACAAGAATCACCTCGGCTTCTTCCACATCAATACCATACAGTGTTCGACGACGATGACAACAACAATACCTTCTTGTGCATTGATGTCCACTACTATGACTGACATCTTTAACAACATCTCCTTTAGCAGCCACACCAGTTATAGTATCATCGTCAGCTGCAGCAGTACCATCCATGGTTACCTCGTCAGCATCAACTTCAATGACCTGCGAGTTCAGAGCTGCAGGGTTTCTCCTCGCTTTCAGACGAGAGCACACCCATCTTCATTCACGGAGATGAATGCTTTCATGGTGGGTGGAATTGATGAGGAATTATAACTGTTCATTTTATGTGGATCAACGATCGTAGTATTTTTTGTTCTTGTCATTTTTTATTTCGAGTTTTATTTTTATGTATTTTTGAGTCAGGACGATCAACCAATCATAACCTTCTGTTTCCCCTGAGAGTCTATAAATAGAGGGTGAGAGCTCTCATTTTGGGTATTGAAGATTGGAGCATTGAAGCCTAATCCTTGATTATTTTGTTACCGAAGCCGACCTCGGGTGCAAAGACTGGGTTTACCCCCCATCCCCCTCCTTCGTCGGCCACTCCCATCCTTCCCTATCCCTTGTTGTGGAGCCGGCCACCCCTCCTCCTTTACAAAGCCGGCCACCCCATTCCCCACTCCCTTACCGAGGAGCCATCACCCCTCCTCTTCCTTCTATATAGCCGACCACCACCATTCCCCATTCCTCCACCCATAGACAGACGACCACCCCAAACACCACCACCCATTTTCCCCTCTACAACACCTATTACTGGCCGCCCCCATGTCCCCCTCCATCATCACTCCCTAATTCCCACAAAACACCCCCTTCACCCTCCATTTCCACCTCCGACGATCCCCAAAGCACGTTTCCGGCCACCCCCGGTGATCCACCCTTGCCCCCCTTCAATTTCCTTCATTTTGCATTTTTCGGCAACTGCTGGAAAATATTTTTGGCAACCACCACCGACAACCACCTCTGTCCGTCACCAGCCACCAACGACCACCAACCACCACCAGTCGGCAACCACCTCCATTTTCTCCTCTCCAAAATTTTAGGCTTCTCCCCTAAAATTACGGCCCACCACCCCCACTACTCCCTCTCAACACCCGACCTCTCCCCTTCCCTTACTCTTAAACTGAAGCCCCACTCTCCCTCTCAGCCCAGCCAAAATCCCCCCTCTAATTTTAGAATTTCTCTTAAATTTCATCCCCACTACCTCCATAAACCCCTTACCAATTGGTTCCCCCATTTTGTCCCATCTAGCTCACGTGAAACACAATTGCTGGCCTTCCCATTAACCCCGACCCTTTTTCCTACCCCCAACTTGAGCTTCACGTGGAGCCACCCAATCCCCTTCTCCCCAATAACCGATCCCCCCACCTCACAAAATTTCCCTTGCTGGCTCCTCCCTGTTGCAGGAACCATACCTCATGTGTCCTCTGACAGAGCACTTATAACACTGCACACCTCTCGAAATAATCACGTTGCCTTTCACATCCGCAGAGGTGAGATGAGGCGTTGTGGTGAGATGAGGTGGAAGAAGCCGAGGTGATTCTCGGTAGTTGTCAATGAGTCTCCTCAAGAAGTGTATAACTAACATGATCGACCACCCTGACATGAATCCATATTGATTCTCTGAGATGTTTATCTCCCGTCTTATTCTTCTTTCTATTACTCGTTCCCGTAATTTCATGATATGACTCATCAATTTAATTTCTTTGTAATTAACACAATTTTATATATCTTCTTTGTTTTTATACAAATGTACCAAAATACTCCCTCCATTGGTCTGACATCCTCTTTGACTTCAGTATATTATTGAAAAATATGTAAGCCACAAAATTCTTTTATTCCCTAAACATTTCCATACTTCGATAAGTATATCGTCTGACCAACCACATTTTCATTTTTCATCTTTTTTAGAGCATTATTTACCTTTGATAATTAAATTTTACGATAAAACGTTATGTTTTTATAGTACTCTGATTTACTTAAATTTTTCAAGTCCAATTCATTGTCTTTTATTTCATTATAGAATTGATAAAAGCATTTTTTTTATCATTTTTTAATATCCGCATCATCCGTTAAAAATGTATTTGTTTCATCATCTATGCATTTTACTTGGCTTAAATCTCTTGTCTTCCTTTCTCTAGCTCAAACAATTTTATATATGTCACACTAAATCTTTGGTATCTAGTCGCTAATAAAATTCGTCATAAACTTGATTTTTTGCTTTATTTACTGCATGCTTAGCTTCTTTTTTGACGACTTTATGCCTGACTAAGTTTTCATTATTCCTATAAGCGTAGAGTCATTTATAGCTGATCCTTTTTGCCCTCACTTTATCTTGGACTTCCTCTTTTCACCACCAAGATTTTTTATTGGGGGCGCACGACCTTTTGATATTGCAAGTACATTCTTTTCAGTTGTCCTTAAATGTGAAGACATAACTTCCCATGAGACACTCAGATCAACATAAGGGTCATCAGCTAGTTGTTTCATAACTGTTGTTTTAAAAGATATGCTTTTCCATCTTCAAGTTCTACCACCAAATTTTTGGAAACATTTTTGTTCTTGTCTTAAATTTATTATATTTAATTTGTGCGTCTAACACTACTGATCTATGTTGTGTTGTCAAACTTTGTCTTGGTATGATTTTGCAATCCTTACAAATCATTTTATCCATTTTGCGAGTCATAAAATAATCAATTTGTGACTTATTTGGTCTGTTTTTAAATGTAATTAAATGTTTTTTATTTTTTATGGAAAATATATTTGTCGTAATTAGCTCATGTGCTATGACAAAGTCTAAAATGGTTTGACCTGTTTTTCTCCCAAATCCTCTATGAACGACTGTATAATCTACATTTTCTTTCCATATATGTCCATTTAAGTCTACTCTTATGAAAGTCTTCTCTATTTGTGAGATTTCTCTTACTATATCATGCAAGTCTTTCCAAAATTAAACTTTAATTGCTTCATTTAATTCTACTTGTGATGCGTAAGCACTGATCACATTAATAATTTCATTTTCTATGACCAATTTAAGAGCTATAATTCTATCTCTTTTTTTACTTACCTCAACAATTTCATCCCTACAAGTAGTATCCACAATAATATTGACTCTATTGCTTGTTTTATTTTTTCATGTGCATCATAGTTTAAAACCCGAATTATCTAAAAATTTAGTTTTCTCACCCACCCATTGTACAACCCCGTATCCGGCGAGTAGGGTCCACAGGAACCAGACCCAGCGGTACAGATCGCTCAGAGGCCAGACGAGCTCGGCAGGGAAATCAGAAGCCCGAGCTCGGCACCCGCCGACCCCGAGCTCGACATTCGTCGAGCTCATTCCAGGTTTCGTCGAGCTGAGATCGACTGATGATGGCCGACCGGTGGGCGAGCTCGCACTCGCGCAAAGGAGCTCGACAATAGCAGGCGAGCCAGATCTTCAGGGGTGGCCGAGCTCCCCAGCTCGCACAGATCTATGAGTTACTTTTTACTGTTTTGCGCCCGCTGGCCTGCCCATAGCCCTTCAAAACAGCGGAGTTTGACTGTTGGCAGACCCAGCCAAGGGTATTTTAGTAACTTCAGGCCAGTTCAGTTTGGTTATTTGCAGTTCAAATTCTGAAATCTATAAATAGGACCCAAGGGGTACCTCAGAAAACATGCTTCTTGTGCTCTCTTGCTCCAGCCTTCAAGTGCTTTCTGAGGGTACCTTAGCTCGGCCTTTGGCTAAGGAGGGGAAACACTCTCAGATCTTCCGGGTGTGTGGTGGGTCCTCCCCGCCGAGCCCTTGGGTCAGTTCTCCCGTGTTTCTTTTGTTGTTTTGCTTGCAGGGGTGAAGTAGGTGCGCGATCACCCCTTTCCCAAGGGTGAACTCCACAGGAGACCGAGGAATCGGTTTTAACATTTTGGTGCGGTGAGCGTGGAGCGTGGTCAGTACAGAAAAGCTTCAGCGAGCTCGATGACAGGAGGACAGGGATCTGACAGTCCGGACTCGCCGCCCCCCCACCTCTAGCCACGGTGGGGATGTTTGAAGATTTCAGGAACGAGGTACTGGGCCTCGTCAAGTTAGCACTCGGCACGCGGGCCGAGTGCTCGACGCCGACAATCCAGATCGCAGCCGCCCCCTCACTGGGCGAGGACGCCCCCGGTAGGCTAGCTGAGAAGGAAGCTGCCGAGGAGAGCCGGGGGTGCGAGCTCCCCGGGCGCGAGCTCCCCGGGCGCGAGCTCTTCCCCGGCTCGGCAGGCAGAGGCCGGCTCGGCGAGCTGAGCCCGCGAGACGCGCCAGCTTGCCCAGTAGGAGGAGGCAGCCCCTTCAGCGAGTTGGTCTCTTCAGCTCCAGTTCCAGAGGTGTTTAGGGAACCCGAGATGTCCTACTACACCGGGAAGGGAGACCCGGTCCAACATGTCCAGTGGTTTGAGGACGTTGTCTCAATCCGGCAGATGTCGGATGAGTTCAAGTGCCGACTCTTCGCCATCACCCTCAAGGAGAAGGCGAGGGAGTGGTTCCATCAGCTGCCGGCCAGCTCCATTTACTGCTTCGAGGACCTGCGTCGGGGGTTCATGCTGAGATTCACTATCTCGAAGAGGAGGAAGAAGGAGTAGGAGTCCCTGTTCCACATCAAGCAGGGAGTGAATGAGACGCTGGGAAGCTACGTGGACCGGTTCCAGGAGGAGGTCACCCAGGTCCAGGAGATGCCAGACCATAGCTTGATGATGACTTTCACCCTGGGCCTGCAACAGTGTTTCTTCAGGATGGAGCTGAAGAGAGTGTCCCCCTCTCCTACGAGGAGTTGATGGAGAGGGCGGCGAGGGAAGTCGACGGGGAGGCGTCAAATCCGGAGTTCGCCCGGAAGCTGGCCAGGTGGGCCACGGAGGAGGAAAAAGAGTCGAAAGGAGGAAAAGGACAGGAGGAGAGGAGAGTCGAGCCCCGACAGAGGGAGCAGAGGCAGCTCCAGGGGCGGCAGCAGTCCAGGTGGGGGCGTCAGGAGCCTGTCCGTCGGCTGGACTGGAGGCCCGAGTGGCAGGGGCAGGGGCCGCAGAGAGGATACCAAGGGAGGGACCGCCACCAAGGGGGGCAAGATCAATTCCACCCCTCGGGTTGGAGGCGGGAGCAGAGGCCTCGACTCCCCGATCAAGAAGAGGCTATGGCCATAGCCATAGGGGAGAGGAGGAGAGTAGCAAGGAGGAGGAGGAGAGAAGTTAGGGTGGAGTTGTCCTACTGTGATTTCCATCAGGAGGAAGGGCACGCCACAGCCACGTGCCCGGAGTTCCTCGAAATGAGAGGGAACAGGGAGCAACAGCAGCAGCAAGGGCGCCAGGAGGTGCGGATAGAGGTCCTGCCTCGGGCAGAGGAGGACCGGTGTGAAGACCGGGTGGATGTCGGGACCCGAGGAGGGATCAGAGTGATCCACGGGGGGTGGGGGTGGGGGGGGGGTTGAGGCTTCCCGGAAGGCGAGCCTCCACACCATGTATCGCCGGAGCGTTGGCTCCACATCCCAAACCCCGCCCCCGGAAGAGAGGATCACCTTCTCAAGGAGCGATATGACGGATCACGAGGATCCTTTTTGCGATGCGCTGGTCATCCAGACAACCATCAAAAATTTTACCGTCTCCCGGATCCTCGTCGACAACGGAAGCTCCGTCAATGTCGTCTTTAAGAAGGCGTTTGATGCGATGAAGGTGGAGGCGAAGAGGGTGCTGGCCTCGGATGGGCCCTTGTTCGGATTTTCGGCGGAGAGGAAGGAGGTCGAAGGAGGGGTAGGCCTCCATGTCACCCTGGGGGGCAGTCCAGGAACTGCAGGTTCGTCATCGTGGATGCCCCCAGCAGCTACAGCGCCATCTTCGGGAGGCCCCTCATCAGTGCCTTCCGCTGCGTCCCATCATCGTTCCATCAGTGCTTGAAGTTCAATGCCGAGGGGATTCAGGTCAGGGTCAGGGGGGACCCCAAGGTGGCACGAGAGTGCTACGTCACCGCCGTGAACTCCATCTCTTGGCAGGAAGGAGCCGAGGAGATGGAGCGAAGGATGGAGGAGGCGGAGCAGGAAGCTGGTAGGGAGGAGCTGGAAGAGAAGAGCTGCACCGAGGTTGAGGTGGCAGGAGGAGATCGGGAGTAGTCGGCCGAGGCAATGGCCGTGGAAGAAGAGGTGGAGGCGGAGGTCCTCGTCCCAGAGGAGAGGGATGTTGAAGAATGTGGGGAGCAGTCCAGGCTAGAGGCTACGGAAGAGGTGGTGGAGCTGGAGGTCCTCACCCGAGAAGGCAGGGTGGAGAAGGTCCGCGTCAGCGGAGGGCTGACCCCGGAGGCTCAGGGCAGGATGCTGGAGTGCATCCAGAAGAACGTGGACATCTTCGCATGGAGCGCCGCGACGATGCCGGGGGTTGACGCGGATGTGGCTTGCCACCGCCTCAACTTGAACCCGGGAACACGCCCCGTCCAACAAAAGAAGAGGTCCACCGCGGACAAGCTGACAGAGCCCATCAGAGAGGAGGTGACAAAGCTTCTCAAGGCCGGCTTCATACCCGAGATCCAATACCCCGGCTGGGTCTCCAATGTAGTCATGGTTAAGAAGGGAGACGGCCGGTGGCGTATGTGTATCGACTTCTCCTTGCTTAATAAATCTTGTCCTAAGGACTGTTATCCCTTGCCTCGAATCGACGCGCTGGTTGACTCAGCCGTTGGTTTTTCTGTAATGAGTTTTCTAGATGCATTTTCAGGTTATCATCAAATCAGGATGCACCCCCCGGACGTCAAGGATGTCTCGTTCATTACGGGGGATGGATGCTACTGTTATAAAATGATGCCCTTTGGGCTGAAAAATGCAGGGGCGACCTACCAGAAAATGATGGATAGGATCTTCTTTAAAGAACAGAAGGGGAGGAACCTGGAGGTGTACGTAGATGATCTCATGATCAAGAGTCAAGATGTGGACTCTCACCTCCGGGACCTGGAGGAGACCTTTGCTACCCTGCGCAAGTACAAGATGCGGTTGAATCCCCTGAAGTGCGTCTTCGGGGCTAGCAGGGGAAAGTTCTTGGGGCACCTCCTCACCCCTGCAGGGGTCGAGCCGAATCCTAATAAGGTCAAGGCTATCATAGAGCTGGGGTCGCCGCGGAATACTAAGGAGGTGCAACGGCTGACGGGGAAGCTGGCAGGGCTAAGTAGGTTCCTCTCCCGGGCTGGGGAGAAGTGCTCCCCCTTCTTCAAAACACTAGGGGGGGCTTTAAAAATTCGAGTGGACCAAGGAGTGCGAGGAGGCATTCCAGGCCCTCAAGATGCAGCTGACTCGGGCCCCATTGCTCCAAGGGCCAAAGGAGGAGGAGGACCTGTTTTTGTATCTCAGGGTCGGGGCGGAGGCCTTGAGCTCTGTCTTGGTGCGTGAAGAAGGGAAGAAGCAGCTCCCTATATATTACGTGAGCCGGGTCCTGAGGAAGGCCGAGCTTCGGTATCCGATTTTGGAGAAGCTGGCCTTCGCCCTGGTCATCTCAGCCCGAAGGCTGCGGCCCTATTTCCAGGCACACTCAATCCGAGTGGTGACTGACCATCCCCTCCGCAACATCTTTGAGGGGGTGGAGCATTCTGGCAGACTGGCCAAGTGGTTGGTGGAGTTGAGTGAGTTCGACGTCTCCTTCGTCCCCCGCCTCTCGATCAAAGCTCAAGCGATGACCGACTTCTTGACCGATTATGTGATTGAGGTGGCGGAGGAAGAGCTCACCCGTCCGACTCCTTGGAAGGTGAAGGTAGATGG
Organism: Platanthera guangdongensis; assembly: GCA_039583875.1. Classification (NCBI taxonomy): domain Eukaryota; kingdom Viridiplantae; phylum Streptophyta; class Magnoliopsida; order Asparagales; family Orchidaceae; genus Platanthera; species Platanthera guangdongensis. The sequence goes on along the minus strand of CM077149.1, from coordinate 1,804,052 downwards.
CGCCTCGGGGAGGCATTCCCTAGGGGTAGGGGTGATCTTGGAGAGTCCCCAGGGAACTAGAATTGAGCAGACGGTGGTGGTGCACTTCCCATCACCAACAATCAGGCCGAGTATGAGGCCGTGATAGCAGGGCTGCGCCTGGCCAGGGAGCTGGGGGTGTTGGACGTGGAGGTCCTTACTGACTCCATGGTGGTAGCTTCCCAGATCAACGAGGAGTTCGAGGCGAGAGAGCCTACCCTGCGGCTATACTTAGCCAAAGTAAAGGGGGTCATTGACACATTCCAAACTTTTTCCATCCAGCACGTGCCCCGGGAGGAGAATGAGCAGGTCGATCAGCTAGCGAAGCATGGTCCCCGGATGGGGGTACCATCACCGACTTGTTCCGTCCTTCCATCGAAGAGGGGGAGCTCATGGAGATAGATCAGCGGCCCTCATGGATGTACTCAGTCATAACTTTCCTTTCCACGGGAGAGTATCCGGAGGGGGTGAACAAAAAGAAGCTCAGGTACAAATCGACGTACTACCTCCTCCGGGACGGGCAGTTGTACAGGAAGACTCTCTCGGGGATGATGGCTCGATGCGTGGCCGAGGGGGAAGTACAATGCATCTTGGAAGAAGTCCACTCCGGGGAGTGTGAGAGTCACTCCGGGAGTCGGACCCTGAAAGGGAGGATTGTCAGGCAGGGGTACTTTTGGCCCACCCTGGGCCGCGATGCGGCGGAGTTCGCAAGAAGATGCCACAAGTGCCAGCTGTTTGCCCCCCTTCAGCTACAGCCAGCTCAGCGACTCAAGAGTATCACAGACCCCTGGCCCTTTGCCATTTGGGGAATGGATTTGGTTGGACCGTTCCCCCAGGCCAGCGGGCAGAGAAGGTTCCTACTGGTAATGATCGATTATTTCTCCAAGTGGTTGGAGGTGAAGGCGCTAGCCAAGGTGACTTCCCAGGTCATCAGGAACTTCGTTTGGGGGGAGATCATCTGCCGCCACGGGCTGCCCAGGCCATTGTCACGGATAATGGGCCCCAGTTCGCCAGCGCGGAAGTTTACCGGTTTCTCCTAGCAGCCTGGGATCGACCTCAGGTTTGCCTCGTTGCACCACCCCAGGAGCAACGGGCAGGTGGAGGCCGCCAACAAGATCATTGTCAACCTCCTAAAGAAGAAAGTGGAGAATCTGAAGGGGAGCTGGGTGGAGCAGCTTCCCGCGGTTCTCTGGGCCCTGAGGACCACCCCCAACACAGCTACTGGAGAGACCCCCTTCAAGCTCTCCCATGGGTGCGAGGCAGTGCTCCCCGTAGAATTCTAAGTTCAAACACCTCGAGTTGTTGCGGCCGGGGAAGGCAGGGAAGGATGGCAGGCTGAGAACGAGGAAGAGCTGCGGCTCTCCCTTGACAAAGTGGAAGAGCTGCGGGACCTTTCCGTTGTCTGACAGGAAGAGGTGAAGAGGAGGATGAACAAGTACTTTGACAAGCACGTCAGAATCAAGCAATTTGTGGAGGGGGACTTGGTGCTGAAGAAGGTGGATGCAGCAGGGACGTCGGCAACCGTGGGGAAGCTCAACCCCAGCTGGGAAGGTCCATTTATTGTAAAAGAGGCTTTAAGATCAGGGGGGTATCGACTCAAAAATGTGGAGGGCGAGACCCTAAGTCTCACATGTAGTGGTGACGACTTAAAACGCTTTTTCCCTTGAAACATGTAAGTGGTGCTTTGATTTTTAATAGAAGTTCTTTAACACATCAATGCTGTCGCAATAAGTTTGCATGAAGAAATGAAGTGTATTTGGACCCCGAGCCGATTTCGCTGTCAGGCTCCCACCTAGCTGGCAGGGCGGGAAGTCACTCGGTGTCATCCTTAGACCTCGAGCAGATCCCGCTGTCAGGCTCTCACCTAGCTGGCAGGGCTGTAAGTCACTCGATGGTATCAGCCTTGGACCCCGAGCAGATCCCGCTGTCAGGCTCTCACCTAGCTGGCAGGGCTGGAAGTCACTCGGTGTCATCCTTAGATCTTGAGCAAATCCCGCTGTCAGGCTCTCACCTAGCTGACAGGGCTGGAAGTCACTCGATCGTATCAGCCTTGGATCCCGAGCAGATCTCGCTGTCAGGCTCTCACCTAGCTGGCAGGGCTGGAAGTCACTCGGTGTCATCCTTAGATCTCGAGCAGATCCCGCTGTCAGGCTCTCACCTAGCTGGCAGGGCTGGAAGTCACTCGATGGTGTCAGCCTTGGACCCCGAGCAGATCCCGCTGTCAGGCTCTCACCTAACTGGCAGGGCTGGAAGTCACTCGGTGTCATCCTTAGACCTCGAGCAGATCCCGCTGTCAGGCTCTCACCTAGCTGGCATGGCTGGAAGTCACTCGATAGTATCAGCTTTGGACCCCGAGCAGATCCCGCCGTCAGGCTCTCACCTAGCTGGCAGGGCTGGAAATCACTCGGTGTCATCCTTAGACCTCGAGCAGATCCCGCTGTCAGGCTCTCACCTATCTGGCATGACTGAAAGTCACTCGATGGTATTAGCCTTGGACCCCGAGCAGATCCCTGCGTCAGGCTCTCACCTCGCTGGCAGAGCTGGAAATCACTCGGTGTCATCCTTAGATCTCAAGCAGATCCCGCTGTCAGGCTCTCACCTAGCTGGCAGGGCTGGAAGTCACTCGATGATGTCAGCCTTGGACCCCGAGCAGATCCCGCTGTCAGGCTCTCACCTAGCTGGCAAGGCTGGAAGTCACTCGGTGTCATCCTTAGTCCTCGAGCAGATCCCGCTGTCAGGCTCTCACCTAGCTGGCAGGGCTGGAAGTCACTCAATGGTGTCAGCCTTGGACCCCGAGCAGATCCCGCTGTCAGGATCTCACCTAGCTGGCAGGGCTGGAAGTCACTCGGTGTCATCCTTAGATCTCGAGCAGATCCCGCTGTCAGCCTCTCACCTAGCTGGCAGGGCTGAAAGTCACTCGATGGTGTCAGCCTTTGACCCCGAGCAGATCCTGCTGTCAGGCTCTCACCTAGCTGACATGGCTGAAAGTCACTCGGTGTCATCCTTAGACCTCGAGCAGATCCCGCTGTCAGACTCTCACCTAGCTGGCAGGGCTGGAAGTCACTCGATGGTGTCAGCCCTGGACCCCGAGCAGGTCCCGCTGTCAGGCTCTCACCTAGCTGGCAGGGCTGGAAGTCACTCGATGATGTCAGCCCTGGACCCCGAGCAGATCCCGCTGTCAGGCTCTCATGTAGCTGACAGTACCGTAAGTCATCCGGGAACATTCCTACTCCCCAGATAGTGTCCAATGGGTTGGACATCTCCTAAGGATAGGGGGAGAGGGTCTCGACATAGGCGAGTCAGAACTCGCCAGCTCAGCTCGGCCTCGATGGAAGAGTGGCAGGCCAGACCCTTGGATCTCGCTGAAAGGAGGCGAGCTCTGGCAGAACGCTTCACCCCTTCTCAGTTTTACTTGGGAAAATTTATTAAATTTGGTCTCATAATGATGAGGTTATAGGCAGCTCGTGAGCGAGCTGGGGCGAGTCCCGGGAATTGGCGAGCTCTCAAAATGTGCTCTCAGGGGCGAGTCCTAACGACTGTCCTGCTCGCAAAATCTATCTACGCGAGATTGCCAAGGGAAGGGCTCGCGGACACGCAAAACACAGCAAAGACAGAAAAGAGATGAAAAAAAATGACCAAGGCTATAATCAAAAATGTATTTCATTAAACAGTAATGTTTACAAGTGGAGCTCGCCTCGGCGAGAAAACAAAAGAAAGTATGTATACAATTAGCCCTTGCCACCCTCGCCGGATTGACGGTCCTCCTCCCCTCCGCCGGACGGGTCCTGAAAGCTTTTCCCAAAGAGCGCGTCCAAGCTGTCCTCCTCGCTGGGCGGCGTCGCCGGGAACAAGCTCGGCATCAGGTCCCTGGCCGAGATCTCCTCGCACCCCTCCACCAGCACCCCAGTGTCCATCATCTGGAGGGTGCACTCGGCGGCCTGGATGGAGTTGATCCGCAACCTCTCGGCGAGGTCGGCCTCGCCAAAGATCCTCGACCTCTTATAGGGGAGGGTAGGATCGGCGTCGCTGGCCGGGAAGAAGATCTCCGCCTGGCGGCGGACCTCGCGGCTGAGGTTCTGATTCTCCTCCTTCAGCCCCACATTCGCCCCCGCCAGCTCGGCAAGCCGGGCGCGCAGCTGGCCGATCTCCTCCTCCTGCTCAGCATTGCGAGCCCGCAACTTCCCGACAGCCTTGACATTCTGATGAGAAAGGAAAATTCGTTAACGACAGCGCAAAATATTTTAAGTAAAAGAGGGAAGAGGAAGCCTGATACTCACCAACCCGCCGGCGGCCTGGACGAGAAGACCCTCAGCGATGCCGATCTGTCTCGCATGATCGGCGACCTTGTCTTTGGCGACGTCGCGGGCTTGCTCGGCTTTTTGAAGTTGGTTGCTGAGGCCGAAGTTGCGGCGGACCAACATATGATGGAGCTCCATGGCTCGCAGGTGGGCCTGCACGCCCTCATGGCCGAGCTGCCGCAGGTTCATGCCCTTATAGGCCTCGGCGTCCTCCAGGCCATAGAGGCCGAAGCCGAGGGCGTAAGCGTGACCGGTGGCGGGCTCGCGGTCATGCCAGGAGGGGTGAAGAGTGGAGATGGAAACCCGGTGGGCTAGCTCGTCCCACTGCACCATGGGCTCGCCCGCCGAGTCTTTCCACCGCCCCCCAAAGCTGAAGAGGGGATGTTCTTTCGGCGCGCCGAGCTCGCGAGCCGTCCTCTTCGCCGAAGGAGGTGGAGAGATCGCCGTAGGGGGAGCGGAAGTCTCGCCACCCTTCCGCCCCTTACTGGTGATTTCCTTCAGCGGGCTCTCCGGCGACGCGTCGGGGACGACTTCAGGCGAGCTCATGTATTTGGGGCTGGATTGATGTTGTTGATGTTGTTTCCCCCGCGAAGCTGACACAACTTTCTTCATCTTTTTGGGTAGTTGTTGGCGAGGGGGCGGGCTCGACCCCGCATCCTCAGGCCGCCTCTTGCTGGAGGAGGGTTTGGAGAAGGCCGTCTCGTCTCGGCAGGCTGCCGCCGCTGCCTTCTCGCGAGCGAGAGGGTCCGGGTACAATCCCGAGTCCGCAAATGGCAGGTTCACGGGGATTAGCCGCTCCCCTGCAAGAAAACTTGGAAAACTTAGAGGAATTTCGTTGGCAAATGTGGCGAGGTGAGCAGCAGAATAGACAGTACCTTCGCCGGGCAGGACGGGGCAGAGCGCGTCGAAGCCCCTTCGCAGGAAGGCGACCTCGAAGTCCTTGTGGAGGAAGTACTTGTGGAGGTCGACATCATTGCCGGACACGGCCGGGGGGCAGTAGACCTCCTCGCCCTTCTGCTGGGGGGAGTAAGAGATGTTGCCGAGAACGCCCTTGATGAAGGCGATCTTGGTCATCCAATTGTGGTGCTTGTTCGCGATCTCGCGAACCTTGATCAGCGAGCCCATAAAGTAGGCGACACCATCCGACGTTGCCTTGTAGGAGAAAAGCTTCCTGAACACTGTCAGGTTGAACTCAATCCTCTCTCGGCGGAGGTAGCTCGCGTACGCCACCATCATGGCGATGACGTTTGAATTCAGCTGCGCGGGCACCGCGCCATAGTATTTCAGAATCTGCCGGATCTCCGGCCAGAGGGGGAGGCGCAGCCCCACCTCAAAGTGCGAGATGGGGAAGGCGAGCTCGTCATCATAAAAAGTGTTGATGTCCTCCCCCTGCCTCGACCGGCGCGCCTCGAAACCTGGAGGCACATGGTCGCCAACAAATTCAGCGAGCTCAAGCTCGCTTGTGTGTCCCTCAAAGAAGCAGTAGTCAGTGAAGTGTTGGGCGCACTTGGAGCGGCCGTCGGTGTCAGGGTTGGTCTTGCCCATGCTCGCAGAAGAAGGGGTGGAGCGCGAGCAGAAAAGAGGAAAAGCGCAGGAAGAGAGGGAAAAGTAAGCAGTTAAGGCAGTAGTACGGGGGTTGGTGGGGGGGGGGGGGGGGGGGGGGGGGGGCTATTTATAGAAAAAATAATCCGGGGCCAAGCTGTCCAATCGGCCCAGCTCGCCATCCCAGCTCGCCAACCCCCAGCTCGCCGACTTCCGGCACGTTCCAACCAAGACTAAGTCAAATGAGAAGCAATATAATTACTATTATTCAAACGCAAGCCACACCTAAGAATGTTTGAAGTTATTTATTACAGCAATCTAGTGCAGGAATAAAGAAGCGGGGCGCGCGGGCAGGGGGGACCAGGAGGCGAGTACCGGTCGGCTCGGCAAGGGAGCCGCCTTTTATCTACCCCGGCCTCGCAACCCCCATACCCCGGACTGCCGCACGCGAAGGAACTCGCGAATCCTCCCCGAATTCCTCTGCGCCACCGAGAGACCGTCGTCTATCTCATCCAGGAGCCGGGAAGGAGACGTCATCTCGCCAGCCTGGCCGCTTCGCACCTCGTCGGCGAGACACACATAGTCTCGCTGCAGCGCCTCGTTGACTTCCTGCATCTCGCGTAGCCCGCACACCAGTTTCTTGAAAAGCTTGACCCCCCTCCTGGTCAGCTCGCCTTGCTCTACTTCAGGGCCTAGATAAGAGTCCAGCGAGCTCGGGGAGGGGAGCGGGGAGTAATGGGCTGCCCGAGAAGATTCCTCGACAGCGGATTGGCTGGGGGGAACTGCAAAGACAGGAACATCAGCAAGGGGAGGCGTGCTGGAAAGTCGCATAACAGGAATCCAGGCAAAGTTTACCTGATGAGCTCGGCAACTCAAAGGAGATGCAGGGAGGGACAAACCTCAGGTCCTTTCCGCAACCTGGGCCGCGTGTTCCCGGTGAGAGAAGCTCGAATCCCGGGACGGGGATGGTCTCCACACCCGCCCTCATGGTCACAACCGCTCGCTGAGGAGAGGGGGCGCGCACCGGCGAGTTCGGCCTCTGCGAGCTCACCCCCAAGGTCACGAAGGGAGGGGACGGGTCCTGGGGACGGTTCTCCGGAGTCATGAATCGCGAGTCCCCTAGGGTGGTCTTGGCTCGCGGGGTGGTGTCTTGCGGCGCGGCGCCCCCCATGTCATCAAGCTGGCTATTCGGGTCGTCGCAGATCTCGACAACATTCTTGCCCGTTTCAGGGGCAGGCAGAGTGGAGGAGCCGGTCTCATGCTCCAAGGCGGTCCTTAGGTCGTCATAAATGGGCTCGGCCGCTTGAGGGAACTGTTTCGCCCTCTTAGGGTTGGGCTTGGCCGAGCCACACTGCGGCACAACGGCTGGGACCGCAGTAAGGGCAGCTATACGAGCAGAAGAGGCCTGACGAGCTTGGCTAAGGCGCTCTTGGATCTCCTTTGGGATCGGCATCGCAGCAGGGCTATTACAAGGGGAATGACAAGAGTCAGACAGGTATGCAGGTGTATTTATATAGTCGCAGGTGGACCCCACCCAAAGATTCCCTCTGGCTCACCCCGCACTCGCCGAACACTTGGGGTTGGATGTTTCTTTCTGAGTTTTGCCAAGCTCAAAAAGAGCGGGGATTATGTACAACCCCGTATCCGGCGAGTAGGGTCCACAGGAACCAGACGCCAGCGGTACAGATCGCTCAGAGGCCAGACGAGCTAGACACCCGCCGACCCTGAGCTCGGCATTCGTCGAGCTCATTCCAGGTTTCGTCGAGCTGAGATCGACTGATGATGGCCGACCGGTGGACGAGCTTGCCGTCCCAGCTCGCACTCGCGCAAAGGAGCTCGGCAACAGCAGGCGAGCCGGATCTTCAGGGGTGGCCGAGCTCCCCAGCTCGCACAGATCTATGAGCTACTTTTTACTGTTTTGCCCCTGCTGGTCTGCCCATAGCCCTTTAAAATCGCGGAGTTTGGCTGTTGGCAGACCCAGCCAAGGGTATTTTGGTAACTTCAGGCCAGTTCAGTTTGGTTATTTGCAGTTCAAATTCTGAAATCTATAAATAGGACCCAAAGGGTACCTCAGAAAGCATGCTTCCTGTGCTCTATTGCTCCAGCCTTCAAGTGATTTCTGAGAGTACCTTAGCTCGGCCTTTGGCTAAATAGGGGAAGCGCTCTCAGATCTTCCGGGTGTGTGGTGGGTCCTCCCCGCCGAGCCCTTGGGTCAGTTCTCCCATTTTCTTTTGTTGTTTTGCTTGCAGGGGTGAAGTAGGTGCGCGATCACCCCTTCCCCAAGGGTGAACTCCACAGGAGACCGAGGAATCGGTTTCAACACCCATCTAGTCTTTTGCAGGCATACAATATTTATTTTTCTCTTAATCATCATATCCACTACTTTCATCGCTTTCTCCGTTAGCGTAATTATATGCCAACTTCCAAACGACGAGGACATACTTCCTTAGGACGTCTAATCTGAGAGGACTTTTGTTTATTTAACACTACACCCAAATTCTCTTTGAGGTGCAGCGGCCCTTGCCAAGACGCCGCATTCGGACCATACGACAATCACTCTTGCATATTTAACACTACACCCAAGTTTTGGAGATGCAACGGTTCTTGCCAAGATGCTGTATTCGGACCCTGCGACACGTTCCTTAAGGGGAACAACTTAGTTTTTGCACAATTTCTCAAATGATCAATATTCATAAGGGTGACTAAATTTTACGCTGGTCATCTACCTAACACAACCCTCACCATTTTTCAGCCGGGTTTGGGACCGGTATAGGCTAATTAGGAGCACAATATGTTACATGAATTTGAACGGAGCAATACACAATAATTAACATACAATTGAAGTGCAAATAGTTTAAGCACTCAACGAATAAGTTGTGCAAATCAGATCATTTCATTAAAACAAAAACATATAGTATCACATCTAATAGGATATAGTCCAAGTACACATCAATATAAAACAAGAACACCAAACCACGACTTACACATGCAAGCATGGGCGAAATACGCCATTCTAGGAGGAAGGGTGAAAGGTAGAAATGCCTTGGAGAAGCCCTAAAGTGTACGTCTGGCAGCGGGGAGGATTAGGAGGCGGCGCTTTGCAGTGTAGAGGGTTAGGAAGGTGGTGGTTGCGGCGGAGGAGGCCGGAGAAGTGGTGGTTGCAACGAACGCTCGAGAAGTGGTGGTTTGTGGCGGTGTAATATTCCACCTATACACGTAATATAACATATGTTCGACCGAGCCCCACAACGTACACATTCACAAGTTAAATATTATAAAGAGGCGCAAAAGTAAAACACCACAACTAAGAGTTCAACACTAGTGAAAGCGTAATCTAATAACATGATAGTGAATCTAATAACATGATAGTGAATCTAATAACATGATAGTGAATCTAATAACATGATAGTGAATCTAATAACATGATAGTGAATCTAATAACATGATAGTGAATCTAATAACATGATAGTGAATCTAATAACATGATAGTGAATCTAATAACATGATAGTGAATCTAATAACATGATAGTGAATCTAGTAACATGATTACTATCTTTGGAATGAAAGTATGAGTGTCTTATGGCCTTATATCACATCACAACCAATAAAATGTATTTAGTGCAAACATGCAAGAGTACAAAAGTATTAGTTGGTTCGTAGGTCAGAAAGGCAAAGTAGAAAAATGGCTACTCTTTTGTTTAGACGGCTTTGGATTTTTAGCCCGCTAAACTCCACTGCGTGCTATGCTACATGCAACAAACACAAGTTAGAGGAAACGAGGGTCAGGTATGAGCTGACCACAAACCGCGTAACAATCCCTCTCCTCAGCTAACCTAGCAGATTCCTGGGTGAGTCACCGCACACCTGCAAGTACGTAGGTATAACATACAATATGTATCAAAACTGGAAGTAAACTATGTTGCACAAGGTGAAGGATCAAACTCAATCAATCTTCTAGGTTGTACACAATATATCAAAGTGAACTTAAGAATGCAAATTCATGGTAGTTGGGTTCACCCAAAAGTTCACCACAACCATCTATTACTGCACTGCATGAAGCTAGCGTAGCAATCATACAATCAACAACAGAGTCATGGGTACTCATAACCACACGACCTCATGCACTCATGGCATGCATAATAAATACTCGATAAGTGGGTCTAGGTTATCTCCACAACGAGCGTCACGATGTGAGGTGTAGTATTGTCTCCGGTCCATTGTTTGTTAAGAGGTTTAGGTTCATCTCCATGACGAAGGTCTAGGTTCATCTCCTTCCCCAATCACAACACAAGTGGAAGACACAAGTGGAAGCCCGATATGACTCTAACCATCAATCAATCCAAGTAAACATAAACACACTCACCCACAGTCCTACACTCACGATTGGTGAATAACACTATCGTATAACCCGTCTTGCACAGTGGAATCTCCAAATTACCATTCTAACGATCTCCAAATTATGCAATCTTTAATCCTTCACATAATAACGCTACCCGCATGGTCACCGAACAACGATAAATTTCAAATCTCTATTGGGCCTTGGAATCCACCAAAGACCAAATCAACGACCGGCACAGTAGGGCTTTTGCTACGTATGGCTAAATATCTCCTAATCCCCAATCCCTTTATACAGTACTACACTTATCTCGGAGTAATTCTCTGGCATGCATACTGATGGGGAATCATCATATGCACCTGGAGGGGTTCGCCGCAAGGCGGGACCCACGTACATGTATTCGCGCAGGACTTGATCGGATCGCCGATCGGACTCCGCGGTTGCGTACTGGACGTCGCCGCGAGTCAAAAAACTATATTACTTTTTTTTTTCAGTTTATTTTTGATGTATTTTAAGGGCGAACCCACCGGCCAATCATAGTCGTTGATAGGGAAACCCTAGCTTGTCTTTTCTTATAAATAGGAATTATGAGGGCTGAAATGAGTCATTGTTGGATTTGAAGAAGCATTACCGGATTCCAGCGATCCCTCCCCGGTGCCGACGCCGTGGAACACTAGGTGACGACTCCTACGCCGCCAAACTCCTCCCCAAGGTACACCCTACCCCCACCACCGTTTTCCACCTCTCCTCTCCATACCCAGCCACCAGATTCCCCAAAATCCCCCTCCCAACAGCCGCCGGCCTGCAGTCCAGCAAGCCGGCTTTTTCCCTGCTCCCCCCCTTATCTGTCGCCGCCTGCTAGCCCAGAACAGGACGCCGGCCTTACTGCCAGCCGCCCAGCCCCACCGTCCAAGCCCGCCTCAAAACCGGCCACCTCCAAGGCCCCCTTTGCCCTAGCCGTCCACTCCTCCTTCCCTTCGTGGATCCACTTCCCACCGCTCCTAAAACCCTAGATCTATCTTGATCTAGTGCTACCACCCTCCGATCCATTGTTTTCCCCAATATTCATCATCCCGTAGCCCGGATCCGCCGCCAAAACATCGGATCTATCCACCTACACCCGGATCTAGTCCTTAGTGGCTGGATCTCTCCGTTTCCGGCCCGCTTTCCCTACTTTCCAACGTGGGCAGCCACCTCGCCGTCGCCGTACCACCGGTTTCACCTCCGATCGCCCGTCTACATATCCGGCCCATCAAATTCTCCAGTGCCTCGGTTCAGCCCTCTACGTTGTGAGCTTTGTGGTATTGTATTCTTTGATTTGACATTTTCATTTGGTAATTTACTGTATTGTGCCGCGACTATTGCTTGTGTGGAAATTGGCTCTAGTATGCTAATAATTGCAGGAGGAATTATTTGCCGCACGCTCTGCTTTGGCCCTCCGAGCGGAGGAAGCTATTATAAAAATTGCTGAAATTAATTGTTTGTTTTCTAATTCAATTATTTGTGCGGTGCTATTAATTTCATTGCTTAATTTAATCGCCGCCGTCACCAACGGTTGCATTGCATTTAGGGTTGTAACAGTGTGTCACCCCCGCACCCGCACCTAAAGTCATAGTTTCTGAGCACCACTAGCCTACCCTTACATCCTTTTGGTATCAGAGGTCAAGGTTAGACCATTTGCATGCTCCGTAGTAGTAGGACATTTAGAGAAAGCATGGTAGAACCCCAAGTCACCGACGACCGCACGACGGGCTCGAATTCGGGCGCCGCTTTTGCTGAGTTTGAGCGCCTTATCCTAGACCGTTTCGACGCCTTAAGTGCCCAGTTCAACGATGTGCGTCATGATCTTGCCGAGGTGAACCTTCGCCTAGACCACTTAGAGAATGTCAGGGACACTCCGACACAGCGAGACGAGTCACTTGAGGACGATCCTGACGCTCCTCCACGTCAGGGGCAACGTCCGAGGGATGGTCCACCTCCCGCAAACCGTCACCATCGTGATATTCCTCATCGAGCCCCGATTCCGCCGGTAAGGCGAAACCCTGATTTTGCGATAGATCATAGGCAAGTTCCGGCGCAGGATAGACTTCCACATCAGCGTGATGAATACCGTATGCCACGTCAGCCTCAGCCTGACCCCAGAGATCATGTGCCCCCATACGGTCGTCGTGACCATCACCAAGATGAATATTATCCCCCGGGTCGGAGAGAGCATGGCCCCCCACCTGCTCGATACGAATATGCCCATGATGATTATCCCGAGGACTATCCAGACCCTCGGAGAGGGGGCCACTACCATGACATCACTCGTCGCATCCGACTCGACGCCCCTTCGTTCGATGGTCGCCTAGATCCGAAAGCCTTCAACGATTGGCTCTTGGACATGGACCACTACTTTGAGTGGTATGACATAAGTGACGAGCATTGTGTCCGCTTTGCGAAGATGAAGTTTATCGGGCAAGTTAAGGTATTCTGGATCAGTGTTGAGAGAGCCTTAGAGCGGGATAGTTACTACCCCATCATCAGATGGGATGAGATGAAGGAGAGACTGAAAGAGAAGTACCTCCCCGCTTCATACCGAGATCAGCTATTTGAGCAGCTACAGAATTTACGGCAGGGGACACTTACCGTCGCCGAGTATATGGCTCGCTTCGATGAGCTGATTGTCAGAAGTGACATTTCAGAGGAACCTATTGCCACTGCCTCCCGTTTCAAGGCGGGCCTTCGTTCCGATATTCAGAGAGAGCTGATTCCCCACCGCTTGGAGACTGTTGATCAGATATTTCAGCTCTCCCTCGAGTACGAGCAGTACCTCCGATCGTCTAGCACGAGGCAGTTCACTTTGCGGACTGATTCCTCGACTTTTAGGAAATCCTCTCTGCCCCAGACCACCCCGGCTGCACCCTCACGTATCCCCGCGGATGTGAAGGGCAAGGCCATAGCCACTGATGTCCAATGATCTGGGGGCATTGTATGTTTTAGATGTTTTGGCAGAGGATACGTGGCGGCGCAGTGCCCCACTCGGAGCCTGATAGTTGAGGAGGAGGAGCCGGGTTTAGAGGATGAAGAGGAGGACCCAGAGGAAGTTAAGGCCACAGTCGAGGAAGGTTGGGAGAGTGACACCGAGCGATCGTTAGAGGTGGGAGTGATTCGACGCCTCCTACACACCCCACGTGTGGATAAGGATTGACGACACACCACCATCTTTTACGCGTACTTTCCTAGTGCAGGCGGCCCCTGCAAGCTAGCTATCGATAACGGGAGTTGTAGGAACATCGTGGCCCAGAAGGGGCTTGACCGTATGCAGGTGAAGGCCGAGCCTCACCCCCACCCCTATCGTGTGTCTGGGTTGACAAGACGGCGATTCAGGTCACACAACGTTGCCTGGTCCCGATTATTATTGCATCCTTTCAGGATAAGGTCTGGTGCGATGTTATTCCCATGGACGTCGCTCATGTGTTGCTGGGCCGCCCCTGGCTATTTGATCGTGATGTCACGTGCTTCAGACGCTCAAACATGTGTGTCTTTTATGATAATTGGCGGAAGATTACGTTGACACCCACCCAGGCCCGAGATCGATCCAAGGGTGTGGTAGTGTCATCTGTGAGCATGAGCGCCTCAGGACCACTGCATATTTTGAGGCGAAGCGAGTTTCTGCGAGATAGCGCTGAGTCGGACGTCATTTATGTGGTTGCCGACACTCAGGTTACTGAAGACACCTCTGTTGACCACCCACCCGCGGTGCGTCCTCTTTTAGGCGAGTTTGCGGACATCATGCCGGACGAGCTCCTCGATGAGCTGCCCCCCCACGGGACATCCAACATGCCATTGATTTAGTCCCCGGAGCCTCCCTACCGAACCTGCCCCATTACCGTATGCACCCGAATGAGCACGCTGAACTCAAACGGCAGGTTGACGAGCTTCTCCGGAAGCAGATCATTCGTGAGAGTATGAGTCCTTGTGCGGTCCCCGCCCTTCTTACCCCTAAGAAGGACGGTAGTTGGCGTATGTTCATCGATAGCCGCACCATTAATAAAATCACGGTCAAGTATCGTTTCCCCATTCCACGACTCGATGACCTTCTGGATACTATGTCCGGTGCCCAGATCTTCTCCAAGATCGACCTTCGTAGTGAGTACCATTTGATACGAGTTCGTGAGGGAGACGAGTGTAAGACAACATTCAAAACCAAGGATGGTTTGTATGAGTGGCTAGTCATGTCATTTGGGCTATCTAACGCCCCTAGCATGTTTATGCGAGTTATGACGCAGGTGTTGCGGCCCTACATGGGCAAGTTTCTGGTGATATAATTTGATGATATACTAGTCTATAGCCAGACTCAGGCTGCTCACCTTGATCATCTGAGACTTCTCTTTGACACCCTTCGCCAAGAGAAATTGTATGTGAATCTGAAGAAGTGCGCGTTCCTCTCCGAGTCTGTCCACTTTCTGGGCTTTATTATATCCTCTACTGGAGTCTCTGTAGACCCCAAGAAGGTCATGTCTATTCGGGATTGGCCTGTGCCTAAGAATATCCACGAGACTCGTAGCTTTCATGGGCTTGCCACCTTCTGTAGGAGGTTTGTCCAAGGGTTCAGTACGATCATGGCCCCCTTCATAAGCTGGCTCAAGAAGGGAGAGTTTCAGTGGACGCCCGCAGCCACTAGAGCCTTCGAAGAAATTAAGGAGAGGTTGACGACGGCCCCTGTCCTACGTTTACCGGATTTTAGCCGCGCCTTCGAGGGCGCATGCGACGCGTCAGGAGTTGGTATAGGTGGCGTATTGAGCCAAGAGGGACACCTAGTTTCTTACTTTAGTGGGAAGTTGAATGAAGCTAAGCAAAATTACTCGAATTACGATCGAGAATTTTACGCTATAGTCCAGTCTCTGCGCTACTGGAGGCACTATCTCCTTTTCCGGAAGTTCGTGTTGTACTCCGACCATCAGACCCTACGTTACCTTGACTCGCAACGCAAGCTGGGCCACCGGCATGCTAAGTGGGTCGAATATCTGCTGGATTTTCATTATGTTCTCAAGCACCGCGCTGGTGTTGAAAACAAGCCGGCCGATGCGTTGATTCGCCGCGTATCCCTGTTGCAGACGATGACTGCGAGTGTCGAGGGACTTGAGAGGTTGATGCTCGACTACCCGACGTGCCCTGATTTGGCGAGATTTACACCGCCCTATCCCGAGACCCACCCGACCCTGTTGAGGGATATCAGATCTATGAGGGATATCTGTACTGGGGGTCCCTCCTATGCATTCCCCAGACGTCTTACCGAGATTATCTGATTTGGGAGTTGCATGCGGGCGGAGCCGCGGGCCACTTCGGGCGAGATAAATCTGTAGCCATTGTCGAGGACCGTCTCTACTGGCCCGACCTTAAGAAGGATGTAGCTCGCGTAGTGCGTCACTGCCGTATCTGTCAGACGGCAAAGGGTAATAAGCAGAACACCGGTCTTTATACGCCCTTACCCGTGCCACAACGCCCTTGGGAGGACATTAGCATGGACTTTGTTCTCGGACTTCCCCGCACCTTACGGAAGCACGATTCCATCTTCGTGGTGGTTGATCTGTTTTCGAAGATGGCACACTTCATTGTTTGCCGCAAGACGGCAGATGCGGCTCACGTTGCATCCATATTCATGAGGGACATCTTTTGACTGCATGGTCTGCCCAAGTCGATCGCGTCGGACCACGATGTGAGGTTCATGAGCTACTTTTGGAAAACCCTGTGGCACAAGACATGCACTATCCTTAGGTTTTCCTCGGCATATCACCCACAGACGGACGGACAGACCGAGGTAGTGAATCTGAGTTTAGGGAATCTGTTGCGGTGTCTAGTAGGAGAGCATGTAGGCAGTTGAGAGCTAGATTTACCGATACCAGAGTCTGCTTACAATAGCTCAGTCAATAGGTCCACCAGGTTGAGTCCATTTTATGTAGTATCAGGATATGACCCTAGGAAACCTATAGACCTTGTCCCGAGCCCTGTAGAGTCCCGCCCTAGCGAGTCTGCGGAGTAATTTGCACAACATTTGCATGATTTGCATGAGTCGGTCCGCCGACGAATAATCACAAGCAATGAAAATTACAAAGCCCATGCAGATATTTAATGTAGGCGAGAAGGTAATGGTGCGAGTCCGCCCTGAGAGGCTCCCTTCGGGGCCTGCCAAGAAGTTAAGCGAGAGGTGAATGAGTCTGTACTCCATTATTAGTCGTATTGAGACCAACGCCTACCGACTTGACATCCCGACAAATATGGGAATTCACCATGTGTTCAATGTTGAAGATCTGACTCTATACTATGAACCTCATGAATATGTGGACCCGAGCAGTGGAGATGTCCAACCACCCCCATTGTCGCTACCATACCACTCTCACACATTACCACCATCTGATGGCCATCCTAGTTCACCCACTGTTGCCACCCACCCACCCGAGAATTAGTTCCACTTTGGTTCCACCGCAGGCACCCCCGATCGCACCGGGATCCACCTTCCGAGAGGCGAGAGATGAGAGTATCACGGAGATCAGATCCCACCAGTTTGTTCCCACCTCAGACGGACCGTGCTGCCGCTATCTGGTACATTGGCAGGGCCGCCCAGACACTAACGACACTTGGATACTACCGGCAGAGCTCGATCGGCTCGCCCCCGGACTTCGACCTCAGTACGATCACCTCCATTCATCGGAGATGAAGGATTTTCAGTCGGGGGAAGTTGATGGAGAACCATCATATGCACCTGGAGGGGTTCACCGCAAGGCGGGACCCACGTACATGTATTCGCCCATGAGGACTTGATCAGATCGCCGATCGGACTCCGCGGTTGCGTCCGGGACGTCGCCGCGAGTCAAAAAACTATATTACTTTATTTTTTTCAGTTTATTTTTGATGTATTTTAAGGGCGAACCCACCAGCCAATCATAGCCGTTGATGGGGAAACCCTAGCTTGTCTTTTCTTATAAATCGGAGTTATGAGAGCTGAAATGAGTCATTGTTGGATTTGGAGAAGAAGCATTCCCGGATTCCAGCGATCCCTCCCCGGTGCCGACGCTGTGGAACCCTAGGTGACGACTCTTAGGCCGCCAAACTCCTCCCCAAGGTACACCCTACCCCCACCACCGTTTTCCACCTCTTCTCCTCCATACCCAGCCACCGGATTCCCCAAAATCCCCCTCCCAACAGCCGCCGGCCTGCAGTCCAGCAAGCCGGTCTTTTCCCTGCTCCCCCCCTTGTGCGCCGCCGCCTGCTAGCCCAGAACAGGCCGTCGGCCTTACTGCCAGCCACCCGGCCCCACCGTCCAACCCCACCTCAAAACCGGCCACCTCCAAGGCCTCCTTTGCCCCAGCCGACCACTCCTCCTTCCCTTCGTGGATCCACTTCCCACCGCTTCGAAAACCCTAGATCTATCTTGATCTAGTGCTACCACCCTCCGATCCATTATTTTCCCCAATATTCATCATCCCGTAGCCCGGATCCGCCCCCAAAACATCAAATCTATCCACCTACACCCGAATCTAGTCCCTAGTGGCCGGATCTCTCCGTTTCCAGCCCGCTTTCCCTACTTTCCAACGTGGGCAACCACCTCGCCGTACCACCGGTTTCACCTCCGATCGCCCGTCTACATATCCGACCCTTCAAATTCTCTAGTGCCTCGGTTCAGCCCTCTACGTTGTGAGATTTGTGGTATTGTATTCTCTGATTTGACATTTTTATTTGGTGATTTACTGTATTGTGCTGCGACTATTGCTTGTGTGGAAATTGGCTCTAGTATACTAATAATTGCAGGAAGAATTATTCGCCACACGCTTTGCTTTGGTCGTCCGAGCGGAGGAAGACATTATAAAAATTGCTGAAATTAATTGTTTGTTTTCTAATTCAATTATTTGCATGATGCTACTAATTTCATTGCTTAATTTAATCGCCACCGTCACCAACGGTTGCATTGCATTCAGTAGACACCAACGGTTGTAATAGTGTGTCACCCCTGCACCCGCACCTAGAGTCATAGTTTCTGAGCACCAATAGCCTACTCCTACATCACATACTGGGTCATCTTAAATGTAAACGTCATATCATCACCTATTCGAGCCTACGACCACGGGTAGGCTTCAAACAAAATGCCTAAATCCGCGACGATCACTGGATTTCTAATGTAATATCATGTCGGGGACGCAATCCCACGCTTCGGGGTTCTAGCAAACTAAAGGAGGTCATACTCTACACTAATTAGTGGAGGAGACTCTCCTATGCATGAATAATGAAAAGGAAATAGTCATACAAAGTCCTAAAGGCGGGGAAACACATTGTTTCCCTTGGAGCTCATTTTGGCGCCATGGAAATTTTACAAGAAAGGGAGGAAGATGACCAAAATGAAATGTTGTCCCTGAATCTAGGCCCGGCTCGGCCTTTAGAGCACCAGATCCTCCCTTAATGGAGGATTTTCCAAGCGTAGACCTCCTTCCTCTTCTCCTCTCCCTCTCTCGGCTTCCACAAAAGGGTGTAAAATGAGCCCTAATTGTCTCAGTACCCAAGGGAGAGATCCTAGCCATTGGATTCAAGATTCCCCCATCCAATTGTTGAAATTAAATGGATTTTTACTGTTTTGTCCCATACATGGCTTGGCACACGGCCTGGACTAGATGTGTGTCTGGTCGTGTACCACTGTACATGGTCTGGAGCGCACGATTGTGTTCCTGGGCTTGGACACTGTTGAAGCCAAAAATGACCTCAACGAGAGTTCAAAATAGGGGTGCAGCCAACACCTACTTCTCTCAAGCCTCAACCCTCGACTAGATTCAAAGGCCCCTGGACTGACCCAAAGCCTCAGCAGGGAGGTCACACCTCACACCCGGAAGATCACTGAGAGCTTCCCCTCCAAAGCCAAAAGCTGAGCTAGGAGCTCCTCAGAAAGCACTGGAAGTTGGTAGATTATGAAAGCTTGTCTTCTAAGGAGCCCTTATGGGTCTATTTATAGCCTTTGCTGACCTGGGATTACAGAAATACTCTTGGTTGATCTGTCAATAGCCAAATCCCGCTGTTTATCCTGAGGGTATAGAGGTAATTTTACCTGAGGGCAATTAAGTCATTTTACCCAAGGCCCTGGGCCCCACTCGGCGAGAGCTCTGAGTCGAGAGCCTTCTGTCCAGAGCCCGGCGCAAGCAGTTTCGCCTGCTTATAGGCGAGAGCTCCTTTAAGACAGGAGCTTGGCGCTAGCGCAAGCGTTCTCGCGTTGGCTGCGTTCGACGATCGGGCCAGCGATTTCCGTTCGACGATTTGGCTGCGTTCGACGATTTGGCCAGAGAGCTCCGTTCGACGATCTGTCAGCGGTCGACGATCTTGGCCAGAGAGCTCCGTTCGACGATCTGTCAGCGGTCGACGATCTTGGTTCGACGATCGTCGAGCGCGGGGCGCTTTGTAGGCGAGAGCTCCTTTAAGACAGGAGCTTGGCGCTAGCGCAAGCGTTCCCGCCTACGTGGGCGAGAACTTCTTTAGGGCGAGAACTCCTCTGGCTAGCCTAATTGTGACCGTTGGTGGCTCCTGGTCTGACTCAGCGAATATGGGGTTGTACACAATTCCCGCTCTTTTTGAGCTAGCTCTGCGCTCGAAAAGACACATCCAACCCATAAATATTCGCTGAGCACGTGTCAACGTCAGGGAATCTTTTGGTGGGCCGTACGGTGGCTATATACATGTGCTGATAGACGGCCATAATTCTGCCCTTGAATCGTCATTCTTCGTCTGAGTTCTCGCCTCCTCTCGCGATGCATCCCAAGCACGCCGACAAACCGCTTCCGCAGGATCTTCAAGACCGCATCGATGCGGCACAGGCGCGAGCCAAGGCTAACTGCGCCTTGGTTGCCCCTTGGCTGGCGAGAAAATTGTCAGCCGCTGAGCCTTCTCAACCAAAGAAGAAGAAGGAGAAGGTGGTCCAGCGGGACCTGCCCCGCGAGAACAGGAGCCCGCCTACTCCGACCCCAAGCCGCGCGGATGGTCCCTCTCCGTAGAAGGTATGTCCGACTCGCTGATCATTGAAACTACTAGTTGCTTATGCGGGAGGACTTGTAGCTGACGCGATACTCCTCGCAGGAAACGGTTCCCGACGTCGTCAGGTCCCCGCGGGAACCCTTGGATCCCTCATCTCGTCCTCTTGAGGACCAACCGCGTGTCTCGGAGGTGGCTCCTCCGCCTGACCCGAGAACTGCAGGTAACTTTTCCATTCTCGCTCATAACTCAAATCTCAGAACGCTAAATTGTCTTCCCGCAACGCCAGTTTCCGCCCAGCCGGGTCTCGCTACCCGGGAGAACGAAGTAAGGGCCGCAAATCGGCCTGCCCCCGCGGTTGATTCCTCCCTACCGGCGGGAGGAATGACTGCCGAATCTTCCGCAGCTCCACAGGATGCCAGTCATCCCGCGGGAGAGGAGACCTCCTCCCCCCCCCCCCCCCCCCCGCTTCCGGCCAAGCCGGGATCACCACTCGCAAAATCTTCCCCCCGGGAAAAGAGAAGCCGATCCACCTACTCTTTGGAACTGAGGGGGGGGGGGGGGCTGGGCCTTCTCGCCTGCCGTCGACCGGGGGTTCTCGCCATAATGCAGGTATGCGGTATGTTTATCACGATTATCACTTATTTCTCGCCATGACTGTGGAATTCTTTTGTCAGGGGATCCGGACTCGCAGTCGGGAGCTGACGCAGAGGAAGAAGAAGATGAAGAAGACGAAGACAGAGAGGGGGAGGACGGCGAGAGCTCCCCCTTCCCTTCATCTAATGAGATAGAGGAAATCTTGACCAGTGCCGGGAGCGCTAGAAGACGGGGGAAGAAGGTTGCCGCCGTCCTGTCGAAGCTTATCCGGCGGGAGCGGGCCCATGACTCCGCGGCGAGAGAGTTCCGCCAGTCGGTGGAGAAGAGGCTGGAGGCTTTGGAGCGGGACTACTTCATCGGCGAGACGGATCGGTCAGGCGTGCCTACCGCCGGGTCCTCTCCCAAAAGGTGCATCGCGCGGATCCGAGACCTGTCTCGCCGGATCAACCTAGGATGCACCGTCTTGTCGTCCTACTTCAACCCGCAAGCGCCACCGAGGACCAGGCAGCGGGAGCGAGGACGATGCCGGTGGGAGCCCTATTGATTCGTGAGACCTCTTCTTTCTTGCTCCCGGCCTTCCCCTTCCCCAATGTACCCATATTTATTCTCATCCGTCTGTAGCTAATGACTGCTATTATTGCTGTTACCTTTTATTCAGCTTTCGCTTGGCGAGAGTAATAACATTACTATTATTATTATTACTTTCTATTCAGTTCTCGCTCGGCGAGAGTAACCCTGCTTCCGTTTGTTTTACTTGTCGTGTGTCATCTCATAATGCTTGCGCTAATCATCTGTCAGTCAGTCACTGTCAAACTTGGGCGGGAAAACGAAGCGCCGCCGACTTAGGGCGTGACGGCTGTACCCCCGCCGCCTTTTTGAAAACAGTCATGATGATCACGGTTTTCTATAAATAGAGAAGTTCACCTATCATATTCATTTCTCCGATCCAAATCCTCTCTTTTCTCTTGTCGCTCTCGCGGTTTGCCAAAAGCTCCCGCATGCTTCCGCCTCCTCCCGTTCTCGCTGTTCTCGCTGTTCTCGCTGTTCTCGCTGTTCTCCTCTGAAGACCTCGCCTACAACCTCTTAAACACGATGTCGGGCGGAAGTGAGGGGCGTTCGAATTGCGCGGAAGCCTTCCAGAAGCATTTGTTCCCCTCCTGCAGCTTGACCCTGGAGGAGTTCCAACTGACCCAAACTCGTTACGTTCCCGCCGGCTTCACCGCGCGGAACCCCGGCAACCACGATAAGGTAAACAGCGCGGGGGAGGGGGAGCTCGCCATCCCCCTTGAGCACTTTGAGGTGGGCTTCCGCCTCCCGCTGTGGCCCGAGATGCGCCAGGCCCTCCGGTATTACGGAGTGGTTCCCGCGCAACTGAATCCAAACTCGGTCGCGATTCTGGTGGCCTTCATCTGCTATATGCGATCCGAGAGGATCGAGTTCAGCCTTCCTATCTTCCGGAAGCTATTCACTTTCCGCGCCAAGGGAGGGGTGGTCTTCTTTTCAGGGCAGCTGCCCAAGACCATCGGTCTCGCCAATAAGCACCACCACTGGGGCGAGAGGTTCGTCTTCGTTTCCGGCGATTTCGGGAACGTGCCTCTCGCACCCATTCAATATAAGGACGCCGCTTATAAACCGCCCTCCTTGGGCTCGCGCGAAAGCGCCCTCGTTGAGTTCTTCGGAATCAAGGATTTCGACGTCCAACTCCTCCGGCGGGATGTCGATTCACTCCTCCCCGTGCCTCCGGGCGAAGGTATGTTTTCGCTTCCGCAGGAGAGCGCGAGATCCCCGTGCACCAACCCTTTGACGAGGCTCGCGCTGCCGGGAGCCAATCTGTGAGAGACCCGTTGGCTCTCGCGAAAGCCGCGGCCCAAGCTTGCCGGGACGAGCCGGCCCCGCCTCCGTCGACCGGCCTTCTCGCCTGCCGTCGACCGGGGGTTCTCACCATACTGCAGGTATGCGGTTTGCGGTATGTTTATCACGATTATCACTTATTTCTCGCCATGACTGTGGAATTCTTTTGTCAGGGGATCCGGACTCGCAGTCGGGAGCTGACGCAGAGGAAGAAGAAGATGAAGAAGACGAAGACAGAGAGGGGGAGGACGGCGAGAGCTCCCCCTTCCCTTCATCTAATGAGATAGAGGAAATCTTGACCAGTGCCGGGAGCGCTAGAAGACGGGGGAAGAAGGTTGCCGCCGTCCTGTCGAAGCTTATCCGGCGGGAGCGGGCCCATGACTCCGCGGCGAGAGAGTTCCGCCAGTCGGTGGAGAAGAGGCTGGAGGCTTTGGAGCGGGACTACTTCATCGGCGAGACGGATCAGTCAGGCGTGCCTACCGCCGGGTCCTCTCCCGAAAGGTGCATCGCGCGGATCCGAGACCTGTCTCGCCGGATCAACCTAGGATGCACCGTCTTGTCGTCCTACTTCAACCCGCAAGCGCCACCGAGGACCAGGCAGCGGGAGCGAGGACGATGCCGGTGGGAGCCCTATTGATTCGTGAGACCTCTTCTTTCTTGCTCCCGGCCTTCCCCTTCCCCAATGTACCCATATTTATTCTCATCCGTCTGTAGCTAATGACTGCTATTATTGCTGTTACCTTTTATTCAGCTTTCGCTTGGCGAGAGTAATAACATTGCTATTATTATTATTACTTTCTATTCAGTTCTCGCGCGGCGAGAGTAACCCTGCTTCCGTTTGTTTTACTTGTCGCGTGTCATCTCATAATGCTTGCGCTAATCATCTGTCAGTCAGTCACTGTCAAATTTGGGCGGGAAAACGAAGCGCCGCCGACTTAGGGCGTGACGGCTGTACCCCCGCCGCCTTTTTGAAAACAGTCATGATGATCACGGTTTTCTATAAATAGAGAAGTTCACCTATCATATTCATTTCTCCGATCCAAATCCTCTCTTTTCTCTTGTCGCTCTCGCGGTTTGCCAAAAGCTCCCGCATGCTTCCGCCTCCTCCCGTTCTCGCTGTTCTCGCTGTTCTCGCTGTTCTCCTCTGAAGACCTCGCCTACAACCTCTTAAACACGATGTCGGGCGGAAGCGAGGGGCGTTCGAATTGCGCGGAAGCCTTCCAGAAGCATTTGTTCCCCTCCTGCAGCTTGACCCTGGAGGAGTTCCAACTGACCCAAACTCGTTACGTTCCCGCCGGCTTCACCGCGCGGAACCCCGGCAACCACGATAAGGTAAACAGCGCGGGGGAGGGGGAGCTCGCCATCCCCCTTGAGCACTTTGAGGTGGGCTTCCGCCTCCCGCTGTGGCCCGAGATGCGCCAGGCCCTCCGGTATTACGGAGTGGTTCCCGCGCAACTGAATCCAAACTCGGTCGCGATTCTGGTGGCCTTCATCTGCTATATGCGATCCGAGAGGATCGAGTTCAGCCTTCCTATCTTCCGGAAGCTATTCACTTTCCGCGCCAAGGGAGGGGTGGTCTTCTTTTCAGGGCAGCTGCCCAAGACCATCGGTCTCGCCAACAAGCACCACCACTGGGGCGAAAGGTTCGTCTTCGTTTCCGGCGATTTCGGGAACGTGCCTCTCGCACCATTCAATATAAGGACGCCGCTTATAAACCGCCCTCCTTGGGCTCGCGCGAAAGCGCCCTCGTTGAGTTCTTCAGAATCAAGGATTTCGACGTCCAACTCCTCCGGCGGGATGTCGATTCACTCCTCCCCGTGCCTCCGGGCGAAGGTATGTTTTCGCTTCCGCAGGAGAGCGCGAGATCCCCGTGCACCAACCCTTTGACGAGGCTCGCGCTGCCGGGAGCCAATCTGTGAGAGACCCGTTGGCTCTCTCGAAAGCCGCGGCCCAAGCTTGCCGGGACGAGCCGGCCCCGCCTCCGTCGACCGGCGCCGGGAAGCGAAAGCCCGACGCCCCTCTGCCCCCACCGCTCAAGAGGCCCAAAATGATTGCTGCCGAGAAGGGTAAAGCCGTTGCGGTGTCGCCCTCCCAACCTCCCGCTGCTGGCCGCTCCTTTGAGGAGATTTTGCAGGTCGCCAGCGAGATCGCTGTCACCAGGGGTGGCGCCGAGGCACCTGCCGAGAACCCTCCGGCCCCCGGAGTAGTAGATGGCGAGGGAGCCGCCGTCGAGACCTCCGCTCAGTCTCCGCCTGGAGAGGTGCCGCGGGGTCACCGTAATTTCGGTCTCGGCATGAAGTGCCTGGACGCGGAAAACAAGCCGCTGCTTCAGTGGGACCCTGACATCAACAGGGTCTCAATCTCGTCTCTTCTGCCTAGCTGGGCGGAGCGGGATGAGGTCACCAGCGAGGCCTTCGCCTTGGGCTACTGCCTCTACAGCCAGGAGAACGCCAGCGTTTATGACAAGATGACCACCAGGCTCCTGGCCTATGACTCTACCCGGGCCTTGATGCACGGGATGGAGCTTGCGCATATGTGTGCTCGCCGGAGCATCACCATCGACCGCAACTTCCAGGATATGTTCAAGGCCAGGGAGGGCGCGGTGGCTGAGGCGGCTACCTTGAAGAAGGAGCTAGCAGACGCCAAGCAACAACTGTCTTCGCGCCGGGCGAAAGAGGTAAGCGAGACCTTTCACGGCACTCGCTCTCGCCACTGCAGATTTTAACTTCATTCGTTTCCTTTCATGCTAACCTCTCGCTATACAGGATTCCGCTCAAGCCGTGGCGCTTCGCGCAGAGCTGGCACAGGCGCGATACGAGAACGTCCTGCTGAGGGACCAGATCCTGCGCCTGGAGGCAAATGCGCCCCCTCCCTTGGACGAAAGGTTGAAGAGCCGCTACTACTCCGTCTACGACATCAACAAGCTCCTCCAGGCCAACGCGCAAGCCATAGTCAAGCTGACTCTGGAGACGCTGCGGGATATCGGTTGCTTGAATGGGAGGGGCAAGACCATTACTGCTCATCAGCTCGTCCCCTGGCTCTTTGAGCCTGTCCCGAAGCCCCCATGCGCGCCTGATTCCCCGCCCTCGGATGTCCCGAAATCCCCTGCCGCGGGTGGCGAGACATCCGGGGAGAGCTCAGGCGAGAGCTCCAGCGGGAGTTCAAGCGGGAGCTCTGAGGGGTACAACTTGTCTCCCTGAGGGCCCCCCCTTTTATTTTCTTTTCTTTTTGTTTTACTGAGCGAGAATGCTCTGGATCTGTAACTATATAAAATACATTGTAAATGCTTTGTATGTATTGTCCTTTTCTTTTTATTGCAAATGCGTTTGATACAATTGTTGGGGCCGAATGCTTCTTAAGCACGCTTCCGCTGAGGCCCTTGGCCTCCCTAGGGTAGTCTCCCTTAGTGACGGATAGGCGGGAACATGTCGAAAGAGCCCAGGGCTTGGACGTTTCGTTCCCGCGTTCTGCCGAAAACCGTCTGCCGGGAACATGGCTCGCGGGCCCTTTAAGACGAGGCCGTCCCCCTTTAGCTTGCGCAAACTATCTGAAGCTTTCGCCCAACACCTCTCGCTGTCTGACCAAGAAAAGCTTGTCAGGAGTCTTCCGCCGAGAATTTCCTCGGCGAGATCTCCTTGACAGGGAACTCCCTAACCGAGACCTTCTCTGGCCGAGACCTATCCTGCCTTTACCTCCTTTTCATTCCGTGGTGCGTTTCTTGCCTTGCTCAGAGCATCCGAGTCAGAGTGTCTCCTAGGATCAAAAACTTCCCTCCCCCAGGCGAGCCCTCGGGCCTGCCAGGCTAACGATAGCCTGCGCAGCGGGTCTACCTGGGGCCGAGCCGAGCTCGGGGTGTCGATGAAGTTCTCAAACCAAACCTATCCCCCACAGGCGAGCCTTCGGACCTGCCAGCCAGATGAGAGCCTGCGCAGCGGGTCTACCTGGGGCCGAGCCGAGCTTGGGGTGCCGATGAAGTTCTCAAACCAAACATATCCCCCACAGGCGAGCCTTCGGACCTGCCAGCTAGATAAGATCCTGCGCAGCGGGTCTACCTGGGGCCGAGCCGAGCTCGGGGTGCCGATGAAGTTCTCAAACCAAACATATCCCCCACACGCGAGCCTTCGGACCTGTCAACTAGATGAGAGCCTGCGCAGCGGGTCTACCTGTGGCCGAGTCGAGCTCAGGGTGTCGATAAAGTTCTCAAACCAAACCTATCCCCCACAGGCGAGCCTTCAGACCTGCCAGCTAGATGAGAGCCTGCGCAGCGTGTCTACCTAGGGCCGAGCCGAGCTCGGGGTGCCGATGAAGTTCTCAAACCAAACCTATCCCCACAGGCGAGCCTTCGGACCTGGCAGCTAGATGAGAGCCTGCGCAGCGGGTCTACCTGGGGCCGAGCCGAGCTCGGGGTGCCGATGAAGTTCTCAAACAAAACCTATCCCTCACAGGCGAGCCTTCAGACCTGCCAGCTAGATGAGAGCCGGCGCAGCGGGTCTACCTGGGGCCGAGCCGAGCTCGGGGTGCCGATGAAATTCTCAAACCAAACCTATCCCCCACAGGCGAGCCTTCGGACCTACCAGCTAGATGAGAGCCTGCGCAGCGGGTCTACCTGGGGCCGAGCCGAGCTCGGGGTGCCGATGAAGTTCTCAAACCAAACCTATCCCGCACAGGCGAGCCTTCGGACCTGCCAGCTAGATGAGAGCCTGCGCAGCGGGTCTACCTGGGGCCGAGCCGAGCTCGGGGTGCCGATGAAGTTCTCAAACCAAACCTACCCCCCACAGGCGAGCCTTCGGACCTGCCAGCTAGATGAGAGCCTGCGCAGCGGGTCTACCTGGGGCCGAGCCGAGCTCGGGGTGCCGATTAAGTTCTCAAACCAAACCTACCCCCCACAGGCGAGCCTTCGGACCTGCCAGCTAGACGAGAGCCTGCGCAGCGGGTCTACCTAGGGCCGAGCCGAGCTCGGGGTGCCGATGAAGTTCTCAAACCAAACCTATCCCCCACAGGCGAGCCTTCGGATCTGCCAGCTAGATGAGAGCCTGCGCAGCGGGTCTACCTGGGGCCGAGCCGAGCTCGGGGTGCCGATGAAGTTCTCAAACCAAACCTATCCCCCACAGGAGAGCCTTCGAACCTGCCAGCTAGATGAGAGCCTGCGCAGCGGGTCTACCTGGGGCCGAGCCGAGCTCGGGGTATCACAAAACACATAATTGCGTCCTATTATAAAAATTTCACAGTAGACAAGAAAAAATCAAGTCAACTGATGTAGTATATTAAGTTTAATTTTGGATACACAATTACATCCTTCCCATTTCATGGGTAGAAGCGTTTCAGGTCATCGCCGCTCCAGGTGTGGCTTAAGGCCCTCCCCTCCACGTCCTGGAGGTAGTAACCTCTTGTTCCAAGGACTTCCTTCACTATGTACGGTCCTTCCCAGTTCGGGTTGAGCTTGCCCACGGGAGCCGACCTTCCTGCCGTGTCGACCTTTCTCAGCACCAGATCTCCTTCAGTAAACTGCTTGACCCTGACATGTTTATCAAAATACTTGGCCATCCGCCGCTTGATCTCTTCTTGCCTGATAGATGCCACGTCCCGCAGTTCTTCCACCATGTCTAGCGAGAGGCGCATCCCTTCTTCATTTTCCAATCTCCAAGTCTCATCTCTTTCGCCCGCGGCTGTGACCCGCGGGGACCGAACCTCGAACTCCACTGGTAGGACCGCCTCACACCCGTGAGAAAGCCTGAAGGGGGTCTCACCGGTGGCCGTGTTCGGGGTAGTGAGCTGCCTTGCGCCTGAAGCTTTTCCCGTCCTTGGTCCCCTCAGGAAGTTCACGGTGGTTAGGAAGGTCACCAATGGATCCACCCACGGGGGTCGCCGATCCACCACCATCAACTCTCCTTCCTCGATAGCCGGTCACCTCTCCAAGAATCTCTTCTTCGGTCATAGCTCCGTCAAGGTCCCTCCTCCCCTTTTCCGGTCCTTGTCCCCTCAGGTCCCGGTGGTTAAACTTAGCCAACCACCATCAACTCTCCTTCCTCGATCGGCAGCTATCCCTCCTCCCCGACTTAGCCAATCTCGGCAGCTCTCTTGGAACATGTTGGATGGAGAACGACCGGAACCCACCGATGATCGCCCTTACCTTGGAGAGGTATTTTATGAGGGTAGGCTCCCGAGCTTCAAACTCTCCTCGGATCTGCGACGCTACTACCATTGAGTCGGTGAAGGCCTCCACATCCTGAATCTCAAGCTCCTTTGCCAAGCGAAGGCCGGCGATCACGGCCTCATACTCCGCTTGGTTGTTGGTCACTGGAAAATGGTAAGCCACCGCCTGCTCTATCGCGACTCCCTGGGGGCTGATCAACACCACTCCTCCCCCGAGGGAATGTTTTCCCGAGGCCCCGTCGACCATCATCTTCCACGCTTCCTGTGGCTGCTGCTCTCCCTCCTCGACTTCAACAACATAATCTGCCAGGAAGTCCGCCACCGCTTGCGCCTTGATGGATAGTCTCGGAACGAAAGAGATGTCGAACTCGCTTAGTTCGATGGACCACTTAGCAAGTCTTCCGAGTGCTCCACTCCTTCAAAGATCTTGCGAAGAGGCTGGTCGGTCACCACCCTAATCGAATGTGCTTGAAAGTATGGCCGAAGTTTCCTTGCAGAGATGACCAAAGCGTAGGCTAGATTTTCGAGGATGGGTTAGCGGAGCTCTGCTTTCTTCAATATCCGGCTGACGTAGTAGATGAGCAGTTACTTCTTTCCTTCTTCCCTCACTAGGACGGAGCTTACCGCCTCCGCTCCTACTCCAAGGTACAAGGTCAGGTCCTCCCTTTCTTTTGGGCTCTGAAGCAGAGGAGCCTGAGAGAGTTGTCTCTTCAACCCTTGGAAGGCTTCTTCGCACTCGGCGGTCCGCTCAAACCTTTGATTCCCTCGCAGCACCTTGAGGAACGAAGAACACTTGTCTCCTGACCTGGAGAGGAACCTGCTCAGCCCTGCCAGCTTACCTGCCAAGCGCTGGACCTCCTTGGCATCGCGAGGTGATTCCAAATCCATGATGGCCTTTACCTTATCCGGGTTAGGTTCCACTCCTGCCGGAGTCAAGAGATGCCTAAGGAACTTCCCGCGGCTGGCCCCGAAGACACACTTCAAGGGGTTCAGTCTCATCTTGTATCTCCGCAGGGTGTCAAACGTCTGCTCTAGATCTTTTAGGTGCGAATCCACGCACTTGCTTTTGATCATTAGGTCGTCGACATAGACCTCCAAGTTTCTCCCTCTTTGATCTCAGAAGACCCGATCCATCATGCGTTGGTAGGTAGCCCCTGCATTCTTCAACCCAAAGAGCATCATTTTGTAACTGAAGCACCCCTCCCTCGTGATGAAGGAAATGTCCTTGACATCGGGAGGGTGCATCCGGATCTGGTGATAACCTGAAAAAGCATCCAAAAAGCTCATGATAGAAAAATCGACGACTGAATCAACCAGCGCGTCGATCCGAGGCCGGGGGTAGCAATCCTTAGGGCATGATTTATTTAACAAAGAAAAATCAATACACATTCTCCATTTACCACCCCCTTTTTTAACCATTACCACATTGGAGATCCAGCCTGAATACTGGATCTCTGAGATGAAGCCGGCCTCCAGGAGCTTCCTGACCTCTTCGCGGATAGACTCCTCTAGCTTGGTGGCGATGACTCTCATCTTTTGGTGTATGGGGCGAGTGCGGGGGTCCAGGTTCAGGCGATGGCAGACCACGTCCGCGTCGATGCCCGGCATGTCTGCCGCGCTCCAAGCGAAGATGTTGATGTTGCTTTGAATGCAGACCCGCACTCGCTCTCGGGCCTCGGGACTCAAGCCCCCGTTGACCCGCACCCTTTGCACCTGCCCTGCGCTGGTGAAGACCTCCATCTCCACCACTTCCTCGGCCGGTTCCAGCCGCGACTGCTCCCAGCCGACCCTTGCCTCTTCCTCCAGCTCCAGCTCCTCCCTTCCTACCTCCTCCTCGATCTCCATTGCCTCCTCCAGCACCTCCTGCTGCTGCTCGACTTCCACGCCCCTCTGGGCCTCTTCCTCAGCTCCTCCCGCTTCTTGTTCTTCTACCTCCATCGCCCCTTCCGGGCTCTCCTGCTCCTCGTCCCCCTGGACCTCCTGCACATCTCCTCCCTGCTGCTCCTCAATCTCCTCTCCTCCGACTTCCTCTTCAGCTACCTCTCTCGCCTCCTCTAGGCTCATCTCCTCTTCTCCGACAACCTCTTCATGTGCCGCAATCTCCTTCTCCAACTCCTCTGCCTCTGCCATCCACGATATGGTGTTGACCGCCGTAACGTAGCACTGTCTTGCCACCTTCGGGTCCCCTCTTACCCTGACCCGCACCCCTCCATTGTTGAACTTGAGGCACTGATGAAACGAGCAGGGGACGCAGCGAAAGGCGCTGATGAGGGGGCGCCCAAAGATGACGTTATAGCTGCTTGGGGCGTCCACGATCACGAACCTGCAGTTCCGTGACACGCCCCCCAACTTCACGTGCAGCCCTACTCTCCCTTCCACTTCCTTCCTCTCTCCAGAGAACCCGAACAACGGTCCATCCGAAGCCAAGATCCTCTTCCCTTCATCCCTCATCTCATCGAAGGCCTTCTTGAAGATAACATTTACCGAGCTCTCGTTGTCTACTAGTATCCTTGAGACCGTGAAGTTCTCCACCGCCGTCTGTATCACCAGGGCGTCACAGAATGGATCTTCGTAGTCCGGTATGTCTGCTGACGAGAAGGTGATCTTTCTTCCGGTGGGGGAGCCTGGGAGGTAGAGGCGACCCCCCTTCGGTACATAGTTTGAAGGCTTCCCTTGCGAGTTGCCTCAATCCCTACTCCGCCATGGATCACCCCGATTCCTCCCCGGGTTCCCACGTCTACCCGATCTTCACACCTATCCTCCAACTCCCCCTGCTGTACTTCCACGATCCTAACCGGCGGATCCTGCCTCCCTGCTCCTCTTGCTTCCCTCATCTCCAATAACGCAGGACAGGTGGTCGTTGCGTGACCCTCCTCCTGGTGGAAGTCACAAAAGAGCAACGCCACCCTATCCCTTCTTCCTTCTCCTCCTCTTCTCCCTGCTCCTCGAACTCCTCTCCTCGCTCCTTTTCCTCTGCCCACCTCCATGGCCTCTTGCGGCGGCGGGACACGACCCCTTGGCTCTTGCCTCCACGCCAGTTGGTCAAACCTCCTGGGTTCCCGTAGATTATCCCTTCCCTGATAGCCTCCTCCTTGGCCCTGGGAGCGACCCTCATGTGGCCTCCAACCCAACCGGTTGTTCGGCTCCCGGGCCCCCCATCCCTGCTGCTGCCCCTGCCTTCGGGGCTCTTCCCTCCTCCTTTCTTCTCTCTGCTCCCTCTGCTCCCTCGTCTCCTTCTGCCTTCCCGCTGCAGGTTCCTTCACATCATCCTCCGCCAGCCTGGCCAACTTCCTAGCGAATGCTGAGTTTGCTCTCTCGAAGTCTATCTCCTTTGCCGCCCTCTCCATGAGCTCCTCAAAGGAGAGGGGGACACTCTCTTCAACTCCATACTGAAAAATCCCGGCCTCAGCCCCAGGGTAAAGACGAGCATCAATGCGTACCTTGGGACCTCCTGGACCAGGAGGATCTCTTCCTGAAACCGATCGACATAGTGACCCAATGTCTCATCCGGCTTCTGCCTCACCGCAAACAGGCACTCCGCCTCCTTCCGCTTCTTCGACGTTGAGAACCTCAACAGGAAACTTCTTCGCAGATCTTCAAAGCAGTAGATCGATCTTGTTGACAACTGGTAGAACCAGTCCCGAGCCTTCTCTTTCAACGTGATGACGAGTAGCCGACACTTGAAGGCATCTGTCATCTGCCTTATCGAAACGACATCTTCAAACCACTGCACGTGCTGTACAGAGTCATCCTTTCCCGAGTAGTAGGACATGTCAGGCTCCCGGAACCCCTCGGTACCGGAGCTGAGATGATGAGCTCGCTGAACGGGCTCTCGCCTCCTGCCTGGCGAGAGGGCACGTCCCGCGGCCTCGGCGGGCTGACCCGATCCGCGAGACCGTGCCCAGGGAAGAGCTCTCGCACTGCTGCCTCCCTCTCGCCCAAATCTGTCAAAGCCTCCTTGCCCGGGCGCTGGCCTGGAAGAGTTCCCGCCCCGCCACGTCTCTCTCGCCAGCCTCCGCCGGGACCTCCTTCCCCGGGCGCTGTCCTGGGGCGTTCTCACCCAAGAGCGGGACCTCCTCTATCGGAACCTGAGGTGTGGCCCACTCGCTTCTGGCCGAGAAGGCCGAGCTGATAGTCTGCAGGACTTCTCGCCTGAATTCATCCAGCATCTTGCTCGTCGCTTCCTCTCCCCGGGTGGGGGAGCCTCCAGAACCAGACCCTTCACCTTCACCTCTAGCCATGGGACAAAACTCAAGTCTTTCTTGTATCAGCTGCTTTCCACGCTCACCGCAGCAGAACTGTTGAAGCCAAAAATGACCTCAACGGGAGTTCAAAATATGGGTGCAGCCAACACCTACTTCTCTCAAGCCTCAGCCCTCGACTAGATTCAAAGGTCCCTGGACTGACCCAAAACTCAGCAGGGAGGTCCCACCTCACACCCGGAAGATCACTGAGAGCTTCCCCTCCAAAGCCAAAAGCTGGGCTAGGAGCTCCTCAGAAAGCACTGGAAGTTGGAAGATTATGAAAGCTTGTCTTCTAAGGAGCCCTTATGGGTCTATTTATAGCCTTTGCTGACCTAAGATTACTGAAATACCCATGGTTGATTTGTCGATAGCCAAATCCCGCTGTTTATCCTGAGGGTATAAGGGTAATTTTACCTGAGGGCAATTAGGTCATTTTACCCAAGGCCCTGGGCCCCACTCGGCGAGAGCTCTGAGTCGAGAGCCTTCTGTCCAGAGCCCGGCGCAAGCGGTCTCGCCTGCTTATAGGCGAGAGCTCCTTTAAGACAGGAGCTTGGCGCTAGCGCAAGCGTTCCTGCGTTGGCTGCGTTCGACGATCGGGCAAGCGATTTCCGTTCGACGATTTGGCTGCGTTCGACGATTTGGCTAGAGAGCTCCGTTCGACGATCTGTCAGCGGTCGACGATCTTGGCCAGAGAGTTCCGTTCGACGATCTGTCAGCGGTCGACGATCTTGGTTCGACGATCGTCGAGCGCGGGACGCTTTGTAGGCGAGAGCTCCTTTAAGACAGGAGCTTGGCGCTAGCGCAAGCGTTCCCGCCTACGTGGGCGAGAACTTCTTTAGGGCTAGAACTCCTCTGGCTTGCCTAATTGTGACCGTTGATGCCTCCTGGTCTGACTCAACGAATATGGGGTTGTACAGACACGCCCAGGTGCACGACTTGTCTAAGCCGTGAACTCTGTCGTCTCAACTGACATAACCACATACATGCTATGTTATTAAAGGCGCGCCTCAGACATGTCTAAGGCTCAAGGCTTATCAAGCTCAGAGGTTTGCGCCTCCATGCACCTTATTTGCGCCTTTATAATATAAAAGATGCGTCTGAGTGAGATTTTTGTTGAAAAATTTCTGCTTCAAAATTAAGAAAAAATAATGTAAGAACTCAATAATTTTTTATTGATTTAGTGTTTGTGAAATATAATTGTACGTTGAGACTTAGATATGATGCAAGTGATCATATTGATTTTATTTTTTAAGAGATGTAAACGATAATAATGAATGATTAATTAGTAGACTATATGAATAATTTGATCGGGAA
The DNA here is from genome assembly GCA_039583875.1 of Platanthera guangdongensis. Taxonomy (NCBI): domain Eukaryota; kingdom Viridiplantae; phylum Streptophyta; class Magnoliopsida; order Asparagales; family Orchidaceae; genus Platanthera; species Platanthera guangdongensis. The sequence goes on along the minus strand of CM077149.1, from coordinate 1,769,712 downwards.
GCTAAAATGATGTTTGATGCTGATTATTTAAAATGGATGTGGTTGCGTCTTGCCTTCGTCAAGCGCTCTCCTGTGCCTTGAGCCTTGTGCCCAGGGTCCAGGACCCCTTTGCGCCTTGCATACATGATTATGCAGAAGAGCACGAACTTCATAAAACCGTGGTGTTACAAGAGTAGCAGGAGATGGGAGGGCAGCGAGAAGAGGAAGTGGAGAGGGACTGGGGTTGGTTGCAAGTATAGGGTGTGCGTGTAAACAAGAAGGGTTGATGATGTGAAATAGGGAACAAGAAATGGAGTGTGGTATATGCGGTGAAAAGAACCAAGCAGCGCCGACGTGCGCTGGGGAAAGGGCAGGATTTGCGGTTCACAATGAAGATAACAGACAAAACAACGCCTGGCAATAAGAATGACAAAATAAGCAGTGGCTAGTTATGAAAAGGGTGAAAGAAGCAGTCGCAAAGGAACAAGGGATGGCCCATGGAGTCTCATCTCAGAGGTCCCAACATTGCACCATGGGACCAATGGTTTTAGGTTCTAACTTCCAAAACTCGATCCCTAAACCACTGCCTTCATGCATGTATAAATACATAACTGATAGGGAACCGGATCAAACGGCTATTATATCTGAACTGATTGAATGTCAAATACAACTTAAAAAAACTTAAAAAAATGCATGAAGACTCGAAACGACCATCCAGACAAATCCGTGGACTTGGATCGTCTGAATGGGTATCAGATCACCGCCTTCTGTGTGAATAGAACTATGTGGGATGACGATCTCCATCCCTTGTTCTTGTAAATCAAAATTCAAAAATGTAAATGACAATGTTCTAAACTACAGCTTATGGACAATCCTTTGATTCATGTTTTGTTTTGCAATACCCAAGTGTGTGTGTGTGTATCTACATATATATATATATATATATATGCATATATATGTATATAGACTGCAACAAAGTGATATGGACCCCTGATTGAGATCTCATTCGTGGTTCAGAGATATAAAAATCTTGGAGGAGGTTGGAGTTCCCCGTTTTGAACTCTCAGGAACTTATATCGGCGTCTGAGATGACTGGAAGTAGGCGTGTTCATAAAGCCCCCCAGGCCCGGGCCTAACCGGGCCTCCCAGGCCCGGGCTTTCCCGAACCGGGCCCGGGCCTTGATTATAGCCAGGCCGGGCACCTGGCTCCGGGAGGGGGCCTGCTAAGGCCCCCAGGGCCGGGGCGGGCCGAGCCCGGGCTAAGCCCAGGCCCGGTTTTTTTAAATTTTTATTTTTTTATAAAAAAAATTAAATATAATTTATAAATACAATGAATAATTTATGAACATGAAAAAAATACGAGTAATTTCATATTTTGGAAGAAAAAATAATAATTTTATTAATGTTGAACGGGGTTACGGAAGTATACAAAATTATAAATACACTGAAAAAAATACTTGTGATTGAAAAATCCAAAATTACAAATACAATAAAATTACATATCCGACATCTTTAAAATATTTTAAAAATTCAAAAATTTGCCTCGCCATCTTTAAGTTTTAGTTTAAGTTGATCGCGTCTATCGCGTCTTCCATGTCCGACGAGCTATCCTCGATCGATGAAATATGCTGCTTCCTCTTGATCGCATCCAAGTGGTCATTATAGCATATGCAGATTTCGAGCGATTCTTCGCTTAGGCGACTTCTTCGCTCATTCAACACCCTGCCACTAAGAGAAAAACCAGACTGCGAAGCTACCGTGCTAGCTTGAATCGTTAGTAAATCTCGGACCATATATGCCATAATAGGATAGGTATTTACTTTACCACTCCATCCGGCGTGTTGCTTAAAATAATTTAATTTTTGTAAAATATTAATAATATTTTCAATAACTAACAGACCATTAGGATAATATACGCTAGATAGAGAATTTGTCACCGTATAAATAACTTCTAATAGATCCATATAATTTTCTAAAACAGTCCAATCAGACTCAGTTAATTCATGTTGATCTAACATAGTATAATATTGCATTAGTAGTGTTTTTTGACGAATCGCTCGTTTTAACATTGTAAATGTCGAGTTCTATCTAATTGGCATGTCAAATAAAGGTTTCAAAATTTTTTGACCTTGGACGTCTACGATTTTTTTAAAATCTTGTCGTCGTTGTTTAGAACTATAAATAAATTGTAACATTAAACGTATTTTATTAATGTATGGTTCCATACATGTTAAACTATCTTGTACGACCAAATTTAAAACGTGACAGACGCAACGAGTATGAAAAAAACACCGTTTAACATAGGTTTTAAATCACGTTTTAAGCACTCAATTGCGGTGGTATTATTTGTGGCGTTGTCAAAATAAATACTCATAATTTTATCTTTTATTTTAAATTCTCGCAAACATTTTGAAATAATTTGATAAATCGCGACACCGGTGTGCGAGACTTCGAAACCTTCAAAACATATTATACGCTTATTTAGATCCCAGAAAACGAGATCGACCCAGTGACAAGTGATGAAAATATATAATAATCCTAATTTGATATTACTTGTCTAAACGTCGTTCGTTAAACTCACTCGAGCCTCAAAATTTTCAAAATAATTAATTAAAGATTGCTTAGCTTCTAAATAATATTTAAGTGCGTCGCGTCTAATGGAAGATCGACTTACTTGATGATATTTGGGTTGTAGCCCTTGGTGGATGTACTCGGTTTCTTGCTCGTCATCGTAGTGGCTGAACGACAACCCACGTCTGATGACGTTCTTCACCTGCAGCTCCCACTGCCGACCTTGATCGTACGTCCATATTTGTCCAGATGCAGATAATTGCGCCTAGCTGGACTCGGGAGGAGCTTGTTTGGCAGTGCAAGACTTAATGTGTCTTGCGAGTGTCGAGTTGCCACTGAGAGTAAGTAATTTCGAGCATTGCTTGCACTTCGCCTTATGCTCGGAGCCGACTTTCACTTTGTCGAAATATTCGCAAACTGACGTCGTATGCTTGTGCTCCACCACTTCGTGAGCGACTGATGATGATGATGATGACGCCATCGTCGATGACATTCGACGTAAAAAAATAATGGGAGGGGGGAAATGTGGGACTTAGGAGAGGTGGGAATGTGAGATTGGGAAATTTGAGAGTGGGGGGAGTGGGGGGGAATTTATAGATTTTAAGAAAAATTTTTAAAAAAAATTATTTTATTAATATTTATTAAATAATTATTAAATAATATATATTTATTTAATAAATATATATTAAATAAATATTAATATATATATAATATATTAAACAACGACTCTTAGAGCCGTTGGTAAAGGGGCCGGGCCGGGCCCGGCCCCGGGATTAGCCCGGGCCTAGAAACCGGGCTTTGCCCGGCCCGGCGCCGGGCTTAGCCCGGGCCTAGGAAACCGGTCTTTGCCTGTCCCGGACCAGGCCGGGCTTTAGGCCGGGCAAATGCCTATATATGGGGCCTTGTTAGGCCCCATGGCCCGGCCTGGGCCCGGGGCGGGCTTAGCGCGGGCTCGGCCTAGCCGGCTTTTACCGGGCCGGCCCCCCGGGCCCGGTTTTTATGGACACCCTAACTGGAAGTGAGGGTGGGAGCTGGCGTCAGAGATCGACGAGCGGATGAGGTGGTTGTCATGCGGGAGGTGTGAACCGAATGGGGGCTAGGGCTGCATATCGGGAAGGAAGAGAGAGAGAGATAATATTCGATTAAAACTTGCATACCCTTTATTTACCTCCAACCCGCATATAGCCGGATGGCCAAAAGTGCATCAAATCAGTTTCAAAAGTGCCCCACTTGAATAAGCATTTGTGAGGTAAAAGTAATGCGCAATAGGAAATATAAACGATATAAAATAAGATAAAAAATTGTGATGCCAAACTAATCCTAGCGATCCAACGGACATTTTTAGCGCTGGTGATTTTTGTAGATGAACCAGAATAATAAGTAGAAGGCCAATTCATGGTCCCAACAATCGACTTGATCCTATTTTTGAAACCTTGATAATAAATGTCCGATGAAGCTTACAAAATTATTATAACGAGTAATTATGTGGTAGAACAAAAACTAGCCATAAAAGGCTCCTTAGTTGTTAGGTGATTACACTTCGGAACATGCTTACCACGTCGTATCCATCCCTTGGCCACCAAAGCTATTTTTGAAGCTGTTATAGTTGAAAACTATTTTATTGTTTGGAAAGCTAGCTACTTAACTGCTATGTCAGTGTGAATAATAATTAATGTTCATGATGTTTTAGTAAACAAATCTGAAAAACTACATTGTTGAAAATTACCATGATGAAAAATTAATAATATTATTAATTAAGAATATTGTGTCTGTGTTTCATTTTTCTTTTATATTTTAAGTTAACAAGTTTATTTTAATAATTTTAAACAAAAATAAGAAAATATCGAATCTTATTTTTTGTGAAAGTTTATAGTCTTTGCAATTTCATATGAAAGATGCATGTAGGCTTCTTTTGGCTATTGGGCATCATCAAACATCCGAGTTAGTTTGGACAGCACATTCTTTACTGTTCTGTTCATTTTTTATGTCTGCTGTCAATGCTTTTTATGTCTGCTGTCAAATACATTGTATATGTGCTTCCTGTAAATAAAAAATTAAAATGATTACTAATTCTTCTTAGCTGATATCCTTTAATTTTGTTTACATTTTTTTTCCACACAGAATTACTTTTCTTTGTTTGTTTGATTAACTTGATGTGCTTCCACACATTTCTGTATTCATTGTGATATTTGCATTCTGTAAATCATTTTATGCAATTGATCTCATAAAGAGAATTTCATGCAGGATCATCAGGAACTGAATTTACACATGTTCTTACTGTTAAGACTGAAGAGGTATTACTTTGCCCCTTGCGAACTTGGATTTTAAGCTGGAAATTTAGCATCAAATTCATGTGTTGGTTTACTAAAATTAATATTCTGATGTAAATCTAACATTCCAATGTTTACTTTTTATTATTTCGACCCTGCAAAAATTTGAGAGATACTTTTACATTGAAGCTTCCCATTTTACACCTTCTTTAATATCCTTTTACACTTTTATGAGTTAATTGTATAAAAAATCACTGTAAATGCCCACTATAAGGCACATATTATTTATCCTTTTTGTTTGTCCTACATCTCTAATATTGGTTTGAGGTCACACTTCTTTGTATATATATATATATATATATATATATATATATATATATATATATATATATATATATATATATATATATACTACTGTTATAAGCCAAGCCAAAATGCTGCAGTCCGTAACTTTTGATCTCCCGGTTTTGCCCCTCCACCATTTTCATTACTGCCACTGCCGTCATCCTCCTTGTAGCGCTTCCTGCTGCTTCCTCTGCACGCGACACCGCGCCTTGCATCTCCACCGCTTCGTTCTCCCTGCTGACACGCAACAGTTTAGTCGTTCTTCTCCACCGCTTCCGCTGACACCGCCACGACGACCTGCCGCTTCCGCTGCCACCCGGATGCCCCGCCGCTGTTTTTCTGGATATGTGCTCCCTCTTCTCTCTCCATTCCATACTTCAATCTTCCGTCCAGGCTCTCCCTTCCGCAGCTCCATATTTCCTCCCGCCGGTAAGCTTCATATCTTTTTCAGTTTTTCATTTCAGTTTTTCGTTACTTCGATCTTCCGTCTAGGCTCTCCCTTCCGCAGCTCGCTCCATATCTTTTTCAGTTTTATTTTCAGTTTTTTATATCTTTTTCAGTTTTTCGTTACTTCGATCTTCCGTCCAGGCTCTCCCTTCCGCAGCTCCATATTTCCTCCCGTCGGTAAGCTCCATATCTTTTTCAGTTTTTATATCTTTTTCAGTTTTTCGTGTCAGTTTTTCGTTACTTCGATCTTCCGTCCACGCTCTCCCTTCTGCAGCTCCATATTTCCTCCCGCCGGTAAGCTCCATATCTTTTTCAGTTTGTTGTTATGATTTTTTTTTATTTCGTTTTAATTTCGCTTTTGACTTCGATCTCCATTTCGTTTTCCTGATCTAGGTTTAGGCGTTCTCATATTGCTGCAGCTCCCACTTCTCTCTTGCACAATTACAACAGTGTAAGAGGCGTTATCATGTTGGTTCCCGCTGTCCGCTCTTCGCACCGGTCGTCGGTAAGCTCCATATCGTTTTCAGTTTTTCGTTATGATTTTCTTATAGGCGATTTTATATTGGTTCAACTCCCACTTCTCTCTCGCACGAGTACAACAGCGAAAGAGCCGTTATCCTGTTGGTTCCCACTGTCCGCTCTTTGCACCGGTCGCTGTAAGTTCCTGATACTTTATATCCTTCTTAAGGTGTTATCCTGTTGGTTTTGATTTCCTCTTGGATATTGTTATCTCCCCTCCCCACTACTGCCATCACCCATGTAAGCCACTGGCATTCCGTTACTTTTTTTCAGTTACTCACCTGCCTTTCATGTGTACCCATACGTACAACAACGAGACGCTACAACAGCTGGGGCATCAAACACGGGCAAGAGCCACGCAGAGGAGGGCAAAGCACGTGCAAAGGCGGGCGAAGCCCGCCTGGATGCGGCCGAAGGCCGCCCGAGAGTATCGAGCACGAGCGTAGCCCGTGTGAAGATGTTCGTATATATATAGGGAGAGAGAGTGAAAGAGGTGTAATGTAATGTAATGCTATTTTTTGATAGGATATAATATATTATCCAATTCTCAACTTGGTATTAAAACAAGGTGTTTTTTTCCGCTGCTCTGTGTCACATTTTTTTTCCAAGGAAAAAATATAAATAATATCGGTCGTCATTCTCCTTGAGCAAGTACGCCGGCTGACGGATCGTTGTTGCTTCTCCGATCGTGGCCTTGTCGCGTAGTAATAGAATCCCTCACTTAAACCCTTTCTATGTGTCACGACCCGTCTCAATGAAAGTCAGAGTGTGCTTTGAGGCGAGTCGTCATGCCACAGACATGGACGGAAAGAAAATTCATGTCTGTAAGGCGGGAGCAGAGATACTGATAATTAGGTTTAAAATAATTAATTTGAAGGAAAATTGTTTGTTTTTATGCGAAAGATTTAACATATGACGGTGAAAATTAGATGCACATGCATTTTATTAAAACTCATGATACGAGTTCAGGTATTTTATGTCGTGGTGCGACTTGGTGCGCCATCGGGTGATAGTGTAATAGTGTTGCAGATATCTGTGATATCTTCTTCGACTACTGATAGGAAATGTGCAGATAGAAGAGTGCATACAACAACAACAATCAAGCCTTTATCCCACTATAGTGGGGTCGGCTATATGGATCCTTTGTCGCTATTGTGCCTTATCTTGTGTCATAATCTCACTAATGCCTAAGTACATCATGTGTTTTGATGCACGTTCGAGAAGTGCACCAGTCGCTCAAGTAATATAAATGAGTGAATTTCCCTAGTATCGATCTCAGAGAAACACGATAAGGTGGATTCACTATCGAGGAGGACTTGAGATTAAAGTCCTCAAGGTCGGGGTTATGAAGGGGGATTGGGTTTGATTTGCGGAAATAAAATAAAACAAAGTAGATCACTACTCCTATGCAGACCACTATGGCAACTGCTTCGCTCGCGGGATGGAACTACGCAGGCTGCTATGGCACTGCTTCGCAGGGCAGATGGACGAGTAGGCAAGCAGATTAAATGGTTCGCACCGGCGGAAAGGGGTCATAAGCAATCTCTTCGCTACGCACGCCACTAGTAATTGCTAGTGCGACAACACTCACGAAGGCAGGATGGAATATGGCGGCGCACCTCAAGCAACTCAAACATAAATAATTTCACATAAACATGAAATATAACTATCATAACAAAGATTTGAGTGCAACATCATCAAATAAGGGAGAATACTAACTACATACAACCATCAAACAAAATGAGAGAGCGAAGAGTCGACCAAATCCGAAGCCTTGTTGGGGATTCATGATAGGAATCGCCGGGTTGTCAATCCACGCCCAAACTCGGTCCTCAACTACGTCCGTGGTAGAGAAGGTTGTCAGCCTGTCACTACCTCCCAATGACCCGTCTTCTTCGTGTCACGATCCGGTCGCATCCAATGCCTTGTCCTTCTGGCTCGATGATGGAAGTAGGGCTAGAATCCTCTCCTTGGAAGCTTAAGGACGATGGAGGCGTCCTAGGGCATAAGCCCTAACGAAGGTGGGAAGAAAACGGAGCCGGAGCTCTCCTGCAGCGGAAAATGGCGGAACTGAGGATGCATCCGAACTAGGGCCAAACTTGAGGTATTTATAAAGAACGCGTCAGAAATTAAGGCACGCACGGTCGAACGCACGACCGTGTGTGGATCGTGCGAGATTAACTCGCAGGATGACCCAGCCTAGAAGAAGCAGGCCGTACGTTTATGAGCGCGCACGAGCAACCGGCCTGTGCGAGAACAAAACGCATGGGCGGAGTCAGATCACAAATTTTCCAGGCAAAATAAGAGAGCGTGCGATTTCCTTCACGCATGGTTGAATCCAACCGTGCGTGAAGCAAAACGCACGGACGATAAATCCAAAAATTATTTTGACAAAAAGAGATTGTCGTACGATTTGGTCACACACGAGAAAAAAACAACATTGTGTAAGCAAATCGCACGACCCGGGGCAGAGCACCAGAATGTTGTAGGTATCACACGGTCGCAACAACTGTGCGTGAATAAAGACACACTACCGTGCGATTCCTACAAGAAAAAACTGGGCAGCAATGAGACTTCCCACCTACACAATGAAACACCAGCTGGGGCACATGCCTCAAGCACTCACAAAAAACTAAAATCAACAAAATAAATAATATAGGGAGTACCATGTACTTACCCCCAGCAAAATAGTGCGCCATTGCACACCACAACAGACAAAATGTGCACTTCGTGTGTATGTGGCGATCAAGTGAAATATGTGCAATTATAAGCTATTTGTGAAGTGCATGTGCGTGAAAACTAGCTTGGATGAGTCCAAAAAACACTATAAATATTGGACTCATCACACCCCCAGAGTTCACCATTTGTTCGTCCCGAGCAAACCATCTCTCATGTGGAAAAAACGAATAGTTGACTTAGAAACTGTAAGGGCGGAGTACCATGCAAAATCGGATACACACGCACATAAAAATACAGTAGAAGAAATTTTTAATTTTACATAATAGTTTATATTTTTCTAAAATCGTATTTACATATTATTACTACTCAAAAATAGAATCACAGTGAATTTTTCGGTCACGCATAAGGAGACAACAGATTGATCACCGAGGTGAGCATTGCCAAAGATCGGGGTTCGGGACAACCTCTAAAGAAATCCACGAATGTCGGTGACCATAAGCTCGCCCTTCCACACTTTCTCCACGGCACTGGTTTGACTCAAAGCACGAATCAGTAGGTATTTAGGTTTAGAGTGGGGTTTGGGTTTAGACGAGGGAAACATGGATAAAACCGACGGCTCACGCACCTAATCCCAAATGAGCTAGCGCAATAAAAACTATCCTCACACCAAACATACACACAGTGTGCACCACACCACCAAACTTAAACATGACGACATGGGTGTGTGCACCGCCTACTCCCAACACAAAACATCAAGTAGATTTTCAATTTAACCTTTTCTTTTCTTCTCATTTCCTTTTCTTTTCAAATATTTTCATTTTTATTTTTTTTTCTTTTCTTATTTTCTTCTTTTCCACAACATATATTTTTTTCATCAACATATTCAATGAAACACTTCCACATATCCACAACATAATCACCACATCAGCACCCTCAACATGAAAAATAAAACACACTAGAGCTCAAACTTGGGTGTGCGAGTATGATTGACTTTTAGGCTTTGGTGAGATAATAGTGGAGCTGAATCAAAAGATGGGTAGACACAACGGGGCTAGCGAGGATAGACGATAGGAGTGGGTACAAAAGCTCAGCCGGGCCAAAATGATGGCTTACATCACACTCGCGCGCTTGACTACCGTGTACCCATGCTTTGAGGGTAGCTTGGAGCAAGTTCTTAGCCATCTATGTTGTTAAAGGCGTGCCTCGGGCGCGCCTAAGACTCCAAGCTCACCAGGCTCAGAGGTTTGCGCCTTCGTGCGTCTTTTTTGCGCCTTTGGATATCAAAGGGGTGTCTTGGTGTGATTTTTGTTGTAAACTTTTTTTTTCAAAATAATGAAAAAAATAATGCAATAACTCAATAATTTTTATATGATTTAGTATTTTTGATACATAATCGATTGTTGAGACTTAGATATGATACAAGCGACCATATTGATTTTATTTTTAAGAGATATAAATGATAGTAATGAATGATTAATGAGTAGAATATATGAAAATTTTGTTCAAGAAGATGAATTGATGTTTAATGCCGATTATTTAAAATGAATGTGGTTGCGCCTTGCCTTCTTCGGGCACACGCCTGCGCCTTGAGTCTTGCGCCTAGGTTCCAAGACCCTTTGTGCCTTGGTGCATCTTGTGCCTTTAATAACTAAGTTAGCCACCGAATGAAATCATCCTTCCCCCCGACTCGAACAATACGAGGCTAACGACCATCTACACACATCTCTATGCTATCGTCAGATTCAAACCAGATTTGTCATTTTTGAGTAGAATAAATAATATTTACGCTAATAAAAAGTATAAAACTATAAGCATAAAGAAAAATTAATTCTACATGGATTTCTAAGAAAGACGTGAGCACTCGATTAGGAGCACTACATGAGTCAACATTTTACTCCGTCTCATGATCCTAAGCCAGCACAGACATTCTTTCAAATCACACAAGAAATGAATTCAACTCATGACATGCCAACGGTTAAGCACGCGCTCCCGTGGGTGTTGTGATGTGCGGCAAATATGAAACAAAATAATTGAAATAAAAGCTTCTAGTATGTTATGCAATAATGCACGTGAGTGGGTACAAATACAACAGCTCTCCCCCAGACTTAATATAAACAAACCAAGCAAATGATGAGCAATAAGAATAAATAAAGTAGCTTGAGGAAAAGAGTACCCAATGCTCAGAAATGAGCATGCCAGGAAACGCATGAAAGACCAGGGCGAAGCCGCCATACGAAAAATCACAACCACCCCCTTCACAAATGAAAAATACCTGCAAGGGGGTGAGCTCTGCAAAAGCAAAAGAAAATAAACAAACTAAATTATTTTTGAAGGAGAATAAAAGATAACTACTGGGGTTATTGTGCTCACAACACGACTTATTGAATTTGAAAAGTTCTGGCTAATGAGACTATGAAAAGAAAAGTGAACAGGTAACTGTTTCATTATCCATTTCGGGAATGGGTACCGATACGGCGATAAAACAATTACCCCTCTACCTAAATAATCATACCTGCGCCTCACAGGTAGAGAGGGAAGAGAATGTAAGAAGAGGAAGAATTCTCACTCAACCTGCACATGCTCAGATAGAGAAGTGTGATCAAATAATAAAGGAGAAGAAAAACTAAAATAAACATCAGAAGGGGGAGCGGTCCGGTCTCACTCCCAATAGGTTGAGATAGTGCAATATTGTCAGCGTCATTGGCAATGTTGCAGGGTCAACGTGTACTGCAGTGGCTTCCTCAAGGCTTTGGACTTCCTCCACCGGTGTTGAGGAAGAATCCTCTTCACCATGGAGATTGTCCTCCTCCATAAGAGTCTCCTTAACCTACGACACGTCATCAATGATGTTGTCAGAAACGAATGTAGTAAAATGCACAAAAGGCGGAGGAATGGTGCTTAGATGAAAGTCAAGCACAGGTTCCTCACAAAGAATCGACTCCATGCAAGGGGATATATGCACAGGGGAGAAGGGCTCAGCCATGTCAGAGCCTAGATCAGACACACTTCTGGTAGTTGCATCCACATCATTCCCTTCAAAACGTGAAGGTGACACAGATACATAACCTGAGGTTGAAGGTGCGCTGCTATAAGTAGAAGTCGGAATGATCCGGATATCCGGCTCTTCATCCTCATCCAATTGGCGTTGAAAATTGGTGCAATCCTTCAGGGCGTGATCTATGCTATGACAGAACAAACACCGTTTGGTATTACTCGGTCCTTTTGGGGCCGGAGAGGAATACAAAAATGGTGGAAGCGGCGAGGACGGGTATCCATATGATTTGAGTGCGTTGTATGAAGGACCAGATAAGACCGGTGCTCCATACACTGGACCCCCAGAATTATGCCCATTTTCTCCCGTAGGGCATCTATCACTAGCTTAGGAAATATCTCCACACTATCAACATCGGATATTGAGGCTAGCCCACATGGTGTGAAGATATCACGATTCATAGAAAGAACAATTGTGCAAACTACACCTAACAAAACTTTACTACAACCACTTATAATCAAAAATACAAAAAGAATTATGAAGAAATAAGATAAAATAAAAAGACGGTAAATATAAGGGAAGGGATTATATCTCTCGACTCCCTCTCCAGAAACTCACACGACTGTGAGTTGAGAGTTATTTTACAAGTCGATTATTTCATGTGTTATTTTTATTGTGCGTGAGTGGGTTTTAGTCCCACATCGTATGTTTAAGTCTTCGTGTCTATTGGAATAATATATATATCCCTCTATGAATGAATAATAGGTACGCAAATTAATCTATTCCTCCTAATTCAACTTGGTATCAAAGCCAAACCCTAAGCCCGTTCCGATCCGCTCCATCCCGCATCTCGTGCTCGCTACGCCGTCGGTGTCCTCCCAGCCCTGTTCCGCTCCGCTCAGCCCCGCTCCAAATCGACCCCTCCGCTCCGTCTGCTTGCGCTACGGATGTCTGGCGGCCTCCATGCCCACGCCGGCGGCTGAGAGGGATGTTGTCGCCGTCCCTCCGTGATGCAACCCGCCGATTCTTCTTCCGTCGTCTCTCTATAATGCAAGCCGCATAATTTTTTCAGCGGCCCATCTTGCTCTTGGCTCCGGCGCCTCCTCCAGGCTGCTCTTCGGCGACGAGCTCCTGTGCAGTCCCCGGTTTCTTCTGGCTGCCTCCTCTGGGATTTTTTTCCCGTTCTTACTGCATCGTCGGCCTGTTTAGTTCCATTTTTGTGTTCCTCCCTTGTGGCTGCTCAATCCCCGACATAAGTGACTCTTCTGTGTCGTCGCCGAGTGTGATTCCGCCTCAGATGAGTGACCCTCAGCGGTCTCATTGCCACTCCGACTCCCTGAAGATTACCACCGTCCCATTAGATGACACAAACTATCTAGAATGGTCCTGGGCGGCGCAACATGTCATTCACAGCCACAGATGTTTAGCTACATTGATGGGACTGTTACGGAGCCCCAGAAGACTGATCCCTCCTGGAAGCGATGAGACTCAAAAAACTCACTTATCGTTTCTTGGCTTCTTCACTCTATGTCTCCGAAGGTTTACCAGAGTTACATGCTGATGGACTCTACTTTTGATATCTGAACTGTGCCCGGGAGACGTATTCTCAAATTGACAGTTCTACGGAAGTTTATGAACTTACTCGCCACATTTTGGAACTGCGGCAAGGCTCTATGACGGTGTCGTCCTTTTTCCAGAGTTCGAGCTGCTATACCAGGAATTGGACTACTTCTCGCACTTCACTCCTGCATGTACTGCGGACGTTGTTCAACTACAATGGGAGGATCGCTTTCGGGTTTCGTTTCCATGTTTTGTTGATGGGGCTGAACATGGAGTTCGACATGGTGCGGACGCATATCCTTCACCGCACTCCTTCCGTCCCTTCGAGAAGCCTTTCAACATGGTCCTTGGTGATGAAGATCGCCGGAAGTCTCTTAGCGCTAGTACTCCTCCTTATCGTTCTGCTCTCACTAGCGTTGGCCGTGGTCAAGTTTTCACCCCTAGCTCGTCGACCCCTATTTGTGATTATTGTGGCCGCAAAGGCCATACTCGGGAGGTGTGCTACAAGGTCCACCCTCCTCTTTCCCCTCGTGGTCGTGGCCGTGGACGAGGGCCCGGACGACGGGGCCATCCTATGTTGTCAAGGCACGTTCCTGAGCCGCCGGGCGCACCGGGTGCAGCCTGTCGCGCCTCAGCATGGCTGAGGCGGGCGATGTGCTCGAGGCGCGGCTTGCATGGACTGGGATTTTCATCAATTGGATGTTAAGAACGTGTTTCTACATGAAATTCCCTCCTAGGTTCGTGAAAAAGGAGCTGAAGGCCTTGTCTTGTCGGCTAAGGAGGTCCTTATATGACATGAAACAGTCCTCCGGAGCATGGTTGGCAGATTCCTCACGGCTATGCTCAAATTTAGGTACAAACAGGCGCAGTGATCACACTATGTTTATTCAGAGACATGATCAGGGTATGTAGTCGTTATTGTCTATGGATGACATTGTGATCACTGGTGATGATTTGGAAGAGATTGCAAATCTCAAGTTTTTCTTATCTACAGAGTTTGAGGTGAAAGACTTGAGAAGGTTACGATACTTTCTGGGAATTTAGGGACTAGATCGGATCAGATATTTATATCACAGCGGAAGTATGTTCTAGATCTGTTGCAGCGAGACCGGT